>OX297854.1:94687103-95960407 GCA_946477585.1 Cheilosia urbana
AAACTTTTCAATATTTTTAATGAGAAAAACAAAAAGGGATTTTAATGGAAAAAAATGTAACAAAGCGAAAAAGAAAGTATCATTGTAACAAAATTATAAAATAACTGAAAATTCTAACACTTTTGTTACACTTGTAACATTGTGGCAACGCTGATTGTCGTGCAGTATTATATATTGTTAGAGTTGCCATCGTTCGGAAATAGCATTATACGAGGGTGATGCCGCTTATATTTTTTGTTTTGAATCTACATTATTGCTAGAAAGATTCTTAATTGCCATTAATGGTGTGACGAGCAACCTAAAATTTTTATGACTTTCGAAAGAACGTTATGTTACGAAACTGTTTTCCTGCTACGTATTTTACTGTATCAAGTAAAAACCATATTCTTGAAATCCTATAATGTTCAGAATAAGTTCAATTTGGTATAAAGTAAGTAACTAACTAAAGGTCTATTCATATGAGGGCTAATTGCGAACTGCGAACAAGCGGATATGCGTAGTTTCATAGATTTCATTCAGAAGAAAACTTTTTTTAGTCGCATGATACCCGAGAATCAGTTTATGGGGATTGTGAAAAAAGTGTGACAATTCGAGGGAAAATAACTGCTGTATTTGTGAATTTAGCTATTCAAATCAATTGAGGGGCAGGTTTTTTCTTAGATTAGATGTTAGATTAATTAAATTAATGCTTTCAATTCATAAATCAAACTGATTTGTTCGCAATCGCGCTCATCTGAATAGTCCTTAACTTCTAGGTTATTAGGAAAACTATAGATGCAATTTCGTTGATATCTCCAGCCACTTAGCTAAAGATCGCATTACAAACTTTTAACTTCTAAACTGTTAACGTATATATAAAAAAAAAAAAAAAATAGTGCTTGTAGTCCCTCCGCGCGGAAGAAGTGAAACTTCGTAATTTTTTAGATTTTTAGTGAAATCATATTGTTTCTTTAAGACAAACTTTATTAACATTGATTACAATTCACAATTAATCGCATTTTTTAACAATCATTTTCGAGTGGAGAAATATCCATATCTATAACATTTACAATGGGATTATGATAACTAAACACCCCTATTGCGAAGATCAACTACCAATTGATTCAAATAATGGTATTGCGACGATCAATTATCAATTAAGTGTTGATCGACTGCGAACGTGCAGCAATTGTCGGTTGACAAATCGGTATTGTGAATGTCAATCTCGAACAATTTTATTGGTAGTTGTCAATTTTTCTATCAATCGCAATTTCGGGGTTGATAAGGACGGCTCTTAAACGAAAATGTTGAACATCATCGTTTTTAATTGTTATTTGTTGTTATTTCTTAAGGGCTATTATGTATTATACATTTTGCCATTCGAAAATTCTACTGATGACATATTTTTCAATAAATTTGTAACACTCGTAATTGTTGTTTAATTAAATTGTTTGCAAAATCCTTAACGATCACTCTTCAAATCAAAAATATTTTAGAAGTCAAAGTTGAGTTTTCATTCACAATAACTTTATTTTTGGCGTTATGTTCACATGTAATATATTTGTCAATTATTTTTCGCAATACCAACATCAATTTTAATTGATAAATTTGTCAATCGTCAACCGATTGATAGTTGATCTTCGCAATAGGGCTGAAACACTAAAATCTCCTGCAAGGATCACAGGCCGCTCATAATAATCAATTTTTTCACCAGTAACGTCTGCCAGAGCTTGTGAACCTGCAGTGGATAGTGGCAATAAAGATTTTGCAATAAATAATTTAATATCCCTCATGGCTGAATAAATGGAAATTAGAATCAATTTCTTCGGATTATTTGCGCTGTGATAAATAATGTATGTGAATGCGTCATAATGTAATTTCGAAAGAGAAAACCTAACATTCAATTGATATTCACAAGAGACGTACCTTGACATTACCTTAAATCGGTCGCATTGTCCGTGGGATTGTTTTCACTCATTATTTTTTTAATTCTTATCCACTAAATTTGAAAATACAAAATACTACCTTTTTAAATTATATGTGTATCAAATCAAATTAAAATAAGTAAATAAAATAATGAGGACGCTACTCGTTGTTAACGCTCGCGCTGGCCTGTAACAGGTAAGGTTTTTGTGGCAATTTTTTTCAAGTGCCAAGTGGCAGTGTTTGGAAAAAAGCTCTCTGACATTGTGGGACAGAGATAGTAGGCAGACTGTTTGTGTGCATCAATGCATCACAGGTAGATTCCAAATCTGTTCTTGCCTTGACAACTCAGTGCGAGCCTCTAAGCGGACATTTTGGAAACCACAAGCTGATGGACTTTCAAACAATCGCCAATTTATGTCGTTTTCTATTGGGCAAGAAGAAGCGTCCGGGAGAGTCCGAAATAAAAAATAACAGTCCCTTAATATGTGTATGTGTAAACACTGTGCGTGCGGTATATGTGGGGCTTGATACACGCCATTGAGAAAAGAGGGAATTGTAATCCGTATTCTTGATATATTATGAAATAACAATAATTTATTCGTTTTATTTCACATCAACAAAAAGCTGAAATTAATATGCCCCAGCTCATAAATGTATGCAATGATAAAAACGTATGCAGTGATAAAATGTATGCAATGATAAAACACTCTGTCCCCGCAAGTTAAATGTGTGGAATTACTCCACCAGATTCCAAAAAATGTATGCAATGATAAAACACAGTGACATTTCCGTCCCCGCAAGTTAAATGAGTGGAATTACTCCACCAGATTCCAACAACGCGCGCTTAGATGTTTACACATCAAAAATCCTTTTTGAAACCATTCCATTGGCACAAAAAATATTCTTTTGGTGATTCTGAGAAGAGAATTTCGCTTCTCGATTTGAAGTCAGAATCCGCTCAAGAAGGACTCACAGAAGTCCGTAGATTATTTTTTGGCATTCCACCAAAACGTTTGTGGATTCAATCAGATGCAGTTTTCCTGTTCCATTGGATTTCATGTGGTTGACATGCATGGAGCATGGCCAATGCGTAATACTCACGTGAACATATCTAGGTTATAAATGGCAAAATCCAAATGAAAACAACTTATTCATTTGCATAACAAATTCAATTAAATTTTATATTTTATTTCCTTTTCCTTTTTATACAATTTATTAAGCTAAAGTGTGAAAAAATGTTCGCTTTTATATTTTTACATCATTTTTTTTTGTTTTTTTTTTATTTTCTTTTTAATATTTTTTTTTTCTTTTATTGATTTAATGTAAATACGTAACCATTACGAAAACTAAAAAAAAAGCAATAATAATTAATTGAAATTTTGGTTTTGTTTCTTTTTCAAATAATTACCTTAATAAATTTAGATTTTGTTTGCTTTTGTTTGTTTTTCATCTTCTTTAGTTTATATTTATAATTACATTTTTAATGTGTTGTGCATCGGGTATAAGTTGTTATTATGTATTTGTTTTTTGTTGTTGTTCATTTCTTGTCACAGGCGTGAATATTATTTAATAATTCATTTTGTTTCTCGTTTATAAATATAAATATATGTATTTTAAAAGAGAATGTAAAAATATCAAAAGAATGAAACAGAAACTTAACAACAAGATAAAAGACAATAAATTTTCCTATAACAATTTTAAACTTGATTCTCTATTCATCTTTCGTTCCTTACCTTAGTGATTCACTCTGTCGGAAGTCATCCAGCGTTTCGTAATATTAAGTATGGCTTCATATTTACTAGCAGTGGAAATGAAACGAAAACAAAGCAAGAAGGAAGGTTTTCTGTGGACCTGCCACTAAACTGCGCAAATGTCGTAACATTTGTTGTAACATTTGTGGTAACTATTTCAGGTGTATGAAGCTCCAATATAGCCGGGGAAGATGCTATATTAACAGAGCTTATTCAGAAGCAGTGTGATGAACACAAACAAGGTCGTAGTAGTGATTTGAACGTAAAATCTAGTGGTATGCTATTGCTGTTCGATGCTTTAGTGTGTGTTGCCGTAGCAAATACGCCGCCGTTCTGTAAGAGTAAATATTTGGAAAGCTGTACTTAGGTCTGTCTCGAGGGGGAAATCAAAAAACCTTACATAGACGGCCGTTCCTTTTTGTATTAACCATGTAAATTTGTATCTACTTTTTTTTTTGTACTTAGTACTAAATTTTTTGTTAATATGGATATTTGTTTGTACTCAGAAAGTAATGTGATAATTGTAGTATTTTCAAATTTAACACTCTCCCTAGCCATACTTAGAAGTGTTCCATTTTCCTAATTTTTTCCTAGAAATCAAAAGGAAATGAAACGAACATAAAAAAAAAAAACGGAAAACCTAACCAAAAAGTAAGCATTTTTACATTTCACTCAAGTTTTATGCTTTTATGCGAAATTGATTTTCTTTTATATGTATATATATATATTGTTTTTTTTTCGATTTTTCTTCATATTTCATATTTTTCTTTTTAACTAGAGATTTTTATGTATATTTTACAATGTATAAAGCTAAAATGTTGTGTTAACAAAGAAGCATTTTTTTTGTAATATTTTTTTACTCCACCAATTTACAGTTTTATTTTATTATTTAGTCTACACTTTCATTTTGTTTTATTTAGAAAAAATTTAGCTAGATTTTTATTTTTTTTTTGTTGCTGTAATAAGACTTTCTTATTTTTGCTTTTTCCATATAAATATAAAAACAACTGTGAATTTCTTTGATTTTACATAAATTAGTTCTCTTAATTATTGTACAAGAAAATATATTTTATTTACGAAGTAATAATAAGTATTGTGAAATGAATTGAAAGTTTTGTTTCATTACATTTAGTTTGAAAAGAAGCAGATCAGAGAAATTCATAGTTGATCTTTGATGCATAAAGAATAAGCAAAAAGAAAAACATATTCATTTGTTGTTTTATTCTATATTTATTACATAAATATATTTTATCATTTAGGTATTGTGTTTTGTCGATTTGAAGTTTTATTGTATATACATACATTTAGTATATATCTATAAGTATAATATAATGTAAATGTATTTAGTATTCTAATACTCGCCCTACCCCTCATTAAATAGAGTGCACGCAGAAATTTTAAATATAAAAATGAATATTTCATTAAAAATTAGTGTTTTCTGGTTGATGCCTGTTTAGGTGTTGTTGGTATTAATGTGTGTGTGTTATTTTTTTATATTTAATTTGTTACAACAAAAAATAACTCAAGGACAAAAAGCTATCGTTTTGTTTTGCAGTAAAATAAACCCAAGCGGTGACTTATTTGTTTCTAAATGTGTGTTTGTGTTTATTCATTTTTTTTTTTCTAATTTTGCGATTAGTAAAAAGCTTAATATTAACAAAATTTCGTTAAGCTGAATGTGGATTCCTGATAATTTGTAACTGAAAACAATATGGAATTTTATTTTAAGCTCTGTACTTATTATGTTTTTTTTTTTTAATTGTGACGAGACAAAGATGGAACTCTCGAATTTTTTGCTTTATTTATTTTTTTTATTAGCGCGTTAATTTCTTTTAGTTTTTATGACATTTTGATAGGAGAATGAGCACGAAAACTGACGGACTCAAAATTGTTGTACTACTTAGAGAAATTATTTTTAAAATTTGAAAAAATGTCATAAGAATGCGTCAACTTTTCGCCCTTCCAAATATTGACAATATTGTGTGTTTTGGTTAAGAAAAAGCGTTCGAACTAATGCTTTAAATTTGCCTGTCCTTTTAAATCGAAATAAAGTCCCAACTGAAGCTGGTTGCGTTTGCCTTTGCTTTTGGTTTTGGTGAAAATCCCTTCTCAATGCGAAATATGTGCAATAAATAATAGAAAAAAAATCTCGTAATAAAACTCATCGAGAAAACTAGACAACTAAGTAAGGAACTCTACGAAAATAACTGCAAACCAGGATTTATTTGGAAATGTCTTTCGCAAACCATACGTAAGAAAATCAAACTCTCCAGATTGATGTTGAATGTTAAAATTAAAAAAATTAAAAAAATAAAAAAAACAGAAAAAAAGTATTTTTTACTAATTACACATACCCATCGTTTTTTTTTTACAATATAATTTTTGGTTTTTCCTTTTAAATTAAAGCTTTTATACATAGTTTTTCAATTTGCATTTAAAAATGTTTTATTCTTTAGCAGCTTATTTAATTTTTAATTATGGGATTTCTCCTATTTTTATTTTGTTATGTTGGTTGTACACACTTACTCGTAATAATTAATACTATCCATTTGTTGTATTGTTGAGTTTCGTTTGTCCATCAAATCGAGTCTGAGTTTGTTTCTCTTTCGGTTGCCGTTCAAACTTTAACCCGATTCCCCGCAATGTTCTATTCATTCAAATTGACACACTGTTTAACCCTCTCACTGTGGTTGTTATCAGTTTTTTCTTATTGTTTCTCGTTTAACATTTAAAACATCACAACACTATATACTTTATTTTATTTTAATTTTTTTTTTCTATATTGTATTTAACTTTGTTTCTATGTTTTCTTTAGTTTGAAATAAATTAATTTTGATTCACAAGCCTATAAAAATCACACTTAAATGTATTTATTGATGAAGGTTAGAGATTTTGAATTAAGTTCGTGGATGCGATTAGGTAAAAATAAATTGTCTTACTATTTTTATTTAAATTTATTTTGTGATTGCGCCCCAACTCCAAGATTCCCATCGCATGCGTCTATTGTTCGTCGGTAAACAGAAAACTAAGAGAACAAAAAAATATACTTCAGTGTGGTTGTTGGAAATAAATGTTCGTGTTTTAGTTTAATAAAAAAATTGTTGATATGGCAGTCGGCTTTCCATTTCCTTTTGTTATTCCTTAATTTTTCCGATTTACATTTGTTTTATTTTTACATTTTTTTTTTCGTTATTAAAGCAAAATTTATTCATTTTTTGTTTGTTATATAAATTTTCCAGAGCTTTTGGTTTTTTTTTGTGTTTAATTTTTGTTGTTGTTAGTTTTAAAAAATCTTATTATATTAAATTTAGGAGAAAAATCAAACTTGTTTTTGTTTTTTTAATTCTAGAGGAAGAAATGTTATTTCTCGATTTTCTGTGGGTTTAAAAATGAAATATTTGCTTTTATATATTAAAATTAAGTTTTAAATTAATAATTTTCTATGTTTGTATTTTCTGTGGAAATTTTAGCTGATGTCTTTTGCTGCTGTTGTAGTTTTTTTCTCATTAATGCCGAAAATATTATTGTTTAGAGATGTTACTTGTTGTTATTGAAGTAGAAAAATTATTAATTCTGTCGTGCTTCTTGGAGGGGGGGGCGAGGCCTGGCTCAGACATCCGCCGTTCTCGATGTTATACTTGGTGATCGGGAATGTATTACAACCTTATGACCGTTTTTTGTCACAAAACCATCGCTTTCTACTAAAACGGCCGTTTGCCGACCTTGCCGATCACCAGAACTACTGGCCGCACTTGCCGGACTAAGTGGACCACCACTGCCTCCAGCACTATCGTTGGAATTATCTCTACTGTTCGTACCGCTGCCGTTGCGCATTGAATGCTCGTCGGCGCCATCGCCCGCACCATCGAAGTCAGTGTCGTCTCCAGTGCCCTCATGGCCGTCATCTTTGTGCAATTTGTGCTTGCGCCACGCGTTTTGTATTAATCGTGCGCAGTACTCCTCGCGTTGACGCCATAATGTCGACGAGACTGGCTCATACCCTTCGGTATCTGGGCGGGCGGCAATCTCACCAATTTCTCCCGTCTCCTCGATGGGATTACCCTTGCGAGCGAAGAAGTCCTTGGTTAGAGCATCGAGAATATCGACACAGTACATAAGATCACCGCGACATATTGGAATGTCCATCGAAATGATTTTATACTTATTCGGCTTGTGTATTTGCAAGGGCGGCTCTAAGACGTCGAGAAACTCGGAAAGTTGATCGTAGCGAATGTATTGAGTGCCCTCCGGATCGAATTGTTGCCAAATTTCGTAGTACATGTCGTAGTCGTCATCGGTGAGGCCTTCTTGGACATCTTCGGTGGCCTGACTGTAGTTCTCGAGAATGACAGCAATGTACATATTGATAACTATCAAAAAGCTTATAACTAGATATGAAAGAAGATACGTAATTCCAACGGTAGCTGAACCACAATTGCCCGGATATCCTCGATCGTTGTCCGGCTTTAAGCAATCTTCCTCATTTATGATGGCATCTAGAACACCATCCCAACCGGCTGAGGTAGACATCTGTATTATAGAAATTGCACAACATTTTATCAAGTGTATAATAAATGCGATAAAGAAGAGTATTTTAAAACAACTACTTTAAGTTTCTCATACATGCATCGATCCATTCGTGAATTTCAAATTAAATGGAAAACCTAAACAAAGTAAGACGAATATTCTTTAAAAAAAATACTTTTACATAAAAGAAAATGTGCAAACAAAATTTGATTGTTAAAATGAGAGTCGGCCTTACAAAGAATCAAATTTATGCCTTTACTTTTACAAGAGACTTGGCATCACTGTAGGAAAATCAACGTCAAGTCGTTCGTTTGTTATTTATTTTTTTATTGGCAGGAAAACTTGACAGTCATTTGCGTTCACATTCTTAACCAATTCGGGAACTTCACGTCGAAATATGACATAAGCTGTCGTTTGCTCTTCTATATAATAGCTCTGTCTTAAAAGCCTGAACTAGAATAAAAGGACAGTAAGAGAACGTCCAGAACAGCAGAAATCTATGGAATTTGTATTTTTTATCGTTCGGTGTCTTTAAGTTTTCCGTCACTTTTGCTTGACAAATTCTGGACTATTTCGCACTTTTTTTTTTTACTACAATTTGACAATCAGCTGTATACTTTTTATTTGCGTTCAGGTACGCTTTTTGTGCGCTGCTTAACCGATCGGCATTAGTGAACAAATTTAACGTCAAATTAATATATGACCTTGCGTTAGCTTTCGACAGCTAGGATCTGGCTTAAGCTTAAATATATAAATGGTTAAAAAACGCAGTTTTAAGGAAGAGTGCTGCCAGGCTTCCACGAATACCAAAGCTACCATCTAGCTCCAACTATTATCATTGTGAATATCTGTTAGTGCATTAAGGGATATCGATTTATGAATTAAAGGCCATAAAAACAATGGCATTGCCTCTATTAAAAAAAAATATTTTATGGCATCACTTTTTTTTATGGTGATTTTGGATAATAAAAGGGCAGATTAGTTTCTTCTTTAGCCATGTTTAGGGCCGTCAATCGGAATTCTATACTCACGTTGAAATGTCAAACCAAATTTAACAAAAATCAGCTGTCAGATGTCAAATCGACTATCGCTAGAAAAAGTGTTGCCAATTTGCAAATTTAATTAAGTCTTGTGCATTATCGAACACCCACATTTTTCGTTTTCTATTTAGGGTTTTCCACCTCGAGTTAGCCGTTCAGATAAGTTGGTGAAAAATGGAAGGGCAAACGTTTTTTTACGGTCTTGTGCTGCTTAATGTCAAAATTTCGATAAAATTGAGCATCAACAGGAAAACTTGGAACTGAAACAGTCCAATTGACGGTTGTCGACTTTTAATTTCTTGTAAGTAAGGCCCAGTGCATCTGTTTCTACTTGTGCTTCTAATTACCATGCTTATTGGAAATAAATAATTTTCATAAAAATAATATGTGTCACATTTGTATCATATTTACCGATACAATCTAAATAAAATTATCGCACTCACATTTAATTTTCAGAAACATAAATAACTCACAAAGAGATGGAAATATTGAAAGAAAACAAACAAAACTCTCACCTGAAACAGCAATATCATACTCTGTCCGAAAGTCTTAAAATTATATACATCATCCAATCCGTTCTTCTCCTTGACATGCATAAAAAATGACATCCCAAATATTGCGAAGATAAACATTACAAGAAATAGCAGTAGGCAAATGTTGAATAAGGCTGGCAGGGACATGGCCAATGCGAAGAGTAATGTTCGTATACCCTTGGCACCCTTGACCAAACGCAGGACACGTCCTACTTTAGCTACACGTACTACACGAAGTAATGTTGGCGATACAAAATATTTCTCGATTATATCACTAAGAACAAGACCTGCGGTAGACGTCCAGAAAATAAGGAAACAAAAACACATGATTAGATTTATTTTCAATGCGAGCACACATGTTACAACGTCTACGACATCGATAGGGAACGACACACCAAAAATATCCTTTTCTTTCTCAAAAAAACAAAGAAAAAGAAAAGGAAATAGAAAACCGCTTTTTCAACAGACACAACATAAGTAAAGACAACATCAAAATTAAACACTCAATATAATATATTACGCCTTAAGGTGTTATACGCAGTGTTTTACAAATATGTAAATGTATAATCTTCAACAAAAACGAAGCCAACTCAAAGGATAATACTATGCTGAACAACTAAAAACAAATTTCATAAGCGATGGTAAAATTAAGCATTGTTATATTTTTTTTTTTTGGATGTGTAATTTATTTGAAAGAAAAAGAAAGGAAAATAGCATTAAATTGTATCATGATGGAAAAGCTTCCTTTGATCTAGATCTACTGTATGATTGACTCGCCATGACCATTGCATTTCCTAGATACGCGCAGCGATGCGATGTGAGCGATAATTCGCAGCATATTTGCTAGTGCCAAATATCACAGCCGGAGAGAAGGTTTTTGTTCTCCATTTTAGACGGGAGCTTTGTTGGAATTTTGTAATTTTTATCATTATATTTTGGATCACAAATTTTGAATTTATGTGTGGATTTATGTAGCGTTAACATAAATACATTGTTTTTTCTTTGCATCAGGTGGTTGTTTGTAGTGATGGTCATATGGTCAATGTTGGGAATCATTGTATGAACTGCGGATGCAACTACGATTTTGAATTTACATAAATGCACGGGGATTACCTACATCATTGGGGTCACAAATGACGACTAGTTATATGGATGGAGCGTACGTATGCATGCAGACTATTTTACATTGAAATGGTCTTGGGGGTTAGTAATCCGTTTATTCGACCGGTTGCAACATTTCTGACCAGCACGTGCAGTGTTTCAAAAGAATTGTAGTCACATTTTGACACTTTGCAATTTGAGCAATCGCTGATGGGTTTTACACGCGTAAGAGCTTCTTAAGTGTAGCTGCAATCTTATTTTTGCCATATGGCACTGGGTTTTCTTTAGCCCGGATCTGTCGCCATGTGGCAAAAGTCTTTTCGCTATAGGCTGCAGCGGGTGATTTTTCTTAGACTGATTGAAAGTTGTTGGACGGACATGGTGAAAGAAGTTAAACGAGGCCTACTAGTTGCTACTGAATGGAGTTATTTTTGACAATTGAGTTCATAATGGCTTGCTGATAAAAAAGGCAAAAGCAGACCGGGACTGCCGTTCATTCTACTGCAAGTTTGATTGTAATATCCTTCTTAAGGGACCTGAAGAGCATCATGGACATTTCCAATGAATGACTGCTTTCTTGCTTTAATAACATTGACACAAGTTCGATCACACAAGTGGAACCAATATTCCGCAAATAATTAGCGCAACAGGTCCTGGCTTCTCACGACCGCATTCGTTCTGTATGAGTTTTTCATTTTTGGGCCAAATGAAAGGGATCTTCGCGAGAAGGGGCTCAGTGGAAAAAACCTTAAGATGTGATTTGTGTTTTCCCAGAGATCGAACTTGGGACCCCTCACTTAGTAGTCCAACACACTACCACTAAAAGTATACACAAAAAATTAATAATCGAAATCTGTAAGAATAAAGTGACCGCCATTAACTAAATGGAGGATGTTACAAATCCAATATTCGAATTAGAATAATAAATACCAGCAGTCTTAAGACATCACCCTCTTTATTTCATTAAATACAAGTCCAGCTTAGCATGTTTAAAAAATGTAAGCTCTAAACACTGAATTTGAAGCTGAAATTAATCATTTTTAAAAGCCAAAAATAGAGAGCTGTCTCTAAATTAAATTAGAAGCCTATTCGATTCAAAGCAAGTTCGAGATCATACCGCTCTTTTGCATAGATAGATAGCTCATTGTAAGCGGAAGAGTATAGCAGCTAAAAATCGCCAAGTAGCTTGATTTGCAGCGTATAAATTTATTTGAAAGCAAGCGCGCGCATTTTCTTAAAAACATCGACTAGAAAATGTTAATCATAAAAATACACAAAACGTTTTTTTTTTTTTTGTAAATATTAACGATGTAAATATATTGAAGCAACATTATTCTCTATGTCGACGGTAGGTACATATAAATGTGGTTTATCGTTTCGCAAAAGCTTGTAAGCTTTAGTCGAATGAATTAGAGTTCGGAAGGAGTACAACGGATCGTTTACATTTCCTAATAAATCAGACCTTTACTTGATGTCATGAACAACACAAAACTAAACTACACAACTCAACTCTAGATGTACTACAAACGAAATCTAAATTAAAACAAAAACCAACATGTGTGTATGTATTTTGGATATAGTGTGTGTAGTGTATTTAAATATTTATGTTACTTTTTTATTGTCCGAAATTGGGTTTGCTAAAAGGGTGTTTATACGAGATGTGCAAATATATTTTCTTTTTTCGTTTTGATTTTTGTTTTTGAAGATGCACATGATATCTAGTCTAATATTTTGAATAAATGGGGGAGGGAGGAACTATAGTACATTACTGATTTTATTTTCTGCTAATATGGAAGGTTCATATTAAAGTACATAATCTCCATTTGCCAAAATGGACAAAAACCATTAAGAAGATTCAGCTTTTGCCCGGCATTGCTTGCCGGCGCACGTACGTGCCCTCGGTTCGCTAGAGGTTTACAAAGATGTAAGAAATAAATTAATTCGTCGCATAAAGATGGAATTTACCCTATCCGGCGAATAAATTCATTTCGGGATACTGGGCAAAAGACTAACAGAGGTGTGCAAGAGCACATCCAACTCTGATTGAATCGAATTTTTTCTTTATTTCGTTTGTAATCACTTTTAATCTGTTTCTTTTTTGTCTAATTTTTTGTAGCCATTATTTTATTTATGTTTGAGTTGTTTTCTATAATTAAAAAAAGTTGTTTTCTGTTTTGTGGTTTGTATACTATTTCGTGTAAGTATTAATATATTCTGCTAATCTGATGTTTTTTATTTGGATTTTATATTCCGAACTCACGTCCATCGAACGTGTTAACAGGGGCGGGACAACAAATATGTGTATCCGTAGGCGTGTTGCTGAAAGCACAAGGCCTTTTCCTTGGTTTGCTGTATTTTTCTTAACCTAGTTTGAAAGCGTTAACCTAGATTTGTCAAGCATGTTTGGTTTTGATAAGCAATCTTAGTCTAGGGTTGTTAAGCTGTGTCTCCGCAGAGACAACGAAAAATTCTGGCCCACTTTCGAGTGAGGACTGTTTTCGGTTGGCCAGAAAATAAAGCGAAAATAAAAATCAAGCATAACTTACGAGTAGAAAAAGCTGTTTCTAGGCACAGTAGGTCGAACCTCTGGTTAGAAAATTTACAAACTAAATTTAGCCTACGTTACCTAGCGTTCGTCTATTATGTATCGCGTTGGAACAGAAAATCACCCAACCTTGCCATACGTCGCTTGACGTATGAATAAGTTGGTTTTCTGCTCGGTATCAATGTAGTAAAGCATATTTTATGCCATCTTATTTAATTTCCGGAAAGGGGTCATTATAGTGTCCCGTTTCGAATGAGGGCAGTACGCCCTCTTGCTAGCGCTGATATAGTGCAAGCAATCGGGCAACTGCCCCTACGCTCGTATCAAAAGTTTATTACATATCCAGGGAATTCTTTGAGCCGAATCTCGTTTGCCTTGGTTTTGGTTTCTCTGTTTTGACTTTAGGAGATACACACACACATTTTGAATGAATCAAAAGCGCAACATTAACATGTAGAAAAGGAGTGATGTGTGATTTGGAGTGAGACGTTTTTTTCTTAAAAAAAAACTAAGTAATTTAACAACACACACGAAGAAGCATTTTCACATGTTTATAAATAATATACACAAAAACACACATGTTACATTTACTAAGGGAGCGGGGATTACAGAATTACTTTGAGAAAAGCTTTTTTTTCGACTGCTTTTAAACCAGTTAAGCTATATATATAGTTGTTAAAGGCTTTTAGTTTTTTTCTT
Source organism: Cheilosia urbana (assembly GCA_946477585.1). Classification (NCBI taxonomy): domain Eukaryota; kingdom Metazoa; phylum Arthropoda; class Insecta; order Diptera; family Syrphidae; genus Cheilosia; species Cheilosia urbana. The sequence goes on from OX297854.1 coordinate 94,701,205, forward strand.
TTGTTAAGTAAAAAAAACTATATCAATAGAAAGCTTAAGATAGAAAACTGAAGCCGGTTTGAGAGAAAAGCTTTTCATAATTAACTTTTTATTTTTTTTTTGTTAGAAACAACATTTATAAAAATCATATTTAAGCCATTAAAAGCCTAAATAAAACAAACACATAAAAGGGGGACAGGATACGTATACGTATACATGTATATATATAAATATATATAAAAATATATAGAAGCACAACATTTACTTTACATATATTATTATAATTTTTTTTTAAATCGAATTATATATATAGCAACACGAAAAACACGGTTACAGAGAAAGAGAGAGAAGTTTTTAATTGAATAGTCGGCTTTTACTTACCTAAGATGGATAAAATGACAACTACTACATCAAATAAATTCCATGGCTCAATAAAATAGTGATATCGTAAAGCGAATATTTTTAATAGACATTCGGAACTGAAAATAACTACGAATATCGCATTTAGATAATCTAGTACATTGTTATATGTTGTCGAAGCATCATAACGATCGAGTGTCATTGTAAACATATTTAAACCAATAAATAACATTATAATTATATCGAATTTTTTATCTGTGACTATTTCAAAGACTATTGCTTGTGGACGCCACTGTAAGAAAATTTTAGAGAAGAAAAAATTGTATATTTTTAATATAGGTATTCAAATATCGTTGGTATTTGTTTTTTTAAGTTTTTTTGTAAGTTTTGTGTAATTTAGTGCTAAGTATAAGGTTGCTTCTGTGCCAAAAGTTATTTCCTAATCGAACGTGGCGTTTCGAAAGTGACATTACTATTGTAAAATATATTTCAAAATATAGTTTTCAGGTTTAAACTGATAAATTTATATTTATGCAAAATGGCGACGCGATGTCTATCTCTATAACGATTGGCACAGAATAATCAATAAAGCAATACTTTCTAATTTTTTTTTGTAAATGTACTATGTAGCATTTTTTTAATTTTTAGATTGTAGCTTTTTGTTTTTGCACTAATTTGTTTTCGGTTAAGCCTTACCCTCGGTCTAGGAATGGCTTTTAATGGTTTTTTGGAGCCCATCTTTTTCATAGCATTATAGTACTTTTTCTGATCTTCTGTCATGAACATTTCTAATGATCCACCTGCTTTTTTCTTTTGTTCATTGAAATTATCGATGATAACGCCAATGAACAGATTCAATGTGAAAAATGATCCAAATATAATGAAGAACACAAAATATAAATACATGTAGATATTTGTTTCGCGTATTGGCTGCTTATCCACCTATAAATGTTCAGACAGGTACAGGATCATTTTCAAGGAAATTGAAGGGGAGGAAGAAAAGAAAGTTGATTAGTAAATATTCAAAAGTTATCATTTAAATAGTTGAAAGATATATTTTAGTTTATATATTTTTTTTTTTTACAAAATTAAATAATAAAAATATTGAACTTAGAACTGTGTTGAAATGTCAAGTTACCTCTCGTGAATCTATTGCGTCGTTCATTATTTGAATCCAACCTTTGAAGGTGGCCACTTGAAAGAGGCACAAATACGCATTACCTACGTGATCGAAATTCATTGCTGAATTCTCCCAGGTATAGTTCTCATTTTCGCATGCATTTCGATTGGGAATGATTTCATGACTAATTGTGGTGTGGTTATCATCCACACACTGTAAAGAGAGATGCATTTTATTTCATTAAATTATGTTTGTGTGGGTTTTGAAATGGCACTCATTTTAACTTTCTCATTTAAGTTCGGAATGTAAAGCTGGGTTTGGGAAAGAATACTCAACTGCGGCTTTTATAATTTGGCGGCAATTGTGGTCCGCAAACATGCAGAAAACAGGAGGGCAACTAAATTTGTACCTTTTTAAACCACGTTTTCACTGCCGAGATTTAGCAGAGGACAAGTATACCACTGACCAAGAAATAAATCGGGTTGCCGATGAAAAAGGATCCTTTTTTTGGGAGAAAATGGTTAAATACAGCACTTGTTGAAATGAATCTTGGAAACTCGAGAAAGAGAAATAAACGTCAAGCTTCAGAAGAAATGACGTCTTAAGGCTGAACTATGATAGTCGAAAGCAAACGGAAACTAATGCCGTACTTCTACGTTAAGAAGAATTATTTACTGCTTTATTCACAAATGTGAATGACGGCGACTTTTAAGTACTTAGTTTTGTTGGTTATATTTCTATTGTCAGCTGGCTGTCAAATTTTTGTACGAATATTAAAGGCGCCAACCTTTAAAATCAATCGTGCACGTTGCGGCACACGCCTGCTAAAGCAAAGCAAAGGCGACGGATTAAGTAGAAGGTTTGGCCAGAGACAACAGACAAAACTGAGACCCCCATCTTCGGCCGATTTTCCGTTACTTGCAAGCTATATTTTTATGGGGTGGTACGTGGTACACGCTAAGTGCGTTAGTATAGTTACATAGAAATTCGTATTGACAAAATGTCACGTAACTTTAAAAGTTCCGGCTCACCAACACACTCGCACCTTGCGTGTACCACAAAGTTGCTGCCAGCGTTCATAGAATTTTATCCGTTAAATTTGAAATTATTCTTTTTTTTTGTGAATAGTTTTTTATTTTAGGAATAAATGCGCTTTTGCTGAAAGTATTTATGAAGAAAGAACAATGTAGATTGGTTGAGGGAAAATAAAAACATTTTGAGCAGTTTTCCTTCAGTTATTTAAGCAAAATACACTCATGAAATCTAAGTCAATGATATCCAAAAGCGTAAAATACAGAACCATATTTGTCCTTAAATGTTTAGGTATAGTATATAAAACATCTCATTTAGATAGTTTAATTAACCAAACAAATTATATTATTCGCCTTTTAAAAATATATAATAGCTAACCAATAGCATTCAGATATGTTAAAATGTCGTATTCCCGAACTCTATCACATTCCCCCATGGTTGGTAGCGGTTGGCAGCATTGATTTTATTTGTTTGATGTGTTAACATCTAAGCGCGCGTTGATGGAATCTGGTGGAGTAATTCCACACATTTAACTTGCGGGGACGGAAATGCGTCACTGTGTTTTATCATTGCATACAGTTTTTGGAATCTGGTGGAGTAATTCCACACGTTTAACTTGCAGGGACAGGGAATGCGTCACTGTGTTTTATCATTGCATACATTTTATCATTGCATACGTTTTTATCATTGCATACATTTATGAGCTGGGGCATATTAATTTCAGCTTTTTGTTGATGTGAAATAAAATTTCTCCATTTCGTCCTTGCACCGTACTCAGAAGAAACTTCAAGAATTCTGCAGGGAGATTATCATCTTTTACCAATGATCATAAGCGGAGACTTCAATATCAATTTTGCAACTCCAGAAGCTCAACCATTTATTGATTTTATGCAAGATAAATTTAATCCTCAAATGAACTCCAACCGGAAAATTTCAACAACACGATATGGAACAACCATCGATGCTGTCTTCCAGCGTAATCTAGATAGATTACAGTCTCGAATGTACATATCTTACTTCAGCTACCACAATCCGATTGTATCTATTCTACCGAAACTAGCACAGAACGAATAAATTATTGCTATTTCACAATATATCAAGAATACGGTTATTACAATTCCCTCAAGCCACACACATACCGCACGCACGGTGTTTACACATACACATATTTCGGGACTGTTGGATACAGTCGCACCAATTTTTTTTTTATGTTTTTGCATGTCACACGGATTCTAAATTGCCATAACACCGATACAAAAACAAAATGGCGGATTTGAAAAAAAAAAATTGAGGGGGCAGCGCAAGAGGATTGCGAGTTGGGGGTCACAGTATGGGTTGTCTCTGGGTTTAACTTCTACTACATATTTTCAAGAAGAGAAATGAAGAAAAGAAGATCGAAAAACACTTTGAAGGCAACAAGAATAATGCATTACAAGAGTATTAAAGACTTCGTTCCTTTTTTCCATTGATCAGTTGGCGCAAGTGGTAGTATAGTGCAGAGTTGTAAGGTACTGAAGTATATTTGTACTGCAGTACGGTGTAAGTACCCAGTACCTTGTACTAGTACTTGAAAAAAAAGTACAATGTATTTGGTACTTGAATATCATTAATGTCGTTTTCCATTGGGATTTTCAGATTTTGCTCTGAGATTTCAGATTTTTCGTGCCCAATGGAACATAAAACGAGATTTTTCTTCCTTTGCATCTGTGGGGGTGCGTGTTTTAAAAGTCGCCCGTTCTTAAATTGTAATTTGTGTTTATAAAAATCTATTCAACTTATTTTAATAACTTTTGCAGCGGCCGGATATAATTTTTTTTCTATTTTTCACAGACTTCTCGTCTAAAAACGTACGTAAACACACTTTAAAGTTTGAAAAATGACAAATGTTTTGGTGTTAGTGCAAATAGGTGTGAATCTCGTGCTTTTTTTGCGCCCAATGGAACATGAAATCTGACTTTCTGTCTTTCTGTACCAATGGAAAACGACATAAGTACATTTTCAAGAACTTCTTAATTACAAGTCCTTATCTCTACCAGTGGGTGCTTTCAGTGAAACTAGAATTACTCGTTTTTTATTTTATTTGATTTTGTTAACTTCCAGTGATTAAGTAAAAAGTTAATAATAAACTAGTTGTTCGAAATGTAGTAAATATGTGTCTTATATGTACATATAAAAGAAAGTTGCATCCGTACGACCGCCCCTAACTCGAGAACGGATCGTGCGATTTGAGTTATCTTCTTTTTTTGTGTAAAATTATTTTAGTAAAAATCAGTTTTGGGCGAGAGAAAATTCGCATTGCCCGCTAGTAACACGCCACTTGCCACTACTTTTTTGACGACTTCTGCTGCTGCAGATGATCAATTTACAAAAATGCGTTGATAATAAAATCGGTGTTAAGTCAGGCTAGCTGTACTTTACTTAAGAAAAATACGTTATGTATGCAACGTGGTGTTGGTTTTGCCATCTAACAACATAGACCAACATACTAATTGACAATTAGTAATTGTACTTGGAAAGTAATTGAAAACGTACTGGCCAGTATAACGGTACCCAGTAAATGCACTTAAAAGAAAGTACTTGAAAAAATACTTTTACTTGGTGATTTTCAAGTACCAAGTACAAGTAAATTGAAAAATTTGCTGTGTATCGGAGTGCATTTACTGACGGGAAAAGCAATAATATATTTCTAAGACGCGGAGAATTGACTGTCAGAGTGAAAGTTTTCATAAATTGAGAGATAAATCACTTTGACAGTTAAATGTTTACAAAACATTCTGTCAATTTTTTGACTCATGACTGATTTTATAGGACTGTTGGTTTCGTTCAAAATGTCATACCCGTCAACGCAATTATACTACTTCAGGTATACATTTGTAATGTCAATCACTCGAAAATGTTTGACTAGAAACTCTTTTCACGTGATCAATCCTGGTCAATAAAAAGTCGGCGTCAGTTAGCTGTCAGATTAGTTAACTAGTGAAGACCCTTTGCTAATGAAAAGTCTAAAAGTTGACATCTTGTCAAGCAATCCAATTCCTGCTTTAAAATGAAAGAAATAAGATCAGAAAAGAGAGACAATCCATAATTGATAAATCCTTCCACAGTTCTTAAAATGAGAAAGTTAAGCAAAGTATTTATTTTAATTTACTAAAGTTAGGTACTAATAAATTACCTTAAAATATTTTCCAGCAAAAAGCTGTACACCCATGATGGCAAAAATAAGCCAAAATATTAGACACACCAATAGCACATTGAAGATGGACGGTATAGCTTGAACCAGCGCGTTAACGACGACCTAAGGTTGCAATGGTTTGTGGATTGGGAGTAAGGGACGAAAAAATTGTTCCATTTATAAATAGGTCTTGCTTTTGCATTATTATTTTGTTTAAATGAGGTAATGAACAATATATTAAAAGCATCGTTGTATTTTTTCTTTTTTTCTTTTAAGTTTGATGAATGAAGTCGAGAACAAAGTAGGGCATGCGTTAATAAGCATGGACTGAGAAAAAACTATTCGAGTCTGTACTATAGCAACACTTTTCCAACTTAAGTTCACTGCACATGAACGGTGGCCAGTTTAAAAATTATTTATATTTGCGGCGATTTGGAAATAATAAACTTATTGCTACATTTTGCAGTCACAATGAGAACTTTTCGTTCATTGCGAACTGCAAAATGAAGAATGATTTTTAATAAGGCCCTCATATACAAAGTGTCCGACTTTACAATATATACAAGCAGAAATAAAAACTTGCCGATTAAAAATCGTTCATGTACAGCCTGGAAAATTGTTTACACATCTCGCAAGAGGTTTGTTCTCATACCCACATAATAATAAAGCGTTCTACATGTGTGTGATTACGACAGTCTAAAGTACTAAGGAAACCTTCAAATGCAGAAATCCAAGCCTTGCAATACAATCCTTTCCATTCCAATACAAACAACAACAACAATTAACAGTGAAAATTGAAAGCGAATCGAAACAAACCAAAAATCATATCATACATGGAAAATGCGAATTAATAGAAATGTTTGAAGCACTCTCATCCTTAGTTCGAAATAAAAGTTTCTAAAAAAGTCAAGTAAAAGCCTGCAGAATCTATATAAACATACATACATAATAAGTGTGCTTAAGCTATAAGTTTGAGCTAATAAATAATAAATTTTATAATTCGAGTAGTTTCTGTTTAACAAACTCATTATGTTTATTAATTTATAGTGACTGGAATTTTGTTATTAGTCGTATGGCATTGGTACAGTGTAGTTTAGTAGGTTTGTGTATTTTTCTTTTTTCTTTTATCAACAACGAAATATTATTTATATAAATTATAAACAAAAAATCTATTGGTATTTATTCATTTTGCTTTGTTATTCTACATTGCTGTGTATTCTCTTTCAAACGAATTAATTAAAAAAAAAACACGTGTAAATGCATGTCAAAAAGTCAATATCATTCGCAATGAGGCGATCAAAAATAATAATAATAACCATAATAAAAGAATTGGTAAAAACGAAATGAGGATAGATTTGTTCAAGTGAATTGTCAAGCTTTAAATAAAAGGCATTTGTAAAAAAATTAAGTATATTGTTATCTATTCTACTGGTGTCGCAATAGGTGAAATATTTTTAAGGCTGTCGGAGTCGCTGGTAAGAGCCTGGGGACTATTCTATTATATACGTGGTAGTACTAGTAATCTGCAAAAACCTTATTTCGGAAGGATCGTATTTATGCCTTAAACGAACATCTCTTTTTAGTCGCTCGCTCTTTTAGCACTTGGTTTAGAACAAATGGAGTCGTATGTTACTGAAAACGTTTTAAATGCATTTTTTTAGGACGAAATAGCTCGAGTCTATATTTCTACTTCGAAGTGCATTTCCAAAAAGGTTTCAAACCATATAACTGCGGTCTTAAGGGATTGGATGAAAAAAAAAAAAACAGCGTTTTCTGAAATCGAAGTATGCCCTCGTAATAATTGAACAAGTAGCATCAGTACGCACAGCTTCTTAGGCAATTTAGAAGGGCCTTTTCAAAAAAGGCTGCACGTTTTTAATATTTACTTTTATTGAGCTAGTTACAATGAGATTTTCCAAATAAAACTATACTCTGTTCAATTTATATTTTCAGTACAGGGAAGATAGGCTATTTGCCTTTCACCCTTACTATTATGGATTTTAATAAGCTGTCTCCATTTTAAAGCTCTCACATGGTTGCCATAGTGAGAACTATAAATTGTTATAATTCTCTATAAATATCGGTAGGGTTACCAAATACCAACTCTTTATTAAGAAAAAATGGTTTAACTGCATATTAACAGATCCTTCAGAAATACAAAATAATTAAAGGAGTACCATAAAACTGTATGGCAACATCCCACATAATCAAATTCATTTATTCGCTCTCAAAAGCTTTAAAAAGCAAAAAAACGGAAGGTTCTGTGAGAATATCCATAGAAAACCCCGTAATGATATTTTTGCAAATAAATATGGTAACACTCTTCTGAGGTGCTTAAAACACACACCAACACTACACATGTTTATTTTCTGCTATAAAATAGCAACCGCACACGAGAATATCACCCTCGTCGTCATCCTCATTCTGACAGCAGTTGTGTGGCAGACTGGTCATGGTGGGATGTATGCGCCTTTGAGGAAAATTGGAATTCTTTGGAATGCCAGTGGTTTCGTTTTTATTTCAGTGGCAAATCTTGTGTTTGAGTGCCGTGAGAGTAGCTACAGGCACCACTGGTAGAAAAAAGAGCTTCCCATAAGGCCTGTACTGAAAATATAAAATGAACAGAGTATAGGTACTGAGAGCGACAATACATTTGATCAGACTATAGAAAGCCATCATAATTACAGACTTACAGTCTTACTCTAAGCCGGAAAGGCACGTTCTTTACATAAGGCAGGTGAAGATAATATTCTCAACTGTTTGAGTGCACAATTCATCAAATAAGTATTCGGTTCGTTGAAAAGCTTTGAAGGATAAGGTGCATCAATTAAATGGTCCTTACTGGTTCAACCCAAAGAGTCTCAATTAGTCTTCGGCCGAAGATTCAAATTCCAAGTTTATAATTCATTCAATTCGGAGGCGAAACGCATTGCGGAAGAAGTGCCACATCGTTTTTCTACGCAATAGAGGAAGACTTGGCCATATGTGGCGAGGTCGAATGGAAGCCGACCTCAACCAACTTTCGAATGCACAAGTAGGGGCAGTTTACCAAAGTCGCCACCTGACTCTGGCACCATCTAGGTGAAAATGTAAGTAAAGCTACCGCCTGAACGGATTACTGTGATTTTGGTACTTAACCCATTTAGAGCGAGTCGATTTTTTTATTAATTTTTTACAAAGGTGTCCATCTACTTGAATTCTAATTTTCTATTAAATGAATTTGTTTGCACATTAAAAACTTACAAAAAAAAGAAGAAAAAGGAACAGACTCCTCAGAAAATGTCCAAGGCTTATTGGAAGTATAAAGATAAGCACTGCGGAGTTAAGCATAAGGATCTAAAGACCACCCGGCTGTAACCACGCGACAGAATTACCACACTTGTAGCTTTAAATCTCACGAAACTCCCCTATCGTCTCACAACAAAACTGAATCTAAGATTCACAAGTAAGGTAAGTAAAGAATCGTATTTTTTAATTTTTTAAAGCTCATGCATTCGGAGGATGCAGTTGAGCCAGCAAAGCAAACTTGTTGTGCCTGAAAGCATAGATAATAAATTAGAGTGTAACCTTTGTTATAAAATGTCACAAAAAGTGTTCGAACTTAAGTTAAGTGTTGCTGTTGGAACAATTGTATTTTGATTTTTTTTTTTCATTAGACACTATATAGTAATGTTTACTTTTTTGTACAGTGTTTTCGAGCTAACTTTGTGGAGAAAAAAAAAAAAACAAATGTTTTCTTAAAAAAAAAAAAAAAAACTATAAAAAGAACATTAACTAAATTCAAATTCAACTATATATCAAACTGTAAGTTTTTCTTTTCAAACAAAGCCCAACTATAAAACTAATTCAAACTAAATGAATAAAAAGATGAATTGTTTGTATATCGGTTGTTTTTTTTACTGCCAAATATTTATGTAGTAACAATAACAGTCGAAATGGTTTTTAATGAAGTTTTTTTTTATCTAATTTAAATCATAACTTCCAAACTAATGCATCTCATAATTAGTAAACATGATATGAAAAAGACTTGTTTGTTTTCAAATGCAAAATAGGACAACGAAATGTTTGAGTCTAAATTATTTAAATAAAACGTCTAATTTGTTATTTACTTAAATATTAAATATATATGTAAAAAAGTAAATAATTAATGCTTGAAATATATATATTTTGATTTTTTTTTTTAATTTTATTTAGTAAAATATTTAGATTTGATATGAATGAAGGAAGTACGTACCCTCATGCCCTGCATTCGGGACATGGCACGTAGTGGTCTCAGTGCTCTTAACGTTCGCATAGTCTTGAAGGCTTGAATACCACCAGCTCCAACAAGTGAAGCAACGAAGTTGATAAGCGACACCTAGTTTTATTTGATTCAATATACATTTGAAAATGGGTAATTGTTTTTTGTTTTCGAAATTCGTATAACGAGGAATTTATTTAATAAAGAAATTGAATTTAAAAAAATATGAGTTTTTTTTTTTTATATATTTTTTGTGAGTGAAAACTTTTGGTCGAATTTAAGTATTTTTTTTTTAAGAGAAGAGAAAATATATACCAAGAATAAAATGATTCGTTTTAGTTTTACAAAAGGAAACAGAAAAAATAAAAAAGAAAAAAAAAAAGTGTTGTACGTAAACAGTTGAAAAGAATTCAAATTTTAAGTAAAACAAAGAAGGAAAATAAAAACTCTAAGGTCCATTAACGCTCATTGTCTTCGGTTGAACGGTTTCTTTTTTGATTTAATAATTATCTTTAAGACATGTATAGTGCAATTCCCTGAAACTTTCTTTTTAAATGTTTTCTCTGTACACACACTGACGAATTACATTCAAAGTGTGCAATTAATTTTTATTTATTTTTTATTTTCTTTATTGTTTATTGTTAACTTTTACTTTTAACCAATGCCAAGTTTTTTATTGCTTTTTCCTGTACAAATGCTTCGTAGAAAAAATTATATTTTTATATACGAGTTGTTGAAAAATATTAAATACATAGATTTGTAAAAGCATACACTGAGTTTTGGCGAATAGCGTTAAGCAATACACATTGTCCATAAATACACATAAATGAAAAAAAAAGGAAGACACGAAAAATAGCCTTTTACTCTGAAAGATAATGGGGTTGGGAGTTTCAATACACATTTTAAAAATACCTATGTCCATACGTAGCTTAGATCTAGACGCATAGCTCATATTATCATATATAGGAGAGAAATCTGTTGTCTATTCGGTTGATCTGCGTTTGGAAATAGCGCCCACTCTAAAAATTTGTTTTGGACTTGCGCAGTTGATTTTATTATTAATAAAAAATTGATCACAGAGCCCGAATGAATAATCTCTCTGAAATACCTAAGTGCGACATTTTTATTCTGCTCCGAAAGGAGATTCAACCCATTTTTAACTGCACTAAACATGAAAGGGGACAAGTGGTACACGGAAAGATCTAACCTACACCTACACCAGCAACCTTAAGGTTTCAAAGTCCCAGTAATTATTTACAAACGTTTTTCTATAAAGCTTGAACTTTGCGATCACAGTGGGGAATTTTCCCATGTAAAAGTAGCTATTGTGACCTAAAACAAATTTAAAGTTAAGTTCAAAATGGTCGTTAGTATACCCTCTCAGAGTTTTTTAAAGGTGAGATCCTTCAACCCTATTGGTAATGATTTTTTAACGAAAACCTTAAACATTTCCTACTTTTATTTGAACAAAAAGTTGACTCTTGAAATTTAGCCAGGACACTAAAAAAAGATTATTAGTGGCGGACACAATTATTTTTCTATGAAAGATGAACAAACTTCGAGTAAGAGTGCATCAAATATTACTGATGAAGAACTTGAAGTATGTAGTCCTTATGAGTTAAGAGTTTATTAGACATCTGGGTACCTCAAAAATTATGTACGATAAAGTTAAAGGACTGATGACATGCTCGTCGGAGTAATGCGCCGTTTTGTCACAGCCAGTTCGTAAAACTGGTGCATGAAAAAGAGCCTGCGCATGGGTAAATTCTACGATCTAACATTGGCGAAATTCTCCATAAAAAATTACCCATTGTGACCTACAAAATATGTTGTGTGAAGGTTAAAAATGATTAAGATTTAGTAAGGCTCATTATGTTTACAACGCGGAGACTACCATCAATGTCAAGACTACGTATGACGATAATCGTCTGAACGATAACGTTTTTAAAATTTTAACAACCTCAATATGCTATTTTCTAAATGTAGTCTTTTTGGTAGATTCAATTTTATTTATGGAGACTGAACTGCACGCAGCTCTTAAGCTGTTAATTTAGGACAGAGTTGCTAGCTGCTTAAGGTCTATATGTGAACTGCACGCAGCTCTAAAGCTGTTAATTTCAGAACAGAGTTGCTAGCTCTGAAGATCTATATCGTTTAAACGATATTCGTCTGAATTGGGTCCAAGTAGGCATCGGAGTTCTAAAAATCTGCCTCAGAAAAATTAGTTGTTAAATGCTGATCTTTATTCTACATATTTTGCATAGAAAATTTAATCGAAAACGTCCGTCTTTGGCCAACAGAACGGGTGTTACAATGTGCCATTACAACAGGGCAAGACTATCCATATAGAAAATAATATCTAATAGTTTTCAAAAAATTGATGGTGAGATTGGAAATTTTACCCCAGCTGCCATATTTCCTGATCCGTTTTTAACAAAACTTTTTCGGTGAAAAGGATTCTTACTGTCGTCTGCGGGTGTCCGAATGATGCTATCGTTTCTGGCGGATTTCATTAGCTAGCAGAAGGCTCTTAAGAACTTTCCCATACACCTAAAAACCTCAACCTGATTTTTCAATCCCCAATTTTGAGACAGGTCCACACCGGACTTCGGCGCCACCTAAGTAATTTTGGGACTAATTTTTCGAAGGTACGTAGTCTCACATGTTGAATGGCATTTTTCAACATTTCTCATGATTCAACAACAGCCAAATACGTCATCAGATGCCAAACATGTAATTGCGTTCTATTCTGCAGCAATATCTCACTCTAATGTTATTCTAAGTATATTTACAAAATCTATAGACTGACGTTAAATGAATTTTCTTTGTTGTTAATGAAAGGGACACCTAACTCGGCATTTGTCCATTGTTGAAACATCTCTTTTCTAGGTCGGCTTGTCTAGTTGCGTTTTGCCTTGAACTTTGCTGCGATACTTATCAGAAAGGTAGTTGTATACAGTTGCTGTTGTTGCTGTTATTCTTGATCAAGATCAAGATCAAGAAAGAGAGAGAGAGAGATAGAATTGTTAAGAGTTATACATAATGAAAATTATCTTCTCCAAGACCAAGCGGTTATGAGAGAATTCAACGAACTCAATTTATAAGTTAAACACTGCCACCACTGCGCAGGAGTGCAACTACGGTGTTTATTCTGTTGAAGCTTGAAGAAGAGAAGAACACTAGAGAGAGTATTTTTACAAATGTTGTTCTGTTGCTTGAAAAAAAAAGTGCGTGATATCGGGCGCGTTTTACACTAAGTTGACAACTATTTCCTTTTATTTTTTTTTAGAATGGACAGAGATGGGCCGTTTTTATTTACATCGAGCTAGGCTCTTTACGAATAATAAAACACACTAAATATGAGCTTTTGTTTCTAACTAATGAGTATTCCTAGATCTAGATTGTAATGCGATTAATTTTAGTGATAATGTTAACCAATAAGATCTATGAACTACCAGCTAGTTGAATTATCGTTCTACGTTATGGATTTTACCTTATTTTAAAAAAATTCCTAGGTTAAGAAGAGAAGTTTCCAGTAAATAATAATTGTTACTTTAAATTGTATAATATTCATAGATAAAAGCTAATTAGGCTCAGTTTGTTGTTAAGGACAGTAAATAAATATTTAGTAGTTTTACAAAGTTTATTACACAGACGACAAGAGAATAAGAAAACAAACATTTATGAATATTGGTAGCAAGGATCTAGTTTAATTTTAAATACATAGGCATATGTCTGGGTTTTTTTTTGTTATGGTGTGCATTCAATTTGAGGCGATTCGAAGAGACTTGCGGGCTGTTTAGAAAATATTTTACACATTTTGTGTGCAAACTTGTTTGTTGGCGGTTTATTTTTAATTTCTTGTTATAATGTGCGGGAGATTTTGGTTCATGACTCAAGTCAATGTCAGAAATTAATGAAAATCCAAAGTCAAACGCTTATGGTTACAACGACAACTTGAATATATTCGCAGATATGCTTAAGTTTAAACCGAAATAATGCTTAACTATCATCTTGACTGAAAGGATAAATAGAAAGCGAAGGATTTTAAACAACTGTGGATTGTAATGACGAGGGAATGCATTCCACAAGAGAATTTATGACTTTTTTTTTATAGAAAACTGAGGCATTTTTCTACGAAATTGAGCAAAGATTTAGAGGAGTTGAAGTTAGCAGATTGTAACAGATTAAAAAATCAGATGACAGAGGCAAATGAGAATCGATACTGACCCACTTATGGTAAGCTTTACAAATCGTATAATATTTTAGCGATGGTAGTCAGCGATATGTTCCCTTGAAACCACACTCAGCAAAAATTCGGAAGTTGTACGGCAGAGAATTACTGATCCTTTTCGACATAATCTAAGCTGACGCTTAAGAACAGCGGACTGTATCCAGTTGTGGTTGTTGTTGATTTCAATGCATGATCTAAGGAGTAGGACAGTCTCACTAGACGAAAGTTTGACCAACAAAAATGCAAAAAGCGAAGCAGAGAAGGTCTCATCATTGGCATGATTTTTATATGAATCATTGGTTTTAGCTCAAAAAACAAACCTGGCGCACGACCGAATAATATATACGTACAACGGCCACCCAGAAATTTTAATTTACAACAAGCCTAAAGCAAAATTTCAAACTAATATGGCTGAAGTGAAGAGAAACATCTTTCGAGAAAATGATTAGAACAGTCTATTAACCCTTCAGTGGATGAGCATAGACCCTAAAAGGCAAGTAAGTTGTAGACGTATATTTTTGCTGTTGGCTCGATAATGTCAGGACTCTCAGGGCAATTTCTAGGCTTGTGCCAACAAAGAAAACGGTAACAATAAAAAAAAAAAAAAAAATAAACACGCAAAAATGTACTAGTTTAAAATCATCCATCAACTTTCATGCGATTTATAGCATTTTTTGGCTTAAAAGTCTTAAGATTCTTAGCAGAGGTCCATTCATCATGCTCTCTCGCAGTTTCCTATTGTTTTAAAAAAAATTTCGTGTAAGGAAATGGTACTGATTAAAATTAAAAAAAAAAAAAAAAAAAAACTACTACAAATTTGTAAGTAAAGTGTGACGGAAAGTGTTTAAAACCTGTCCATTGAAATACATGAACGAGTGAAGCCAAACTTCATCGTCTGGCACAAGAGTTAAAAAGACAAGTTCATCAAAGGAAAGCGAAGTTGTGACAAAATCTATTTCCCATAGTAAATTGTCACAGCTGTTAAAGTGGATCTGTTGTCCATTTAGATGGCAGCTTTTAAAACCTGCTTTAAACAACGAAATTAATAAATGGTGCATTCAAATTGGGCACATTTAAAATTCCAGTCGAATTAAGGCGACTGAATTTGCGTGGACTAGATTTTTTTCTGAAAGCAAAAACTAGATTGGTTAGCCAGCGTTATCAATCATATGCAATATGGGATCCGAACCCACATTTGTAACTAGTAACAGACGAGAGGTGTTAGACATCACGCTGGTCTCCGACACCATTTACCATGATGTCAGAGACTGGAAAGTTTCTAAAGAACACTCCTTCTCTGACCATAGATACATCCAATTTGGCATAAACTGCCTCCCTCAAGTCCAACCCGTTTTTAGGAATTACAGGAAAACGGATTGGAACAAATATAGGAACAGTGTGGAAGCTTCCATAATTAACAGAATACCTGTTCCCCCTACTAATACAAATGAATTAGATAGCATGGTTGAGGAACTCACTAAGACTCTCAACCGGGCTATGTCTTTCTCCTGTCCAATAAGTAAACCTCGGGGCAAGCCTAGACCACCGTGGTGGAATCAGGAGATTTTATCTCTACGTCAAAAATGTAGGCAGCTCTTCAATCAGGCCAAGCGATCCCGTGAAGCCGCTGACTGGGCCTTATATAAAAAAGCCCTCAAATCCTATAAAACCGAAGTTAGGAAAGCCCAACGGAATTCCTGGAGACTCTTCTGTGAAAAGATAGAAGAAATCTCTGAGGCCTCCAGGCTCAGGAAGATTCTCGCATCCACTCCTAAAGTAGCGAGCTACCTTAAGAGAGCTGATGGATCGTGGACCACCTCAAGTGCAGAATCTCTGGATCTACTAGTGGATTCTCACTTCCCCAACAGCTGTAATGCTGCTTCGATACCAGCTAGGTCCTCTGAAAGACCGATAGAAAGCAGCTCTTCAAGTCTTATTACCAAGACCAAAATTCTTTGGGCCATTAAAGGATTTAAGCCATTTAAATCTCCTGGACCGGATGGTATAATACCGACCGAAATTCAGAGGAACGCTGACCTAATCCTCCCTTGGGTAACTGTAATTTTTAAAAGTTGCCTGGATTTTGCTCATATTCCCAAGTTGTGGACAGAAGTTAACGTGGTGTTTATACCTAAAGCTGGTAAAAGCTCACACGTTAACCCCAAAGATCTCAGACCAATTACTTTGTCATCATTTCTTCTAAAAACCTTAGAGAAACTGATAGACATCCACATACGTTGCAGTGTCAACTCAAATCTTTTGTCAAAGGCTCAACACGCGTATAGTAAAGGGAGATCGGTTGAAACGG
The DNA here is from genome assembly GCA_946477585.1 of Cheilosia urbana. Lineage (NCBI taxonomy): Eukaryota > Metazoa > Arthropoda > Insecta > Diptera > Syrphidae > Cheilosia > Cheilosia urbana. The sequence goes on from OX297854.1 coordinate 94,717,650, forward strand.
CCCTTCACTCACTTGTATCTACCATCGAAAAATCTCTCGATTGCAAAGAATTCACATTGGTTGCTTTCCTAGATATTGAGGGAGCGTTTAACAACGTCGAAGCAGAGGCAATTCTCGGCGCACTGACGGGCCTTGGAATTGAGAAATCGATTGGCGAATTGATCAACCAGTTGCTCACCAACAGGTTTATCAACTCACAGCTGGGCGATGCATCGGTCCGGAGGTTCGTTAGTAGGGGTACGCCTCAAGGTGGCGTTATCTCACCCCTTCTTTGGAACCTAGTAGTGAATGAACTACTACTAATACTGGAGGGGGAAGGTTGCAAAGTAATTGCCTATGCGGATGACGTTGCCATCGCTGTCTCAGGAAAACACCTAAACACGCTTAGAGATCTCATGCAGAATGCCCTCTCTAAGCTCTCTAAATGGACCAAAAAATGCGGTCTGGCGGTCAATGCCCAAAAAACTGAACTGGTCCTCTTCACAAGAAAATACAAAATTCCCAATTTTGTACCCCCAAAACTAAACGGCACACTCCTGGTGCTCACCAATACGGCTAGCTATCTAGGCCTAGTTTTAGACAGCAAATTGAGCTGGAAACCCAATATCCTGCGGAGAGTTCAGAAAGCCACCACGGCTCTGTACTGCTGTAAAAAAGCCATTGGAAGCAGATGGGGACTCCAGCCTCGAATTACATATTGGCTATATGTATCCGTTATCAGACCTATACTCACTTATGGCGTTATTGTATGGTGGACTGCCCTCGAAAAGGCCATCCATCATAATCAGCTTAGCCGCGTCCAAAGAACGGCATGCATATGCATAAGTGGAGCCCTAAGAACCACTCCAACAGCGGCCATGGACGTAATGTTCCACTTGCTACCGCTGGACATCTATTGCAAACAAGTGGCAGCAAATGCAGCCACTCGGATGAAAGCAATTCAGTTGTGGACCAGTCGCCAAACTGGTCACTCATCGATTCTAAATACATTGGAATGCATTCCAAAAGATACTGATTACACCCTCCCTCAGTTTCAATTCGAAAAGAACTTCGAAACTTACATACCCTCCAGGAGTGACTGGGAGAACGAAATAGTACCCCGCAAGGAGTCTGTCTGTTTCTATACAGATGGGTCCAAAACTGAAACAGGAGTAGGGGGGGTGTTTTCTCTTATGATCTAAATTGTAAAATCTCATTCAGCCTTCCTAATCACTGTAGTGTATTTCAGGCGGAGGTCATGGCGATCAAAGAGGCCCTGTCGTGGCTTCGGTATAATGTAATATCTGTAAAGGATATCACCATCTTTACCGACAGTCAAGCCGCGATTAAAACCCTGGATTCTGTCGTCTTCAATTCAACAACTGCCCTCAATTGCCGACTATCTCTGAACGAGATGGCGAAACAATTCAAAATTCACCTTATATGGGTGCCGGGCCATAGAGACATTCCAGGTAATTGCATCGCCGATGAGCTCGCCAGACAAGGCACTACTATGTCGACTCTACCAGAAAAAAGGAGTCTCTATATGCCTCTTGCTACTTGCAAGCTCCTAATTAAACAAAACGCATTAAGCGCTACTAATCGCAGGTGGTCTAGCTGCTTAACGTGCCACACCTCGAAACAGATCTGGCCTCAGCTGGATTCCAAGCGCTCAAAAAGTCTCATTACACTGAAAAGACCCATAATAAGCACTCTAGTAGGTGTCATCACGGGACACTGCATCATAGGGAGACATGCTCTCAGATTAGGCCTCCCTTCAAATGATTTCTGCAGAAAATGTATGGACGAGGAGGAGGAGGAGACTGTTCTTCACCTTCTCTGCACGTGTCCAGCACTGTCACTCCGTAGAAAACTATACCTCGGAGAATATTTCTTCGACAATCTCAGCGAACTCGCAAACATAGGTATCAACTGCCTCCATCGCTTCATTCTTAGCTCCGGCTGGTTCAACGGGTAGATAAGGAGTCGATATCGATCCTGTGGTAACACAATGGGCCTAATTTGGCCTAAGTGAGGCTGCACTTGAGGCGGCCTGCCACTCTAACCTAACCTAACCTAGCCAGCGTTGCCATAAGTTCAGATTTGTCTGCATTTTGAAGATTTTCAACCTTGCTGCAGACTTTTAAAAAACAGAAATCTGCGCTTCAGATTTTGTCTGCATCCGCAATAATATATTTTGTTCCTTTTAACAAATTTTAACATTTGTTGCACACTGGATTTCGCTCTGTCATTTTCATATTCACCTTTTTTTTTATTTTTAGGTACATAAATAAAAAAATAAAAATTTTAACGAAGATTTTTCTAGCCCACGACAAGATGCATGCGTCAGTTATTAGACAGAGTTAAACCCCATATAGACGATCATTTCAGTTAAACTGATGTCTAAAAGAGAGTTTTGAGCGGCCCTATTATCAATAGCTTTCACAGCAGTCATGCCAAATTTGTTACTGATATCTGACGTTTATCGACTTACAGACTCGTATGGGAGTAGATGTCACCGAAACATAGAAGTTGCCTTGGCAGGGTACGAATTTTTCAGTGGTAGCAAGATAATAAAGAGGAGTGGTGGTAACACCCTTTCCTAACCTAACCTAATGTTGGTAACGTTACAGAAAATAGAGCACTTTATTATTATTATTATTATTATTATTATTACAATTTATCACTTTCTTGTTGTCGACAGTCGTATATTTATATATAATATAGATTTCGAGAGATATTCGAATCAAACCACCATTTTCGGGTTTCTTTTCGTCTCTCTAGTCGACAGTCGTAAACGACTAGTACTTTATTTCTTGTCAAGTCGGTGGTTGTACTTTTTTTTAAGCAAACGATTTGCATTCCCTATAAACGTAACACGGACAGAAGATTAAAATCATTTAGAAAAGTTTGAAAAAAAAAAAAAAAAACCGAGGCACACCAGTCGCTCACTACAAACGCCATTGAGAATAGAATCGAATCGTTAATTACAGAACAAACTTGATACAAGAATCGCCTCGCACAAATAGCACAGCACCATTAGTTGTCTACCGGTACATGGTATATTCAACACCAAATACAATACAAAATAAAAAAATATATATAAATATTTATAAACAACAAATAATAATGATAACATTATGTATGTACAATTTACGGAGAATAAATATATTAAAGGTTCGAAGCTCACAATAATTATTGTATAATATTATTTAGAGGGGTTTTTATATACATAATATATTTTTTTTTGGATAGAAGAGAAGTATACATTGAGTAGATAAACTTTAAAGTATTATGCACAGATTTTACATTTAATATTTAGGATACACTGTAGGAAACACATTTAAATATTCGCAAAAAACAGACACTCGTTGCTGCATAACGTATTGACGACTAAATACATGTTTAACGACTTATTTATATATATATATGTAATTGCAGACAATAAATATATATTTATATAATTTATATATATATATATGAAAGACGAAAAAAAAGGTAGAAAACATTTGGCGAGAAATACATTATTGTTTGTTTATATCATATTGCACTTTGATAGGACACGTTGCTCATTTACTTTTGCAGACAAATATTTATCTTTGTTTTACTACTTACTTTCATACCCTCCCATCGAGAGACAGCTCGAAGCGGTCTTAATGCTCTTAAAGTTCTCATAGAACGGAAGGCTGGGACGTCATCAGCGCCGGACCATATAGCGCCCAAATTTATAAGCGACAACTTTTTGTGTTTTTTTTTGTTTTTTTTTTTTTCATAATTCAATTTTAAATGTTTTTCAATGAGGTATATGTGATTTTTTTATTTTTTAGTAGTTTTGTCGAATTAGGTTGGGTATATTTGCGTTAAGTTTTTGATCGATTTTTTTTAATACATAAAATAAATTAAAAATATATTGTTGGTTATACGGTTTGATGTAAACGAAAAAATGATATGTAAACACTGTAAGGAAAACTGAACTAAATCTATAAACTAAACACACACAAAAAAAAAACTAGAAAAAAAAAAGGAGGAAAAGAACAAACTAAAAGAGAAAACCAAATCATATAGTGAAAATCATATAGCAGTTTAACTGTCTCATTATTTTTTCTCTCTCCTTGTACGTTTTATCCGTGTCGTGTAATAATCTCAGAAAATCAACAAAATTATAGACATTATCTTTGTTTAAGTAATTTTTCTTTGAAAAATTATACAAAATAAAAGACGAAAAATAAAAGGTAACACATCTATAGGTTAGTTTTCAATCGACTTACCATTACAATGATAAAATCAAGCCAACACCATGCGTTTGTGAAATAGACCTTAAAACCCAAAGCCAACCATTTGATTAACATTTCTAAGAAAAATATAACTGTAAATATCCTGTCCATATAATACAGAATATCCTGAAGAATTGGTCGTTGGGGAAGGTGAACATCTTCTAAAGCCTAATGGAAATAATGAGAACAAAAAAATATCCATGTAGCAATTACAGATAGCTAGTGGGGTAGCAACAAGCGTATACTCACCAAAGCTAAACTACTAAGTAAAATCATAGTGATAACAGCTGTTTCAAAATATTTGTTTTCGATTAATTGAAAAGTTTTCAGTCGCAAATTGCCCCATCCCTGCCAGAATGGCGAGTCATCGTCACCGGCCAGGATTGGAAATTTCACATAATATGAGTCTGGGCAGCAATCGGCTGGGTATTCATCCAATATATCGTCTTCGTTTGCGTGTATAATGATATCGCCGTCGAGAGGACCCTCCTCGCCTTCGCCCTCCTCGTCGAGCTCCTCGTCAAGGCCCAGATCCTCTTTGCTGGCGTCGCGTTTCTCTTCGCCTTCCATGGTCTCGGCGCTACCTTTATGACTCTCGTCTTTAAATGGTCGATTCTTATGGCTACCATATGAGTTAATGCTGGCAGTGTCGTCGTCCTGTAAGGACAAACCTCTATGGTTTAGCTCGTGTTCCAGTCTATTGTCTTGGTGGTTAATTGAATTGCCAATCATCTGCGAGGTATATTATACATTGGTTGGTTGGAATTGGATAATTTTTTTTTTTTTCTGTTTCGTTTACATTTTATTTCAAATACTAAAATTTAAACTACGTTTTGAGAATTTTAATTTTCTTTCCAAGGACAAAAAAAAAAAAAAACTTTTTCTATTCAAAAGTGCTGAGGAAAAACTATGCTTACCGTTGCATTATTCAAATATTTTGATTTCTTCGATTTGTTATTCTTCAAATCACCGTGTATCGTGAACTCCATGCCATCGCCGATGGCCACTTCAAGTTGATTCTGTTCCTTGATACCCTTTTTGATTAATCCATCAACGAGTATTTCGTCGGCGCCTAACTCGAGCTCATTATCACCATGTTCTGCAGAAATACAACGACACACCCCCTTGCCTAACGTATCCGTTTCGTTTTTTTTTTTTTTGGTTTTATAAAATTTTAGGTGCATGATTTATGGTAATGGAAAAGCGTAGAGAATGATCGATGATCGATGTTGCCAATTTGTATTTTTTTTTATGTGAATTGATTTTTGATATAACGAAACGGAATTTTGTTTGTTGATTTTTATGGCGGCGCAAATGATGAAAGTAAGAAAATAAAGAAGGAACCGAATACAATTTTAAAAGAGTTCTAAATCAATTTACACCAATTCAGCTAGCTACGACACGACATATAAATGGGAGCTTCATACTAAAAAAAGGTGACACATAAAATGGTATACGTTCAAAGAAGTGCTATAAACTGAACTAAAATTTCAAAAATGAAAAGTTTATCAATCTCTCGAATGGAATAGTTTAATTCGTGGTGATGTGCATAAATGTATTAAGACGTAGTAGCCCACGAAACGCTGTTTGACGTCTGATGCTGAAAGTCAAACAGTCTTTGGGTCTATGATTTTCACAGTTTCAAATTGTACTTTAATTTATTTAGAAACACATTTACTTAAGATACCTAACAACAATCGTTTTAAAAATACTGAAACTATGATTGCACTTTTTAAAGTCTTAGACACAATATTTAACTTAAATCTGACTGTTATGTCACCGTTTGATGGAATTAAATAAAATAAAATGCTAAATAGGCATATGCATTGTTTTCTGACAGATTGTATGAAAGCCTCAATCTTTGATTAGATTCAAACAGTGTGAAACAGTTTGGATCTCTGTGTTTTATTTTGAACGGAATTGTCTGGAAAAGACTAAATAAATAAAAAATAAATAGTTGGCGCAACAGGCCCGGAGGGACCCTAGGCCTAGCTTCTCACAACCATTCGTTTTGTGTAAGTTTTTCATTTTTGGAACGAATGGAAGGGATCTACAATTTCAAGCCGACTCCAAACGGCTAATTGAGAAGCTCTTTCAAGACAGTTATACTCTCGGATGTTTGTCAGACGATCGCGAGAGGTGGCGCAGTGGAAAAAAACCCTAAGTTGGAATTTGGGTTTTTTCGGGATTCGAACCTCGAACCCTCGCATAGTAGTCCAACACACTAACCACTAAGCCACTGCGCCTGTCTGGAAAAGACTGCGCGACTGAAAATGTCTTTAAAAATCTCTGAAATTAACTGACTGAATGTTGTACGACCAGAATGGGAGGCTATGTCTAGTTATCTGACAGTTTGCTATCGTATGGTGTCAAAATGACAAATGCTAGTGGTCAAAAGTAGCAACACATTAATGGAAAAGAAGCAGTGATTTCACAACTGTTGAGAATTCGTGAATGGATTTTTTTTCCTTCTGTGATTTGTTCAAATCTATCGATCAAAATTCGCATGAAGTTCCCCTTTCATACTATAGGTTCATTCGCGTACGCTTTTTAAATCGCAATCGCACAAAGTCAATACACGTTCTCGTCAAATATGACAGAAAAAGAGAAAATTAGCAAAATAACGAGTAACGAGTAGTTCATCTATTGGCTCGAAATAGCTCAGAGAATTTCAACTGGCAAGAACTGATAAATATATCAAATGCACAAAGTTGACAAGAAACATATTCAAAATCCAACTTAAACATTAATTGCACAGGCAAATAATAAAATCTGTGAAAATAAAAAAATAAAACTCTGTGGTGATCGAATATTCTCTTAGTTTCATATGCTGCTAAAAGGTAAGTTATATATTTACTTGTGATATGGATTAGATGTCAAAGATGAAAGTGGCTCAAAGTAGCTCGCAGTCTATCCACGTCATTTGGTGTATTTTTTTCAACTCTTATGTCGTTTTCCATTGGGCAAAAAGAAGCGTCCGGGAGAGTCCGGAATCGAAAAAATCACTTCTGAAACCGTTCCATTGGCACAAAAAATACTCTTCTGTTGATTCTGAGGAGAGAATTTCGCTTCTGGATTTGAAGTCAGAATCCACTCAAGAAGCACTCACACAAGTGCAATTTATGTATTTTATACAAGTCAGATGACAGCTGCCGTAGATTATTTTTTGGCATTTCACCAATACTTTTGTAGATTCAACCAGAAGCAGTTTTCTTGTTCCATTGGATTTCAGATTGAGTCGATCCCCGAGTGAAACCAATGGAAAACGACATTAATGAGAGAGTTTCGCTCAAATTTTTGAGTTTGACAGATTTTTAGTGTTTGGCTCGGGAAAGTACACGAATAGATCTTTTATGTCTTTGTGACAGTGACAGTCTGAGCTGTCTGGTCTCTGAAGGGGTCGTAAATTGACCAAATTGCAGTAGATATATTCTTCGCTTACCATGGTGTAGAAGTGTGCGACAATGGACGTATCGTGTCAATTAATGCCAATGGACACTGAATGTGTAATAATTTTGTTTAACGTGGTCAGCACATAGCTGCACCGAGAAGTGCAGTGCATTTTCGTGACTAACCGAAACATATTCGTATATTATTTCAAACAGACCTAATTTGTCACAAGAAACAGAGCTGTCTTTGGTGCTATATTACCAGGCACCAGGCAGTGTTGGGTTGGGGAAGCTCATTTTTAGTCCCCTTTCGGTTGCTTCCAACGCTTTCGATTTGATCGGTCATTGTCGTTCTGTTCTGAGACCCTAAATTTGTTCAGTTCTGTAAATTAAAGTCAATATTTTTGCACATCACCACAATGCAATGTTAGTAAACAATATATTTTATATCCTACGCCCGCAATAACAAATTAGCCGAAAAAAGTTTAAACATAAAATATTCTGGTGATTATATATTAGTATTTGATTATAGCTAGTAAACTGTATTTAATAATTACAATGCAAACATCGAGTTGATTAAGTATTTTAATTGTAAATATAATAGAGTATCGTCATTAGGAGTTTTGATGAGAATAAAATAGTTTATTATGAGTAGAAAAAGTGAATTTGTTGCTGTAATGGATATGAGTATAAAACTAAAATTGTGTTAGTCAATTTTAGTTTTAATTTTTGTTTATTTTTAGCTTAATGTAGCGAAGTGAAAAATACACAATTAAATATAGAGCAACTTTTTGTGTTAAACAAATAAATAAAATCAACTAAAATGGCACATACTAATTAAAAAAAGAGAAATAACTAACAAATCAACTAAATGTAAACCAAATGGTTATACGTCTGATACAATATTGATTTGGTCAAATTCAGTGCGCGTAACCAGAGACTATGCACAGCAGTTTTTGTAAATTTAAAGACATTGATTGCTGGGGGACATTTATCCATGAAATTCTAGTTTTTTTTTTTTTCTCATTTTTCCAACAAAAAAAGGCCCTCCATTTGCAAAAAAAAAAACTATTTCTATTCTTTTGCAATCTGCCGGATTCGTTAGCTTTAAAGCTAACTGATTTGGAATTGTGTTGAATACCTATTTCGCGACTGGTAACAAGTGGTGTTATATAGTGGGATTTATCCCTTTTTGTGCGAATTTCAATGTCCGAAAAGCCTTACGTGGGATAAAGGAAAAAACGGCAAAGTCGTGCGAGTTCCAGGAATCTAACAAGAAATTTTCAAACAACAAATTTTAAATTTATTCAAAACACCACTGAATTGTTAATAAAAAACAGCTCGTGTAAATCGTATTTTATCAAAATGCTCTAGTACCCAAAAATAATCATAGTAATGATAACAAACTGCGATTTTTATACTAAGTTAATTTAATTTGATTTTCTTTACGTGTAATACAAATTTTACTTTTAAAAACTAAATTGCTCGATACTAGATAGAAAGTATCGGGCAATTTTAAAATGGACTTAGGTTAGGTTAGGTTAGAGTGGCAGGCCGCCTCAAGTGCAGCCACACTTAGGCCATAGTAGGCCCATTGTGTTACCACAGGATCGATATCGACTCCTTATCTACCCGTTGAACCAGCCGGAGCTAAGAATGAAGAGATGGAGGCAGTTGATACCTATGTTTGCGAGTTTGCTGAGATTGTCGAAGAAATATTCTCCGAGGTATAGTTTTCTACGGGGTGACAGTGCTGGACACGTACAGAGAAGGTGAAGAATAGTCTCCTCCTCCTCCTCGTCCATACAGCTTCTGCAGAAATCATTTGAAGGGAGGCCTAATCTGAGAGCATGTCTCCCTATGATGCAGTGTCCCGTGATGACACCTACTAGAGTGCTTATTATGGGTCTTTTCAGTGTAATGAGACTTTTTGAGCGCTTGGAATCCAGCTGAGGCCAGATCTGTTTCGAGTTGTGGCACGTTAAGCAGCTAGACCACCTGCGATTAGTAGCGCTTAATGCGTTCTGTTTAATTAGGAGCTTGCAAGTAGCAAGAGGCATATAGAGACTCTTCTTTTCTGGTAGAGTCGACATAGTAGTGCCTTGTCTGGCGAGCTCATCGGCGATGCAATTACCTGGAATGTCTCTATGGCCCGGCACTACAGTGATTAGGAAGGCTGAATGAGATTTTACAATTTAGATCATAAGAGAAAACACAGAATACATCTACTTGCCAAGTTTCAACAGTATAGTTCTTAAAATTCCAGAGAAAAGAGGCTGTGACATACAGGCAGACAGACAGACAGATATGACGAATCTACGGAACCCTAAAAATGGACAAATGACCACGCTTCGTGTGTAAATGAAGAGAGAGTGCTAACAACACTGCTGGCAACCACTGCTCTTAATCGTGCCTGTAACGATGGTGCCAGATCGTGGGAAATTTCTGTTTTTGAGGGAATTTTCTGTATCGAAGTTAGCAAGGAAGTATTCTTGCTGCCAAAAGAAATATATAGAAACTTCTGATATGTTGGAAACTCTGCCCTGCTTTGGTTTTTGCTTTAGAAAATGGAAACAATTTTAAATGTCAAGCATTCTATTTTTTTATGTTTAGATCATTTTTTAGTCAACAAGAATGCAAAATTCTCAACAAAACTTGTGTGGTTCTTAAAAGTTTTTTTTATGAAAGAAGTGCGCTTTCACTGTGAAATTTTCATAGAAGAACTCTGTCGGAACTGGCCTGAATCGTTGCCAGATTGTCGATAACGAAGTCAAGTCGCAGCCCCGTATATTACACAAAAAGTAAGTTTCCAGAAAGGAGAGCAAGCATATAAAATTCTTTTTATTTTCACTTGACGTCTAAAACGGAAGTAATAACCCACTTTAGAGTTTGACAAATGTTTTGGTGTAAGTATAAGTATGTTAGAATCTCGTTCAGGAATCGAGATTCGCAAAATTGCTCTGACTCTAAAAAAAAGAGGCTTTTTTACGGCCAATGGAACATGAAATCTGACAGTCAGCTGATTTTGAGAGCAGAAAAACTGTTCTGAATATGAAAGAAGTGTTTTTTCTTTCCCAATGGAAAACGACATTAGATTTGTAGGTTGCCCTGCTATGTTAAAAACTGCCAATGAGACAAATCACGTCGGCTAGCTCTCGGACTAAGAAGAAAACTACAATCTTTAGATTGAGTAATCCAACTTAAGCCAATCTGTCATTGACGTAGCATATATCGCATTTCAAACAGAATTAGTGACAAATATAAGCATTTTACTGAACTTGAGTTGATATCCGACCGTTTTAGTGTCCTCTACAGTAGAGTGACTCAGAAGATAAAATTATCCAAGTGCGGCTGACTAGTACGTAGAAGGTTAAGCCAGCTAAATTAATTTCTTAAGTTTAATTTTGAGAGTTCAAGAAAAAAATTATTTTCCTTAACATATATTATGAATATTAATATCAAAAGAAAGCCCTTAACCATCAAAAAAGTGTTTCGTTTACATTTTTTGTAAAAGAAAAAATCTCAGTCGGGAATATTTGGAAGAGACTCTGGTGAATGACGACCCTGATTGAAATGGGCATATAATCAGTAACTGGGGGATTTTATCAGAGTTCGGATGAATACCGAAAAGAAACATTGGAGAGGAACCTAACTTCCCTAGAAGTAGTGCGTACTAAGATTTAGTTAACTAGTATTTCTAACGCATCCAATTTAAATGAGCAAAAACTTTCTTTTTTTTTTCTAAGGAGTTGTATCCGTGGTAGTTTTATTACCTCGACTTCTTATAGTCGCCTAAATGGTTATTAAAAAAAATACTCTTATCCTGCATTTTTACTGCGAATTGTTTGACGTTTTACAAAAACTGCAGCACCGCATAATCTCTGGTTCAACGATTTACTCATTTCGATTCGCAATCCAACCAAAAGAAAGGAAATAAAACTCTTAGAAGAACAACGAAAACAAATTCAAAATTAAATACAATATCATAACACTAAGAAGGGTCAAATCCACTGTTTTACTTTCATATTACATATATAAATATGTATTTAACTTTGCAAATTCAAGTCCAAATGACTTGTAAACTATTTGAAAAAGTATTATTTATATACATTATATCTAGGCAACGGAAGTATAAACAAACAATAAAAAATCAAAAGACAACAAACCCAAAGTGAACTGAACAAATGATTTTCTAATTAACCTTAGTACAATGCTTTGCCACATTAAAGCAGACCCCTCATCGAGGAAGCAACGAAGAGCATGTAAATTATGTTCTCAAGAATCAAGGTTTACGACATTTATAAAATTCAAAATCTACTCTCCTTTTGGAAAATAGATGTCTACATACGATTTTGTAGCTCGTAAAAGTAAAGTAAATGATACAAAAAAAAAAACAAAAAAAAAAACGAAAGTAATAAACCAAAAACACAAACACAAAAGAACAAGCTTTAGTTATACCTCTGATATTTCTATTCTATTGTTTTACAAATACACGTTGTTGTGCGAAACACAAAAATGTCTCTAGTCAAGAACACACAACTCTATATTACTATGGATTCAAAACATAGATTTCAATCCGAAACTAACGAGTCTACGCTTTGGACAAATGCTACTTGGAGGACGACAGAAAAACACGTATACTTTTTGTTTGTCATGATCGTATGAGAATTGAAATTGATTGAGAATTGAAAATTGAAAATTGAAAACTGAGATTTGAGAATACAAAAATATGCAGAGGTATGTTCAGATAAATGTATAACAGTTGGTATACCGTATACATATATGCATTGAATGCAAGCACCTTACACATATGCATACTGAATCAATGTTTCATCAAAATTCCGTAATTAATTAATATATATCTAAAGATATACTCGTATATGTATATAAATATGAAAATAGTTTTTTTTTTTTTTTTAATTAATCTAAAACAAGTGGATAAAAACCTTCGCTCCATATCCAACTGATCTGATTGGTCCTCTCACCTGGTGGTTGATCGCTAATTTGATTTGTCAATTTGTTACGAATTAATTTGAAACAATCGGCTACGTTACGTTTGATCCAATTTGAAAAACGCGATATTCTATTAAAGGCTTCAGCGATTTTATTTGTATCGTTGTCTGCGGTTGGAGCTGATAAACTGGATGAACCGAAATTTGACAAAAGCAAGGCTAAGAAAAGATTGAGAACCTGCAAAAGTAAACCGAACAGTATTAAATTGATCATCAGGCTTTAGGTGATTATGATGTGTGATACTTACGACTAGATTTCCAATAACGACTGTAGCTAAGAAGAATGGAATACAGGACACGTCTCCGACGTACATACAGTCCCACATGGACTCGATCCATTCACCACATAGGACACGGAACACAATCATAAATGAGTGCATGAAATCTGTAAAATTCCATCGCGGAAGATCGCCATCAGGGAATCTGTCTTTATTGTCTGCAAATGGAAGTGGTCGTTAATATCTTGAGAGCAAAGTTGTGTGCATGCGATTTTTATTTGGTTTGCATAAAGAATGTATGGAAAGTGCAGGTATTTTTACTTTACGAAGCGAGCATTTGAATGTCCACTGGGGACCTGAGGTCCTTGTTGACACAAACAAAAGCCATTCAAAGCGAAAAGTATTGAAATTACAAATAAATTAGTTATAGATAGAAAAAGAATGCAGAATCACGTAAGAAAGAGGACAAAAAAAAAAAAAACAAATAGAAGAACAAATCGAGTTACCTGTTTCATGGGTTGTCATGTTTTCGAAGAACAAAAAAATATTTTACAAAAACTCAACAAACGAAAAAAAAAAAAAAACTATACAGGCGTTTTGACAATTTTCTATCATATGGCGGCCAATATACAAAAGGAAACCCTCTATCATTCGTGAGCCCGGGTTGGAGAAGACTGTAAAAATAAACCCTTGAGGAACAGAAAACCGAAATTGTATTAATTTGCGATAGGGTTTAAGCCCTAGTACATTATTTTCGGATACAATACTGTACGATCCAGATGCGAACCTTCTCGAGTCGCAATCTAGCTCTGTAAACGGGGAATTAAATTCCACGAGTAAGGTAAGGGAGTCAGCTTAATACTCCTTTTCATTATTCTTTCGATAAAATCATGTATACATATACTAGTTCGTGATGACCGAAAGAAGGGAACGATCGACAAGCTTCCTAAATGCGGATCTACCACAGTCGAAAGGAAACGAAAGCTAATTGTCGACGTTCAGTTTTCTTCCATCAGCTACAAAAGTAGCCCAAAGTAGGCAATAATTCGAACGGAAGCCACTGTCAGTTGGAACTTTTCCAGTTATTTTTTTGTATCCAGCTGAACGTCGTATTTTCGGAGGCAATGAGACCGATCTTTCACAGGTGACGAAAAACTTAACGAAAATGAGCCACATAGGCAGCGCTGCCAACCAATTTTGACGAAAAAAAGCCTAACTTAAAAAAAAGATGACTTTTTCAATAAAATAATGCCTAAAATATTTTTTTATGTAAATTGGAACAATAAATCAAAATATAAACACAAATATAAAAAAGTTAACAAAAACAATTGTTATTTACAAAAAAAAACTTAAATTATGTATAAATTACAGAAGAAATAGGAACAAAATTCATGATCATGACTTTTTTTGCCAAGATTTTTTTAAGAATGTTTAAAAAAATAAAAAGTCAGTATACGTTGAATCCAAAAAATATATATATTTGAAATAAAAAATGAGATGCCTTTTTGGAAAAAAAAGAGCCTTAAAGCCTTAGCTAATGAAATAATGCCTAAAAGGCATGAAAAAGCCTAGGTTGGCAGCGCTGCACATAGGTGATCGATAGAAAATCGGCAATTCAAAAAGGGAAAACAGAAATATGATCGATTATTTTATCTGAACCCTCAGGCGTTCACCACATCACTACCTCGCGGATCATAATTGAACCAGTGCGTCAACGATCGGTCAAGTTTTATTACCTGTTCATCATCAATTTTGAAAAGAGCTTTGAATAGATAATGTCAAGAGAAATTGTATTTGACTTGCCTTGTACAGAAGAAGTAGTACCTACATAAAAAAAATTAGTGCGTGGAGTCCCTCCGCGCGGAGGAAGTGAAACTTCGTAATGTGGAAATGAAAATAGGAAGGGGTAGAAATTGATTTTAGTGAAATCATATTGTTTCTTTAAGCCTAGTATCCTGCTCGTGCTAAATTTTAGCGCCCCTAGCCTCCACTTCGTTTCTCCACACAAAAGATAAATGGTCGCTAAATTATTATTAAACATGATATAGATGGGATAAAACCCATATGCTTATGAACCATGAGTACCATGACAGATATCATTAAACGTAATTTTAATAGAATTTCAAACTTGAAAGACGTAAGAAACCTAGAAATTATAAGAAGAAGTTCGACATGTGTCCTCAAACTTTCCACAATCTCCTTACCATAGTGGAACACTTGTTATTACCCAAAAGACGACGCCAAATGAGAGCATAAGTCCCCCTGAAAATCGATTCGCTTTATTTATATTTATATGTATCTCTGTTTTGGCTCTGTTGTAAACATTGTCTGCGTTTTCCGCAAAAAAAAAAAAAAAATCATTGCAAACACTACACAAACACTTTCCTCCGTTTTTTTATGTCAAATTTTATCTTCGATTTAATGCATCGGACATTTATTTCGCGAGCTAAATGAGTGGAGACTTTTCATCGGCCCATCTATATGAAGTTAAGGATTTAGCGTGCGAACAGGATACTGATGCTGTGCTAAACTGCCTCGCTCAATTTTATCTTTGTAGACATTTTTGTATGGGAGATAAAATTTAGCGCGAGCAGGATACTAGGCATTAAGACAAACTTTATTAACATTGCTTACAATTCACAATTGATCGCATCTTTTAATTATCATTTTCGAGTGGAGAAATATCCAAATCCATAACATTTACAATGGGATAATGACAACTAAAGTAAGATACGATATGTTGGAAGTCGCATTAGAAGTTTCACTTCAAAAAAAAAAGAAAAAAAAGAAGGCCCTGAAACACCCTCCCTATCTTAATTTACGTTGAAGTTCAATGTCTTCTCTGTTTTCTCACTCAAAATCAAAGACTCCCTATAAAGTAAGAGGGTCATCCAAAATTCCGACCGACAATTTGGAAAATCATCGACTTTATTATATGGGTGTAAGCATCAATGTCCTCACTAAACGTTCATTGGACATCATGCTCCCCAGGACAAGGAAGAAAGATGCGATCAACTTCTCGTTACTTAGGCTTAAAATATACTCTTAGTGAGTGTGAATTTTAAGATTTGTACAAATTTTCCCTGCACATTGCAGCCCCTGTGACGAAATTTAGATACTTATAAATAATGGGGATGGTTTTCTTTCTTTTTACAAAAAGAAGTTCTCGAAGGGATGGAATTTAAAATATTCAGCGACAAGCTGAATAGACATTTCTGTGCTTCTAAGTATTATACTACTCACTTTTTAATAAATTAAATTGCTGTCACAATGAAATAGAAATACATAGGTAATACCAACATTGTTGGGGTTTACAAGGACTGCCTACTCAGCAGCGGCTGGGCACAATTTGGCAAAGACAAGATTAATGCATGTAGAACTGCATCAAAACAAGACATTAATTGCCGATTTAGTCATTATTTTTGGAAATTAATCTTCACCACAGAATATTCCTCTCCCAGCATTTACTGTCAATAAACTCACTCACCATTGCATAGTCGGAAGCGCGAGCGGGACCCTCACACCTTTGAGTTGACACTTCAATAAATCAAACAACATAATTCACCTATATCGTCTTTACTTCTTGAATTCTTCAATTCTTTACTGTAGGTATCAACGTATGTAGGTTTCTATATAGGTACACAACCATACGTCCATCAGCGCACGTCAACAGCCATCTGCGCATTTCCTCAGAAAAACATTGTCGCTGTTGATAACATACATATTTACGTCGTATTCTCTTTCGTTTCACTTACAATTAGTTTGGAGAAAACACAACTCACTTTTTGTTTCATACGAACGTGCTTGTGCAATGTGCGCCGCCCTTACCCTCCCTCACACCTTTGAGTATCCCATGCTTTTATTAGCGTTAAACGTTTAACGCGACCTTGAGTTGGAAGTCGCATAAGAAGTTTCACTTCAAAAAAAACGACAATGGTCGATTTCCACTGACAGCTATACTCTGTCCAAGAAAAATTGTCAGTACAGGGAAGATAGGATGTTTGTCTCTCAGTCTGGTTGCAATGACTTACATAAATCGGTCCCTTTTTAAAGCTTTCACAGGGTTGCCGTAGTGTGTACGATAATTCGCCATAACTCAGAGAGCAATACTGTTAGGGTTACTATCTTCCAATTTAAAATAAAAATATTGCTGAACGAAATACATTCCAACAAAAAATTCTTTCGCTGACGTTTGACGAATTTAAGTCCGAGATCTTTTTGCAATATTGTATGCAAAGTGGATCTGCTTAGTTTTGTTATATTTTCACTTTTTGTACCTTCTAGCGTTGGAAGGTCATTATCCATTAAAAACTGATGGACTATTCGCCTAATCGCACATTTGTCCAAATCATCCACCTTGCTCTTGATACCGGAATTATTTTTCTTCTTTGGTGGTGAATTGTGGCCTTTGATTGCTTTTTTCCCTTAAAAGTCTGTATACAGTAGCCGCATTTCCTACGGCTTCCGATTTACTTTTAAAAAGGCCATAGAATTTTTCAGTTGCATCAACAATTTGCTGTTTCTTTTCTTAGATCCTTTGAATGAAGACTTTGTAGCCATGTTTCTGTTTATTCTTATGCACAATAAAGTTAACCACTTGCTTAGATGCACTATCCGCGATTGAGATAACTACCATTGTTTCCGCCTTATATACACAAACAGGCAATTAGGATACAAAATTATATAACCACGACACAATGTCATATATCAAAACAGGTGGTAAAAGGACTGCACTTGTGCAGCTCTTCATACATTTTTTAATATAAACATATATACCTAGATTACATATTTATTAAAAAAAATTATTACCCGTCAATGCAGAACTTCCCGGAAACAGTAGCAAAAAAAAAGAAACATAAAATCCTTTCAAGGCATTTGCTTTACTGGAGAGGAGTGACCGGATGTGGTAAAACCCGACGACCGAAAATAAACAGTATAGGCTTACCTGCTTCATCATTTTGATATTTCAGTGTGAAAAATATGCTCTACAAAGTGAAATATGAATTCATACCTACCAAAACATGCAGAAATATGCCCTAACGAATAAGGCTGAAAATTTGTATACTTAGTTTTCTGTAATAAAATATTTAATCAAATTTTATCCCTTAAAATACCATGCTTTTGCATGAATCCGGTTGAGTTGCCCTAGTAATCACTATTAATTTATTGCAATATCTCTACAACGCACATATGATCACCCGTTGCGTTAATGAAATGAATGCATTAAAACACCTCACGAAGAAACATTATTTCTAAAAGACAACGTTCAAAAATATGTTTTAACTGAATATTATTGGATCTTTCATAAATACAAACAAATCAAAACCGAATGGCAGCATCCCACATAATATGCCGCTCTCAAAAGCTCCAAAAAGCTCCAAAAAGCACCAAAACCGAAAGTTCTTTGACAAAATTCAAAGAAAAACCCTTAATGATATGCTAACATTGACATATGGTAACACTTCTCTGATGTGCTTCAGTCACTCACACTGCTTATTTTGGTTGAACACAAGCGATCGTGCTCATTCTGCCCGCGGCTGTGTGGCAGACTGGTTGTGGAGGGATGCATGCGAATTTCAGGAAAATTACAACAACAAAATTCTTTGGAATGACAGTGGTTTCGTTTTTATTTCAGTGGCAAATCTTGTGTTTGAGTGCCATAAGAGTACTACAGGCACCACTGGTAGAAAAGAGAGCTTCCCATAAGGCCTGTACTGACAATTTTTCTTGGACAGAGTATAGATGCCTTACGAAATGTGAAACTAAAAAAAATGTCGCCCTAGCACTCTAGCTATATTATTCTAAATAATAAGAAAACTGTCAGATGAAATTGTGACTCTTAAATGGATGGGCAATATTATTTAAAGCTATGTTCTGTCGCCGGGAAGTGACTTAATTCGAAGAAAACTTAAGGCTGTCAATATGCACGTATTTAAAGCAAGGAGCAGCCCTTAAAAACCATCAAACTACAAAGTAAACCTACTTCACCCGTCATATTTGCATAAATGCTGATTATTCATCTTTCAAACTAGCGTGCATTTTATTTATCCATGGGCTTACATCAAAATTAATATATTTGCACTGTCCTGACGTGTCATACTTGTTTACTCATATGATTATCAAATTATGACAGCAAGTGTGACGTAGAAGTCGGATGTCATGGCTCGTTCACAATACAATAGGGGTTTCCTTTACTTTTATAGTAAGAATGGAAAAGACTGTTAAAATGGCAGTTGTGGGGATAATTTCTCTCACAGCGAGAGAGAGAGAGAGAGAGAGAGAGAGGGAGAGAGAGAGGGAGAGAGAGAGAGAGAGAGAGAGAGAGAGAGAGAGAGAGAGAGAGAGAGAGAGAGAGAGAGAGAGAGAGAGACGCTTTCAAGAAAGTTAGCGAACGCTTATGTAGTAAACTATGAAAAATGACAGATACATAATTCAAAAAAGTGGTAGGAAAAGTCGTTGAAATTTCTGATAAACTTAAAAAGTTGGCTATTTTTAATTTATTAATATTAGTTGATTTTTAATTCATATAGCGATGAAAGAGATTTGGAATTATTCGAAATTCTTTTTGGTGATTCCGAGTCCGAGTATGTGGAAGAGTTTGTAGTGATTGAACTACAAGCATTCGATAGGATGACAGACAAAGCGGCATTGTTTCGAAAGTCGTAACTTTCGAAAAGAATCTTAAGGAGACCATTTAATTTTATTTTGACGCCTGTTCGTATACCACTTTCATACGCAAGTAATCAAAACAAATGCAAGATATGTCAAATGCGACAGCAAATTTCAAATCAGCTGTTAATTGTAAGGTGACTGACAGCTTTTCCACTTCTTACACCAAAAAGTGGAGAAGTGATATCTCGGTCTCTCGATGACGCTTTCTTTTACGAATTTTTCGAGTTCAGGAACGGCACTGAGTAAAAATTTCTAAGAATTCGTAAGACTTAAAAGTAAACGAACAGACCTAATGTAAGAAATGGTGGTGGGACATTTACCACCATATACAATGTTGATAGAGTACCCATCAATTGCAGGCAACCAGCAGAAATTTAGAGAGTATTCCTAACTAAGAGAAAACGATTCGAGAGAAAAACGGACCCAACAGTTTCTTGAAAAGTGATCGCTCCTATCATGAGAAAGCAAAACCTTGTTCACATTAGCTGAAGAAATAAACAATTTTTCTTCTCCCATCTACATAGAAATCCTTTTGTCATTAGCCAGCCATGAAGGTGTTGCCATATCGACGAATTAATTGAAAATCAAAAAAAAAAAAAAAATTACACATAGGTAGCACAGAATTTAAATAAAAAAAAGGAAAACTAATTTCCCACATTTAAAATGAACACACTGAAGTACACTCATAACAAATTCTAACATCATAAAAACAATCACAACTATAAAAATTATAGAAGACGAATTATCTATCCGTTTTAACAGTGCTATACATTAATACACAGTTTCCAACACATAACGTACTGAGCTATATATGTATACTTACCATGGTAATTTTTCCCGAATAGTTGCATTCCCATTACAGCAAATATGAAGATGATAATACATAGGACAAATGTCAGATTACCCAATGCACCCATTGTACGTCCCATAATCGATATAAGTAAATTTAATGTTGGCCAAGACTTAGCTAATTTGAAAACACGAAGCTGTTTGTTATGTGGGTTTTTTTTTTGTAAATAAAGTGGTTCCAATGTATAATTGCGAGTGTTCGGGAGAAATTTTTGATGCGATAATGTTGGATATTCGAATAATTTTTGTTTTTGATGCAGGATAAATGAGATTATATATTTTTTTTATATATATCACCAAGCCGGGCACAAAAGCGGTAAGAGGTTTGTCAAAAATATTCGTAAAAGATATATGTAAGAAAGAGAGAGAAAATTTCATTGTGAGTATTATTGATAATGTTTTGTAGAGAATCTTACAAATAAAGTGTTGCCAAGCAAACTAAACTATGTTATTGGCTTAAGGCTAAAAGCTATAATATGGTCATTAAAATATTAACTTTGGCTTTCATTAAAATTACTAAAATTACGAAAACGGTTTGATATTATATTGTATTAAAAGATTCAAGTTAAGAGAGAAGTAGAAAAAACGTTATCGTTGCTAAAATGCAAAGTGAATTGTCGAATTGCAAAGTTGTTGGTTGTTTTTTTTTTATTTTTATTCGTTCCGTATGCGGCCAAAGTACCTGTGTAATTTTTGCCAAATAATTGCATTCCCATCACGGCAAATATGAAGATTATAATACACAACACGAATGTTAAATTGCCTAAGGCGCCGACTGTACGGCCCATAATTGAAATAAGTAAATTCAATGTTGGCCATGATTTAGCTAATTTAAAAACACGTAGCTGCAGAGAAATGGAACAACTTATTTACTTGGTAATACTAAGCGGTTAAATAAAATATGATTGACCCGTGTGAAGGGCTAGAGAGTCTTGTATAAATTGCAGTCAAAAAATTTATTGTATTCCTAATACAACTGAAATACACTATAAATCCTGTTAGTTGTTGAACAATAAAACAAACATTTGGAAGGGTTTGAAAATATGTAAAAAATCTTACCAAACGAAACGAACGTAATACAGATAATCCCTGAACACCCTCCAGTCCCAGTTCGAGCAACGAGAGGGCTACTATAATGAAATCAAAAATATTCCATCCCTCTTGGAAGTAGTATTTCGGACTCATCGCGCACAGTTTCATCGTAGCTTCGATCGCAAATGTTGCCGTGAAAAACTGCAAAGAAAAACATTAAATTAACGTGAGTGCATACACTTTAAAGGGTGGGTGACATCTTACATAATTTCCACTCTTGAGTATCCGCTCCATTTCCTTGTTCATGTCGTGATGATCCAATGCCATAAACATTGTGTTGACCACAATGCAGAGGGTGATGAACAGTTCGACAAACGGATCGAACACAATTAGCGACACCCATTCTTGGATTTTTAACCACACCCAACAGCAGTCCCAAACGCAGAATATATCGATACCTCGAAGGAATGCCTCAATAGCTTTATCCTTGAGTGTCGGACCATCCTCGTCGTCGTCCTCTGTTGGAAAGTAATAAACGGAGACTGAACATAAAGTTGAGCATTAGTATTATTTTGACCAAACTTTGACTCAACCGTTTCTGTTACATTTTTTTTACAACTTTTTTTTTTTTAGTGTTGTTCGTTTGGATAATGTTTACTCCTTTTTGGAGCTTTTCTTCTTTTGTAAAAAAAAGAGAGGCTTATGTTTTTGTTTCCTACTATAGATAAGCTGAGAAATTATATTGTGAACTATAATTAAAAACCTACATTGAGAAAAGGACTACTACACTAGGTTGTACGGATGGCCTCTAAGCAGAAGATTTTGGTGACGTTTATACTTTGCAATGCTAGAAATTAAGAACTATAAACTTATTCATTCATCGTATTACAATCTATTCTACTTCAATGTCAACATTATGAGGATCTAAGTATGAGAATGAACGCGGATCAGTAAGAGCTTGTGCGATGGCAACAGTGAAGCTGCGCAATTTCTGCAACAGATGGCATGCTTAGATCTTGAGATCGCAGGAATCCTGACAGATTTTAGCATTAGACTGTAAAATTGAAAATTTATTCTAAATTTTAATTTAAATTTGATCTAAAAATGTATCTTCTATGGTATATCATTTTTGCGCCCTCAGTTGGTAATGAATTATAGCGAGAACAGTATTTGCAGCCTCGGCCTGGAGTTAGGCTCAATTTTTAGTAATTCGGTACATAAAAAACACTAGCTTTGTCTGACAGTTGGCTGACGCTAGGTTATTCACGCATACGGAGGGGTAACTGGCTGTAACTGAGTAACACTCCCACAAGTGTAATTAATTTTTTGACATTTCACCAATACTTTTGTGGATTCAATCAGAAGCAGTTTTCTTATTCCATTGGGTTACAGAATGAGTGGATCCCCAAGTGAAACCAATGGAAAACGACATAAGTCTCAAGTATCAAGTTTAATTTAATTTTTGGTGGGGGCAAGAACCCCCATTTATCAGGCTTAATACAAACTAACAATGACTTAAAGCTACTTAAATTCAGGAACTTATAACTAGTACTTAAAGCTAAGGATGTTTAAGGAGATCGATTTTTAGGGAGGAAGTGCTGCGGTTGAAGTCGAAAACAGTGAGGTTTAAGTTAACCTTTCTCATCATACGAGAGATTGGTTTATTAGAGCCATAGGAGGTGCGGTGAAGAGCAAATCGAAGAAATCGACGTTGGATGTTCTCTATTCTTGAAATTGAAATTGAATTGAATTGAATTAATTCTTGAGACATGCACTTGTTGAAAGGGACACCATGTTTGGCTAGCGTAATCGAGGAGGGGGCGAACTAAAGTGATGTATAAAGATCTGGTCACATAGGGGTCGCAGAATTCTTTGGACCATCTTTGAACGAAGCCAAGTGATGAGTTTGCTTTGGTAATTATCTCATCAATATGCGAACGGAAGTTAAGCTCCCTGTCGCATAAAATGCCAAGGTCATGAATGGATTGCACGATAGATATATGTAGGTTGGCCAAGAAGAAGGTAAATTCGGGGAGGAGACTTGTTGCTCTTGCGTGAGAAGGTAATAGACTGACATTTGGAGACATTCATTTCTAAACAGTAGGGCCCTATTTCACCAACCACTTTTCACTTTTCATTTTGCAATTTTTCACTTTATCTTTGCGAGCTCCGTTTCACCAAACGCAAATTTGCAAAGAGGAAATTATTTTTTTGCAAATTTGAAAATGTTCCCTCTTTGCAAAATTCGTTTCACCAAACACAAATTTTCAAAGTGCAAAGCATGTTTTTGCAAATTGCAAAGTTTTGCCAATTTGCAAAGAAATCGTCCATATCGTTTCACCAAACAAATTAGATTTGCACTTTTCATTTAAAATCGTGAAAAGTTTGTCAATAATATGCAAAGAAAAAAAATCATTTGCAGTTGAGATTTCGTTGTGAACAGTTGGTGATGTAATTAACAAAAAATATAATGAACCGTTTCGAAGCACTCTTTGAAGACGAAGAGGATACAAATAATGTACAAAGGGTTGTAAAATTAAGGACACATTTTGAAATTAGAGATAATTTTTCAACCCTGGAAAGCTTTCGTTTAACGAAGACGAGTATTGAACGTGTTTTGTCAACAATTGGACGTAGGCTAAAGTTTGACAGCGAACGAAATAATTGCTTAATCCCTTGCAACAGATTCTATGCACATTACGTTAGATGGAAAATGGAGGGCAATATCATGGAGACGCTGCTATGCACGGAATAAGTAAAGCTACAGTCTGCAGATCAGCAAACGAGTTTCGGACGCAATAATCGAGGAATTGCTTGCAACTACCATTTGCTCTTTTCTTGTTATCCCATCCATAGGCATGTTCAGGTCCCTAATCTCGTTTTTGACAAGTTCCAGGATCTTCCTATGTCCATAGATGGTACCACGATTGTGCCATTTCGCAACTCGATGCAAACGAAGTTCCGCTAGGGCTGCTGTTTTCTTAATAAATAAGTCTAGCGGTAAGATCCCCAGGATCACTTCATTAAAACTTGCTCTATATTACGCGTTGGGTGCAATTAAATATATAAACATACACGCATATGTTTTTCACTTTGCAAATTTGCAAAACACGATCATAAATGCAAAGTTCTCTTTCTAATTGGTGAAACACTTATACTTTTTACTTTGCAAAAAAGTCTGAAAAAATGAAAAATGCAAAGTCGTGAGAACTT
This sequence comes from Cheilosia urbana, assembly GCA_946477585.1. Classification (NCBI taxonomy): domain Eukaryota; kingdom Metazoa; phylum Arthropoda; class Insecta; order Diptera; family Syrphidae; genus Cheilosia; species Cheilosia urbana. The sequence continues at coordinate 94,742,288 of OX297854.1, forward strand.
TGCATTTTTGGTGAAACACTTCGCACTTGTACTTTGCAGGAATTATTTTTTTTGCAAAATTGCAAAATGAAAAGTGAAAAGTGGTTGGTGAAATAGGGCCCAGGTAGAAATACTATTCAGATCTTTTTAAAAGAGACTGGATTCATATTATGAGCTAATGGGTTTGAAAAATTTGGTGTCGTCAGCATAGAGAGAGACTGCTGACTGTTGAATGACCCTGTCAAGATCGGTAATTGTTAGGATGAAGAGAAGGGGACCTAGGTGGCTGTTGGGGAGATTAGGTATCCCCGGCTGGTTACTTGTTGAACTCGGTGAATAGTTGTTGATCTGATGACGGTCAGCACGTTGACGTGCGGGGTTTTGGAAGTATGTACTGTTGAATACTCGGACGGTGGATGACTGTTTGATGATGCGTTTTCTGCAATCGGGAATGACGGTGAGCGTAGAAAAGCGAAAATGTGCCTTATCAGTGAGCGTGTTGAGAGAGCAAATTGTTGATTTGCGTTGGTTAGTTGGGATATTGTGTCCTTGTTTGATACTGTTTCTCGATTAATTTTCGAGTTATGACGATCGGTAGGTTGGACAAGATGAGGGGACTTGTTTTGCAGTGCCGCTGTTGATCGTCTGGAGAGCGCAAATTATTGTAAATTTGCAATAGTTACTGGTACAGATGTAGGAATCTTGTTTGGTGGTGGTATTTCTTCGGGATTTTGTTTTTTTTTGACTATGTAGTCGGTGGCCGTGTAGAGAGCTCCTTTATTATGATCTGGACCAATCGTTTGGTGGGGGCAAGATGTAGGTGTTTGTCGGTAGTTTAGCGTGCGATGATCTTTAACAAGCGGTAGGTGGAGAAAGATGCAGGGATCTTGATTGTGATGTTAAAGATTATGCGACTTGAAGGTGACCTCAATGACCGATGAATCAAAATGTGTGTATTGTTGAATTAGTTGACGATCATGTGGAAGGTATTTTGAGATGATAATGCCGCCGTTGATTGCTTCCAAAGATCCTTTTCCAGATGATTATCGACGATGACTGGATCTCATTAATGCGATTAATCTCGGAAGTTTGCGTATATAAATCGGATTAATATTTGAAATATTATCCGGCTCGTATGGACCAAATGTTTGGGGAGATGAGGTATCCCCGGCTGGTTACTTGTTGAACTCGGTGAATAGTTGATGACCAAAAATAAGAAAAATTATCGGGTTGGTATCTTACAATTTTCTTTATTCTCTCTCAGGCCGATCTTACCTCGTTGAGGTTGTTCACAAGAAGAAGGGTATAGAAAAAATTAAACAATATGGAAGAGTGGTTTCCGTATAAGCAAAGAGATATCCTAATATGCTATTGAAGCGACATCTGAATGTTGTCACTAGGAAAACTGCAATAATTTTCGAAAGCTATGTTCGATTACATTTTGACCTGAACAGTGGCTACCTTGAGGAACACCCGAGCTGATTAAGATAGGGGCCGAGAGAACGCACCTAAAGCGGACTCTATAAACACGGTTTTCCAGGTATGAAGAAGCCAAGGGCAGACAATTTGAAAAGTATTTATTTATGGGAAATCTCTTATCAAAAGCCTTACTGAAATCTGTTGTAATAACGTCGACTTCTTTTCCGCTTTCTACACCAGAGAGTGTAGAAGATATGAATTCGATAAGGTTAGTGGTTGTTGATCTATCTTTAAGAAAGCCGTGCTGGTTAGGGAAATGAGGGGCTTGCACTTGAAGCTTAAGGCTTCATACAACATACTTTCAAAGAGTTTGGGAATGTGGGAAAGTTTTGCTATGGGGCGGTAATTAGTTACTTCGCTCTTAATCCCTTTTTGTGAATCGGTGTTATGAAAGAGGACTTCCATATCTGAGGAGCCCACGAATCTAGTCAAGAATCTCGTGGCTGAGTACTAAGTTGACTGTTCGTAAACGTGGCTGACAAACGACAAGTGCCATAACCGACCAATTTAGTTTTTGCGTTCAGGAAAAATCAGCGAAGACAAATCTAGTCAATTTATGACGAATCGACTTTTAAATTCGCCGATATTGCCTTATGATTTATGATTACCACGCTGGAAAGAGAAATGAGATATTATGGTGATTTCTACGCTAATGGCCGTGGTCGTACTAATTACATATAACTGCTGTAAGGTGTCTGCTAGCGCTTATAATTCGCACACAATTTTATTCCGCAATTCTAACGCTTCCGTTGGACATTTTATACATTTCTTTCTTATGAGCCATATATTTATGTACATACAATTATTTAAAAAAAAAAAAAAATAACTAAAATCAACATTCCCCATTCGCTGTTGTGAACTATAGAAGTAAGTAGGTGCAGCCTTCAGCAAGCAATATACATATGTACATTTTTGTTTAGAGTAGAGCACGTAAACGAGCTAAGCTCAAGTTGTCGGATGTAGATTTGAATTGAAGTGATGTGTTACTTTTTAATGGAAACTCTTCTATAAATGGCCGCGTTCCATTGTTGAGCAGCCAAATGTCAAACTAACTACTTCTAAAAATAATTAACATTTAACGATTTGCAATAGAGCCTTAGCAGGAGTTGTAAAATCTCTTGTAAAAATGTAATTTTCCAATACACCGCGAAACTACCTGCCTGGTTGAGAAAAAGGGAGAATGTTGCTCCACTTGTGTTATTATTTGCTTGATATCTAGCGGTCAATGGAAAGCGATAAACGAAATATTTGAAAATACCTACTTGCTGTTACTTATTTGGGGCCTTATATTTTTGAAGATACATTGTGGATCTGTAATAACCTGTGTGAGGTTTGTCAAAAATAATGCACAACAAAAAAAGAAATCAATATGAAGGGCATCAATTAAAATCGATATTAGAATTAGCGATTGAAGAAAATCGAGTAATGTAAATCGGTCATCTTATCGGAAATGAAACGACCAAACGATTGCCATTATCTGGTACTTTGCAATTTGACGAAGAAGGGAATTGTAAATTAGAGCCCTATCGCTAGCAACTAAGGAGATTCTGTAAAAACTCTGATCGTTCCGGTCTTAAACTTGGACGTTTTCAAAAGTGGAAAAATATATAGTCGGTCACTTCAAGAGAACGACTTCTCCTAATATTTTCAGTCTTGTGACCGTTGACGGGCTTAAGAAGGAGATTCATCGACAAACTATGCGAACTATATATACACCGAGTTGACCATGCCCAACAAGGAATACGAGCAACGATCTTCAGCCATCTTAAACGCTGTCGTCGGACACAGTTGAAGTTGCGGTTAGACACATTTGAAGAGCTTCGTAAATTAATCGAGAAACAGGTGTACATTGCCACATCAACAGCAACTTTGACAGCTTTATGATTTTTGAGATAGGGGACGTTCGGATTCATAGTTTATGTAAAATGTCAACTAGATTCGTCGTGACTAGGAATCCGAACGCGTTGACTGAGCAACTTGAATTGTTTTTGTATTCTCACGGTCAGCGTTGCCTTTGTTTGATTTGCCCTTTTTTATTCATAATTTTTTTCTAAAATTTATATTTTCAAATAAGTGCATTTAAAATGTAACACGGTTGCCTATCACAACACTATTGCACTGTTATGCGAACTAATGGTTGTTAAATATCGTGCGAAAATTCGAAATTTGCAGAGTAGCTTTAGAATTGGCACCCTTTTCTCTCACTGGCCCTTTTTTCGACTCTTCAGAATTCTGCCACGCCCACTCTGTTTATTTTAAAACTGACTCTTCGATATGTCAACTGAGTATGCAGGCAGGATTTTCTTGACAAGATTTGTCGGCTTCCTCTCAATAAACGTCAACTGCAAAAACTAATCACGTGACCACTCTGAGCCAATCAAAACCTAAATACATCTAGTTCGACAGCTTGTCAACTTACTAAACTATGAATCCGAACGTCCCCATATTGAAAACGTTTAACAACAACTTTATCAAATGTCGTTTTACTTTTATAGCTTAGAGCATGTTCGGAATTCAAAATAAATTGACTGAACTGTCTGAGTAAATCTGAGCACAGTACATTTTGACAGTTGATTTCTGATCATGAATTAAAATGCTCGCACAATAAAAGAGAGTGAATCGTAAAAAAAGGAAACACAACAAAATTATTCAAATGATGTATTTTTACAGTCATAATTATGACAGTTAGCGCTCAGATCTTTCAAAAAATAAACTTTTATGTCAGTTCAAACAAGACTCCAATTGCCGCATTTCGTCACTTATAGCTTGTTCATTGATAAAGCGATTCGGTTGCCATTTCTTTATAATATCGCTGGTCTTCCTTTTTAAATTAGAGTTAAGTGCGAAAAATATTGAGCAACATTGAAATACCCCGGCCGAAGCGGGTCGTCATAAATGGATTCGTAGTTGCTACTTGTTAGCGCACCGAACTTGAGGAACTCGTGCTTCGTAGTTGACTTTTTTTATTCAACTATGACACATTTTTCTAATTACAGAGTACATAGGACGCCCCATTTTAATTCAAAAATACTTGACAATCTGGTTAATATATTTACGTCCAACAATAATAACCCGAAACAACAGACTTCCTTGCAAAACTTGATCCTTATTCTAATGTTTCGATTGAGGTAAACAAGCACACATCCCTGGTGCTTGGAGCTTTCATCTAGACTCCGGTTAAACCCTTTCCAATTCAGTGTGCTTCTATTTAACTGCGTAAAAGCTGATACAAAATTTCGTAACTTAAGCAAAATATACTCTAGATTTATCGCTGTGATATACTCTCATAGAATGTGTATGAAATCGGGTGCATTTTTATTGATTTCTGTTCTTAATTTGTGTGTTTAAGTGTCTTTTTTTTTATAATGGTAGTATGTATTAATTATATTTTATTTTCATCAATTTAAAGGAAAACTTTAAACAAGTAAGCATATAATGCTAAGGAAATAAACAAACAATTGCATTCAAAAATCGAACTATTGTAAAGGAAAAGTAAAAACTACGTGAGGTAATCACCGCTAATATCACTATTCAATACGTAAGCAAATTTTGTTTATAATAAGTTTCATGCATTTGCAACTACGGTTCGTAATAAAATTCTCTAATTCAAAACACCATTCTAGAGTTGCTTTAAAAATACGTTCATTTGACAAATTGCCATCTAAAGAAAATTGTTTAAAAAAAAAAACAAAAATAAACGTTACAAAAAACATTACTTTTCTGAAAGGGGAAATCGCTGAAAACTATTCGCAATAAACCTCTCTTTTAAAGAACTTGAGAAACAAACGTTTTCTGCCACCGAGAAAACTTTCATTTTTCACAGTAAAAATTATTGGAAAAAATCGTTTTTTTTTTTATTCAGAAAAGATTTTAAAATCTATAAATTTGTGTGCGTTTTTGTATCCAAAAACATCGTCAGGAATTTTGGACGAGTCAAAGAAGAGTCAGTAAGTATTATGGTAGCTTTCAAAGAAATAAAAAAACAAAATACGGATATGTAGAAAAATAATTGTAATTTATGGTCAATTGAGGAAAATTAAAGTTTAAATGCTACTGTTCTCATAAAACTTGTTTTTATGCAAACAAAATGGCTGAGGTATACACACAACACCAGAAAACGAATTTTGTATTTACATAGAGAACACGGGCAGATGTCACAACAAATGGAGAAGTTTTTTTGTTTTTTTATTAAATATATAAAAAAATCTTTCTGTCGTTTGAATTCCTTTGGAAGCAACTGAACAGTTCATTTAAGTCAACCCTAAGTTTTCATACTTGGTAGTGTTCAAAATCAAAATATTAACCAACATTTTTTAATTAGTGGGAAGTCTTATTTAGTTGTTAATTTTTTGGAAATGCATTTGGAATTACAAGCCAATCGAACGAAGAAAAGTAGCATTTGTACAAAAATAAAACGGATAATATTATACAGGTAAAAAACGAAACAAAGAAAAGATTAAAAAAATGAAAACTCATTCATTTCGAACTAACCTAAAAACTCAAGAAGTAAAGTTTTAGGAGCGACCTATAGTTAGCCCTGCGTCTCTATTTTTACAAAACAGTTTCTTATAGTTTTACCCCAGTATTTATAAAAACTGCATAAAAGTAATCAACGTAAGCAGTTACGTCAAATTGTTGCATGCTATCTGACGTCTACTAGCTAACTCATTTTAGCAATTTTTTTTTTTTATTATTAATACGGGGTTGGATTTCTTTTAAGATTACGTGCCCTTTAAATAGCGCTTGTATAAATTTCTATTGGTTCGGAAAAATTAATACGTGGACGAAGAAAGAAGTAAGTGGGTTATAAATTTTTGCAGATGGCAACACTATTTGGCCTGAGTGAGAAGTGGTGGACGCGGATAACGATCGTAGCTTTTGTCACTTTTTTGTGAAATTAAGTCAACATGACGCGCTCAATTTTGTTTACGGACGAGGCTGCCGCCCACTTTCACCTCAATGGGCGTCTTAACAAAAACAATTGTCAATACCTGTCAAAGCCTGAGCCCCGGATATATATGAAGACGGTTGACTGCACATGGGCGAAATCATTTTATCCCTTAAGTCGAAAGATCGAACTAAAAATCTTAGGCCAAAAAGTCTTTCGCCGTTTAAACAAGAACCTTAAAGCAACTCACTAAAATCAGAGCAAAGTGCGAAAGAATACACTATGGCAGCGTTCCCCGCTGTATTCCTAATGATTCGTCATAAACTAGGTCAAAAACATGCTTCCTCATGGAACGCAGAGTTTTCGCACTCAGTAAAATATCGAGATCGGGAGCATGCACAAAATGAAGCGAACTTAAGCACAGAACTTGAATGCTAGCTTAGTGGCTAAAGACTTCGATCACTCGGAACTGAAATGTCACTTAAAAGAAATAAATGCACTGATGACGGAAATAAATGCAGCTAAACACAAAATGATCGATTACTCTTTTTATTAATTTTAACTGGTTGGACACTATTTTTTATAAATATGCACCAGTTTTTGAAAAAATCCCCAACATCAAATAAATGTGTATGTACCCTACGAAAACATAAGTTAAATACATATTCAAGAAACAGCAAACTAAGACAACAAAGCCGAATTAAAGAACAAGAACTGAGCGAACAGAAAATAATGTACAAAAGGATCTGTATTTTTAGAAAATAGAGGCGCAGGGCAATTAAAACAAATTAATTTATACACGACAATATTCACAATTTTGACACGAAATTATGCAAACAAATAAAGACAGAAACATTCTCTTGACATATCAAGCATTCGAATGCAGAATTTATAAAGTTCTACGAAAAAAAAAAAAAAAAAAATTAAAACAAACATAAAAAGTAAAATATTTGACAGATACAACAATTATTAATTTTCATGTTAAAAAGTTTTTTTTTCCGGAAAATATTTACAAACAGTATAAAGGAAAATAGGTTATTAGAATATTAACATCGACATAACAATAAGGAAAATAAATTAAATATATTTTATTTTACATGGATTAGTTAGAAATATTTGTACAAACAAATTACCTCCTTTATCACTAGCTCGACTATGCCGACCAGCGGCTTGTTCGATTATGTCATTTAGTACCATGACATCTGAAAAATGGAATTTCATTTAAATGCGTGGTTTGCGTGAGTTGAATGCATACAAAAGTTTAGTTACCTTTCATGTCAACCACTGTTTGCGTTTGGACGGGTTCAATAAAAGGATTGTCGTGGTGTTTCACTTTGCCAGCTTCGTCTGTACAGTCTAATCCCATTTCCTGTTACAAATAAACAAAAGCGCTTAAATAAAAAATCATTAAATGTGTACTAGGGGTGAAACAGATTGAAAACAGAACACTAGCTGCAAGTTTATTGGGGAGGAACGCCTTCCATCAGATGACGTTTGATTGGTACTGTGTATTTGTGCAGCGACATCCGATTTTTGTTCTGAGATCGGTGCGAATTGCTGCACTAATTTGTTAAAAGCAATTTAAAGTCATTAAACCTTAATAATAATTAATTACCACTTAATTCATGAAACTTCACAATAGCAAAACTTGTTGATTCAAACTCTTTAAATTTAAAGTCCGAACTAAAAATGGTTGCATAAAGCCAGGCTCATTTTTTTAACTTTCGCGGTTTTTTATTTTGCATGGTAACCTCAACATTAATGGACCTTCCCATACGAACTGTTCGTACGTAAGTTGGTGGGTGAGGTTACCATCACTACATACCCAGGTTTTGGCTAAAAATTCGAGTACCGGTACTTTTGAAATTTGGACATATCTCAAAAACGGTCCATACGATTGTAACAAAAATTTCTAAGGTAATGTGGTCATTCCCAACTTAATGGCAAAGTCAGTCTTTCTTGGTATTATCGTAAAATGGATTTTTGAAAAAAGTCACGTTTTTTTTTAGATTTAGTTTTCCTTAGTTTACCAGTAAATGGCAATAAAGATTTTGACCAAAATGCAAACTTAGAGTAATATTGATGTTCTTTAAATTCTTGCGTCCTTTACTTTCAATTCGAATCACCGAAAACGCTAATTTTAACCACTGCTCATATCTCGAAAACCCCATTTTTGACTTCGATAAAACTTAAAAAACCAAGCAATGCTTATATCGTGAACAATAACTGGTAATCGGTTTTTAGCTATATAGTTAACAAATAGTATTTTTCAAACTAAACAGTCGAACATTTGGTACTGTTTTGTCTGCCAAATTTTACAAAAACGGCTCTAGAGATTTTGATCAAAATACATATCAACGATAATGTCAGTATTCTAAATAAGATCCCGTACTTAGTTTTTCTCAAAAAATTCGAATAAATCTGTTTTTAATTCTTTCTCAAAAACTATATATTTATATTATTATGTATATCTATATATTAATACGGAGTTGGTGGGCACACGGCCCACCCATTTTTGATATTATACGTCACATGACAACACTATATATATTTGGGTAGGGGACAATACATAGAAGTGAACAATACAAAAATTATCCACAAATTATGAATTACAACAGGTAAATTTAAGCGAAGTGGATGAAATTACAACAACTACAACATTGCACCTACTCCAGCACTAAAGGAATTGTATGTTGGCAGCCTGACTCACGGGTACATACCGAAAATATGGAGAGAAGTGAAGGTTATCTTTATACCCAAGGCGGGCAAAGCAAGCCATGTTAACGCGAAAGATTTCAGGCCAATAAGCCTCACCTCCTTCATACTTAAGACCCTAGAAAGATTGATAGATATACACATTCGCAGCAACTTATGCCCGGATGATATATCACAAGCTCAGCACGCTTACACAAAAGGAAAAAGCGTAGAAACTGCGCTACACTGTGTTGTAAGAGTAATTGAAAAATCACTAAGAATAAAGGAATACACCTTAGCAGCATTCCTAGACATTGAAGGAGTATCAACAATGTCAAAACAGACGCCATATGCAGAACACTGAGTAAACTCAACATTGACACCACGGTCATCAATTGGATTATCAACGCACTTAAGGCCAGACACCTAGTAGCCGAACTTGGGGACTCCAGACTTGTAGCCTACGCTTCAAGAGGAACACCTCAGGGAGGGGTTATCTCCCCACTACTTTGGGTTATCGTCTTAAATGAGGCACTTATGCAACTCAGACATACAGGCATAAGAATAACTGCCTACGCGGATGATGTTGTGCTAATGACAACCGGCAAATTTCTGCCAATACTAGCTGAACAATTAAATGGAGCCCTCTCCATCCTTGACTCCTGGACCAGGAAATGCGGTCTATCAGTCAATCCTCAGAAGACAGAACTGGTATTATTCACAAATAAAAGGAAAATTCCGCAGTTTTGTATGCCTTCTGTTGGCGGTACACCCCTCAGAATCTCTGACAATGCTAAATACCTGGGACTAATACTAGATAAGAAACTAAATTGGAAAATGAACATAGACGAACGAATCAAGAAAGCCACAATAGCATTCTACACCTGCAGCAACATTTTTGGGAAAACATGGGGACCATCTCCGAAGATCAAACTCTGATTGTACACAGCTATTGTAAGACCAATACTGACATATGGCAGTCTTGTATGGTGGCCAGCAACAAAAAAGGCTACACACCTAAAGGCTATCACAAAAGTGCAAGGACTAGCATGCATCGGGGTCACCAGCGCGATGAGATCAACTCCAACCGCCGGACTTGAGGCTATCCTCAACCTGCTTCCGCTAGACATCTTTGTACAGTCTGTGGCAGCAACAAGTGCCATGTGAATCAGCCAATCAATAGACTGGAAAATCGATGAAGAGGGTCACCCAACGATCCTACAGAAGTACCTTGGCAATGTACCTAACACGGATTACATAACGCCATATTTGGAATTCAGAAGACCCTTCTCTAGCACCTACCCCAGCAGGGAAGAATGGAGAGATGGACTTGTACCTGACACGCAATCCATTCCCGTGTACACAGACGGATCTAAAATGGACAACGGCGTGGGGTCAGGCATCTACTCTGAACCGCTGGGCATCTCAACATCAATACGCCTCCCAGACCACTGCAGTGTATTCCAAGCGGAAGTCATGGCGGTGACAAGAACCGCCCGTGAGTCTGCGATAAAGGTGATACCTCCGGAAGGCATCACCTTCTTTATCGACAGCCAGGCAGCTATAAAAGCTTTAACTGCCCCAGAAATAAAATCGAAGCTTGTGAAGAGCTGTCGCGAAGAGCTCAGAGCTCTTGGAACACAGCACAAGGTATTACTGTGTTGGGTCCCTGGACATGAAGGCATTCCAGGCAATGAGAAAGCGGATGAACTAGCACGACATGGCTCGGCTAATGTTCTAGAACAAACATGCCCCTCTAAACACTAAAGCTAGAAGCAGGGAAAAAGGCCACGGATGAGGCAAACGCTAGATGGAAATCCATGGATACGTGCGAAAACACAAGGAAACTATGGCCATCTTTCTGTAAATCCAGAACAGAGAGAATCATGCGGAATAACCGGAGATGTCTCTCTACGCTTGTAGGTATCCTTACGGGACACAACACCTTGCGATACCACATGAAGAAAATGCGACTGACCGAGGAAGAACTTTGCAGAGGCTGCGGTGACGAGGGAGTTATAGACAATACAACCCACTTCCTTTGTCACTGTCCAGGTATTCTTCTTTAACAACCTGAACGAGCTATCTAGCACAACAACGGACAAAATCATGAACTTCAACAAATCCTCAAGATGGTTTGTATGCAACGACACAGTAAGTAATTAATTAATTAATTTACAGGCAGAATAGGTTACTACGGATAAGGGATAAAACCTTTCCCCCGACGGGTATCACAATGGGTCAATTTTGACCTGAGTGTGGCGCGGGACACTCCCCGCCAGCCCACCAACCTAACCTAACCTTGCACCTACGTGAAGTTAGCTCGAACTTTTTCTACAATGAAAAACGTGAAAAGCAGTTCTATAGATGATAATCGTTTGTAATTGTTTGTAGTGAAATTCTTTTCGGTTGTAGTTCATCCGTTAGAAAATTAGAACCATTTGAAAAAAAAAAAATCGCAATCCCTTAAAAACGTGTTATCTCTGATTTTCTATTTACTTATTTATTTATATTATTATATTATTTATCTATTTTCGAAAGTATTCAACATTTTAGGGTTCCGTAGCCAAATGGCAAAAAAACGGACTCCTTATAGATTCGTCATGTCCGTCTGTCTGTTGAAACTTGGTAAGTAGATGTATTCTGTGAACCGCATTAGGATTTTACAACAATTAATTTTGGGGGCAAAATTTGGGCACTTGGCCGCTTTTTTCTATAAGTATTTTATGTAGTCGCAGTAGCTTAGTGGTTAGTGTGTTGGACTGCTATGCGGGAGTCCTAGGTTCGAATCCCGCAAAAAACCCAATTCCGACTTAGGGTTTTTTTCCGCTGCGCTACCTCTCGCGAACGTCTGACAAACATCCGAGAGTATAAATGTCTTGAAAGAGCTTCTCAATTAGCCGTTTGGAGTCGGCATAAAATTGTAGATCCCTTCCATTCGTTCCAAAAATGAGAAACTCACACAAAACGAATGATTGTGAGAAGCTAGGCCTAGTCTCTCCGGACCTGTTGCGCCAACTATTTTTTTTTTTTATTATTTTATGAACCGTTTCTTTTACCTAGCATTGCTTCTCAGATCTTTACTTCTGGTAAAGGAGAAAGTTTTGTTCGACCCAGTCGTGCACTTTATTTTTTTTAATGATAAGTTCTCCGTGGTTGTTGATTGGGTGCTCTCAGAGCACGTTGGTTTGGTGCAAAAAAAGCAAACTTTTTCAGATTTCCGAGCACTTTTGCGAATCTGGATTTTATCCCAGATTGGCTAATGGTTATGAGATTGACAACTGGTGGAGTTTGTTTTAGCATCGGGTGAAGCTATTTGTTTGAATGTTTTAATAAACAATTTAACCAGTGAATGGAAAACGCGTAGAAAAGTATCGAGGGCTACACATAGATATTCAATTCGCATTAATATCAAAAATAAAATAAAAAAGAACAAGTGACTTTTTTATCGTTTTTATGTTCAATTAGCCACCTGAAATCTGAGAGCTAATCTGAAGAAGCCCAATTGAATACCTCATTAGATTATTTGATAAAAAATGTCGACTAAGTTTGTGGTCTACTCCATAAAGTTCAATTGCAAAAAATCGATAAAGGTCACTAAAAACTGACACACATTACGTCAGCAAGCTGTCAAGTAGATCTTCGAACGTTCACAATGCTAGAACCAGAGTAGACAGAGTAAAAACTTTGATGGAAGCAAGAACGACTGAAGTAGTGGCATCGATAGAATATTAGAGATCCAAAAAGAGTCGAAGTGTTAGGCGTTTTTTATTATGCACGCACGATCCATCATTTGATCATTGATTTTAATGGTTTAAAACAACAGTTGGATCTCGTATTATTGTTGTTAACCATGGAAATCTATGATCAATATAGATATGGAGGGCATAATAAAAAACGCCTATTGTTGGTTGTATTTGTACGCAGTTGGAGGGAGGCTGTCTGATTTTGATTAAACAAAAGCCCAAAACAAGATTTTTGCAAAATAATATTGATTGACGTCGTCAGGGGATTTTGAAACCAACAATTTAGCTTTTAAGCATCCTACTTTTCCTGATTTCACTTCGAAAAATGTCTCGCTAGACCAATAAACCGACAAATTCTAACCACTCCCTGGTTGTTAGCATAGCTCCAACTACGCACTGCATCAAACTTAACACCTGTTCAAGGTTGTTACAGACCAAGCCCTGTATGGAACATTTTGTTTCCTTTAAAATGCACAACTGGTCTCAAGTCGATTTTGATCTACGCTGTATAAAAAACATTGCCAAAAGATGGCGCACTGCTGCATCATCTAAATTTGATCAAATTAGGTCGTCTCTTCAACGAGATTCGACTTAAAAAAGAATAAGTTTCCAATTCAACAAATTTGTGGCTCACAGAATGTCTTTTTTTTAAAGAAACTTCAAGACACAGTACCTATGAAGAGTACCTACGCACAGGGGATATAATGTATGTCAGAAAAATAAACTTACATATTCTCGATGGTCTTTATGATTTGTATCCGCATAGCTTGCACCATTTGTAGCGCTTATCGATTGATTGCGTGAATTGCGACTCCGTAGTTTGCTTTCTTTCGTCATTGGACCGGCACCCATGGCAGCCATACCCCCTAAGAGATCGCCATGTGAAGTATAGGATATTCTGGACTGATGCGAGGTATACGATGAATGTCTAGATCCTGTTGGCAACAAACAAAAATAAGTACGGAAAAGGTTTACAAATGGATAGGACCCCACCTAAATTACCATAATATACAGGCACAATAATGGCCCCATTCTCTTCGGACATTGGTGTTACCGCATTTGAATCGTCTGCATAGGGTAAATGCTGTTGTGCATCCTGATATGTTGATAATACGAGCGGCTTTCGATCGCTGCCAGGTATGCCGAAACGACCGCGACCATTTCGTATTGTGTACTGGTGGTTGAAATTGTACTTTAGAAGATTTCAATTAAAACATTTTTTTAATTCATCAAAGCGATTAAAGGATATGTAGTTTTTTTTTTTTTAAATGGCTTCGTGTTGAAATATGAGAGCAACAATACAGAAAAACTGAAAATTAACAAACTTAGTGTGTGTAAAACGTTTGGAAAACTAAAAAGTTAAAAAAAAAAATAAACAACAATACACGACAAAAAAAAAGAAGAAAAAAAAGGAAAAGGATAACTTGAATATGACGTGACATGAGACGTGAAAATGGTGCATGATATCCATATAATATCAATTTGGATTGATATATGTAGCTTACGGAATAAAAACTGTATGCTTACCTTGTGTGAACTACGTGATCCTCTTCGAATGTTAAACGGTGAACCGGGTAAGGATAAGGATGTCTAAGTACCAAAATATAAACAAGAAAATAATCAAATCAAATCACAGAGAAGAAACATAAAAACTATAGTCGCATGGAGATCTTGTTTCTTCTTCTTTTATTTTTGTTTTTTTTTTTTTTTTTTTTTTCAGTTGAGTAAAGTGTATACAATTATTTTTAGTTTTTAATGTTTTTGGGGTTAAAAAAAGTTGTGTACAAGTTTTCTATCAATAAATAAATAGTAAACATAATAAAAACTTGAACAGAAAAAATGTAAAAACACAAAAGTGTCAACAATTAATGGGGGGCGGGGAACAACCTTTAAGTCCTACTCGGGAGTTAAGCTCTACACTAGTCTAGTAACTGGAGGAATATACTATTGCAAATGCACAACTTTAATGAGCTCAAGGGCAATATCTACAGAAACGAATGCATAATTAACAACAATAAGGTTATGAAATAGTTTGCCAGCAGAGACTACAAGTAAATTGATGGGTATTTTGGAAAACAACTGTTTCCGAATTTTTGAAAGCGGGCTTAGAGCGGTAACGATTCAATTTAACAAACTCACAATGGCGGCATTTCAGGGGTGCCAGCACGTAACTTGATACAATCGAGGACTGTTCATCGTCAGCCAACTCGAAACAAATAAATTTCGGTAGCACGTAACTTGAAACGAGTTTGATTGTAACTTGTACTTCAAAGTGTCAAAATGGATATTTTTTTTTAATTAAAGGCCCAACTTATTTTTTAAAACACTATTTTTAATGAAAATACAATTACGTTACGTTAAATACGTAGCCGTGTCCTGAAGCCAGACAAACGTGTGAATAGCCACTTCGACGAAAATAAAATGTTCGTTGGTACAAATGTACCAAATACTAATTAAAAGTCATTTCTTAGCTCAGAAACAGACAACAATTTCGAAGTTCTTTCATTTAAAATTTGTTAAAATTTGTATCTGTTTTTTTATTAACAGCCATATTTTGCTTATTTCCCATTTTTAAATAGCTATAGCGATATGTATTTTCTATCAAGTAAAATGTTTTGTTTCAACCGTCATTTTCTAGTTTGTGTGCTGCCAACTTCGACGATACAATCGAGGATAATCGATTGAGACAAATTAGATGCTGCCAGAGCTCGAATGTATCGACTGAACTCGATTGTATCAAGTTACGTGCCGCCACCCCAGTATGAAGCTGGCCTACAAAATGTTAAAAGCAATGTTTGCAAAAAACAAAACAAAAAATAGTAGAAAAGCTCTTTTCAGTCACGCAAAATTACACACAGTCGAAACCAACAGTGGGACAGTGGTCCGTTGAGGGTACGCTCGTTTTTGCCCCGTGAGATGAGCAACTTTTTACGCGATCCGTGTGATCGTTTAGTTTCTATTTGTATTTGGTTTCAGCGTGACACGAAACAGCAAAAGCAACGACGGCATTCTAATGTGCCCCTTAAATTCAAAGCAAAATGTAAATAAATGAAAAACGAAAAAAAAAAAACGGGCGGAAAATGGGGCGAATTTGAACATCAAATGACTGTATAAGCTGCCCACTGACTCTGTAAAAAAACGCAGAAATGTGTCCTGCTGTCCCTGAATTTCGATTTAAATAAGGATTTTTATTTCGTACATTATTTCTCACCGCGCGGTACTAATAATAATCATTTTTAGTGTCCAGGCTAAATTTTTCGAACTCACAATGTCGAAATTTTCCATACAATATTATGATCCACTAAAAAATAAAAAGGCGAGGAAGAGGAACACCTCGCCTTTGGTGGCACGCACAAGTGGAAGGGGACCTCAACCAACTCGGAGTGCGCAGCAACTGGAGGCAGTTAGCCAAAGATCGCGCAGGTCCACCCCGGACTGTTGCGCCACCTAAGTAAGTTAAGTAAGAAGGTTAAAAATGATTATAAGTATGGCCCACTGGGTTTTGCACGTTTTGTTGGTTTCTTCTGACATTTTCGACCAAACTTGTAAATAATTTTAGGTATTAAATAAGATGCAGTTTGACGTTTGAGCAGAGTTCGTATTGACACTGAAAATAGGTGTTCGCATGGGGCGCCCTGACCGACCCCATTTAGTTAGTTAAGATGAGAAGTCGCTTTTAATCGCAGTTGTCATCTTTGTGAATGTATTGTTTTCGTGAACTACCTATTTTGCTGTCCATCAAGAATCTTTAATTCAAAGCAAGTCTTTAAAGTGACTCATCTTTGCCGTTTTGCCCCATTGACCCATAGCGCCATAGGGCCATAGACGCGTTATTAGGTCGCGAATGACAAAATTATTTAATATTTGAATAAACGCCAGCATGCACACTTAGCGCAAACAGCCCCATGTTGGCAGATCTTCAAACGCTCCATACACAAATAAATTCATTTGCACGATGTCAGATTAATTGATATTGAGGCAGATGATTCTATTGAGAAAGTCGTACTAACAATTTGCAATCACGTTCAAAGTCGGTCAAATGTTCTGTCAATTTCCAATAATGGAAAAAGTATTTTCAAATTATTTATCGAGAGGAACTGTACTTAAAAACGACGAAGTAATAAAGAAATGAATGAAAACATACCGAAATCAAGTATTAAGAATGAAAAAGAGTTCTTCTGTCAGTCGACGGCGTCGAAAGTCTGAATTTCCTAGATCTATTTCTAGATTTAAGCAGTGATCACGTGAAAAACGTTGACAGTTGGTCTTTTATGAAAATGTAGCCGACTAATCTAGTCAACAATTTCTTGGCTAAGAAATGAACATTTCAATTGACTGTAAAAGTGACATTAACAAACAATCTAGATTTTAGGTTATAAATAATTCAAATGCTTGCGAAAATCTCTCAAAAGACAAGTGCATAGGGCACAAACAACGATTGACATTACTATCAAGACCTTCCAACATAACTATTCTGAGATTCGGCAAGAAATACTTTTTGGTGAATGTTTACAATTGCACATATATATTTTCAAGGCATCAACGTTGGTCGCGGAATTCTCGATTTCATTGGTATTTAATGTCAATGGAAATTGTCAAGGTTCTAAAATTGTTTTCCAAAGAGTTGTATAACGTTTATAACCTTTATGATCGGAGTACAGTTCAAAGTAAAACAATATTTCAGTCAACAAGTTGCCGGTCGCAATCAGGGGGCGAATCGCGTCGTTCGTGAATGATCTATACGTTCACGGAATTAAGTTGATCTTTACATGTGAAACAAAAATAAATTCCGTCACGTTATGCTCGTTCACGGGCGACGCGATTCGACCCCAGTGCCTTGATTTTGTGCGGTTTTTGTCGCAATTGCGCTGCGGAACGTTCCGAATCGGATTTGAATGTGTGAATGCGCGACCGTTGTGCGAAAATTTGACACTTTTTTCGAGGACTCTAATACAATTTTTTGGTACTTTTTCCCTTTTTTTAGTTGAAAAAGGAACTTCGCAAATTCTTTAAGCAACTGTGATTTCCAAATAAATATGTTTAAAATGTAACGCTGTTAAGTATAACAATACTATTATAACTTCAAGCGAGCCTATAATTGTTAAATATCCTGCGAAAATTCTAAATTTGCAAAGTAGCTTTAGGCCCCAGTTATAGTCATACGTAAAACAGAACCGTACAAATTTTCTTTTGCTGTTTTTGACCACTTAAAATTGATAGTTGACCTCAATCTTGGTCTTAAAATGTTGCTTATGAATTATAAAATTAGTTTATCAAATTCGTTTTTCTAAAATAAGAATCTATAAATCTTTCCGTACGAAAAACCTTTTCCGATCACAGAAAAATTAATAAATTCTTGTTCTATAAAATTGAAAGATAATTTCCTTTTTTTTTTTTGATAAACTAACTTTATAATTCATAAGCAACATTTGAAGATCAAGATTGAGGTCAACCATCGAGTGTAAGTGGTCATAAAAAGCAAAAGAAAATTGGTACAGTTTCGTTTTACGTATGGCCCCTTTGGTCCTTAGTAATATTGCCCTTTATTGGTTCACCGCCCTGGGCTCTAACACCCAGGTTATAGGTTATAAATTATAGTTTAAAAAAAAATTTATAATTTTCATAGAAATGTTCATATATAAAAAAACACATTAGAGATTTTTTTAAGATAATTAAAAAAAATAGATGCAATTCGTTTTCAAATGACAAATTTTAAAATGAAAACCTTAAAGCCTTGATTTTGAAATATAAATATATAATAAATACTAAAACATTGGCTGTAAATATATCAACTCATATTTATATCCACATTCTAAGATCTCGTTCAATTTAGTTTTAAAAAGTTGCACAAAAAAAAAATGCAAGAAAAAAATCATTTTCTGAAGCTCTTCTGTAAATTTAGAATTTTCTCACAGTATTTAACAAGTATTGACTCGTTTTAACCGAAAATAGTGTTGTTATACGGAACAGCGTTATATTTTAAACATATTTATTTTGAAATGACAGTTTTTGATAACTCTCCGAAGTGTATTTTCCAACCAACAAAAAGGAACAAATTAGAAACAAATTGTATCAGGGTCCTCCAAAAAAGTACCAAATTGTGACACAACGGTCACGCTGTTGTCAGTTGTTCTCATCCGACATCCTTCTCGCAACCTAAAAAGGTTGCGTATGGGAAAGCGCGCCTGGAATTTTCAGGAACAAGGCTACAATAGAACAGGAAATATTGGAAGCTGTCAGTTCTCGACACCACGCACACATTTATAGAATCCGCCTATACGTGAACCCTTTCCGCAACCGCAATTGCAACAAAAACCGCACAAAATCAAGGCACAGATCTTTTGTATCGAGTGTCTTATTTCATTTTTGCTAAAGCGTCCGCCTTTGCAAATCGTTTAAACTGTTAGAAAACAAAACAAGTAGCGACATCTGCACAAGTTTGTATTGAACAAATTTAAACCGCAAGCAAATTTATATATTAAATTAACTTTGATTGAAGTTTTAAGATGTAACTAATTTGTAATATTTAATTTCAACAATATGTGGCTACTAAATTATTGAAATCATTATTGGGTTACTAAGCGGCATCATTGACAGTCTCTATTCAAAAAATATTGCTGATACTCATCACATTCACATGTAAAGATTGGTAGAAAATTAAGCCCAAACGTATATTGCTTCTAAGAACCAAAAATAAATTGACCCAAGACTCAATCCAACAATGCCCAGTTTTCACTCTCAAACCACTTCCGTTTCTACTACCCACTATACAAACAAAATACAAACTCATTTTTTTATATATAAAAACCAAAAAAAAAAAAAAAAACAGTACTTAAATAAAATTACGAAAATTAAACTGTTGTCTTCTGTATTTGAAATGTTTTTTTGTTAATTATTTAATTTTCAACTAGGTTATTTTATACATTTTTTTTTCTTTTAAAATCTTGTTATAACTATGTTAGTACAACCTACCTTCTTTTTTGATGGAGCTTAAATGGCTGTTAAACTCAACTCAATTCGATTAAGAAAAACTGCTAAAACCTTAATTTAGAGTTTAACAGCCACTTCATAGCTCAAGATACTTTCAACTTGATAATTAGTATTTACGGAAAAGTTTTATGTAAAAAAAGATGGAACTCATAAGAAATATTAATCTAAAGAATTTTTGTTAACTTGAACACAGCAACAAAGTAGTTCTCTAATAAAATTGAGTAACAAATCAAGTCTAACGAAAATCAAAAGTAACATTCAAAGTTTTAGTGGAGAAAAGTTAAACTAAATTTAATTGTGTTGCTTGACGTTTTGAAAAGAAGTCTGATTTTGTTTAAACTTCTACTCAAGCAGTGAATTGTTGGTAAATGTTTGCAACAAAATATATATTAATTTATCGTAATTTGGTTTGTGTACAATTTCACTGCTTATTTTCGTGTAAAGGCAAACTCAGGAATTTTCTGCGCTAATGTGAAATTGAAATTGGTTAAAAAAAAAAAATTGTTTTCTATATAAATGCTGCCGCGGTGTTTGTAATTATTTAAGAAATGTGAACAAAAATTAACACAAATAAATATGTAATTCTGAAATAAGAAGAAAACGTAAAATATAAGTAGGTTTTGAACCATTGAACCATATAGCAGACATCTGTCCCAATCTAGAGTGAGTTGGGAGCAATATGCACTCGATTCCAAACACCCGGGGGAAAATTTGATGCGGACTTCGTGTTCCTTTAATTGGATGTCTTCGCGAAACTATTTTTTTTTTGTTTTTGCAATTGAGACGTATGAACAAAAACAGTAGTTGAAATATATATATGTATTTAGAAAAATTAGAAAATATGATTTTAACATTTTTTTTTTCAACCTAGGAGTGACATGAGTACCATCATCCCAAAAAAATAGTTTAAACTTGACATTTGGCGACTGTAATAAATTCTAGAATTTCTGCACTCAAAATGCGACTATTTCGCTAAATTACATTAACCTAAATTTTGATCTCATCTTATTTTAAATTCTAAGGTTTGAAATCAATCTCGTTTTGCAAAACATACAAGTTTTCTTCTGCAGTAGATACTATTTTCATGTTAAAATGTCAGTTCAACAGGAGCAGACGTCATCAGTCAGCTGAAAAAATGGATGTCGTTGGGACTTCAGTTGGACATTCTAAATTATTAGTTCTAAAGGGTGGTTAAATTTTAAGGGTCGATGTTGAATGTGAACCACACTTAACGTCAAGTTTTTTTCTGCATTTCATTTGACATTTCTCAATTTCAGACTAATTCAATTTGAACCATGGAAAGATACACACTTGAGCAACGCGTTAATGTTATTCAGGCTTATTATGAAAATGGGCGTTCAAATCAAAATGCATATCGTGCCCTTCGTGATTCAATTTAATCGTCCAAATGTGCGTACAATCGGAAAAATCGTCCATAAATTTGAGCAGCCTACAGGTTGTAGGAGATGTGAAAACACAGCTCGTACTGCAGAAAATATTGCTGCTGTTCGCGACAGTGCTGCTGAAGAGCCGTCCACCTCAACTCGCCGTCGTGCCCAACAATTGCACCTCTCACGCTCGTCGTTGATGAACATTATGCATAAAGACATGCATTTACGCGCTTTCAAGCGTCATCAATGGTCAGAATGGGGGCAAGAAATGGCAACAGTGGATGATCAATTTTCGAAGAAAATCATCTTCAGTGATGAGGCACATTTTCACCTCAGTGAATTCGTGAATAAGCAGAATTGCCACATTTGTGCGAATGATAATCCAAGAGTGATTGTCGAAAAACCAATACACCCACAAAGAGTGACTGTTTGGTGCGGTTTATGGGCTGGCAGCATCATCGGGCCGTATTTTTTCCAAAATGAGGCCGGTCAGGCAGTTACTGTGAATAGTGTTCGCTATCGTGAGATGATAACGAACTTTTAATGGCCGGAATTGGAAGATATGGAGGCGGACGATATGTGGTTTCAACAGGACGGTGCCACTTGCCACACAGCTAACGAAACAATGGCTCTTTTGCGCGACAAATTCAATGGCCGTGTTATCTCACGTGGTGGCGATGTCAATTGGCCGCCAAGGATCATGTGATTTGACACCGCTGGACTTCTTCCTTTGGGGTTATTTGAAAGAAAAGGTGTACGTCGATAAGCCAGCAATAATTCAAGAGCTAAAGGGTGAGATAATTCGGCACATTAACGGCATAGAACCTCAATTATGGCTCAGCGTCATCGAAAATTTGGACTATCGGATGGAGGTGTGCCGCCGAGGTCGCGGCGGCCATTTGGCGATATTTTGTTCCACGCACAATTGAACCATACCAATATTGTCATAATAAAAAGAAATGAAAATAATTCGTAAATAATTTGTGTTTTATTCAAAATCAACATCGGCCCTTAAAACTTAACCACCCTTTACATATGTTATGTATAAGTGCGTTCTTTAATATAATAACGAAGGCAGTTTTTTCAGCACTAAAAGAGCCACAATTTAACCGACGAAAAAAGTTGTGGTTGCTCTATTGAGCATTTATTCAAAAATTGTACTATGCTTTGCTAAGATGCAGGTTCAATCAAACAGGTCTTTCTGTATTTTTATGTACATACTAGAAAGAATAAATAGATTCGATTATAGATTACGGAAGCTTGTCAATATATTCGACGTTTGTGTTGTGCGTCTCGAAAAAACCCCACATTTCGCAGTACGACTAATAATAGCCCAAAAGATAAGCTTTCCTTGTAGTACTGTGGTTGAATTGCTGAAGAACAAGATCTAGTAAGTAATTTTACTCAAGCAAATTTTAAAGTCTTTCAGTTTTTAGTGCCAGTTATACAATTATACGTTGAAGGTTAGAGATTTGAAGACAGCATTGCGTTTTAAAAGCATTTATTAATACAAATTATAGACCCGCTTTTAGTATGGTAACGCTGTCGAAATTTGACGAGCTTAAAGAAAATCGATGGAAAGCGAAGGACCCAAGTTTAGAGTAGAGAAATAATAAGAGTTGCCATCGGCGAAGGAATGAATTCGATTCGAAGCTTCAGACTGGTGAACATTTTTAAAATTGAGAATGAAAGTCGTAGACTTGAGGAGAAACATCACCTACATTAAGGTTTACCACTCTCTATGACTGGTTTCAATCCAAGCTAGGAAGAGCAAGAAAATATTAAGGGGATGTTTACTGTGGGTATTTCTTTCTAACACGTCACACAGGAAGGTAGCAGAATCGCGTCCATAAAAAAAAAAAAACTACGAAGTGGCTAATCAATCGTTATTTTTGTACTAACTGACGTTTGGCTGGCTTCGGGACACGGCTACGTATTTGACATAACGTAATCGTATTTTCATTAAAAATAGTGTTTTAAGAAATAAGTTCTTAGATAAAATTTAAATTAAATAAGGTCTTAAAACGTACAGGATCGTGCCCGAAAATGAAATACTGGAAATTAGAGTCCTTTTTGCGAGCGAAGCGAGCGATTGCGATATTTTACGCGATTATTATTATTATAACTTCATTGTTAAATAAATAAATTATATAAACAAAAACAAATTATACCTTTAGGCTAGGACTTACGCGATTTAACTTTGACATTTCGTTACGTAACCGTGTCCCGAACGACGTGCTAATAGCAACATCGAAAAAAACAATCGGACCAAGTTTGGATGAATAACAACCCGTCTATCACAGACTGGCTCCTGAAACGCGTCA
The DNA here is from genome assembly GCA_946477585.1 of Cheilosia urbana. Lineage (NCBI taxonomy): Eukaryota > Metazoa > Arthropoda > Insecta > Diptera > Syrphidae > Cheilosia > Cheilosia urbana. Next base: position 94,765,779 of record OX297854.1, read on the forward strand.
AAAACGAGCAACAACAAATTTACAATTTACTCGTCGATTTGCTTAAACAGTTGTCAAAGAATTCGTTTCTTTAAACTATGGAAATGGACGAGAATGGAGAAACACATTATGTATCCGTGACGAGGAACGTTTTGATCTAATTAGGAATGCCAATAAAGAAAATTGTCGACTAAAGAGCGACAGTAGGCAAAAACAAACGTCAACCCTGTTTATTTTTTTGTTCAAGCGAAAAAATGAAAATTATCGTTTTTACTAATAAATTCAATAGTCGATCCGTTTTTTAATATAATACGTACGACATCAGTCTGACAGAATTTGTCACTCTTTTGGTTGGTCTAGATCAATTTATCAATGGACTTTGACGGAAGTGTCACTGTTAGATCTAGTAGAGAAATAACTGGCTGAATACTCTGTTGACATTTCGTTTTCCAAACAGTCCTCGCTGGTTATTTAATAAAAAAAAAATTGCTAAGATTTGACAGATAAAGCAGCGGAAATCATTGAAACAAAGTGGACGTCATAAATGCATGCCACAGTGCACCCGAAAGACAATTTCGTATACGGGTACATACGGAAATAAAATGGCGGGAGTATAGCAACAACTTGTCACAAGTTCCGAAAGAACAATAACTGCTCCTTAAACAACTTGGAACGTTGCCCTAATTAATGATTTTAGAAGCCGCTTTCTTCTGCACTATAGTATAAACACAGATGTAGTTGACATATTATGTCAAATGGGTATCTGAAAGTCCCTGAAGAGTATGCTTCTATTTATAGAGAATGGCTGAGTTTAAAACTTAAGCCAACTAGATTTTCTTTGATTGCAAAAACTAGATTCTTCAGTAACGGCATGCGTGATATTGAAATGTCAGAAATTCTTGACTAGACTGGTCAGTTACCTTGACTTGTTTTGGCTGTATACATCAATTAAACAAAAAAAAAAAAAACTGAATCCAATTTGGGCCGGTAAAAACGCCTGTCATCAGTCTTAGTAAACTCAATGAACGTCCCCAATGTAATTTCATACAGATGTCAACAAAAACCAAAACTAATTTCATATACAAAGGTCTTAAACCTACTCGTACTTAACTCGATTTGCGTCCAAACTTGGAGAACTTCATCACAAGCACAGCAAAATACAGTTTCTACCATGCAAACACCGGTAACTCCGCAAGTGTGTACGAACATAAGGAAACAAGGAAATTACAGAAATAAAATCTTTGAAGCTGGCAGAGCATTGTCAGAACAGAGGAAGAGTCATTCTTATACATAATCTTGCAAATCGTTCGCATTCGCATACGCATTCTCATCTAAGACATTCCAAGGAATACTCAATACATAGCGGAGCACAAATGAAAACAACACCAAGGAAATAAAAATATAAAAAAAAAAAACTCAAATTAAAATAAAGAGGAAAAAGAAAAAAAAATCGAAAGAGACAACGACTTTAAAGCACATAGCCAGCTCATACTTACCGTGCTCACTTTACGAACTTTGGTGGCTGTAGGTGCTGTAGTAGGTGCTGGTGGTCTTTGTATAACGCTCACCGACTCCGATTCCACTTCAACGCTACGTATTGACATTTTCTCCTTGTTGTTGTCATCGTTGCCCTTTTCGCCGCCAACAAACAGCTCATAGCTAATGCACGAGTATGTTGGACTTTTCGCTAACTCAGGATGCAGTGCCGCCTCCGCAGCATCAGCAGCATCGGCCGCAGCCTGAGCGGCAGCATTTGCACGCTCCTCGAGTTTGGCAGCTTTCGCTGCGGCAGCTTCTTCAGCCTCCTACAAGTATACAAAGTTGAATGAATGAATGAGTAACGGGGGGATGGGGAACGCCCGGGATGTGATTGAAATGAATTGAATGTATGCGAGTATATACCCTTATAGCCTCCTCTTCGGCAGCCTCCTCTTCTTCGGCCTTCTTTTGCAATTCGTCATAAGACATGGCAACAATAGCCAAAATCAAATTCACGAGATAAAACGAACCTAAAAAGATGATCACGATGAAGAAGAGCATATGCCAGGGGCCAGCCGCTCTCAACACCAGTTGATATAAATTCTCCCAATAATCTTGGGTCATTAGACGAAACGCCGACAGGAATGCCCAGCCAAATGAATCGAAACTGGTGTAGCCGTAATTCGGATTATCACCGAAGCCCTGAAGACATACGTAGTCCTCATCACATTGTCTGTAAAATTATTAAATAGAAAGAGAGAGAGAGAGAAGAGAAAGAGAGAGAGAGAGAGTGTTCCATGAGCAAAACATGAAACCGCTTTTGAAACTGTCTAAAAACAAGTTTTCCAACATACCCAGCTCCAGAGATGTTACCACAAAGCGGATACGTTAGACCATCATTGGTGAACCAATTCGTGGCATTCCGATTGTGGTAATCCCAATTTTCATCGGTCAAATTCCCCCATGAGCCGTCTAAGGGGAATTTCTTAATGCACTTTTGTGTTAGAACACCCATATAGATTTGCAGACCCATCAGTGCGAAAACTGATAGCGAAAACATTGTCAAAATTATCACATCGCGTAGATTTTTAACCGATTCGATGACAGCGCCCACAATGGTCTTCAAGCCTTTAAAAGTCACAAAGCCACACAAGATGTTTCATTATAAGTTTTTGTCAGTTTGCGTGTGTCAGATAATTTTGTTTTTTGTTTTTTTTTTATCTAGTAGAAGCCATTGTTAATTGCAATTTGGAATATTTACCTGGCACAATGGCTACTGTTTTAAGTGCTCGCAATACCCTAAAGGTTCTCAAGGCAGCGAGATTACCTAAATCTATACCCATCGTCACATAGCTAGGGGAGAGGATCAAAAATACAATTTTAAAACAGATTTCCTTATCAACATTTTAGAAGCGGTGTTTAAAAATATGAAGCTGGTGGCACAAATAAACACATAATCAAATCAAATGACAACAAAATTATTCTCTCAAATGATAATTCAACAAAAACTGTGATCAAAAAATAGTTGTGACTTTATTGATTCAACCGTTTTAATGTGGATGTTGTTGTTATCGAACATTGGACAAGGCGCACACATGTTTTCGTTTTAATTCTCAATTCGTATTCGATAGGTGTATATACGAGTTATGGACAACTATACACGCACACTATGAAGATGATGTGTAACAACTTTTAAGAAAAAAAAAGGGTTTTCTTATATTACAATCTGCTCTTGGAGCCAACACAAAGGGAGGACGTTCCCTGTCTTCCGAAAATAAATTCCAGCAGCCCATTGGATCGTTCTTTCGAAAGGACAAAGTAAGACACAGACACAGCACACAATGGATCTCTTTTATGAGGATTTCAGATTTTAGATTTCAAGTTTCAGGTGCACACACAGCCGCCGCCATGCGATAAACAAGAAAAAGAAAAAGAGAGAACAAACATCTACCTTGATTTTGATGGCTTAAGGGGAGGGTTAAGAGCGCCCTTAAAAATGCATTGTTTCAGAAACTTTGATTCCACATAGGTACATATTGTTTGCCTGTGCACACTTGACTCTCAGGGGATAACATATTGTATATTTTTCGATTTCTCGTATATCGTAAAATGTAGAACAAGTTATTACCTGAAAAGTCAAACAGAGCCAACTTAAAAAGAAATGTAAAGTTATCCCTGATCAACAGGTTGCGTCAGTTTCGTCTTGAATAATGTCGTATGTAATTAAATGTGTGTCAGACCTCAATCCAATTCCAGTGTGCGAAAGCTTCTCCCCCTTTGTCCGTTCATCTAGGGACGTCTCCTTTGTCCTTTGTTTTTCTGTTACAGGGAGGAAACATCGCCATCTACACACGCCTGTGATTCGTGTACGCAAAAAAGCCGACAACTTAAAGTAATTTCATATGTCATTGTTTGTTAGCGCAGCAAAATGCGGGCGACCAGGTTTTCTCCTCCTACACCTACCTTCAAATTCTGATTGTTGTTCTGTTACGGTTTTATGGAGAATACATAATATGAGTTGTGTCCTTATGAAGATCTATCGATCGGGATTATAAATAGCCTACACACTTGCACTCTAGTGAGCTACATGTATAGTGACGGAATTTCATATGAAACAAACGACTCAGGTATACGTCGCAGCAAAACCTCAATTGTTGATTTAGTTACTTAAATACTCGTGTAACGACGGAGGCGAATACACGTAGATGGTGCTGTTTATGTTAATATTTTCTGGCAGCTTTCTGGAGCCAGCCGTCCAATTGTTTCGACAATTTTCAAACGACCGACCGTCACGTCACATTTGTAGTAGTTGTCATCTGTAACATTTACGCTGCAAGGACAAATGGTTCCGATTGGGAGTGTGTACCTGCTAATTTGTATGTATTATGTGTGGGGCGTTAAATGGAATTATAGTGCACGCTAAATATATATGGATGTAAGTGCAGAAGGAATGAGAAAGAAGTGCATTTTGTGTTACCATAATTTCGGTATTTAATCCGAACCGCTATCTCTGTAAAACATAAGTAAAAAAAAAAAAGAAAAACGATTGTCCTTGTGCTGGCTGTTGCACATCAAAGGACTGTATTTATCATATAACAATTACAATATGAAAATTGCTTATACCCCTTTCACACCGCACCAAAAACTGAGTCTCCAACAAAAGACTTTCAAAATTTATAGAAGTGGGAACACCCACTGGGTTTTGTTTGACGTTTCAGTCAGCTGTAGATTTTTTTTAAACAAATTTTGATCGTATTTGGATGTGTAACAAAGAAAAATTAAAATCGTTAATTAGAATTCATAAAGAAAAAAAGTAGACAACATTAAAAAGGGGAACAAAAACATTTTAATGTGACAAACAGTGCTGCCAAAGTTTGAGGATAATGGACGATCTGCAGAGAAGAAAAGCGCGACTAAAATAGCTACCGCGATATTCATAACTTACTAAAGGGGAACAAAAACATTTTAATGTGACAAGCAGTGCTGCCGAATTTGGTGGATAGCTGATGATCTGAAGAGAAGAAAGGTGCGACTGAAAAGGCTACCGAGGCATTCATAAATTAAGAATTTAAAGCTTCGGTAAAATCCTATTAAATCAGCTTACAGATTAAGGTTACAAATTGCGGTAAAGTAATCGAGTCACTCACTTTACCTCCTAGTGGTAGCGATCTAGAATGTAGCCAAAAACAAGAAAGGACAACATAGTGATAAGACTACTACATTTTCCTGGACATGTCGGGGTCAGAAAGGAATGTGTCAACAAATAGATGTCGCTCCAAATGACAATCAGGTACAACCATTTTTTAAAGAGATAACTGAGAGCGAATTCTACTGCCGGGTGTCACAATAAGGTTTGATACAGAAGAAATGCGATATATAGCCTATGCTTTTGCAATAATCGGTCGTCTCTGGTCCGCAATCGAAATTATGATTATAATTCGTCATAAACAGATTTGACTGGTTTTAAAAGTCAAATATCCCACAATCCACTTCACCAAACCTGACGAAACTCGAAAACCAAACCAAAAAACGAGCAATAAGCCTCAGAGAAGTTCGGTGGCATAATTAATTTGAACACCTAGTAGAGGAGTTTGATGCTTTAGAAGTCACCAGTAGGTACTAGCACCGCAAATGAGTTATAGCAAGGTAGAGTGGCACCCGCAATGGAGTCCCTTTATCCGTAGACAAGGTAGTTAGTCGTGCCTTAGGAGTTAGAAGAGAGGCGTGGCATCCTTAAAAGTTGTGGCTTTATAGCAGCAACCAACTATTCAGTCGTCCATCTTCAACAAAACGGAGTAAGACGAGACTTACTGAAATTCTAAAAGTAAAGTTGGAGGATGATAGCACGGTAGTTACTCTAGGAACTTTCGGCAACTGAGATATATAACAACAAGGGCAAGCAGACATCTCCCATGGTTAAAAATGCAAGTTTGCGACTCAAAAAGCTCAACGAAAGGAAAGCAGATCGACAAAATGACAGAAGTAAAGTCGAAAAAGGTGTCAAAGTCAATCTCCGAGTGGCTTACGAAGCAAAAAACAAAAAACAGGCACAGAAATAGATAGGGCGACCCGATGCAATTGTGGTAGTAACAAAGTGCGAATTATGATAGGCATATGAGGAAATTTACCTCAGAATTAAGGCTGACCAGAAGTTCGACAATCTTGTGAAGCCAATGGCCTCATATTCCATAGCAAGATGGCCACTAAAATTTGACCTAAAACAAACTTAACAAGCTTAAAAGGCTTTGGTGTAACAGGGGGATTTAGAATATGTCCAAAACCAGGCTTAAAATCAATATTCTGCTTTTCGTTTCTGCACAACATCAAACCGCAAGGTGGTAAACTTCACCTTACATCCCAAGGTCTTACAAAAGTTCCGAATCCTCCTCTGATCAAAGTTACCTAAACAATGCTAAAACAAACTACTTGTCCAGAAAATTGAAGAATGCTGTATGGTGCCGTCAGAGTTGTAGAACCACGAATTTTTAGGATCACAAGTCTGGTACACTAAACCGCCGATGGTTCATAGATGGAGAACGAAGCCAACGTCCCTAGGTTATATGGGCTGGGAGTATTGTCTTCAAGAAAAGGTGGATCATATAGAGATCCAAGCAAGCTCTATAGGTTCATATTCGATCAGGTCGAAGCTATCGTTTGGGACTATTTTTATCTAAAGACAATAACTGGTTTCTGGGGTATAGAAGAGTTGCCATAGTCAAAAAACCTTTCAAGCGATTATCGTTGAAACGATAGACTTCCGGAGCTAGAAAAATGTTAAGAATTTGAAGCGGCAACCAGATTATTCTCCTAAAATATAATAAAATCTGCAAGTAACCGAAAAGATATAATTTACAAAATGAATTCTTATGACTATTAACATTTAGGAAAGAGCATCGCCCTCACAGGGTACCTCACATATACTCAATAATCAGGAAGTGGAAATATGACAAGCGTGAAGAATACTGAAGTAAATCGAGGGTTCAGATGCGGGCTAAGAGGTTCATAAGCTCAGTTCTTAGCCGAAAGTTAAAATGTTACTTGAACAACAATGAAGCCGTAAGAATCGTGACGGGACTACAGAGATACCATCTTAAGAAAATAATTGGACTATCCGACGATGTTTTTTGACAACTTTAAGAACAGTCTCCTCCTCTATGAAACTCATATTATGTGAAAGCTGGCCGTCCCTCTGTGCCACAAAATTACGTATGGAAAGATCGACTCTGAGCTCGAAATAGACATACAAAAGATTGTTTATAAAGAGCGTAAGCATCTCTCTTCCGATTTATTACAGTAAATTGTCGGTTTTCCTCGACCAATGGGGATATTTTTCCAGAGGACTGTTCACTTACAAAAATGTATGTGCAGGCATTTTAAGGCGCTTTTGAAGCGTTATAGGTTCGCCTTTCCCAAGTAAAGTATTTACAAAATTGGCCGACTAAGTTAAATGCTAAATAGGTGTTTTTGCAACAACCTTACGTTCGCGTGGATGCTTTTACCAAAAAAACTACCAAGTTTAGGAGGGTTTGAATGAAAAGTATTGAAAAAACTTCCAACTTGGATTGGGGTTTGAAGTATTTCCCGGAAACGCAGCTTTTGGTGTGGTACAAACAGGGCATGGGGGAGTATCGAATACGAATATGGTGTCGCTGAATTTGAATAGAGATAGATACAGTGGGAGTTGAATTCGGAAATTGTGTACAGAAAATTTCATTTATATGTATTCTGTTAAAAGAAATTAATTATTTTTATTAAAGGCGCTAGAATGTGAAAGGAATATTAAGTTCTGTTTTTTTTTTGTTAAAATATAAAATGTACAACTATCGCAATTACTATATATGTTTCAAATATACTATGAAATACATTTATACGAGTATATTGAGTAAATGTAAATATTTAATCCAATGTTCTACGGATTACAATTATTACGAACTAGAGTAGAAAGTAAGTTTTAGTATTAGTGAAAGAGGTAGGAATTAACTATACATTGAAGTGGTTGATACAACGTTGGTATGTATATAAACGAAGAACCGAAAAAGAAACTCAAATAAAAATGCGCTACTAAAATAAAATTCAATGGTTGGTAAACTATGTGTATAACATTAGATATATATTTTTTTATAATATCGATACGATTAATAAAATGAATAAAAATTATAAACGCAAATTAATTTAAATTATAAACCATATAAAACTCACGCTAAAGCTATTACTACGAAGTCCAGCCAATTCCATGCATCTCTAAGATACGTAAACGGGCATAAAATGAAACCTCGTGCCATCACTTTAACAGCTGATTCAAATGTGTAGATTCCGGTGAATATCACCCTAAAAACGAATTTTTAATTTTTTTTGTGGTTTGTTTTTTGTTTTTCCTTTTGTTATATTATATAGTAAATTTTTCATATCTTTATTGAATGTTTTTTTTTTTTTTTTTCAAGAAATAGAAGGAATAAGCAAAGTAAATTTGTAGTATTATAGTCAAAAGAAAGCGTTAAAGTAACTAAAAGAAATACATAGAGTAACCCTAGTAATAGATTTTGTACATTAACATTTAACTTAAGATAGAGCCGAAGGGCTGTATACTATATAAAATGAATTTAACTCGAAATTTACATTGTAGTCGATAAGATGTTTCGATTCACACTTTGTTTCTATACATCAGATAGAGAGAGCAGTCTTTACTTTGAGAAGAGTGATAAATTAGACTTCGGTTTCACGCCAATGGCCTTCGAATTGGAGACGCACCATCGATTGGATTTCATTGTCTGCTCGCTGGTGTAGTGGGCATGTCCTCCTCCCCATCCAGTTCTTAAAGTTAACCTACTTTCTGTCCAAATTTTTCTATACATAGATTCATGAAGAGTTCAAAGTCAAGACACACTGCAATCTGCAACTAAGAACAGAACACTGGCACACACATTTGACACAAATCCCTGCAAGTGCACTTGATGCGCGTACTAATTGCAAGACCGTGCTCGGTTAGATACGATGTGCTGTCGCCAAGTTCACAATGTCCTCTTCTTCTTCTGTCATTATGCTAACTGGAGGATTCTGCTGTTGCAGTCCTTCAGCTCATTTATTCACACTGGCTGATCATTATCATAACACGTACTCGTATGTAAAGGCCCCGAACAAAATAGCAACCATTATCTTGGCTCTTTGCATCTTGTGTGCGCGACTTTTCGGTGATGTGGCCTTATGCTCGTCAGAAGCTTTCGTTTTGTTATGTCACATCAAGTGGTTTCTGTGCATCTAGTGTACATTTTTTTTTTTTTTTGCCTAGTTTCGATGCACATTTTCTTTAAAAAGGGTGCTCAATTCTGATACCAAATCTACGTCGACAATTTTGATATCAGCTAAAAAAATGACGTTACTTTGTGTTTTCTGTTGTGGTTAGGTCCTTTTGAGCTTCAACTTGTTACAACAACTTCTAGAGCTAAGATCTAAGATTCACTTGGGTTTATCTAAGTCAATAGTTGGACATCTAATAGCTAAGGGTTCTGTTTAATGTACAGACATGTGTGCGTGTGTGTGTGTGTTTGTTTGTGATTACTTATTCTAAATGCTTTTCCCACTTGTTCTTATGATTTAACAAATGTGAGTTTTTTTTTTTTTTTTTTTCTTTCTGTTCGCATAGGGAATTTAAACTTTTACACGTTTGCTACTTCAACACTTTAAAATGATGACGAAACACAATATTGTATGTATATAAATTTGTTTTTGTTTATAAATTTTATCAAAGCCAACATTATTTTACAAATATGAAAGAGACTAACTGTTCTACAAACTATGGTTTTGGAGTGATTTTTAAATACTCGGTACGACTGTTTGGAAAACTGCAGAGTGGAGCAATTGATAATGGGTTTTGGGCGACCTCTGAAGTCAGTGGTGTTAAAAATTGTCAAAATAAATAAATAAATAATTGGCGGAGCAGCATTCGTTTTGTGTGAGGTTTTTTTTTTTTTTTTTTTTATAATTTACACGCGCTAAAGAGGTTATGACTACTCTTATAGTGTTTTTACACAGCGCGGGCATTAAGGAAATTGGGATAGAGGAGATAGGAGATACCGATGCACATTGGTCTTGAATGTCTGTAAATTGTACTGGGGAGGAAAGACAGAGCTGTGCAAGGCAATCCACTTTCGCGTTGTACGGCTTATGAAAGAGTCTCTGTATTTCATTGTACGTCCGAAGATAGGCTGGATGGTAAACTGATGGGCATTCCTAGCATGGCGAGTATTGCGGTTGAATTTCTGAAGGGGAGGAATGCAGTTGGCAATTTCATTTGAGCACTGTTTGTAGAAAAAACGGTAAAACAATGAGAGACACGAAACGTTTCTACGATGTTCAAGCGAATTAATAGAATTCGCGATATTCATGTCTCCGATTAGTTTCATCGCACGGTTTTGGATCCTATCTAGTAAGTGTAATATAGTTTTCGGTGCACCAGACCAGATGTGGGAATTGTACTCAAGCTTTGGGCGAATGAACGCCTTGTATATTGTAGCCAGATCAGAAGGGGTAAAATATTTCTTGCACCGTTTGAGGAAACCTAGACATTTCGCTGCATTCTTGGCGACTTCGTGTACATGGTCATTCCAACGAAGGTTGTCATGAACGCACATACCGAGAATAGAAAGTCTTTCGGTTTCGGTAATGCAAGTGCCATTCATGGATAATGGCTGTAGATTTGGGTTTCGCTTTAGAGATAGCAGACAGCATTGTGTTTTTGAAGCATTAAATTCCACTCTATTTTCTGAATCCCATTTTGAAATGCTGTCAAGGTCGGAATTTAATGAGCTTAACATACGTTGCCGTTCCAGTTCTACGGCCGAAGAGCAGGGACGTGAGTCCTGGAAAGAATATGAAAAGCTAAGAGTGCTGTCGTCAGCGAAGGAATGGATTGGATTAGAAGTTGCAGACAAGGGATCATTTATAAAAATGAGAAAGAGAGTCGGAGACAAAACTGAGCCTTGGGGAACACCAGCATTTATATGGTGAGTTTCAGAACTGAAACCATCCAAAACAACTTGAATTGAACGGCCAGAAAGGTAGTTTCTAATCCATTGAATAAAAGACGCATCGATCCCATAAGTACGCATTTTCGACAAAAGAGCTTGATGCCAAACTCTGTCAAATGCCTTTGAAATATCGACCGCAACAATCTTCGATTCACCGAAGTGATGTGCCGGTCATTGAGGAGTTTCCGTGATTCAAGATATTTCATAAGCTGACGGTTTATCAGCGTTTCCATGACCTTAGAAAGAATGGACGTAAGTGCTACGGGTCGGTAATTGGTGGGAGAAGAAGATTCGCCTTTTTTAGGTACGGGCTGGACAAATGCTGTTTTCCACCTACTCGGAAAGAGTCCAGAAGAATAGGACAGATGAAAAAGCTTACGCAGTGGTTTTGCCAGCGTGGAAGAACACCTCTTCAGAACGATGGGGGAGATACGATCTGGACCAGCGGATTTATTTATGTTGAGATCGTAAAGTACTCTTGCGACTGTACGAGTGCGAAAGTGGATTGGTCCCATGGTAAATTCTACGCACTCGAGTACAGGTGTAGACAAACCGCAATCTGGGAGCATAGAGCTGGCTGCAAAATGTGCGGCGAGCAGATTGGCTTTGTCTAAAGAGCTGACAGCTGGAGTGTCATTGTAAATGAGCGTTGGGATTGCTGACGAGGCCGAATTCTTAATATTTTTTACAAATGACCAAAAGTTTCTACTACCCTTGGGACATTGTAGTATTTTTTGCCTCAACTTTTGGTCATATAAGAATTTGACACGCTTTATGAGGGCATTGCAGTCATTTCTGGCTCGTTTAAACTTCATTCGGTTTTCCTCAGATGGGTTGGCTTTGTAAGACCGAAAACTCAACTCCCTTAATCTAATAGCCTCTTTACAGCTCAAGTCGTACCACACATTTTCTTTTGGTTTGATACTCTTTAACCTGTTTGGGATAAAGGATTTCATACCTAAGGTGATTATATTTGTTACCATATCAGCGGCGGCATCCACGTCGTTATCGAGGAAGCATAACGACCAGTTAAAACTCCTAAAGAAGCTGTTAAGTCCGCTCCAGTTGGCTTTCTCGTATTGCCATACGGTTCTTTTCGGAGTTTTTTCTTTAACTTTGTGTTCGGAGTACGAGAAATTAGCTGATATGGTACAGTGATCTGACGAGCCTAGAGGCGATAATACTTCAATGGAGTATTTATTAGGGTGGAAGGTGAGAAACAAGTCCAGTGTGTTGGCACTTTGACCGTCAATGTCTGGTACACGTGTTGGCACATTTACAAGCTGGGTTAATTGGTTTACCTCAGCAAAGATCTGAACATAAATTCCTTCGGGTGTTGTCTGACCAGAATGTCGAAGCCAGTCAGAATTGTCGATATTCAAATCACCCGCAATGACGATTTCAGTATGAGGATACAGGGAGACAATTCTTGTTATGGAATCAGACAGCACATCGAACTCGTTACAAGTCGAGTTGCTGTCAAAATTAGGGCTTCTATAAAGAAAACAGTAATGAATAATTTGCCTACGGACATGGAATTTGAGCCATTTGAAATTAAATTCCGGATTGGAACACTGGCCATAATCGACAGGAGTTTGGTAGGCTACATCATTACGCACACAGATGGCGAGACCGCGATGTAAGAAGAATAATGGCACTAGGCGGTACCCAGGCAGATCAAACTCTGATATGTCAGAGTTTACACCTACCTGGGTTTCCCCCAGTGCCAAAACAGCTGGTTTATATTTAGCAACATGGACGTACGCAGAGAAGAAATTCGATCGCAGCCCACGAATGTTGCACATATCAACCCTAAAATTGTCTGGTTTAAATTGTCTGACGAACAGAAGTGGCCTACTTCCGTCGGCAATAGGTTTCAACTTCGGATATGGTTTATTATCTAAGACTCAAACCTATTATCAAATTCTACGAGATTTGCACTTAAAATTATATCGGTCCCTTTGGAAAGGGATTGAATAAAAACAAAATTTTGATAGGACATTTTAAAAAAAATTCAACACCAACGCTCCGGCCTCGAACTGTCTTCGATTTTAATTTGTTACACCCACAACTAAAAGGTGACCTCATCCAATTTGGAAAGACTTGTGCATAGGACATGCCATCCTCCCAATCGCAATAAAAAAATATCAAACCACATTCCCGAAAACCCAAACTTTCAACAGCTGCCACTCTCAATAATGTTGTGTTATCTGTATGTTCTGAATGATTTAGATACGTAACTCGTAAGCAAAACTACTGTTATATGGTTAAAGACTACATTATTAATTGAATTTTAATCGAAACACAAAGCTACAATATAATCGTCTATTTAATAGTTCTACATTACAATCTATTCGTATATATTAAGTTTTTCTTTTTCAATTTACAACTAACAATAATTGTATGTTATATTTTTTCTACAATATATATTTTTCACAAACATCGTCTAGAATTAAATACAAACTGGTCTTACGAACTGGAAATTTCATAAAAATCTATTTGTTTACAAGTATATTTAGTTTTGTTAACGATAAAGCACAACTTAAATGATAAATTAAACAAAGGAAATATATAAAAAAAAGAAAAAAACTAAAATCTCTGTAAAACCAAACAAAATACATAACTTTGTTGAGTATGTCAAAAATGCCTCAAAATATCCCAAATAATGTACAACCAGGGACTATATATGTAGGGTGTCATGAGATGAGTTTCAAAACAAATCTATTCACATAATTTACATTTCACACTTTCTGTCACACTTGCAAATTGCAACAAACCAAATTTAATCGTCTACGCACAAAGTTTATAAAGGTATATATAGAAAAAGCTTGTTTTACCTTGGAAATTAAAGTTAATAGTAACTGATTTTTTTGTTCTTTTATATTTCTGTGTATAATAATAACAGTTTCAGCATTTTTGCATATAGAATAAATGTATATAGGTATATAACTTTTTTTTTGTTGTTTTAAATTCTTGCAGGATTATAGTTCAAGTTATACAAAATTGTAACAGTAAAAATATTTCCTAAAAATTTTATAATTAGGTAGTAGTTGAAAAATCAAATACAAATTAAAATTAAAAAACAAAAAAACTTTAAACAAATTCAATAAAAATTTGAAAGTAGAAAAGTTTAGGAAAAGAAACCGGATAGATATATACTTTAGATAAAAGGGTACTCACTCAGTTGATTCGACAGTTGGTGTCGTCGGCATTATCATCAATATACAGTTAACAAGAATAGTTGTAATAATGAATAATGAAAATAACGGATGTACTAAAATATAAATGGCTACACGACGTATTGGGTTGAACGGATCGAGCAACCACATTGCTTTTGATGCAGAAAAGCGAAAAATATCTTTTCCTTTACTTACTACTACAAATGTCTGAAAGGTAAAAATAGGAAAAACAAGAAATGGTCAGTAATTAGTTAAGACTATATTGGAAAAAACGTACATATAAAATTAGTTTAGATTTGAAAAATTGACAGTTTAGATTTGACAACCAAAACAACCATCTAAACTTATGAGAGAACCAAAACAACCAACTTAACTTCCTCAGTTGTTTGCGTTGGACAATTTGGCAGTTTTGCATTCGGAGGGATTTGAATTGTCAAAAAGGCTCTGAAATACGAGAAGCCTTGTATTTTGTAGAGTTTTATCAGTTTAGCGTGTAACAAGTTTGTGTTATAAAAAAGGTCCCGGATCAAGCAGATAAGACTGAACATTTCGATAAAATCTGTAGAAGGTTTTTCTTAGATGAAAAATACTGGGCGGGAATGACGTAATCTTTTAAGCATTCAACTTCACCTTTAATCCGAGGGGCGTTTTTATCTATTTCATTTCGTCGCAGAAGGCCAAGTGTCGTTAAACCCTCTGTGGAACACATTCCTGTACGACTGCCATCTTTGAAAACGTTGAAAGCTAAAAACACACTAAGAAAAACAAAAACATTTCTTAGCTGGTATAGATAACTTAATTTATTGCCAAACCATTGCCCTGTATACAGACGGCTCAAAAATGGACAGAATACAAATACACGCTTTTCGGGTCATAGCAGTGCCTTCAAAGTGGAGATCGTGGCAGCGAAAGTAAGCCACCCGTGAGGTAGGGGCGAATTCACCGGAAGGTATTATCTTATTTATTGACAGCCAGTCAGGTAGAAAAGAATTAAAGTCAACCTAATGAAATTCTATCGCGAAGAGCTTAAGGCATTTGAAACACAGCACAAGGTATTGCCCTATTGGATTGCTGGACATGAAGGCATTCCATGCTTTGAGAAAGCTGACGAATTAGGAACACAAGGTTCGGCAGCTGTTTCCGAATAACCTTATCGTGCTTTTTTTTGATCGCCATAGCTCATAGCTCTTCAATGAAGCCAGGACCGGAAGACTCATGAGCAAGAATTGAAAATCCATTTCTATTCTCCTAATGGTATACAGTACTCTGCAATTTCACAAAAGGAAAATGCATTTGACGAAAGAAGAGCTCTGCAGAGGCTGCGCTGAGAGTTCTGGAGGACGCAATCCACGTCCGAGTTAAGCTATCCAGTAAAGCAATAGAGAGGACGTGTTATTGTTTTTGATAGAATAACTTTTAACAACAATTCGTAGACACAGTCACTTTGGAGAGGATAATAAACAACACCAAAGCCTCAGAATGTTTTCTATATAGCAACAGAGTAAGTAGTTAATTACAGCAGTTATAAATGGGTTAGAGTGGGTAAGGGACAAGCTCTTTCCTCCAAAAGGCATCAGAATGGCGCCGTATTGACCTAAGTGTCAGTCCCGGCCGGCAAACCTAACATATACCCTTATTTGACAGTTATATTTTTTTTAGGGGAATCACCTTTCATCTACGTTCGTGAAACTGCTTTAAAAGATGTATACACTCAGAAAAATATCGCAAGCTAAATTCTAGTCCAATTAGGCTTATTCTTAGTTTTCTTCATTCTTATGTGGTCAATCTCAAAATAAATCGAATGAACCTTAGAGCAAGATAAAAATTCTGAACTCAAGCTTTTTGTTATTAAATTAAGCCTATAAAATTATTTTAAAATCGGAGTCATATTATCTGAATTGTTATTTTTGCACACAAATGCAGGATCGAATAAGAATAAATACTCTCCAATCAAGCCGAAACAATCTTAAAATTGCATGACGGAAAAGTACATACCTACCTACCAATTAAGATCTAAACGATCATGATATTCGTTCGTAGTCGCAGTGGCTAAGTGGTTAGTGCGTTGGACTACTAAGCGAGGGGTCCCAGGTTCGAATCCCGCAAAAACCCAAATTCCAACTTAGTGTTTTTTCCACTGCGCCACCTCTCGCGAAGGTCTGACTAACATCCGAGAGTATAAATGTCTTGAAAGAGCTTCTCAATTGGCCGTTTGGAGTCGGCATAAAATTATAGATCCCTTCCATTCGTTCCAAAAATGAAAAACTCACACAAAACATTCTTAAAATAATCACGAATTAGTATTGAAACAAGCCGCTTAAGCTTACTAAAAACAATCTCAAATTTAGATTTTTGCTCTTGTTTAAAGAATTTTCTACTCATTTTAAGGTGGATTCATTCTCATTCCCGGCGTTTTCGAGCTTAATTTAAGTTAACAATGGTCCAAAGGGTAGCTTTTGTATTCTTAAAATAAACTTGTTTCAGGCATACGCATAATCTAAGAACCACATTCTAATAATAATAGCGAAATATTATTGAAGTAAGAATGTTAAGTTAATTAAAACTGAGCTTAAAATTAGATTTTTGTACTTGGGTTAAGATTTTTCCAGTTTACCAGACTTTCGTCAACGAATAGGCTTAAAATGTTACTGATATTCTTGATTTTAGCTCGTCTTTTTTCTGAGTGTAGCGACTCCAAAGATGAACGTAAAGTTAGGAGTTGAGAGCCTTCTTAATCCACTGTTAAAATCGGCTGAGGTTTAGACGTGCGCCACCTGATTACAACCACATCAAGTATGTACCACCTAGTAGGATATGTTTTTTTTTTTTTTGTTGGGATATTATAGTTACAAAAAGAAGACAGAAACGCATTACTACATCTCCGACAGAGGTCGCTACACAAATGAATAGCGTTTTGAAAAAATGGCAAATTCGTTTCCAAAGTGGCAAATTTTGAAAGTAAATTTCGGTCTTCTGTAAAGAAGCTTGCGAAGAAAGTTCGTGTGAATTGTACGCTTTATAAGTCGTCGACAACCAGCAGGTGAAATATTGAAATGCTGTCAAAATTAGGTTCGCTAATGGCGTTTTTCATTGAAGATCCGAGAGATTTGCCCCGAAATTCACAATTGTTATTATTTTGGAGCACTTTTGTAATAGTGGTAGACACCATTATGTCAGATTTGGTATTCTGTCACAATTTTTTTTTGTGTTCTACCGTCTCAATATGAATGTTTTAATGATTGGCCCATTCAATATATATTTCAATTTAAGTTTTTAATTTAAGCACGCATAGTTTGTATATTTTCGGATTTCGCATTGCGAAAAAATTGTTTCTAATAAAAAAAATACAAAACAAACATATCAATCTATCGTGTTACGATTTGACCTGGAAGTGCACTTTTAATTTCAATGAAATATAGTCAACATTGAAGATAGATTTGCTCTTTTCATAGAAAGACAATCCTTTTCTTCGATCGAAAACGCCATAAGTATCAGGTCAGGCCCCCAGCTGATAGGCTTCCTAATGCCCGAATTTATTTCATCCGGTGGGTATTTTGAGCAAGTCACTGAAAGGAAATGTGCTGCCATTTTGTGACAGTAGTGCCACTTTTGACTGTGCAAACCAAAGATGCTTACAATTGTCTGAATCGATAGCTGTGATCGTATTCAACGATTGAATTTACTGCACCGATTTTTATAATAAACTAGCTGACCCGGCGAACTTCGTTCCTCCCAAATTTGTAAATGTAATGAAAATAATAATTCCGAGCATGCACAATGCACATGCTACTCAATTTCTTTCGTATCAGTCAGCCTTTCGCTTTTTCAACTCAATCGATTCGGTGGCTTTCAAAATATAAGAGTTCTAATTTGTTTTTTTTTTTTTTTTTTTTGTGGGTGGTGCCACGCCCCTTTGTCCAATATTGACCAATCTTCTCCGGTATACTCCCGGGCCAATACCTAAGATTGTGTGTAAATTTCAACTCAATTTCGAAATTTAAGGTTTTTAGTGTTTTTTTTTTTGTATGGGCGGCTCCACGCCCCTCTGTCCAAAATTGGTCGTACCAACTCAGAAACCTTCGCGGGCTCATGCACAACAACTTTGCTAAGGATCATCACATGATCAAATGCATATTTTAGGATTCTATAAAGGACATACAAACAGACATTCATTTTTATATAAGAGAATATGTAAAGGAAATCTCTACCCGGGTCTCTTGAAATTTTTATTCAGTCCTTTGCACAATCTTTTGAATACATCTCTCTCTGCTGACTTCAGATTGAACTTGCTGTTCGGTCGGCACAACTTTGTTGCCCCCTCTATATTTTTCGCTTAAAAATGCGTTTGCTGCTTTTTACATAATTTGTGTCTCTTTTCCACAACCAGAGGAATTTAATTTTTCTGAACTGAACATATTTCAATAGAAATGAGGAAAAGAATTTCACAAATACTCTACATATCTGATGTTGATGCATCTTGCAGTTTCCGCTTTTGTCATCTTATTTTCGGTTAGCGAGCACCAAAAGTAGTACCAACACGAACTTTCAACGGTTTCATCATGGTATCCGTTGTCCGTATATAACTGCTGGGAGAAAAAAAAAAAAAAAAAAAAAAAAAACAACCAGCACGAACGAATAAAGGACAGCCTTATCGATCGCATTGCAGTCCTTTTTGCTTGTTATATTCTATGCTGTACAATGACGTATGCAATTCAAAGTTATGTACACGAGTGTATATAATTTGTACTGCAAAAACGAACTCCCTTATTGGAAGTTTTTTTTTATTGCGAAAAATATAGAGCAGCCGATAGGGCTGGTTCCCATTTGGAAGCAGTGCCTGCTGCTTCTCCTAACCCACATTAATTTCACGGAATTTACGGTAGCGACATAACGTTAACTCAATTTTGCCTCTTTCTTATTTGCTGTCGTGCTTTTATTCTTCTCTTCTTTTTTTTGTATGACATTAGGTTGCGTGTTCAAACAAATATAGGGAGGTACAAGACGGTCGGCGTTTCGAAAATGAATTCGAATCGATAAAGTGGATTTTTAGTACCGCTTATGGGATTATTAGAGTAGGTTTTGTTTTCATCGTGACACATTTTGACCAGGATAAATAGATAAATAAAAAATGTGAACATACCTAAGGTTGAATGGGAACAAGATACAAATGTTCATGTACACGAAATACTCACCAGTATATTTGAGTAGAATGGATCAATATCCTCGAGAGGAGTGGAGGCCAATTCCGGCGGGAAGCTGCCCTGCAGTCGAACAGGTATGGGCACACCCTGTTCAAGTGTAGGATCCGGTTGTGGACCTTCATCCTCGTCCTCGTCATCATATCGGATCTATTATTTATTTCCCAGCGAGTTGTTGTTGCGGCGAGATAGGAAAATTGAATAAATATTAGCAACTGTTTTGTGCAGAAATTTGCTGAAATAATTTGGTTCATCTGTCTAATCGAGTAATTTTGTTTACGAATTTTATAGAGTTCTACGTATTTTGTTCCGAATGGGTGTTTTTTTTTATATAGGTATATTATATATTATTATTTTTTTTTTTTTGTAAGATTTAAAAGAGTAAATCAAACCGAAAGAGAATGACAAACATGTTGCCATTTGTAGTTCTAAATTGATTCAGAAGAAAGAAAGAAATTTAAAATCAACTTAAGAAGGACGCACAACTAGGGATTTGTCTACACATTAACCAAATGATTAGGCCAGTTAATTTGGTTTAATTTTTGCAGGATCACGAGTGTGTCCTTCAAGCTGGTGCAGTAATTATGGAAAACCACGTGGGTACCTATGTGTTTTGAATTTGTGTGAAAGCAATATTTCGTGCATTAATTTGTTTGTGTTGAAAATATAAAACAAAATTAAAAAAAGGTGTTAAAAGTGCATGAGTTTAAGAAGCTCATAGTTTGAAATGCTGATGAGGTAGATGGAATTGTTTTTATATTTCTACGCACTAAATACAGTTTTAAAGTTGCGCTCATTTTAATTTTCGAAAAGACGTACATCTGCCGTAGTAGGGCGCAGTGTTGTCATGTAAAGAGGACTATTTCCCTGAGTAGATTGGACTTTTCCCCTCTGCTCGCATCTATAAAAATAAATCCCACATGTGATCCCATTCACATATGGGATATACAACTTTGGTAAGTGCTGGAAAAGTTTACTCTAGAGAGGTTCAGTGAATGAACGATAGGCATTGCCAACGTATCTCGTCTTCAAAACAAACATTTTATTGTGTATTATTGAAGTACATATTGTATTATTGTTCGTCTTTTTGTAAGTGAGAATAAATAACGCCCTCAGTTTCGTTGAGGTATTTCCAACTTCTTGAGCGGAAATCTACAGAATGTACGGCGTAACTCGACAGCCAAACTCACAAACAAGTCTACTTTATAAAGTCAACGACGGATATAAGAAAGACTCATATAAGAACACTTCGCTTTTAAGAAACGCATGTGACAACATTGTAGGTTTGTTATATCCGTCGTGGAATGTAATAAGAACCAGCTTTGCCGTTTAGACTATTTTTTGAGCCTCGGGACCCTTACCCCCACTTTTTGAAAAATGATTAAAATTGCCCCTTTCTCAGTTTAAGTACGATTTTACTCTTAATTCAACGAAAAAGACTGCAAACATATGAAAAGAAGTGCTTAATAAATGTCTTTTTTTTGCTATATGTTGGTATTGGTATTTATTCCCCTTTAAGAAATTTTAAGCGGCAACGCTGATAAAAACTAACATTTCATACTTTTACAAGTCCAGAAAATTCTTTTCAGGGTGAAAACTGACATACGTCGTAGGGTGCTCCTATGGCTTTTAAATTATGACCCGAAAATAATATTCCTGTGTCTCTTTTTCGTGAGATCGCCGCTTCAAATTTATTTTTCTGACAGAGTATTGCTTATAGAGGACAAACTGGTTATAACAATAAAGGGACCTCTTGAAAATGTTTGAAATTTTGTCGATTTTCGTGCAACTATATTTTATAAAAAAAAATCCAACGAACGTTGATTGGTGCGAATAAATAACAAATGGCGTCTTAAATATTGTTATTGGAGAAAAAGAAACACAATTGCCGCGTTTCATTGACCTCTAGACGTCTCTCCAACAAAATATCCCAGGTGGAGGAACAAATATGACATTTCGTTCGCTTACCGGTTCTTTTTATTCCGAAAAAGTATTATTTGAACCTTTAATAAAATGTTATACAGAATTTTATAAACGAACTCCACCTTCAATCATTCTTCTTAAAACGGCATCTACTTTTATAATCAACTTGCATTGATAGCTAATTTTTGTTCACACCTTTTTCTCAGTTTATTGGGTTAATTTCTAATGGATTAAGAAATATCCCATGAGGGAAATTGTACTAGAATTGTAGCGGAAATGGTTAAGTGTACAAGTTTTAATATACGTTTGACATAAGTAGGTACTTTCCAATGGAATGTGAAAAAACTTAAATTAACATTCTCAGAAAAACAACACAATCAAGTGACAAAATGTTGTTAAATGTGACAGCCCGCTTCACTCTTCAAATTCGAACAACTTTGAACAAAGTTATATATATAACTTCGAGATTGGGTGAAAATATAACTATTCATAGGTCAACTGAGCTATCAAAAGCCGGATAGGTTGTAAGGCGGCAGATTTGATAGGACTTTTAGCTGAGTAGTATTTGCTGTTTCTTGATCTAAAAATAAGCAAAATTAAATTTGCGAATTGTTTAATTCTCTACGGATTTTGAGTATAATATTCCAGGAATAAAAATTCCACAAAGCCGCGATGATCAGTTGAACTCCTTTGTTGCCGGTTTGCGGCTCTATTAACATTTTATTTTGCTATTTTCAGTTGCCGCTAGATGACGCCACATAAAAGTCAAAATTACATTCAGCCATTTTTTAAACAGCTCTAGCCAATTTTTGTTAAAGGTAAACATTTTCAATCTGACACAGAACTACTGGCTAGATTGCGAACAAAACAAGGCAACAAATCGAACAACTCGATTAAGAGTAAGCAATGCTTGAAAAATCAATAAAACTGGACGTAAAGTTTATCCACAAAAATTCAAAACAAAGTCAAATAAAAGTTGAACTACATTTTTCACTGGGTAATTAGCTAGCGTGAAAAGAAATGAAAACAGGAGTAGATTTAATTTTTTATATTTACTGGAACTCAACCAGCGACTGGTGCTCATTAAGAAAAAAGGTGCAAAACTATTATCGAAAAGCCTCTGGGGGCGGAGAAAAATCCGCCCCTCCACATAGCTGGCATAAATAAATTCCAATTGTTAAATGGCAGCCCACTCAAACTATACACTAATTAAATTACACTCGACGTTTCCTCGCAAGTTAACCTTTCCGTGATTGCTCTGTGTATCAGTTGGGTATAGTCTGGAGTCATTTGGAACTCATTACCAAAACTATGTTGCGTTGCCAGCTACTCTCGACCCGGTCACGTACATATAAACTTCGATTTGATGGTACTGCGTATGACAGTGTCATGCGCCCATGCGAACCGTACAAGCAGCTGCAATTCCCCCCAAAAATGCCCGTTAATTATTAACGCTGTAAATTGTCCACTATACACATTTATTTACGTACATAATTTGTCCCTATTTGTCCCATATTTATGCAGTTGAAGGTAAATGCTGCAAGTGTTCATGAGACTCCTACAAATTGCTAAAGTGTTGCGATGTCCCGGTTGTGCTTTTGCTTATTTCCCTAAGCGCCTACGCATTTCGGACATAATTTTGCAGTTGAGCAGTTGACCTAATGCGTCGATTCCAGAACGAAAGCCATAACTGGTACAATTTGTTTGTGGTATTTTTATTTTATTTGACAGGCTGCTTTTGACAATAATTATATTTCCCATGTGGCTGGGAGCAGGAGGTGCGTTTATTTAAGGGAAGCCGAAGCACATTAAACCCTGTCACGCAATCGAGTTATTTGTTGTGCGGTGGAAAAATAAACACCAGTAAGTAGGTACCCATAGCTATTGAAGTTTGTTTAATGATATAATGCGACGCTGTTGGGTACCAATACGGTATGTTGGTCATCATTTTTATCATGGAAATGTGTCGTCGTTTCTATATGAAAATAGACAGCGAGATATAATTATGAATATATATGTCCAGCGTGACATTGAGTCTCGTCCTTTTTATTAAATTGTACGAGTATTTATGTTGTATTTGCAAAGATCGTAATGGCAGCTCTCGGGTGATAAAATACTCGGGGACAAATCCTCTAAAGGATCAATAAGCCGGACATTCGTTTTATAGCGCGCACGAAAAGGAGTTGCGACAGTTTGTTTTGTTGGATGTTTTTTTTTTATGAATCTTATATCCCGGTGTAGGGGCGGTTGAAGGCGGTCATAGTGCTTTGGAAAAATACAGCAAATGTGTAGTACGAGGCTCACATCGAGGGAAACTCGATTTGTATAACAGTTAATACTACTTACTGACAAATGCTTGCATACCATGCAGATTCGGAAGAAGCTAAACGTCAGTTCTTTTGAACGTTTTTCTAGGTATTATATATTTTTTTTTTTTTTGGTTAAACAGATGTTCAAGGAATCTTTTCTACGAGTTGGTCCGGTTTTAAGAAAAACCGACTGAACGCAAACAAAGTTCTCAGCAGTTACTCAAAATTTAACGAGCGAAATGGAGTCTAAAGCTGCATTTACAACATCACACACACAGAGAAACCGACTGAACGCAAACTAAGTTCTCAGCAGTTGCTCCAAATTTCCAAATTTAACGAGTGAAATGGAGTCTAATGCTGGACTTACAACATCACACATTCCCAACACGGAAGATTAAGGGAATGCCCAATACTAAATAGCCGTGTGACAGAAAGAGACAACATTACCTAACTCGCAAATATACGGAGTTTGGTCGGAATTTTGTTTACGAGGTAGGAATTAGGGTAAAGTTCCGCATGTTGATATTGTTCTAGCGATGGCTTACGAAATTTCGATTTCCTATAAAGCAAAATTGCTTCCGGAAGTGACGAACGGACAATTACTTATTTATTTCGCATAACTGATTGATGAATTGTTGGTTTAATTTACTGACACCAATAACCACTCTTATTTCACATGTTTTAAAATAGAAATGTTTTCAATTGATTGCAGAAATGTTGGTCGACAAAACTTGTGTTTATTTCCATTCTACGCACCTATATATAATTATTGGTTGAGCATCCCTGACACTTTAGATGTCTGATTTGTGATCTCATTCTTACGCTTTTGTTAGCATTGACTGCGGACAAACGAATCTCTCTGTACCGTCGCGTGCAAAAATGCGCGTGCGTGATTTTGTAAACGCAGGGGTCAGATTCTGTAAGGCGAAACGAACAAACGTTTTCGTGCGCACGAATGATTTGCTCTATATTACGCAGGCATTTTTCTTCGTGCACACGAAAACGGTTGCACGTTTCGCCTTACAGAATCTGAGCCCAGGATATCTTGTAGTAAAATGTATTTTCCAAAAAGTTGGCGCAGGTTTTCATTCCAGTGATTATTTTGACATGTTTGTCAAATTGCGAACAGTTAAAAGCGATTAAAATGTGATCTCAAACATTTGAGACACAAAGTTTGAAATAATTTTTTTTTATAGTTGGCCGAAAGATCCATTCCGTTTAAGTTTCTCTGTCATCTCATAATGTAAGGTCTGCGGTGGCCATTGAGTATTTGACAGACGGTTTGCTTGTTAGTTAAAAGAACAATGTAATATAATAAAGACACATTATTTGAATAAGTGGAAGTGAGAAGTAACAACGAGCGGCGCCTGAAAAATGTTCATGTGAAATCATTACCGAGTTGGTTCTTGATCTTGTATACTTGTTTTAAAATATTTTGTTTCGAGTTATAAGCAGTTCGATAATTGTTTAAAAGTCATAATGACAGTTTAGCCATTCGTTTGCCTCTTTTGCTCGTGAAATTATTGCCGACTGTCTATGAATTTGTGTAGGCACCATCTGCAGGAACGTTCTATGCACAGAAAACCTACCTACCTAACAAGACGGGTTCAAAAAAGGAGAATTACATATTTAAGAAGTATAGAGAAAATAGTTTGGACCTTAAACGAGACCTTCAGAAAGCAAGTAGGTATCTGGTCGGCTAAGCAGATGACACATGTCGGCTGTGATGACCGCACAGACATTAACGATGGACAAACGCGGTTAAAACCAGTTCTGAAATGATTCCAATACTACATACAGTACCACGGACAAAGGTGAACAACAGAAAAGACTGCGATAATGCTTTTGATTAGTAGACAGACAGTAGACTGCCTTTGAGTAACTGTTCAGAAGAGGAGCAATAACCACTAAAGTCTCAGTCTTTGGAAGTGAAGCTCACATGCTGGCAGAAAAACTAAAATTAATAGAGCCGATTTTAGTGGATCAAAGGCAAGTCTGAGAAGACGTCTTATTACAGTCACGTATTCAAACCGGCTAAAAAAAAAATACAACAAGCAAATGCCAGCAGTACAACGCATAGCTCTCCGTGGGTGAGCTTCTAGCAGTAGTAAACGTAATCACCATCGATAATCTACCGTAAGAAAGAGCCCATAGAGGCTTTAAAAATTAGCATTGCAATAACACGTATTTCCAAAACCTGTTCCAAAGTTGGTTCGCCTTAAAATGAAGAGGGTTAAGCCAATAAGAGTCCGGTATTTTGAGGAATTTGGGTAGCTCTGACGCCTCAAGGTGTATGAAGCATAAAATCAAAAAAGAATTCCATTCCATTCATTTTGGTACTCGTACTGATTTGACGAGTTGAGAGTGAGGCTAGATTTGGTGTTTAAATAGCAGACGCTTAGGCCTATATAGTATTTTTTATAAGTGGCTATTTGTCTTAAGAAGGGCAACGTATCTCTAGCAAAGACTAAAAGTGGGGCAGAGTCCTTCAACTCCATCAATGAGTGCCGGGTATTCAGAGAGAAGAATTCAGTTTTTTTTTTCGATAAAAACCATCATTCCGTTTTCCGGCGTACAATGCACAAAACAGTGACCTGTGACATAAACTCATGGCTTCAACGAAGTTAAAACGCATCAAAGAGCTTGCCCACCGTACTAAGATGGTGCACCCTTTACAGTGATTTTTGCAGGAATGTGACGAAAGATATACAGTGTGCGATAATTATAAGAAAAATAGACCCAAGGTACCTAAGACTAAGTTCAGTTTCCCCGCCACATAAAAGTTCGATCACATAAATTGGAAACAGAGTACACATCCTCTGTGAGACAGCTTTGACACTCAGCTTTGACTTTTAAACACCTAAACAGGTTAATTGGACCGCTAAATGACTTATGGAGGGCCTAGAAATAAATAGTTTATAGACAGCCGATTTACGGAGTGCAATGACTAAAGTTCTACAAAATTCGACTCAAGATTTGATTTGACAATACTACCCCCTTTCCTTTTTTGAGTTGAAACATTTTAATACTCCAGAGTGCTCCAAAGGAATTGGTAATTTTTCCAATAAAGTAGCATATGCTAAGCCAAAAGTAAATGGTCCTACACTCCTACGCACATACCTTGTCAGGTGGAATTTTTTGTTATTGCTTTTCTTGGGTCGAAACACAGACAAAGTTGCCGAAGAAAGAGTTCATTCTAAGGCAGTCGTCCTGTCCTCGGTCGTCATATCGTTGTCTTCCTTTATGATTCTATTTTTTTATTTTATCCATAAAAATAACGACGGCGCACATTCAAAACATAAAAATCGATAAAATTAGCCTTTCACATTACTGTCGAAGGAGGGGCCCGTGAGGAGGGCGACTTTCACTGCGCCGTGTAGTATAATAAATAAAAGTGTACGGAGTGTGGTCGTTTATGCCGATATTGCGAAAATGTAGACCGTATTTTTCCAAACAAACACACACGCGCGGAGAGATGTGGAAAAGGCACAATGATCTCGTGTATAACTCAAATTACCGCCACAGCGTATTATGGTGTGGGGGTATCGGGTTGTTTAAGACCGCGATATGAGTAACACCAACCGAGTCCCTATTTGAAACCCTCCTAAAATGCGCTGCCAAAGCGCCTACATGTTTCAGTTTTTTTTTTTTTTTTTTTTCGAGGGACTCGGGGTGGGTGACGACGATGACAGTTTTGTGTGTCATTGGATTTATGTACACGTTGCGAACAGAACTACTGCTGGCGCCTAAATGATTGATTAAAGTATAAAAAATGTGTCTTTGCGGTGGCTCCCATATGAATATGTGTGGGCTTGTTAAAAGCTGTGGCTTTATAACTTTTGGCAATTAAGGACGTGGAAATATCATGCCTCTCGATATTGGTTTGGCTAAAAAGTCGGTATGGGTCTTTATTGGCTGCTGATTGATTGGAAGACGATTGCGGGTTAATTTATGTATAGTTGACGTATTTTTTGTGACTGTTTAGAGTCGATGTCCCTCTGAGCATGGTAGATCTCGCCTTAGGGGACATCGCGACTTGTGTAGTTTTATGGTAAGGGTTGTTTGGTGTTCGAATTTATTGGTAAAAAAGTGTGATTCGTATTTAACTACTCATCTGGCTGAAATCTTTGGTTAACTCGAGTATAGATTTTGCAACCGAAAAGCATGCACAGCGACAACAAGTAAATAACAAAAGCCAACAGCAACTACTAATAATTGGCACAGTTACCTACATTTTACGCAAAAAAAAAAACAAAACAAAAATGCATGACAACAACGTCATTTATAACCGTAGAACGTAGTAGCGCAAAAAGGACTTGCACTCTTCGTGTATACCTATTCAACTTTAAAGCAAAAGGACACGCCAAATCCAAATCGTGCACTAGTTGATCTAGTATGGCATAGTCACGAATGTGCAGGGATATTGGAGTCCAAGGATCAATGTAGGGACAGGTATATGGCATATATGGCGTAAAATTGTGCAGTGAATTGTGTCATTTTATGTGTTCTTTTTGTTGCCATGCAGAGGGAGAGAGTTATCGATTGCACGGGCGGGAGACCTAGACATTAGCATTTAAATCAATAGTAAGCACATAGGAACACCACTCAAATAACAGAGGTACAAAACACTTCTAAGTAACGCATGCAAAACTATAAGGACTCGGTAAAACTGAAATAATAACGAAAAATCAAATTTAAACGAAATTAATCAAAATCAATGATTTTTCAAAACTTTGTCTAATTTTTGGTTTAATGTACATTTTGATTTCTTTGTTCCAATTTTTTTTTTTATAATTTTTTTTGTAAGTATGCATAAACTTCTAAGAACTCTAAGGAAAAAATGTTGTTGTTTTTGTTTTTGTGTTGCTAGACTAAGTCTTACTTCTTTCTGTTTTTTCTTGCGACCATATTGCGGCTGAAAATAACATTTAAAGAAGGAAGAGAGGGAAAGAAAAAAAGAACAACGACCCATTATGTAGAAATGTTTCAGAGCTAGGAATTTGAATGATTTTTTTTTTAATTATTCTGTAAAATGATATGTTCGAGTGACACCGTACACAATAGTTTTGTGATTTTTTTGTGTGTGATTTCGAATTAAAAAAAAAAAAAAAAAACAACAAACTTGTGAAGGGACTGACTTTTAAATGATGACGCATGACGATTTTGTATATTTACACACTTGTATGACTATTGCTTATGGACTACGTAGGGTATTATTCACATTTTGACATAACTGTGATGGAGGGTATTTCTAATAAAAAAAAAAAAAAAAAAAAAAAATAAAAATAAAATAAATTGGTCAACGAAAAATGTTACGTATACGCCACCGATATCAGTACCGAGACCACAGTGGGAAGTTCGTTTTAAGAGCGGATATAGAGTGCCTGCGATGGAATAATGCGTATGCGGGCGGTTTTATGGAAGGACACGACCTTGTTGGGTATTTTACTGTCGATTAATTGGAATTTGCTTAAACTTTCAAAAATATTTTTAAGGAGGACTGAATTTTTTCTCGGGGTCTTAAGAATATCTAAGGAGAGGACACAGTCTGGCCTACTTTTTCTATATCATAAACTGTCACATAAGATTTAAAGTGAAATCGCTATGAGTAGTATCAGCAAACTGGCCTAAAACTACTCAATAAAATCTTTATATAAGTGACACTAGTTGTCAGGGCATTTTGCGAAAGGCGAGATTTAAATCAAATTTTAAACTTGTATCGAACTTAGTTGGATAAGTCCAGGATTTTGTTCCCTATAATACATAAATAAACCCACTGCACGAGCGAAAGAAATAATAAAATAAAACAGACCAAAGGTAAAAAATAAAAAAAAAGAAGCTAACACTTGTGTCTGAGATATACCAAAATATGTATTTCTGGTTGAAGTACCATTGACGCCCCTAATTGTGAATATCCAAATGTCATCCATTCTGCGCCTGGGGAATTTTCAACGACGTTTTCAAATAAATCAAATAAATCTTACGGGCCAGTTGATGTTATTCGTTTTGAGCTTCAAAAAGTCCTTTCGTTTAATCAATGCAAGTGATAACAATGTCCTAGATATTATGCCCCAGTGACAGAGTTAATCATTTGGATTATCCAAATGTATCAGGCGAAAAAGGCGACAAGGCAATGGGAAAGGAACTAAAGCAAGGGTCACTTGTGAAAAAAAAATCATAAATGGGGCAACGACTGTCATTGGTCGGTAAAAAAAAATATTTTTGAAGTAATGCCGGTCCTGAACTACAAGCTCAAATGCCAACTTTTTAATTGAATAAACATATTTAAAGCTTTGTTCACTTTGCTTGCATCGAGAAAAAACAGATGTTGCGAAACACAAAGACCTTGTGCACCATTGATTGGCTACCATTGAACAATTGGTTGAACAACATATTCTACTGGTTGAACTGCTGTATAACCTGGTACAACTTGTGGACTTCCTCATAAAACTCATTCAGTTTTTGGGCAACATTTTGATTAACTTGTAAAAGTTTGGAAAATAAAATGTTCTTGATTTTGTTGATTTGACTAACAATCAACTGCATTTTTTTGGGTAAGTTGTCCGACGAGTTGATGCACGCGTTCATGATCTTATATTGCAGACAGTAGAGCAATCATCGGACGTTAAGCAAAGTGTTGAACGATTTCAGTGACAGTTGTTTGTAGAACACCTTGGTGTTACAATGTGACTTATATCAACCAGTTGTCCATGGGCGAAGGAAAGTTTTGATCAACGTAGGGCTGCAATACTCGCATTTTTTAACGCACTCAAAAGTTGAGCAACTCGTTGAAAAAATACAATTTCGTCCACACTGCCTGTAACCATTTCTACCGTAGACTATAGCCAATCGGCAAAATAGATCTTTTTTGCCTTGGCGAGTCAGAAGATTCAAAAAATAAATAAAAAATAGCCCGGTAGATCGTGAAAACCTATGAAATCTAGGTTAATCGTTTGAAAAATCGGAGTAATGCTGTAAAATGGAGGAGGCTTGTCTGCCTTAGACTATATACCGCAGGCAACATAATTCAGTCGTGAAAGCCTGCTGTTAGGGAGCGGTTAGGCAGCCCTTTTTGTGTTTGTTGGTTTGTTGTAAGTCCTCGTTAGAGGTGTTGTCGAAAAAAAAAAAAAACTAATGCAATCCGACGCTGTATGTGAATAAGAACTAGAAATGAGCTACTTACTCACAAGATCTACTACAATTTAAGTTCTTATTTAGACGTGACGACAAGTCGGCAAGTTATTTTTGAATGCAGTTCGAAGGGAACTGAAAGAAGAACATATTGAAACCGTCCCGCATAAAACACAAAAAGAAAAATTATAGAAACATATAAAATGTATAAGGAAAAATAAATTTAGTCAGACCTACCTACAGAAAGAATGGACAGACACTCTAAGTATTTTCGCTGAAAATACAAAATAAACAAAGGGTCTCCTAAAGCTTGTAATTTATTACAGATTCGGAAAACAAAACAAAAAACTCCACAGGACAAAATCAATAGCTACCAGCAACCACACCTACCTGGCTAAGTAAATAGGAAACAATAAAAATCATGAAAAAAACACCCTCACTAAAAGAATATAATATAAAAAAAAAACAAAAAATATAAAAATACAATTCTACGCCAATATACTGTTATAAAATCTATCCACTGCTACAGCACGATGTTGAAATTGTTTAGAAAACATCAACAACTTAAATAAAACTATAAACTAAAAACAATGTAACCTTCAAATTATATAACGACACGACACATACATTTATTTAAAGCCAATTATTATTAACCAGTCTCGAAATAAATCTGAAAACATATATTAACCATGCTGAATTTGTTAACTGCCAATCAATTTGAAGTGAGTTTAGTCATTTTCAAAGACAAATAGAAATCTCTTACGTTCGAAATAAAAGAAACTGATTTTTTTTTTACCAAGGAAACAAAGTAAAATAAAACATTTATATTATATTGCTCACGACATGTAGTTTCGCTTTAAATGTATTTACAAAAAAAGGAAAAAAAAAAATACTATTCAGTCTAGTAATACATGTACAATGAATAAAATCACAAAATACATAAAAATGAGCAGGATGAGAAAAGAGAAAACAGCTTGAAAGGGGTTGATCACATTTGATTACTACTGAGAAAATGTATCTTCGGAAGAGAATTCTACGAAAAATCAAACTTTAATTTTTATTTTATGTATTTGTCTCCGTTTAGGTATGAGTTAGTTTAGGTGCATGGGAAAGTAAGTAAAATTCAAGTATCCAACGATTTATATACCTAGAATATTGAAAAATCTCTTAAACAAAAACTAAATTGTGAAAAAAATAAATAAATATAAACAATTACTAGTAAACACCGATAAATTCGTATCTTATCTTAATACATGTATAGAAACTACAACAGATAGGCAGATAATAGGTATAACAAAGTTTAAAGGAAATAGTGGGATGAATTGATTATTCTGCTATATGAGACACGACACGAGACGTTTTTGACGTTCAAATGATAGAGAACGAGAATGATCGTTGATATTTGAAATTAGTATTATTTAAAAGAGTGCTTATTGCATAAGTAAACAATTACCACCTCTCCTTCGGCTCTCTTTCTTTCCAGCTCTTTTTGTTTAGCATGTTCTGCTGCAATACGGGTTTCTATAACCACCAATGATTCGCGGGTGAAGGGACGGAACAAACTTCGTTCTTCCTCAGATATCGAGTCGGAATCTTCTGTCATTGTCTATGCGGCCAACGATGAGAGCCTCAGATTTCCAAGGCCTGTAAAAGATTTCAATTTCTTTGTTATAATAATTGTGAATTTACAATTTTATTGAAAAATAAATATCAATATAGTAACTGAAACGGAAATTAGTCCTACTCATTTTACTCATGTAGGTACACATATTTCAAACTACAGTCAACTCTCGATTATCCGGCATTCTATTAAGCGGGAAATTTATTTTCAAAAATTTATTTATTTATAAATCGATTATCCGGTATTCACTCTATTATCCGTGATCATTTTCAATAACTTTTTTTAATTTAGTCATTTTAATACAAATATGTAAATCTATGTATATAAAAAGAAAGTCTTAAAATTGTGTTCGTTTGTCGTCGATTCACGCCTTAACGCATTTACCGATTTGAACCAAACTTTCACACATATTTGCTATTGGTCTATATATGATTTTTGTGAAGTTTTGTCGCGAAAACAAAACTTTGTGGGAATGAAAAGGGTTATGAAAGTTTGTATGGGGAAATGCACATTGAAAAGAAAAAACTGGATAGAAATCGAGTAGTGACACTTCAATTAAAAAAAAAATTAAATTTTAAAAGTGAACAATTTTGAATTATTTTTTAAATAATAAGTTATTTCCATTAAATTATGTTTACTATGTTACATTAAGTAACATTTTGAAATGGAGTAGATACTTTGATATTTGTTTGATGGTGTTTGAATCCATTATTTTCAGGATCCTTGAGTTTCAGTGAGTAAGTTGAAATGTAGGGGTGATTGAGATGACGTGGACAATGATGTTCTTCAACGTTTTGAGTTTTCACGTAGGGGTTGTTACGAAAAATGAGCGAGTAGATAACAATCATGGTACTCTGCTCATTCGTGAGTAGGGTTATGGCACCTGCACCAACATTAACCAATTTTTTTGACATTTGCCGAAGCCACGAGTCTGAACGAACACTTACTTATTGCGAAATGCCCCGACATTGGAATGCGTCGTCGAAGAAGTTCCAGCGACGAAAACAAGGTGAAGTAGTTTCCGGATTCCGTGGTGTTTATGCAAGTGATGCATTTGGTAGAATATACACAGTTCACCCGAAAAACGACGAATGCTTCTATTTGAGAATGCTTTCAATGTTTGTGGTACTACTTCGTTCGAAACGCTGCGGACTGTTGACGGTGTGTTGTGTGCTATGGCCCAAGATATTTTGCATCGAATTTGCACTGTGACATCGGACAATGATATAGAACTGGAGATGTCGATTTTGATCGAGGATATGTGTCTGCTCATGAGTGGCAATTTGTTGTCGTCCAAATGATGACACAAGGATATTTTCAGGAAGTCTAGATGGTTTTGTCGTTCATAAAGATTATATGGCCTTTTATAGTGATTTGACGTCTCAAGATGTCGTGCGAGAAGTTAAAAACAACGAGTTGGAAGATTTTGACAATTTGTTTTACAAAAAACGGTGTTGTTGTGTAAAACAAAATGTTGTTGTACTACAAAATACGTTTTTTCGAAAGTTAGATTACCTACCAGAAATACAATATCCACCTGAACCATTACGATCATTACTTTCTGGCACAACACCTGAATCAAAACATTTTTCGCAAATGTATAATTTATGCTTCCAAATGACGTCTTTTGGAGCAAAAAGGGATGATTTTATGCCGACATTTAAGGTACCAACCATACACAGCCACAAAATTTAATTGAAATCGGTTGAGTGGTTTAAGATATCGACAAC
Organism: Cheilosia urbana; assembly: GCA_946477585.1. Classification (NCBI taxonomy): domain Eukaryota; kingdom Metazoa; phylum Arthropoda; class Insecta; order Diptera; family Syrphidae; genus Cheilosia; species Cheilosia urbana. Next base: position 94,799,852 of record OX297854.1, read on the forward strand.
AACGTCACCGGAAAAAAACAAAAAATTGCTCAAATTCTGCTTTTTTTTTTTTTTCACGCACGCATAAGTTTTTCGAATCCAGCGTAGGAACCGTACAACTACAATTTGTTTAAATGTATAGGTATCTCATACGACCAAAAAAAAAAAAACATATTTTACAGTACAAATATATTTTTTTGCACCGTTTTTTTGTAAACAAATTACAAAAAGACACGTTTACCAATTGCAACCAAACTTCACAATAATCATATATAGACCAATACCAAAGATGTGTGAAAGTTTGGTTAAAATCGGTAAATGCGTTAAGGCGTGAATCGGCGACAAACGAACATATTTTTAAGGCTCAATTTTTATACATATAGATTTGGGCGGAACGAAGTTCGCCGGGTCAGCTAGTAGAAAACATAAATATGAAATGAGTTTCTTCTTTGTCAATATAATTTTTCGGGATTTTCTATTTTTTGGTATGAGCTTGGTCCACACCTCGGATGATCGAGAATTGACGTATGTCTAAAAAAAAAAAGTAAGGAGCAAGAGGAACCTCTAGCATGAACCTACAAGTCTCTCAAGCGCCTCATGCTGGGGCAGAACACCACTAATGCTGGCATTTAATAATATTTTGAAGTTGAGCTTTAGGTTAGGGAATAAAAAAACGAGATTGCGACAGTTAATTGGGAGCACGGCTATTTGCCAAATTGTCACGAATGGAGCATTTGGTAATTTTTTTCATCGAAGCCAGACGTGTTTTTTTCTTTTGAACGACAACTATTAAATGGGCGCAGTTTCTAACACCTTTTTATTATAAAAAAAAAAAATTATTACAGAAAAATATTGTTGTCTTTTCTCGTTTCCTCCCATTCCCATTCCCACTTGCAGTTTGAAGTTTTGCACAACTTATACTCTGTGTAAACAAACAAATACATTGACAGAAATTGGTAGAATTTTGTTCGAAAGAAAAATGTTTGCATACCTTTATGGGTAAATGATTCTCTCCAACGAAAGGAGCGACATCTAGATATCGAAAAAATATGTAAATGAGCTGTTCCATCCGAAACAAGTTAAGGTTAAGCATTAGGTGTCAATTTTGTATATAAAATAATATGCATTATTTTTCATGTACAATACCGCAATAAATGAAAATGATAATTGTAGTATCATTTTTGTAGTAGTATGTAGTTTATAATAATGAATAAAAAAGAACACTTTATTTAAAAGTACTTCCTACACAGTAATATATCTTCTGACGATTCGAAAAATACACACGTAATTGTTCAAGTTATCACTTCTGTCGGCACTCCCGGAGTGCCTCTTGTTTTTTTTTTTTTTACAACTAATTGCACCTTTTCGTACAGTTGACATGTTTGTTGGTGTCGCCACTCTCGGAAAATATAGATTTGTTTTTTCTATTTATTTAATATTAATTACTTCTTAAACCAAAAACCTTCTAAAACTTTGTCGATTACAAGGGAAGAGCTATATACTATTATGAAAAGCTCAAATCTGAAGGGATTAGACAAGCAAATGGCGTTTTTAAGGGAAGAAATTAAAAAAGGGGTCCGATGCAGCGATGCTTCCAAAAAAGATATTAATGACAAAGTAACAGAGTTTAAATCGAGATTTAAATTACGCTGGGAAAAAGCTTATCGTATGGAAGCAACATTTTTGAAAGCAAACATTGCGTGGCTGAAAACACATATACTTTTTAAATATTTTGTTTAATCCTCAATTTTTTTTTTTTTTTTTTGTAAATGTGGTAACTATCCTGCTACAAGTAATCGTACATAATTTCAAGACCATAGATTTGAAAAATGATTTAATGCCACCTACCTCTAGTGGCGTTTTGCCCCAGTGTTCGTCTGTGGCATTCTGAAATTTGTTGCAATAACTTTCACGCCCCTTTGCCATTGCGAATTCACAATTAATTTATTTTTTTCTAGATTAAACGTTCTGAGCATTGTGAATGAAATTGACTGCATTACATTTTTTTTATTTATACTTTAATGAATTCACAAGATTCATTTTAAATTTTCAATTGTGACCTACAATATATATAAACTTCATTTTCATTTATTTTAATTGAATTCTTAAACGGTAAGACATCAAATTCTCTTAAGTGAAGGTACAAGACGATTATTGGTAAGGCCTGTTACTTGGAGGTTATAAGTCTAACTGTGATTGGACAACGAATAATATCTAGTAACTAGTAAGAGCAAGAAGTTCTGAGGGACTTATCCACCTCAAAATTTGAATTATTAAGGCCCGTTTTCTGACACGACTCATAGCGATTTAAGTTCTACTTAAGTACCTTATGGGCTACTTTTTCTATGTCATATCATAACCTATTAGATAAAATTTTAAGTGAAACCATGAGTAGTATGAGCAAACGGGCCTAAACTATTTAAGATTGTAAATTAGCCAAACTGTTAAATATTTTCTTTTTTTATACAAACTTTCTTAGTCCTGTTACAATGCGCTACATTTTACGAGCTCACAATGGCGAAATTTTTCATACAAAATTACCCATTGTGATCTACAAAATATTAAGAGTGAAGTTTAAAAATGATTATTAGTAAGGCGAAATAATTTTTAACTAACACTTAAATGGGGACTTCTTTACTTTTTTAACCTTCGGCGTAAATATTTTATACATAGGTCACAATGAACATTTTTTTGTTAAAAATATCGTCATTGTCAGTTCGTTAAACTTAACTTGTTACTAAAGTAAAATGATTTTTATTGCCGCGCAAATATTAAAATATTATTAAAATTTGCCTTGGGTCACAATAGGGAATTTTATTTCACTTATGGCAGCCACAGCTGAGGAATTTATTTCTTCATATATTTAGTTAGTTATTTTGTAGTTTATTAAGCTCATTTAAGTTATTTTGTTATTTTTTTTTTTTACATAGTCATTTAGTTTATATATATGACTCAAGAATGCTACAAATAAATTATAGATTTTTCTTATATGGCTTTTTATTTCTTTATTCTTAGTGTAAAACGAGGCACCTCCCATTTAACAAAATCATTCAAAACGACACATCTTGCTGTTTTCGGCCGATTTCAGAGCGAATTTTTTGTAACAGTTCTTTAAGCGTGATATTCAAGGTAACTTGTTCCACTATAGAGCAAAGGCCCGCGACCCCTGCATGGGATCCATTTTAATTAAAGTGTTCCTACACATTACCATACGTAGAAGACTTTTTCTTCTCTTCTCGTTCTCTTGCCCCTTATTCTTATCTTACTTTATTTTATTTTATTTGTTCGAAACTTATTTTGTAAGTTTAATTATTTTTTAAGAAGGCAAACATATAAAACTCCGGCAACGAATGAAAATTCTTCTTAATTTCCCACCACTTCAAACTTTCAAACTATGAAAAAGTTTATACACATATTTTCGCACGCGAAGTTGTATACAGATTTTTCTCTAAAAACGTAAGCAAGTTGATCCGCTTCATTTAGTGATAAGAACTGTGCAAATACTTACATGAGGCACATGGATGTTGCCTGCTACATTAAGGTTACAACTATATCCGAGGCACCATGTTCGTGAGGCGCCCACCGGCTATCACGATGTCTGAAAGCAATAAAAAACAAAAATGGTTATTAGAGACGCCTGTTTATTTAGTGGTTTCATTTTTATAGTAAGAATGAAGTAACGAAAGAATTTAAGTTTATTACCACAGGAAACTAAATCAAAAGTATTGCGGTGAGAGGTTTCCTTGAGAATTCCGTTCAAATTGCGTAAAGGTGTAAGAAACCTTAAAAGAAAGGAAATGCAATGCTACACCTTCCTTGTTATGGAGAGATATTTGTTAGCTTTCACGTGTCCAAGGGCTTTATTTTAGACATTCTCCGAGGCACCTGACAGCTTATATCAAACAGTAAGACAGTTGCATTATGGCATGAAGGGAGTGCAATCAGCATTTAAACTTTTAAGTAGTAATGACGTTGCAGCGATTTTGACGCATCGATTATTTTATTACTAAAGAAAATGGAATGCGATTCCCAACCGATTGACGGATATTTCCTACTAAATATATCACATTTCCTCCACCGGGAATTACTGTCATCAACGCCATCTATGCATATCCACTACTAGGTTAAGTTCGTGGGGTTAAATTGAAAAAAAAAAAAAAACACCGTGCCCAACCCTCAAGCGACAATGCAGGCTCCCCACCTTCGACCGACACCAAAGCTATTACAGTAATTGTATTAGAAACAAATTACTTCTCCACCGTCGCGCAAACCGAGCCCTATCGCTCTGACAACAGTGTTATTGACTGCGCCACGAATGACAGAAGTAACTGATAGTGCAACGTCGAATAAAAACTATGAGCTATTCATAGAAGGAGAACCAATTCCCATTCCCTAATGACAGTAGATCCTTCGTTATTACAACTCAACCATGAAGGAGTAGCCCCCGTAAAAAGAAAAATATTATATCAACAAGCTTGCATCATCAACACCAGCCAGCGCACAGGCCACTGCGACTGCGACACAAGAAACGGCATCTGTAAACGTGTCTCCTTTGGGGACATGATGTTGTTGACGACAAGAATGTTGATGAGCATGCCCATCCTTCAAATGCTTTTTTTTTCGTTTTCTTTTTTTTTTTAATTAGGTCAAAAACTATCCGCATGAACGAATATCATATTATTTTTACGTTTATAAGGGCTCTGATGATGTTGGTGTCAATGTTTTTGCTTTGGTAATTGAAACTAGTCAAGTGATGGTGTAAAATAGAATTTTACCACAATTTTTCTACGTTTCGCTGCTACCTATCGTATTTTTAAAATTACTTACGGTCTTAGAAATTTATTTTTAATGTACAAAACTAAATTAACGATTTTTCTCACTGGTACTTTTTGTACCAGACTAGGGGTTGGATTACCGCATCCGCGATCGACGTGACTGAATTTGTTATTGTTTTGCTTGTAAAATCCACAAAATTCAGTGACGTATGGCTCGCTCACGGATGCGGTGATTCCGCCCTAAATTTCATATTTCATTCAAAGTGAGTGAGAATTATCTGACGTTTCTCTCATGAATCAAAAGAAAGTTTAACTGAAAACTGCGAAAACTATTAGAACGCTTTGAACCACTGAGTTTGAGTAAAGTGGAATAAGATTTTCGTCGTGAAACAGATAAAGTCGCTGTTAATATTGCTGTGTCAATCTGTTTCATGCTTTACATAAAGGGAGCCCTCTTATTGTTGGTTTGTCTTTACGAAATTTTCAATCGTTGTTTAAGTTTTTTTTGTGACGATCTAAGGACATACCAACGCCATCTTGAGGTCAACATTAACCAGTCATGTTCATGACCTACTTCTTTTCTGTTGCTCTTGTCTACGTATTTAAAGAATGTTGTTGATTTTAGTAGGAGTTAAAGAAATGTAGTTGAACTCACTTGCACTGCTAGTTACAAAAAAAGATCTATAAAAAACGAAAAGCGAAAATTTCCCTCATGTAACTCCTCGTTTTTTTTTTTTTTTTTTTTTTTCTATACACAAATGTTGCTTTTATTTGAGACGTTGTGTGAAGCAAAAGGTTCGCGCAAACGAAAACGATTGAACGTTTTCATCTTTCCAAAACCCAGAATTTCGATAGTCCATCGCCAATATGCTTTGAAGCCTGAGATGTTTGCCCACAGAGATGTGCTGAGTTTACTCTTTAACTTTAATCCGAAGATACTTCGTTATGAGAAAGTGCCGCTTGAGTCAGACCTTGTTATCCATTTTAACCACGCAGCATTGTTGGATCATATATTTTTGAAGAGAGGGGTCTTACTGAAGCGCTCAATGGATTTTTAATGAGGTTTTATTTTCGGAACTACTTCGGAAGAGAATCCCTTTCAACTGTGTGTTTTATTACGGTTATTATGACAGAAAAGCAGCAAAAATTTCCAAATAGACAGATTTTCAGAAAAGCCGCCAACGTGTTCTGAGGCTGACTTCACTGTGCCAGATTTTGTTTAAGAATTTACAAGATGTTTTAGAGTACTTTAGAGGAGGTTGGTTACTCAAACAGTCTAGTGTTTTGTAATGAATTCACAACATTGCACAGCCTAAGAAGACCTACCATAGAAAACAAAACCAACTTTCATGAATTCAGACATTCTATTTAATCAATAATCTTCGAATCCACACTAGAGGGACGGCGCAGTAGAGAAAGACTACGAATCAGTTGGCGCACGCAAGTGGAAGAAGACCTTAACCAACTCTGCTTGTGAAACTGAAGACAGCTGGCTAAAGATCGTGTTGGCTGAAGACGCTTGTTTGTTGAGGCACAGGTTCACCCAGGACTGTAGTGCCACCTTAAGTAAGTAAGGAAGTAAGTTCAAACAATAATGATGCGTCAAAAGTGACAAACGGCATAAGAACCATATTGAAAAGTAAACACAAAAGAGATCTTCGATTTTACGATGGGAATCACAAACGGCCAGCTTCAGCACATAACTACTTAAAAGAGTAAAATTCAACTCAATGACAAAGTAAAGCAAAAATAAATCACATACTCACAAAAAGCAAACTCACAATTTTGTTTCTAATCATTTGACAGCTTGTGCTTGAATCTTCCATCTATCTTCTATCTATACATATAATTCTTTCGGGGTGAAACTCGATGATGTTATAACTCGATAACCCCCGAGACGATTTTCATGATTCTTTTTTGGTTTTGTTCGTATTGCTGTATATCAGGTTTAGGAAAAGAGAAAATTCCGGAATATAGCCGCGCGGTTCTGATTTGGCATCAAATAATTCTTCCTATCAAATATTTATTTTGACTTTTCTATCTTAAAAATTAATTAGAAAACTACGTACTATCTACTATGTGCGAATTTTTTTTTTTGTTTCACAAAGTAGATTGATAAAATCGAGATTTTCAGATTAATGTATTTATACGTTGGTCAACAGTGATGTTTTTTTTTTTTTTTTTTTTTGATTATGACTCCAACAGTTTCATTTCTTTGATACAGTTGATAAGGTAAAAATTATATGTAAAAAGTTTAAACGCGGACAAAATTACAATTGAAAAGCAAGCAAGTCAACGACAAATATACCGATGGTGCCAAACTGAAGAAGAACGCGAAGAACGTGACATCGCATGGCATAAGACCAGATTAGCAGGCAAGAAAATTGAAAAATTGAGAACTGCGTCAAATCGTCCTGCTGCTGGGATGGGAACAAGTTCCGTAGGACTTCGTTCGGAACAAAAATCATTCATAAAACTAGGTTTCATACCGACTTGCAAAGCAATATTTTCTCTTAAGCACACATGTTCTAACAATTGTGCGGGATTCTACGCTGCACAATTTGGATTAACAGATTCAAGGCCAAATTTACCATCGGATGGGCGCCTTCTTGCCAGTAAATGAAGCCAGCCACTAATATCCGCAGGTGTATTTCATTTCGTCGGAGGATGATCAAGTCGATAGGCTGTACAGAGGGCAAACAGGAGTGACAAAAAACGTCATTTGAAAATTGCAACAATTATTTAATGCAAACAAAAACAACGCTTTGATTTCGATGTTTGAAACGCCGATGGAGAAAATGAACTCAGAAAATCGCAGATTTGTCTTCAAAACTGATAAATAAAATTTGAAAAAAAAAAGCGAATAGAAAACAAAAATTATTTAAAATTTAAAATCGCGGACTCCGCTTATTCAGAACGATTTGCCATTGGCATTTAAGCGTCTATGACAAATAATAAGTCGCAAGGATAATCGCTGGATATTTGTAGCATCAATCTTGAATTCCCATGTTTTTCACATGGTCAATTGTATGTTGCGTGCTCACGTGCGAGCGAAAACACATCGATTGTTATACCTTTTTCAGATATTTCTATTATAGTGATTATAACTTTTGAATAAAGAATTTAAATTGACCAAATTAGATAAAGTAGCATTCATTGCGCAACCTAGGAAATATTATTTTCATTACATTAAAGAATTTAGTCGGAACGGAGAGTATCTATCCCAGAGATAGGGGTGAAACAAGATGAGATCCTCGGCGTGCTGCAAGCACAAAACCCTGAGATCCCGATTAGGGATTGGGAAATTGTGTCCGAAGAAGAACCAAAGAATGGTGCAAGAGGTTATATCATCATATTCGATTAACCACCTGCAGTATTGAAGAAGGAAATGCAGATGTCGCTTTCATTTGCAGCGATTGGGGTAACTCTCAAGCTCCTAAAGCGGACTGTAGAGGACACGCGGGCGCCTGAGACTGTGAAGGAGTTGGCTACACCCAGGAATGAGAGTAGTCCAAATCAACCTCCATCACAGTAAGGTAACCTGAAGCTGTTCCTTGAGGAGGCCCTAATCCAAGAACCATGGATCAATAAGGGTCAGGTGATGGGATTAGGGTCGAAAAAATACGACATACTTTATGTCAAAAATAAAGGTACCTAATGTAAGAAATGTAATGTATGGCAAGAAAGAACTCTACGCACTAATATTGCTTCATTTCAGCACAGGTGACCTGACGGTGGTGAAGATCAGAGCCAAGGGTGAGAGCTGCAGAGTGGCGTCAGTATATAATGCCGAACGAAGACGAAATTTCAGTACCCCCCGAACCGGTAAAGACGCTAGTAACAGCGTCAGAATAAGGTAAGGAAAACTTAGTCTTAGGCTGTGATGCTAATGCCCATCATACTATCTGAGGTGAGGCTGTGTTTGATTATCTTCTTTGCTCCAATTTGCTTAACTGTAATCGGGCGAATGATCCCACTTTCATTAAGACAAGTAGAAGGGAAGTTTTAGACGTGACCTTTGTATCCCAATTTAATTCTGTTCAAGTTGCAAACTGGAGAGTATCCAGCAAGGCATCACTATCGGATCACTGCTGGATACTCTATGACTTGCAAATGGTCTCTCAGGGTAGGAAACAGTTTAGAAATCCTAAAAGAGCGAACTGAGAAAGTGCAGAGTTACAGGAACCTCTGTCCGGTAAAAGATCTCACATCCGCTGAAGAGGCAGACGCTGCTGTCGAAGCTTTAACAGATCTGCTCTCCAGATCTTTCGAAAAATCCTGTCCGAAAAGCGGGACAAGTGGGAAGAAACGCCCCCCCCCCCCTGGTGGAGTCCCAAGATCGCGGAACTAATACGAAACCCAAGGTCTAGGTGGAACCTCGGAAAGGAGCGACTTATCGAGTGGTCAACATACAGGGAGAGCGTTAGAATCCTGAAAAAAGATATCAGATTCGTAAAGAAAACCTCATGGAGAACTTTCTGTGAATGAATTGAATATAAATACAACCGAAGCATATAGGCTGAGGAAAGTCCAGAAAGCACCAATACCGATATCTTCGCTAAGAAGAGGCGACGGTAGCTGGACTGAGTCACACAAAGAGACGCTGGAAATACTGACAGAAACTCACTTTCCAGGATGTACTGACTGATGTGTCTGATTGTTACAATACAGTAACACCACAAAAAACAATCGCCGAAATAGTAGACGAGAAGAAAATAGCCTGGGCAATCAACACTTTTGCCCCGTTCAAAGCACCAGGAATAGATAATATTCGACCCACAGAAGTCATGGCCATGGCTAAAATGCATTTACACGTGCTGCCTAAGGTTATGCTACGTTGCCAGGGCATGGCGTGAGGTACGAGTGATTTTCATCCCAAAAGCAGGGAAGGCTAGTCACACCAGAGCCAAGGACTATAGACCAATCAGTCTGTCTTCATAAAAACAATGAAACGACTAATCGATCTGTACGTACAGCAAGTGATCGGCGATAAATATCTATCAAAATCACAACATGCGTACATGAAGAGCAGATCTGTTGACACGGCGCTACATAGGGTAGTATCGGTAGTGGAAGATTCACTACAACATAAATAATACACACTGAGTGCGTTTCTAGACATCGAAGGGGCCTTCAATAAACATCGAAGCTGACGCAATTTTACGCAACTTGCTTGGAGCCCACCTCAATAGCAGCCTATGTGACTGGATTGGACTCCTGCTAGGCACACGTAGGATCAAGTTACAGCTAGGGGCCGTGAGCACTGAAAGAAAGGCCAGTAAGGGAAGACCTCAAGGTTGAATCCTCTCACCGCTCATATGGCTCCTCGTAGTTGACGGACTGCTAAAAATACTGGAAAAGGAAGGTTTCGTTGTGAGCGCATACGCAGAAGATGTCGTCATTCTGGTTCCAGGTAAATTCACTCCAGTTCTCAGCGAAAGGCTTAGTTACGCACTCCTACTAGTCAATAACTGGGTCACGGGCCGTGGACTTGGAGTGAACCCATCAAAGACGTAAATTATACTGTTCACGAGAAGAAGGGCTATCCCCGCCTATTCCCTGAATTTATCAAGCACAACATAATGCCCGAATTTACTTTAATTGCAAATATTTCACTTATTCAAAAGCGCTTAAATTACGGACGGAATGCCCACCTACATCTGCATATAAAACATTCCAGACTCACAGAAATTTGCTATGGATACGAGTGACGAGTGTTCGCATGTGCTACCGCCTTAAGCGACTTAATCCGTCATTAAACAATCCGATAAGGTTTTGTCAATATTATGAGAACACAAACACATTTAATCAGGTTAACAATAGTAGAAAATAACACGAAACCGTAGTAGATATTGCAGCTTAACTCAAATCGAGTCCTAAGGTCGAATAAGTATTGAGAAAAATAACCCATCAAATGGACTTAGGCGGGTAAATCGATAATACTTACGAAATTTAAATGATAAATTACCAGCAAGTGAACGCATTGCTTGGTTTAAGTGGCTGTATTCCCGTCTTCTGACGAAGGAAAAACAAATAACGCATTGAGCGCCGTTTTGAGACCACAACTAAGGGAACCTGAAGAAAAAGGAGGAGAAGGAAGTTAAGGGAGCTCAAAACCAGCCTGTGGAGTAGAGAAATTTGATGATCTTGTTGAAATGGATACTTTGGATGGCCGAAAGGTCATCATTAAATGGTTGACCTATTGCACTGCATCTGGTTTTGGCTAGGGCCGGACACTCACAAAAAAGATAAAACACTGTTTCACTCATGTTTGTGTCGGCGCAGCTACGGCAGTGGGTGTTATGGGGGATGCCAAGCCTGGCCGCGTGAGTTCCTAAAGACCACTGGCCCGTACTAATTGCCGTTAGTCTGGCGACATCTACACGCGTTCTGGCTAAGAGGTTGTTTGTTTTGGCTTCATCGTAGACTGGCCAGATCTTCCTTGAAATGACGCAGTTCTTCAGGTTCATCCATCTAGTCTCGGCCCTTGAGGTGAAGTGCAGGAGGATTTCTCTCTTTAGGTATCCCAGCGGAGGCAAGACTTCCTCCTCACGAGACACGCACAGTGCATCGAGTCTCGTCTGGCAAGTTCATCAGCTTTCTCATTCCCCTCAATGTTCCTATGGCCGGAAACCCAGACGAGAGTGATTTCAAACCGATGACAAGCCCTGGCGAGTGTCTCCGCATTCCACAACAAGCTTGGGCGTTGATTTAGTCGAACCGACAGCCTTAATCGCGGCCTGATTTTTAAGTCATAGTCCACCCTCGCTTTGGTTTGATTGATACTTCCAGTAATAACATAGTCTATTAAAGTTTTTTGTTAAGTACCATAATCCATAAGAGAGGAGTGATCACCCAACCTTCAGGTGTTGCTCTACTTACTGATTTGGTTAAAAGTGTGTTACCAAGTTTTGCTTGAATGATCCTTGTTTTGAGCATGGAAATGGTCCATGAATTGACGAAATTCTCTACCCCTAGTTCTAAGAGAGATTCCTTGATCTATTCAGTGTGGATGTTATTAAAAGCGCCCTCTATATGTAAGAAGGTAACTAAGATGTATTGGTGATGCGAGAGTGACCTTTCAACTGTACGCACTATTTCATGAAGAGCGGTCTCCGCCGACTTGCCCTTGAGGTATGCGTGTTGTGAATGACATAAGGAAGACCTTTCAAGGCATGTTCTTATGTGAATGTCAAGTATACGTTCTAAAGTTTTAAGTATTAAGGAGGTTAAGCTAATAGGTCGGAAGTTCTGCGTGGATTCGTGAGCTCTTTTGCCGACTTTCGGTATGAAAACTACTCGGACATACTTCAAAGACTGAGGTACGTGATTTAGTAGGATACCGCTTCTATAAATTTCAACGAGTAAGGGCGCAACTATCACTTCATGTTTTTGAATAATGATGGGGAGAATGCCGTCCTGCTCTGCTGATTTATACGGAGCAAAACTGTGAATTGCCCAGGAGATCTTTTCTTTGGTTATGATGCGCTCTATTTCTTCCCGGTGCGAGGGAAGATACCTCCGCAAATTCGGCGGGATTACGCATTAGTCTGTTCAACCAGGAAAGTGTGTGTTAAGTAGAAGCTCTAAGGATTCGTCAGTGGATTCTGTCCAGGTTCTGTTCATTCTCTTGATAAAAGATGGACCAGAGTGTCCCTTGGATAGAATCTTACTGAGTCTAGCAGATTCCTTAAGAGGATCGATAGATTGACAGTATTCGAACCAAGCTTTTGTCTTAGCTGATCTGATAGATTTTTTGTAGAATTTTAGGGATTCCTTATAAGGTTGCTAGTACTTATGCCTGAAGCAGATATTGAAGATGTTCCTAGTCAACCTTCTCAGGATGGTGAGGTCTTCATAGCACCACAGCGCTAAGTTTTTTTTGCATTGCTTGAAACTGAATTCAATAAGACGGAAGTTAATACGACTAGTCAGAGTCACACTTATTTTGTAGTCTTTTTGCGCGTTTTGTCACCCACTTAGAGAGGACAGCACAAGTTCTGCGTTCGTGCTGCCTTAATTTTGCGGGAAACAATATATGCACAGACTATACAACTACCCGCCTAGACCTCGAGCGACCATTTGTCACTTATTTCCCCAGTAGAGAGGAATGGCAAAATTTACAACCGCTCTCAAACGAATCCACAATACACATCTATACAGATGGTTCCAAGATGGATGTCGGTGTTGGAGCGGGATTCTACTCTGAAATATTTGGTCTATCCAGTTCTATCAGACTTCCTGAATACAGCAGCGTATTCCAGCCTGAGGTTCTGGCAGTGACAACAACTGCAAAACAAGTTACAATGATGGCGATACAGCATGCAGATATCACTTTCTTCATTGACAGCCAAGCGGCAATAAAAGCTATCTCTGCCGTTGAAATAAAATCTAAGCTTGTAAGTCGCTGTCGCGAAGAGCTACGGGTTCTTGGCGCTAAGCACAATGTAAGAATCTGCTGGGTCCCCGGACACAAAGGAGTGCCCGGTAATGAAAGAGCCGATGAGCTGGCAAGAAAGGGTTCCTCTCTTGATATTAACCAGGCCGTTACCACAGTATTAACTCCTCCCTGAAATCTCAAACAGGAAATTGAGAACAAAATACTGGCATTGACGAAAGACAGATGGAGTAAACTCGAATCCTGTGTGTCATAACCAGGAAAATGTGGCCTATCTATAACAAACAGAAGACAGAAAGAATTCTACAAATGAGAAACCAATCGTTATCCTCACTTGTAGGCATTATTACAGGACATAACATGCTGAAATATCACACCAAGAAAATGGGAATCAATACTGTGCAGATCATGCGGTGACGAAGATGTGCATGAGGACTGCCCACACTTTCTCTGCCACTGCCCGGAACTCTGTCACATCAGATACAGAATTCTTGGACGACACTTTTTCGAAGACTTAGAAGACCTCTCTGAGAAGTCTTTAAAAGACTAACATAAATTTGTTTTATCCTCGGGATGGCTTGACTACCCGGTTTCCACAGTATGGAGGACATTAGAATCCCAGGGGCATCACAATGGACATTGATCTAAGTGTGGCGGGTGCAGGTTCCCCCTGTCTCGCCAACCCACTAACCTAACCTAACCTTCCCTTCCACGAATAAAAATTTAATTCTCGCAATTTAATAGCCTCTGTCAGAAATATGTTGGCTGAAAAAATGCGGACATCCAAGTATCTAGTTTAGTAAGTCTGACGGCTGTCTGACTAGATGTATCTCGGTTTTGATTGGCTCAAATCAGTCATATGAGCAGCTGTTTCAGTTGACGTTTATAAAGGGATAGTCGACAAATCTAGTCAAGAAATTCGTGACTGAGTACTAAGTTGATAGTTCGGGTGTGCGGTTGACGTAGAAAAAGTGATATTCCCGACCAATCTATTTTTTGCGTTCAGCTTACATCTTATCCAGACCAATCTAGTCGACTTAAGATAACTAGATTATTGAATGTCTAAATAACGTCTTTTGTAGTGTGTTTTTTGTAGCACTCAAAAATGTCGCGGCTTTATCTATTACTTTTTTATGATGACAGCGGCACGAAGTCGTTTGTCTGTTGTCGACAACAGCCTCTTCACAGTTCAAAAAGAGCTCTACATTTTTTTTTTTTTTTGTTAATTTTCTACGAAACAAGCAACTTGTTTTGAGAACAACGCCAATAACTCATTATCAGACTTCTTGATTGTCGAAACATTTGAGTTCTGACTGCCGATGCTGTTTCCTCTTAGAAAGATTTTTTTTTTTACCTTTTCTTTGACAGGATGGGAACTTTATAATTGGCCGACACTTGAGCAAACGCCTCTAACACTTGCCTCAATTGAAAGACAAGCACAATGCCACCAAATTAAAGGTTGGCACAACGGCAATGGGTTTTTAAGATTATTTATACCTACTTTAATTTGACCAGAAATTGTGCGGGGAAATTAAATTCGTTCATTTTTCCCCCGAATGCACACAGTAAAGGACTATATCAAAGGCATTTGACCGAGTCTGGCATAGAGCCCTATTAGGCCAGTTAGCGTCTTACGGATTACCACAACAACTCTGCGGATGGATGCAAAATTTTCTTCTGGGAAGATCGATCCAAGTTGTTGTAGATGGTGTGTCATCCAATTCGTTTGCTATAAATGCAGGAGTGCCCCAAGGATCTATTCTTTCTTCAACTCTATTTCTTCTCCACATCAACGATTTGCTTGGATCGACAAATAATAATATCTACAGCTTTGCAGATGACAGCACTCTTATATCCTCCATCGCGAACAATGGGCCTGTGAATACGGCTACATCACACAGTCAGAGATGTGAACAAATTAATTCTCTAAATGATGATCTGGACAAAATCTAGAAGTGGGGAAAGGACAACTTGGTTGTATTTAATGCAAACAAGACACAGCTTACAACATTTTCCAGAAAAAATGCATCAACAGTTCCTCAGATCCAAATGGATGACCATCCAATCCATAACAATGACTCAATGCACCTTCTAGGAGTCACAGTCAACTCAGGAATCACAGGAACCAGGACAGAACCACATATCCTATATCGCAAAATCGGCGTCCGCAAAGTTGAGCTACCTATTTAGAGCAAAGAGGTACTTTAGCCCCAAGCAACTTCTCCTTCTCTACAAAGCACATGTTAGACCAGGCTTGGAATATTGTTCCCATATATGGAGCTCGGCCCCAAAACATTCACTTAACCTGCTTGATAGCATACAGAGACGAGCAGTTCGACTCATTGGAGACCCTACACTAACATCGAAAATACAACCGTTGGTGCACAGAAGACAAGTCGCTGACCTATGCTTGTTCTATAGGTACTTCCATGGTAGATGTTCTGAGGAACTCAAAGATATTATCACTCGAAATGCAACTTTTGGGCGCCCAACAAGACAGGCTTATAATGCTCATGACCATACAGTACACTTGACAACCGCGAGGACATCAACTTTCCAAAACTCCTTCTGTTACAGGACAGGCAAACTTTGGAACTCGCTTTCTGGGGAAATATTTCCAGAAGACTACAATTTGCAGCAATTTAAGTGCAGAGCAAACATACATCTGCAGGCATCTCGGTGCGCTGTTGAAGCGTTATAGGTTCGCCTTTCCCGGGAGAAGTATATAAAAAAAAAAAAAAAAAAAAAAAAAGAGCGAATTGCGAAAACTGCGAACAGGCGAATATATTCATAGATTCTGATATTTTATTCACATGAACACTTTTTTTAAGTCGCAGGTACCCGGCGCGAATCAGTTTCATTGTTGAGGTTAAGTCCGAACGAATTTTTCATTTATGGGTTTGTGGATCGCGACTATTTTATGTGTATTGTGAATATGGTGTGACAGTTCGCGGCAAGTATGTTCAATTTCAAGATTAATGGAGACGGAGGTTTTTTTTTTAAATTAGATGTTAGATTAAATAAATATTATAAATCTTTTGTGGTGAAACAAATAGCACTTTTCAATCCATAAATACAGTTAAATTGATTAGTTCGCAATTCGCCTATTCGCAGTTCGCCCTAGTCCCTTCAAACATGCTTGGGTCACTTGGTATTTGTTTATAGAAAAATATCAAACTTGGTTAACTTTGGTCAAATATGGCTGACAAAACAAAAATTCATTATTTTGACGACAACTTTCGAACTAGTGAGCTGATATTAATTAAAAATCCTTCCACGCTTTGCTACAATTTGCATACACCCGTGACAACTTCACACTCTAAGCCCTCGGTTCTTAAACTGTGACAGAGTTTTCAGGGTTCCGCGAATCTCTTGAATTAAGAATAGTACTTAAGACAGAAAAATCATGTTTGCGGAAAAAAATGTTTAACGTTTGATACGAAAACTAACATCAAGTGGGTATAAAATCAGTTTCTAATGAAAACCCATCCAACGACACTAAGCATTCCGGAAAACGAGTCTCTTATAGATCTGCAGAGTTCTTCTTCATCAAAATGCGTATTTGCTTCTGTATTATTGAACGAATTTTGGGTTGTTATTTGGAGTGAATACCCTGAGCGCCTGAATTTGCCAAACAGGCTAGGTATATTAAATTTGCTCCGTCCTTTTGTCACAAGTCATAACGTATCGGTGCGAAGCAGACTTTTCAGCGTATACTTATGCAAATACATATCGAGATTGGACGCTGCCCCAGATATGCGAATACATCTTTCGGAGATAGAAGTCAATTTTTAAAAATGTATGTATCAAACAATGAAATAGTTTCCTTCTTCACACTAACCTTGAAAAAAAATATTTTTAATAAAAAATTGATTTTTTTATATCGTAATACGCTATTCATACCGCACCCAAAACCGTGTTTCTGTCAAAAATTCGTCGATGCATTCACACCGAACACAAAATAGTTTTGGTTTGACGTTTCAATCAGCTGTGAAACACTAGTCGTTAAACTGCGGTGCAAACTATTTTGGTTACAAATTTCGATCACATTAATTAACAAATGAAATGAATTTAGTACATTTAAAAATATTATGAGCCCATCAATTAACTGTGGAAAATGATTTTAAGTTGTGACATGACATGACATGACATTTGTCAGCTGTTCTGCTGAATTAGCTGATTATTTCAAAAGGTTTGTTTGTTTCAACAACCCAAAACGATTGGAAGTCGTTTTCGTGGAAAATTTACAACGCACGTAAATTCAACACTTCGGGAACAAATTTCGAAATCCAATTTTGGATCCCACTAAAACTTCAACATTTCAAATGACAGCTAGTATCAGAATTGATTATTGATCCTTGTTTTTCTGTGTAGAAATCAGAAGTGGTTGAACCTAAAGAATTTATTGTTTTAGCTATATTAATTTAAACATAAAAAGCGAGGTTTGTTCAATTGGGCAAATATATGGCGAAATGCTGGACATTTGGCCTGAAATGTTGAATTTAGCCGAAACGATGAGTTTAGGTGCGGTTTAAATGTACTATTAAATGACTCGTTTTGAAAACTGAAATATTCATTTCGGTTCGGTGTGAATAGGGTATTAAGAGTTGGGGTTCCGAAATATATTTGGGAATTGTTTAGGGTTCCATAGCTTAATAAGTTTGAGAGCCGCTGCTCTAAACAATGGCTGGGCCCCTTGACAAACACAACACACTCTATTTGTCAAGCGAAACACTTTCTCCCTAATCACAAGGTGAAGTCCCTTGATAATTTCAGTTCAACTCAACTGGGGGGCTCAATTAAAAAAAAAAAAAAAACAGTCCACTAAGGCATCTACGAGCAATTTTAAACAATACATCCGAACCAAGGTCCTCTAAAGTCAATCCTAATGAACTGCACTCCTCATATTATTTTGATTACATGCCACTACTCGTATTATCTAGGTTTTCTAATTAAAATGGACAACACAAAGGAGGGTGAACACAAAAAAAAAGAAGAAAAAAACCCATTCAAGGTCTCTGATGTCCTTTCGCCCTCCTCGGCGGATATTCAATCAATACCAAGAATTAGGCCAATTGAATTGAATTGAATTTCAAATAAAATTGAAGCCAATCCATACTTATGATAGAAAACCCACCCGATTATGGCAATCCAAATTGAAGCGCGATGCACACAAGACAATTGCATCCCACTTCAACGATGAAGACTCAGGCAAAAGTGGGACGGATGTATTCGAATTTGCCCAAGAAAATCTCATGCACCCATTGAGAGCCGTTCAAAAGGAAACCCATCCGTATAGGTGTGTTGACGAATTCAAAGATGAATACCAAAAGGGGCAAAAAATAATAGAAGAAAAATCAATTAACTTTTGGAGCTGTAAACGTTAAGAAAAATCAATATCCTTTCTTCTATGACAACAGTGTCTAAAACACAAACACAGCGAGCACACTCAAAACTACACAACAGCTGTAGGTATGTGTGCAAAGTGTATCCAATGAAAGAGCTTTTGACAGTGAAAAGGGTATAGTACTGCTGTTTATAACCGCATGAGGAGAATCCTTTTCATTCTTTTTTTCTTTTTTCATTGCTGCTCCAATAAAAATCAACTCGCCCGAAAACAATTGCAACAAAAACAACAAAACACACATATGGAAGGACAATGCACACAGGTACAGCGAATTGTGGTTGGCTTTAATTATTATTATCCTTGCTAATGAAAAACAAAGCGAACCAACAAAATTAACACGAAAAAGTTACACAAACAAAATTAAGTGAAATTAAATTGGCTGCTTATTTGAATTGTAGTGCGCGTATATTATATCGCCACAGGATGAATCCGCTTTTCGATTGTGTGACTCACTGAAGGAGTACGTGGAAAGCGAAAGCTTAAAGTTGACGGTGTTTGTTCTTGTTCTCGTTCTCGTTCTCTCTTGAACGCACATCAGACATCGCTTTAAGGATGTTCTTTTTCTGTTTAAAAAAAAAAAAAAAAACTGAAAAGTGCCTTTTTTCTGGCATGCTATTAAATTTTCTTGTACAGTTCTGTGAGTGGAAATCCCCTGATTTTCCAACAGCTATGTGGCTTATAATGAAGAACATTGGCTATGAAGAGGCAACCCATAAATTAGGCAATGACTCAGTTTTTATGGCGATACGATGACTGTTTATGCTGGTATTGAATGCTTTCCAACATTGGGAGTGCGCGACTGACATTCATGTGACATAAAAAGACTGACGTCAGACTGGTAGTTACTGTCATTCAATATAATGACTTTGAGGCAACAACAAATACAATTTTCATTCTTAAAATGTAGTTTATTCTCAGATTAAATGTTATTTAGGGGGTGGCATTTCTATGCGAGGAAAATACTGTTTTGACGGTTATGCTTTTCAGAAAGAGAACCGCTATTGTTATATATAAATAATAGTCGTTAGTGAGAAATGAGAATAAAACTGTTGAAGCAGAAACGAATGTCAGAAACTAGTCAATATCAATATCAACTTTCGAATTCAGACAAATATGAATATTTGACTGAGAATATAAATGTTCTAGATTGACTATTATTATTTTAAACCGAACTGTTTTGGCGACCTTGTACGCGCAGGCTACTGATATATGCAGCAGTGTTTTTTTTTTAAAAAAGTCTCTTAACCACTACAAACGCCGACAAAAAGGAAGAAACAAACGAACAGAAACAACGCGTATATCTTTTGAATGAGTTGGCCGATTTCGATGAAACAAACAATAAATGTTCCCCTATCAAGGCCTTTGTCTAAATTGTCTAAAGTGAGAAATTCATACGAATCGGGTGAGTTGTTTTACCGTTATGCGTTAAATAATCCACATACAAAAAGAGAAGCAATTTTATTTTATGTAGAAAAGACACATGGTTTCCAGCTAACAGAAAATATCAGTCAGGGAATTTCGTAGTTTTTACTCAAGACATCATATTTTAAAGACACAACAAAACAGGCTCACGTAGCGTATATAAAATAAGATATTTGTCAAACATTCGGTGAAAATTATATGTACTTCCGTTGTGCTTGCAACCGCCCAATCCGTAGTCAAGCGCACTACACATAAGGTCCGTTTGCTTCAATCGAAGTTGAACACAACTTGGGGATTTTTATATATCAAACTCCCCAAGTTGTGTTCCACTTCGAGTGAATAAAACGGCCCTAACTACTTTTTACATTCGTACAAAATTTGTGATCGAAAAATTAGGCGGAGTCTTGTACAAAACGCTGTTTTTGTTTATCATTATTTTTGGGAGCCATTTCGTTAGTTCAAGCAGGTGTTAAGTAATCTAAGGTCGTACTGAAACGGACATACCTATTTTTTCCGTCAAATTGACAATTTTTGCGGAAGCGACATGTGATCTTTTCTGCAGCTACAGTCTTAACAATGAGCATTGAGCACTGACGGCCAATCTGATACCTAGATTATCAAGAATGAATCGGTAGAAGCCCTCCAAATCTGGGGTCCAATCGCCATTTCCGTGAAAGAGCTATACCTTCAAGGAATTCATCTGTCAAGTAATGCTCGTTCACGGACAACGCGATTCGACGCAACGTAGGAAAAAAGACGAGAATATTCAACGTACGTATATTTAACGCTTTTGTTTCAAAGGCACTTGCACAAAGCACTTGCACGGTAGCCATCGAGGGAAATAGCTTATCTATGCGGCGACGTAGTGGTCTTCTATTGACCCAGCATTGAAGGTCATTTAAATTTGAAAATGTATTACGCGGTCGCCCCTCTTTTCTATTCAGAAACTTGCACTTTACTGAAGATTAAGAGATGTTCAAGGCCCACTTCCTGCTTGTTTTTTAATCAGAGTGGAATTCTGTAAGAAACAAAACGTAAAGCACTTTCGCGTTACAAAAAAAAAAAAAAAAAAACGAAAGAAACCATGCGAAAGAAAACGGTTCCACACTGTAGAATCGAAGAAAATTAAAAACCTCACTTAAAAAGCTGTCGTTTTTTACCTTGCGCAAGAAACGAAAATGTCTTTCGTTTTTAAAGTTACATAAACCAAAACGTGAACCTCACTTCAAAAGCTGTCGTTTTTTACCTTTCCCAAGAAACGAAAATGTCTTTCGTTTTTAAAGTTACATAAGCCAAAACGTTCGTGAAAACGTACTTGAACAACAAAAAATAAAAAAAAACATTATTACAGCATCTGCCTGTAAAGAAATCATGCAAAAGCGAAAAAATAGTTTCACACTGTAGAAATAACCGAAGAAAATTAATAACTTCACTTAAAAACTTTCAACTTTATTTCAATTAAATAAATAAATTAAATAAAAAGCTGCGCAAGCAAAACATTAGTGCAAGCGAAAAAAATTATTTAAACTAACAAAAAACAAAAAAAAAATGTTTTTGCCATTAGTATACAATCTGTCTAAAAAGTTTCACATTTTTTGACTTTGGTAGCCAAAAAGTCCTTTTGAATTATTGCCCTCTTTCTCAAAACCAAAACTATAATTAGAGTAGCTCTTTTCGCGCTCAGCCGTAACAATTTGTCAAACTAAAAGAAAATGTATTGTTTTTGAGGGAACAGCTCTTAACAACAACTCGTAGACAGTCACTTTGGTAGGAATGATAGCTATTTCGAACTACACCACTAATTCAACATCAGACTCCTTTTAAGAGACTGTTTGAAAATGAAAAGAGAAACTGTCAATAAGCTGAACATTTACTTCAAAACGCACATATAGAAACTAAATTACCCCGAGGCCATCCCTGGTAAATGAAAAATATTCTATTAAATATTCCACCATCAAAGGGATTTAATTTTTGGAAATGCTTTTCATTTATTCTATCTATCAAACTCTTAGCGTTTGACAGATTAATCAGAACTTGTGGGAAGGAACTCGCTGAACTTCTTACACCCAAGAGGGGAATTACTAGTTACTCATATGACAGCTAGGGACCTAGCTGGCTTTAGTTGCTTGTTTGTTGAAGCGTGGCCAATTTCGGATAGTCTTCGATTCATATTTTTATTGGAATGTTATACCGCATGCCGGCCATGCCGAGAATGGTCAGTTTAAATAATGCTTCCATAGCTTCAAACAACCATTCCAACTATGTATATTAACTTAAAAACCAACTTTCGCTGTTCTTATCTATTTCGACGGAGACTAATTTTTTTTATGGGCCAAGTCATAGGAATAAGTTTATAAAAACGAGCGCCGAATCTGGAGTACTCCTTACTGCAAAATGCTTTCGAAAAAGCAAACATTATTCGAAAGGAAAATGTTTATTCTCATTTTTGAAGCATGAGCATTGAACAGATTTCCACAAACGCTACTTTTACTGGTTCTGGTTTACTGGCTTCGTTTTCAAATGCCCCTTCTCATCCACTACAACGCTCGAAGGTGTACTGTTCTCGCATACGTTCAAAAAATGTTCTAAAACCTTAAAATTACAAGAACTTAAATTACAAAAGTTACGCACTTTACATGCACCTATCGAAGTTGGAACCACCCATGAACGAAATTTGTTTGCACCTTTTTGTAATTTCCCGCTGTAAGCTTAATGCTTTTACAGACTTGTTTTCAGAGCATGCATTTCCGGTGTTTACACAATTGAATAACACCAATGCACAATAAGCACAACGTCACCGTCACAATAACGATGTCATAATTGTGTAACGTAAGGCTTCCCATTCAGGACAATGCCTACTAAATTAAAACTGGAATGGGGACAACCTATTGCGATACTAGTGTGAACATCATACTCATATTATGAACGCGCATAACTATTTCGAAACCTCTTCGGACTACAGCGAATTCTGCGTTCGAAAAATGCAGCAGGGTCGTGTTCGATTTTGACCTGCATTCACTGAATGCGCACTGCGCATAGTATAAGAAATTCCAACTGGGCTACTCCTCTTTTTTTTTATCATGATGTCACCGATTTATCACCGTCATAATCATGGAAACATTCAACTCATGTGACGGCTGCCGATGCCACATGCGTCAGAAGTAGCATTCTTCTGAAGCTTTCGAGATTAGATTTGTTAAGAAAATAACTAAGAATTTGAAAAAAAAAAAAACATGTGATGGTTCATCACTGCCCTCCTAAGGACTAACAACAATTTAAGCTCCTGTCAAGCCCAAGATGATTCGGTTTAAAGTCCACCCACTGCCAGGCATGGCCACTTCTTTTGGGAAACTTGGAACCCACTTCTAGCCGTGTTTTATCTTTTTAAGACATAAAAAAAAACCATTCAGCTGCTTACGTAAACAACAGAGCTGGTACATGAAAATCCGCAACTTTGAATAATGGATGACGAAGCAAAACAAACACAATGCGAACTGATGTAATTTTGGGGCGGTTAATTTCTGTCGAAGCGAGTACTCCACGGACAGACGAAACGAGAAGTTATTTAAATAAAGTCATATGACAAATACTTGCAGGTATGGAAGAAAACCCTTTTGATTTGCAATTAAAGTGTCGATTAGAAACTGAACTTCTACGAGGGTTTCTATAACAAGGAGTTGAAGATAATGTACATGCGAAAAGCCGCAGTGAAATGACAAGGAGTATGAGAAGCAAGATAAGCGCATTAAGGAACTCAAGGCCCAAGCAGAAAAGAAACAGAAGAAGGTTCTGACCGGCAAGCAGGAAAAGCACAAGAGTCTGTCTCTAAGTAACTGACGAGGGGGTCGAATGCCTTCACCGAGTTTTTACATCGGCCTTAAGCTAAGATTACATGTGTCATTTTTCGTGGCAAATGTTGACTGAAGTCACAAAAATAAGTTCTTTCTATTGTTAGTCGTGTGTTTCTCGTGAGAGTATGCTGCGACAGCTAGCGTGGCCAGACGCTTGATAGGCATTTAGGACAAGTGTTAACGTCATAATAACGTAGGCATTTCAAAATTTTCCACGAAAAAAAGATACGTGTAATCGAAGCACGTTAGTACGTTTCCCCGAACCATCACAATACGGCTTTAAGTTTTGCTGGCCAAAAACCGCTTTTCATTCATGTTGACTTTGGTATTGATATATTCAGTCGTGCGGCAACTAATGGTCTAAATGGAGTGGGTTTTAGTTTGACATCTGGACCGTTTTGAACAGCGAACAAAATATCGCCCTCGTATTGCACGGTTTCAGCGTATTTTTAACTACAGGCAGGGGAGACCTTTATTGAACTTTCCCCATGACAAGTCTCGAATAGCTCTTGAATCATTTGTCAGTTGTGAGCCAAGCAAATTATAATAAAATCGAATTATTCTGAATAATTCTGGTGGTCAGAAGGCATGAGTATATAGCTTTGGCCGAACTCTTAACAGTTTTTAACCTCAATTAACCAGCAAAAAACGCAGCTTTCGATACCTTAGCGTAAGCTGTCAATGATTATAAAGGGGGTGAGTATTTGGCGCAGCTTCTTTGTCGTACCTATGCTAGTTGGAGAGGCATGTTGATTTAGACCCAGGTTCACCCCTAACTGTAGCGCCACCTAAGTCAGTAAGTAAGTAGCACCCCATAAACGAAATCAATGGATATTTTCAGTCTGGGCGAAATTGTAAATTATTTAATGAACTAACTGCAAAATATATAAAAATTGAAATAAATGTACTATGTTTAATCCTGTATAACTTCTTTTTTTTTTTGTCATTTAACCCTTTGAGTTCAATTTCGCTGGATTGAATTATCGGTGGACGTCGTCAACTATAAAAAAAAAAGCCCTCCCAGCCCAACTCAGTCCCTGACTCGTCGTCTCCAGTTACGCAAATCAAATGGATACTAACACGATTCATTTTGACTGCTTCCCCGTTGGTTCATTGTAATTTACAAGCATTTTCTTGTGCCTTACTTAATAAAATTCGAGAAACATCAAATTTCGATGAAAAAGCTACAGAAAGATTTTGAAATTTGTGAAAATTTGTTGGCTAATTCCAAAGAGTTTACCATGATAGGAATGTGAAGGTTAGGCTTGTGTCACAAATGGACAAAAACCAATGAAAGTTCAGTGTCTAATACTGATCAAGAATTATATTATAGCCAGGTATGTGTAGTGTATATTGGCTTTGGGTGGTTTACTACCAAGGGTTCCCGTTCAGTTTCCCTCTTAAAGATTTTTCAGGGATGAGAAATCTTTCGGTTGATGAACCGAGAAATAAAAATAAAGAGAGTGTGCTTGTGACCACACACCCAGATGTGAAACTTCTCTCGCTAAATGTGGATTTTAAATTCTATTGTTTTGTAGTTGAATTGTGTTAAGAAATTTAATTTGAAAACCAAATCTTTACAACATTATAATCATAAAACGTCGCAGTAAATAAGTGTATTAATTAATTTAAAAAGTTTTCATAACACAATCCAATCCAACGTTTTCTATTTTTAGAGTTTTTGTTTGCATTTTGTTTTCATATCGTTACAACTAAGATTTAATTTAATCAACTGCTTCAGTAGTCAAGTGTCTGTGTAGGACCTAGATTTATCAGTTCACTAAGCAAGTGCAGCGTGCCTATATAAGTATTTATTTTTAGAATTGAAAGAATTAAGAAATTGTTTATACCTATCTCATCAGCAGCGCCACCTATCGGGTCCAAAACTATCATATCTTTCAAGTTACAACCCACCATACGCATCAATAAAATTTCATTAAAATCGGTTGAGTGGTTTACAAGATCGACAACAGCGCCACCTATCGGGTTCTAAACGATACTTTCTTTCGAGTTGCATCCAAACATATACACCCACAGTCGAGAGCGGCGACGTAATGATGGTGATGGCGACAGGCCTATTTCCGCTGTCGCCACGGAATTTCCTTCTCGGTCGAGTCGATTTTACGCCCAAGTCGAGCCTATAGATGTTTCACATCAAAATGATGCCCTTCTTAGTCGTTGCCAATTTTGGAGAGATTTCTTTTACCAAAATAAAAACCAGCCAAGAAATACGACAAGGTAGGGAATAGTAAACCTGCTTTCGGCTTTAATGAGCTTCAACCAGCTTTTACTGGAATTTATATTTTTAATTCGACAGGCGGAACCACTGTCTTGCAATTTTTATTTCATTCTGCCCACACATTAAATATAACTACCACGTGGGGACTAACCTAGAATTCCAAAAATATAAGTTCTACTAGTAGGACAAGCGAATTTCTACAAGTGCCACACTCCCCTGGAACATAGAGTGACAGTGACCCAGTCCAATATTTATCCCATCATCACTTGTACACAAGTTTAGTACGCACTCTTAAAACTTGCAACCGTGTGGCGTTGTACTATAGGCCCTAGCTATAATCACGCCTTGAGGAATCTTGCAGCCCCCCCTTATGCCCTATATTATACAATTTTGAAAAATATCCAAATGGTATTATAAAAAATTATAAACAAACAACCAAATAATAAATTTCGCACGCAATCGTTTATGCCCCCCTTCTAGGGGGTTGCCGTCATGAAACGGTCTATATACCCAATTTGACAGTCTCAACCAACGTGCAATTTTTTGAATTAATACAGCAATTGTTAACCCCTCTAAAAGGGGCTCATTTCATTCTTGGGTTAATGTTGGTTTAAAAAAGTATTGCGTATCAGAATTTCTATATAGCCCTTTTTATAGTCAAAAATCAAATCAAATACATGCGACTTTTTCACTTGTTAGTTCCCAGCGTAAAGAAATCTTTAACAACTTGAAGGAAGTACGCTCCTCGAACAAGACTGAAATCATACTCATTTTTTGTAGGTAAATTGAGAGTTCAGGCTTTGGTTAGATTTAAGTTTAAACCATAACAGTTATCTCTGGGGTTGGCCTTGGGCCCACTTTGACGCCTTAACTTTTTGTAAAGATCGCACAACCCTACTCAACCTAACCTAACCTAGACTAGTTCCTAGTGTGCCATTTATCATATGTGAAAAAAATGGGGATGAGTTTCCGCAACCGTGGTCGAGTATTTTGTGACAGAATTTGTTACTGGTTTGCATGTATGATATGGTCGCCAATCAACGCACCAATTCGTCTCCTGTTTATCAAGAAAAGGCTCATAGAAAGCTAGCTAGACACAAGTTTGAACACAAAATTTAAAAAAAAATTTGGCAAATGTTGAAATGTTGTTTTCCACGGGAAAATGCATGCACAAAATATTCACGACCATCATTTAAAAGAATGAGGTAGGTAAAAATAACTTTTTTTTTTTAAATTTGTTTTTTTTACATTTTTTTTTTTTTGTTTTGTGATTTGAAAACATGTGAAAATCAAAATAGAAAGATTCACAATAAGAATAACCGCTCGGTAAATTATTTATTTTAGCTCTTTTTTCAGAGCGACCGCTCGACCGTCTTCGTTAATAATAATAGGGAGGGGTCTAGTACACTGCGACCTTGTGGTCTATTCTCTATGGTGCCCCGACCGTCTTCGGTAGCAACGATAAATCTTTTCTTTGCACGTTTTCGACCTTCCTCGAACTGAAAGACCACAAAGCCGCTCGCACTGAGGAAAATGCTCAACGCGTGTTAAAATCCAGCAACTTCAACAAGGAGACGTTCAAGATAGATTCAATGCTGTTCGATAGAAATTAGAAAATTTCTTAAGGCCAACCCACAAATGTGGTTTCAACAAGATGGAGCGCAGACAGCAAGACAAACAATGCCACTGCTAGAGATATTTTTCGCAAAACGTATATTATTTCAAGACGGATGGATTTCAATTGAACACAACGCTCTTCAGATTTAAACGATTTCTTGCTTTAGAGATGTACGAAAGGACGTGTGTATTCAAGACAAAAAATAGAGGTTATATTTCAACGAGAAAATAAGTTGTGAGAGGAAATTCGAGCGACAGAGGAAAACTTGGGAAAGAACCTAAAAGAAAGCAGCCTTGTGAAGCTGAAAATGGACACCACGCGGCGTTTAAATTGAACAAATTCCACATTGATGAAGTTTATTTAAAAAAAAAAACAAGAAAACTGTGAAATAAAAAATAAATAAAAATAAAACGGACTCGAGTAAACTCTCACTAAGTTGAGTAGAAGAAAAAAACCCACTTCTGGTAATGTTCTTTATCATAAAACACAATTCGAACTACGATCGAAAATGAATTTCCCAGACAGCAATTATGGATCAACCACTTCATCTATCAAAAGTCATTAAAACTCCCTTGAGAAGGTAAACGAACATTTATATGGATGTAGGTCACCTAGTTTACCAATCGATTAAATTTGTATTCTTAATTACAATGCGCATTTTCCAAAAGCAGACTTTGACATGATAGTCGAAAATGCCATATGCATCCATGCTCGCAAACTTAAGCAAAAGTTCCACCACACACAGTGTGTCCAAACCGCCTTGAAACAAAGTAACAAAGTAGATTAACGCAACGAAAATAACTGCTTAAAGAATAACCCTTCGCTAGAAAAAAAAAATTAAGACAGTCCTCGCTATATTTAAACCCAACCGCATCACAATTCACAATCCCACCAACAACTATAATAGGAATTTGTTCGGAAACGGCTACGACGGGTTGTGCGGAAAAATCCTCAATGCACCAGCCCAATCGCACATAATGTCAACAGAAATAAGCTTCGACTTTGTTGTTTTTATTCCATTTTCAGAGAGGGAATTCCCACTCACTGGAAATGGAATGGAAAAAAAGAAGGAAAACATCGAATTCCTCCCTCTAAGAGAGTTTAATTGAGACTCTGATTGTATAATGGGGGGAGGGGTGGTTGATTTTAGGGCAGGGGTTTCGTTTATTCACAAACCGTATTTTGTTCTTACTTCCATTGGAATTTACTTGGCCTTAGTCATTGCGATTTTCCACCTGATTTCGCCCAAGAGAGAGTGACTTCGACTTCCCCGCTCACCCCAAAGAAACATCGAATTCGAAGACCCCGCACTTGGGACTGGGTACGATAAAACTATTAGTAAAGTCACAAGTGCACACAACACTAACCAGAGATATTGAGGGTACATGCAGAGGAGTGGGCTAAGCAGCTTTAAGTTGTTTCTCATTCGGAATTAGAATCAATTTTATCTTCAATCAGAACCTTTTTTCGATCAGCAATTATACACCTAAATTTGGAGGAATTTATGTACACAAAAACTGATGATAAAAGTCAGTGCAGCGCGGAATAATCAATAAACTCAAACTCACCGTTAAACCGTAGATATTTATTCGTTTTTGGGTGGGTCAATAACGTGGGCAACTAATGATTCCGTTGTCTTGTCGATGGTGAAGAAAGAGGGAGCGATATCCTTTTGTCTAACTTGCTGAATTGTAATTCTTCGTTGAGTTGCTGCTACTGCTACTTTTGACTTTTGATGCTGTTACTGATTGTTTAAACTATTGATTTACGTTATAGCTAAGTGCGAATATTTAACCGATTATTTTGCTTGTATTACTTTGATATTGAACGAATATCCTTAGAGCGATGAATGAGATTATTATGTAGGTAGTGTTTCTCCCTTTTTAGTTTTTGTTGTTCTTTTTTTTTTTTTGTGTCTTATATTATAGTTACTGACGGATTATTTACACTTTCTTGTTGTTGCGTTTACGGATTATTATTTTTATTAAAAATGTTTGCTTTTTTTTCTGTTTAATCCTTGTTGAAGAAAAATGAGAAGAAAAAGTGTTGAAGCACACACACAGCCGGACCGTGAAATAAATTTCCATCAATGGTGTATCAAAACGGAAAGGAGATAATACGACAGGAAATACACTCGCACACAAAATGAGGAAAAGGACGACCGGACAAGAAAGACTTAAGAGAAAGCTGCGGCGATAGTAAGAGTTCAATTTCGAAATATAATAAACATCGAAAAAGGATTTGGAGGTTGGATGGAGCTTTGGACGGACAAAGACGAAACGAAAAAGGGGAAACTGACAATGACGACAACGACATGATGAGAATGACAAATTTTACTTTTTTCGAAAACGACTTTATATCTTATTTTGTTGGTAGTTTAAACAAAAGTACTCCCTTGACCCATTGCACGGACAGTGCAACATACGACTAGTGACCATTCAAAAGTTTTTCCCTTGTAAAAAATACCCGTAATCGCGGCTCTGTTTTGATTTAAACAACTTTTCCTTTCTACTATACGAATAAGTTCATAGGCACTTTTCGGTGGCACTACATCTAAATTCACTGTTTAATTTCGCACACGCCTGGCGGTTAAGAAGGATTTTTCTCCATTGATTAGTAAAAAAAAAAATCTTGCTAAACTTGTAAGAAAAAGAAATAAAACAAGAAAACTTAAAAAAGAAAAGAAGAGAAAAAAAAATCCCCCCCCTGTTTGTTCACGGGAACCACACACCAGCAAAAGGGCAAATAATCCATACGTGCACACACACAGCCATGGCAAGGACGAGAACGAGAATTCTTTCTTTTTTAGTGTCAGAGTATAATTTACATAACAGTATTTTTTCCTTACATCGAATTTAACCAGATCATTTGTTTAACTAAATAAATTGCTAAAAATTTCACAGAGCTGTTCTTTTATTGCCTTTTTTTTTTAATTATTTACACGGAATAATAAAAAATCGGTTGTCCTTTTTTGCGAAGAAATATAAAACTTATAACAAGAAGAAAAAAAAATGAATTACACAATAAATTTGAGACGGAAAATGTTCATTCTATAATCTCTTCTTTTTTTTTGCCCTATTGCGGAGGACATAAATATGTGTACATTTTAGCCTTATACATACATAACACGACGGAGAAAAAAAAATCGAATGTTGAGTAGAAAATTTCTATTTTTCACACCAAAATTGGGAAAACTTCACGAATTTTGTTCAGATTTACGCACTGCAGCACTTTGAGACACTTTTCTTTGAGAATGGAAAAGAAAATTTCATATTTTTTTTCGAGGACATTAATGTCCTATTTCAAATCTATTCAATAAAAAAAAAAACAGGCGAAAATTTCTATGTAGGAGAGAAAGAGATAGAAAATTCAAAGGAACACCAGTTTGTGAAGTTATGGAGACACTGTACCCGAAATCCGTTCTTGTCCGTGGTTCGCTTAGACTGCAGTCCGCATTATGTGTTCAGCAATGCCAGAGTCCCCCCAAATTAGAAGAAAATTCTCCAAAAGGAGAAAAGCGGACGACAATCAAAGAAACAAAAACAACAACTGTTCCAGGGAAATCGAAAATCCACTGTGAGTCTGCTCTCTTGTGAGTCTGCTCTCTGTCATTTCCTCGTAGCGATGCCAAGCCAAAGCCTAGCGAGGACATTTGGAAAATGCACGAGGGTGTGTTTTTCACTTTGTGGGAATTTTCTCTCTCTCTTATTGACATTCTCTTGTGCGGAAATCCTTCCAGGAAAATGACTTTTCGTTTGACACATTCGCAGTCTCTAAAGTCTAACCCTTCATTCATCCTCTGTTGTTTTCCTTTCGTTACTCTATTCGATTCTGCTTATGAGGTCATGCTGACATCATATACGGTTGCGTATACGCAACTGTTTTTGATATTCTCGGTGTTCCTGCTATCCCTGCAGCCTGCACACATGTCTCAATTATAAATAAATGCAAGGGCTGTTTTTTTTTTCACCAGAGAGAGAGTAATCAAATATGCACTCGAAAAGGTGGAAAAAAAAGTTAAAAAAAAATAAAACAACTCAAAATTAAAGTTCGAAAATTAGATAGAGGTGGGGGAGGGAGGTATATGCCTTTGCCACTAGCACTACTGCCACGCTGACTGACTAAGCGATTGACGACATCGGTCCTATGGCAACGTCCAACCAACATACAACACAAAACAGATGCCTGTAGTTGGGCACGATATGAATAGCCCGACTTATGAAAAGTGGTAATGGAAAATTTCTATGTAAGTATAGAGTATGGTGTACCCTGTTGGTAGCCAAGCTGGCACCAGTACCTATTCATGGAGCAGAGTTGATGACTGTTTTTCGCCTTTTTTGTGACCTACGTGTCTGTCAAACTTACTTACTTATACTGCTTATCGCTTTAGTAATTGACCGCAGATAACACCTGTCCTGCTGTCCCCTTGTAAACATCATTTGGAACTAGAAAATGAACGCGGATATTCAGCTGTTGCTGTAGATGTTAATCTCACAGTCATACCTTTGTAAAATAATATTTTATGTGGGCTAACTTTTTGTCCTACAATATGAGCTATATTGTGACTTGCAATAAATTTCAGGTGAAGATTAGAAAGGTCTATTAGGTAGGGGTGCGTGGGCCCAGTAGTTAGTGTGCTGGACAGTCTCTGAAAAAACACAAATTGAAGTTCAAATTTTTTTCCTAGAGGCGGCGGCTCTCGATAACATTTGACAAAAATCCATGAGAATAGCTGTCAAGCTTCTCAATTCGGCCGTTCGGACTGGGGATAAAATTGTAGCTCCCTCCCATTTCCGGGTCTTGAGAAAAGCTAGTTCCTGGATTCCTACACGACCCGCAGTCATTCACTTACTTTGGTACAGTTTTTGAAGCTGATCTTTTAGGTCTAAATGTCAGCCAACAGGGCATGGGGAAAATAAAAAAAAATAATACAAACTTAGATGGCGTAATAGCCCGGGTTGGACCTGGCCCTCAACGGGCCTGTTGCTACATCGATTTCTTTATTTGCAATGCCAGGAATCGACTAGGGCTTTAGCCTGTTTGATTTTAGAGTATTTGACCTCGCAATTGGAATAGTATACTGACAAGGGATGGAATCGAATAAGGCAGCGACCATTGTGTACTCCCAAGACGAACAAAGTAAACTTTGGATACTGCCAAGTTTGGCAAATTAGGACAACCTTTAGAGCCAGGCTTGAAGAATGAAAGTTCGGAATCAAATGGAGCTCTACTTATCAAGTTCAGTAGCCCGTCGGATTTAAGTCGAAACGGCAACGGGCTTCTGGTAGTCTAAATGCACTATGTACCAATAAGGGCCCTAAGTCGACTTACGGCTCGTCGACAACGGCATCCGGCATCGACTTAGGATAGACACGTTTGCGACATTTTTTTGCTGACAGGGAAAGATCTGCCGCTTATTAGGGAGGCTGCTAGCTATCGACAGGATAGATTGTTTTGCCTCAAGGGGTTTTCGGCCCTAAGTCGACTTACGGCTCGTCGACAACGGCATCCGGCATCGACTTAGGATAGACACGTTTGGGACATTTTTTTGCTGACAGGGAAAGACCTGCCGCTTATTAGGGAGGCTGCTAGTTTTCGACTGAATAAAGATTTGTTGCCTCAAGGGGTTTTCAGAGCTGTGACACTTGCGGATGGGTGGAAACTATTGATGTCATGGAAAGCATCTGCAAAACCTACTCAGCTGAGGATGTCAGAGCGGTCGGTTTGAGTAAAATAGAAAATGCACAATAGGCTCCTTTAAGAAGCCGCAGTGCCAGAGCCCTTTGAAGGCTCTCCCGCCTCATAATTTAAAACAGAAAACAGTCCCACAGTTGCGAAAGTCGCTTCTGCAATCAAATCTCTAAAAACTGTCAAATCTACAGAAAAAGATGAAACGCTCAAGGCCCCATTTGAGGACGGAGTTTCTTTAGTCTTAAAGCGAACTAAGACCTTTATAGGGTAAAGCGTATGTCTTACTTGGTTTGAGGAAAACAGAAAATAGTCCCACAGTAGAGAAATTCACTTTTCCGATGGAATCTCTAAAAAGTGTGAAATCGACCGAAAAATATGAAATGAGACCAGAAATGCTCAAGGCCCCTTTTGAGGACGAAGTTTCTTTTGTCTTAACACCTTTATAGGGTAAAGCTCACGTCTTTGAATGTCTGTTAGATTGTTGCAGTATATGACTCCCTTATGATGTTTCCGTTTTTGGGAAAGTGTCGGGACCGTTCATAAAGTTTCAGACCCAGCTTTGACCAAATCTATGTTATACCGCTACTTGTCCACCTACGGGGTGCCTATAGCTATATCATAAGCTTTCTACATAGGAAAAGATATACCTTTACCTGGTCGAAAACGAAGTTTAGTTTCGTATTTTGGAAGTTCATATAAGCCTTTCAGTTTCCTAGAATGCTCTAAGCTCCTGAATTTTGAACTGCTTCGCCATCTCCCTAAAAGCGACAGTATAGGGCTACCTAGATATTCAAAAACAAGACATCTGTAGGGTGTGTTGACTTTTTTTAAACCAAGCCAAGGATTATCTATCACCAAGACGAAAGAAGAAAGAAAATCCCCACCAACCTAGTCCCAAATTCTGGTCTATCTGTGAATCTGTTGATCGATTCATCGTCCAAGATTACGTTCTTCTTCCCAAAATGTTCTAAGAGGAATTGTACACTTAAAGGTTTTTTTTTATTAAAGGCCTCATCAATGGTTCTTGAAAGAGTCATTTTGCTGGTCCACTGTGAAATTGATTTAACGGCTGCAGGGGCTGCTGTTTATCTGGTAAAAATATCAGTGGCTGTCAGATGAAACTGAAGTAGAAGGGCAACGCAAGGAGTAGCCTAACGTGATCCGCTGATGAACAGCAAGCTGATCTTTAGTCGACTCTCCAAAGCACTCAAAGACTTTTCGCTTCGTTCTTGGCAGTCCACCAAAAAACAACACAGTAGGTCTGTTCGATAATACAATGGAAAAATTGGTCCTATAACCGAGATGGGAGCGAGGAACGATTTGTTTCTAATGACTTTTTCATAACCACTTCAATGTTGACAAGGTGTTCCACCGCCAACAGTGGATTAATGCGGCGGCGCATTTCTTACATTTCTTAGCCAGAGTGAATAAATCTTGCGATAACTATGTGTCATGTGGAGTTGTTTACATTGAAAGTATGTAGTGCAGGGGGGCTTTAAAAGCGCATTGCGCACCTAACCTTTTTGTTGGTCTTCCACCAACAATAAGACCTTCTCCGGACCCAATTTCAGATTAATTTAATTATATAGCCCAGCTTCTCGCAAATAAAAGGGACTCGCCAGTCTGCGGCAGCCTTCCTCTCAACTGTTATACAACGAAATCAACTCCCTGGAATCTGTCTACCTATATTGCTATATTGAACAAAGCAATCAGGAAAATGTAACCGCCTCCCATCACACCTCAACCTCACGTAGAAAGAAAAAAAACTAAAAATACACACATCTACTTTAACAATTGAATTCTACAATAAAATCAATAGATATAAAAAAATCATCACATTCCGAAAAAAGCTCAACATATGAACCACAACTGTG
Organism: Cheilosia urbana; assembly: GCA_946477585.1. Classification (NCBI taxonomy): domain Eukaryota; kingdom Metazoa; phylum Arthropoda; class Insecta; order Diptera; family Syrphidae; genus Cheilosia; species Cheilosia urbana. Next base: position 94,835,106 of record OX297854.1, read on the forward strand.
GGTATATTATACGGCACACAATGTCGATGACATCATACTTGAGCAACTATACGTACATATAATTACCAAGTTACCAAGTGTATACCCTACAACAACAATAGGAACATCCACCAGCAAGAGGGACAACAAATTAACTTTGTTATAGAAAAAAGAACCTACAGCACAGAGCAGGAGTACCTCTCCATTCTTCCAATGACCATGTCGCCGCCGCCGCACGACGACAAACCTTGCCTTGCTATTTTAGTTTTTTGTTGTGAGACTGGAATTTTCGAAAAATAGATCAATTCCAAGAACTCTTCTTTTTCGAATATCCCATCAATTAGAGAGAGTGGTTGCGATTGAGCTGTACTGTGCATAATGCACTGCAAGCCCTGCGTCAAAACAGACGTAGAAAACATCGCACGGAGAAAACGCGGCCGTCAAAAACGAAAGAGTAAACTGCTGGTGGACAGGGAAAACGTTCTCGCAGTGGGTGCTCTCTTGAAAATTTCCTTGAGCTAATAAATGTGACCCCATTCCTATTGTTGTGAAAAAGGACTATCGAAAGTCATTCCGCACACATTGGTGCTTGGTGGTCGCATTTCGTGTGACTCTGACTGTGTGTTATTGTCTTGCCAGTGTATGAAGTAATTCAGACCTACATACGTAAATCTGTAGAGCGATAGTCCTTTTTTTGTGTTCTTAAGTCGGACAGTGGGTTGATTCCGTTGTTTGTTGTATTGCTGCGCGGCGGAAAGCTTCCGCTCTTACACTATGCTAAAGGTTTAGTTTATAGCGTGAACTTATGAACCTTGCATGTGAACTGTGTCTTGTGCGGCATCGAGCTTTTGCAGTTATAGTTTCCTTTTATCTGCTTTTTTGAATTATTCACTGGCTTTTGGTGCAGTTGCACTTACGTCTCAACAACACACATAGAAAGGGGACGAGCGGCGGAATCGCGTCGTTTTCAATGATAGATGTGCTCCAGATTGGCAACAGCTTCGCCCCACAGTGCAGTTAATGATTTGATCTGCAGAGGTTCTGCACAGACTGTTGGTTACAAAGCACATGCCAAAAAACCGAGTCATTGACACCAGTATAACTCAAATGGTATGCATATCGACAAAGAAAGCAGTACAGAAAAAAAAAAACTTCCATCCCAATTGCGGTGGTAATTATTGTTGGTGTTGTTACAGTAACCACTTGGCAAAACTTGCCTACGAGGGATAACGTTGGGAAGGTGAAGTGAGCATGTGGAGAGGTTAACTTCAGATTGCAAGTAGGCCTATCATATTATCATCCAGCTTTTACGAGTACCTACATTGGTGAGGTTTAAATTGATGTCAGCTGACTGTGAGTGTGTGTCGTGTTAAATGCTTTTTGTAAAAGTTTGACGCTTGGCGAGCAGGGTTTTCATTAGCATAGTCGCTTTGAAGTAGGCACTTTTTAAATGTTCTGAATGTAGGCGGAGTGAATTAATTGTAATTTTGTTCCTTAAATTGGTATTTAATCAATTTTCTGCTCACAATTAGGTACATGACAGCATTATGATTTCTAACGTGTGTTAAATTTGAAAGAAAAACGATCCAAAAATATTACAGACTGTTCGCGTACTGTTTGGGTTAAAATAAAGTGATTTTGACAGACTTAAATAACTATGAATGGTCCCTAAGAACACTACGATATTATGTTAGAATCACTTTAATCGTTTTGTATGAAATTGCCAGTTTGCTAGCATTGCATACCATATGAAACATGCCAATGGAGCTTATCGCGCCCAGGCCCAAAGATAAATTTTATTTTCAATACATAGCAGAACCTCTGTGCGAAGATTTAAATTTGAATTGGAAAATAACTGTATTCTGAACTGGATCGACCAACGGTTGAGAAATATATAACATGGGAAGGAGACTTATGAGGTACCAACCAGGACCTCTCGGTGGAACTTCTTCCATAACCAAATCGGAGAAAATTCAGTTTGAAACTATTAAAAATCCATTAAACACATTTATAATTACAATATGGTTAAAAAAAATGAAAATGCAACATACCAATTTTTCATTTGTGAAGAAAGTTGATTGTATTCGAGTAAACCAGAAAATTCAGTTGGAAAAAATCACTCGCTGGCACTCTCTTAACACTTTTTTATATTATTTCACAAACACTAGACACTACATATTGGACTACTATTAAATAGCTATATTTTAATAACATTTCATCATAAACAACACGTTAAATCAAATATTTTTATGAAAATTGAGAACTCCCTTGCAAAAAGGGCGACCGAATATGGCTTATTTGAATTATAGAAAATCCACAAGTGGCTGCGTTCAAGGGCAAATGAGAACTGTGCAGTGCAGTAAACGAGCGGCATCAGTTTGTAGGTAAGGTAGGTCAGCTAGAAAAAAAAAAACTTTTCACAATCTTTTAACAAATACGTTTCATACATATATATAATTTTTCAATTCTACAATGCTTTCTTGTTGTTTTGCACTTTATTAGGCTTTTTTTTATGGCTTACAACAACAGTTGGCTCTCGTATTATTGCTGTAAACCATGTTAACCAATCATCTATATAGATCATGAATGAGGGCATAATAAAAAAGAGCCTATTGGGTCGTATGAATAAAGCGAAGCAATTGCTTTTACTCAAGAGAAATGTCAAAGTCGAAGCATTTGCTTCGTTTCGTATGAATAAAAACCAATTTGAGTTGGTTCCAACTTTTGACATATACGAAAAGCGGCGGCACTGAATACTTTTCGGTATTTTTTAACATAATTACTCTAAAACCATATAAAAGCTGTCATGTTTTCCTACAAATTTTTAACTGTCATTTGGCTTTTTCTTCTTCTTATTTGAAACTGACATTGTCAGGGTATCCCGACATACATATTTATATCAGCAAATGCATTAATAGGGCAACGCTTTCGCGTCGACTGTGACAACGAAAATTTCGACTTTGAATTGACCAGTGCCTTGATTTTGTGCGGTTTTTGTCGCAATTGCGGTTGCGGAAAGGGTTCACGTATAGGCGGATTCTATAAATGTGTGCGTGATGTCGAGAACTGACAGCTTCCAATATTTCCTGTTCTATTGTAGCCTTGTTCCTGAAAATTCCAGGCGCGCTTTCCCAAACGCAACCTATTTAGGTTGCGAGAAGGATGTCGGATGAGAACAACTGACAACAGCGTGACCATTGTGCGACAATTTGGTACTTTTTCCGAAGACCCTGATACAATTTGTTGCTAATTTGTTCCTTTTTGTTAGTTGGAAAATACACTTCGGGGAGTTTTCAAAAACTGTGATTTCAAAATAAATATGCTTAAAATATAACGGTGTTTCCTATCACAACTCTATTTTCGGTTAAAACGAGGCAATATTTGTTAAATATTGTGAGAAAATTCTAAATTTGCAGAAGAGCTTCATAAAAGGCATTTTTCCTTGCATTTTTTTTCTGCGCAATTTTTTAAAACTAAATTGAACGAGATCTTAAAATGTGGATATAAATATGAGTTGATATATTTGCAACCTATTATAGTCCAAAATAAAAGGCCGATTCTAGTCTGTCGATAATTATTTTTATTTGTCACCAACTCAAGAAAGATGGCCTACTTCAAACGTTTACAATTATTCACTGAAAAATATCTTAAGCATGCAGAGATAGGATATACATAAAAAGAGATAGTGATAATGACCGCGCCCAACATGAAGTTGGCTGCCATTCCTTATACAACTCAGAGACCGGTACAGCGGCTATAATCCACTATAACTCGGCCAGTCTGACAAACAATCGACCTCGATTAACATATATTTAAAACATTGTTACAATGAGTCATCCAGGAACTCATACTCAGTACAAATATCATCTTCTAATTCGTCTTCTAATTCGTCTTCTAATTCATCTTCTTCAAACAACCCTGTGCTGCCTTCTGAATCCCCTATCTTCTGACACTGCTCCAACCACTTTTTCATTCTACTAGAATCTACAACACCATCATAAGGCATTTGAGTAACCTGGCAATTATCTACATCACTAACAACGTAACGATCATTGCCTAAATTCTTACGTACTACGTAGGGACCTTTATATTTAGGGATCAACTTTTTATTTTTTCCAACAGTAGTATCAACATTTTTTATAACTATCAGGTCTCCCACTTCAAATTCTTTAGCTGGCTTATGACTCCGTTTAAAAGCACTTTGACTGTACTTCTGAGACTTCTGAATGGCTTGTTCAGCCTGATTTCTAATTTCATCTAAACTTTCACCATCTCTGGAATACATATCATGCAGGTACTCTGTCAATTCGTCTATAGCTTCACCTCGTTGTTCTACACCGAATAACATTCTACTGGGCGTCTGTTTCGTGACACAGTGTACAGTGTTGTTTATCGCGAACTCAACTTCTGTTAACTTCTTCTTCCAATCTGAATGACCTATAGGCTCAGTAATCTTTGACAAAACACTTTTCAACACTCTATTCACCCTCTCAACTTGTCCATTAGATTGCGGCGAAGCAGTAGAATTAAGCACATGAACTATTCCCCTGCTGCTACAAAATTGTTTAAACTCTCCTGACGTAAATGCTGTACCTCGATCACTTATAATTCTTCTGGGCCTACTGTAGTCTAAGAAATATCTATTCAGGGCACAGGTCGTCTCCTTGGTACTAGTATTCACTGCGTACATTTTCACAAACTTCGTAAAAGCATCCACAATAACCAACACATGTTTATGCTTTGATGTAACAGAATTCAATGGACCGAAATGATCAATATGTAAGGTGTCCCATGGCACTGCTCTCTTGGGAATACTATGTAAATTACGCTCATTATTCCGAGGTAGCGAGGAGTAATATATACACTTAAGACAATTTCTAATAAAGCGATTCAGTTTTTCTCGCATCTGAGGGAACCAATAGTGTTTCTTTATCTGAGCAGAACACTTTTCAACACCAAAATGGCCATAATTTTCATGCACCGTTCTCATTATGCTTTCCTCCATTTCATGTGGCACATACAGCTGCTGATATGGACCAACAACACGAAAAACTAACCCATTTTCCAAAAGGTACCCTGAAACATCTGCTTTTTCTAACTTCTGTCTTAGCTGGACAATGATCGGATCACGAGACTGTGTAATCTGGATATTCAAATCTACATCATTTTCCTCTATAGTACATATGGACGGTATACGACTAACCACACAACTAACCACAATAACAGGCAACCGACTCAATGCATCTACATGTGCCATTTGTTCCCCTTTTCTATGTCTAACTCCGAAAGTAAAACTCTCAAACTCTAATGTCCACCGAGCAATTCTTGGGTTGATCTTCTTTTTTTCTAATGCCTGAGCTAAGGCGTTGCAATCTGTTACAACAGTGAACTGAATACCATCTAAAAATGTTCTAAACCTGTCCAAAGCATTCACTATAGCTAAGGTTTCTAACTCAAAGCTGTGGTATCGTGACTCTGGATCTGTGGTAGTTTTGGAAAAATAGGCAACCGGATGAAACCTACCATCCTCCCGCTTCTGTAACAACACTGCACCATAACCATGGGAACTGGCGTCGGTATGCAACTCCGTTTCGTACTTGGGATTAAATACACTCAAAATTGGGGGCTGAACTAATTTATCTCGTAGCGTCACAAAAGCCTCCATACACTCATCTGTCCACATGAACTTAGCATCCTTTCTGATCAAATTATTTAGGGGCCGTGCAATATAGGAAAAGTTGGGCACAAACCGTCTGAAATATGAGAAAAGCCCCAGACACCGTTGGACCTGCTTGGCATTAGAAGGCACTGGATATGTCCTAATTACTTCTAAATGTGCCTCATTAGGCCTGATACCTTCTTCATTTATGCAATATCCCAAATATTCTAATTCACCGTATGCAAATCTACATTTCCTTAAATTCAATCTTAAACCAGCATATGAAAGTAATTGCAAAACCTCTTTCAAAATCTCCTTATGTTCATCGACAGTCTTTGTAGCGATATTAATATCATCAAGATACACAACGATCTTTCTCGAGTCGATTAATGGCCGTAGCACAAGATAAATGAACCTCTGAAACACGGGGGGGGGCATTAGTCAAACCAAATGGCATATAACAATATTCATACTGGCCCATTGGTGTGACGAAAGCTGTTAACGGTATTGAATCTTCATGAACTGGCACTTGGTGAAAACCGTTTTTTAAATCTAAAACACTAAAGTATTTCTTCCCACCCAAATACTCCAAGCAATCTTCAATAAGAGGCAATGGAAAGTTATCCCTAACTGTTATTTTATTCAATGCTCTATAGTCGACACACATCCTCATCTCTCCATTCTTTTTCCGCACCAGCACTATAGGAGAAGCATACGGAGAACTACTAGGTCTGATTATTCCCTGAGCTAACAAATCGTCAATTGCCTTCTGTACCTCCATCTTTTCTCTATAGGACAATCTACGTGGCCCACTGTACACTGGTTGATCATTTTTCAAAATTATCTTCATTGCATAATTACTAAAAACACGTCTTCGACCCGACTTATTGACATAATACTCGAAGATAATTGATTCCAAAGCATCTTTATCTTTTCTATCCAACAATTCATTAACATCAACCAAAAGCTCATCTGTCTCAGCAGTATTAATCAATAAAATCACTTCATCATAAGCCATTACATCTTTTTCGTCAATAAAATTTACTGTGCCTATACACATTTCAATTCGTTTCTCGATCTCAAGGAGATCTCGCAAAATATTTATTTCAGCATCCACGCTGACAATATTACTTACTGGCACAACAATTTCTCTATCTGTGGTTGGAAACTTCTCTTTACCTAATGGAGGATTCTTCAATAAATCAAACAACTTAAGTGCACTGACAACTGTACCATTCGGGATTTTATTAATTCTTCTTAATTCTAACATCTCGTCAATACAATATTTAATTCTGGGTGCCTGATACAAACAAATTCGCATTTTCCTCAGTAGGTCACGACCAATTAAAAATGGGACTGCTGCTTCACTATCGGGTAATACAATAAAGTCATGTGTTAAATCATGCTTTCTAAAGACAAATCTACATTTCACAAAACCATACGTACTTAATCTTTTTTTTCCCATTCCACGGTAATGAGTTAATCTTGATTTACCACTTACTGCAAAAGCACCATCGTCTGACACATAAAACTAACGGGGCTAATAAAGCCGAAATGTTATTAAATCAGTGCACTTATTTTGTCTGTAGAAGGCAACACTTACCATATTTAATTCAGCCAACTGTCTTCCCAAGTCAGCTACTTCAGCTTCTTCTTCTTCGTAATCCACTGCTGCTGCTACTGGTGGCTTCCTCTTCCTCGGACACTCGTGGCGTGTATGTCCTACTTCGGCACAGATAAAACACGAATTGGGTGGCCGTTTAGGAGCACTGCATTCACTTTGATAATGCCCGAATTTAAAGCAATTGAAGCATCTCACTGTTGACATCTCTGGACCACTGGCACTGGTTGAACTGGTTGGGACACTGGGCTTCTGTTTACCTTCTGACCGTGCGACACTATTTTTCACTGATGCTGCGGTGAACCGTTTCTTCTCGTATCTATTCATCAACACTTTCAACTCATTGATGGTTCGAGCTCCGTATAACATAGATACCAGAGCCGATTTATCATTTAAACCGTCTATGATAAAATCAATTAGATCGACATCTGGGGCATCTGCGCGACTGGCAATATGTTGCATTTCAATGATGTAATGCCGTGGTGATTCGTTGGGCTTTATGGTGCGCGCTCTCAACTGGCTGTATACATCCTGCAGTGTCACCGTACGTCTGAACTCTTCCAACAGTGCTTCCTTCAGGTCATCATACGAGCGGACTGTGACGATTTCCATAAAGCGCTTCGCGTACCCCGACAACAGATGACGCGCAGCAACCAATTTATCCCGTTCACCATAGCCAAACATCGCGAACACATTTTCCAGCTCGTTAATCCACTTACTCACATCTGACGAATCTGAGCCATCAAATTTAAGCACCATAGCGTCTAAAACGCCCAAATCAATACGTCTGCTTTCTTACTGTTGCCCACCTAGAACGACACGTCTGCCTTCCATCTCTTGCAATTCCTGCTGCAGCTGCATCAGTTCCCGCCTTTTCCTAAGGATGGCCAACTGTCGATCAATGGCCGCTTCCTCTGTCGCCAAACATTCGGCATTATCTGCTTCGGCCGCTACTGTTCCACAAACATGTTCCACCATTAGTTTATCCTCAGCTTCTGGTTCTTCTGCTTCAGGTTCTTCCACATCTGGTTCGTCTGGTACACGGACACTATTTGCCACTGTTTCATCATATACTGCACGCAACTGGTTCATTGTTGCTTCCTCATCAAACGAGACGCCAGCTGCTCGCAACGTTGCAACCACATGCGCCCTCGTCAGCAAATTTGACATATTTTTTTCCTTTTCACAATTCGATACACACTGAATATTAATATTTTGTCTTCTGGATCGTACCCCACATCTGAATTATTATAGTCCAAAATAAAAGGCCGATTCTAGTCTGTCGATAATTATTTTTATTTGTCACCAACTCAAGAAAGATGGCCTACTTCAAACGTTTACAATTATTCACTGAAAAATATCTTAAGCATGCAGAGATAGGATATACATAAAAAGAGATAGTGATAATGACCGCGCCCAACATGAAGTTGGCTGCCATTCCTTATACAACTCAGAGACCGGTACAGCGGCTATAATCCACTATAATTAGGCTTTTTTTTATGGCTTACAACAACAGTTGGCTCTCGTATTATTGCTGTAAACCATGTTAACCAATCATCTATATAGATCATGAATGAGGGCATAATAAAAAAGAGCCTATTGGGTCGTATGAATAAAGCGAAGCAATTGCTTTTACTCAAGAGAAATGTCAAAGTCGAAGCATTTGCTTCGTTTCGTATGAATAAAAACCAATTTGAGTTGGTTCCAACTTTTGACATTTATACGAAAAGCGGCGGCACTGAATACTTTTCGGTATTTTTTAACATAATTACTCTAAAACCATATAAAAGCTGTCATGTTTTCCTACAAATTTTTAACTGTCATTTGGCTTTTTCTTCTTCTTATTTGAAACTGACATTGTCAGGGTATCCCGACATACATATTTATATCAGCAAATGCATTAATAGGGCAACGCTTTCGCGTCGACTGTGACAACGAAAATTTCGACTTTGAATTGACCAGATCCAGTGCCTTGATTTCGTGTGGTTTTTCCCGCAATGGCGGTTGCGGAAAGGGTTCCCGTATAAGCGGATTTTATAAATGTGTGCGTGATGTCGAGAACTGACAACTTCCAATATTTCCTGTTCTATTCTAGCATTGTTCCTGAAAACTCCAGGCGCGCTTTCCCAAACGCAACCTATTTAGGTTGCGAGAAGGATGTCGGATGAGAACAACTGACAACAGCGTGACCGTTGTGCGACAATTTGGTACTTTTTCGAGGAGCCTGATACAACTTGTTGCTACTTTGTTCCATTTTGTTAGTTGGAAAAGGTACTTTGGAAAGTTTTCAAAAACTGTGATTTAAAAAAAAAAAAAAAATACCTATGTCTATAATTATAATGCGGCTCCCTATTACAAAACTATTTTCGGTTAAAACGAGCCAATACTTCGTCACCTGAAAGTAACACAGTTCTATGTGAGTTGACCGATGTTTCGAGATATGAGCGTTTGAAGTATTGCATGATCGGTTTTGGCATTTTAAATTAATATTTTCAAAATATAATCATGCAGAATCATAAAAATGTACAAAATTGTAATTATAAATGTTAAATTTTGCTCCTACGGTCAATAGTTTTCTTTAGAAATTTAATTTAAATTTTGGTACAAAGTGCTATCAGTAACCAATACGGTTTATTGAAAGTTGAAAGAAAACTCCTATGTACCACATCGATACATACTGTGGTGAATCAGGCACTTAGGAATTGTGGTGAATCGGGCACTTATTCACCCTCCAAGTTCCACTTCCAATTGGAGACTGGAATCTGTCAAGTTACCTAATTCTAGAACCATCTAGAGAAGAGTTGGAATATACTTCTGGAATATTCGCTGATAGGTGGCAGAGCGGATATAAAAGATTAGAAAGAGCGATTACTCTTTCGAACTTCACCAAGCACTGGTTAAAAATCAACTGTACATTTCTGTTCGCAACGCGCCCCTTTTATATCCGCTGTGCCACATATCAGCGAATATTCCAGAAGTACAACTCTCCTCTTCTCTCGATGGTTCTGGAATTAGCTAACTTGACAGATTCCAGTCTCCAATTGGAAGTGGAACTTGGAGGGTGAATAAGTGCCCGATTCACCACAATTCCTACGTGCCTGATTCAGCACAATAATAAAATAAAAATTTCTATAAAAATCCGTTAGCACAAAACAGTTTTAAATACGAACTAATCCACGATATTTACGAAGTCATTTCTTTAGCAAATGGGCCACTTTTAAATGAAAATTAAAACTAGGATGGAAAAAATTGCAAGTCTATATTATGAGATAGGTACCTGCCCTATAAGGCCCTATAAGGCAGGTACCTATCTCATTTTTTAACACCGCGTCTCCACGAGTCTGAATTATGTCAGACTTTTAAGTCAGACCTCTTGTCCGCCATATTTGCATTGCTTTGGTTGGGCAAATCGTGTTATGACTTTTCATTTTACAAGATGTCATCAACGAAGAAACAAGTGAAGGTGGCACTCAATTCTTCAGGTTCGCTCTCAGATTTTCGTGTGTCTAATCCAACATAAAAACATTACTTCCTCTTTTTTTGTTGGTATTCGTGCGATTGCAATATGCGTAGCCTTCGACGCCATCCTAGGTCGATTTCCAAACATTTGTACATTTGTACAATAATTAACAGAAATATATACGTCCTATGCAATGCGTTTTCTTGCAGTTGAAAAATTTCATGAAAACGTAAACAACCTCCAAAAGTTGTTGTCCAACTCAAACGCCCATGCATTGAAGCAAATCTGAGAAAAATCATTTAGCAAGGCAATTGCTATATTTCATATTTTAAAAAACATATTCATAAATATGCATATCTATTAAAATTTAAGTATCAATTTGCGAAAGTTAAAAATCAACCATAAATGAATCCGCCCAAGTGTATTCCCGAGAATTACCAAAAAAAAAAAAATTATTTTTTTGCTGTCAAACGCTGGTCTGAACTTCAAATGTCAAATTTCAGTCTGCAGAGATGTCAAGAAAAGAATTCAGACTGAAAAGTCTGGATTTCAGTCATGTCCACAAAATCGTGGTCTACACGAGACATTTTGTTGTCATGACTGAAGTCTTGACTGAAATTCAGTCTCGTGGAGACTGGGTGTAAAGCTGCGATTACACGGCCATTTTTGTGTGTCATTTAAATGGCGCTCTGCCGTAAGAATCGCGTCACAAAGCCGTCATTTAAATGTCGTTCCGTGTGATCGCCATTTTTGGGACGACATTTTTGGCGTCATTTAAATGACTAGGAAAATGGCGGAGCAAATGGCATGAATTTTGTGCCATTTAAATGGCAGAAAAAAATGGCCGTGTGATCACTGGCACTTTGGACAAATGACAGAACTTTTCGGATGATGCGCCATTTAAATGTCAGCCTCCAAAAAATGACTAGGCACGAAATGCATGCCCTGTCATTTTTCTATGTAAATGACAAAAGACGCAGCATTTAATACGATATCTGTGCTTTCATTTGGCGTTTTTCTCGTGGCGAAAGGACGATTAAATAATTAACAAACTGTTAATCAATCAACTGTGTTGTGAGTTTGAATACACAATGTACAACAAATTCGAAAAAATTAGGTAAAACGCAGAAAATAGGATTGAATCAGGATAGGTAAATTAGGCACTCGTGGATCGACGAAGAGGAATCGCGTTTGATTATGACGGTGCAAAAGTAACAGGAGCTCAGTTCCAGAATACAAACTTCAGTATGTCAGGCAGTGCTTTTGGTGCTGGCAGGGCGCTTAAAGAAAAGAATAAAATTTTATTCGAATAAATATGATTATCTCTAGATTAGAGTCGAATCATATTTGTAAATAGCGTTGAGAACTTCCAGAATGATGCACGTTATCGTTGGCTGCGATACGCAGAAAAGGAATCGCAGCAATCGAAAACTTTCACCAGTGGCCAGGTAGGGCAGTGTGATCCTGATCACCAGTCGTGCTTCCGCTGAAACACTCACTCTCTCGCATATTTGTGTTCTGTTTTTCGATGTGTGGCTTCACCAACCTCAACAAATAATCGAATTGATTGGCTGACATACGAAGGACATTGCGATATAGTTCAGGTTCTTCTTCGCGCAATTCGAGCAGTAATTCAGCACAAAATCCACTCTTCTCGCGACGGCTCAACCACCTCTTTTGCCAAATACTCCGCTTTCGTCGCGTTGGCTCGTAATCAAGATCGTCATCACTGCTTTCCAGTATACGCCGTCTCCGCAATTTCCACCATCATCGCAAAATTCCTTTTCGACATTTTGTATTTATTATATATATATATATTTTTTTTTTTTTTCACTGCTATTTAATTTAATACAGTCTAGCACACGTACGCGTCTTCGCCGAGAGAAAAACACCAAATGGCAGTAGCTATATTTTTGTCATTGGTCATTGCCGTCTGATCGCAAAGCAGATAAATAATGACGCGAAATTGAAATAATAGGAAAGGTGACATTTGCCATTTTGATGAGGCATAATGACATGCCGTGTGATCGCCATTTTTTCGCTCGACATTTAATGGCATACCAAATGAAAATTTTAAATGACGCGTAGTGTCCGTCATTTGATTTTGGGACAAAAATGACGGTGATAGTCATTTCGTGTGATCGCCATTTTTTTGCAAATGACAAATGATGAATCGTAGGTTAAATGTCTCTCTAATGCGACATTTTTTCCTGACGTCAGAGCGCCATTTAAATGACACACAAAAATGGCCGTGTAATCGCAGCTTAATAGAAAAAGCGAAAATTTCCCTCCCTTAACATATTTCCGATTAGACTGAATGCACTCAAAATCACGCCACAAAAATACCCCGCTGTCAAGCATGCGAAAACAAACATGGCGTTAGAAATTCCCAACCAGGAACGAGGTCGTAATTTAGGTAGTTTCATTTTATAATTTAGCTCATAAATACTGACTTTCAATTAGTAAATGTGTATTTAAAGTATTCACCTATTGTTTGAATACACACTGGTGCACAAAATAGTGAGTATACAACATGTTTAGCACACTAAAATAAGAAACTAAAAATGCTTTGTTATGATTGCACCGTAGACAAAAAAAAAAAAAAAAAATACACAACTGACAGCAAACGATGTTTACTGCAAAAGCGATATAACAAAATAGAATAAAAACAAAACTACAAATTTTCGCGACTATTATGTAATTACAAGTACCTTAGAGAATATGAACAACATGATTTATAATATCCGCCAGCCAATTTATCAACAACAGCAGCAGCTGGGCAACGGCGAGCAGACAATGAAGCAAAACAACGGCCATTCGCTTGCAGAGAAAATAATTATCGGCCTTGACCATGCCCCGCCTGCATTCAACTTACGCGAACAGCTCACGGGAATTGGCGGAGCCAATTTGCAGTACATCCGAAAGGAGACTGGGGTGAATATCACATTGAGAGGTATCGGCTCGCTGTACATAGATCCCAATACGGGAACCGAGTCGCAGGAACCGCTTCACTTCTATATCGAACATCAACGATTCGAGAATTTGAACTCTGCCAAACATCTCGCAAAGAATCTCATCGAAACCTTACAACAGGAATTCCTACAGTTTCAGCAGCAACAGTCGCCAGCATTACCTCAAATTAACATACCACCTCCGTCGATAATAAGTGTCCCTCCGCCTTCGATTATCCAGTCGAATGTTCCTCAACCTCAGGCACAGTCGACGAATATTATTCATCAGCAATTTGTCACACAAAGCGGGATCCCCATTCAAATGCAACAGGGAAACGTGGTCATACAGCAGCAGCAGCAGCCGGGGCAACACAATCTGAATATTCCCCCTCCAATGAAGCAGATTGTACAGTTTCATCAGCCGCCGCCCACACTTCAAACTAGTAACGCCGCACTGCAGACCAGCCAAGCGACTGCCGCTTCTCCGATAATTCTCAACCATCAACCGCAGGCGTCCATTCAATATCAGTATATTCAACAGCCAGCCAGGGACGGCCAGGGCAATCAGCTCACCCTGCAACAGGTCTACCAGCAGCCACAGCAGATTCAAGGTATTCAGATGCAGGCCACTCTACCGCCACCAAACCTTCAGCAGCAGCAGCAGTACATAACAGTGCAGGGAAACACAGCGTATATGGTGCCTCCACCTACGATAATTCAACAGGCCGGGGCGCAACCCACGCAACTGTCAATTATCCAACACCCGCCTCCATTACATATGCAATTGCCGGCTGGTTCGATCACTGTACAGACTCCAATCACAGAAGCGATGCAGCAGCTTGACCAAAGCCAGATGAGGGCAGACCTCGCAGCCGACAATGAGGACTATTCATCGGCAGAAAAATCTGAGGAAAACGACCAGCAATCGCCGGAGGAAGAGAATTCACCTCCAACATCAGAGTCCGAAGGTGCTGCTCTTGTGCGCTCACTCACAACGTCAATTCCGCCACCTCAACAGCAACTAATGCGCCAGCCTCCTCCGCCACCCATGACTCATGTCCCTCCGCCTACCATCACGATGTCCGTACCTCCGCCAATGAATGGCGTCCAACAACATATCGTGGGCAATACTCTCTACACAACAACCACAACCAATCCGGGCGGGATTCAACAATTTCAACAGCAGGTCATACCCCTGCAGCAGCAACAACAGACCCAGCAGTTCATTCATACCGCGCCCAACGGCCAGAACTATGTTATGAACGCAGCGACAACTCAGTGGCAAACACGCGCTCCTCAGCCCACTCAATACGTAACGCAGCAGATTACCGCCAGCGATCTACATACCCTCCCGCCACCTGTATCCATGAGTGGAATCCCCGTTTCTGGTGCTTCTGTGCAGCAGTCAGCGCCGGTTGCTGTCACTTTCTCACAACCAATGATGCAACAGCAACTGCAGCTGCAGTTCCAGCCACAAATGATGCAACAGGTGCAAATGCAGGCTCAACCCACCACGCAGCAGTTTAATATAATTCAAACGCAGCCTCCTCCACCACAGGCGCTATTGCAGCAGCACTCACAGCAGCAGCAGCAGCAGCAACAACAGACCGGTATGGGACTGCTCAGTGTCACCCAAAACGGGGTGAGTTACACCCAAACAGCTTCCACTGCTCCGCCGGCATTTATTCAACAACAACAGCAGCACCAAATTCAACAGCAACACCATCAACAGCAGCAGCAACAACAACAACAACAACAACAGATAAGACACCCTCCACCGGTAAGTTTTCCCATCTTTCATCTTCGCAAACAATCACTAATCGGTCAATTGTCTTTCCACATTTCAGTACGGTGAGCAAGGAATCGTACGCTCTGGACAGAAACGCAAATCCACCAGCGACAACACAGATGCCCCTCCGCCAATACAACCCAGAATGGGAATGGGGTAAGTGGCCTTAGCTTCATAGACTATAGACTAGGCAAGCTGTAACAGTGCATATGCGTATGGTTGCGGGCAATGCATATAACTTAAAATTTCCCCTAAAGACGTACTTATGGTGTCCAATTGGTCAACCCGTGATCACCTATTTTAAGCCTTTTGTACATAAATATTTAGTAGTTGTCGCACACTTTTTGAACTCGTGAACGTGCTGAGCACTGAACTGTTTTATATTCTTCTGCAGTAAGCAAGGAAGCAAATACGACGTAGATATCGCTTTGTTTTAATTCGTGAGGGCCACAAGCAGACGAATAGTAGCGCCTTTGCATTTTTATTGACTGGAAAACCACAAGAAATACAGACAATCTGAAGGGGTCTCGTTTGCATTTGTTATAATTGTTTTCGACGTATAAGGCGCATTGCAACGACAATGGCTCCTCCAGCATATGAGTCATTAGTAACAAATGTCCTTTGAGTTTGCTTCGAGACACTTCTCCAAATTGTCACTTATGAGGCGGTTACACTTAGTACAACGTTATCCAAGTTGAAATGGACTACCATCGATGACACTCTGTACCACAGTAAGCAAAGTTCGACTTTATCTTGACCAGACATACCCCAGATGCTCCTTGGCCAATGTGTTTGTTCGAAAATGCACTTATTCCACTCGGTGATAATAAGTCCGTCTATTGTTAAGTTGCAAGGAGGTTGTCTATATAGGGAATCGCTCAATTTGTATTTAAAGTGAGAGCTTAGCAATGGAGACCTTAATTTCAAGATTGATCTGCCCCTCAACCATGCTTCCTTTGGTTGATTGCCTACTGCTGTGCGGTCCAGGCTGGTTGAGGCTCCTTCACATAAGCACATACGTTAACGAATTGGATTTCTCTCCACTGCTATAACCCCGTGTATTAGAATTAAGGGTTTGCTATCTATCAAAAGATGGAAAAACCATTTCCACAAATAACACACAAACATCAAATTGGTCAAAAGATCTATCCACAATTTGCTCTACATACTCGAACTACCTTAGGCGAGGTTCGCACTTATTCAATTGGTCTCTACAGCTTTTAAGTCTCTCCTTTTCACGCCGGCAACTCAAACGTTGACTGAATATCACTTGAAGAATTTTACATTCGAAACATATAAAGGGTGGCCCATTTAGTGATTTCTTTTAAAATAAAAGGTTTTCCGCTCGAATTCTTGACAGAAAGTCATGTCGTTTTCCATTGGGCAAAAATAAGCGCCCGCGAGAGTCCAGAATCGAAAAATTCACTCCTGAAACCGTTCCATTGGCACAAAAAAATACTCTTCTGGTGATTCTAAGAAGAGAATTTCGCTTTTCGATTTGAAGTCAGAATCCACTCAAGAAGCACTCACACAAGTGCGATTTTTGTATTTTATGCAAGCTGACAGCTGCCGTAGATTATTTGTTGGCATTTCACCGATACTTTTGTGAATTCAATTAGATAGAAGCAGTTTTCTTGTTTCATTGGATTGTAGAATGAGTGGATTACCGAGTGAAACCAATGAAATGACATCAGTATCATACCTCAACGGAACGAAATGAGCAACAACGTTGGGAAATATTTCCAAAGTAAGTGGTGAGTGATGAATGCCAGACTGTGCGTTTTTTTTAAAATAAGTTTTGGCCGAAATGAAGCACCCACCGCGCCTGCTGTACGCAAGTTTGTGCAAAAAGTTAGCGGGACTGGTACGCTAGTGGACAACATTCAACCCACAGTCTGTGAGTGACATTTCGTTGCGGATTGTGGAGAAGTGGCATCATTGGACCATTTTTCTTCGAAAATGAGGCTGGGAACAACGTTACGGTCAACGGTGGGCGTTACAGACCCATGTTAACCGATTTTTTTTTTAAGACATGTATTTGGACGACCTCTGATTGATGCAGGGTGGCGCGCTATTCCACACAGTCTATGCCATCGATCGATTTTGCGCAACATGCCTTGGCGATGTCAGTTGGCCGCCTCGGATAGGACCGATGTTATGCCAACAATCATTCAAGCCAATAACATCTAAGCAATCTGTGAGCTACAGCCAGAAACCATCAACAAGGTGTTGGAAAATTGGAGTGACAGAATGCGCTACTTCAAAGCCACTTTATTATTAAGTGAAAGGGGTTGTTGTGCAGCGACCTTTGGTCTATTTTACACTGCGAAGCCACTTGAACGACGTTCGGTTCCATAATCAATAGGGATGTTTGATTTTACTAATAAAGCCATTATACATGAAAAAATAAAATGTAATTTTGTTCATTTTATTGCATTTTTAAAAATAAACTTGTATTTGACCCATTCTGTATGTTTCTCCACTGTTCACTCGACTGAGATCAATGCTTCTGTGCCATAGAGCAGGGCTGGGATTGTCAGGGTGCTATACTTGTGCTTCTTGCCAATGACCTACTAAAAGAATGCCTTCGTAGGCCAAAGAAACAGTTTGATAGCCACTCAAACATCAGCAGAGAACAAATTGCTTGGTTCCTACTGACTTTAAAAGCGGCAGCGTGAGGATTTCCTGTGATGTTAACAAAAAGACCTGCTCTAAATTTAAACTCCCAGTGACCTTTTCCTGGACACAAATCACACGTTGTTTGGCATGGCGTTAATTCTACGCCTCTTTTACTGAAATTCATGCCCGAATGCTATCGTGTTTCACAACCGATGTCGGTACAGCATCAGTATGTCTGTGCATAGAGTTCTAGTCAAATTATGTGGTATTCGTTTGGGCTTCTTCAGATTCGCTCTCAGATTTCAGATTTCGTGTGACTAATCGAACATAAAAACGTCACTTGCTCTTTTTTGTGTAGATATTCGTGCGGTTCGAATATGTGTAGCCTTCGACACTTTTCAGAGCTTTTCCATTCAGTGGTTAAATTTTGAATTAAAACACTCGTAATTTGCGTCCCGATTTATTTTTAAATATTTATACATAAATAATTTACAGAAATAGATTCACCCGATGCAATGCCTTTCTTTGCTTTAGAACAAATCCACGAAAACCTAAACGCCCTCCACCAGTTGGCAAACTCAAACGCACTTGTATTGGTAAATCTGAGAAATTATCTAGATTCGCAAAAGTGCTCTGAAATCTGAAAAAGATTGCTCTTTTTTGTACCAAACGAACATAAAAACTGCTCTGAGAGCAAAAAAAGTGCTCTGAGAGCGCCCAATCGAATACCACATAAGACTAAGGTTAGGTTAACGGGTGGATACGGCAGAGCAAACCCTGCAGCACCCCACTTAGGTCCATGTGGACCCATTGTGATGCCCTTGTTGGGGGGTAGCCAATGTTGTTGGCGATGGTGTTAGTTCCTTCTAATTACTCGACCTTGTCCAGCCATCCTGATGTATTTATGAACCTGTAAAGATTGGATAAATTAACATCTGAAAGTTCTTGTATGTCATGGAAGTGGTATCTTCCAAGTGTTCTGTTCCTCAAGTGACACAGACTTGGGCAGTGACAGAGGAAGTGAGGTGTGTCCTCATGCACCTCCTCGTCTTCGCAGCCCCTGCATATATCGTCATTCTTGAGTTATAATTTCATTGTGTTGTTTCTCAGGAAGTTGTGCCCTGTTAGGGCACCTACCAGTTTATGCAGCGACGTTCTATCAAACCGCATAAGCTTGCTAGTCCGACCTGCATTATACTCCGGCCATAGCTTCCGTGAAATTTCGCAGGTAGTTAATTCCTTCCACCTGTTGTTGGCTTTCATTCGAATCTTGTTTTCCACTCTCTCTCTGAGATTACAGAGCGGTGGATTGATCAATTTAATCGCCCGATCTTGATCCATAGCAGATCCATTTCTTGCCAGCTTATCAGCCATCTCATTGCCGGCTTTGTCCCTGTGTCCAGGGACCCAGCAGAGGCGCGTGGTATGCTGCGAGCAGAGAACCTTAAGCTCTTCACGGCAGCGGCGAACTAGCTTCGATTTTATTTCAATAGCAGACACTGCTTTTATAGCCGCCTGGCTGTCAATAAATATGGTAATATTGTCATTTGGTATTGCCATCATTGACACCATATGGGCAGCTTCGGCGATTGCCAGAACCTACGCCTGAAAAACACTACTGTGATCAGGCAGTCTGATCGAGTGGTGTATATTTAGCTCTTCGGAGAAAATTCCAGCACCTGTACCACAGTCCATCTTAGATCCATCTGTGAAGATGGATATCGATTTCCTATTTGTGGGTTCGTCAGTGTTCCATTCCTCCCTGCTGGGGAAATAGCAAGAGAATGGTTTATCAAAGTCAAGGTTGGGAGACAAATAGTCAGAAGTGACAGAGTCTCCCACGTATTTGTTCAGAATCTGTGCATGCCCATTCTGTAGGGTTTCCAGCTTTTGGTTTGGCTGATCCTGAGGGCACTTTTGGCTGCAGATTCTTGCATGTGTAGGTCTAGGGGTACCAGGTTGAGGATTGCCTCCATTCCAGCAGTAGGTGTTGTCCTTATTGCGCCGGTTGTACCTATACATGCTAGTCTTTGTATTTTGGTCATTAGTTTTAAGTTCGATGTTTTGTTTGTGGCTTGCCACAAGACTAAGCTTCCGTATGTGAGTATTGGACGCACAACAGCCGTATACATCCACAGAATTATTTTAGGGTTTGGTCCCCACCTTTTTCCGAAGATTCGGTTGCAGGCGTAAAAAGCATTTGCAGCCTTTTTTACTCTCTCATCGACATTTAGTTTCCAATTGAGCTTCCTATCCAAAATCGTACCCAGATATTTAGCACTCTCCGCTACCCTGAGAGGTATACCCTCAATAGTTGGAGGATCGAAGTTTGGAATCACTCTTTTGTTACTGAACAAGACCAGCTCATTTTTTTGTGGATTGACTCCAAGACCGCATTGTTTTGTCCACATATTAAGTGTTCGTAATGCGTTTTCTAGTAGCTCGCTTATGGTAGGTAGGAATTTGCCTGTAGCAAGTATTACTACGTCATCTGCATTCCGTAAACTTAAAGTCGAGTCTAAAATTTGTTATTAGTACGGAGCACTGTGAACTGCTAAAATTTAGAGTCGAAACTTAAAATGTTTATTGGTAACCCCCTTTATTTTGGACTGCAAGTTCCGTTTATTCGTTTAATTATGTTGCTTTTGCGGTTGTTAGGTTTGTTGTCTGTCAGATTTGAACTGACTGAATATATAGATATTTGGTACTTTGAACAAGGTTGCCTACTCTGTATTTCGTTCCGATAGTGAAAATCTCCGAAAACGTATATTTTGTACTCTATTTCTAAAGCGGAATGAAATCTACTACTTTCGGATAGACAATTCCGAAAGTGGAATTTTCGTACCTGGCAGCTCGTTTTCGAATGTCAAAAGCATTCTAAAACGAAAAATGTGTTTCTACAACAAATGTGATAACGGAAGTGACTAAAAATATCTTAAAATGTTAGTTTTTTTTTTTAGTAAATTTATGTGTTTTGGATACAATATTCTATCGCACTGCAGACCTTTGCAATAGAACTGGATGTTTTTTATTGTGCCATGCAAAGGGAATAGTCTTGATAGCCTCCTTATCCTAAAAACTTTAAGGTAACAGGTAGTTATAAGATGACTGGAACTGCAGAGTTCATCTTGTATGGCATGTAAAAGATACAAAAAAAACGTTCTTCGAAAGGCGAAAGTACCAAACTAAAATAATAAAGAATAGTTAAATAGTGATGTGAATTTTCCCCACCAACAAAATTTTACCTTTTATCACACATTTCACCTCTGTTGTCAAAAGAAACGCTACTGAAAAGTTACCATCAGGAAAGCCCTCAATAGTGGCCCTCGGCCAGCCAGAGTAGTGCAGACCTACGCTCAGGCCGCGGCATACGACGGAGCAAAAAACGTTGAAACTTCGCCGGTCCCTGTTCCTCATGTTTTCTTAGTTATTCTCCAGAAACTTGAAGAACAAAGCAAAATAAATAAAATTATTCTCGATCGCTTGGTTAAGCTCGAAAATAATTAACGGAAAACGCGTACATCAAATAAAATATGAATGAAAAACCAATGTTAAAAATATGCACTTGGAATGCAAACGGACTTTTACAAAAACTCGACGAATTGGAAATATTCATACGCGAGAAAGATCTTGACATTTGCTTGATTTCTGAAACTCACGTGAAAAGGGGATCGAGTTTAAAAATAAAAGGCTATAATGACTTCCACGCTTGTCACCCTTCGGGAAACGCGAGAGGTGGATCATCATTGTTTATTAAAGACTGCATTGAGCAATACGAAGACCTGAAAATAGAGCTTGAAACTATGCAACTGTGCACGATTCGAGTTAAAAATAGTCAGCGTACTCTTAGAATTTCATCTATCTACTGTCCACCGCGTACCGAGCTTGAAAAAAGTGATTATACTAACTTGCTTAAATCGCTCAAACCAAACTTCATTATTGGCGGCGATTTTAATGCAAAACACACGTTCTGGGGTTCTAGCAGTGGCGTCTCGTCAGGGTGTGCAAGGTGTGCATTGCACACCCTGATCTAACGAAAATAAGTCCCTCATCAAACACTGTGTAATAATAATTACACACAAATAATGATATGCACAATTCCATAACCCATAAAACCTCCATAACACAGCCAACGCAGCCAACAGCTACAGCCTACACCATACATACCTATTCATATTCATCCTTTATAAATTATAAATCTTCTTTCAAAATTCCTTAACCGCTGAGAAAAAAAAAATTAACTTGTACAAAAACTCGCTGTGCACCATTCTGTTGATTTCATCAAATAAATTCATCCAACTCCAAACTATATCCCTCTACAAGATTTCTCCAGTATTCATCCCCATCGTCATTCGTCACCCGCACGCCGCCGTACTTAAATCGCTTTACTTTGATGAACTTGTAGTGAACTCGTGCGAAGGTTTTCTTTGCACGGGCTGTATTCATTTTCTCTTCTTTTGCATCTGTTCTGTTCTGTTTCCGTAAAGCGTCATAAGTCAAATACACAAAACACAATGTATTACATCGATATTGATACTCGTGCAAATAAAAGCTGTGCACGAAAGCCGATGAATGAATGGTTGACGTTGAACTTAGCTTTTCGTTTAAGTGGTTGGGGATTGGGGTTGCAGTTTCGTGCGGTGCTTTTGATTTTGTATGCGAAAGTTTTATTTTTCTATATTTTATTTTGAAAACAAAATTAGATATCATGATTGAGAAAACAATAAATGGGACGTGTTTTCAGGCAACTTATTGATATTTCTAAAAAATGTATAATTTTAAAGAATTTGCACACCCATCTAAATAATTCACGCAACGCTGCTGGGTTCTAGATATATCTCGCGAAAAGGAAGAATGCTATATGGGGCAGGTATGGAGTATAGTTGTGATTTCCATTCGACGGGCAAACCGACCTACTGGCCAACTGATACTTCAAAAACACCTGACCTGATCGATTTTTTCGTCGTGAAAGGAATATCTACCAACCACATTAAAGTTGAAGAGAGCTTTGATCTGTCATCTGATCATTCACCGGTTATTTTAAGATTAAGCGTAAAACTAGTAAATAACCTTGAGCCAGCGAGATTAACTGGTAGAACAACTAACTGGGAAGGCTTTAGGAACGAAATTGAAGAGAGTGTTAAACTGAGCGTTCCACTTATGACACCCTATGAACTTGAGGTTGAAGTAGATCGCTTCGTTGAGATCGTACAGCTCGCTTCCTGGAATAATACGCCTAATCCAAGGAAAACGGCGGCCAAATACGGTCTACGATATCCTCCCGAAATAAAAGAATTGGTCAACGAAAAAAGGAAGGGGCGTAAAAAATGGCAAATGGCAACAGAGTCGCGCTCCGCAACATAAAACACATTTAAATTATCTGTGCAATTTGTTGAAGACAGATTTAAAAATCATGCGATAGGTTCTTACCTTGAAAGTTTAACGACGAAAAAAGATTCCAATTATTCACTTTGGAAAGCTGTAAAAGGCACCAAAAGGCCCAAAATCCCCGCGCCGCCAATTAAAATAAATCAAAATTAATTGGCAAGGGCAGATAAGGAAAAAGCGGACGTTTTTGCCGCCCACTTAGAAGAAACCTTTAAACCGTGCGATGGTCGAGCGGTACACGACAGTGTTATTGGGACGGAATTACAATCCGACGATTTAATACTCAAAAGTGCAACGCTAAGGGAACTAAAACGTGAAATTGAATCCCTAAAACCTAAGAAAGCTCCTGGGTATGATTTGGGAGACGTTCTCAAAGTTCTACCAAGAAAAACAAGAAACTTCTTCATATAATAAATGCCGCGCTCAGAATAAAACACGTGCCGAGCCAGTGGAAAGTTGCGGAGGTCATAATGGTTTTAAAACCAGGAAAACCGCCAAATGAAGCAAAGTCGTATAGACCAATTTCCCTTCTTCCAGTCATATCCAAAGTTTTCGAGAGAATTTTACTAACGCGCCTACAACCGGTTATAGAAAACAATAATCTTATCCCTGACCATCAGCTTGGGTTCAAAACCAAGCATTCGACGATTGACCAAGTGCATAGAATTACTGACGTAAATGAGAAAGCATTTGAAAAAAAAAGATATGCTCAAGCGTATTCGTTGGCGTCTCACAAGCCTTTGATAAGGTGTGACATGACGGCTTAAAATTTAAATTACGACAAGTTCTTCCCGTACGCCTATATGATATTTTAGATTCATATCTCGGGAATAGACTCTTCCGTGTTAGACATGGAAACGAATACTCTGAGCTTAAGGAAATTTCGGCCGGCGTGCCGCAAGGAAGTGTCCTTGGGCCCCTTCTCTATCTGTTATATACTCGCGATATACCAAGAGAAGATGGCACTACTCTCGCTACGTTCGCCGACGACACCACTATCCTAGCAGTAGGTAACACTATTGAAGAAACGACTGCAAAACTGCAAATCGCACTGAATAAGGTAAATGAATGGGCGAGGGACTGGCGGATCACCTTCAACGAAACTTAATCTGTTCACGTGAATTTCACGTATAAGAAAACAAATGACCAATTTTTTTAAACTTGGCCCGAATACAGTTTGTAAACGAGGCCAAATATCTAGGAATGACACTCGACGCAAAGATGAAATGGAATTCGCACGTGAAAATGAAACGTAAAGAACTCGATATCAAATATAGAGAAATATACTGGCTCCTCGGAAAATATTCCAAGCTCAGTACCGAAAACAAACTGCTTCTATACAAGCAAATGCTAAAGCCGGTGTGGACCTACGGTATACAACTTTGGGGAAACAGACTTATCGGACATGTCAACAATACAGTCCGACGAATTTTGGACGAGAACAATTTATTGCGCCAACTACAAAGAACGAAACCGTTCGACTTGGCAAGATAAGATTTACCGCGTCTAAATTGCGGAACATGCAGGATATTTCATTGGCAAGTAGCCTGTCAAAAGATTTTATTTCGTTATAGAAAAATTGCTTGATAAGTTATATCTTAGTTGCAGTATCTAACAATTCTTCGAAGGGTGGTTTTTTTAGGCAGTAAAAATCTGACACTACTATGAGCACGCGCTTGCTATTCTCATAGTGGGTCGTTTTTTTTTTTTTTTTTATATACTTCTCCCGAGAAAGGCGAACCTATAACGCTTCAACAGCGCCCCGAGATGCCTGCAGATGTATGTTTGTTCTGCACTTAAATTGCTGCAAATTGTAGTCTTCGGGAAATATATCCCCAGGAAGCGAGTTCCAAAGTTTGCTTGTCCTGTAACAGAAGGAGTTTTTGAAAGTTGATGTCCTCGCGGTTGTCAAGTTTGCTGTATGGTCATGAGCATTAGCAGCCTGTCTTGTTGGGCGCCCAAAAGTTGCATTTCGAGGGAGTTCCTCAGAACATCTACCATGGAAGTACCTATAGAACAAGCATAGGTCAGCGACTTGTCTTCTGTGCAGCAACGGTTGTAGATTCGATGTGAGTGTAGGGTCTCCAATGAGTCGAACTGCTCGTCTCTGTATGCTATCAAGCAGGTTAAGTGAATGTTTTGGGGCCGAGCTCCATATATGGGAACAATATTCCAAGCCTGGTCTAACCTGTGCTTTGTAGAGAAGGAGAAGTTGCTTGGGGCTAAAGTACCTCTTTGCTCTAAATAAGTAGCTCAACTTTGCGGACGCCGATCTTGCGATATAGGATATGTGGTTCTGCCATGTGATTCCTGAGTTGACTGTGACTCCTAGAAGGTGCATTGAGTCATTGTTATGGATTGGATGGTCATCCTGGAAAATTTTCTGGAAAATGTTGTAAGCTGTGTCTTGTTTGCATTAAATACAACCAAGTTGTCCTTTCCCCACTTCAAGATTTTGTCCAGATCATCATTTAGAGAATTAATTTGTTCACATCTCTCACTGTGTGATGTAGCCGTATTCACAGGCCCATTGTTCGATATGGAGGATATAAGAGTGCTGTCATCTGCAAAGCTGTAGATATTATTATTTGTCGATCCAACTAAATCGTTGATGTGGAGAAGAAATAGAGTTGGAGAAAGAATAGATCATTGGGGCACTCCTGCATTTATAGCAAACGAATTGGATGATACACCATCTACAACAACTTGGATCGATCTTCCCAGAAGAAAATTTTGCATTTGCTTTGAGTAAAAGGTTTTAGCAAAGTAAAAGCCCTTAGCAATTGCTTTGAATCGGTATGAATAAAAACCTAGTTTGCTAAAGTAAGTTCGAAAATTCGAACATAGCTTTTACTTCGCTGCACGTGTACTTGCCTCGCAATTTCTTTCAAACCTGACCAGTAATTTTGAATTTTACTTGAAATTCTAACAACTTTTGTGCAAATTGAAATTTAAAAAAATGAAATTCAGAAATATGATTGCAATCTATAGCTCCAATTGCACCTGGAAATATGATTTTTGTTTGCCAAATAGGTTGTTGATGTTTTATTTTTTCTTCAGGTGTCCATGACAAGAAATAATTGATTTTTTCACAGGTATTTTGATGATTTTCATGCACGAACAAAACTTTATTTATATAGACTAGCTGACCCGGCAAACTTCGTTCCGCCCAAATTTGTTAATGTAATGAAAATAATAATTCCGAGCATGCACAATGCACTAACTAATTTATGTAATTCGGCAATGATGTTGACGTGTCGTCCAACCATCCGCTTTTTCACTAAATTGACAATGTGAGAAACATGGGGAATCAAGACTGATGCTACAAATGCACAAACATCCATCGATTATCCTTGCAATAAATTATTTGTCATAGTGAAAGCGAGACGCACGGGAAATTGAAGTCGAACGAATGGTAAATCGTTCTGAATAAGCGAAATCTGCGGAATAAGAGTGTTTGCCTTTGAATTTTCCCCTCAAATTCATCACTTGCATGATATTTGATATGAGATCCTTCCCCACGAATCAAATGCGATCCGTTACAAAGTTTCGGTACATTGATGTTGCGCAACAAAATTTTAACTGAGCCGACTTTCAAATCCAATTTATGTTGAGGTAGGCCCGGAACATTTAAAGAATTCAAAAATTCAACTAATCCCCATAAAGTTTTTTTTCACAACAAAAGGTAGAATTATGCCCTTCCTTCCAACCAAAAAATCATAAAAATCGAACTACCTGTCCCCGAGTTATGGATGCACATACGGACGTCAGTCTCTTTTATATGTAGGTAACTGTACCCACCCGGCTTTGCCCGTACCTTTCGTATTAAATTATGCTCACATTTCGCAAATTGCTTTATTTGGACAGCGTCCATTAATAATTTTCATCATATGACTTTAGAAATAGCGTTTGATTTTGTTTTTGAGTGGGACGTGCCACAATCCGTTTTCTTATCCCGCTTATGTTTTTCAAAGTTCCACCTATAGGTCAAAAACTATCCGAAATTTAAAACTGGAAGCAACCATATCCATCTACAAAATTTCAATCAACTTGGTAGCGCTGATTCGGCGATCGGCAACAGCGCCACCTATCAAGTCCAAAAGTATCCTATCCTTCAAGCGGGAACGAAGAATATAAATCTATAAAATTTCATTGAAATCGGGTGAGTGGTTTCGGAGATCGATTACAACGCCATATAGCGGGTCAAAAATCCTATCTTTTAAGTTTGCGTTAACCTGAAATACAACAATACGAACAAAACAAAAGAAGAATCATAAAAATTGACCCAGTGGTTATCGAGTTATATCATCATCATCGAGTTTCATCCCGAAAGAATTATAGGTATGAATTAAGAAGATTATTATTAAAGAAAATTTAATTGACCTGAATAACGACATACGCCTACAACGCCACATGTTGAGGATTTTCCGACGATGTGCACTAAGAAATTCAGTTTTTGTTAAAAATAATAAATTAATTATTTTATAATATGTATTTTATCAATATAATAACTCCGATCGAAGCATCTGTTTTAAACGATATTTATTTTGTTTACATCCTCGTTGACGATATTTGCAGCACGCATTCTGTCAATGTTATGCCAACGCCATAAGGTTACATCAAAAAAGTTTGAACTGTAAAAGCGCTATGGTTACATTAGATATAATTTAATATGGTGGTTAAGTATTCTTAAATTTTCTAATTTTCCGCGCAATTTTCTTAATTTTTTCTTTCATAAGATTTTTCTCCTGACAATAACAAACACAACAAAAAAAATTAGCGAAATCGGTCCAGCCGTTCACGCGTCATGCCGCGACCAAGGGAAATAGGGATTCATTTTTATATATATAGATTCAGCATTGGCACATTTGTTCGAACAGCTTGACTCAATGCGATTCGTTCGAAGTCCATTTCTCGCTCCAATTCTCGATTAACTGCGTCAAATCAAAGCTTTGTTGCGCATTTCATCTGACATCTCCAGTTCATTATCCGATGTCACAGTGCGAATTCGATGCAAAATATCGTCGGCCATAATATCATCTTTGTATAATCAAAGTATCTATCTACTTCATTTCAAAAAGTTACTTAATGTAACATAGTAAACATAATTTATTAGAACAAACTTTTTGGGTATACCTATATTTAAAAAAAAAAAAAAAAAATTCAAAATTGTTGACAACAACAATTTGCTTGGAAAATAATTAAAATAATTGACAACAACAATTGCTCTTAAAATTCAAAATATATTTTTTTTTATTTGAAGTGTCACTACTTGATTTCTATCCCGTTAATTTTTTTTCAAAGTGTATTTCCCCATTCAAACTTTAATTTTCTAATTTTCCGCGCAATTTTCTTAATTTTTTCTTTCATAACTTTGTTCTCCTGACAATAACAAACACAACAAAAAAAGAATTAGCGAAATCGGTCCAGCCATTCTCTCGTGATGCCCTTACCAACGAACATCATTTCATTTTTATTTATATAGATTTATAGACAAATCATCGAAAATTCACATTGCTTCCTTTTTTTTTTGTGTAAAAAATGTGAGTACAAAATATTTAGCAAAAGGTCTGAGTCAACTAAATAGCAGACTCAGGATTTGCATAGCATTTGCTTTGTTTATTCATACCGATCTGAGTAAAAGGTCAGTGCCGCCGCTTTTCGAACATGTCAAAAGTGTCTTGAGTAAAAGCAATTGCTACGCTTTATTCATACGACCAAGTGTCTTTGGAAGATTTTCACCTACCCTCGGTAAAAAAAAAACAAAAAACATTTCCATAATGTTTGATTTGTTCCGTATAATTTTTAATGTCAATTCGTTCTTCATTATTTTCTGCATTCATCCAAAGTGCAACCGAATTAATTTTCTTTGGTTTTATTTGTCTTTAAAAACCGTAATTTGTTCTTATCCGGCTTGTTTGTTATTTGTTTTGATCTCTTGATTTGATAGATCTCATGAGAAATAACTCGAGACTTGACAAATCTAATGAGAAATAATTCAAGACTTGAAAACACCAATCCGTAAAAGGGAAAAGTATTAAGTACTATTTTTTTCCGTTTCGAATATTTAACAGAGTACAAAAACAAAAGCGGAACGAAAATCACTTTTGATTGCCTTTCGGAAAGAAATACAGAGTAGGGCCCCAGGTACCCATATTGTTGGCGTTTCCATAATATAGAAAATATTGTTCAGTTAATTTAAATATGAATAAAAAATAGATAAAACTAGTCAAGAAACCACCGCAAAAGCTGCAAGAGCACACCGCCTTCAGTAGCACTAACGTCGTCTTGCTTACTGGAATTGTCTTCAAACCAATTTCAACGGACCATCTTCATGTGCATTGCCCCATTTGTTGAGAGCTGCTTGCGCTGCCATCCAATGCTAACATACGATATGTAAATATGTAAATAGTTGACGTAACATTATTTCTAGTCGCTTACCAAGTATTTCTCTCTCTCTCTAAAACTTTTTTTTTTTGTTAGAATAAAATTTACGATTTATAACAAAAATTTACTTATAGGTCCACATAATACGAGTGTCATTGTTTTCTTTTTCTAATTTCAAATCCACATAAATAATATAACGATTTAGAAAGGAGTTTCCTCACTATTTCTTATTAAAAATTGATTTTAATTTCAACCCTAATTCGTGGGCGTTATTTTATTAAAAAAAAAAAAAAAAAAAAAAAATTTTATATATATAAGAAAAACTATATAATATGTTTTTGATGCCTATATATAACATTTCAAATAAACTTTACTTGAAAATATATTCTAATTGTAATAACAAATAAAAATAAATTATAAACAGAACACAGCGGGAGCTAGCGGATTATACCATAGCACCACCACCACCACCACCTCCGCCGCCAGCACCAACAACTTCTAACTCAAATTTAACTTCCACTGGTGGTGTTGGCATCGGCCAAGGTTTGTATTTTTGTAACAAAACAAAAACCATTTGAATTCTTTGTTTTTTTTTTTTTAAGTAGTCTTCGACAAAGGGAAACGAGTAAATTTCTTTTTAAATGCGTATTGCAAATAATTTTACTTTTAATCTTAGCTTTAGACTCCATCTGGCGGATCCATCTGGCGGAATGCTCTCTAGTGTGTGTGTACATGTTGTTTGTTGTGTGTGGTGACCTATTTACTTGTTTCTCTTGTTTGATTTTTGCATTTTTTTAAAAGAAACATTAATTCGTAGAGTGTGCGTGTTAACAAAAAAATATACAAGAGATGGATATTGAACACGTGGAGGGCTGAGTTCGGCGTTGTTCCTTTCAGTGCTTCTTCTTTTACTAAACAGGGTAATGTTGATGACAGCGGAGCTCCCGCCTGCGAAGATTGGATGTTGATGGAGCTGCGGATATGTATCCTTCGTAGATCAACAGGCTTCTCCAACCAGGGGCCGAATTAACGCATCCGTCAGCCAGCCATACGTCAATGAATTTAGTAGATCTTACAAGTAAAAGAATAACGCATTCAGTCACGTATTACTCGATCACGGACGCGGAACCCCAGGCCTCCAACCAGACGCCATTCACACACACCAATTGCTCTCCAATAGTTAGGTCTTCCTCTGTTGCACGTGCTTTTCAAAATTTCATTCGTATGCATTTTTATATGTGTTGCTTCTCGTTTTCGTTGTCCCTCAGGGATGGACTAAGAAGATCTTAGGACCAATAACTCATTGTTCTCCACATGACCTTGCCCGCGTAGTCTTTGTATTTAAAGCTTTTTGACCAGTCGTCGTTGAATCTCATCCTCCGTACTTCATTGCAACAAACATTGAATCGACTATCAACCGAAGAATCTTTCTATCAAAGGTTCCAAAGAGGTTTTTATCGCGCCGGCCGTGCATCTGTCCATATTTCTGCAACATATACCAGGACAGGGATGTTGTCATGTCGCCTTGGGTATGTCAAAGAGGGGTTTACTTCTTATACGCCTACTTAGCCCTTGAAGAAACAGCGGTTCACGAGAGAGATTCTTGCGAGGAAATTAAAAAGCCGAGGTAGACAAAAAGTTATACTTGCCCACTGTTACGTTTTACCCGCATCGCCCATTGAGAGTTGCGTCTTGATGACAGCACTACTGCGTTTTGTCCTCCATAACCACAGACAGACCGTTCATTCGCGCCAGCGTTGCCAAATGAACCTTTTTGAGCCTCAGAACACTTGGTCCCCACTTTCTGAAAAACGATCAAAGTGGCCCCTTTTTCAGTTTAAGATTTTATTCTTTATTGAACGAAACATATGAAAAAAATTGTTTTTTGTTAAAAAATAAACGTCTTCCTCTCTATATTAGTATTTTATGTGGAGACCCCTTTTTTAGGCTCGGGCCTCTTTTAAGTCCCCTTTTTGAAAATTTTCAGCGGCAACGCTGATTCGCGCCATTAACAGGCCGATGCATTTCCCTACCATAGGAAGACCTCGCCTTAGGTGGCGCGCATAAGTAGAAAACGACCTCAACCAACTTGGAGTGCGCAACTGCAGGCAGTTGGCTAAGGACCGGGCCAACTGGAGAGGCTTGTTGGTTGAGGCCCTGGTTCACACCGAACTGTAGCGCCACCTAAGTAAGTAAGTTTCCGTACCCTCTGCATATGCTAGGAGGTGAGCGGTCTTTTGAAAAATCACAAATTATGGGTTCATTCGTTTACGCAACTGATATAAAACGATCCCAATTGCACAAAGTCTATACCTACACGTTCTCATTAAAAATGACAGAAAAAGATAAAATTAGCAAAGTAACGAGCAGTTCCTCTCTTGACTCGAAACAGTTCTCAGTGATGCCAGACTTTTTGGAATGAATTGCCCACGATGACTATCAAACAAATGACCAAAAATATGTTTTTTTCGAGTTTGGACAGAGCAGGAAGATGTCTCCCTTGTTCCTGCACAGGCGGACGAGTATGGCCTAAATTTTGATTGCCAAACCAACCTCCTGTCGAATAAGTACCTTCCGATGTGCCCTCTTCTACTCCAAACAACTTCTTGGCTTGCATAGAGAAGGTGGGTGATATCCTCAGCGACTTGCTTGGGTCCTGGGTCTTCACAGTACCTGCTTGTAATAATATTCACTAATCCTAATCTCATGGAATACTTCCTCAGAAGCCAATGACCGGAGAGCATTCCTATCGCTAATCACAACCTTGCTCTGCTGAGTTTTGTCAATTTTCCAGATTTTTTCGATTTAAAACAGGCTGCAATGGCTTTGAAACCCCATGGACTTCTAGGTGGGATCATCTTGAGGCTGTCTTATTGAAGGTTTTATCAAGAGCAATTCCCATTCCGACGTTAAAAAATAACAAAATACACAGTTTTTTGTTGTTCTGAGTGCTAAAAATATATGTATAATTATTCGCCCTTTTTCGCCATCTTAGCTTCTTTTTTTTTAAAAGCAAAGTGCCCACGGAATTGGTAATTACCCACGATCTGGTATCACTGCTCCCAGTCAAGGCCATTGGTTTCCAATTGTTGCATTTAGAGGGAACTCCGCTCCCTTTTCTGCACAGAACGTCTTTTTTTTCAGTGCCCTCAGTATCACAGTGGGCAGGTACCTACCCAACACACTCTAAGAAGGTCCTGCGGGCATCTACGTGAAGTTAGCCCGCACTTTTTCTAGAATGAAAAACGTGAAATGCAGTTCGATAGACATTCGTTTGTAGTTGTTTGTAGTGAAATTTATTTCGTTTGTAGTTCAACCGTTAGAAAGTTAGAACCATTAGAAAAAAATTTCAGCCCGCACTTTTGGCTTTTTGAAATGAAAACTAGCCAGTTGCATTCGAAATCGTTTGTAGTTGTTTGTAGTGAAATTCTTTTTTTTTTTGTAATTTTTTATTTTGGAGATATAAGGACATTTGTGTTTGCACCTATAACTCCGAATTTACAATAGACAGAAATTATTTAAAAATACTGGTGCATAAAGCACGTCCTAACTTAAATAACTGCATTTAAAATTTCTGAATTTACTCAAGCGTTACTTAATAAAACGCAATTAAAGTCAAAAATCGCATCCGCTTAGAGTTGCATCCATATATGGATCTCCCACCAACAACAAGACAACGGTAAACAAATTTCCGCAAAGCATTCATCCCTGTCCATCGATATGAGTCACTATTTGTCCATTGGCAACAACAACCAGTCAATCAACCCCTATTTTATCCAACAAATTTTTCTATTCTTTCGAATAACATTAAAAACTAACCCGTTTTAAACAATTTATAACAACAAAAATGCAATATTTGCAAAGTATATACTCCTGGCTATCTAATACAATTCAAATTTTGTGAATTTATCACAAAGACGAAGATTTAGATGCAACTTAAACACACACTACTTTGTCATACAAACTCATATCAATATTTCCGTTACTAAGCAACTCAAAATATGGAAATCTATTTTTTTCTAATGCTTTCTATTAGATGTATCTAACGGAATAAAAAAAAGTGATCTTTCATCAATAGATAATGATTTATTCAAGATTCAAGAAAATCGTTAAAATCGTCCGCGTAGACCGATTTAAGGGGATGGATATTTCAAATGCTGGACAACTACAAACGACAAAAACTAGTTGGTTGTTAGAAAGCATGTATGCTCTATCTAATAAAACCAAAAATTTCAAAATTGTACCAACCAAAAAGAATTTATATGCAATTTAAGCAGAAAAATAAAAATGGCGATATCTCCGTAACGGTACAATGCAAAGTGGCGAAATTTTCTATTTTCAATAGATTTCCACCCCACCAATCTAATAAAATAAAAATTGTATCAATCGGCCTAACGGTTTATGATTTATATGGAATTTAAGCGAAATGCGAGCTTAAATTTGCGTGTGAAGTTAGCCCGCACTTTTTCTATAATGAAAAACGGAGTTTGCAGTTCGATAGACATTCGTTTGTAGAGGTTTGTAGTGAATTTGTTTTTGTTTGTAGTTCAACCGTTAGAAAGTTAGAACCATTAGAAAAAAAAATTTCAATTCCTTAAAACTGTGTTATCTCCGAAACCGTAGCAAGTAAAGTGATAAAATTTTCAATTTTGGAAAGTGTTTCACTTTGTGAATCTAATAAAATACAAATTATACCAATCGGCCTAACGGTTTATGATTTATATGAAATTTAAGCAAAATATAGGCTTCAACTTAAGGTACCCATAACTCAAAAACTGTTGAACTACAAACGATGAAATTCTACATTGCTATTGTACGTACCCTTTTCTAACTGTGACATAAAATAGAAGACAGCCCGCATTACTGGACACTTTTTATTCCCAATTTAAGGGGAGCCTGCAAT
The DNA here is from genome assembly GCA_946477585.1 of Cheilosia urbana. Classification (NCBI taxonomy): domain Eukaryota; kingdom Metazoa; phylum Arthropoda; class Insecta; order Diptera; family Syrphidae; genus Cheilosia; species Cheilosia urbana. The sequence continues at coordinate 94,869,862 of OX297854.1, forward strand.
GGTTCAAATTTGCTCATTTTTAAGCGATTCGATATTTCCATCGCTAGGATGCTGTGAAGGGTGGAATATGTTTTTTTCCAATGGAACTACCCATCTCTTTCTAAAAAAGTTGTCAGAAATCATTTTTTTATAACGGTTAAAATTTTATTCGCAATTTAATATCGGAATAATTCCCATTTAAGCAACCCGATAACTCAAAAAACTGTTGAACTACAAACGATGAAACTTTACATTTCGAATATATATATATATTATATAATGCATGGTATAAAATACAAGACAGTCCGCATGACTGGATACTTTTTATTCGCAATTTAAGGGAAGTCTAAAATGTGTTCAACTGCCCATATTTAAGCAGTTCGATATTTCTAATGCAGAACAACTTCAAACAACAAACAATAATGTTTTCTAATCCGTTGATCATTATCTTTCTAAGGACGTTAAAAAAATGACCTTTGTTCAACAAATAATATTTTATTTGCATTTTTTTCAGCTACCGCCAGGCCTCATTTTCTGGATAGGATTTTTCAGAAACTGTGGCACTACAAACGATGAAACTTTCCATTTCTAATGTATGCACCCTTCTAAATGCATAGTACGAAATAGAAGCCAGCCAGCACTACAGGACACGTTTTATTCTAAGTTTAAGCAAAGCCTAAAATGTATTCGAAAAAGCTGCAAGAATCTGTTCACAACATAACTTCATTTCATTAAATGTACCTATCTTCTCTACCCATTCTAACAAAATTAAACAATTTTATTTCGATCGTGTAGATCACAATTTACGTTGAATAAGCATGAGTAAGTAGGTAGGTATGTATCTCTTTTCTAATGCAAAGTAGGAAATTGTGTGCATCGCAATCAAAGGGTTTGCCTTTATTCCACCACCCTTGCACATATCCAATCAGGTATGAGTATGACCCAACCACGCAAACAAAATGTAGGGCACATGCGTTTATTGTGGTGCAAATCGTGTCATTGATTGAAAAAATACCTACTTCTCGCTACCAATAAACTCATATCATATCACCAATTACCCTGGTAGGTACCTACTTCGGTATCCATTTTTTGCGGCTTTATTATTGTCCATGCCAATCACATTATATGGCCTACACTGCACATATTTAACGTTTTCAAAATAACCAAACATAACTGTACCTACAATCCATGTCCAGTCACCATTTCTTACTTAATCTTCCCACAAAAACAGGACGGGAAGTGCTTAATATTTCGCTAATTGTTCCGTTTCATTCTCTCTCCTTTCAAAGGATTAAAAAAAAAAGTCGGTCATTTACCGAACGATGCGCACACGATCATATGCGTTCAATCGTGGTCACACCCCCAAAAATCTTTTCTGCGACGGTCATGACACGATCCGCACCACAATAAACGCATGTGCCCTACATTTTGTTTGCGTGGTTGGGTCATACTCATACCTGATTGGATATGTGCAAGGGTGGTGGAATAAAGGCAAACCCTTTGATTGCGATGCACACAATTTCCTACTTTGCATTAGAAAAGAGATACATACCTACCTACTTACTCATGCTTATTCAACGTAAATTGTGATCTACACGATCGAAATAAAATTGTTTAATTTTGTTAGAATGGGTAGAGAAGATAGGTACATTTAATGAAATGAAGTTATGTTGTGAACAGATTCTTGCAGCTTTTTCGAATACATTTTAGGCTTCGCTTAAACTTAGAATAAAACGTGTCCTGTAGTGCTGGCTGGCTTCTATTTCGTACTATGCATTTAGAAGGGTGCATACATTAGAAATGGAAAGTTTCATCGTTTGTAGTGCCACAGTTTCTGAAAAATCCTATCCAGAAAATGAGGCCTGGCGGTAGCTGAAAAAAATGCAAATAAAATATTATTTGTTGAACAAAGGTCATTTTTTTAACGTCCTTAGAAAGATAATGATCAACGGATTAGAAAACATTATTGTTTGTTGTTTGAAGTTGTTCTGCATTAGAAATATCGAACTGCTTAAATATGGGCAGTTGAACACATTTTAGACTTCCCTTAAATTGCGAATAAAAAGTATCCAGTCATGCGGACTGTCTTGTATTTTATACCATGCATTATATAATATATATATATTCGAAATGTAAAGTTTCATCGTTTGTAGTTCAACAGTTTTTTGAGTTATCGGGTTGCTTAAATGGGAATTATTCCGATATTAAATTGCGAATAAAATTTTAACCGTTATAAAAAAATGATTTCTGACAACTTTTTTAGAAAGAGATGGGTAGTTCCATTGGAAAAAAACATATTCCACCCTTCACAGCATCCTAGCGATGGAAATATCGAATCGCTTAAAAATGAGCAAATTTGAACCATTGCAGGCTCCCCTTAAATTGGGAATAAAAAGTGTCCAGTAATGCGGGCTGTCTTCTATTTTATGTCACAGTTAGAAAAGGGTACGTACAATAGCAATGTAGAATTTCATCGTTTGTAGTTCAACAGTTTTTGAGTTATGGGTACCTTAAGTTGAAGCCTATATTTTGCTTAAATTTCATATAAATCATAAACCGTTAGGCCGATTGGTATAATTTGTATTTTATTAGATTCACAAAGTGAAACACTTTCCAAAATTGAAAATTTTATCACTTTACTTGCTACGGTTTCGGAGATAACACAGTTTTAAGGAATTGAAATTTTTTTTTCTAATGGTTCTAACTTTCTAACGGTTGAACTACAAACAAAAACAAATTCACTACAAACCTCTACAAACGAATGTCTATCGAACTGCAAACTCCGTTTTTCATTATAGAAAAAGTGCGGGCTAACTTCACACGCAAATTTAAGCTCGCATTTCGCTTAAATTCCATATAAATCATAAACCGTTAGGCCGATTGATACAATTTTTATTTTATTAGATTGGTGGGGTGGAAATCTATTGAAAATAGAAAATTTCGCCACTTTGCATTGTACCGTTACGGAGATATCGCCATTTTTATTTTTCTGCTTAAATTGCATATAAATTCTTTTTGGTTGGTACAATTTTGAAATTTTTGGTTTTATTAGATAGAGCATACATGCTTTCTAACAACCAACTAGTTTTTGTCGTTTGTAGTTGTCCAGCATTTGAAATATCCATCCCCTTAAATCGGTCTACGCGGACGATTTTAACGATTTTCTTGAATCTTGAATAAATCATTATCTATTGATGAAAGATCACTTTTTTTTATTCCGTTAGATACATCTAATAGAAAGCATTAGAAAAAAATAGATTTCCATATTTTGAGTTGCTTAGTAACGGAAATATTGATATGAGTTTGTATGACAAAGTAGTGTGTGTTTAAGTTGCATCTAAATCTTCGTCTTTGTGATAAATTCACAAAATTTGAATTGTATTAGATAGCCAGGAGTATATACTTTGCAAATATTGCATTTTTGTTGTTATAAATTGTTTAAAACGGGTTAGTTTTTAATGTTATTCGAAAGAATAGAAAAATTTGTTGGATAAAATAGGGGTTGATTGACTGGTTGTTGTTGCCAATGGACAAATAGTGACTCATATCGATGGACAGGGATGAATGCTTTGCGGAAATTTGTTTACCGTTGTCTTGTTGTTGGTGGGAGATCCATATATGGATGCAACTCTAAGCGGATGCGATTTTTGACTTTAATTGCGTTTTATTAAGTAACGCTTGAGTGAATTCAGAAATTTTAAATGCAGTTATTTAAGTTAGGACGTGCTTTATGCACCAGTATTTTTAAATAATTTCTGTCTATTGTAAATTCGGAGTTATAGGTGCAAACACAAATGTCATTATATCTCCGAAATAAAAAATTACAAAAAAAAAAGAATTTCACTACAAACAACTACAAACGATTTCGAATGCAACTGGCTAGTTTTCATTTCAAAAAGCCAAAAGTGCGGGCTGAAATTTTTTTCTAATGGTTCTAACTTTCTAACGGTTGAACTACAAACGAAATAAATTTCACTACAAACAACTACAAACGAATGTCTATCGAACTGCATTTCACGTTTTTCATTCTAGAAAAAGTGCGGGCTAACTTCACGTAGATCCTGCGGGCACAATTCCCTTAGCATCAAACGCGACCTGACTATCAATGTACGTAGATATCGATCACGTTTCAAGTTGCTCCGCAGCTTTGATTTCGTCCAGAACATCTATCTGGAATTATACACTGCATGTGTCCGAAAATCGGAGGGCCACCTGTAGGTCCTACCCGTTCGACCTTATGCGTGACAGCGTCAACTTACTAGTTTCGAATTCATCAGTGTATAATGAAATCTTACTTTCCCTCGAAAGTAGATCCATCGCTTTGTAACTTTTGCCGAAGTCGAGTGTAAGTCTTTTATCATTGTCACACATGTCGTACGTAGGGCAATGCAGACTGTTCTGTCCGTTTCTACTTAATTTGACTTAATTTTGACTTAATTTTGACCAAATGTCAGTCTTTCTTATTACAACTTTCAACGGTTTTCATCTCCTTAAATGCATTTTAGTTTCCGCCAAAGTTACCTTTCAGCTCTTCAGTCATGTTTGACCCAGTAAATATAGCCGCGGAAAGCTTTTTTCCCAGCCCCAACATCGCATCGACCACCACCTCAAATGAATATATATATTTATTCTCTCATTATTCTTGTACAGTATTTTCTAGCAGTAGCAATAAACTGTAAGTTTTACTATGCATTATATTTGTTTCCCCGTTTTTTTCGTTGTTTTCCTTTGTTTGTCAATTTACACAATCGCTCGCATTTGAGATCGCATTTTTAAGTACTCGCGCATTTTTTCCGTTAACTTCTCAATAAAACAGAACTTTGTCTGCATTCAAGTTGACTGTGTAAATTGACGCGTTTTGAATGATTCTAGATTTAAGAATTTCAAATAAATGTTTTCAGCATAATGACGGACTGGACCCCCACCGATAAATATTAACTTCTCAAATAAATATGCTCATAGCCTTAAGACCTAACACTTAGCTAGAATAAGAACCTTACAAACACGAGACAAACAAGATGCGTTTTTTTTTATAACAATTTTCCAACAATTCTCCTCCTAGATGACCCGACGACAGCGATTGTTAGTACGTCTGAATCCAATCAACCTCCTTCACAGACACACACGCAGACGCAGAACCAAAAACCCGTAGGACATCATCCCGGCTACATTGGCATGATGCGGTACAACTCGGAAGTGCGAAGAATGGATTCAGGAGGAGCACAGCCGCCACGCCCCCCCTACTCGTCGGGGCCGCCACCGACGCCTCGCGGACGAGTAATGTACAACAGCAACTACAACAATATGAGACCGCCTTCTCAGCACGAAGCTAACTATCGAATGGGTTTCGGACCGCCGCCGTACAGAGGGGAGGGCCCCTGCCAGGGCAACAATTACGGTCCGCGTAGATTGCAGAGGCAGTAATGTACTGAACTATTTATGTTAACCATAAGAACATATATTTATTTATCGTGTATTATTTAAAAGAAATTATGCAAACCAAAAAGCTCATCTTAGTAGTTTTAACTAAAATCTAAGCGCAATTATTATCATTTATATAGAGACACACAGAGGTATTTTTCTCGATGCGCGCGAAATGACTTAGTAGTGCTGTGACATGATTTAAAATACATTTTAATTATATTTTACATTGAAGGTTGACCTAACGTGTACCTATTTTATTTTTGGCAAATCTTTTCGGCTTAGAAAGTCCACGAAAAGCAGCAAATTTTATCACGCAGTCCGTAAGCTAATAGTGCGTAGAGTTTTTAAATGAAACAAATATATATACATGTACTGTGTAATTGAAGTGAACACAATGAAGGAGTTGCCTTTGGTTTTTGTTTTTGTTGCAGATTTCGTGGGTTTTTTTTTTTTTAGTTGCAGTTGCAGTTCTATCAGTGCGAGAGGGTAACTAGATATGGTGCACTTGCTGAACACAGTCGATGCGGACAGATGTTTTGGCTGACTGTTTAAGAGACCACAATATTTTTTTGTTTAACAGATACAATATACAGTGGAAGCTGTAATTGCGGGCAGAAGCGGAAAATTCTGGGGACACTCCTTTTTAGGGTTCCGTCTGTCGGTCTGTCTTTCCGTCCGTATGTCACAGCCACTTTTCTCCCAAACTATAAGAGCTATACCGTTGAAACTTAGTAAGTAGATGTATTCTGTGAACCGTGTTAAGATTTTACACAAAAAAAAAAAAAAAGTAAATTTTGGGGGTCCCCATACATAGAACTGAAACTCAAAAATTTTGTTTTCATCAAACCCATACGTGTGGGGTATCTTTGGATAGGTCTTCAATGATATTTAGGTTTCTAATATCATTTTTTTCTAAAGTGAATAGTTTGCGCGAGAGACACTTCCAAAGTGGTAAAATGTTGGTCCCCCCCTAACTTCTAAAATAAGAGAACGATAAAACTAAAAAAATTATATGATGTACATTACCATGTAAACTTTTGAACGAGATCATGCGAATCGTTTTTAAAATATCGATCAAAGTTACAACGAACTATAAGAACTTTTATGTTATGTTACTTGCTGTTTCGGAACCCTTCATGAGCGAGTCCGACTCGCACTTGTCTTACTTTTTTCCAACTTCCCCATACAAAGTGCATTCTTATAAACGGACGCATTAAAGATTTTTTTTTTTTTTTAAATAGAAAATTCAAACAGAAAGATGAAGAGGATCTTTTTTTTTTTGTATAGTTTCCATTTTTCTGAAATAAATAAGTTAGTCTGTGGGTGATCTTTGATAAGCGGACGCGACGCTCTAATATCCGGACAGAGGGATAATTTGTGGTGAGCTTAGAAGGTGGTACCCCCAGTTGTTAAGCTTGTTGTTCTCTTGCAAAATGATAACATGTTGTTGTTTTGTGTTTATTATTGTGTGAAATTCCTCTGAGTTCAAGCATTGTACGAGTTCTCCTGCCGTCTTATTTCTTGCAGTCATTTCATTGTTTATGTCAACAGGTTTAGGCTGCAGTATGTCAGAAATAAAAATAAGACGTTCGTTACAGGACAAAAAATGTATGTAGTTCATATTTTGGATTTAATTTAATACTACTCCATTACTAACAATAAAGCCATCTATCAAAGAGTATAAAACATTTGTAGAAGTTCTATTTATAACACTTTTACTTCAGACTGTACTTATCACATTTTTGACATAAATAACCTTTTGAGTGCTTTTCACAATTCAATCTTATGTCGTTTCCATTTCCATTTTGACAGAAAAAACCGTTTTTTCAGATTCAGAGCAGTTTTTCTGCTTTCGAAATCAGCTGGCTGTCAGATTTCATGTTCCATTGGCCGCAAAAAAACACTTTTTTGAGAGTCAGAGCAATTTTGCGAATCTCGATATCTGAGCGAGATTTACAGTTATTTGCACTTACACCAAAACATTTTTTGTCGTTTGTCAAACTTTAAAGTGTGTTTACTTACGTTTTTAGACGAGAAGTCTGTGAAAAATAGAGAAAAAATTACATTTGGTCGCTGCAATGGATATTAGCATAAATTGAATGGATTCTTATAAACTCAAATTACAATTTAAAAACAGCTGATATTTAAAACACGCACCACCACAGATGCAAAGGAAGAAAAATCTCGTTTTATGTTCCATTGGGCACGAAAATGAAATCTGAGAGCATAATCTGAAAATCTCAATGGAAAACGACATTAAACTTATGTGGTATTCGTTTGGGCTTCTTCAGATTTGATCTCAGATTTCAGATTTCGTGTGGCTAATCGAACATAAAAACGTCACTTGCTCTTTTTTGTGATAATATTTATTCGTGGGATTCCAATATGTGTAGCCTTCAACACTTTTCAAAGCGTTTTCCATTCACAGGCTAAATTTCAAATTAAAACATTCGAAATTTGCGTCCCGACTTGTATTGGTAAATCTGAGAAAATATCTAGATTCGCAAAAGTGCTCTGAAATCTGAAAAAGATTGCTTTTTTTTGTACCAAACGAACATAAAAACTGCTCTGAGAGCAAAAAAAAAGGTCTCTGAGAGCGCCCAATCGAATACCACATAAGTATGTCGTGAATTGTGAATAGGAGAATACCGCGCAGTATTGCCGACGTTACCGCCATTAACGAGGTGAATTCAAATTCAATTCGAATGAAATTTTGAAGAAATAGCTACACGGTTCAAAATCCTGGCGTTAAATTTAATTTAAAAAATATTAAAATTTTACATTTTGCATATATTCAAATAAAACAACTAATAAAAGATTTATTAATTTTAACACGCACACGGTATTTATTTTTGATGACTTGCTGTGGTGCGTTTTGAATATTTCAAAAAAATATTGTACTTAGATTGTTCATCCCCTATCAAACCCAAACAGGCATGAATATCGCTAAAATCAGCAGTAGAACGGATATGATAATGCTGCTGGTGCGTATAAAATATGGTTTCCTTTGAACTCAATGTGAATTAAGACATGCATACACGTCTTGCTGAAAAAAGGAGATTTTTAAATGGCGCGTATGAACGTCATGCACCACCGAGAGAGCCGACGAAGACGTGTATACACGTTACGTTCGCGAACGTGTTAAATAATGTCTGCTATTACAAAATATGTCTGAAATATTAAATTCTAATATAGATGGAGATGGGTTTCAATGCAAACATATTAAAATTAAGCCCTTATTTATATTGAAAAATTACAAAATGTAAACTGCAGATTTAAATATAATACTTTCACCTCAAATTCAGTACTTCTTTTGCTTTTTATAAACCCATGGAATATTAATATATATTACAATCTAATTATAGTTTAATACTTCCTTAGATTTGATTTAAATAACTATGGGATATATTTCAACACCAAAAATATTTTATTTTAATACTAATTTTTATTGGTTTTCAATATACACAATACATATAGAAAATTGTCAAGCGTAGGAAAATTCCCGTGGTCTTTTATTTAGTAGGTAGGTATATTTATCGAGACCCTTAAATGAAGGAGAACGCATGAATGCCTGAATTATCTTATTAATTATTTAGTTAATTACTTACTTTTTGGTATGTAAATAATATAAATGCAATAGCTTAAGCTATATTTCTGAGGCAATGAAGTTGAGTCCCTAAACCGCCATTTCCTTTAAAAGCAAATCCACTAGGAAAGAAACATCTCTGCGCTTCACAACTAAAAAAAAAGCAAATATTTTAACCTCTTAAAAAAATACTTTGAAATTAATGTTACTTACTCGTAGGAATAATATTCTCATTGGATATCAATGTATTGTATATCCCTTGTAGGCACGACTTCCACTTGTTTATATTTTTAAAATATTTTTATTTTAAATAAACTTCATCCAAATCATCCACTCCATTGAGTAGAACGCTCAAACTAACTGTAGATTCTTAACCAAGCTACAAAATAATGTATTTGGGTTGAAAGGTTATACCAATATATTTAAATCTATTCACTTTAGTTCAGATCCTGTATTAAAACTAAATACAAATGTATTGAAATTGATGGCCTTAATAAGTTCGTATTAAAATGTAATCAGAGTAGATGTTATATTAGGCCTGTTTTTTTGAGCTTCGAACTCAGCAAAGCAAAGCAAAGTAGGATTTTCAGCACGCAATTACAACAACTACTGTGATTCCTCGAAGTGTCAAGTAGGGCGTAGTTGTTGTAATCGCATGCTGAAAATCCTACTTTGCTTTGCTTTGCTGAGTTCGAAGCTCAAAAAAACACGCCTATTATAAACTTAATTATAACTTAATTGTTATAAGTTCTTTATAGTTATATTGAAATATGATTTGAATATAGATTGGGTTAGATTGTAGAACAAGAATACTGGATTATAATCTTTATGGATTAAAGTTCAGAAAATTCATATTAAAATGAGCATTTTAATAAAACATTTATTAAAATTTAAATATGAAAATATTACGGAAAAAGTTTAATAAATTGGAAATATTGAAAACCAATTTTTCTTGTGTTGCATAGACCAGTAATATTGCGGAGGTATTAAAAAACACCCCCATATTTTTAACCGTGTAGTAATAGTGATACTAGGAGCATTAGAAGAGGTGTTAGAATGCGAGGAAAAGTTGTCTGGATGTTTTTTCATGATTTCCACCATTGCCTGGAACTGAGGACGGGTTGTTTGTTTTCTAAATCGGAAAGATCAATTAACTTTCGTAAACATTTTAAATTTATCCTTTTTTTTTTTTTTTTTTTTTCGAAAAATGAAACTTTTAGTAGGTGTATGTGTGTTATCTCTTCGAGGTCCACATCGATTTTGATGCGGATTGAAAACAACAACATTTGTATGAACCGCGGATCGGTTGCGTTTTCAATGATAGGTATGAAATGTGAACTTCGCTACCGACATCCGCTCACTTACCTACCGGCGTTTTCAATGATAGGGAGAATGTTCAAAACAGGTACTACTCCCTCCGCAGAGCATCCGTCGGATTCGATGATCGGCCTTATTTTCCACTGCCGGAGTGTTAAACAATTAGAAAGGATACTGAATACTGATGCGAAAAAAAAAAAACAGAATGGAATGGTCGGTAAATTCACTTTTCCTACGTCACCCACATGAACTGTCAACTCAGTAATAATTAGTAATAAAATTTTGAAATAGGGGACGTTCAAGTATCTAGTGTAGTAAGTGACAGCTGTCTGAATAGATGAATCTCGATTTTGATTGGCTGAAGTCGGTCATATGAGCAGCTGTTACAGTTGACGTTTATGGAGGGGTAGCCGACGAATATAGTCAAGAAATTCGTTACTGAGTAGGTACTAAGTTGACAGTTCGCATATTTGGCTGACGTAGAAAAAGTGACATTCCCGACCAATCTAGCTTTTGCGTTCAGGTTACATCTTACATCTTATCCAGACCAATTTATTCGACTTAATACCATGTTCCCACCAACGTGATTTAGCTAAATCATCTCATAAATTACGTGACTTATCATACATTTTCGTGATTACTAATTACGTGATTTAGACGTGTTTAAATTTTAATTACGTATCTGCCCACACAAAATAAAATCAAACATACCTTTATTATGTTCAGCACTTCATTCAGCAAACGAAAAGTCAGTGATGGGACGATGGTAGAAAAGTGGTAGAAAAAAAAAATTGTCCATGATAAATAATTCAGTAAATAATGAAGTAATGGCGCAGTAAATGGTGTATACTGGACTGGAAGTTTTTGCTGATGCAATTCTTCGAAAAAAATACTGATAGCTGAGTGTGTATGGGTAAAAGCAAGTAGTAGCAGTAGGTATAGTAGGTACAATTTTCAATTTAATGATGGAAAATAAATATTATTAGCGAATAGCTTTGTAGGTGGTAGATTTCGAGTTCTGGTAGAATTTCCGAAAGTGTAAAAAGTGATTGAAATACCACTTAAGTGTTAGAAGTCCCATCACTGATATGGCAAAGTTGGCGTAAATGTCACATTTAATCACTTAAAGTTCGGTGGGGACGCGTTTCGTGATTTATAAATCACTTCGGCTAAATCACGTTGGTGGGAACATGGTATAAGATAACTAGATTTTTGAATGCGCCCATTCTCAAATAGATGCGTAGGCTAGGCCTCCATTAATGTCAACTGAAAAAAAAAAAACTGTTATTGATCTAGACCAACCAAAGCTAAGATGTGTCTTCGTCAGTCAGCTGTCAGACAAACTGAACTATATTCTTGAACGTCCCCAATGTAACGAATTTTCTCATACAAAAACGTCAGTTTGAGACATTGTGCAAAAGATGTAAACAATGATTTCTTCTTCTGTAGCGGACATCCATTCTGTAGACAGTGCCCCTATAATGATCCTGCAACAAGTCTTAGACTCGGCTTTAAAAAAAACCGCAGCTTAATTTGGTAATTCAGTAAAGCAAGTCAATTTCCAACTTAAGTTCTTGCCACCTAATGATACTAAAATTTAGTTTAAAGATTAAATAACATGTCTCTCTTTATTGTATAAAAAATGTAATTTATTTCAAAATACAACGATTTATGTTTCGAAAGAATAACATACAACATAAATTATCTTGAAAATATATACTCGTATATAAAAATCCTTCCGCACAAGGACATATTTTCCTCTGAATATAAAATATTAAACCATTACAATGTTTTCGTTCCAAGAAAAAACTTTTCAAAACGAACAGACTGAACGTTTGTTTATGAGAATAGCGTGTTTCCCTTAAACAATTTTGCAGAAACAACGCCCGAGCTTGCAAGCAATTTCATATTTAATTTTCAAATTTGAATATGGCATTGATCAATTACAAAAAAAAAACATCGAAACAAATTAAACTAACCACGACCGTTACCCCAAAATCTTCTAAATTTGCTCAAGCGCGGCCGGATTCTTTGCCAAAGGAAGACAAACGACAGAGAGAGAGAGAGAGAGAGAGAGAGAGAGAGAAGTTGGAAGCATAAATATCGGAATGGTTTTCTTACAAGCTACCAATTATACAAGTATGAGTATATATACTGCAGTGTTTCGGGGTTTGAGCTCTTGGTTGTGGAGGGATGATTAATTAAGCTTCTCCCGTTGACTTATTTGCGCCATTGTGATGTACTGTCGCACCAGTCGCGATATCTCGTGCGCCTGCTCGGTCTGCACTCGGATGACGCGCTGCTGCATCAAGTTGCCGACCTTCATGTCGAGGAAGAGCGCACCGTCCTCAGAGCGGACCTATTTCAAACGGAAAGTTGTTATTAACTGATGGAATTTGTAAGTGATGATTTCGAACGAACCTTTCTCGTGGATATGACCTCCATGAAGGGCCAGTGCTGGAGCGTTTCGTGTGTGTTTGGATCAAGGAATAGCACGCCTCGTCGGTTGAGGGCCAAGATCAGGTCGCGCCACATTGGATTGCTGTCCTCAACGTGAGGCCCCTCCTCGGCCCAGATGCGTTTCACAGCGAAGAAACTGCTGCCGAACAGGGGCCATGCTGAGAGCACATTCAGGAATTGTGCCTTCACCTGGCCGGGACTCAAGTTGCCGATGGCCGGCCAGGCGGACTGCACCAAGCTCACCCACTGAGCTGGACGGATTTCCCGGATGCCCAGCGCTGGCTTGGGCAGAAGAAATTTGATCTCCTTCATTGCAGGAACGTGATTGAGGTCCGCAGCTCGGTGCAGTAGAGCGGCTATTCTCGCCATGTCACGCACCACTTCGGGAATAGGTCCACCATTGCCTGGGAGCTCGAGCAGAAGGCCTTCCAAATAGTCCGGAGCGACCTGGTTGAAGAGAACCTCAATGTAGAGTGGAGTCGGTGCGGGGTCTCGTTTCAGGGAGAAATGCCACACGGATCGACAAAAAATCAAGTAGAACGGTTGGCCGGACTTGAGCAGTTCCGTGGTCACGTCTAAGATGTACTCGTCGGCCGCCAGTGGCATTGTGAACGCGTCTCCCTGCACTATGCAGTACAGTGAGAACTCCTGTTGTTCGGCCTCGGAGTCAACTCCCAAAAGTGCACAGAGCTCCGATATAACATCGGCGACGACAGTGGAGCAACGCGTGTTGACAACTCTCTCTGCTCCGCCGGGCAGGCGGTAGATTTGACGCCTTGCCGAGCGTCCAGCAGACACGGCAGTCACCTCTTCGACGCTCGGTACGTTCTTGCGTCCGCCGCAGCGCGCTGTCTTTCGAAGATTTGTCAGGCAGACCGCGGCAGTGCCGTGGCACGATCTTCGTCGATCGGAAGCCGCAGAGGTGAGGTGCTCCATCAAGTACGGTCTCAGGGCGTCCGAACAGCCAAAGTATGCTGCCAAAATACTAAGGAGACGCCACGCTCTCTGGGAGGAGTCCGGGCACGGTGATCTGTTGGCTGTTGTCTGCTTCATCAGCTGGCAGTAGACTTCGTCGCGCAGCGCCAGATATTTGTGACAATGCTAGCAGGGGAAGATCGATTAGAAAGGGGATTTTGTTGGAAAGAAAGGGAAAGCTCACCATTAAAACCGTGTACACGCACTTGACCTCTGTCAGTTCTGGATCGAGCGGCACGTCGCCACAATAGCGAAGTATACAGTCAAAGCACTCCAACGCGAGCGCGGCCAAATCCGTCGGTAAGCGGAGAAGCGGAGACCTCACGGGGGAACCCTGCCACTTAACAAGCTCTGCATATGAGCGGTTCGACGAGGCGCGGCGGTCATTCGATCGATGATCCGCAGTGTGGCTGAAAACGGAATGAGAGTTCTTATGCATTCGGGGGGGATAGATAAAACCTAAACTTACTCATTCCTAAAGTGTTGCATGGCGAACTGCAGCAGCGAATACTTCGTCACCGACGGTGGCGTACTCGGATGCGAGTCCTCCGTCATGTAATTTGCGTCCATGCTTGCCTGCTGTTGCTGCTGCTGCTGTTGCTGTTGGCTGGCCGATGTCTTGCGAGAATGCAAATAACTCTGTTGCTTAGCGAAATGATGACGCTCGACTTGTTCCGCGTGATTCTCGATTACCATCTGGGTTTCACTCAAAATTCCCCCGTTAGAGTGGCGCCCTCCGTTGCCGGCCACTTCGTTGTTTTGATGTGACTGGTGCTGCTCCTGCTGTTGCGCCTGATGATGGTAAGAGTGATGATTGCTGTGGTTCTCGACAACATCCTGCCGGCTGCTGCGGTGCTGAGTTTCAATGATATCTCGACCAGTCGAAGATTCTCTGTGGTTCGACTGACGCGACTCCAGACGTTCAATTGGGACGTTAAGCGTTTGGGCAGCAGCTCTGGCGCCAGACGAAATAGTCGAAGCCTTCGATTGTGCCTGCCGATAAAAAAAAAACAAAACAAGACAAATATAGAAGTCATTCACACAAGCAATTAACTGTCTAAATAGCAGACATGAAACTGAAAGTGGTCCGAAGTTTAGGAGACAGGCGCACAAAACACCAAGACGATGTGAAAGTTGCCTAGCGCCATTCGAAGACCTGTTCTCTCTGCTATTGACCATGCATTACTACCACTACCACTGCTGCTCCTGTCATCGTAAGAGTAAAAACACAAATTGGAAACAAGTTCGACCGATAGAGGTGAATACCGTTCCCGCCTTCCTTCCTATGGTGGTCGTGTTTTGTGTTTTGTGTGGCTTAAGGCACACTTTTACAGCCGACACAATAACTATAATGTATCTACTAATTGAGCTCGTTTCATCGATTAGCGGAGAGTTGATCATATATCTGATAGATTGGTCAGGGTCAATGATAAAAGGATACGAGAACTGCCTTCCACGTTTAACTATGATCGTTTGTTTAGTTACTTTTTGAATCTGTGACAGCTTTTGTTTATTATGTCAGAAATACTACAGACAGAATTTGTAAAGAGAAGATGAATGCCAATTATGTCTCAGATATTCATTGACAGCGAACCCAATCGCTCCAGGGTTGTTCCTGAATTCGCCCCTCTTTGAACTGTCACAACTGTCAATGGCGCGTTCAAAAGTCTGCATTAACAGCGCAGCCAATCTTTTTAGGGTTGTTCCTAAAAACCCCCCTCTCTGAACTGTCATAGTTGTCAATGGCGCATTCAAAAGTCTCCACTGACAGCGAAGCCAATCTCTCTAGGGTTGTTCCTAAATTTCCCCCTTTTTGAACTGTCAATGTCACATTCAAAAGTCTCTTATGTTAGACCAAAATTTTGGTCCATTGTGATACCACATAAGTTAGGGGGAAAGGGGGGAAAGCGGGAAGAGGTCAGAGTGTTATCTAGACCGGACTATCTAGTTGGCGCTGTGATTTTTTGCCTATGACTATTTGTCTATGTCTGAAGATTTCCTACTTCTCGTATAGAGAGTCCGGGCAGTTAATCTTCGAATAGGGTAAAGGGTGACAGAAACAGTCTACCACTCGCCTGTAATCCTCAGACAACTCCTTTTGAGAGGGAAGGGGCTGGGGATGACTATTATTAGACGTTATGTCTTCGGATGCGCGACGGGTAACCGAAACAGTGTTCCCTTCGCTTATAGTCCTCCGACTTCTCGTCGAAATGACGCAAAAACCGGGTTACGTCTTTGGTTGATAAATGATAGGCCCTTTCGTTATGTACCTTGTTAAGAAAAAGAGGTTTAATGAGGTTGGTCGAGGCGGAAATGACCGGTTGACAGTATGCCTTCGAAAGAAGACCAGAGGTAACCGTATCGGTTAGACTCTCGCCTGTGTCCACTGGCAGCTTATCATATAGGGCGGATATAGCATAGAGCGCAGTGGTGGTTTCGATTGCAGTAATCGGCCTCTTTACTACGCAAATGGCGAGGTGTTTTAACTTGGTCAAAAATGTAAGTTTGACCGAGTGACGGTTTGTTTTGGATGTACGAAGGGTGACCAAAGCAGTCTACCCATCGATTGTATATCCTATAAAACAGATCGTCTAAAAGATGAGGGTGGTGCGAGCGGTGGTCAAAACCATCTGCTAGCGTTGAGAGTATTGGAGTTAAAGCCATTTGGTCTTTGTAATGTATTTGCTGATACAGCGTATGCTGTGCGCGACAAGTCACTTAGGGCGTTGAAGAAGTATTGTCCTAAGTTGGTTTTACGTAAATTTGCAAGAGCTGCGCAGTTACAAAGAAGATGAAGGACGGTTTCTTCCTCCTCCTCGTCCATGCAGATCCTGCAGAAGTCATTATAGGGTGTTCCCAACCTGCGGGCGTGCCTACCTATCAAACAGTGACCTGTTAATGCTCCTACTACGGAGCTGATTCTATTTCTGCCTATAGAGAGAAGTCTATGGGTCCTTTTAGCATCTAGTTTGGACCAGATTTGCTTGGATGTGAGGCAGGTATTTATACTGTTCCACCTATTGTTTGCGACATGTATAGCAGCCTCTTTGAATTGGAGGAATTCGATGGGTTGCATAGGGACGTACGGTTCACTATTACTAGTTGAGTGAGCTTCCTTGTCTGGCTAGTTCGTCCGCTTTGCAGTTGCCCGGAATGTCGCTGTGACCTGGATTCCAGCACAGGGTTACTGAACATCTATCCGTAATCTCGTCAAGAGATTCTCGGCATTGTTTTACCAACTTTGATCTGGTTGTTAGTGTATTCAGGGTTTTTATGGCTGCCTGGACGATAGGACGATAGCTTTACCGTCTATCGCAAACAAGGCCAGTCTGCAGGCTGCCTCGCGTATGGCCATCAGTTCAGCCTTAAAGATACTGCAGTGGTCGGGAGACGTAAGGCAATGTTGATTTCAGGTAATTGAGAGAAGACTCCCGCTCCCGTGACTTCCGCCATTTTGGATCCATCTGTGTAAACTTCAAGTGCATAGTTGTTTTCTATTATGCCATTTTCCCATACGGAGCGTTCTGGGATTATTGCTTTATATTTTATGTTGAATTCCTCGAAAGGAATGGTGTAATCCGTTGTATTTGGGATTTTACTAGGGAGAACACTCATATGTCCTATCGGAGAGTTGGGCCATTTCTGAGATTCTCTAAGTCTTAAGGCTGCCATAGACGCAACTAATTCCCCGTGTATGTCGACAGGGAGAAGGTGTAGGATTGTGTCTAAAGCGGCCGAAGGTGTGGATTTTAGTGCCCCTGTGATGCATTATGCTGGCTGATCTTTGTATGCGTTCTAGAGATCTGGAATTGTATTTTTTCTCTAGTGCGGGCCACCAAACCAAGATTCCGTAGAACAGAATAGGTCTAACCAACGCAGTATAGAACCAATTTGTTACCCTAGGCTGAAGGCCCCATCTAGGGCTTAGGGCATTTCTGCAGGTATGGATAGCGACCGCGGCCTTTTTAGTGCGGTCTTGGATATTTAGCTTCCAATTGAGCTTACTGTCGAATATTATACCTAGATATTTGGCATTTTTGCTAAATATTAGCTCTTTATTTTTAAGTTTTGGTGGAGCTATATCAGGAATTTTATATCTGTTTGTGAACAAGATTAGCTCTGTTTTGGGTGAATTGACATCAAGTCCAATCGTCTCCGTCCATTTGACTAACTTGAACAAAGCAGATTCCATAAGGTCTCTTATTGTGTTAGGAAATTTTCCAGAGATGGCAATAGCGATGTCATCTGCGTAGGCTATGACTTTGCACCCCATATTTCTCAGGATAATGAGTGCTTCGTTAACTACAAAGATTCAAAGTAGTGGCGACAGCACCCCTCCCTGGGGTGTACCCCTGTGCACTGACCGTTTGGTTTGACAACTCCCTATCTCGGATAAGATTACTCTGCTGCTAAGCATGCTTTCTATCCATACGCGTAGATAGTTGTCAATCTTCAGCCTGCGGAGTGCGTTAGAGATACCTTCTGTTTTGACAAGTCTGCATTAACAACGAAGCCAATTCTTTTTAGGGTTGTTCCGTAATTCTCCCTCTTTGAACTGTCACAACTATGAATGGCGCATTCAAAAGTCTGCATTGGCTAAGTAAACTAGAGTTTCGAACGTGCCTAAGTACTTTTTGAAATCTGCGACAGCTTTTGACTTGTGTCAGACTTACAATTCATCGACACGTATGTCCCCCCATTTGTGGGTTCAACGGTACCACTTTGTGAAGAGAAGACACATTACAGTTGACAGCGAAACGAACCACGCTCTTGAAAATTGTTCGTAAAATTAATTTCAAACTCCAGTTAAATGACTTTTGGGACATTGACCTGTCACAACTTTAACTACGGTTGAAATAGATCTGTAGTCTCAACTGTCAAACATACCTTGCATGGGCACAATCAATAAACGCTTGTTCGATCAGAGTCCCTTATTCTACCGGTTTTAACTGTCGCTCTCTATACTACCAATGCTGTACATCTGTATGTAGCCTCAGCTGTCAAACAAACATTGCTTAATGCAGAATCAAAAAAACGCTTTTTCGATAAATATTCCTAATTTGACCTGTCACCACTGTCAATACTCTAGTTCTGTGACTCAGCTGTCAAACACAGAATTAATGAACGCATTTCATAAAGCATCACATCTGCTGGATGATCCGCTGCTCCTAGAGACCGCAAATAGAATTCCGAAATGAACTCCAAATACGAACTCGTTCTTTATCGTTGTCACGCATTTCTGATTGCAAATGTATACCACTGCGTCTGGATAAACCAGTCATCTACTCGCTGCATAAAGTTATTTAAAACAAAATGTTGCAATTTCCGCATTTGGCGACCATCAAACTAGGTTAAGTGTTGTTTTCGTACCTCGCAGAACATTTCTCACGAAGCGTATCATTAACTCCATCATATTGTGTCCACACACGCTGATGTGTACAATAACTCAGCGTGCAGAGTGGCATATTTCTAATACCTGCGGTGCAATATTGCAACCGCTCGAGTTCCAATTAATTAAACATGAAAAATGCTGACCAATATCACATTCAAATTGAGAGGCATTTTCACCAAATTACATGTTAATTTGATGATACAAGCCGTACGTTACTTCTCCGCTGAGAATCAAGTTATGTAAAGTTAATTGGCCATTGCACCATAAAAGTTCACTAGCCAAACTGCCTCAGACAACCGACTTAATTATGCATTTTAATTGCCATATAGCTTCTCGAGGTATTCGGGGTCGTATACTTAACAATTTGTTCATATCTCAGTTATGCAAGTGTTGGTGATTTTATTTTAGTTCTCCTCGGTCTCCTGCTGTTGTTTTATTCATTGTGCGCGCACTAATTTCTCTTTTGGGCGAACTTTCACACACAATTCAAAGCATATCCCCACGCCGTATAGTCCGATTTTGATTGAAAATCCATTTCTTCATTATTATTGTTAATTTTTAAAGTATATGAGTTCAATTCAAAAGCCACCAATGACGGCACTTGCGTTTGTTGTTTCTGTTGTGTGGAAAAAGTTGCCAAAGGAGTAAATAAGCGAGAAACGAGTATATCCACTTTAAATGTGGATATCCCACAGCAACTTTTAATCAATGGTACATGACACAACGGCGGAAAAAGCAATCGACATCAGTGGCAGTAGTCAGCGAAGAAAAAACAGGTACTCACCTCAATCTTTGGGTGTTCATTGGAGTTTGCTATCATTTTCACTTGGAAAATGCTGCAAATTTACAGCATAATGAAAAATACTTCATTAATAACTTCCGACTGACACGGAGCGTATCATAATAAAAAAAAAATAAAAATGGAAAACAAAAGCTGCGATCAAATCAGTGAAATGATCGGAAATCGATTGCCGCAAAATAATTGAGCGACGAGCTTCATTGGCTCCGATGAATATTCATCGAGATAAAATGCGTGGCTCCAACAAACTCTGTGATTAAAGCGGAATGGTAGGTAATTACAACTGGCAATGTCTCTATTAAGCTTATATTTAAAAAATTATTTAAGTAGATAATGGGGTGGTGTCTATTGTGTTAGCTCTTTCTCTGCTTTTTACGTACACAAATTGATGTTGTGACCTTTCGTTTAGGGAGATATCTGTGATGCTGTCACCAATGGGTCTGTTCAAAACATTGTTTATATTGTGCTAAATTTAGTCAAACTGCGTTCCCATATACGTAGAATCTAGGTACATTTTCCCTCTCCATAGAAATACATGGCGAGTCGTTTCTTTTTGCTATTTTTCATCAATTGTCAGTTTGCTGTCAAACCAGTCAAGTGTCAATCTGTATGCGACTGTAGGTCTGTTTTGAATTACCATATTAGATCCATTCGCGTATACGTTTTGAAACCAATATTTTCTCATTAAAATCTACAGGAAAATATAAAATTAGTAAAGTAACGAGTAGTTATTTTAAACAGCTAGCATTTTCTCATTAAAAATGCCAGAAAAATATAAAATTATTAAAGTAACGAGCAGTTATTTTCAAAAGCTAGCAGAAAACTGAACTGACTGAAGGCTTGTGTGTTGAAGCCTTGGTCAACCACAAAGTGCAACCGTTTTCAATATTTTTAGCGCTCTTTTAATTCACCTGAAACCGCTTAATGCATGTGTTTATAGCATTAAAGCAACCAAAATCTCTGTTTCTTATTTGTATATTTTGTTAGAAACTGTATAACAAAGTATAAGTTTGCCGATTGTGCGTTTTCACAAATGTAGTTCAAACAAACGTTAAACGTGAAAACAGTAGCAAGTGGACATCCGCACTGCCAGTAGGTAGTAGGTAGGCGTTCTACTTTTAATCCGGGGAGCACCTGAACTGTCAAATAAACGTTCGTGTATCTTTTTTGATTAGACTTATCAGTGCTCTGAATTTCTGTTTTTTTTTTTTTTTTTGCGTTCAGAGCTGGATCAGAGCGCACTCACTGAGCGAAAATCTAAGCGGAGCATATTCTGACAACTAACAATGTGATTTCTAATCCGGTACGCGAATGCTGGTACAAATAGAGTTAGATGGCAGTCAAAAATATGTAGTAGATTGGAAAAAAGTGTATTAGACTAGAAATAGAACAAACACTGTTCAAAATGACTTACATAACAAACAAACAGTTTTTTAGGTAAAAGCTACAAATTCTGTATCAAAAGTTTTTTTTTATTTTTTTATTTTTACCGAGGGTAGGTGAAAATCTTCCAAAGTCATAGTAGTGTCAGATTTTTACTGACTTAAAACACCACCCTGGAAACACTATTGAACCTGCAACCCATTGAGCTATTCACTAAGAACGTGGCAGCCAAAGCCGCTCTCAGATTAAGAGAGAACAAAACTTGGAAGCCTGGTTACTGCGGACACTCAAGCATACTTGAAATCTTCGATCGGAAGGGACTCATGTCACTCACCGATTACGAGAAACCCAGATATGACTTCGAGAAAAATTTTAGAATCACTATACCCAAAAGGCAGGACTGGAAATCACCCAGTGCCATCATTAAAGGTATAGCCGTGTACACGGATGGTTCAAAAACAGAAAATGGAACAGGAGCCGGCATATTCTCAGAAAGGCTTGCTATTAGCCAGTCGTTCCGACTGACTGATCACTGCAGTGTCTTCCAAGCTGAGATATATGCGGTTAAAAAAGCAGCACAGACTATCTTATCGATGGGACTACCAGCAATGGAAATAACCATCTGTGTGGACAGTCAAGCAGCACTTAAAGCTATCGGCTCCAATCTTATCAATGCGAAATGTGTCACAGATTGCCTCGTGGCGCTCAGGGCTATACGTCATCACTCAATTCTACTCTGCTGGGTTCCGGGACACGTTGGGGTGGAAGGGAACGAAAAGGCTGGGACTTTTTGCAAATGACTTCTGCAGAAGCTGTAGAGACGAGGAGGAAATAGAGTCCGTGGAACACCTTCTATGCCACTGCCCAGCTTTACAAGAACGCCGCTCATCCTGTATGGGAACTAGGTTCTTCGAAAGTTTGGACGACTTGGCAAGGGTACCTCTATCAGACATAAAACTATTCCTCAACAGAACGAAGTGGTTTTGTTAGCCACATGTCCTTGCATGTACAAACAGGGTACTCACAATGGGCCTTCATGGCTTCTGGGTGAAATTTGCATCGGTTGCAAAACTGCCCTCCCAACCTAACCTAACCTAACCTAAAACACCACCCTTCGAAGAATTGTTAGATACTGCAACTAAGATATAACTTATCAAGCAATTTTTCTATAACGAAATAACAGCTTTTTACAGGCTACTTGTCAATGAAAGATCCTGCATGTTCCGCAATTTAGACGCGGGTAATCTTATCTTGCCAAGTCGAACGGTTTCGTTCTTTGTAGTCGGCGCAATAAATTGTTCTCGTCCAAAATTTGTCGGACTGTATTGTTGACATGTCCGATTAGTCAGTTTCTATGCTTTCTCGCGAAGCTTCTAGTTTCAGCTTCAATTGTTGCAATTCCGAGATCCCGAGATCAAAAGTGACAAATAAAATAAGAACCAGAATGAGAAACTTACACAACAATTTCGGTTAAAGGTCTTCTATTTGACGATGGAAATTACAACTTAAACTTCAATGTATGGACAAAATCTGTCTGTATATCATGGTAAATACGCTACATAAACATTCGAATCGATTAAATCCGCAACTTCAATGCTAATCCTATAACAGCCAGTGCTGAAATGTGTTTTATAAATAAACCATAGGTTTGTTCCCTTACGACAGTGCATTCGAATACATCAGTCAAATTCAATCAAACTTCGTTTATGTAACGTTTCGTTTGTGTAGCACCTACTAACCAGTCTGCGAGCACTTTAACAATTGTTTTAGAGCAATTCAACAAGTGGGAAATTTGACAGTTCTGCTGTTTCTGTAACAGCAGAGCCTTAGTTTAGGACTGGATCTCAGTACCACGTTATGAGTCTGTTGGTGTGTAAGAGAAGTCACTTCTTCAGTATTTTATTTTAGATAGGAGGCTTATCTTTTTTCTTCTTCACAAATTCTCCGACTCATTGCGTACGATTGGCTATTTAAACTGATTCAACAAATCGATGGAAATTTTCGATTTTAACGATTCATCGCTAACGATCGCTTTAAAGGCAAAGTGACACAAGTCCAAAATGTATGATTTCCAGGAGCGACGTTTAAAGTTTTGCGTCACACACCTCTTTCAGATGGTATATAAATTTGTACAAAAAGGCAACACTTTTTTAAAAAAAAGATATGACGTTTTGCGAAAAATTTGATTTTATTTTGTTTTTATTTTCTCATGAGTTGCAAAAGTGTCGTTTTGTCGCTTGAAATTTTTCGTAATACGCCGTTTTGCCCAAAAAAAACACAACCAATCGCGGCGCACAACTAAAAAAATTTCATTGCGCAACAAAAAATTGTGGGGTTTTTAGTGGAAATCGAAACGACACCTTTTAGAACGTGTAAAGTAGAAGAAGTAGAACTAAGCCGTTTAGGCAGAAAAAAAAAAAAAAAAAAAAAAACAAATAAATAAATAAAAATTGTGATAATTTTTGTATAATTAACTCAAAAATGACATATTTCGACTTATGTCACTTTGCTTTTAAAACGACGAATTGTTACGGTTTTTGTTGTATTACAGCTTTAATCTACACTTGTCAAATAAGCATAATTCTACAATTGCCTGTTGATTTGTTGTTCTGTGTTATAGACCCTGCTCAAGTAATTTTTATTGCTTTGGTGCTTGCAAAACTACCTGACGAGCGCTTTTTTCGCAACGCACACTATTTTGTAAAAAAAAATCATATAAAAATATATTCAAACCAAGTTACGAAGCAACAAATGTATGCAATAGGTACTCGGTCATTGAAATGTTTCTGGTATTAAAATTCCTGTCAATGGTACGTCAAAGTAATGGCAAACTCTATGTAAAAAAATGTACATCCAACCATTTGCCAATACCAATTTGTATATATGAGTTTTGACGTGAGTTTGAGAAATCATTTTAATTTCATCATTGCATTTCATTTCCAAAACGCACCACTCACTAAAACCGGTAAACCTCAAATGAAATTCGTTACATTCCTGCACACAGCTTATGCGTAGAATTCTGAATACCTTCAATATATACAAATACATATACAACTCTTTATTACATATGCAATTGAACTTCATTCGCAATTAAGATCGTGATCGCATCGCTATCACGAGTTAATTTCTTTTACTGTTCGTCTGAATTTTCTCTACAACACACAAATCAACGTCCCCGGTTGAAGACGCATGCTCAAGCTGTGCGCGTCAGATGAACACTGGCTCGACCACAATGCAAAATCCCATATGCATGTTAATGTAAGAATATGTATCTAAAATCGCATATCTCTGATTAAATTAAATAACCATGCAAGCAATTAAAGCGGTCAGTAGAAATTTATTGCACTTTGTCTTTGAATTTCAAACTCATCTGGATTCAAGTTAGTTTCGGCCACCGTAATACCTGGTGTAAGTCTTGGTCAAAAATATTTACATTGGCCAACTGTTGTTGTTGAAACCGTGCTCTTCTGGCGGATGTTTGCTATTTAACAATTATAAAACCCAAAGCTGCGATTTGAAACTGATTGGAAATACAAAACAATATTTTATGCAGTAATAAATTATGTAAACAAATTGATCAACATGTGAATACGATTTGGTTAATAAATGTTAGAAAGTGAATTATGATACAAGAGGATGTAATCAGGGAAAACCTTTGCCCAATTTTTGCAGCACTGAGGTAATTTTGCATAAGCATATTGTAAAACAAAAGGCAACGCCTTGTGCAATGCGAATGCGTGTGAAAAAGAAAACACTCATAGCACGTCAATTCTAAGAAGAGCAGCCTATTTCTTTGGCTGATGACCCTCCAGCTATGACCGACTGAACTCCATATTTCGCGATATTCTTTTGTTCTATAAATATACAGTACGTTCGTCTAACGGTATCGCATCTTCATCAATGAAGATATATACATCGTATAGAATGGAAATGATCTATCTATACACGTTATTTCTCTTTTCTGTTTGAAGTGAATGCAGTTAATCGCTGTAATTGTGTTAAATAATAAGGTGGATCGTAAGACGTCCCCGCTTTACTTGCGATCTACTACAATCGCGCTTCTTCTTGTACAACACTCTTGTACATATTGTGCGCGTCTCGTGTAAACAACCATTTAAGACAAATCTTTACAAATCATTTAAACGGTGTATACAGTATATCTACATTAGACTCAACAAGAGGAGAGAAAGCGTCACTGCCGTATACGACTGTTTGTTTGACGAGCATTCCAACAAATTGACGTCTTTCAACAGCCTTGAGCACACGTTCGGTTGGAAACGATCGATTCTATATGTGCAATCGGAACATGTGCGGGTCCAAAATCGATACATGACATGCCCACTGTATACTTATTATATCGATTAGCGAAATTGACCATTTGATACATTTTTGTGTATATGTGAACATGGGAAGGCAGTCGTTAAGTCGACGAAATTAACGACAATTTACAACCTATGAGAAGATCAAGTTAAGTAGTAGAAAGTTAGTTATTAGTAACCGATTTCCTAGTACCGGAATATCAGAAAAAAATACTTTTAGAATAAATTTGACAGCACTTGTGTTTCTACAAGCGAAAAACAGTAGTAGACAGAGTAGGGGAGAGGGGGGCAGTTTAGGACTCAAGAAAAAGTACTAAACAAAAACTTTTTAATACTTAAATACTTTTAATAATAAAATTTTACAGTGGCAAATCCACTTCAAACAAACATCTGATGGATATTGAAACGATACCAACTTTAAAAAATAAAATAAAAAGAAAAGTGTGTTTCCAAACGACGCACGGTTGTAATTTTTTGTATTCCCAGACGTAAGCATATTATTCTAACATTATGCTCAATTTACAAATTAAAAGTGTTCAAGTATAATGTTTATATGTGTAGCGATGTTATTCAACCAAAATATTAACAATTTACATTGTTTCTAAAAAAATAAGAAGTTTTTAGTTTTTTATCCCTTTCGGGGCACTTTTGGACAAAGCGCGAGGGGAACTTTTGGGCATGTCCTAATCTGCCCCCTTTTATCACTGCCCCCCAAAGGGGCAGAATAGGACACTTTAAATAGATTATTAAAATAAATAAAAAATATATAAATCATAACTATAACTTGGATATAAGATTCAAAGATAAAACAACATGTAATAATATTTTTTAAGATCCGAAGGGATACTCCGCTTTTTAATGGATCTAGAGCGATTTTTGTAAAAAGTGTCCTAAGGTGACCACCTCTCCCCTACTATAAGAAGTGTAATCAGCAGCTAGATTTAGTAAATTTTTTAGAGGTGCAGAACCTTTCAATAAAATAAAACCTATAGTGGTAGTGAGCATGGTGTCGACGATTAAAAAAACACAGTTTTATGACAAATCAAAAATCAGGGGTCGAATTACCGCATCCGTGAGGATTTTACAAGCAAAACAACAATAAATTCAGTCACTCAGGACTCGATCACGGATGCGGTAATTCAACCCCTGATTTGGCACATTTTTCGAGCGCCTTTTTTTTAGTTCGAGAAGGCGCTTCAAACATTTTCCAATAGCTGTTATTTACAAATAAAAAGAGCCTTAAAATGTAAGGCAATTGCCTATCACAACAATATTTTAGTATTTAGAGAGCCAATGCTTGTTGAATTCAATCGTTCAAAATTTCTTCATTTGCAGATTAGCTTCGGAAATTACAATTTTTTTCTCACTGGTCCTTTTTCTTCCTTCTTTCAAAAATTCTGCAGCGGTAACACTGGCGTACAGATTGGGGAAACAATTTTAACGTAATGTGTGTTCATACCCACATACAAACAGTAAAACTCTACAAATTTATTAAATAGTTAAAGTTCAAGTGCAAAGTAGGTATACAATAGTTTTTCCATTTTAAAATAAAAATCAAAGTCAAGCCAAATGATCTGTCCTATGTCCCATACGACTCGCGTCAATTTTGGTCACAAATTTGGCGCAGAAAAGACAATGATGAGCAGTCACGAAACTGTCTCTTGTTCGTTTTGGATGTATTAAACTTTTTCCACTCTGTTCACCTGAATAAGAAATTTTTTCCATTCCCTTGTAGCTCTGGCAGGTAGGTAGCCCTAACCTATAAAATTTAGTAGACATTTTCGCTTTCTTTTAGGTGAAACTTACCCCTAATCTCTAAGAGAAAAAAAAAAATCCCTTACCCATGAAAATTACTGTCAACATTTTCAAACAGTCATTACCTCTGATGTACTCATAGTTTCAAACCGCGCTAGGATCTCTTTCACCGATATCTTCGCCTCGATGGGCTCCTCCAAAATGGTCTCCATTCTGCCGACAGATCCACTGCTTGCCACACTCGTGCGTCGATTTTTCGTCGACCCTATGACAGATGTGCCCGACGAAATGCTACAATTTCCGCTATTGCTGCTATGCTTCGAGTAGGCACTTTCGTTGTCCTCCATCGAGTTGATCTCATTAACGTTATAATTATTATTACTATCAGGTCTGCCAGCTTTGCAAGGATACTGGTTATTGCTAGAACTAGAACTACTGCTAACACTTTGGCTTTTGTACTTAAAATTATTTTTACACATATTCAAACTGTCCATCTCCTGGTCCATGGCGTCCTCGTCCTCCTCCTCATCCTCATCGATAGCACTCCACGCACTGTCAAAATCAAAATTGCCACCCTTTGTGCAGTTCTTTATTGTCTGATCGTTGAGCTCATCCAGATCACTGCCTCGTCGTTCGTGGTGGTATTGGCTATGCGATTGCTGATGATGGTGATTATTGTGCGTCTGGTTATGGTGCACTTGGGCGGATGTCTTACCCGTGATGTGCGCGATTTCCGCATCCGAATCCGAATACAGACCATCATTGTCCTCAAAGCTGTCCGGATCTGTCAGATTGTTCAAACTGTCCAGCGATGCCGATCGCTGAATTAAACTTTCACAATGGCCACCACCTTGGGGGGGATGCACTTGTTTCTCGTTTACATTGTATTTCGATTTGTGCGGCCCGTTTGGCGCATTTTTCGATACATTGTTATTGACTTTGTCGTGATTCATTTTGCTAATCAGCGTTTCCATTTTGTGGACAATTCCGGTTAGTTTGCGCGTCTCGTTTGACTTGGAGGAGGCAGACTTTGACGACTTTGTTGACTTTATTGACTTGGCACTTCTTACACTCTCCGACATATTCGCTAAGTATTTAATTCAAAATGCCCGTGACTCATTCGTAGGGAGAATGAATGCCTCTAAGTGAATGGTTTACCGTTTAGGCGAATCAATTAAATTCACGATCGACGCGGTGAAAGTTTGACTCTTCTTTTTAACATAAATCATTGCATATAATTAAAAACAGTTCTAGTTTCAATTTGCGGTATAAACTTTGAATTGGACTCGACTCAAGCTGTGTCTATACGGAAGCGCTATTTCTATTTCTGAACCGCAGCAGTGTCGCCAACATTCACACACCGTTGGCTGTCTTTTGATTATAAAAACGCACACATATTCTACTCTGTCCAATTGTTTATCTGGTCATCCCCATTCAGTAAAGGGTTTCTCTCGCACGGCACAACAAATATTTTCCTATGATGAGCAGAAAACAAACCGTAATCGGAGAGTCGAGGTGGAAATTGAATACGTAATAACGTGTAAAACGACCTGATTGCTCTAGTTTCCGGAAAATATTGCAACGAATGTTAGGTAGTTAAAAGCACGCAGCGTTCATTCAACTAAAAACTAACCAACTTCACCCGAGCGTAGCGATATTCTCGATTATGCACTCGTATATGCTTTGGAGTGTTGCTCTATCCATTCAAAAATAATAAACACCTATTATTATTATTATTTTTTTCTTTTTTGCAATTCATTAAAAGTCTTTAGAAAGTTCTGTCAATAGATACAAGTACCTCTTCTAAACATCCACAACAGAAGAAATATCATGTTCATACTTTTTCGTGTGATTGTTTAGAGTTTGTGTGTCTCTCTCTATTGGTTCAGTTCATCGATTAACATTGCACCGCGAATTCAACGGCGACACGCGAATGAAAAAAAAACACGTCCAGTAAAATAGACAGCACTGCGAGCGAGTAACTCGTAACGGCAAAGACGACGAAAACGACGACAGTGACGACTGCTAGTTGCGCTACTTTATCTACGACGTGCTACTCGATCGACCCGTTCTTTTCAACTAAAAGTGGCGTTTGACCATTTCAGTGGCATGAGCTGGTTTGTTGGTGGTATTTCGTTTGCGATATGCGGTACAGGTACTCTGGTGGTAGCCATCTAGCCATCATAGCCATACGCATAGCCATAGCCATTGTGGCGTTTCCATTTGACTACCCCGGCCCCGGGTCGGCAATCGGCTCGGATTCGCATACCAGTATGGGTGCGGAGCAGGCATAGCTTGAAGTCGAACCTGCTATGTTGCGTGTGTGCATTGAATCTCATTTATAGACAGGCCGCAGTGGTTTTGGAGCTGAGCATTCGCTGATCGGCATCGGATCGCCGTGGCTTTTTAGTTGGGCAGCTAGCCGAGCGCGTATCGCCGCGCCGTCTTCTGGCCAACTGGGTGATGTATGTTGTTTGTGCAGTCTCTTTTGTATAAATGCTTATGTTGTTTTTATGATTGTTTTTTTTTTTTGCTCTGCATTTAAGTGCATTTCAAAGCTAGGCTTTATGGGGATTTCTATCATACATTTTATCTAAGCAATTAGTGATTTGTAATGCAGAGGAAAGCCAAAGGAAATAACAATTAGTAAAACTGTTTTCAGTTAAGAAAGCTATTTCCAAGAGGTGTTGCGCAATGTTGTGGAAAATTCATTTAAGAATTACGCACCATTTTGAAAGGGGCTTGTCGAATATGAGTAGTATAATTCGCGCCCCTTGCATTTTGCTCACTTTTAAACTGAGTGAACAGATTCATTTCTTTACCTAGTGAAGAGATCGATCTGTGCCGCCAGCTATTTTTGTTTTTTTTTTATTTGGCACTTGGTTGGTTTAGAGTGGATCTCGGAAAAAAGAAGACCCATTTTACTGCCGCTAAAAACGGACGCTGTTTAACGTGTCATAATTCGAAAAAAAATTGTATTTAACGATGTTGCCATAGGACATTGTGTTAAAATCGAATAAAGCACATAGATAGATAGATCATTGATTTAGCATCTCTTGCTAATGTACACCCAGAGAAGATCCTGGTCTTCCTGACGGCCTCTGGGGTGAAAATATGGCTCTAAGAACTTATCAGGGAAGGCACAATAGGCTCCTCTAAGAAGCCGCAGTGCCAGAGCTCATTGAAAGCTCTCCCGCCTCACAATCTAATCTAGATAGAGATCTCGAAAACGGTCTATACGATTGTAACAAAAAGTAATTTCTAACTTAATAGCCGGCAAACTTAGTTTTTTCTCTATATTATCGCACAATGGATTTTTGAAAAAAAAAATACATTTTAAAAACATTTTGTTTTCTTTAGTTTACCTGAAAACGGCAATACCTATAATGATTTTGACAAAAATGCATTCTTAGTGTAAAATTTATGTTTTCAAAATGATTGCGTCCTTAATTTTCAATTCGAATCACCGAAAAGGATAATTTTAAAAACTATTCATTTCCGATTTGGATAAAACTTTAAAAACCAAGTAATGCTGACATAACGAACAAAAACTTATACTCAGTTTTCAGCTAAATAGTTAAGCAATAGTATTTTTCAAACTAAACATTGAAATATTTGTTACTGTTTTGTATGCAAAACTTCACAAAAATCGCTTTAACGATTTTGATCAAAACACATATTTAAGATAATATAAGCATCGTAAATAAGATGCTATACTTAGTTTTTATCAAAACTAAAAAAAAATCGAATAAATCTGTTTTTTTAATTATTTCTCAAAAAAATGACAACCCAAAGCCGATCTGTGTTCATATATTTCTTTAAAACTTAATACCGCACTTTCATTAAAAATGCAACAACGCAAAACTTATTTTTAGCAAAAATTACCCACTTATTCTTTTTGTCAACCATTTTGAATACTTAGAGCCCTACACAATCAGAAACTGCCACTCCATTTGCACCCCCACCCCCCACGAAAGGAGAAAGTTTCGTTCGATACTGTCGTGCACTTTATTTTTTATTTTTGTATTGTGCTTCAGTAAATGAACAAACTCTGTTCAGAATTACTCATAAATCAGAGCTCAACCCTGGATTCTGATTGAACTTGCAATGAACGGGAATATTTCGTGGGACCGTGGCAATTCTGGCCTACTTACTAAGACGCCATCTTAGTTTTCTATCCTTTTTTTTTCTACATTTCCTTGGCCGACGTCAAAATCTACAGTGAGGGACAACTGTAGTTGAACAAATAAAAACACAAATGTGTCCACCTTTACGTGCAACTGTCAAAAAAGTAATATTTTGTTAATTAGAGTGGCCTGTGAAGTAAATGATTGACCCAGATCTTCTGCAGGATCTTGCCCAACCCCCTTAGCAAAGCAAAAGCAATGCAATTTGCATCGGCTTGACTAACTCTGACTCGCTGATCCTTCCTACCCACTATAGCCGTCCTCTTCTTTTGTTACCTACATACCTAAATGGCCGATCTTGCGAAATTCAATTAACAAAAGTTGCATAGTACCATACGTAGAAACAAAATCTTCACAAAATGAATCCGCATGTTACATAAGTTTAGTGAACGTCGCATATCATTGACAAATGGAGTGCCTAACGAATGCGGTTGTAAATGATTTCCTTTTCTAAGTTCATTACCTAGTGGTGCATTAATTCCTCGGAAGCTAGCGCTTGCGCACACATCTTTTACCGTCCAACTGATAGGTGTAGCAGTAGCTAGAGATTGTCGAATGACGAAACAATACGATTAACACATATCTCAGATTGTATCTTTTCCTCACATATACAATTGAGGTGGTTATATCTTTTTAATTATGTGTCTTAATCTGTCGCCGGATGGTGCAAGATGTTGGCCACAAATTTGATGAGCGCGCATTAAAAGGGGCTCGACAGTTACTTAAAACATATACTGGGCCACTTCCTTGAATAATGAGTAAAGGAAATGGGGAAAAAATTGGGATTATAATTAATATCTGTAGAATAATAGATTAAAGTAGAGACGGTGCTTAAAAGTGCGAAAAGAATACACTTACAAATTAGACACATGTACATTTGTACATTTGTACATCCAGCTTTGTTTAAATGTAAAATGGCGTCGTTGTTATAAATAAAGACATCTTTGAAATATGACACTAATGACATGGGTCTAGCAATTCATTCATAAGTGCTCTTATGTGAGGTATATGAGTTAAGTGGGAGGTGCACAAAGCGAAGGCGGTGCAAGAGCTGTAAGCTGTGACCAACATTTGTTTAAAGACATTAATTCCATAAACAAGGTAATTTTTAAGAACTTAATCATTTAACACAGGATTCGCAGTCTGCAGAGCAACATAATGTGAGACTCAATAACCTTAGATCGCTTAATACACCAGAGCAACATAATTACAAAAAAAAAAAGCTTTCTGGGACTTTAAAAATGAATAAGCCTTGATATCGATCTTCGCCACCTATTGCTTGTACCGAATGTATATACGTCGATCGGTCGTTATAATCGATTTGCAATGTCATTCGAGCTTGTAAATAAACTAATGTCGAATTACTTTGACATTAGAAGGGGTTTATTATTTAGTTACCATTTTATTGAAACATATTTTAAAACCAAAGCCGCTTCTACAATTTATTTATTTTAATTTTTCCATTGTATTTTCTTTTTCAGAATTCTGTCAACCGCCAAATTTTCTTAGAGCTATCAATTTAGCGAAGCAACTGTCAACTGTAAGTTTTCTTTAGATTAAGGTTCTTATTTCACACAATTTTCGAGATTCAGTATATTATATGTGCCAATAATTGACTTGACGACGAATTATTGAATTGAATTAAATTCAGTTTTACTGTAGACATATCAGATGTCAGGCTGACTTCTGACAGCATCTGTCACTTATTTGGTGGCCCTAGATTGATACGGTGGCCATTTGACATTTTTAGTCGTTATATATATATTTCGCTGACTCAACAAATTGTGTACTTTCAAATGACTAGTCATCTTAAGTGGACTAGATTTGCCTGGACTAGATTTTCGCTGAACTCAAAAACTCTACTGGTCATTTTAATCACTTTTACCACATTCAATGTGCAATGCGAGATGTCAACTGAGTAATCAGTCGCAATTCTTGACTAGATTTGTCGGCTAATGTCAACTGATCGATTAAATCTCATGTCGTTTTCCATTGGGACCACCAGAAATCTTTTTCAGATCTCAGATTTTACGCTGCTCATGGAACGCGCAACGAAATTGATCTGCATTTTTAAATGGATTAGTGCGTTAATTGACAACAATATCAGCTGTTCAAATGGTATTCCGCATTTGTTTTTGGCAAAATCACAAATGGATATCGCAGCGTTGCCGTTGACTTTACGAAAAATGTATAACATTTTTTCTTAAATGTATCAAAAGTATCTAAATTCCAGCGTCAGAAATTTATCAAATGTATTACAAGAAAATACCGCTTTTTTCATATAGGTATATAAATTTGTTAAAAACTAAAGAAACAAAAATATAAACCCTTCATAACAAAATCCTTAAAACATCATATTTATTTAGTACAAAAGATAAAAAAAAAACTTTAAAAACAAACTTAAAAAATTAATATAATTGCAGAGTTATTAATTTGTACTTTCTTAAAATTCATTTCTGTTTTAATTTTTTTTTTAGAATTTGTATGCATTTTAGGTACCTTTTAATTGTTTGGCAAACATTTTAGACTCGATAGTATTTATTATATCTTATATCTGTTTTTTTTAGATCGTTTTTAATTAAGTTTAGCTCAGAAAATACACATATAGGTAATTTATGCAGAGATTATTGACATTTGACAAATGTAGAGAAGAGAGTGGAGGCTTAGAAGAATTTGAATTGAATAACTCACACACTCTCATGGATTGGGACGAATATACGAATGCAAATGGGAGCTCGAGTCGACGTACATGTATAGTACAGCATCAGTATGGGTGGGCTGGGAAGTGGGAGCCAGTGATGCCAGATCGGGGGATTTTTCCCTTTTCGTGGGATTTTCTCACTTCAAATAAGCTAAAAAGGTAAAAGGGATTTTTCAAACCTCATAGTTAGTACAAAAAAAGGGACTTTACTTTTTGGTCAATTTTTGTTCATAATTTTCTAGTTTTATTAAGAACACGAAAATTAGTCGACCAACGATCAAATTAAATATTAACATGCTTAAAAAAAAGTCATTGAACGTATCTTAATATTTATTTATTTTTGTTAGCTTGCATAGTTAGGTAATGTATAATGTAACTTGTATTTGGTAATAACAAAAAAGACTAAAAGCCCGATTCTGGCAAACCTCTCTTATACGTCACAAGTTACAAGGTGAGGTGAAATTTATTTTATGAGGTTTTCGTATTCTTTCAGCACACTCTCAACTTGCGAGGCTCACAAAAAAAAAATTGAAACTGTGATCTCCTATGGAGCAGGTCACAAAATTTAAAACCAGTCATAACGGATCATAAGTGACAATATTTGTATTGGATGGCACTGGTACCCTATTTCTACATACCTAGCGACCCGAAAATTCCATTTCATGATATATTTATAATCATTTCGTGAAATATAGATATTTATTTGTTAGGGAATTATTGATTTGTGACAAATTTTGGAAATATGGAATTATTGTGTTAATGTGTGTTAATATTTCGCGTATTCGCGAATCACAATAAACCTCACAGGAAATCAACCTCACACGGTCTTGTGTGTGACTTGTGAGGGCTCACAACGGCAGAATCTGGCTGTAAATTTAATGAAATACATGTTTTTTTCTCAACTTTTTTTTTCGTGGGATGAGTTTGGGATTTTTGAAATCTTGGCGAGGGATAAAAGGTTTTTTTTTTGGGTTTAACCGTGGGAGAACCTGCTTCTGAAGTCTGGCATCACTGGTGGGAGCATCAGTTCAGAATGAGCAATAGTTACCATAGTCAGTTTTAAAAATAAAAAAACAAATTGGTATTGCCAGATTACAAAATTTATTTAAAAACAAATAAAAATATATGAAAAAAGGAAGATTGTGCAGAATTTTAATTGAATATTCGAAAATGTATCTAATTGAACCAAAATCCAAAAAAAAAAGTATCTAAGTATCAATTTTTTTCACGGAAGCAAAAATGTAGCTAATTTGATACAAATTTATCATTGTGGCAACGCTGATATCGACCCGAAAAATGTTTTCTCTTTTGTAGATACAAATGAAGTAGTATTATTGGTGATTTGTAGTCTTCAGATGACGGTGGAGACAATGGAGATAATAATTCCTCCGAAATAATATCCATAGCGGGTGCCGTTCTATTCGACAAAATTGATTTCGCAAATTTTATTTCGCATTTATCGAAATAAATTTAGTTCATCTCGCCATAGTTGTTTCGCAAATTTCCATTCCGTCTTTGAATTCTGTTGCAACGTATTTACTTCGCAATGTTTTTCTCGCGCTTTTCCATTTCGCTTATGATTAGACAGCATGTTGTTGTTTTGAAAGAATTTGTTTCGATTACTGTTAATTCCCGTTATTCTTTGTCGTTAGTTTTTATGTATTTGACAAAATGACACTTGGCACACAGTTGTTTTGCAAACTCCGCCGGCCGTGGTTCAAAGTGAGGTTTCAATCTTTAGGGAAATGGTAGTCCGGAAAACGTTTGTGTCTTATTTTAGAAAAAAAGATGACTATTCCGATCTTGGCTTATTAAAAGCACTTGCCTCTAATACAAAATTATATTAATTTGTTTTTATTTTGTATTATATATTCAATGCTCATATGTATTTTTTTAATAGATTTTTGTAAATAAAACTGAATTGAATTCTGGAAAAAAGAGGAATTTGAATTTTTTTTTGAGAATAGAATTATAACTGTAGTTCACCTTTTCATTATTTCTATCTTGCGTTGTGATTTGTTCGCATTTTGCTATTTCGCATTGTATTATTTCGCGAAATGTTTTGTTTTACAATCAAAAAATTTCGCGCGAAATTTTTTATCATGTTATGGATTGTAAAACAAAACATTTCGCGAAATAATACAATGCGAAATAGCAAAATGCGAACAAATCACAACGCAAGATTAAAATTTGCGAGATAGCGAATGCGAAATGATGTTCTTGCGATGCGATTACAAAGCGAAATGAAAGCTTGCTTAACAAAAATTGCGATTTGATGAAGTGCGAAATAAGTAAAATGCAATTCAACAAATTGGGAAATGATTATGGCGAAATGATGAATTGCCAAAAAAAATTCGCGAGTTGACCCCTACCCATCCTTATGTATTTTGTTATTTTGGTTTTCACGAAACTTTGCGCCCTTTGCGCATTTGTCTCGAAAGCAAACTTCTTAACGTGACGTAAAACAGCTGTATAAAGTATCTTGGTATGCGTAAATCTGAAAAAATATCGAGATCTGCAAAAAGTGATCCGAATCGAAAAAAAATATTGATTTTTCTGCCCAATGGAACGTGAAAAGTTAATGGAAAACGACATCAAACACATTAGGTTAACCAGCTGTCAGACTTAGGAGTTACCTATGCGTCAAGTTTTCTCAATAACCAATAAACATGTTTTTGAATAAAAAAAAAAAAACACACAAATGAATGCAGAAAATTAAAATGTTCTGCTTTGTCTTTATTGGCTGTTTATGCAAATAGTTTCAAAATAGGTAGTTTTATTTTATTAATTTAAAGTGTGACAAAAAACTCACGAGTGTCACAAATGGCTGATCTAGTTATGACCGTAGCGGTAAATATTGAAAGAAGCATATTGCTTAAGAAATTAGTTAGTAAACGAGTCTGATCTACTTAGTAAATGAGTTTCAACAAATCTCCAGTTATATTTACTTATGAAAACATGAATCCAAACCTGACCATTATTATCATTTCCATTTCCAAATGTCTCATCTATCCCCGTACCCCGTTTCCGATTTGAAGGCCCAATCACATGGTATCTGTGACATTCAAGAAAATAATTATTTCCATCATATCCATTGCATTTCATTTGCACAGAACATTTTTTGCAGAATAATCCCAATAATTGTTATTGAACTGTTATCGATTTTAAAAATCTGCCAGTTAAACGTCAAAGTGGTTATATGCCAATTTGTTGTTATGCAGAGTTTGATATTTATTTGACGTGCGTGCGGTCATATAAAATACAAGCAATGTAATGTTATGTCGTTTTCCATTGGGCAAAAAGAAGCGCCCGGAATCGAAAAAAAACACTTCTGAAATCGTTCCAGGTGTACCTATGTAGATTATTTTTTGACATTTGCCTAATACTTTTGTAGATTCAATCTGAAGCAGTTTTATTGTTCCATTGGATGTTAAAATGAGTAGGGATGATACGGAGCTTCGACTCCGAATCCGATATGTCGGAACATCCGGTTTAAATTGAACCTCCGAATCCGGCTTCGGTTCCGATATAATCACATCGGAGGTTTATCGGAGCACCATCATGGGTGACGAGGCGACCGATGAACATGAACAACAAAGAATTTTCGAGTTGCGACATTTTACAATACGACTGTCTTTTCACTCTTTTATGTATTTTACATAACTAGGCGAGATTTGCATTGATAATAATTTGTGTCTGCGTGCGACCTCCGCCTCCGACTGCGATTCAACTCCGACTCCGCGGAGGTTGGTATGGCGCTTCCGACTCCGACTCCGACTCCGGTAAAACCACCTCCGTGACATCCCTAAAAATGAGTGGATCCCCGAGTGAAACCAATGGTAAACGACATTAAACAGACTTGAAAGAAATTTTAACATTTCGTGATTCTTTTGAGTTTCTTTGAGATTCATTTACAACTGCTGATGCGAGACGAGGTGTGCGGGATTAGCACAAATGCGCGGTTTAAATGATTATTTCAAATGCATTGCGTGGAAAGTACCACAAAACTTTGTATAAATTATAAAAGCGAAAGTATTCACAGGCACACAGACCACTGGCTATGCGTTTGTGCGTTATTGCATATTTTCTCCTCTGCTGTCTTAATTAAAACAGAATGGATAGGGCATTGTGTTTAAGCTTTTTAAAGGTCGTATTGCATTCTATTATCATCTGTTTTAAAGTGCTCTAGAAACAAAACAAAAAACGTTCTAGTGATTTGGGCTTTAGGCTTTTCTTTATTTTCTTTCTATTACAGCACAGCACAAAAACGCTACGAATCTAGGGCTTTTGGCTGTCAAATAGCTAATGTCGTTTTCCATTGGGCAAAAAGAAGCGTCCGGGAGAGTCCGGAATCAAAAAATTCGCTTCTGAAACCGTTCCATTGGCACAAAAAATACTCTTCTGCTGATTCTGAGAAGAGAATTTCGCTTCTCGATTTGAAGTCAGAATCCACTCAAGAAGCACTCACACAAGTGCAATTTATGTATTTTATACAAGTCAGATGACAGCTGCCGCAGATAATTTTTTGGCATTTCACCAATACTTTCGTGAATTCAATCAGAAGCAGTTTTCTTGTTCCATTGGATTACAGAATGAGTGGACCCCCGAGTGAAACCAATGGAAAACGACATAAAAATATTGTTAACTATCAACATGACAGTTCTGCTTCCCATATGTTTACTTAGACTGTTCAGTCTATTTATTTAGTGCGATGATCACGCTCTAAACGAGAACAGAAGCACAAATTCGAAACTCAAATGTTTCTGAGCTAAAAATAACAGCGAACTTTTGACAGTGTAGGATCTGTTCGCTGAAATAAGAAGAAAAACCGCCTATTGCAAGTTTTGTTATCTAAATGACGAACACAATTGTTGACAGTTGTGACTGCTCAAAGTGTCGAAATTGAACTAGAGAAACGTCAGTCAAAAGCCTTATTAATTTCGTTGTCAAAGGCATAACTGACATTTGTCTTCTCTTTAAAAATGTTTGCTTGAATTCACCCATGCAAAGGTATTTGTTACTGCGAATTTAAAATCTGTGAGTTGTAATGAAAGCACCCCTTCCCTTTTACGAATTGTCCGACATAACCTATAGCAGCTACACAAAACAAAATAGCACAACAAAGATATTTTTTCTAGTACATAATCAAATCGCACTCACCTGTCTGAATTCCTGGGAAAAGGTTTGTATCATGGTTTGTATCGCAGACGCACGTACCGCATGCAGTGTCAGGTGTCCGCCGTTACGCATATTCAGTTGCAGTGCTGCGGGACGTGGTAGTGTGACAGCGCCTTGTAATTCGGTGAATAGTAGCGACTGCACCACAATCAAGTAATCTGCGTCACGTCTTGCCAAATAGACGCCGTTGTGTGAAATACCCATGATGGACACGTCGGGGAATTGGGGAGCACCCTGGACAGCGAATAGCCGCGCAAAGTATAGAGGCCAACTGCGTGCCATGTCAACCATGTGTCGCTTGACAATCGCACGAACATTCTGACTGCGTACATTGTCAACGGTGACGCCATGTCCATTGAGCATGTTCATTGCGGCGGTCTTTTCTTGTGGTGAAATACGCAGGCAGGGGGTCAGCCCGAAGACATCGCCCACCACCTGAGCAAAGAGCAGATCCAAAGCGCCTGGTGGCCCAATTGGCTCATTGGGGTGGAATACCTCCTTGCGAACGCGCAGTTTCCATGCAACCCGGTTATAGGTGAGGCACGCCGTGGCCGGTGACTTCAGCGATGGTGGCGCTGGTACAGGTGCAGGGATCGATGGTACGGGCCATTCGTCGCCGTAGTCGGTTTCGTCGTCACGGCGAGTGCCCTGGGAAATCAGTGTGGATCCAGATGTTTTGCGCTTGCGCTCCTTTTCGTATTTCTGTACCATGTGCGTTTTGAACGTGGCGGTTGTACTGTTTGTCGTCGACGTCGAACTGTGTGAGAAGTGCTGATTCAGCGACTGCTTGCGATTATTTGTCTCGCGATCGTTTTGGCCAGCTAGTGCCTTTGACGGGGGGTGGTACACTTTGTTGCCCTCCTTTTCTCGTTCTACCTGGCGGATTTCGTAGATCCGATCACGCTTTTCGCGTTCTTTCTCCCGCTCACGCTCACTGCCGGTGGATGGGGGTCCCTCGACCTCGGTGCGATCCCATACGGACTCGGAAAAGTCATCGCGATCTCGTGAGCGAGATCTAGATCTGGACCTCTCGCGGTCGTTGGGGATCTCCTTTTTGAAACTCGTTTCGTATACCATGTCCAGTTTGGCAGCCTCAGCGCGGCCCCAAGAGTCGTAGGTGTCCTTGGACACTTCCGACCCGTTCCAGTTGTGTCGCGCTCCGAATGTGTCGCGTTCCTGTCGCTGGATAAACGCCGGAATGTCTTGCTGAAGTTGTGATCGGTACTCGCGCTCTTCGCCGCGGTCATCGCGAACTGGTGGACTCTTGGGCACAGGTGGTGGAGCAGGGGGTGCCGTTGTTGGTGGACGAATGGGTGGTGGGGGTGCCGGAACGGACGGGGCTGGCGGCACTACTGACGGCCAGCTGGACTGCGGAGGCGGAGACAGCTTTCCCTCCATTCGCTCGACCTGCGACCGCACCGATGACATATCGTTCGACTGGCCCATCATCCCGAAGTGACCGCTAAGCTGCTGCTGCAGCATGAGCTTCCTGGTATCCTCCAGTTTGGCCGGAGCTCGCTGCTCGGACTTTGTGCTGATCGAAGACCTCACTGAGTGGCCCGCGGTAACCTGCTCCAGTCGCTGACGCATCTCAGAGCTGAGCTTGAGCTTGCCCACACTTCCTGGTGGTGGACGATCGGCCCCGATTTCAAAGCTCTTTCGGGATATTTTCGTAGCCGAGTTCAACTGAGTGGAGTCGACCGACTCCTTCATGTATTTGCCCCCGGATGTTTCTATTTTGATTTGCGTGCGCATGAATTGCGACGTGTGCATCGCCGGCGGTGATGGCGCTTTGGACGAGTCTACTTCGAACTCCTCCCATTCGATGGCCGAGCCGTTGAGAGACCCATTGCTGCTGTGCAGCTGCGACTGGGGGGTGGTCTTGCGCTGACTCTGGCGCATTTTGAACACGAAGAAGTCCTCCTCGCACTCTGGTTGCGGCCCGTCCTGCGGAGGTGGCCAACGCCACTTTCCGATGCGAACGGTCTTGGCCCGGCCGTAGGGATCCAGGAAGTGCCGTGTTTCCGAGGGGTCCTTGGATTCGATGGGTGGCGGCATGGGCGGTGGCGGAGGCGGTGGTATTAAGGAGCCCCCGCTTTCCG
Organism: Cheilosia urbana; assembly: GCA_946477585.1. Taxonomy (NCBI): domain Eukaryota; kingdom Metazoa; phylum Arthropoda; class Insecta; order Diptera; family Syrphidae; genus Cheilosia; species Cheilosia urbana. Next base: position 94,911,419 of record OX297854.1, read on the forward strand.
ACGAAGTCTTGCGGTTGCGGTCCACCTCAGTGAACTGTGAAATTCGGTTCTTGAAGCTCTGCCTGCGAACCGAAGATGAAGAGACGTTTTGTAAGTTGATCTTGCTCGTCGATGTGTGGGTTGTCACCGAAGGCTGCATATGCGGTGGAGATGCCGGCGATGTCGCCGGAGTGTCTTGTTGACTAAGCAGGGTCTGAAGGGCTTGATTCTGTGCCAGGAGCTGTTGTTGGATCTGCAGATTTTGCGCCATCGCGGACTGCAGAAAAGCTCTCTGTACCTGGTGCTGGTAGACCGTGGGATCAGCCTCGTGTGGCATACTGATCATTTGCATTAGGCTGTCTTGGTTTACGCCGCCCATATGTCCGCTAGACACGAAGCCGGACGTGGTCGTCGTTTGTTGATGTGTCGTCCCGCCGCCCTTAATCATGTCAATCAGTTCGGACTTCTCAGTCAGGTTGTTGACATCTTCGCTGATGAAAATCGGCTTGAACAGTCCAGAGATGTAGTCGTCCAGATTGGCATTGCTGGTCTTGTCGCTGCTGTCGTTTGATTTTTCTCCTCCTCCCTTGATCTTGGCGCTCAGCGAACTGGCGTTGGTCAGACGATCGAGGGATTCATCCATTATTGGTGTGTCAAAGAAGTCGTCCACTCCGCCGCGAATACTCGCGGCCAGCGATCGAGCGTCTGACAGTTCATCGAGCGACCCATCGAGCACGGGGCTGAACAGATCGTCCAGGAACTGATCGACATCTGAAGCCTGTGATGGAACTCGAACTCTTCGCACGTGGCTGGCCAGGGATGGCGCTTCACTTGTGTCGGACATCGCTGAGGAACGCGTGGCGTACTCCGATTTGTCCATATACTTGCTGGAGTGGGAGCCGGCATGCGACCGCCGCCCAGCGTGCTGCGACTTCTGATAGCGAGGGCCGGTTTCCTTGCCCATGGGAGCTAAACGTTCTGCGGAATGGTATCTGTCGTTCAGGCGACTCTCGGACAGCCCTAGAGTGGTGAGAGGCTCAGGCTCTGGAGTAGTTACCAGATCTCCATCGTCTCCGGCTAGCAGGTCGTCCAATGACTTCGATCTGGACTTTTCTTGCTCGAAATAGCGCTCATTGAGGGCGGAGTTCCTCGACAGAAGGTCGCGAGAGTTCTTTCGCACTGGATTGTACTCGATCTTCTTTTCCACCACTGGTTCTGGGATTGGCGCCTCCATCGGTTTTGGCGTGGACTTAGCTTGCGGCGGCTCTGGCGGCGGCACCTGTGGACGCTTTGGGCTGCTTGGTTCTACGTCCGGAAGCAGTGTGCGCGAGAACTTAGATCCGGACTTAAACAAGTCGCTGCGAGCAGCTGGGAATGCGGGACACAGTTCCTTCTCGGCAATCAGGTCCAGTACGTAATCCAGCCCGCAGGAGTCCGTGAGTAGTTTGCCGTCATCCAGCGCGACAGTCCATCCGCGGTTCGATATGCCCAGTGTCGAGATTGCAAGTGATGCTGCTTCTTCGCAAGTGGTCCAGGAGTCGATGGCAACGGTTTGCATGACTTCATCGGGGAGGGTCAGTGCAACAGCAATGTCCGACGCCCGCGATATCGACCGCCATTCCACCCAAGACGGAGTGAAACTTCGGCAGGTCATGGCCTGCGAGCTGCCGCTGTTCCGAAGGATCTTCTTGAGCAGCAGTTCCTTCATAGACACGGGCGCATTGTCGGTGATAAACTTCATCAGATACTTGCTGAATGCGGGGCCTGGTTGGAAGCAGGACAAGCATTGTGCCATCAGCTGCCAGATGCGCTGAGCTTGGTTCTCCTCGACGCGGTACGCCTGATTGCACAGCTGCACAAGAATTTCGTCACGCAGTCCACGGGACGAGAGTCCTTTGTGGACGATGTAGTCGGACAGCACCTTCTCCTTGTTAGCGTCCAGCGTGGTATCGTTGGTCCAGCGCAGAATCAGTTTGAACACGGCAAGTGCGTCCTGGAAGTCTTGATCTCGGGACGCAGCTCTTGTTAAAAATGGCGTGGTGATCGGTTCACGCCTCGACGTCAGTCGCAGTCCATTGCAGTAGACGGAACTGAACTTTCCAAATGAAAATTGATCCAAATCCTTGGGTAGATCTCCCGCCACAGGTGGTCCGGGAACGGTTCCGACCACTTTTACCAAGTGACGGTCGCCATGTACTGGTGTCCAGCCCTCTGTTTTCGAGAATATGAACGCCAGCTCTGCAGGGATGTCCAAGTATGCGACCTGGCTGCGTTCGATGTTTTCCTTGGCAATTTTCTTCGCCTCACGTTCCTTCTGCACCTTCTGCACTTCCAGGCGGCGCTTGTGGTCCGCCTTGAGCTTGGTGTAACGTTTCCTTGCCATTTTTCCGCGCCAACATGCTTGCGCCCTCAGAGCTCCATGCCGCAGTTCCTTGAAGTACTTCCTTTCGCGGTAGCCGCGCCATTTTGACTGCACACTTGTAGCTGCCCTCTGTTCGCGAGCCAGCCTTCTGCGCACCAGCATTCCGCGCACACTCTTCTGAATGACAACTGCGGCGTTCTTGAGGCGATCAGAGCGGCCGCTTTCCAGCATTCGGTGGAGCGCCTCGCGTAGAAAAACTCTCGTAGCACCCAGCTGGAAGTCGGGGCCTTCTATTCCGGTGCGAGGAAGTGACTCCAGGACCGTTCTGCACAGTTCTCGATATGGCGTTCCCCTCGGCAGCGGAGCCTTCATAAGGTGGCGATAGCGCTCGACGAAATGTTGGAATCGTAGCCGCACCGGGTAGCCCCTCTGGCGAATTTGGATGGTGTCCAGCATGCCCAGGTAGCGGAGCTGCTGGAGCACGCATGGCATGTCCATTTTTAGAGCGTGTTTCTCGTTGTTTGGCTTCACGCAGCGGACGAACCAGGGATTGCAGCGACCCATCGACTGCAGAAGCTGCTGCAGCGAGTCCGAAAATCGAGCTGCAACTGTTGGGGTTCTCGGCTTCATGGTGACGAACCGCCCGTTCGAGCCCTTCGGCAGGGTTTTGCCGGAGTCCCGTTGGGCTCTCAGTTGCTTGGTGAGGTCCACCACGAGTTGCAGCTTGCTCGAGGCGAGTAGCTCGAGAACGTCTCCTCTAAGAGCGTCGCGGTTCTTGTCCAGAAAACCATCGACACAGTACCAGACTTGTCCGGCGTAGTGGGTAATGCCGAACTCCTGCGCTCCGATGCGCGGCCTTGAGTACAGCTCATTGAGCGCATGGTTGTAGTGGCATTTTTCCAAGAAACTCATATCTGAAGCCCTGGGGAAGTTTGACTCGTCGTCCAAGAGGTGGAAAATGCCGACTGGCTTCTTCGCCAGCAAATGAATCACCGGCAAATTGTCGTCCCAGTTCAGAGGGGTCCACTCTAGTCGCTCGCGGGCATACTCCGCCTGCTCCAGCTTGAACACGTGCTTGTTGAAGTACAGTTGAAGGTTCTCGTTCGCGTAGTTGATGCACAGCTGCTCGAATGAATTTTCGGCCAAGTCCTCGAAGCCGAATATGTCGAGGATGGATATGCGGTGTGCGTCGTGTGTGCCGCCTTTCTGCACGATCGAATTGATCCTCGACACCAGCCAATTGAAAAGGCCCGCATACAGCGCCTTTGCGAAGGCGTCTCTCGAATCTAGGGCTTGGTCGATGCCCAAAGGTGTATGCAGTCGTTCCGACCTTGCCTCGGTTGTTCGGCTCGTCAGCGACCGATGCAGTCCATCGGCTGAGATGTGCAGTAAATGAGCAGCCCATTTGATTTCGGCATCCGATCCAACCTCAACGCCTTCCTGACCGTGTCGTAATTGACGCCTGTGGAAGTAGACGTTTCCCAAGTGCAGCACTGAGGCCAGCACTCGGATAATGCCCTCTCTCTCTCCTTCCGATACGCCCAGGACCTGCATGGCGCTCTGCAGAGACCCCCAGTCAACTCTTCCGGGAGCACAATCGGAGCCACCCTGGTTTAGGTAAAAATATTTATCAGCCTCCAACAAACCGTACTTGGTTCGCTCCGCCTCGGACAGACCGCCGAGCATTTCGTAGAAGACGTGATAATTCCTCTCGCCCGGCGCCTGTGTTACTATTCTCGACTTCTCCAATAAATACTGTGTAATCTTGGCGCCAACAATGGCACCTGACTTGAAGTACACTTCCAGATACTTTCCGAATCGGGAGCTGTTGTCGTTGCGAGCAGTTCTCGCATTTCCGAACGCCTCCAAGAGTGGGGCTGCCTCCAAAATTTGTTCTGTAATGACCGCTGACGCAGATCCACCGCCTGGAACCACTGCAGCCAGGTATTGCATTACCAGCTTTGTTGATTCAGTCTTACCCGATCCAGACTCCCCGGATATGACGACTACTTGTGGCGATGGCAGAGCTGCATGTGCCGCCGCTCCGATTGCGAACAGATGTGGTGGCAAAGTGCCAAGGGGCTTCCCAGCGTACTGCTTGGCTACCTCCAGCCCGTACGAGTCGGGGAACATTTTATAGGGATTCACTGCGATGAGAATGCTGCCGGCAAATGTGTAAATCAGACCCTTGTCGTAGCGCAGACGCAGGTTCCACAGTAGTGATGCTTCGTGCAGGTCATCCAACTGGGTCATATCGTCGACTCCACTGCTGCCGAGGTCTTGCCGCGGACGCAAGTTGCCCTCGCCCGGTTGTAGAGCGAAGGTCTGCGGCTGAAAGAGAAAACATGTTTAATCATTTTTGAAGTTTAAAAGTGGGGTTACGTTTATGAATGCATCTGTGACAGTGACATTTGAGGGATGTGTTCGTTTGTTTAACGGTTGAAAGGGAGAGTGTACCTGTGTACTGTTTAAGCGACCCTCACCTTCTCAATTAAGTTTTTCACTCATTGACACAGAATTGTTGTTCAAAGAGAGGTCTGTACGCCATCAATTTTATAAAATGTTTAGAATAATTACGAAAACTTACTAAACTCTGATTCCGTGTGTAAATAGCTTCGTCATACTGTATAAACTCAATAAATAGAAAATACTTCGTGACCATACTGACACCTGGTGGGGCTAATGTGCAACGTAGCTTATTTCTGTTTAAACCTTTTACAGCCCATGGTTTATTCCGTCCGACTTAGTTACACTTCTCTCTCTCTCTTTCTCTGTTTTTATTTTGCCTACTACTACATCCCACTTGCTTCTACCCTCTTCCTTTTCCTGTCGCTTTTTCGTTTCATTGAAATTAGAAATTAATATTCAACAACCTGTCGCTTTTTCGTTCCTGCCCGAGTACCTTATCATGCGCGCGATATACCCTGTCCTGGGGTTGAATTACCGCATCCGTGATCGAGTAATACGTGACTGAATTTGTTATTGTTTTGCTTGTAAAATCCTCAAAATTCAATGACGTATGGCTCGATCACGGATGCGGTAATTCGGTCCCTGTTTCCTGTCGCTTTTGCGTTGCATTGGAGTTCAAAATTACTGCTCAAAGAACTGTCGCTTTTTCGTTTCTACGTGAGCTACCTTACCACAGGCGCTACCTTATCCTGTTTCCTGTCACTTTTGCGTTGCATTGGAATTTAAAATTACAGCTCAACGAACTGTCGCTTTCATTGAACTGTGCTTTTTCGTTTAAACTTAGTTCGGAGTTATTGCCCCACGAAACTTCTTCACTAAAACAGTCATTTGAGCTGTGAAAATAATAAAAATTGGGAACAGAAGTCCAGAGTTCTAATAAGGGTTCTAAAAACTGACCGAAAAAATCAGAAAACAAATCGTCTTTTCAACCAACAGCACTTATAAAAGTTAAATGCAAAAATTGGAGAAGATGTTTTTCAGATAAGAAAATTGATGTGAACTACTTTCAGTTCTTTTTTTTCAACTTGTGCGTCTTTTTTGAAGATGGGCTTAAATAATTTCAAAATGAAATAGCTTTGTAGAGGTTTTAGAACGCCTTCCGGAACTGTTATTAGAACTCATGAAAACTTAGCAGAATAACGTTCTTTTAACGAACTTTTATCTAACTTTTCTTCGAGCACTTTCCAAAACGCCATTTCAGGGGTTGAATTACCGCAATCGTGATCGAGTAATACGTGTCTGAATTTGTTACTGTTTTGCTTGTAAAATCCACAACAATCAGTGAAGTATGGCTCGCTCACGGATGCGGTAATTCGGGCCCACAACTCATGCTAACTTAAAAGAATATTGTTCCGCTTTTTAGCGCAGTTCTTTTTTATTGATTTCGGAAAAGTAATCTCCTTTAGCAAAATTTGTAAAAAAAAAAAACATTTTTAATGGGGTGCTATCGGAACTTTTTATTTCAATTTGGCGGGCTTTAAGAAAAAAAAAAAAAAAAAAACTCTAGAGCTCTTTTTCTAACTTGTTTGCGAAAAATACTAAATAAACAGAACTTTCCAAAATTTGTATCAGAAACTTTAGAGCTCTTCCCCACCTGTTTAGAAGTCTAAAACAGAAAAAAATATTAATTAAAGTATGAACTGCCAAGACCTTTGGCAATGAAAAAGATCGAGCTCTTCGAAAGGTAGTTGCCTCGAATCTTGTAAAGGGATATGGAAAATTCTGTTGTTAAGAAAGTTCTAATTTGTATGCTGGTTTGTGACATACATCGACTTTAAGCTTCTTTTCTATGGGTGGACAATAGATTGACAGCATATTAATGAAAGTACATATTTCCACCATACCCGGATAGCTTTAGCTTTTGTGTTTGTTTCTTGCAAATGGTTCCAATTAAGCGCATTCAGAATTGAAATCACTTAAAATCGAACGTCATGTAGATTGTAGGTAGGGATCATCGGAATGGCCATTTCTGTTAAAATCACTTCTTCAATTGCAAGTCTAGTGGCATACGAAGCCGAGCTAGATTGAGTTATCGGCGACCCTTTTTTTTTAATTAAAAAAATATGAGGTCAGTTCTGGCGGTTCCATCTTCCACTACAAACTCCATTGAATATTTCACTACCTTGTCTTTGTTAAAGGCTTTGTTGTTCGCCAGGCTCTTTATTCAATTTAATCAATATTTTTAAAAGTTTTTGGTCTTCAACCCCAAGTCCGAAATTTCATGTTCAAAATTTCGCGACTTAAGCTGCCATCAAAGTTCTAAAAACTTATAAAGGACAAGCAATCAGACAGACGAGTTGCATTCAATTTCACAGAACAGAGACGTCCGTCTCCTCGATCAGAAAAGCCCTATGCGATCAGAAAATGAAATGAAAATGTCTCCTCATCGTGTGACTGCTTGGTGTATTTTTTGGAGCAGCATCATTGATGATCCATTTTTTATTTCGAAAATGAAATACCACGAAAATCCACCACCTCGTCTATGGTAAAGTTAGTTCAAGCACAGCCTCGTACAGATTTCAATGACTGATATTGCGAATTTTCAAACCACTCTGGGAAATATCTCAAATTCAAACTTATTCAGAAAATATCCCTCTGCTAGATAAATCCTTCCGAGAAATCAATTAAAATTTTTACAAAAGAATAGAAACACAACCAAACTAACATGTCTTGCGATACAATCACTGCACAGCATCGAAAGCCGTTTCACAACTTGCGGATAGCGATTCCTCATTTTGTCCCTGGTACGTTTGTTCTTAGCGGTTTCTGAACTCAATTCAGTCGACGATGATGTTGTTGACATATCCTCAACGCTTGGCGGACGCTGCCGTCTCAGTACATGCGGCGATAAAATTTGAATAGATGGCGACGATAATGGACTAGGACTGACTGAACCATATTTCTGCCAAGGGTCCAAGTGAAAGCGTACAATTCGCATCGACTTTAAGGAGTTTTAAACATCACAAACAAACAAAAAACAAAACAAAACCACAGCACAGAACGAGAACTCAACTACGTTATACCAGGATGAAGCTCATCTGGAAAGAAACTGATAGCAAACAGCAGTTAGCCAAACAACACTCGATGAAATCATCGGGGCTATGCACCAGCGGGATCTGGAATAACTCGTTCGTCTGTTAGTTTTTCCATCAGCCATACCACAGAGATGCGAGTACAACTTTGTAAACAATTTGAAAAAAAGCAAAGCGCGCAGCTAAAAAATAAACAGATGACTCCTAGATGCTCCACATTTAGAATTGACTCTGGTGGCTAATGGCTGGTGACTTGTGACAACTTTCCACTCAAGAATATATGGGCATATCAATGAAACTTCAATGAGCGAATTCGAAAGAAGGAAAGAAAACAATTTTATTGGAACTTGCCGAACGTTTTGTATTTGAAAACCTGATTCAGGTACATGCTACGTGCGAGATGTCTTCTAAATGGAGCTGTTGCGTTGTTCGTATTCTGGTTTTACCAGTAAGTTTTGTTTTGCTATGCATTCCACGGGGCATTTTCAAAATACAATATAACTGGCCTAGGAATTCAATTTAAAATGACTGACAATCAAATTGTTCGCCAAATGCCAATTGAAACGGTTAAGTGAGGTGTCTATATCAAGCAGTCTTTGTTCAAGTGGCATTCATACAGTCATAGGGAATGGGTTTCCTCTGTATCCAAAATCGCGGCAATCAATTATCAAGAGCTAAAGCAGAAACAGAAATTTCCGCGACTTTTCTCTTTATTGTGGAATTCGAAAAATGCTGCCGTGTGTTTTGCTCCATCCGGTTTTCCCAAACTGGGCCGAAACAGCAAATATCCAACTCACAGCACAGAGCACATACAGGCTTGTGGGTCAAAAAAAAAAGAAAAAAAAAAAAGAAATATACGCAACAGGTGACTGTGGTTAATAGCACTTCTTGCATTATAATATTTATTATTTCAGGCAAACGCGACTGCGGTCGGAAATAGATACATTCAAACGTGATCAAATTTATAATCGCATATATGTACTTACTTTTCCCTTGATGAGTGCCTGTACGACAATCACTTGTGCGGCACGGTGTACTTCTTGAATTTCGCCAGGAATCGGATGACCTAGACCTGGATCGAACCAGACCAAGTCCCCTTCGACCCAATCCATGGTTGTGATTTTGTTTGAACTGTGATCTGGTGATCAGGGTTTCTGTGGGGGTATCTTCTAACTTAAAGTGGAAAGGAGTATCCTTTTCCGGTCATCGACAGGGACTTTGTTGTTCGTTGTTTCGTTACAGAATATTTCGTTGGCATATTACAACTGAAATGAGAGCAAAAAAATAGTTAATAGAGTTTTATGGGAAGGAATGGGATAAAAGTTTATTAAAAGGCCATCTGCACACAGACAGCAAAAAAGCCTCTTTAGTCGACAAAAAATTTTAAAGGCCTTAGTGAATATCCATAGCTATAAACGATTCCACCAACCACAGCCTTAATATTTTTCATTCTCTGAAAGACATAAATCAACATGGAACATTTTAAGGCCTTAGTGATTCGCGAAGGCCTATTTTTACCAACCTTACCAACCAAGATTGAGAATTATTTGTAACAGACAGAAGGCAAATGTGTTCAGTGAAGGGCTTGGAAAGGTTGTTTGTGTGTTGTAATCCAAAATTTCATAAATTTTAAAAATGCATAAATTCTATCAACCAAATTAACTGACAAATTTTAAGCACTATTTCATTGCCAAAGGAAAGATTTTTTTAAATCGAAGAAGAGAGAACAAATATCCCAAAACGTAGGCTAAGTCTAAGCTTGCTCGAGCGCTAGCTATATAGGTATAAACAAAATAAAAACGTGACCAGTCTTATCCAAATCCGACCGAGTTTTTTTCCCCCTCAACTGCTGTTAAATTTACTGTGAACTCGCACAATATACCATATTCGTGACCGTTTCTTCCCCCTCAACTGCTGTACAATTTGACGGGTTTAACTGTGAACTCGCGCAATATACCATATTCGTGACCGTTTCTTCCCCCTCAACTGCTGTTCAATTTGGCGGGTTTTACTGTGAACTCGCACAATATACCATATTCGTGACCGTTTCTTCCCCCTCAACTGCTGTTCAATTTGACGGGTTATACTGTGAACTCGCACAATATACCATGTTCGTGACCGTTTCTTCCCCCTCAACTGCTGTTCAATTTGACGGGTTTTACTGTGAACTCGCACAATATACCATGTTCGTTACCATTTTTTTCCGCCTCAACTGCTGTTCAATTTGCCGGGTTTTACTGTGAATTCTCACGATATACCATGTTCGTGACTCAACCAATTGTGGCGTTGTCGAAATTATTAAGAATACGAATGACACCTGTCACCTGTCGTTGATCTCATCCTCCCATAGGGACAGTCGAACCGAAATTCATCTCGCAAAACGTAGCCCAGTTGTCCCAGATTTAGTCTTAAATTAATGTGACACATCTTCGCATACCTAACGAGAAGATAACATGCTTTCATTGACCTTGATATTTGAACAAAACAAAATGAAAGATCGAAATTTGTATCTAGACTAAGTTGTATATTCTCACGGTTGGTTGGTAGGTATAATACGTTTTTACTTCTTCTTCGTATCCGCTTTAGTTGAATGACACCTGCTTATATGTAATTTGGAAGCTACAGACTTTTATATGACGTTTAACCTACTGTTACATGTTACTCAAGGTACGACTGTGGGGTGACAAAGAATGCGACTGTATTTCACGCCATCTTTATTGCGATATGTTGGTTATTTTTACGATCAGTTGAAAAAACAATTTCTTCTCAACCACTACTTTCTCCAAGTGCACGGTGGGCATGTTCAATACCCTCTAACTAGTACCTAATCTTTGCCCATGAAAAGTGTAAACTCTCTTAAGCGGTCTAAATCCATTGGCGGGGAATTCTTTCCATTTGATCACGTGCAGGCCCGCCACCACCGCGCCAACGGGGAAAGTGCAAATTAAATTATCATTAAGTTAAATAAAAAGCGGAGCTTCATATGCCACAATCTTGGGTGTGTGCGAGGTTTTTGGCATATAACACATGCAAAGCGGTAGTCAAATATCTTGGTGGACTGCAGTTGGCATGACGGCAGCCGCATAGCAATTCCGTTCAGTTCATTAGAATGCAGTTAACACAGCACAATCTAGATCAATATTTGTACTTGGGTGAAAGCTGTACCTTTGCGAAAGCCGGCATCTACCTGACCGCCATCAATCGGGTCACACGTATTTTTATTTTTATTTTTTTGTACCATCAACGAAATTATTACTGTTGATGGATTTCTTCGGCAGTTCTTTCCTCGAAATCTATAAATCCGACCGGTTTTATAATCACATCGAATACCTGGCAAAGAGATCCATATCATAGTAGCATAGCCCGTTGACCCAATCAACCTTCGCTGACATGTGAAAGTGATTGCCGGGTGGGCCTGGGCATATTTGATTTATAAAAGTCACTTGTTTCGTAACATCTTTCTCAGCTGAAGTGCTTTTTGAATGAGCCGAATCTTGTGTATGGGTGTGGCAAACGCGCCGCACAAAAGGTGCTATTTGTAAAGAAAGTAAGAGCGCCTGCAGACGCCGAGTATTCCTCAATTAAATCTTATTGTCGTTTAACGCATATTACTTGGTAAAGCATAATAAAGATTACTGAACATAGTACTCCGAAAATTAAACACCGAAACTATTTATTAAACAAGTACATTACGTATATGTCATCAAAATGGTGTTTCCAGTTTCCACACGCAACAACAATAGCGCGACAGACAGACTTACATTAAGTTCACGCCATCTATACAAATTGTGTCATAATTTAAATAAAAGAAAAAAGTAGTGTCATCGATCACTGGTGAAAAAAACTGTCTTCTTCTCGCAGAAAAAAAAAAAAAATAATTGGCATCCCGTGGCATATCCAAATCTAAAAACTTTCTATCGTCTATTAGCGTTTAAGTTTTTTTTTTTTTTTCAGTCTTCACGAAATGGCATTTAATTTAAAAGTGATTAAATGTATGGTTTCCTTAGATGTACGCATTTGGAAACGTCATTGCATTTGCATTAATAAGCAAGCAGGAGGTTTGGCTTTTAAATTGCTCTACGGAGTTTCTACACCGCGTTTGAGTGATGTGCATTTTACTTAAGATTTTTTTGATTAATTCTGAGCAGAAGCCTTTAAGTATTTCTGTATATTAATTTTTGACAGTTTTAAGTCTAATTTAAAACTTGTGAACTTCATACCAGGGGTCCCTCGCAAACGCCAAGGCGAATGGGGTTTTCCAGAAGAATGTTTCGCGAACGTTGTTACATTTTATTTCAAAATAGAAAAAGAGACTTGTGATTTTTGAATATTTTGTTCCAACCTTCTGTCGTTCTCGTTAATGGCCATTGGAACATAAAACGAGATTTTTCTTTCTTTGCATTTGTTGTGGTGTGTGTTTTAAAAGTCAGCTATTGTTAAATTGTAAACTGTGTTTATAAAAATCCATACAATTTATGTTGATATCTATTGCAGCGGATAAATGTAAATTTGTCTCTATTTTTCACAGACTTGTCGTCTTAAAACGTAAATAATAACGCAAAGAATAACGCACTTCAACGTTTGACAAATGTCAAATATTTTGAGTAGCTAAGAAAACGAGATTCGCAAAATTGTGTTTTTTTTTTTTTTGCGGCCAATGGAACATGACGACATGATTTCGAGAGCAGAAAAACTGCTCTGAATTTGAAAAAGTGTTTTTTTCTGTCTCAATGGAAACCGACATACGTTTTTAAAGTAAGTGCGACAGCAAGAAATACTATGGATGCGCCTTTTATTCTTACTTGGAAAAACAGGTGACATCTAACAGGCGGACAAAATGTGCTTAGACTGAAACATCTGGGCAATACAAACATTTTAAATGAAATGTTCACTCCCATATTCAATAAGAAGTGCATATTTCCAGAGGACTGAAACTTATAACAATTTAACTGCTGAACAAACACATCTGCAAACGTCTCGGACCGCTGTTGAGGCGTTGTAGGTTCGCCATTCCTCATAGAAGTTTTTAATGAAAAAAACATCAAAACCACCAAATATAAAATTGTATATTGTTTCTCATAAACTTCCTCTAAATGTTCGCATTTTCTTTTTCTGGATAGGCTTTGTGTGAAATCGCGGAGGCGACTTCGAAAAACCCACGCGGAAGAACAAAGTGGAAGAACAGTCAGAGGAAGATCAGTTCCAAATGTTTCTTTCATAATCAATAAATAAAAATACTCATTAGTTTTGTTTTATATGAGCAGGCGGCAACAAATCTTCGTGTAATGTCAGTTCATTCTCATCGCACCTGCAAGTCCCTACACTTGTCGATAATACAGACGTTCAAATGCACTAGTTTGATTTTTAACAGCTGGTTGACGTGTTGTGTCTGAGTTTGTATTGGTATTGATCTAGGTTGATTACGTAAAGGTTTTTTTTTCAGCTGACGTACACGACAAATCTAGTCAATAATTTATTGAGTGAGAATAGTATTTAGTTGTCATTTTGTGTACTCAGTCATGACGTAGTTAAAGTGACTTAAATGACCAATTTAGTTCCTGGGGTAGGGAGAAATCCGGCCCAGGCAATTTTAGTCCAATTATATTTATTCTAATATATTATTCAAAATTGAGTAAAACCCAAACGAGAATTTGTTAAAAATGATTGAATATTTTTTGATAACGCTGTCAAACTATATAATATTAAACGTCAAAACTACAAATTAAATACAAATTCTGATTGGTGTTTGGCGTCTTTATTTAAATTCACAATGATATTAGGCCTGTTTCGATCTCATCAAAGCAAAGTAAAGTAGGATTTTCAGCACGCAATTACAGCAACTAGGCTCAACTTGAAACTTCGAGGACTCACAGTTGTTGTAATTGCGTGCTGATAAACGTACTTTACTTTTCTTTGCTGAGATTGAAGCTAAAAAAAACACGCCCATTATTGAAAATAAAATCGCTCTCTGACATCCAAGGACTATAAAGCGTTAGCTGTCAAGCGATATCTTAAATATGACATGCTATAGAGTGATTCCCGTCAACGTCAGTGTCAAAGAAGAACTAACAGCTAAAAATCTTTTAGAAAAAAAAAAAAAAAAACAAAAAAAAAAACGAGATGTTTTATGATTGGAGGGAGCAATACTTACTTCTGTTAAACATTTTCTTTATAACTTTTAAAATGAAACAAGAGCAGTACGAAAAATTAGAACGAAAATTCCCGATTAGAGTAAGTGCGTACATAAAAAAAAAAATGCTTCAAAAACTTCTACCTACTCAAATTTCATTTTCAGCTTTTTTTTACATTTTAAGATAATTTGAACATAAATTCGTTTGAAAATTTGTGGTTGCTTTGCAAACAATTGCTATCTCTTTCGTAATACACTTTTAGTTTCTTTTACTCGCAGATGACTTTTCAACCAGTTTTTATGTGATAAAAATTAGAGAAAAATGTAGTGTCATTCGGGTTTCAAAAATAAATAGTGTAAATACGAGGAGGAAGACATTTTGGATTTGAAATTTAGTTTTTATCGACAGTATTTGAATAAAACACACTGGCTATATAAAAAAAAACATTTTTTACTGAAATGATTTTTTGACGTTTAAAAAAAAATTGTTGCCGATCTGTCAAAGAGAAGTGCTTCGCGAAATGCTTTATTGTATTGATCAGCATCCATAGCCAGGCAAATCATCAACAATAGACACACACTCCAACAATGCTTCCAAATTAACAGAGTTTATTTTGAAAATCAGTCGTCAAATTGCGTTCAAATAATAATGTTGAGCAATGGGGCTCATTTTCTGCTTGACTTGATTTATTTGTGCTTAAAAATATGTATGCGGCGATAATCGAGATGAAGATGTGATTTCAAAAAGATGGCCGACTTAAAATTTAGAGATTAAAATTTGACGCGTAGGAGATTTGTCGAAATAGACTTATCAGTGGGCAGTCAAGGTCGAGCAATTTGATGCTTTTAGACGGATGGCAGCGTTAGTCGTAGAATCTATTCGTGATATACAGGCAGCCCGAATGGTGGATTTCCAAAACACAATCCGTCAGCACGATTGTAAATTTTAAATTTCGAATTATTTTTAATTATTTTTAACAATTTTAAGTTCTATCAGGCCTGAAGCAAGAACCCTTTTCAAATGACATTTAATTATTCCCCACTTCTCTGTTGAGTGGGTAATACATATATATGTATATAATACATTTTTTTAATGCCATGAAAGTCCGCTGCCAGACTTCTCAGTTACCTCACCCATAAATGACTGTGGGCTCTTGATCTATACCAAATTGAATCTCTGTTTAACGCAGTGAGGTGCGTATAAACAGCGAGTAGGTTTAAATAAATACCAACTTTAAATTCCAATGTTTTCTTCAAAATTTAGAAAAACAAATAAATGAGAGACGAACCACCCGCACTTAGTACAGCCCCTCAGATGTTTTCTCCACGATCTCTATGGCCTAGTCCGCCTACCTCATAAAGGCATTTTGTAGGTGCGTTGTGTATCACATGTAATTTGTTTGCTTAGTTTTGTACATGATTACTCCATGAGTCAGTGGCTTGTTTGCGCTGAAAGGCAGCTTTCATCTCGTCAATTTGAATACAAAAGCTATTTGTAACCATCATTCGCAGTTACAACGCCCACGTTTGTAGACTGTGTCCCATTAGACACCCGGGTGGTGTAGAAAGCATGAATGGGTTGGGCTGGGTTGAATTTTGATACTGCGTGCGTATTTGGAGGCGCCCCACCAATTTTCGTTAAATTTGCTGTAACATAAGTACAGATTACAGTACAGATGCGTGTAAACATGCAAGTCAATCAGACAAATGTTCAAATGCATAAATTGCATTAATGCAGCACGCGATGCATGCCTCATTTGTAATGCTTCGGCTCAAATTTGAAAATAATTCGAATTCGATTTGCACATTATTAATCCATCACCCATCGATGCCATCGGTGCAGTCCGACTACCTACCACTACAAGATTAATCGTGCGTCCATAGGTCCGGTCGGTTGCATGCGTTGCATCTTGCATGTGATGGAATAAAAGATACGTTCGTTGATCCTCATCCTGAGCATCGTCGCACTGCGTCCGATCGGTTAGGCAACATTTTGGCTTAGTATATAATTTTAATTTAAAATCTTGTTAACCATCACTTTCTACTGTAATTAAGTGATTTGTTACGAATAAGATAGTTCATCGCACCTACGTACGTGCAATTATTATGAGTGCCTGATGTCATTCATGCACGCGAGTTATGCAGTCATAATGATAAACGTAGATGCATATACCATATACGATGATATTTAGGACGCTGCTTCTTCTGCGATAACCTTTGATGATAACAACGGTCGAAAGGCTGAGGCACTCTTTGCCCCTAGTCTGCTGTTTGTGTTTAGAAATTCGCCACTTTGTTAAATTTTAGCAACGGAGAAGTGATCGAGTGCAAAAGGCATTTTCGCTCACGATGTGGCAAGCCATGGCCAGAATGTAGAGATTTTAAGGTGTGATTCCAATGACAAACAACAGCCGAGGGAAATGCTCTGCCTGACATTATAGCTATAGCGTCGTCTTCTCCTCTTCAGGTGTGCCCTCGTGCCGTCGAGTTGGTGAAGATGACACCACACAGCAACCAAGTAAACCAGTCGTGTATATGCATTCACAATTTTTTTTTCTTCGATGATGTGGTTGGCTGGTATTTGATATTGTGATGAGAAATATGTTTTTCAAATATGGTGGCATAATATAAACGCAGGTGACATTTGACGAGTTTCTTTTGCAGTATATATACCCTGTGTCGAGTGTGATGAAAGTTATGTCAAACATTAACTGAAGAAGCTGACCAGAACCATAATGCAATCGAATATTTTAGTCACTTTCTGTACAGAAAGAGACTCAAAATCAATCAAAATTCCGGTATATTTGTTTTAGTGACACCGTTCGCAAAGTAATAAAAATGATCAATTGAAGTAAGGATCACTCGAGAATGGACAAATTAACATAGGGGTTCTTAGGGAAAAAATTGCAATTACAATGGCCGTGTTCCACAGCTTTGTAGGTGCGTCTGACACAAAATACCCGATAAAGGAACGCCCGCACTAGAAGCCTAGCGTTAGCTGCAAATACAAATATTATAAAAACAATATCTGAAATGCTATTTTACTTAAATTATTACCAATTTTATCACAATTACACTTGCTCGTTTATATTTATTCTGTATACGTTTGAACGATTTTCTTTGACAGGTCGTTTTTTTTTTCTCAATGCAGTGGGTAGTTTTGCGCTAGATTGAGAAATTTCCTGAAAGGGATATTTCACAAAAAGTGCTAGACGTCTAGCTCAAATGGTGGAATGTGATTTTTTTATGGAGTTTGACATGCCCATAGTCATCTAGCGGGCAGTTGAACGCCCAATTCTGTTAGTTTGACTGACACTGCTACACATAATGAGAGAGATATTGGGCACATTCAAAAAGTCACGTTTCAACTTAGTACTCACTATACTATCCCTCCATAAATGTCGATTGAAAATACTGTAAACGTAACCATTAGACAGCCAGCTGTCAGACTTGCTAAACTTTATTTTTGAACGTTCCCATTGATTTTGTGTTTTTATGTGGTATTCGATTGGGCGCTCTCAGAGCAATTTTTATGTTCGCTTGATAAAAAAAAACAATCTTTTTCAGATTTCAGAGGACTTTTGCGAATCTAGATTTTTTCTCAGATTTCCGTCAGATTTACCATATAAGTGCGTTTGAGTTTGACAACTGCTGGAGTTTATTTGCGTTTTCGTGAAGTTTTTCTACTGCAGAGAAAGGCATTGCATCGGGTGAATCTATTTTTGTAAATTACTTATGTATAAATATTTAGAAACCAATCGGGACGCAAATTTTGAATGTTTTAATATAAAATTTAACTAGTGAAAACGCTTTGGAAAGTGTCAAAGGCTGCACATATTCGTATCGTAGGAATATCAACACAAAAAAGAGCAAGTGACGTTTTTATGTTCGACTAGCCACACTGAAATCTGAGAGCGAATCTGAAGAATGCGAAACTGTCAAAAGCTGTGCAATGTGTTAAACAGTGGCCACATTCAAGCATCTAGTTATCTTAAGTCGACTAGATTAGTCTGGATAAGATGCAACCTGAACCCAAAAACTAGATTGGTCGGGAACGTCACTTTTTCTGTGTCAGTCACATATCCGAACTGTCAACTTAGTACTCAGTCACGAATTTCTTGACTAGATTCGTCTGCTACCCCTCCATATACTTCAACTGGATCAGCTGCCCATATGACCGATTTCAGCCAATCAAAACCGAGATACATCTAGTCAGACAGCTGTCAGACTTACTAAACTAGATGCTTTAAGTAACAAAAGGATATAACTTCGAAATGAGTGACAGTCCGAGTGTTTGACGTATAATGTCATATTTTTCTGTTGTAGTAAAAATTGAAAAGGCTGTCAAAACGGCAGCTGTGTGAATGAAATGCGAAAAAAAACGTTGCATCGATGAATACGTCAACATTAGCGTGTTCAGCTTACAGTCTTAAAAATGATATCACATAATAATTATAATTATAAAGTAGAAGCGTTTTATAGACGTCAAACATTTTAAAACTATATCTCCAGACATCCACAGTCGTGCGTAATCTGTTCCGTGGACCATGTGTCGATTACACAACTATGTAAATAAAAATAGTGGATACGAGTAAGACGTCAAGTCTATTCAGCGTGAGTGGAGTTGCATGCACCTGTGAAACTCTGCCGCACTCACTATACGAAAGGAACTACTTCAAAGACATTGGAAATAAATTTAAGGCCCATTTTACGCTGTACGGTGCAGAGTCTTACACTTTGTACAGGAAAACCTGCTGGGATGGGAGGCTTTAATTGCAAGACGCTTCGAGTGATGTTCAGTCCAGTTTATATCGACGAAAGAATTAAACGAGTATTTATTGCAATCATTAAGTTCCACTTGAACTGACTACGAACCTGCACAGGCACAAATTAGATCGTAAAACTTTTTCCGTATCGGCCTGCTTCGCTTCTCCATCAAATCGTACTCGTATCACTAAAATAATTAATGACTTCTAGCATTTGATATATTACTTCGAGCGCGAGTTCGAACTCTCTGGTTCTTCCGATTCCCAATTAAGAAACTTGCACACAAATGTGTTTGCCCCAAATCGCACTGACTGCATGCAAATTTGTATTTGACGGTAAATTCGCGTATGAAATAAAAATACTTTGATCAAATATAGGCAGTTAGCAACATAAGCAGCTTACCACTGAGGCAGAGGTATTTAACCACAGTGAGGTTGATAAACCCTCATGCTAATAATAAACAGTCGATTCAGCGAAAACCTTCAGCAACTGACACTGACAGTTGCTGCATTCTGAATAATAAAAGGAAATTTGTTCAGCAAAAGTAGCTCGTGCAAGTTTATTTTATTTGGCTTTCACAGCTTATAAACGTTGTGATTTCGAATACCTACCAATTTCTAGGACAATTTCACTTCTGCGCAACCTACTTAAAAATGTGCGTAGCCGCTCAATCTGTATCTATAATATTGTGAGCGGGAGTGTGATTTGGATTTCCCGATTCAAAAGCAAAATCCTCTTGGGTCTTCTACTACAATTATAAGTATACCCAATGAGATGGGACAAACTTAAGAATAGGTATTCCGATTTGATATAAATCTGTTTTTATTTTCCAAACTGCTGTCGATCACTGGGCTTGACCGGACGACTGCGCTGCGCATCGCATAGCCAAAGCTGTAGCTAAATAAAACCGCAGTACAAAGTAAACAACAAAGCAACGAACTTGTCAGGTAAAGAGGAAAACTATTGATGAATACCAGCAACAGAGAGAAACGGAAGATTTCAGGCTAAGAACTAGTTAAACTATCGTTGTCGGCGTGGTCGTCACAGATGTTGGCAGCAGTGTGGCTGTTATGGAATAGAATAACCGGAACCTGTTTTGTGTTTAACAGTTACGCAGCTATATATTCTTTCCGTTTTCTTCTCTCCGGTTTTATATTTGGTTTTTGCTATTTTTATCATTAAACTGATACCACCATGACTGCTTCCCGATGTAATGTATACATGCACTCAAGTGGGAGACAGCGCGCATAGTTTAAAAAAAAAAAAGAGCATACACATGCGAGTAGATCTATTACAGAGAATCCCTTGCCTGGCTTTTAGTTCCGATTGACTTGCGTTTTTTACGTGTGGAGCGTCTACTTAGCACTACCTATTGATAGTCATCGTTTGTTTTTTTTAGTAAGCGGTATTATGTAGGCGTAGTGGCTTAGTGGTAAGTGTGTTGGACTACTAAGCGTGGGGTCGAGGTTCGAATCCCGCAAAAACCCAAATTCCAACTTAGGGTTTTTATTCACTGCTTCACTTCTCGCGAACGTCTGACAAACATCCGAGAGTATGTATAACTGTCTTGAAAGAGCTTCTCAATTAGCCGTTTGGAGTCGGCATAAAGTTGTAGATCCCTTCCATTCGTTCCAAAAATTGAAAACCCACACAAAGCGAATGGTTGTGAGAAGCTAGGCCTAGGGTCTGTCCGGACCTGTTGCGCCAACTATTTATTTATTTATTTTTCGATATAAAATTAGGAACTTTCAAAGCTCTAGTGACTAGATTGGTGTGGAGTAAAAACTCGATTAGTCGGTAACGTCACTTTTACAATCGAAATGTCACCTGAATAGGTACTCAGGCGAGAAATTCTTAACTGAAGTATTTTCGCCCACCACTCGATAAATGTCAAGTCAAAAAACTGCTCATGTGGTCAATCTAAAGATCTAAACGCATCATGTCTGCCAGCTGTCAGACGTAGCAAATTAGAGTTTTGAACGTCCCCATATAATCGCTTGCTAAAATGATGTTTTCATTTTGATGTTCGTGATTCGTTGTGTGATTAATTTGTTATTATATTGAACATGTATTCCCACGAACTTGACATTGGATTGCTAAAGCCATTTGTGCTCTGTCAGCTGATGGAAATCTTCATAAATATTTTGTTCGTTGTGGTTTCAAAATCGCTTAGCAATCGATTTGGGGATCACAGAAACATTTTGTTTCGGAGCTAGGCTTAAGGCAGCGTTCTCACGATATTCATTGAATAGATTAATAATTATCGATCAGCCGAAATTTAAGGTTAATAGATTTTTTTTTTTTAATTTATCCGGAGGCAGTTGCCTTCTTTACAATTCGTTCGATTAACATTCTTTGACACACTTCCCAATTTGAAGGCGTTTTTCAACCACCTTTGATTTATTTGTTGTGTTTCAACAGATAGACTTAATCACTTTTTTACAATCTGCTCTCTTTTTCTGTACCCACATTCGCATTCCTGAATCCTGATCAGAAAGCATATGTTAATTGAAAGCTGTCAAAATATGTTTCAGTCAGACTGCTGTGTCAATTTATTCTGAATACACTCTCTGATCATGCTCAGAATGTAAAAGGAAACAAATTCAAAATATTTAAGCTAAAAATGAAACGCTGATTTGACAGTTGCAGCCATGCTCCGAACTAGAAAAAAAAACACTGTTTGACATTTCTTTGCGTTAAAGGTAAAACATCTTATGACAATTTTGTACACTTTTCAGGAAATTACATTTTCGGCACTTATTAAACCATTTTCTAGAGCTCATTTCCGCTAGATGTTAATTTTTTTAATTGATTTTGACATGGGTTTGACGGGTTGTCGGTCATCTAGTTAATGGTCAATAGAACTGTGTTCATCCCAGCTTTCTGGTACTTTGCTGCACGTATGAATTCATAACGCTTTATAAAAGCTAGCTTCTAAATTTATGTCTATTGGATTGAACAAGGGTATTCTTAAGTTAAAAAGATTTGGTCATCGGCATTAGGGATGTTCTGCTATAGCTAAACATTCATAACTCAGTTTCGACCAGAGGCAAGCGGTATGATTCTCCCAACTTAAATTGTTTCGGAATCCTCCATTTTGCTTTCTTATCGGTGTTGTGTCAATTAGAATCCATGAGAAGTACAAAAAATATGAAAAAAAATGCTGCCAACCGTGGGGGAATATATAGTTCGGAAATACCACATTTTAACATTACTCTTGGTTAGTTGCTATAAGTTAGAAGTTTAAACTGATTATCTAGATTAGTAAGCGATGCGGTTTAGCAGTTGGTTTGCTGGACCTTTTCGGTTTTCTTCTTGAAAACACCTGTTTGGAGGTAGCTCTGTGTAGCCTCCCAACGCGCGCGCACGCGAAAGTTAAACACCGCGAAACAAAATTACATACATTACAAATATTACATATAATACCAAATAAAAATAAACACCATAAAACACAAAAACAATAACAACTCAAAATACATTTTCCTACAAAACACCTTAAAATAATAATAATTGAACAGAAAATAAAAACATAAATCAAACAATCAAATAAAGTGTCCAGTGCAGTGCCAATAGACAAAAAAAAAAAATCGCACACGCGAGTGACCTTTGTTCTTCCCGTTTTTTGTTTTTTCTCTCTCCTTTGTTTCTCCTTTCGCCTGTTGCGCTCCTTTGATCGCTGCTGTGTCATAATTTTGGCTAAGCAGCGATCACAAACCAACATCAACAAAAAATACTTCACTGTCCCAGTGGTAGTAAACAGTTTTGGTCTTTCGTGAAAAATATTAAGAACTCCACCACGTCGTCAATCCCCACACTCGTTTACAATGACATTCCAGCTGTCAGCTCTTTGGACAAAGCAAATCTGCTGGCTGCGCAATTCGCCGCAAGCTCCAACATTCCAGATTGCATCATGTCTCCACCTGTGCTCGAGAGCGTCGAATATTTCATGGGACAAATGCATTTCCGCACTCGCACAGTAGCAAGAGTATTAAAAGATCTTAACATTCACAAATCCGCTGGTCCAGATGGTATATCCCCCATAATTCTGAAGAGGTGTTCTTCCACGCTGGCAAAACCACTGCGTAAGCTTTTCCACTTGTCCTACTCTTCTGGACTCTTTCCGAGTAGATGGAAAACTGCATTTGTCCAGCCCGTTCCAAAAAAAGGCGATTCTTCTTCACCCACCAACTACCGACCCATTGCACTTACGTCCATTCTTTCCAAGGTCATGGAAACGCTGATAAACCGTCAGCTTATGAAATATCTTGAATCACGAAAACTTCTCAATGACCGGCAATACGGTTTTCGTAGCAGCAGGTCCACTGGTGATTTGATGACTTATCTCACCGAAAAGTGGAACCAATCTCTCCACCACTCTGGTGAAACGAAGATTGTTGCGCTTGATATTTCGAAAGCATTTGACAGAGTTTGGCACCAAGCTCTTTTGTCGAAAATGCGTGCCTATGGGATCGACGCGTCTCTTCTTCAATGGATTAGAAACTACCTTTCTGGCCGTTCAATTCAAGTTGTGTTGGACGGTTTCAAGTCTGCAATTCACCATATAAATGCTGGTGTTCCCCAAGGCTCTGTTTTGTCTCCGACACTATTTCTCATATTCATCAATGATCTCTTGTCTGTTACTTCTAATCCAATACATTCTTTCGCTGATGATAGCACCCTCAGTTTCTTAAATCGATGTAAGAAATACTTTACACCCTTCGACTTAGCTACAATATACAAGGCCTTTATTCGGCCTAAGCTTGAGTACAACGCTCATATCTGGTCAGGTGCACCAAAAACTTCATTGCACCTACTAGACAGAATTCAAAAGCGCGCGATAAAACTTATAGGTGATAGAAATATAGCGGAGTCTATTGACCCGCTCGAACATCGCAGAAATGTTTCTTGCCTTTCTTTATTTTATCGATATTTTCACCATCGATGCTCTGATGAAATAGCTAACTGCATTCCGCCCCTTCAACAATTCTCTCGCAACACCCGTCACACATCGAATGCACATCAGTTCACCCTTAAGCCTACCTTCGGACGCACTGTAAAATATAGAGATTCTTTTGTGAGCCGAACAACACGCATGTGGAATGCATTGCCTCACACGGTTTTCCCCTCTCATTACAGCCCACAATTGTTTAAGACCAATGTGCACCAGTACCTCTTTTCTATCCTCCCTATTAACCCTTCCACTCGTGCTGTGCATTAGCATTATAAGGCAACAAAAACCCCTTGAGCACTAGTGAATTAAAAAAAAAAAAAAAAAAGCTCGCTAGCTCAATTGGCAAAAACGAAATGCAAAGTTATTTTTCTGACAGGTGAAAACAGAATTCCCAAGTGTATTATATACACGGAGAATAGACTGTCACATTTCAAAAACTTTTCGCAAAGTAGTGTCGTTTTCCATTGGGCATAAAAATGCATCCGGGAGAATTCGGGATCGACAAAAATCACTTCTGAAACCGTTCCATTGGCACAAACAATATTCTTTTGGTGATTCTGAGAAAAGAATTTCGATTCTAGATTTGAAGTCAGAATCCACTCAAGCAGCACCCACACAAGTGTAATTTATGTATTTTATACAAGCCATCTCACCAAAAAATTTTATGGACTCAATCAGACGCAGTTTCCTTGTTCCATTGGATTACAGAGTGAGTGGATCCCCGAGTGAAACCAACGGAAAACGATACTAGTCGCTTCCATTCCTAACAAACCAAAGAGTGACTTTGACATGTGGGAAGCTAGGCCTAGGGACCTATGCCAAGCTGTTGTGCTGGCTAATTATTTTTATTTCGTTTTGTTACCCCAATTCAACCAGTTCTTAAAAATACGAATGAAAACTAAATGTTATTTTTCATGAAGTGACATTATCACTATTTTTACTTGCAAATAAAAATGTCACTACTTATTTTCAAATATAACTGCGTTAGATTAGGCATGTACCTATGTAACAATTGTTGAATTAAAAATATTGAATAAATTGAATTGAATTGAATTGAAACCGCGCGACGGTTATTAGAATAAAAGACTCGCTAAAAATACTTTAATGCGGTTTTTCGAATTTCGAAAACGCCAATGTCCCGACGATCGTTGTCAAACGTAATTAACTCCCCGGTCATCCTACAATTTACGGTATTATGTTAAGAACTTTTACCTCTAAACAGTAGACAGTAATTTTTTGAAGACGTGACAGGTGAACATGTACTATTTGCACCCCCTCCGCCTGTGGAACAAGGAATTCCATCTTCTGTTTTCGAAAGAAATAAGATCCTCCGCTGAGTACTCTCAAAGAAGTAGAAATTCAGTTAGCCTATATTTTTGTGACCTTTATGTCAGATAGTAGACCCCCCTCGGTTCAGATAATTATTCATATATCCTCTATTTTCATATAGAGTCATAGTTTACACATATTGACTACATATTGACATAAAGTTGATGTAATTAATAGGTACCATATGAATCGAGAGCGTACAAAAAACCAAACCCCAATCTAAGAGCAATGCTTTGCACCAAAAGAGCAGAGAAAACGACGGCTCTCTGTTCCACCTAGAACTCATGGCTCATGGGGATGGTGATGGTGAGTTTCCTGTGGCTCAGAAAAGTCTTTAATCCATGTTTAATTATCCCATTGCCTAAATAGTCTACCATTATAACTACCGCTGTCAGCCAACAGCCCAGATTGTGATCATTCGCTAATTACTTTGCGAGACAGTCATTCAAATTTCAAATGCATTGCGGAGATTTTACCTTTCCGATAGTGGTTACACTTCTACACAGACAATTCAAGTGTCGAGGAATTCGAAACCAATGACACGTTTAAAGGAAAATCTAAAAAGAAAACAAGCCTTGTGTAGATATTTTGTCTATGATTCGCATATTTGTACAAATATTCTAATATCTCGTTTGGCAAGATTCATTTTTAGTTTTTTTTTTTTAACATTTTTGATAGCAACCGCAAAAATACCTGTATACAGTATATAGCTTAGATATTCCACATCATTTCAATGGCATGCACAACGACCACGACGACGACGACGACGGCGACGACAAAAAACGAGTTGTGAACAAAATACTTATTTTTCCCATAGATTTGCGTAGACGGTAGATTTTTCTCGCGTTAGATAAGATACTTTGTGTGTTTTCTCGCTTACAGAGTGGCTTAAGAAGGTTGCATAAATTCAAAGATGGCTGCTTCAAGATATTTGTGGTTATAAATTCCTTTTTCGTTAGGTGTTCAATTTCACTAAAGTACGTCGCGGACAGAACAATAAGCGAAAATTTCTATTTTAACATAATATTCGTTACGGCTGTATGTGTGGTTATATGTAAAAAAAAAAAAACTTATTTTAATGCGACAGGAAAGCACGTACTTCAACTTTTTTCATTTCCTTTTCAACGAGTACAGAATTATTCACTTGATTCGCACTTGCAGCACTACAGGACACACTGCTGACTATCTTTTCAATATTCCATTCGTTTTGTATGCGCAGATTGGACAGAAACAGTAATTTGATTGATTTTTGTAAATTTTGTCTTCCGTGGCAAAAACTACTACTTGAAACTGGCGCACACACAACAACTCGGTTTGAAAGTTTTAAGCCAACTAATCAAGTATTCGAACGAATGGAATTTAGGTTCTTAGCTTATACCCATGAACACGAACACGACGAATATGCCCGCGCACAGCCAGAGAAATGTTTATTATTACCGACAATTTACCTGTTTTGTGTTACATTCAAAGAATACCTGCTCTTTTGAGATAACTCAAACCTCACCATTGTGTGCACCGACACAACGTCAGTCAAGTCAGGCTCAAAACACACCTTAATCTAACTCTTACTTGGGACTCTCTTAGAAGCCAGGTAAATACGATCGCCGAAGATCATCGTAGTTTTATGTTTACCTGTGGTTTATTTATATCTTTGGTCTTTTTTGTTGAAGTAACACCACCACCACCACAACACCTGTTACATGAACGAGAAGAGTATGGATTACCAGTACCACCAGACCACCGAACTTAGTAGAGGTGAGTTTTACCTTTTTATGTGAGCTGGTGTTTTCTCTTTATGTTTCGCATACGAAACTGAAAGGGAATTACTGGAAGAATAGTAGTTGGTGCAGTTAAGGGCGAACGTCCAAGATTGTTGTGGAATGCAGAAAGACACTGACCAGGGCTTGTCATCGGTTTGAAATCGCTTTCGTGAAAGGAACATTGAGGGGAATGAAAAAGCCGATGAACTTGCCAGAGGAGGCTCTGCTCTGTGCGGAAGCCTTGCCTCCGCTGAGATACCTACGTAAAGAGAGACATCGTCCTGCAATTGACCTCAGGGGCCGAGACTAGATGGACGAACATGACGAACTGCGTCATTTCAAGGAAGATCTGGCCAGCCTACGATGCTGCCAGAACAAACAACCTCTCAGCCACAACGCGTGTAGATGTCGCCAGACTAACGTCAATTAGTAGTTACGCAGCCAAGCTTGGCATACATTCACTGTCGTAATTGCTCCATACAAACCAGAGTGAAACAGTGTTTCTTTGGGAGTGTCCTGCCCTACCAAAAAAACCAAACGCAGTTATCTAGATCATCCCTTTTATAATGACCTGTCGGCTATCCAAAGTATCCATTTCAACAAGATCATCACATTTCTCAAATCCACAGGCTGGTTTTGAGCTCCATATCCCTTAACATCCTTCAACCTACTTATTTTCAGGATCCGTTATTTGGGGTCTCACAACGGCGCTCAATGCGTTATTTATGTTTTTCCCTCGTCAGAAGACGGGGAACACAGCCACTTAAACTAACCAAGGTGAACCAGGGCTTAACCAATAATTCAAATATGAACGCTGGGGAAGAGAAAGAACCAACGTAAACTACCATCGCCTTTTTAAAACTACTTTGGGAACATAATGTAAAGGGGACTACTAAAAAACGTACCTAAGCGACGCTAGCTAACCTTTCTTTTCGACCGGGCAAAGGAAGTTTGAGGTTCCATTCATCAGGCATACTTTTATCTGACCAAATCTTGGAGATCGATGGTCTCCTCCAAGTAGTCTTTCCTCTTTCGCTACCTTGAATAGTTTAGCAGGCAGACCGTCTTGTCCAGCAGCCTATCTGTAAATATTGCTCTACCAACTTCATTTTTATTGACCAAACAGACATTCTGCTGAAAGCACCGTCCAAGTTAAATGGTTTGTATTGCCTTACACCGGATTTTCATTCGTCTTCGCCGTCCAACAGTCTTCAAAACCGACTGCGACTGAGTGTTAACTTTTGACCTCTACAAATCTCCGATCGGGGGTTGAATTACCACGTCCTTGATCGAGTAATACGTGGCTGAATTTGTTATTGTTTTGCTCGTAAAATCCACAAAATTCAGTGACGTAAGAAAGGCCTCGCTCACGGAGGCGTATTGTTTCCCTGGCACATTATTTATACCTCAGGAAAAACACAAATTACATTTTTCCACTGCGCCACCTTTCGCGAACGTTCGACAAACATCCGAGAGTATAACTGAAAACACATCGTCACCTCCACACGGTGCCCGCTAGATAACCGAAAGGTGAACTAACGAGAACGACGAGCGTTAGATACATCGGATGCCTTTTCGAAATGTAGATTCGTCCCAAAAATGAAAAACTGACACAAAACGAATGTTAGTGAGAAGCTAGGCCTAGGATTCATCCTTACGAACCTTTTGCACCAACTATCGTTTTTGTATACCTTTTTGGTAGATCTTTCGAACACTTCTTCTGGAGTAGCGCCTCTCTATTTCCTCAAGTTCTTTCTTTTCCCCTTTGGAAGTCGATCTACTTTCTTAATATTCTCCTGGTAGTGCCGTTTCAGGCTTTTGCAATATTCCTTTCCCATTCCAACAAAATGTGCGACCCCTCCCCCAAAAAATAATGCGAATTTTTTAACAAATTCATTTTGCTTTTATTACAGAAACCATTACCGAAGACAACCACTTTACAGTCGCCGCCAACTGCCGGCACCGCCACGCCCTCCTCTTCTATACTTTGATTGAAACGATTTGGATGCCGCGGATGTCGTGGGAAGCTCATCTTTCTGAGGTAAGTGCGCCACATGCAAGATATCCCACAACATTTTCGCATTAGCCTGTGAGTCCAAGAGTTCCGCCAACTGAGCCTAGAACAAAGCAGTAGTTTCGATATAAGAACTTATTCAACGGTCAAAACTGTTAACCTGTGTTTTCGTTAGTAGTTCTTTTAAACTTCCGCCTTGGCGCATGACTTTGTGAATGTTTTTCGAATTAATACCCGGCAGCCGAAGCATAAAATCGAAAACATTCGTGTTGAACTTGTCCAGCGCGTCTATGCCGCCGGCCGACTCTTCCGAACCAATGGCCGCCGCTGTCTTTGGATCTGGTTCGGGTTTACCTATTTTCAGTTCCTCAAACAACTGAGCCGTTGCGTACGGGCTGGGAGACCAAATGAGACGGAGTTTCGGGAAGTGTATTGTCAGAAGTTGCAGTTTCTGGACAATGTCTGCATTTGTGGTGGTGGTGTTGGTTGAGAGCATGTACTTGCCCTGCAGGTGGAAGGGTTTGTTTTGATCGAATTCAATTAACAGAATCGGTTTGGTGTAGTGGCGTTGCATCTGAATGCACTGGTTGTACAACCGACCAGAGTTGAGCGACCCAATGAGATCCGAGATGGACTTGCGTTCGACACAGATCTCGGGCGTTAGAATGTAGTCGCCGATCTGTAAACCACAAAGCAACGATAAGTGCGGGATTGTGTGAATGGGTTGTTTCTTACGGTAATTGTAACTGGGATCACTTCGATTCCGCGCTTGTGAATCAAACATGGCAAGTCGGAGCGGAATTCTCGCATGTCAACGATGACCTTGGGCGACTGGGGCACTGTCTCGGTTAGTTGTCCGCCAGCCTTTCGCGTGTTCTCATTGGTATCTTCTTCAACGTGTTTGTAGTGTTTGAGCAAGATAAAGGCTTCATCGGATTTACCGTCCTGATATTCGGGAATCACCATTTTCTGAAAACAACCCAAATGAATATTTGCTATCCAATTGCAGAGATATGAGACTTACGCTCTTAGTGTCGATGATCAACTCGAAAGCCTGCTTTTCCCTCCGCAGGCTCGTTAGGTAGGACTGTTCTTCAACTGTCTGCGCGTGAATTAAAAAGAACACCTTGATACGCTGATTCACGGGCCGCCTCAGGCGGGCTTCGTACACTTCCAGTTGCCTTATGGCGGCCACATTGCAATGGTACATTACTACGTACTGCGGTTCGATTTCGGCCAATATTTTGTCCAGTGCCATTGCGCCTTCGCGCTCGGTCTTAAACGTTTGGATGCAAATGAGAGGTTGTTTCTTGGTAGCTATTGTGGCAGTGATATCGAGGTTTTCCATCTTGAACGAGAACATTAACACAAACAACTCGAGAGGAAATAAAGTCTTACTTCTGGGAAGGGCTCGAAAACAGAAACATCGATTGGGACATCGTCATCCTCGGCATCATCCTCCTCTTCGGATAAATCACATTCCTTGATGTCCTGCTGAGTCATAGTGAGCATGTAACTTTCTTGGAAGAGGTCTTCCTCCATATGGTCGTCCTTTGAAAGAAGCTGCGCAAGTTCGTCTTGTGGTTTTGATTCTTCATCGGGATCGACTGCCTCGGATTCGGTTGGTTTCTTCTTGGTCGAAGTGCCACCTTCGGGCACCTTGGACTTGTTAACCTTCTCGTACACCTGCGAGAGCTTACCAACGGGAATTCCGTGCTTCATGGCCGTGTACAGGAGAAATCGTTCACCGCCTTGCGTAAGGAATTGCCGCAATTGGTAGCAAGTTCGCGAGTCTTGACAG
The DNA here is from genome assembly GCA_946477585.1 of Cheilosia urbana. Classification (NCBI taxonomy): domain Eukaryota; kingdom Metazoa; phylum Arthropoda; class Insecta; order Diptera; family Syrphidae; genus Cheilosia; species Cheilosia urbana. The sequence continues at coordinate 94,942,013 of OX297854.1, forward strand.
AGAACAAGAACTTTTGGTGGCTGGCCTCCATTTTTGGTGGTTTTCATATCGCCGGGGATCTCGACTTTAAGGATCTCAGCCAGAATTTTCCACTTAGGGCACGGTTCCGGTTGAAACTCTGAAATAAAAGTCCTCTGAGTTTTTACAGCTCATTGCATTGACAGTTTAAAAACAACCTCCACCGTTATTGAATACCCGGTCCTTAGCGGATATGAACATTTGTTCGGCGGAGTCTAACAAGACCCATCCGGAATTACTTAGCGCGTACTCAGTGGTCCTGTAACGTTTTATCAAAGCATACGCACTCACGGAGTCGCTGTAGATAGTCGAGCTGAACAAGAACACAAGAACATTAGCAAAAACACAATCACACAGAGCATCATAGTACTAACATCATTATATTGCGCAAGATCTTCAAATCAGCGACAATTAACTTTGTTTGTGAGTTCAGCTGATGCCAAATGCAGTCCAGCTGAACCTGTAGGATTTTATGGAACTTCTTGGTGACACAGTTCTCGACTGTGATCTCCTCCAAGTCCACACCGCGATTGATGCGTTTGATTTCCTTTACGAGGTAGTTCATAATGTCCAGAATGTGACTCTGGATATTAATCATTTTGTCAGACATGGGAACATGCAGTTCCACAGTCTGAGCTTCAAATTTTTTCAGAGAAGCTCTCACTGTGGCATGAAATCTTGGCCAGATGTAGAGCACTTTTACGAATAGGTTTCGCATAGTTCTTTCGATGTGCGAGTACCCGATTGTGAACGCTTCAGGACTACTGGAAAATGCCTTAATAAAGCCGGTTTTATTTGTCTGCCTGTAAAGGCGGAGTGCGAATGCCTCCTGACAAGATTCCACAATGGTATGCGCCCGCAATACAATAACACCAGTTATCAACTCAATGGGAATGCGTTTTTTCAGTAAGTCAACAACGAGAATTCGAGTGGATATGAACTGAATACCGCCCTCAAGATAAGTCCGTTCCCTATGTGATGAGAAAAACATTGAAACATCAATACCTTCTTTATTAATACGTTTTGCTTTAACCTCTCAGCAGCCGTATTGGCTACTTCGTGCACGTATTTCTTGTCCAGCTTCGACTTGTAGTATTCCTCCTCCCAATCAGAAGAATTGACTATCAGAATGAGATTCCCGGCATCACTGTATGCCTTTATGATGTTTGTTATAACTCGGTCATATGAGAGGCCTCTGCAATTAACAGTTCACTAAAAGCTGTTTTTGTAAAATTAATTTTGGGTAACAAACTTGGCGCAAACAACCAGTCCATCGGATTGCACCATGTCCAGGAACATTTGTTTCTCATACTCTAGTAGGACGATGTTCTTCATTGCCAGGTACTCCTCGGCAGTGAGTAAATTAGCCAAATCCTTTTCTTCTTCGGACTGTTTTGGTTGAATTTGATGTTCTTTTTCTTGCTCCATTTTAAATGTATATTTTGTACTCGATATTTAAAAAAAAAAACAATTGGCAAAAATTGAAAACGGCAATAACAAAATACAAACAAATGTCAATAGCTACTCAGCTGTCTAGGTCTGTTTGTTCAAGTATCCTGGAGCGGGACAATTTTTTTAATGGTGCATTTTATAATGAACACTCTTTACGTAGTACCTAGGCATCACTTTTTTACGAAACTTTTGTTATAGATGTACGACAGCTAGGTTTTCAGTGCCGGCGTTCAACTGCCAGTTAGACGAATAGCGGCAAGTCAAACTACATATAAAAAAAACTGACGTTACACAGAAAGTGCTAGACGTCTAGCGTAAATGGTGAAATGTAATTTGTTTTTTATATGAAGTTTGACTTGGGCACTACTCATCTAGCGGGCAGTGGGACGCGGGCAGTATTGTCAGACAGACAATCCAGGATCTTAAGGACTATTCACATGAGAGCGAATTGCGAAATGCGAACACGCGAATATTCGTAGTTTCTAAGACTTCATTCACATGAAAACTTATTTTGGTCGCAGATACCCGCGTATCAGTTTCATTTTTAAATATTAAGTTCGAACGAATATTTCATTCGTGGATTTGTGGATCGTGACTGTTTTGTGTGAATTGTGAATAAGGTGTGACAGTTCGCGACAAGAATTTTCAATTTGCGGGAAAATTGTTTTAATTATTAATTTAGCTGTTTAAATCAATTGAGAGGCAGGTTTTTTTGGATTAGATGCTAGATTAATTAAATATAATTATTTTTTGGTTGAACAAATATCGATTTGCAATTCATAAATACAATTAAATTAATTTGTTAGCAATTCGCCTATCGCAGTTCGCGCTCATGTGAATAGTCATTTAAAGTATACCGTACTTAAATTATAATCGGCAACATTTAGTAGTGCATTGTGTGTGTGACATGTGACTTATGTGGTATTCGTTTGGGCTTCTTCAGATTCGCTCTCAGATTTCAGATTTCGCGTGGCTAAAAACGTCACTTGCTCTTTATTGTGATAATATTCGTGGGATTAGAATATGTGTAGCCTTCAACACTTTTCAAAACGTTTTCCTTTCACTGGTTAAATTTTATATTAAAACATTCGAAATTTGCGTCTCGATTGATTTTTAAATAAATATATGTACATAACCAATTTACTAAAATAAATTCACCCAATGCCTTTCTAACAAATTCACGAAAACCTAAACGCCCTCCACCAGTTGTCAAACTCAAACGCACTTGTGTTGGTAAAGCCTAGTATCCTGCTCGCGCTAAATTTTAGCGCCCCTAGTCTCCACTTCGTTTCTCCACTCCAAAGATAAATGGTCGCTAAATTATTATTAAACATGATATAGATGGGACAAAACCCATATGGTTATGAACCATGAGTACCATGACAGACATCAGTATACGTAATTTTGATAGGATTTTCGAATTTCAAACTTGAAAGACGTAAGAAACCTAGAAATTATAAGAGGAACTTCGACATGTATTCTCAAACTTTCCACAATCTCCTTACCATATTTAAACACTTCTTATTACTCACGCAAAAGACGAGGCCAAATGAAAGCAAAGGTCCCCCTGAAATTCGGTTCATTTTTTTTATATTTATATCTCTGTCTTGGCTCTATTGTTTGGCTTTGCGTTGTCTCTTATTATCACGCAAACATTATCTGCGTTTTCCGCCAAAAAAAAATCATAGCAAACACAGGGCAAACTCTTTCCTCCGTTTTGTATGTCAGAATTTATCTTCGATTTAATGTACCGGACATTTATTTCGCGAGCTAAATGAGTGGAGACTTTTCATCGGCCCATCTGTATAGGCTAGTACGCTGCTCAAGTGAAGTGAAATTTTCACTGCTCTCCAAAAAATGCTGTGAAATCGAAAGTGAAATATTTTTTTGGAGATTTTCGTGGAGAAATTAATGCAGGGTGACCGAGCTGAAAAGTTTTATTTTTAGGATAGCTATAGTATAAAATAAACATATTTTTGCACTCTTATTTAACTTAAAATGAAAACAGATGGAGGAAAGAAATTGCGAACTTTGTTTTATTGTAGTTCATAGGTTCTAGTAGTGTTTAATTTTGGCAATACTATCGGATTTGTAAATAAGACCAGTGTAACACATTTTAACAATCAAGAGTGCATAGAGTGTATACCGCACCTTTTGAAATGATCCGGGAATTATATTGATGTGATTACTGAACCTCATTGTAGTAGAACTTTCGAATACTGCTGTATTCTTATTTGCAAAAGTTTCTTATGTGGTATTCGATTATGCTTCTTCAGATTCGCTCTCAGATTTCAGATTTCGTGTGGCTAATCGGACATCAGAACATCACTTGCCCTTTTTTGTGTTGACATTCGTGCGATTGGAATATTTGTAGCCTTCAACACTTTTCAACTCGTTTTCCATTCACTGGTTAAATTTTATATGCAAACATTCTAAATTAGCGTCCCGATTGATTTCTAAATATTTATACATAAATAAATTACACAAATAAATTCACCCGATACAATTACTTTCTTTGCTGTAGAGAAAAAAACAAACTGAAACGCGCTTGCATTGGCAAATCTGAGAAAATATAGACTCGCAAAAGCGAGAAGATTTTTTTTGTTTTTGTTCCAAACTTGTTCCAAACGCACATAAAAAGTGCTCTGAGAGCTTCCAATCGAATGCCACAATAATATTTAAGGATTTACTATTAATTAAAGTAACTCTCATTCATTCATTAGTAATAAAAATGCATAAAAAGAGTATCGTGTTCAATTTTATAACGCAATTGCAGCAGCCGCCGTGTCGCCTTTACAAAAGGGAACTGCGAGCTGCGAACAAATAATTTTTTGTAAAGCACTAAAAACACTTAATTGCCATTTTAGTATCCATAAACCATTTCATGTAATTGATCTGACCGCCGATTAAAAATCTGTATGGTTATCTTCAGCAAAACATTGTATAACAATTTACTGAGGCACCCTGCTCATCAAAAAGGTCTTCCATGCCACCAACTTTTTGTACACCTAACTTTATGGTACTATAATTCAATGCAAAAATGATAAAAGAAGTTCGAAAAATGCAGTACTCTCTTTAAGAAACATCTGAAATTGAAATTAATTTCTCAACCGTCGTCCTACGAATCATTTTTCACGCCGAAACGTCATAAATTTAATGCGACGGACAATAAAAACCAAGTGAAATAGCTGTGGAGAGATTTTAGTATCGCCACCTTCAGCTCAGTTTTTGAAGCGCAATTTTTCACTTGAGCTGCGTACCGCCAAGTGAAATTTCCATTTGGAAAGTTCATTTTGACATTTCGCGGTGAAAAATTTGTATGAAAAACTGGATTTCACTTGAGCAGCGTACTGGCCTTATGAAGTTAAGGATTTAGCGTGCGAACAGGATACTGCTTTGCTAAACTGCCTCGCTAAATTTTATCGTTGTAGACATTTTTGTATGGGAGATAAAATTTAGCGCGAGCAGGATACTAGGCTTAAATCTGAGAAAATATCTAGATTCCCAAAAGTGCTCTGAAATCTGAAAAAGATTGCTTTTTTTTGTACCAAACGAACATAAAAACTGCTCTGAGAGCAAAAAAAAGTGCTCTACCACATTAAAAACCTGTAACTTGGACATTACTGTACAAGAAAAAAAATCTGACACGTGCTTTTGTTTTGACAATTCTCCAGCAGCAATTTTCAATTGGAATTCGTTCAACTATAACATAAAAAAACGATTTTAACAAATAAACGATACAATGGAAGAAGTTTCAGCATTTGCAATTTACAAAAAAGGTGCAGACAAAAAATCGCCAAAGAAACAAAAAGCGCTAAGATCGAAGAAAGTACAAAACAAGTCACAAACAAAAAGTTTGGTGGATGCTGCTCCGAAAGGCGAGTGTTTAAATGCCGGTGAAAAACTAAATGGAGAAGCCCCAATAAAAGTTATTCGTCCAAGAAAACAGATAAGCAACACACAGGGACCATCTGGAATACAAACAAAGTCAAAAAAAGCGACGCCTAATGCAGAAATTGTAACAAAGCCCACAAATGCTAACCGTAAACGAAAAACTGATGAGAAAATAGTGAAGCCTGTGGAGAAATTGGCGAAGAAAAAGAGCAACCAATCCAAGGAAACACCCGTAGAGGAAATTTTAAAAACATCCACGCCTAAGGATGACGCCATGGAACTAGTCAAGAGTGAACTACCATCGCCGTCGACATATCTACCCCTACGAAATAATAGTACTAGGGACGGATCAAAGCTTTTAAAATGGCTTCTAGCGCCAATAGGAGTTGATCAGTTTTTCCAAAAGTTCTGGGAGAAGGCACCATGCCTAGTGGAACGCAATGAACCCACCTACTTCAGTAAGCTGATCTCATTTGAAATGATTGATCAGATGCTGATAGACAATCACATCGAGTTCACCAAGAACATTGACATAACTTCCTACAAGAACGGTAAGCTCGCTATAAGAATTCATTTAGAATACGCGTCGACTTAGTTTAATATATTTCTCAGGAGAACGTGAAACTCTGAATCCGGAAGGACGAGCCATGCCGCCAGTGGTTTGGGATCACTACTCAAATGGCTGCAGTATTCGGCTGCTGAATCCGCAGACATATCTGCCTGCTATATTCGCAATGAACACGACGCTGCAGGAATTTTTCCACTGCATGGTTGGATCGAACTCGTATCTCACGCCTCCCAATAGCCAGGGATTCGCTCCTCATTACGATGACATCGAGGCGTTCGTGCTACAAATCGAGGGACGAAAACGTTGGAAGTTGTACAATCCGAGGTCCAAGAAGGAGGAACTGCCACGCTTTTCGTCCAAAAACTTTTCGCAGAGCGAAATTGGTCAGCCAATATTGGAAAAGGTTCTCATGCCGGGTGATATTCTCTACTTTCCCCGTGGAACTATTCACCAGGCATTTACGGAGCCCGGTTTCCATTCGTTACACATAACATTGAGTGTTTACCAGAAGCAGTCATATGCCGACCTCATGGAGAAGATGTTCCCTCTGATTCTCGAACGTGCCATCGCCGAGAACGTGGACTTGCGTCGTGGTCTCCCATTAAATGTTTGGCACAATGCTGGAATCGTGTACTCTGACGTTGATTCACGAGAACGGAAAGACTTCCTCCGCAAGTGTCGCGACCTGATTGCAAGGGCCTTGCTGGAAATTCCAGTCGATCAAGCTGTTGACCAATTAGCCAAGAAGTACCAACATGAGGCACTTCCGCCTGTTGTCACCTCTGAAGAAAAAGCACGCACAGTTTTTGGCAGTAAAAATACGGTCAACTCCGAGGGGCAATGTGTTGCTGACTACGAAATAGACTCGATGACTAAGATTCGATTGTTGCGCGCTAACATCATGCGGCTTGTCGAGGAAGAGGACAAGATCCGCATATACTACTACGTCGACAACTCGAAGGAATACTGCGAGTACGAGCCGAACTTCATAGAGATCGGACCTGAAGATGCCACCTGTATTGAGGTGTTGATCAAGTCCTATCCAGAGTATGTAGCTGTGAATGAACTACCCCTTGAAGACGATGAGGACCGAAAGATCTCCATTGTGCAAACTTTGTGGGAAAGGGGTTTGCTGATGTTTGATAGACCCTTCAGTTGTTAACTTACACTTACTGTTTATATATCCTAAGATTGTTTATTAAATGCGACTTGCAAACGGAATTTGCTTTTTCTTTCTCCCTTGCTTTCCCCGGAGCGGAAAGTTTCGTATGAAAAGCACTTCGTACATAGTAAACTGTCAAATAATAGATGTAGTTGATTTGGCTTCTCTAATATTGAAATTTGTACAGTTGATGGTTGCGTAGTCCTTCGTGATCTCGGAAAATCCGTCATCGGAAATTTACATTCAGTTCTTAAGGAAATTTCGATAATCTCCATGTAGATGTTCGCATTTCGTTTGTCAGTGTCGATTTTGTTAAATTCCGAATTTTAAATTGGAAATATTTTAAATTTCCTGTTTATTCATTTACGAGTTACGACTACCTACCATAATCGCAAATTTCCTCTATCAACACATAAATTTCCCTAGCTAGTCTAATTGCGAGTTGAACGCACCCATTAAATGTTTTTTTATTTCCCTTTTCCCATTTGACATCTACCCACCGACCGGTGTCATAATACATTTCTCAAATAGTCGTGCTTGTATTTATTTTCTTAAATTTAAAATGTTTATCACAAATGTTTTGCTGAAAAGAGTAAAGAGCAAGTAAGTTCACAATATCAAACATTTACCGATAGTAAAACCATTATTACCACGTTTTAAATTTATCTGCCGTAGAAAGCTCATGGTTCTCATGGAGAGTGTTGTAAGTGGCCACCAGTTTAACATTGTTCGCGAACGTTTAGCTGATAAAATTGAAATTATTCGCTTCGACCCGTATAGTAAGTGAAATTATTTGCATATTAATCTAATATTTATTAAAAACAATTTAATTATCATATCCAGTTCAAAAGGATTCTGTTTACAAAGAGCGCAGAAAGATCCGTAGCGCTTAGACGACTAGACTAGCTATCTTGGATGTTACGAAATAAAGATAAATAAGAAATAAAAAAAGAAATGTTTTCAGCTGTTTATTTCTTTTGAAGGAAAGCGTTTATAAATTGTTTTTGTAGTCAGTCTGGTTTTAGCTCGTAAAATAGTTTAATCTTTATCCATCGAGTGTTTTAGGATGGTACATTGCAGACACAGCAGAGTATTGTCTCTGGTACTTAGTTAATGATCACTCGAATATTTACTCTAGAAAAACAGAGTTTCTTATGGAGTGTGGGGTCAATTGATTCTGAACGACTAGTTGTATTGTAAATGATTCATTTTTGAGGTTGGAATCGCACCATATTCATTTTATCTGACGATTACGATTCAACGCTGCACATAAATCGGCAAACTAGATTTATCCTCTGCGAGTTGCATCAGTTTTGCTTGCTGAAGCTGCCTTCTGTAAGCTGATTTTTGTTGGTCGGTATCCATCTTGTCTATATATCCTACTTACGTAGTGGACGTGGACCTAGTCCTTTTGATTTTTGAAGCAGACACGAGCAAAAATCATATTAAAGTAACTTCTAGCGCACTGCAATTGAGTCACTAAGTGTGCCTTTGTGTCAACATAGATGAAGAGTGTCTTGTACAAAGTCAGGCAAAAATTCTTCGGGGACGTTCTTTTCTTAACAAACAGCGACTGTCTTGCTGTTGAGCTGCAAAGGTAGTTACTGTCTGTACGAGATAACATCATCTGTAATCATAGCGGCCTTCTGTGATGATCTTGCATTTGAATTCATAGATATCAAATGAAAATCGTATTTATTGTAATAGCTCAGAATCGAGCACATTTTAGTGTATGTTTGACCAGTGCAGCGATAAATCCGTCAAAATTGGCAGTTTTGTTAAGCGTCTTGCTATACTTCTGTGTGTAAAAGCAGACCCTAGGCCCTCTGCACAAAGTATTCTCTTTTTCTTATTGGTGAAATACAAATTTTCTTTTCAGGGCCACAACAGTTAACACAACCTCCTTCGTGAAGAGCAAGTGATTGCTGCTGACGATACGGAAAAACTGATTGCTATGTTCAAAGAAGATTAAAGTCTGCAGTTTATCAGCAAGAACATTTGCAGGTAAGACATCCATTTGGATAGTTTTTACTCGTAGCTATTTAGAAATTAGAAATCCAATCCCAAATGGGTCAAGATAGTTATAGCGCATATTTAAAATCATTGCAAGAAAATTGTCATCAAACAAATACCGACTACATAATTAAAAGTAAATCACCAAACTCAACAGTATGACTTAAAAAACGAATTACCTTTATGAGTTGTGGCGGGGATATTAAAATATGTACAAGGAAAAATATCACGTATACGCCCACGTTATAAGAAAAGTTTCCACTTTACAACTTTTACTTGATTCATGATTCAGCTGTCGTTTGTATTTTTTTTGTTTTTTTTTCTATTTTAACCTTGAGGAAGCAAAACAAGATATTAACAAGGGGATAAGCTTGTTTTGGAATAGATTTAAACCCTTGTCTTGCGAATTAGTCGCTATTTTCATTACTTGGAATCCCTTCATATTCAGTTACCTAGGAGAGGAGAATCTTAAGCTGTTTGCGACAGCATTTCACACGCTTGGATTATAATATTTGTGCAGTTATTGTATTCATTTGCCTGGCTGTCGATTAAGAAGGTAATTAGTTCCGGTTGCCTCTACTGCAGACTCACGGGTTGCTCTTCTGCTTATATAGGTTGTGGAGCTTTCTCGCCACGACCAATTCCCGATTGTATTACATATATCCACTTTGGAGGACTTCGTCCAGTCCAGTTTCTGTTATGAATCTCCAAATGGGTAATCTTAATTTAGTTTTTGAGTTTTTTTTTTTTTAATATTTAACCCTCTTATGGGAAATGGGACATTGAATGCCACCTTGAATTTCGCCAAGGTTTGCAGAATCTGCCGAGATTTCAATGGCTTTTTTCTGCCCAGCTTTTTGTGACTATTTTTTTTTTTTTTTTGTCTATTTTTTAAAGCTTTCCCACGCAAATTTAAACGCGGCCTCCATTTGTAAGGTTTGTAGGATCTGCAGAGACATCTTCAGTTTTTTTCTGCCCTGCTTTTCGTGACTATTTTTTTATGTTTTTTTTTTTTTTTTTAAGGCTTTCCCACAGAAATGTTGTTAATTAGGCCTGGGTGGATCGCTTCTCTCTTTTGCAAATGCCTCTGGTACATCCGTATGTCTTGTTTTTGGGCTTATTGGTCGTTTGATCTCAAATGCGAATTCTAAAACTTATATTCCATTATTTTTTACCCTACGTTTCGTTGGTATTTTCCAACTTCTTCAGGGGCAAAGTTTTTTATTGAAGCTTTTTGGGGGAATATCCCTTTCAGACTTTCTGCTACTCGATTAGGACCCAGTTTATTTATTGAACAATACTTTTGGAAACCAACTATATTATTTTTCAATATTTCTAAAACGTTCCCTGCTTTCGTATTCCAGTTTTTTGTTTTCCTGTTTGCTTCGAAATGATATTGCGGTCTTTTTTTTGAACCGAACTCAAATTGACGATTCAAGCGTATGCTTTCCCACAACTTTCTCTTACAGACACTTTTCCACTAGTTCCCTTGCTGGTTCTCGATTCATCTATCAGTGAATATTGTACAGGGTACACCAACTCATATTAAACCCCCCCCCCCCCCCCCCCCCAAAGACACAAATGGCCTCAAGATTTTTTTCAACTGATTCAATATACTTCTCGCGAACGTCCACTATTCGGACACGCCATCAATTTCCAATTCGGAAATGTATAGCGCCCGCACTATATCCCTTATTGATTTTTAAATTAGCGGTACCCAGTCGATTTCTCTTATTTATGACAGTCAATATTTTGCTTAGCTAATCTTGATTGGATTTGCCAGAAAAAAAGACAAAATGCGACGAGAATGCCCCTCTCAATGACTGATTGGTCTATTTGTAAATAATGAACGATAATCCTATTAGATAGGCCCATTAGTAATTTGTGTGCTGTGCGGGTGACAGACAACGTGAAACGAAGCCCTCTAAATGTAGCCATACTTGCATTTCCTAAGGTGGCCCTTTCTTCCTCTTCACCTGGAATTTTTACAATGACGAAAATGTTCAAAGTCTTTAACATATAATCCAATTAAATTGATTTACACTATTCCATGCAAAACCAAAAGGCTCGGCAATACTGTGTCAAAAGTTGAACTTTTCGACTGAAAACGTTGAAAATCCATTATAAATCGCTGTCTGAATTGTGAACTGACCTTTAACCAGGCAGATAGAGATTTTTAGTTATAAAATTCAATTGAAACATTTCTAATTATGAGCGCACTTATTTTTAATCTTACGTAAACATCTCTCTCGATTGGACTTCCGATGATCAGACATCAGAGTGATCGCAGAATGAACAGTATTTTCATATGGCTGTTCAACAAAATACTTTATGCAGTTTATTGATATCCCAAGAAGTAAACAAACAGTCGCAGCTCGCAGCGTTTCAATGGCCGCCAGGGTTGTTCTAGAAATACGATTTTGGGAAACAAATATTCGTCGCCATGATTTTTGTTTGCTTATTTTTTTTTTTTTTTTTGGCGATGCACAAACAAACGAGTGAATGATGATTGAAATGTACTTCGATTCGTATAACCTCGGATTCTCGGAAAACTTTCTTTAGTTTGTAAGCTGTTTGAATACGTTCACTCGAAGAGACTTCCAGTAAATCATCGTTCGAAACTCAGTGGTAGGATTTGAGCAAAACTAAGACTAGGTAAACTGTATTTAAACGGTGCATAGTCGACTTTGGGTTATAGATGGTTTTTTTGCATGCGTATTCTCTGAATAGAGTGAAAATTTATACTTAGATTGGACTTCGTGACCTTCGGCTAAACTCAAACTCAAACTTGTCTCGAACTCATAAGAACTGATTCAATTTATCGAACGTTGCAAGTAACTCCTTAGAAGAAAATTTGCCTTAGAACATTTTGGAACAACCCTTCCCTTTCAGGGCTAGTGGGCGTGCCATTTAGTAGAACGTAACGTTTCTCAGTGGGTCTAGAGTCGAGCCTTGTGACGGCCTGCCTGTTCCTTCGTAGGTTCGGCCTTATACCTTCATTAGAGTCATTGAGGAGGACTCTATTTTCACCGAGCTGCTCGATAGCATTTTACTCGGATAACACGCGACTTCTCTCCGATGAAGACAGTTTCAAATTTATGAAATCATACGCTGAAATCATATTTATTTATTCCATGGCACATTTTATAGTTTCACTGGCTTTGGTTTGTCAGCACGAGCAGACATACGTTCATCAAAACGCTTCTTGGCTTTGACACCAGACAGGTTACCATTGCGGCAGAACTTTTGGTTGGCCAGCAATTGTTAGATGCCGCAAATACGAGTATGGAAGGACGGTTCAACTATTCATCAAATTATCCAGCCTCGGAAAAATTGGCCACCCATAGTAAACAAATTATGCCGTTCTTTAGCAGTGATATCTATGGCTCTATTTAATATACCATTCAGGGGTACTTTCTGTTGCGTCTTACACGCTCCGCATAATTTTTCCTTACCCTTAATTGTTCTCTAAGAAAAAGGGTAGGTATTTCTCGAAGCAACACGAAATGGCGCCTTTGATTGATTTATTTGCAAGCTTCACCGCATTAGGTACTAAATTGCTCCCAAAGATTTCTTTAGAAAGACGATTCCTGGACATAAATGCGGAGAATAAAAACGTTCCTCGCTTAAAAAGTACAGGGCGCAACCACGCCGTCAATTGCTTGTCATTCTGTCTACCGACTCTGAGAACTCTGGTAAATTATTCGAGTTCGGTATTCTACAGCTTGTTTTAAATAAGCTGCCAATCCTTGTCGGGCCAATTTGTCAGCATCTTCACTGCCTTGAATGGCTATACATGTTCAGTGGCCTAGAGACAAACATTTTGAGCTCTTCGCGACTAGTATTAGTTGTGCCTTGTGACTTTTATGTACCACAGTAACACTGGTTCAGTTTATGAGTCGGTACGTACCTTTAAAGACATGCACCTAACTTCAAGTCATAGAAAATACGATAATAACGACTTTGAGACGATTCTCCCCAAACGATTTCAACACCACTGATGCCCACATTCCACAGACTGTAGTTGTAGCTGTAGGTTAGGTTAGGTTAGGCGTTAGGTCCTCTCTCTATCCAGCATCGGAATCGGAATCGCTGCACTCTGTTCTTAAGAGAGACAGACAAGTTCAGGACTCTCTGAGAAACTGGAGCAAAGTGTCATGATCTCTGAAAAAAAAAATTGCTCAACCGAAAAAGCTCCCAAAATCTGAATAACAAATAAAATACAAAAAAGTACCAGCAAGACAAAAAAAAGAAGAAAGTACTAAAGATCCTATAATATTATTGCATTTGTAACAGAAAATCAATGAACGCCTGGTACACAACTGCTTCCACACTACTGACCTCCATTGGCCACGGAGAGAGGGTGGTGATGTAAACGCGATTACAGCCCCCTCGCGCGCATTTGAATTGAAACCTTACCGTGGCTCGTCGTCAGCACAAACGGCTCCCAGCTCACCACACCACATCCAACCGTCGTTCACGGTTGCCCCACAGTCACTCTGCCTCTGATGCCTCTGTGCTTTTGCGATTTGTTTAGTTTATCACCGTCGTTCGTACGCAGCGCAAGTTCTAGTGGAATAATACCCAAGAGCTGAGGTCGGTTGGCATTTTCCACCACCTCTGCCTCAGTTGTGCGGTTGTTTTTTTTTTTTCCTTTTCTTTCAATATAATCAAATTTTATCAAAAAAAAAAAAATACAAGAACCAGCAGGAAAACCGTCGTACAGATTGTGGTTCTAGTTTTGGAAAAAAAAAAAAAACACATTCTCCTCGCCTGTCGGAAGGTTTTCCTAATCTACAGCTAGACGTCAGTCGAAATTTCGTCGTCGTCGCGAAGTTGACATATCGTATGCAAAAACAACAAAAAAGCAAAAAAGGTTCGAAGCGAACTTTATCAAAAAAATGTAAAATACAAGAGTGTGCCATACAGTAGTGAACGCAGTGATGAAAACGCGTACTCGCCAGCAGCGTGCAAAATAAATATCAAGGTGTGTACACTGTACAGTGTGTAGAAAGCGTGGGTGTGTGGATTTCGTGTTTTCGGAACGTACCTAGTGTGTAATTAAACAGAAGTCGAGAATGGTAATCGTTTCCCTGGGCTAAATGCTATAGGTATCTTGTTTTCACACCTTACGCTTCACCTGCGCTTACCCTAATTCGCACCCATGGAAAATTGTCGTTCAAAATGGGAGCTCTGCGGACATGTTACGAAATATTTTTGGGAAACTTTTTGAATAATAAATGCATTTCCGTAAGCGCTGTAACACTTTTTTTTTGGGAGGAACTAGGATATCGTGTCAACAATCACTGCGCAGGATTTCTCTTAGCTATACGGAGATGCTTGCGATTTTCAAGTCCACAAGTTACGTATACGCTGGTTCTCTTTTCGAAACTTTTGCCAAGGCGAACGGAGCCTTCCTGGTAAATGTTTACAAATAAACACTAATTTTAGTTGTTATTTTGGCCTTCGGAAGCGCGTGCATAGGTATATACGAGTGAGTATGTTCTCCTTATACAGGAGCAGTACTGTTTGTTTGTGAACGATGCGATATGGTGCGCAATTTTATTTCTTTCTGATGAACTCTTTTTAACTTTTCTCATCCAGATGTTCTTGTGTTTCCCCCTCTGCGGAAAGTTTGTGACCAAAAGCGAAGAAAAGATAAAGAGCTGAAACAGTTTTGTGGCCGGTAGATAGGGCACAAATATTTTCCGTTTATCATGTTCGCTGCATGATGTGCACATAAATGCCAACCCTTTTGGTGTTTTCCCAGCATGGAAAAAAGCTATATGTTCTGTTTGTCAAGTAGTAGTGTTTGATGTAGATAAAGAAATACATTTGATACATTTTCGACAGACGGTGATATGACAAATTGATGACTCTAATTAAAGTCGCATTTTATACGTGTGTGGTAAATGTGTGATTAATAAGCGAAGCAAATATCCACAAATTTGACTATATGACGTCCAATGACATTTGGTATAAGAAGCATTTGAAACGTATTCGGGAGCAGGTTTGTGGCGAAAATAAAGCCCACTTACATCATCGGTTTGACAGTTTTGAAAGGTAACCGCGGTTTTTGATAACAGCTGAATAAATTAAAAATAACAGAAATACATCGATAGAAAGTTACACCTAGCGAGATTTCACTTAAAGGTTAGGTTAGGTTAGGCCAATAGGCAGCCGAAAGACGTCCATCGTCGTCGACGTCGATCACAGGGGCTCCAATGGGACTAACTTGAACGGAAGAAAAATTGTAAACACAGCCAATTTCCTGGTTGGTGTAGATGCCAGAAGAGCCTTCCCAGGAACTTCCCTCAGATGCGAAACATTGCGCCGTAGTAGTAGTCTCGACTTTAAATTTACGGAAGCTCACAATTGCAAAATTTGTATGGAAAATATAGTATAGGGCCCCTCGGTTCTTAAACTGTGTTCCACGGAACCCTGGGGTTCTGCGAAAGAGTTTTAAGGGTTCCGCGAAAGAGTTTTAAGGGTTCAGCGACTCCCTTGAATTAAAAATAATAAAACACAATTACAAATTTTTTTTAGGAAAATGTGTGACGTTTGATACGAAAACTATCATCGAGTGGTTACAAAATCCATTTCTAATGAAAATCCAACCTACGACACTAAGCGGTCCGGAAAACGAGTCTCTTATAGATCTGCAGAGTTCTTCTTCATCAAAACATGTATTGAACGAATTTTGGGTTGTTATTAGGAGTGAATACCCTGTACGCCTGAACTTGCCAAACGGGCTATATTAAATTTGCTCCCTTCTGTCACAACGTATCCCTGTGAAGTAGGCCGTTCAGTTTATACCTATACAATGACTAAATACGGAAAGAGATTGGACGCTGCCCCAGATATGCGAATACAGCTTTCGGATAGATGAAAGTAAAATTTTAAAAATGTATCTATACATTAAAACAATGATACATGAAACAATTTCCTTCTTCAAACTAACCTTGAAAAAAATATCTTAAATAAAAAAAATGATTTTGAAATGTGCTATTTTTGGTTTTTTATATCGTATCTAATACGCTATTCACACCGCACCGAAAACCGTGTTTTCGTTGAAAATTCGTCGATGCATTCACATCGAACACCAACTAGTTTTCGTCTGTTGTTTCAATCAGCTATGAATGCAAAAATGTTGGTTACAAATTTCGATCGAATTAATTAATAAATAAATTTAATTTAGTGCATTTAAAAATATAATGAGCCCATCAATTCATTGTGGAAAATGATTTTAAGTTGTGAGCTATGACATTTGTTAGGTCACCTGTTCCGCTGAATTTGCTGATTATTGCAAAAGGTGTATTTGTTTCAGCAACCCAATTCAGGTGTTTTCATGGAAAAATTTACACCGCACCTAAATTCAACATGAGTTCGAAATCCAATTTTACATTCCCACTGAAACTTCAACATTTAAATGACAGCTAGTGTCAGAATTGACTATTGATCCTCTTTTTTCTCTTTAGAAAACAGAAGTATTAAATATATTGCTGACTCAATTTGATTGATTTATTGACAGACGGTCCTTTTTTTATCAGCAAGCTGAAAAGTCATTGGCCGGGTTCCACTGCCCGCTAGACGTCTAGCAGAAAATATCCCAGATGAAGGAACGCTCGCGCTAGAACAATAGCGGCAGCGGCAAAGTCCCCACTACAATTAAAGAAATAATACAAATATTATAAAAATAATATCTGAATTGCTATTTTATTTACATTACTACCAATTTTATCACAATTACATTTGCTCGGCTTCGTATTTACTTTTATTTTGTACACGTTTGAACGATTTCCTTTGACAGGTCGTTGTTTTTTTTTTTTTTTCAATGCAGCGGGTAGTTTTGCGCTAGATTGAGAAATTTCCCTGAAAGGGATATTTCACAAAAAGTGCTAGACGTCTAGCACTTTTGGTGAAATGTCTATTTTTTTTATATGGAGTTTGACATGCCGCTAGTCATCTAGCGGGCAGTGGAACGCGGCCATTAAATGACTTGTGGAATTTGTAACGAGGTTTGTTCGATTTGATAAACTTACAAATGCAGCGACAAAATTCAACATTTGGAAATGTTTAAGAACCGCTGAGGGCCTTACCAATAAACGTTTTTAGTTTCGACTCTAAATTTTAGTAGTTCACATTCACAGCGGTATTTTCCATGCAAATTTCGTAATTGTGAGCTTCCGTAAAGTTAAAGTCGAAATCAAAATTTGTTATTAGTACGGCGCACTGTGAACTACTAAAATTTAAAGTCGAACAGTGTTACCTTTGTAAGTTTTCAGAATCAGTCAAAAAAATAGTCCTGGACGAAAAAAGGCGTTCAATTCCGATTTTAATATTTTCTTTTCTTTTTTTAAAGAAACAAACTGTTTCAAAATAAATCCTTTCGAATTCAACTAAATAGACTAAACAATTGTGAATTAAAGCAAAAATGTCCCACATTTTTAAATGGACTCCGAATTCACTGATATTCTAATAGATGAGTCCGGAGTCCGGAGTCCAGGCGTTCAAAAAGGAGTCAAAATGACTTTAAAGAGACCGAATGTAACGCTGTTCAAAGCTACAAATGTTTATTGGTAAGGCACATTGTTTTCGATTCGCATTGTAGGTATGTGTGCGTGAGAGTATGCAGGCGACTGTGTTTGCTAGAGAGAGTGATTTGGCATCCTTTCTAAAATGACCAGATAAGTGTTTCCCGCCTAGCTTAAGAATCTCCCTACAGATCTTTTGCAATCGAATTGTGGCCAAAGTGTCTTGGCTAGATATGTCCGGCAAGATGTTTGTCACTTTCCCATTTCCAAGTGAATGTTTTTAGTAAGTTTCAAAATTGAGAGCGTAATTTCATACAACACAGTGTGCGATATTGAATTCACCGAGATAGTTTCACCTAAGCCTCAAGCTTCATGCGGCGGTTTCTTAATTAATGTTAGAAGATTCTAGTGCCTTGTGTGTTCGTTCATTTTCTTTAAGCAATATGCTTCTTTCAATATTTACCACTACGGTCATAGTGCCTTGTGTGTAGTTTGTCTATCGATGTGGATGACCTGCCTTAGCTCTGTCACCTTACGAATGCAAGATATTTTTATTTTTTTTTATATATATACTTCTCCCGGAAAAGGCGAACCTATAACGCTTCAACAGCGCCCCGAGATACCTGCAGATGTATGTTTGCTCTGCACTTAAATTGCTGCAAATTGTAGTCTTCTGGAAATATATCCCCAGGAAGCAAGTTCCAAAGTTTGCTTGTCCTGTAACAGAAGGAGTTTTTGAAAGTTGATGTCCTCGCGGTTGTCAAGTGTACTGTATGGTCATGAGCATTAGCAGCCTGTCTTGTTGGGCGCCCAAAAGTTGCATTTCGAGGGAGTTCCTCAGAACATCTACCATGGAAGTACCTATAGAACAAGCATAGGTCAGCGACTTGTCTTCTGTACACCAACGGTTGTAGATTCGATGTGAGTGTAGGGTCTCCAATGAGTCGAACTGCTCGTCTCTGTATGCTATCAAGCAGGTTAAGTGAATGTTTTGGGGCCGAGCTCCATATATGGGAACAATATTCCAAGCCTGGTCTAACCTGTGCTTTGTAGAGAAGGAGAAGTTGCTTGGGGCTAAAGTACCTCTTTGCTCTATAAATAGGTAGCTCAACTTTGCGGACGCCGATTTTGCGATATAGGATATGTGGTTCTGCCATGTGATTCCCGAGTTGACTGTGACTCCTAGAAGGTGCATTGAGTCCTTGTGATGGATTGGATGGTCATCCATTTGGATCTGAGGAACTGTTGATGCATTTCTTCTGGAAAATGTTGTGAGCTGTGTCTTGTTTGCATTAAATACAACCAAGTTGTCCTTTCCCCACTTCAAGATTTTGTCCAGATCATCATTTAGAGAATTAATTTGTTCACATCTCTGACTGTGTGATGTAGCCGTATTCACAGGCCCACTGTTCGAGATGGAGGATATAAGAGTGCTGTCATCTGCAAAGTTGTAGATATTATTATTTGTCGATCCAAGCAAATCGTTGATGTGGAGAAGTAATAGAGTTGGAGAAAGAATAGATCCTTGGGGCACTCCTGCATTTATAGCAAACGAATTGGATGATACACCACCTACAACAACTTGGATCGATCTTCCCAGAAGAAAATTTTGCATCCATCCGCAGAGTTGTTGTGGTAATCCGTAAGACGCTAACTTGCCTAATAGGGCTCTATGCCAGACTCGGTCAAATGCCTTTGATATGTCCAAGGCTACGGCTCTGGATTCGCCGTGTTGTTCTATTGATTGTGTCCATAGGTGCGTTACGTAGCTTAACAGGTCACCAGTGGAACGACGGCTCCGAAATCCGTATTGCCTGTCGCTTATTAATCGATGGCCTTCTAGATATTTGATTATTTTGACATTTATTGTCTTTTTCATTACTTTAGAGAGCATTGAAAGTAACGCTATTGGACGATAGTTTTGTGGCTGACATTTCTTCCCTTTCTTTGGAATAGGTTGAATGCGAGCGGTCTTCCAGCAAGAAGGAAACGTCTTCTGGGAGTACGACATGCTAAACAGCTTACAGAGTACAGGTGCAAGTTCTGGTGCACAGTTCTTGAGTACTATAGCCGGGATTCCATCGGGTCCCGTTGCCTTATTGCAATCTAGTTCTTTTAGGATGCGTTGAATTATTCGAGCCGTCTGTATGGACTTCACTTTGCTAAGCTACTTAGAACTTTATTATATGACGCTTTGTTAGGAATGTCGAAGCTGACCAAAGGGAAGATCTTCTCCGGTAGTACCTACAGTGTTCAAAATTGACCTTCCTGCAGGTTGAGCCCAAAATAGGGAGCAGAAAAAAATTTTCCCGAAAGTTATTATTTAATATTTTAACATCAGCAGCAAAAGGTATAGAAATAAGTCTAGCACTGTTGTAGGGAAGCTTCAGAGCTCACTGCAGAATAATTCCACAGGCATTTGCATTTTTATTGAACTGTCATCGTTGTATCTAAGATCACCACTGAGTCGTGCTTAACATCAATTTCGTAAGAACTGTCAACGGATTCAACGGAAATAGAAGTAGAAAGAAACACGACCTTATCTGTCGCATTCGGCATATGCGTTGTTTTTGTGTCACCTTCCATTAGTTGTAGTTGTAGAGCATTGACTTAGTGGTTAGTGTGTTGCACTACTAAGCGATAGGTCCCAAGTTCGAATTCCGTAAAAACACAAATTTCAGCTTAGGGTTTTTTTTCCACTGCGTCGCCTCTCGCGAACGTCTGACAAACATCCGAGAGTATAACTGTCTTGAAAGAGCTTCTCCATTAGCCGTTTGGAATCGGCATAAAATTGTAGATCCAAAGATTCAAATGTAGACACAAACCGAATGGTTTTGAGAAGATAGACAGGGTCCCTACGGACTTGTTGCGCCAACTATTTATTTTTTATCCATAAGTTGCCGTGTATTCCTTCCATCTGTCAGTTGAATGCGTTGATGGATTTTATTGGGCCTCGCCGCGCTCACAAATAACCCACCTCGTTTGTTTGACAGCAAGATATTCGCCTTTTTTACCACCAACTATTTTGCAAGTCGAAAGTTGCGGAGGGCTGCCGACGGTCTTCACTCTTTTAAACTATTTGTCCAGGGTATCCAACAGTAGCATCATCGGCATTCTTTGTTGCTCGTATCTCCCATGCCAGATTATTGTAAAGTAGATCCATCACCAGGGTATCACCGGTTGACCTACCTCACCCTCTTTTGTTTGTACTTCTGTTTCCTTTTTTGTAAAAAAAAAAAAAAAAAAAAAAACTCTCATCATTGCTTTAATGGGGGTTTGTACGTAATTTCTCGGTAACCTCTCTATTGGAAAATGTCCTTTCCGAAACAGAGGACACTCATTACAATGCATTCATTAAATTTTGAACTATAAAGGCAAGCAACACAATACGACGAGTAGTAGGTACACTGTATACTCGAACACCATCATTCACCGGTAACACTATACCTCCATGAAGCCAGAGCTTAAAAATTTTACACTCCTTTTGTGGTTGATATTCGTTATCCTGTATTTATAGCATTCTGTGTACGAGGATGAGAGCTCTTCCACTCTAAAAGCCAATATCGATTCGGTACCCTACTGCACTTAGAAGTGACAGCCCAACCTAACGTCCTAACGTCCACATTCTCTATGTCTCAGTCTCTATTTCTCTATGTGTCTATGTCTCGTCGTCGTGTTCGTTCCTCTGTTGTTGGCTCTGTGTAATAGATTTTAATACTTCCTGTTTATTTTGGATCGAATTGATGGGATAGGTTGACCCAACAGGGACGAACACATTCGTCTCTATTTTGGCATTTGCCTCGCGTGGCGAGGGTTTAGTAATCGAATGATTTCTATGCGGTGCGCGGCGGGTAGTGCGGCGGCCATCCTGTCGCTGACACCATAAGAGGCTATAATGTTGTTTTTGATTTGCCGGTTCGTTGGGTAAGAAATCGTTGTCTGTAATGGGAGTCATATTTTGAAGAAGAGGTTATTCTCTGCTTCGACTTGATTGGATGCGACTTCTGAGGGGTACCATAGTCCAATGATCTGGCACAAAAGCGAAATCCCCTGCGAAGGTGATTTGTCAATTTGAATTCCTACCACCTATTTTGACTTTGATCGAAAGCATGTTTCCTTGCTGTCGAACTTGAAACAGACAGACACCAACAACTCCCGCGTGATTATTGGATTATTGGACGAATCTAATTTTATAAACTGAATCGAATGTAACATCTCGTGGGATTCGCTTTTCCAAATAAACCGACGAATATGCCAGAGGAATTTATTTTTAGTAGTGCATGTATTAGATCCATCGGATTTCATCGGATAATGCGTTTCTCCAGGAGCTCCTCTCATCGTACAATTCACTGATGTATACAGTAAATGGGGATGAGGATTTGCGCTTTGCCTCTTATCGTTTGACTTCGATGTACGGTCGTTCGACACCAACCCTTCTGTGAAAATGTGCCACCCGCCGCGTCACTCCCAGCAGGAGTCGTAATACCAATAAAGTTATTATTAACTTTATCCTGCAACGCAGATACAAAAGCCTAGCGCAGCTTGGAAAACGAACACCACTGCGGTGTGGAATTATTTTTGTTAAAGGGCGCATTTACGTGTTAATTAGTTTATACACCGACACTGATGTCCGACTAATTTCGGAACAGTATTAGACGGACATCTGTGTGCGGAAAGGAAATATTAAAATCCAAATGCTAATTAAACGTTCAATATGTTGCGGAGTCGAGACAATTGGTCATCAATTTTGCTTTTATAGTCGCAGTCGTTAAAAAGTTTTACAGTCCAAATCGTCAAATACAATTAAACTGCCAATTACATTTGTATTCGTTAGAGATTGATATAGCACACGTGTATCTCGATTGCGAATGCGATGAAGGCTTTCGATGTTTAATCCAATTCGAATTGAATGCATTAGCGGTGTATGTATCTGTTTCTATGTTTGGCAAATGAAACCGAGTCTGTTAGACACCTCTGTATTACTCCCATTTTCGAAATCGGACTGTTTCAAAACGTTTAACATTCTGTTTCTATATATGCGCGAACGTATGTATGTCAGTTTATTATTCAACTTCGTATAAGCGAACGTGCAGTGAATATATATTTTCAATATCAACTGCCGCGCTCTCATGCATACATCATCATCGTCGTCATATGTAAAATGTATTAGAAAATGTTTTCTGTGCCTGGTCGGTGGGTTTGTCATAGTCATACGGCGATTCACACTCCCACGCAAGTGAATAGGTTCATCCGATTTTCACATTAGGTACTGCATTTGTTTGTTCTTTGTAAATGAGTGCGTTCTGGAAATCATTTCCAGATGGCGTCGCCTTAATTGTGGACTTCGCAATTGGTCTGGGTATCAAACGCGCAAACCTATCAACTATAGTTTTCCACTCATATTGTGATTGGCAATTAAGTAGTGGATTTATGTCTAAAAGCATTTTTTTTAACATAGATTTGACACTTTAAACGCTAGTTTGACAATTCCACTTCACATCCAATTGCACTGTCGTTAGCTTTTAAAAGCTAAAATTTTGACAACCATGCTGTTCGTTGCCGTTTCGAATTATTTGACGTTTTGTCAAACCTTCTAATCGTGTTTTTAGATTGTCGTGCAATTGACATTTCGGACCTCCGCTTTTTCAAGATTTTATTTTTAAATAAAGAAAAATAATTTACACGACACATAACTTGAAATTTCGTACTAAAATCTGTATTTGAAGGCCAAAAACGTCTTCTTCTCTCCATTTGAACGACGAGGTTATGATCAGAATAATATGGATCATAACCCTCCCTTTTTAATGCATTCCTACTGGTCCGCCACCCGATTTTGAACCACTTCATCATTGAGTCCAAAAATCTAATATCGCTTTATTTGACATTCCCCAAATTGTTTCTCAAACTGGAGTGGCAATTATCTGGGTTTGACATTATTTAACGTCGACTGGGTGATTAGTGCCCGATCCACAAGAAAGGAGACCCTCTAAACTGCGCCAACTACAGAGGCATCAGTCTCCTTAACATCGCATATAAGATCCTATCTGCCGTACTGTGCGAACGCCTAAAACCATATGTCAACGAACTGATTGGACCCTATCAGTGCAGTTTTAGGCCCGGTAAGTCCACAACAGACGAAATATTCACACTACGGCAGATCCTTAAAAAAACCCAAGAAGTCCAGATCGATACTCACCATCTTTTTATCGATTTTAAGGCCGCATATGACAGCATTTATAGAGACGAGCTATACAGAGCTATGTCTAGTTTTGGCATCCCTGCCAAACTTGTCAGATTGTGCAGAATGACGATGGAGAACGCTCGCTGCTCCGTAAAGGTCGGAAACAATCTCACCGAGATCTTTGATGTCAAAAAAGGATTTAGACAAGGCGACGCGCTGTCATGTGACTTCTTCAACATCATTCTTGAGAAAATTGTGCGAAACTCACAAGCCAACACCAGAGGCACAATTTTCCATAAGTCTGTGCAACTGCTTGCATACGCTGACGACGTTGACATTGTTGGCAGAACACAGCGAGCTGTTACTGGAGCGTTTGCTAGTATTAGTACAGAAGCGGCAAAAATGGGTTTAGTGGTGAATGAGGGTAAAACAAAATATATGCTGTCAACAAGAAGGGACACACAACATCGACGAATCGGACAGAACGTCACGATAGACAGCTATAACTTTGAGGTAGTTAGGGACTTTGTCTACCTCGGCTCCGCTATAAACTCTAATAACGACATCACATCAGAAATCAAACGAAGAATCACACTTGCCAACCGCTGTTTCTTTGGCCTAAGACGGCAACTGATAAGTAAGGCCTTGTCGAGAAATACTAAGGAAACTCTGTATAAGACCCTCATCATCCCAGTCCTGCTTTATGGTGCAGAAGCATGGGCGCTATCAAAGGCGGATGAAGATCTCCTTGGTCGTTTCGAACGCAAAATTCTTCGAGTGATTTTTGGTCCCGTTTGCGTTGACGACCTAGTCAGAAAAGTACGCATCAGTCGTCTAAGATGGCTGGGACATGTAGAGCGAATGGACACCAACGCTCCGGCCCGAAGAGTCTTCGATTCTAACCCGGAGGGACAACGCAGTAGAGGAAGACCTCGCCTTAGGTGGCGCGCGCAAGTGGAAGGGGACCTCAACCAACTTGGAGTGCGCAACTGGAGGCAGTTAGCCAAAGATCGCGCTAACTGGAGAGGCGTATTGGTTGAGGCCCAGGTCCACCCCGGACTGTAGCGCCACCTAAAGTAAAGTAAGTAAGGGTGATTAGTCAAAAAGGAGATATTTCAAAATGTAGTCGACTAGATTTGTCTGAACTAAATTTCGCCTGAACGCAGAACCTATATTCGTCGGTAATGTCACTTTTACTCCATAAACGTCAAATATTTACGTGGTCAAACTAAGCCAATAAAAATTCAAATCAAACTTTAAACCACAGCTGAACTGAACTCTTAAGTCTATAGTCTATCGATAGTTTTTTACTATCGATGTTTCAAAAAAATTTGTCGATACTATCGAAACGCATATATGATTGAGCAAAAACTCTGTTTGGATATCGATAAGTATCGATAATTTTATTCCGAAACTATCGATACTATCGAAATGTTAAAATATCGTTACCCCTCAAGCTCGAGTAACAAACTATCGTTACCCTCAAGCTCGAATAACAAAGTATCGTTACCCCTCAAGTTCGAGTAACAAACTGTCGTTACCCTCAAGCTCGAGTTACAAACTATCGTTACTCGTCATAAAATTTCCGTACCGGGCCCTATAACTCAAATCGTTTCTTAAGGAGGTAAAGTCCAAAAAAAAAATTTCCCCAATGGATTGGGGTCAAAATTCTGGATGAGTCAAAATTCTTTTAACAATTCTGCTTTCAAAATTCTGTCACTTATTTATGCATAAAGTGTAGAGAAATTTTGTAAAGCAGAATTTTTTTGTGAGGAGGTGATTAATCTTTCCAGGGCAATAAAAATCACACAAATCGTGTCAGTCAGCTGTCAAACTTAGTAAACGATTTTTAGAACGAACCAAATATTTTACTGTTGTTATTCTGATGGCTTTGAATTATGTAAAATATTCAAAAAGTGGTGCACAATAATTAACGTGAGTTTTTTTTATGAGTTGGGTTGGTCGTCAATGCGTCTGCATAGTTTGGCGCTAGTTCTATCTAAGTAGCTCGATGTGAGTACTTTTAGGTTGTTTATCTGTTCTCTGAGATTTGTTTCGCCCCTTCTATTTGACAGTTCTGTTGGTTCTGGTTTGGAAAACTACGCAATAAAATCTATCATATAGGTCCTTACTGCAATAGATATGTTTTTTTCGGTAAATATCTTACGTGCGTTCAATGAATTGTAAAATTTTCCTTTTTAGTTTCGTGGTAAAAGTACACTGCAGTGGGTATTCTTTTTTTTTGCTCCACAGATGGCGTATACCAACTGCTCGCTTATAGTTCTCTACATATTTCACAGTGTCAGCGTTACTCGGTTTGTTCATTTCCATATATGGGAACAAAAACTCATATCACTAGTGAACTGTAAGAAATAAACTTATCGTTGGGTTTTTGCTGTGACTTTTATTTGTCACATCACTAGTGAACTGTAAGAAATAAACTTGTCGCTGGGTTTTTGCTGTGACTTTTATTTGTTTTATCCAAATTTTAAAGTAGAACTTCATTTATACCGATTGCAAAATTGTAATTGCCACTTTGTTCACTAAATCCCCTTGAAGCACCTATCGGAATTTATTGAAAGCTAATTTTATTTGCTCAGCAAAACAAAGAGCAAAGTTCTGTTAGCCAGCTTGTTTATTAAACTCAACTATAGGTTCGAAAACAAAGCTTAGTGCTCTGAATATATATTCTATTCTATAACCAAAAGACAAAAACCTGTTTAGATGTATTCCCTTATAATCCAATTGATAATGAACCCCAATTATTGCTCATTTAGGGTGTGTTTAATGTTTATTCACGCTAAATAAAGACTACATATTCATGCGTATACGTAAGTAACCGAAATTGATCAGAAAATGTTCATTCATGCCTCTCAAAATAGAAAATCAGCTATTACCCTACCACTTGGTTAAGCATTGGCCCCACGCTGTAAATGTTTGTGAAATGTACTCGCTGCTGGTGTACAGACAAATCACCTGAACGAATAGACCGCCATCTGTTCTCAATCCCATTTGCCAGTTAGAAAGGCGTAAATTGCCGCTAAATTTGTCAAAATCCGCCCAAATATTTTTATTTTTGTTCTTTTTTTTTCGCAAGAGTTTCTTCGAATGTTTCAGCAACGGTCGGTTTTCAATCACACTCGTACCGCGCGGTAAAATTGGCTTCTTGCCATTTGATGGCAATCGAAATTTTTCATTCGCTGATTACCTGCTTTATTGCTGTTGTTTTTTTTGTTTGGATGTTTCATTAACCAATGCAATTGTTGTTGGCGCGAACCTTTTGCCCACCACATTTTTAATGGCGCACATTTCGCGTTCATGAACTCATCAAACTTTATAGATAGTTGGCAGACAAACTTGCTAACGATTTTTTGATTTGTTAACTTGGGCATTATACGCTCGGAATTCCAAACTTCTGGACACGCGTGTTAATTAAATAAGCTTTTTGCGAAGAAAGGAAAAGTCAAACTACCTGATATGGAAAAACACACACGATGGTGACAAGTTAATCATCTCGCAAATGGAGTTATAGAACTCATAAATAATGCTGGGAACAAGGAATTCCATCAGAAATTGGCAAGACGCATACAGACTTCGGGGGTCGTTTAGTGAATTGTTGTCGTAAATCGTTTAGCAGTCAATTCTCGGCTACTTATGCGAATGGGAAAGTCCTAAACAAACTTATTTCAAGCACAAATGAAATAAACACTTGAAGATTAGTTCGCGGGAAACAAATGCATTCAAAAAAAAAAAAAAATTAAAACCGCTTGAGACCGCTGAATCGAATTCGCTTTGATAAAGTTGAGTGTGTGTGTGTTTGCGCGTGTTGTGGCATCGAAGCTGACTAAGATCTGCTTTGTAATAGTGTAAATATATCTCCAAGTGGGAGCCGCCGCATTGCAATTTACTTTTCAATTCAAAAATAATTACAGGTAGGCGGAAGAAATTAGAATTTCCATTAGACGTTGACTTTTTTTTACGTGCGCTTTTAATGGGCCGTGAACGAAATTGTTTTTATGAATTTTTCGCAAGAAGAAACGTCAAATAAATTGGTGAATGAAGCAGATGTGAGTATATACTTGTGAGTTAGTATAGTGAAGCGTTGCGGGGTACGTAGTGAAGGTCATGTTTGTTGATATGGCCGCGTTCCACTGGTCGCTAGACGTCTAGCACAAAATATACCAGATGAAGAAACGCCCGCGCTAGAACCCTAGTGGCAGCGGCAAAGTGACATTATTTTTACTCTACAATTAAAGAAATGTTAGAAATATTATAAAAACAATATTTGAATTGCTATTTTATTTACATTATTACCAAATTTTTCATAATTACACTTGCTCGGCTTCGTGTTTAATTTTATTTTGTAAACGTTTGGCTGATGGAGATGGAGAAAATTCCCTGAAAGGGATATTTCACAAAAAAAAAAATGCTAGACGTCTAGCGCAAATTGTGAAATGTCAATTTTTTTAATATGGAGTTTGAAATGCCGCTAGTCATCTAGCCGGGCAGTGGAACGCGGCCATTGAAATATTGCGAATTCCGCTCTTACACATCGCATTTTCTAGGCCGCCTTATTTCTATGCACTGTCATTTTTAAAAGTCAGTTGCTGCATTTTAGCCCCGGCAGCAAAATATGAGTTTTACTTTAATTATTTTCGAATTGCCCGTTGCGCCAAATGACTTCGTAAGAGAAGCGAAGCGGTGTCTCTTAACGAATTTTGCTTCTTTAGTTTGCGTGGACAGCTGTTACTAACTTGGTTGTGGTCTCCGCTGATGGGAAATTTTTTGCTAATGATGTACTCATATGCTGTCGACGACCTGCTCATTCTACAAATTTAAAATCAGTCAATAAAACAGTCACAGGAGAGGAAGATTTAGCTTTCGAATTTAAGTTTAAGACACTCATCTTTCGTTTCCAAAAATATTTGGTTAACACATAAATTGGGTCCTAATCGTACTGCATTAAGTCCGCAAATGATATATCGGGTTTTTCAATAAAAGCGCTACAAAAGTTTTTTTTTTTTTTAAATAAAACAAAAACGGTTTTGGATATCAATGAAATTCTTTATTCCTGTGAAAGTACGTTCGATGCCATTATGTATGGAACTTGATTTCTTTTGCATGGCCACCACGGGCACGCTTGCAGAAGTTCAGACGCTGAACCCAATTTTCGACGGTTTTCAAGCATAAATCGGCCGATACTGCTGCAATTTCACGTTCGTTATTCGTACGAAGTTCATGAATCGTCGCTGGCTTGTTGGCATAGACCATAGACTTGACGTTGCCCCACAGGAAACAGTCTAACGGCGTCAACACGACCGAGACGGCCAAGCGACTGGACCATTTCGCGAGATAACACGTTCTCCAAACTTGGTTTCCAATAAATTGATTGTGACATTCGCTGTGTGGCTTGTGGCGCCGTCCTGTTGGAATCACATGTCCTCCAAGTCCATATCATCCAATTGGGGCCAAAAATATTCGGTTATCATTGAACGGTAGCGATTCCCATTCACAGTAACGTGCCGTTCTTGATCATCACGGAAGAAGTACGGCCCAATGAAGCCGCCGGCCCATAAACCACACCAAACCGTATTTTTTTCGGGATGCAATGATGACTCATGGAGTACGTGTGGATTGCTGCCTGACCAATACCGCATATTTTGTTTATTGACGAAGCCATTCAGCCAGAAATGAGCCTCATCGCTGAAAATGACTTTTCGATGAAAATCCGAATCATTTTCAAGTTGTTACTCAGCCCAATTCACGAACATACGACGCTTCTGGTGGTCAAGCGGCTTCAGTTCTTGCGTCAATTTAATCTTGTAAGGATGTAGGCCAAGATCTTTTCGCAAAATTCGCCACAACGACGTCACAGAGATGCATACAAAGCGGCGCTGCAAAGGAGGACAAGAGTTGCTCGTGAGCTCTACGCGCAGAAGAGAAGAGACGAACACCGGCTTCTGAGGAGGAAAAAGAAAGAGCATGAGAAGCGCGCGATCGAGGAAATAGAGAGATGCTACTGCAGGAATGAGATTCGGAAGTTTTACCAAAGGGTTAAAAGAACATCCCAAGGATACAGAGCCCGAACCGAAGCCTGCAAGGACGAACAAGGGAAAATCGTAGTAGAATCGCAGTCGATGCTGAGGGTATGGAAGAACTACTTCTGCAGACTGTTTAACGGCGATGACGAACAAAATCCCGCTGTCAGGCAGAATGAACCATTCAACCTGGACGATGAAGACCAACAATTCCGTCCACCCGACCTGGACGAGGTGAAGATAGCCATATCTAAGCTGAAGTCCAACAAAGCCGCTGGAGCAGATGACCTAGCTGCCGAGCTGTTCAAAGCGGCAGGCGATGACTTGGGTAGGAGCATGCACCAACTCATCTGTAAAATATGGTCGGAGGAAAGTATGCCCGATGAATGGAACCTCAGCATTGTTTGCCCGATCCTCAAGAAAGGAGATCCTCTGAACTGCGCCAACTACAGAGGTATAAGTATTCTTAACATCGTCTACAAGATCTTATCTGCCGTGTTGTGTGAACGCCTGAAGCCTTTCGTCAACAACCTGATTGGTCCCTATCAGTGTGGCTTCAGGCCAGGAAAGTCTACCATTGACCAAATATTCACACTGAGTCAGATCTTGGAGAAAACCCAGGAAGTCCAAATCGATACCCACCACCTTTTTATCGATTTTAAGGCCGCCTATGACAGCATTTATAGAGACGAGCTATATAGAGCAATGTCTAGTTTTGGCATCCCTGCCAAACTCGTCCGTTTGTGCAGGATGACAATGGAGAATGCACGCTGCTCCATTAAGGTCGGTAAAGAACTCACCGAGACCTTCGATGTTAAAAAAGGATTTAGACAAGGCGATGCGCTGTCATGTGACTTCTTTAACATCATTCTTGAGAAAATTGTGCGAAACTCACAAGCCAACACCAGAGGCACAATTTTCCATAAGTCCGTCCACCTACTCGCTTACGCCGACGACATCGACATAATCGGCAGAACGCAGCGTGATGTGACTGGCGCGTTCGTGGGCATTGAGACGGAAGCGGCAAAGATGGGTTTGGCGGTCAATGAGGGCAAGACAAAGTATATGCTGTCATCAAGAAAGGACACCCAACACCGACGTCTTGGACAAAATGTCACCATAGACAGATATAACTTTGAGGTGGTAAAGGACTTTGTCTACCTAGGCTCCGCTATAACTTCAGACAATGACACCAGCGCTGAGATTAAACGAAGAATAACTCTTGCCAATCGCTGTTTCTTTGGGCTAAGAAAGCAATTGAGTAGCAAAGCCCTCTCTCGAACAACTAAAGTGACCCTTTATAAGACATTGATCATCCCAGTCCTACTTTATGGTGCAGAGGCATGGACTCTATCAAAAGCGGATGAGGCTACTCTTGGTTTCTTCGAGAGGAAAATTCTTCGAGTAATTTTCGGTCCCGTCTACATAGACGGTGAATGGAGGAGGAGATACAACGACGAACTGTACGGGCTGTACAGCGACATCGACCTAGCCAGAAGAGTGAAGGTCCAACGGCTGAGGTGGCTGGGTCATGTAGAGCGAATGGACGTCAATGCTCCGGCCCGGAAGATCTTCGAATCCACACCCGAGGGACGGCGTAGTAGATGAAGACCGCGACTCAGGTGGCGCACGCAAGTGGAAGGGGACCTTAACCAACTTAGCGTGCGAAACTGGAGACAGCTGGCCAAAGATCGTGCTGGCTGGAGACGCTTGTTGGTTGAGGCCCAGGTCCACCTCGGACTGTAGCGCCACCTTAAGTAAGTAAGTAAGACGTCACAGAGATGCCCAACGCTTGAGAACGACGTGTGAGAGACACATTTGGGCTTTCTTCAACTGAAGCCTCAGCGGTAGCAATATTCTCGACACTACGGGCACTTCTTTGTCTCACTGGCACGGGAACATTTTGTACTGTGCCTATGGATTCAAATTTTTCCACTAGACGCTCAATTGTTGATCTGCTAGGACGATTATGACGTCCATAAATTGGACGTAGCGCTCTTAACGTTGAGGCCACTGACTCCGAATTTCGGTAGTAAATTTTAATAATTTCGACTCGTTCTTGGCTCGTATATCTTTCCATCATGAAATGGCAAACCTCACTGAAGAGAAATGTCAAAAGACCGGGAAGAAATTCGGCGTCGTTTGCTGTCCCTGTCGCTCTACTTTTTTAGCGTCCCTGTTGAAAAACCCTTTACATACTAGGATTCCTTGTCGCGAGCGAAGAAAACCACGCGAATACTATATCGGTCTTTTGTATATATACCTTTCAATTTTGAAACATGCATTTTTAGATTGCGAGAAAGAGATTGATATTAGTAAACAACACCCATTTTGACAGCAACAGTCCACTTTTGAGAACCTTCTGTTTTTTAATGGTGTGAAACACATTTGCACAGGAACATCAACATCGGCAAACGAACCTTATCGTCAATTCGATGCTGCTATGCTAAAGTTTTCAGTTCTCCCAACCCTCTAACTCAAGGATGTAGCTGAATCAACCGACGCGTACATTTTTTGTCCCAGGTTGACGAACTCGATGAGAACGAATTGCGAATCGCCTGCCTTTCTGCCGTCTGTATTACTTTCAGGAACGGTTTTATGGTTAGCAGTCAAAATCTAGCGCACGAACCCGATTTCTCAATTCATCAATAGGCGCCTCTTACTTATGTGCGTAACATCTTTCTTTACGCGCGCCCTACTTCCTACTGGTAAGGAATGCCTAACCCATTAAAAGGTATTCGATGTCACAGCGGTGATGTAATGAAATTTTACCTGACGATTTCATTTAATTTTCCATTAATAACGAATATAAGACCCAAGGAAACAACCCCTTTCGGATATTCCTATCAACTCCATTCCACTTGGGTGACACTTTGAATTAAAATTCCCCCCACAAAAAATCATTCTACACTCCCATTACGCTGAACCTTTATACTTTTTTGTAAACAAATATCAGCAACCACTCAATTATCGACCTCGTGACGCACAACTTCACCAGATCAATCAAAGTGGAACAAAAGTATAGTTCAACCTCTCATACGTATCCGTTCTAGGTAGTGGCAACATTTGGCACAATTAGCGTAGCAGCCCGAAATTAAAAACCAGGAGCCACGTCATGAAATTAATAGCAATTTGTTGACGTAAAAATGACATCAATGAATCTTTCTGCCCTTTATTGCGTACACTTAATTTATATACGGTTTTTTGGACCGCACGCTCATGAAGGGAATAACGAGTAAAAAATGTCGTAAAATGTTTTCAATATACACAACTTTTCGTTTGGCTATAGAAAGTTAAAGTGTTATTTGTCATTTGAATTTAGTGGAATATTGTGTAAGCCATTGGTTTGCCTTTGTTTCCAGAAAAGTGAAAGGTATAATGGAACTACAAAAGAGTTATTTGACAAACGAACTGTCATACTGAGTTGGTTTTTTGACGTTTACGATCAATATGGTCTGGCAAGTCTGCATGAATAGACTGACGCTACCGCAATTATTAGAACCGATACTTAGAAAAACAGTCGTAGATTCCCGCTTGACGCCTTGATTTTTATGAATGGCATCATTTTTGACTTAAGGGAGGGAGACTCGGCATTCTCCAAACCTATAAAACATGTTAAGTTAGATTTGTGCATTTCTATTCAAAGTCGCTTGGAGAGTTACTTACCGCACCTAAAGGCCTTTCGCATTTCTAATACTGACTGTTGTTGGTTCAATCAGGTAGATTGGCCAACCTTCACCAAAGCAACACATTTATTCGCCGAAATGGCGTCAACGAATTTTACATGAGAAGCATAATAAAAGCGAAAGAAGTATTGATACATATGAGTGATTTCCAGATCGCAGTCTTATTTTTGACGGCTGGCTGTCAGTTTGACTTACCTAGGTGGCGCTACAGTACGGTATGGACCTGGAGCTGAATTACCGCATCCGTATGATCGAGTAATACATGACTGAATTTGTTTTGTTTGTAAAATCCACAAAACTCAGTGACGTATGGCTCGCTTACGGATGTGGTAACTCGGCCCCTGGTCAGTTTGACAAAGGTCTCTGAATTTGACATTTCCAACTTCCAAGTGAAGAACTATTCGCAATTATATCATTTTTATGAGTGCGTCTACTATTTATTTATTGATTTAAACGTGATGAAGATAACTTCATAATTTTAGTGCGCCTTATTGTACCAAAGATTGACGTGTGTAACCAAACTAAGCGAATACAAATTGTAGAAATCCACAAATTTTACATGTTATTCTCTGTGAGTTCGAACATCTATCCAACGTCAATTTCAGTATATTTTCTTCTTCTATGAATTCGCATAAGCTTGCGAGGATTTTTCGCGAATCAAAGCCAATTTGTTCATCAATATTCACCGCGACGCTTAATACAAAACAAGTATATCTATTGGTTTTAGATGAACTCGCGGAGGAACTTAAAGCGAATGAATTGCGAACTCGGAATGATTTGCTGTGGTAAATTAAATTCACACATTTAACTTGTCAGAATGCGCTAGACATGATTTGTAGATACGGAAAGTCGTGTACTACCCTAGCCGTTTATATTTGTTTAGCGAAGTGTCCACTTAACAGAGGGTTTACTTCGCCTAACAGTGTCTGCTTAACAAAGTGTTCGCTTTACAGAGTACCCAGTGAACGCAGTACTCACTCAATACGTTGTTCGCTTAACCGTGACCGCTTAACAGTGCATTTCGTTACCATAAACTCCACTTAACAGAATGTTCACTTGACAGGGAATTGACATAACAGTGTTCGCCTAAAACGGCCTCCGTTTAACAGAGTTACCACCTAAAAGAGTGCCCACTTAATAGGGTGTCACCTTAACAAATATTCACTTAGCAAATTTTCTGCTTAACAAAAGGTCCACTTAACAGGGTGTCCGCTTAACAGAGTGTCCACCGAAGAGAGTTGTCCACTTAATAGGATGTCAGTTGAACAGATATTCACTTAACAATGTGACTATTTGTAGATATGGAAAGTCGTGTACTACCCTAGCCGTTTATATTTGTTTAGCGAAGTGTCCACTTAACAGAGGGTCTACTTCGCCTAACAGTGTCTGCTTAACAAAGTGTTCGCTTTACAGAGTACCCAGTGAACGCAGTACTCACTCAATACGTTGTTCGCTTAACCGTGACCGCTTGCATTTCGTTAACATAAACTCCACTTACCAGAATGTTCACTTGACAGGGAATTGACATAACAGTGTTCGCCTAAAACGGCCTCCGTTTAACAGAGTTACCACCTAAAAGAGTGCCCACTTAATAGGGTGTCACCTTAACAGATATTCACTTAGCAAATTTTCTGCTTAACAAAAGGTCCACTTAACATGGTGTCCACTTAACAGGGCGTCCGCTTAACAGAGTATTCGCTTAAGGAAGTGTCCCACAGATAATCCAATTAACAGAGTGTCCGTCGCTATACAAAAATTGTCCAATTAAAAACCGGGTTTCTTCTCGCATTTCCCACATTTAAAAATGACATTTTCAGATCCATCACAAATAGTAGGAACATCTCACTTCATTTCACTTGAAAGACAACTCTAACGAACGAGAAGAACACCTTTTTATCAAAATTGATCTCGCATTTTTTACGTGCGCCCCAAAGAGCACACGAATCCAACAAGTTCATCGCGCCTCCACTGGGAAATGCCAATGCCAACATCAAAACCAAACCCCTTCGAAAGCAATCACTTGGTGAATTTAATTGCTGCGAAAATAAGAACGCATCAGAAAACCCCATGCAATCATGCGGTATTGGCATCGTAGTCATCTAACGAAACATCAATTTTTACGGCAACCTTGCATTACAACTTCACACATTTGAGAACCTTGTTAAGGGAAAAATGAAAGTGCAGCTGCAGCTGCGACGACACACTCGAATTTGTGCATTCCAAATGGATGCACCCAAGTGAAACTAATGTGCAAACTGCAAAGCAACAATTTCGTGCAAAGGCATCCTCGGCGCGCACACAGTGAATGCGCACTTAGAACTAGAACACTACCTATATAGCACTTGTCGGTGTAGTGTAGGGTATGTCTTTGTCAAGGTGTACAACTATGCCTTGCAACGGTTCGGATAGAAGGCTAAGACCTTTAGAAATGTTTTCAAGTCGTTTTGTGTGGAGCACCAGCAAGTAGACAACTGTTCTATTCTGTTGGTCCTCTCAACGAAGTCAGCTTTCCTCCGACCACCCCCAAATTCATAAAAATGCTTTCGATGAGCTTGCCGAATTTCTCTCTTTTCGCATCTTGTCAGGCTAAGATGCGTGTAATTGGCCGTAATTAATGCCATGCAACTCGTAAGAACTGCGGGTAAAGTATCTCAGTCTCATGTTGCCAGCGATACTTGTGTGAGTTTGCCAATACGTCAGGCGCTAAGTCAGACAAATTCAATCAGCCTGACACAAGTCCTTGAGCACACCAACACCCGAAGTATGAATAAAGTAAATAAATGATGAAGTATGCGCGATGTGATGAGCGCTGGAAATAAATTGCCTATCTGGCGGTATATACGCTGCGGTAATGGGTCTAACATCGCCAGGCGTATTTCATCAGGCGAAAGTAACTTTTACAGATTCTTTGAGCAAGTGTAGTTTGCTCTTTATCTATTTGTTTATACCATTAATTTATAATGGATAGAAAGAACTTTTGGCGAAAATCCGGCTTTTTAGTACTTTATCGAATTTATGCTCGCTTTTGGAACATGCCCATGCACATAAATCGGAATATACACCGAACTTATCGTCAAGTTGAGTTAGCGCGACACATTGCGTGTCTTGTGTTAATAATTCTGTCTTCTGCAGGAATAGAATTTAAATACTCTACTTTGTAAATGACGATGTGGCTCGTAAAAGATTTTATGCCTTACTTGATGTTTCCACAATTGACTTTTATGTATACGGTATGCCGTATGCCGTATACCTATAAGCAGCATGGTAGTCGTAATTTGCAAATTCCTTAAGGGTCCGGCCGGCAAAGTGTTCGGACCAATTATAAATTAATTGTTAGCAAAATCAATTAGGTCGGTGTCAGCTATGGCCACGAGCTCACGGGCGCAGAGTGGCTTTCATTAACAAGGTCGATAGGTTTCGCTTCGAAAGTTATTATTTCCTGGTCGGGAAGTTGCCTTGTCAAGCGGTATTGGAAGTCTGCTGGTGAATTTCTTACTTAATTTACTTGGTTATTTCATTGGTAATTTAATTTTGTTTGGGGTTTTTTGTTTTTGTTTTTATATTGGCTTTAAATGGTTGGTTTGGTTGGTGCATGTGGGGGGAAAATAGTTCCGACGCAGAACTCCAAGCGAAACATTTATCAATTTAAACGAACAAAGGTAGGCGCAGTGGCTTAGTGGTTAGTGTGTTGGACTACTAAGCCAGGGGTCGAGGTTCGAATCCCGCAAAACCCCAAATTCCAACTTAGGGTTTTTTTTCACTGCGTCACCTCTCGCGAACGTCTGACAAACATCCGAGAGTATAACTGTCTTGACAGAGCTTCTCAATTAGCCGTTTGGAGTCGGCATAAAATTGTAGATCCCTTCCATTCGTTTAAAAATGAAAAACTCACACAAAAAGAATGGTTGTGAGAAGCTAGGCCTAGGGTCCCTCCGGACCTGTTGCGCCAACTATTATTATTATTAAACGAACAAAGCAATAAATGAGGAATTACTTCGAAAGCCTGAATTCTTGAAATGGGGAAAGAAAGCCGTGCGGTTGTGTTTGATGCACAGAAGACACAGCTCACCGCTTTTACAATAAAAAAGTGCATCGACTCTAACCAAATTGAAATGGACAACAAACGCATCCATTCCAAGAAATCCATGCACCTTCTTGGCGAGTCCAGTTATCTAATATATGATCAGCATCCTCTTACCTATTTAGAGCTACGAATTACTTCAACCCTAAGCAGCTGCCCTTGCTATTTAAAGCTAGGTTAGGGCAGACATCGAATATTGCGGATTGCAACCTTAGTTCGTGTAAATTGGTCAGAATCATCGTATATAATACGTATCAGCGACTCTTTACCTATTCAAAGCTACGAGGTACTTCAGCCCGAAGCAGCTACCCTTGCTCTTTAAAGCTTGGTTAGGACAATCCTCGAATATTGCCGGTTTCAGCTTCAGTTCGCTCAAATTGTTCAGAATCATTGTGTACCTATTGCTTCCAACAACATGTAACGAAATCCGAAACAACAATGTCGATTGATGGCTCTCCCATTCCCATCTATGTTCCATGAACAGGAACTGATGATATTCTCAAGCCAGTGTCTCTTAACAGTCGTCAACAAGCTTGGGCGTAGACCTTGTCGAATAGGTAGCCTAAATCCCGTCCTGGCTTTTGACAAGGGTGGCTCTTTTTTGTCTGAGTGTCGCTTGGTTCATGAGCAGTCTACACGCCTTCCTGATTGCCGGTACTTCTTCCGGAAAACGCTGGCGGCGTTAGGCAGGCGAAACACTAGGAACCAGTAAAGCTTAATTTTTTTAAAGGTCTGCTTTTTTGAAATCGGCAACAATTTTTTCCAGCGTCAAGCAATTTTTCAGCCCGCACTAATCATTTTTGTTAATGTTCTTTTGTCTTGCGTTACATAATCGCAGTTGGTAGAAAAACAAATCTATCGATTAGACTTCCTCCAAAAAAATACCTCTATAACTTCCAGCTCTGGTCATAATTCTGACCATGCATTTCAACTGATATTAGATTTCATTCGAATCGTATTTGTTCCCCTTTTTGTCTCTTATTCCTGTGACACACATATGGTTTCGATACCATGGTATCGAGATGAACCACATGTCTGTCAGGGTATACTACGGTCATACCATGCGAGCAATGTGGTTTGAGCGTAGTATCGATACTAGGGTTTTTTGCGTGGTATAGCTATCCTCCTAGCGAAAACAGCGCCACTCTCATGTAGTGGAGATTAGTTTTAACTAAAGTACCTATCATTTTCATAGAAAATGCTTTAGTATTCCCAACAGGGTGTCTGTACTAGGTCTGTGTCGCGGGTTTTATTGTCTGCCCCAGCATAGTAACCAATGGCAACTGTCAGCCTATACTACGTTGTTGTGTTATCTAGCATGGTATTGACGATGCCATAGTATTGATACCATGGTATCGAAACCCTATGTGTGTCACAGGCATTAGATTACAGGCTTTTGACTTGATCACCTAAAATGTCAAATTTTTATCTATTGTGAATGTTGTCTTACTTATGAACTGATTCCCCATCTAAGGCTGAAAATCCATTTGCAAGAATGAGTGCGGTAACAGCCTTTGTAAGACTGGCGCTATTTCCAATTCCAATAGCATCAACGCAAAGGAAGCTTACCAAGTTGAAGTCTTATCTGCTATTGTCACGTTCGAAGTGATTACAAAAGTCGTCAAAAACAACGCAACATACGATTACCATCAGCAATGAGAGTGACCAGAGACCTGGCATCTAAAACGAAGTAAGCTAAACGTGACGCAGGGTCAAATCCACACACAATATTCTCTTACATTTGTATAGATACTGTCCAATGTTCAGCTTTCCACTAAACCCGAGAGAGAACTAACTAGAACGGTCTGTCTATTTTAAGCAACGAATTTGCGTTCGAATTACAAATTTTAAGGTTAGATTCGACGTGAAATATCTGTTTTAAATGCGGAGATGTATGAGTTGTATTGAGTAAATGGACCAAAGGCGGAACTTTCTTGGATCTTACTGCAAACACAATTCTTTCTAAGCAACAAAAACATATTATTAACATAAAACCGCCACGATAAGGTTCCATGTTTGCGCATTTGCATGCGATTTTTGTTTCCCACTCTCGATCATGAATGGTAAATATACAGCAAGCCGAAAGTCATATCTTTAACTAATATTTATAAAGAGATAACAACCAAGACAATTTATTTTTGTTTGCGTTATATTAGTGTCTCCGGGTTCGCAGTAAAATGCCACAAATTACACCAATAATCGAGTTAAAAGTCTACATACGAAAAATGTATTCCTATTGTCTGCCAATTCAGCAGTTTATCAACATTTGAATAGATGTGTTAGATTCGAGTAGTGCTGTTGTCCAAAATTGGATCCCCTACAACAAGTGTCACCACACAATTCTATTGTCTCCCTTTTTATGTCAATTTGCCTGAAAATGTTTCCCTCTCTTTTGCAGAAACCAACCTCAACATTCAGTATTTGATGCATTCCATAGCTAAGCAATTAATACAGTACCTAGAAGAAGAGCGAAGAAGAAGAAGCATTGTGTAAACTTCCACCGTTTGTGTATCGTAAACAACGCCAAAATACTTGCCAAATATAGAATCTGAATATAGCAATTCATCGCTTGACCTCGTTTCGAGGGACTGCGTGAATTCCATTCGCATCCTATCGTCAAAATAGCCTTCAGGATATCCAAAGGAAAACTTAGGTTAACAACAACATGACGAAGAAGTACGAATTCGATTGGATTATTCCAGTTCCCGAGGAACTGACCACTGGCTTGGTATTCGACCGGTGGTTTGAGGACAAGGATTCAACTGACTTTGAAAAAGATGCTCTCTTCAAAGTGGACGAATATGGATTTTTCCTGTACTGGAAAAGTGAATCAAAGGTAAACACGCTGTCGTTGGGCTTTGATTCAGTTTAATTTAATTATTTTGTTTCCTCCGTAGGAAGGTGACGTAATAGAGCTGTGCCAAGTAAGTGATATACGAGCGGGCGGGACACCGAAGGTGAGTACACTTCAATTTGAATTTCATAATAGTTTGCGTAAACAAAAGTACCAGTACCTACTAAATTTGGGTTAGTTTTTTTGATATCGATATGGTGTACACCATTTGACTTGTAGGTTAGGTTTGTGCTATAGTTGAAACATCTCCACCTTGCATTTCATTTAAGGTTCATATACAGACATACTCGTAATTAATGCACTTGCAGAAGAGCATTATTTTTCTTTTGTAAGTAGATATCCCTCTTTTCCCCAATCATGCTGTAAACAATTAGTCGTAAACCCCTGGAATTTGCCACCATCCGTTTTTGTTGTAAGTTTTTGTGATGAAAATCGATACTTGAGATGAGAACCAGCTAGAGGTTGGATTTTATTTAAATTTCAGTTCTTGTGGAATCACCCTCGGAGTTAAGCAGACTTCTTTAACAATGCAATTGCAGTAATATTTAGTTTTGAACATGTTAATTGGATATTTAGTTAGCACTTTAATGAGTTCGAAAAGACACGAAGGGGTGAAGAATTTTTTCGAAAACAATTAACTCCTCTACTCAAGAAATCGTTGTTAGAAGGTAAAATCAACTTTTCGTAAGGTTCATGGCAACTCATCCACAGTCAAGTCTCCGATGTCCGTTTTGTATTTTCAGAACATATCGAATTACGGCATCCGTGAGCGAGCAATACGTAACTGGATTTAATAGATATTCAGCCCTATTCTGCTATTCATCGGGGGGAATTTTTCTTCAATTTTCACTGAACACTATTCTACTATTCATTCGAATTGAATT
Organism: Cheilosia urbana; assembly: GCA_946477585.1. Lineage (NCBI taxonomy): Eukaryota > Metazoa > Arthropoda > Insecta > Diptera > Syrphidae > Cheilosia > Cheilosia urbana. The sequence goes on from OX297854.1 coordinate 94,983,378, forward strand.
TTGATTCACCTCGTCAATGTCGGTAATACAGCGTGGTATTCTCTTATTCACGTGAACGCATACATCCTATACAATTAAGATCCGCATGTCAAATGATGCGGATTTGAAAGTAAATGGATCGTTTGTCTGGTTGGTGGTTTAAAACTAATTTATTGCGGGATTATTTGCTTATGAATAAAGATTATTCATTTTTAGGGGTGGAGACCAATTTACAGCAATAATTTCCACAATGAATATCCAATCTGTTTGTTTATATTTTTTGTTTTTAGTTAACCAAAATACTTTATCCAACTTCCAAAGATTGTCATAAATAGAGATCAAATTGAATACATTGGGGACGTTCGGATTCATAGTTTAGTAAGTTGACAAGCTGTCAACTAGATGTATTTCAGTTTTGATTGGCCCAGAGTGGTCACGTGATTAGTTTTTGCAGTTGACGTTTATGGAGGGGAAGCCGACAAATCTAGTCAGGAAAATCCTGCCTGCATACTCAGTTGACATTTCGTAGAGTCAGATTTAAAATAAACAGAGTGGCCGTGGCAGAATTCTGAGGTGTCGAAAAAAGGGCCAGTGAGAGAAAAGGGTGCCATTTCTAAACGTACTCTGCAAATTTCGAATTTTCGCACGATATTTAACAACCATTAGTTCGCATAACAGTGTAATATAGTTGTGATAGGCAACCGTGTTACATTTTAAATGTACTTATTTGAAAATATCAATTTTTGAAAAAATTATGAGGGGTCTTTTCCGAATAAAAAAGGGCAAATCAAACAAAGGCAACGCTGACCGCGAGAATACAAAAAACAATTCAACTTGCTCAGTCAACGCGTTCGGATTCCTAGTCACGACCAATCTAGTTGACGTTTTACATAAACTATGAATCCGAACGTCCCCATTTATTTGAATTTCAAAAATAAACTTCTAATGATTTTCACACGAACACGTGCTTACTTGAATGTCAAATTGGTTTGGATAATATAGTTCACCCGATGGAAAGCAGAATGGAAAGCCAGAGTCAAAGGGAATCGAGTGGGTAAAAATCTAATGTACGATTCACGTGAATAGCAGAATAGGGCTGATTATCTGTGATGGTCGAATGTTCTCCTAAAACGTTTCATATGTTGCAAAAAGAGAAGATATTCAGCCCTAGCGAGGTATCCGTCGGAACGGAAAATTCTCCGCAACGCATACCTACTTCTTCGGAGGTTCAAATTGCATTCGAGGAGTCCGAATTCGGAAGAGAAATAAACAATTGCGATGGCGAACCGCACAGCACCGCTAACAACCGTAAACAAATACCGTAAACAAATACCGCAACCAATTTCTGTCGGAGGATATCTGAACCTAGCTGTCAAATATTTAACAAAAAAATTCACTTCATCGCACTTTAACGTAATTCGCCGATATGTGTTACAAAATGTCGGAACAAATCTCCGAACAGTTGTTCCGAAGACTACCTCGCAGCGAAAATCCTTCGAATCGTAAGAAATCGGAGAATTTTCCGTTCCAACGGGTACCTTGCTAGGGCCGATTGTATTTATTTGCGACATGGATAAGATGTCAAAATGAAAGTGGCTCAAAGTCGCTCGAAGTCTATCCACGTACTTTAGATTGGAGTATATTTTCAGCTCTCGGAGATATTTTCGATAATTTTTTTTATTTTGACAGGTTTTTAGTGTTTGGCTCGGGAAATTACGCGAATAGACGTATTATTAACTTACAGTGCAAAGGTTTTCTGCGTTTATTGCGCGGCCTTAGAAGAGCGCCATCTTTAACGATTTACCGTAGGAAGAAGAGAAAACAAGCAGTTTGGATGCACAACTTTTACGTCAAAGCTGTTTATTTAGATTTTCTTATTCGATAAGTTAAATTGCGGAAGTAACTTGAAACTGAAAAAGTTCTGTCAACACAACTCGTAAAATCTTTTAGGGGCAAGTGACTTTTTGACAGATGTCATTTTTTATCATTTTGACATTTGGACATGTATTGTGCTGGAGGTTTCATAAATGCAAAGGAAAATCTAAGCACAACTTTAATTTATCTGGCCTTTAATCGATGTCAAACATTTGACAAGTATAGAAAAGCTGCCTTGTCGAATGTGTTTGTTAAATTGCAATGAAATAATGTTCGTAAGATAAAATGTAAAAGCAGAATCGAGATAGTGCTGCATTTCCTATCCTTCAATTTGATGTGTCAAACCCAAACCGAGAACCCCAATCTCACCCGAACACTGCACATTAATTTCCCATTTTTTTTTTTTTTTTTTTTTTTAAGCTTTAAGTTTGACACTTGATTGAGTCTCCGTCTTGCATGTCATTTGCAACAATTATGTTATTCTTGGTGCTTTATCGTGTACACGCAAAGACACTCATGTTTGCTTTTAATTTATGAGAAAATAATGTTTTCATACCACGACGGGATACTGCTCCGCATGAAATAATCATCATCTATCGTCGACGTCCTTTTCTTAACAAAAAAAAACATTGTGTAGAAGCAAAAGTGTGTAAATTGAGAATTCTCAATTTATTCGGTTTCGGTTGCCACGCTTCTAACGAAAACTTCTCAATAATTTGTTTGGGCTTTCATTTACTCTTAAATACTACCTCCTACAGTGTTTTTAAGAATTCAAAATTCATCATGTGTAAATAAGGGTAACACTTTAATATTTATGTATTGAGTCGGATGGTTGATAAATTTGCCAAAAAAGGGACAACCTCTCCTATTTTTGGGGCAACCATATTTTCATTAGATTTTCTCCCCCAGATGAATCAAACAAATTACGCTATAAGCACAAACTCAAGTAAGACACCTTTTGTCAACGATGGACCCCTTTCTGTATGAAAAAGATTGACCTACTCTTTTTTGCACACACTTAGGGAAGATTTACATTCAAGTAGAGTAGACTATTCGTACAAAGATTCAGTTCTTGTGCAAATATTTGCTTCACAAATAGCCTTTGCCCTGATTTAATGCTCATCGCAAGCTGCCGGGACACGTTAATTTTCCTGAAACTTGTTTCATCTCGGCTGCAAATTTTAGATGGGGCGAGTATCGTAAATAAATCAAAGCATCTTTGTAGGTAAACTTTTCTACTTGTCTTTCCACAGAAGAATGAAAGGAATCAATGCGCATAACATAACGTAGGAACACTGCGATTCACTAGATTAGAAGCAGGTGATTTTGGGAAGCCGAAGTTTATTATTTTCTCCAGTGAATTAATTTTCCGGCTTCTGAAAATTATATACTTACAAAAAAGTTAACCAGCTCCTTTAGAAAAAAAAACAAAATTTTGATCAAACTGCTTAACAAATAATCACGTTCAGAAGTCCAGTCGGCTAGATTTGTCTGAACTTAATTTGTTCCTTAACGTAAGCATTAATAGACCACAAGGTCGCAGTGCAATCGACCCTCTCTATTTTGTTATAACCACTAAATAGTTAGCTCTCTACAACTGAGCTCCAAGTCAAATATTGAATCAGTCGAAGTGTGACTAACAATGCGTCAAAATGTTCTCAAAGTTTATTTTATAAATTGGTATCTAATTACACATTCAAAGCTGTGGTTAATTTCCACTGAACGCGAAGATTGGTTATATACGTCACTTTTACTACCCTAGACATACAATCAAAATGTCAACTGAGTGCTCCCTGCTCCGTCGGGAAATTCGTTACTATATTTGTCAGCAACCCCTCCATAAGAGTCAACTGCAAAAAATGTTTAAGTTGTCAATCCAGGCAATTAAAAGACATAAAACGGCCGCATTTAGATGATCATTTCAATTGAGCTGTCAGTTTAGCGAATACGTAAATGCAAAATCTTAATCATTTAGTTGAAATATAAATTCAGCTAATTCCCATATGTTGGCATTTCAGCTATTTTAATTCACGCGTCAATGGGGACGTTCGGATTCATAGTTTAGTAAGTCTGACAGCTTTCTGACTAGATTTATTTCAGTTTTGATTGGCCCAGAGTGGTCACGTGATTAGTGTTTGCAGTTGACGTTTATGGAGGGGAAGCCGACAAATCTAGTCAAGAAAATCCTGCCTGCATACTCAGTTGACATTTCGAAGAGTCAGATTTAAAATAAACAAAAACGTGGCAGAATTCTGAAGAGTCGAAAAAATGGCCGGTGAGAGAAAAAGAGGCCATTTCTAAGAGTACTCTGCAAATTTTGAATTTTCGCACGATATTTAACAACCAATAGTTCGCATAACAGTGTAGTAGTGTTGTGATAGGCAACCGTGTTACATTTTAAATGTAGGTACTTATTTGAAAATAACACTTTTGAAAAAATGATGAGGGGTCTTTTCCGAATAATACAGGGAAAACTTAAATAAAGGTAACGCTGACCACGAGAATACAAAAACAATTCAAGTTGCTAAGTCAACGCGTTCGGATTCCTAGTCACGACGAATCTAGTTGACGTTTTAAATAAACTAGGTATCCGAACGTCCCCAATAATTTTCCATTCAGCTGTCATTTCAGAACACAGTTTGCGGTAAATCAAAGTGTTTGAGTTCATCTAAATAAGGGTTTAGTTGAACTAGAGTTTTGAATGCTCCCAAATTGTTTTTCAATTTGACGTAAGTCTTTTGTGTCATCTAGGGAACATTTTTATAGAGTTTGTCTTCCCAAAGATGCATGTATATAATTTAATGAACCACAGTGTAGGACTGAAATAAACCATTCCGGTTCAAAGTAATGTATGCTGGAAATTTTATATGCAAAAATATACCCAAATAAGCCGTTTGTATTTGATTAGAAATACCCTCTTGAAAGTAGCTACGAGTGGCCCACAGTTTAACTTTCTAGCCATAAATATGCGCACACATCGCAGAAAGTAATTCGAAATATGCGACGTATCCTGTGAGATGAGAATGAAGGACTAGGATTTAATTGGAGGCGGACAGCCGTTATGTTACAGTAGAGGTATAATTACTGCTGGATGATTTTCTATCAGCCTCTTCAAGTCAGTTTTCTTCAAATTGGCAAGACAATTCAGGGCTGCAAAATGATACTCAAAGAACTAATATTTATGTGTAAAATAGGAACATGCGATATGTCTTTATAAAACGGATGCTTTTTCTATTTCCAGATGCTGACTTGTAAGGTAAATAGGTACTTAATTCACGTCCGCAGCGAGAACATAAAGAAGACTTTTCCTTTCATTTTTCAATTTAAATCGCTCGAACATTTTATTATTTGCTTACTTACGCCCTCCGTAGAAGTATGTTTGTGTCTGCCGACGATGTGTACATCATCTGTGAAAGCAGTGATTTGAGAAACGAAATGGAAGCATTTCTAAAGTTATGTGTGTGTTATTGCAGGACCCCAAGCTACTTGACAAGGTCACCAAAAAGCACGGGAATGATTTGAACGCCCTGGACGAGAGATCGCTGACAATATGCTCGAATACGGACTACATCAACATCACGTATCATCATATAATTTGTCCAGATGCCGCATGTGCTAAGGTAAGAGATAGTGTTTCCCGAGTCATAAAAACTACGGTGAACTACGTCAGTGGCATTCACTTTGAGTTCATACATTTTTTTTTTTTTTTTTGTCCTTCTGAACTTAGGTTTATTATTAGAAGTTCCTTCAAAAGAGTGTTAATGCTCAATCCATAAAGGATGAAAGTTTGTAATTTTCTATATTTAATTAAGCTGAAAAGTTGTATCCTTACGTGTACTGTTGTGATTGAAGTCGTCGTGCTGAACGCGGAATGAGTAAACTTATCGCCGTGGAACCGTGGAAGTGAAGCAGTGTGCCACCTAATCATCTATACTGCTGGGCAAAGTAGTAAAAAGTTTTGATGTCAGTAAACAACTCTTGATTTTTGCAGGAACAGTGTTGGGTGGCGCGAAAAACTTTAGCACACAGTTTTGTGCTTAGCACTTCGGTGGTTATTTATACTCGTATATATAAAACTGTGTTTAACAGAAACAGCATATTTTTATTTGGCCCAAATGTAGATATTGTTTGTTTAGTTTTTTGGTCCCTGAGCTGCGGACATCCGCATAAACGTATGCATACAAAAACACCCTTATTTCGAATTCAATTCAAGTTGGATGGGCGCACAGGATGTAAAACATGAGAAGTCGTACAAGTTGAAATGTTTCCTCTTCTGTGTGGAATAAATTTACTTTTACCTGGAAAATGTAGATTTTTGTCCTTTTTTAACTATTCACACGCATCCGCCTAAAAAGATACGTCAATAGGAATTGATATTGAAAGGGTTTTCTAGTAATTAAATTTCGATAGCTCTAGACTCTAGAGGTAGATGTAGTATCCTGCGAAAACTAGTTAAACTGAGACTCAAATTCCAAGTTCATAACCTCACTGACAAGCTCGTTATAATCCTTTTGATTTTGCTTGAATTATGTCCTTCGCCTTCTACATATTCTGAGTGACTTCTTGACGGTACATTTTGACCTTGTTTTCCAATCGTGCCGCGGTCGTCATAGAGACGATTCCTCTCACCATTCGGTTCTCTAACAAGTACTCTGTTATCTGTTTATGTTTCTCTCGTTTTCGAATCATGTTCGGTTAATTTTGGTTCTGCGTACGGTTTCCAGTTGTGTAATTTACTCCACTCACCTGCTTCTTTGTCCTGATGTTTTCCGTGACACAGATTTTTGATAAGAACTTTGCGTTTAAATGTGGCATAATAGAACTGGCATTTTGATTTTAATTTGCAAACGAAAGTTGTAGGTTATATATGCGGGAAAGTATATGTGCTGGGATTCAGCAACAAAACAGATGTGCTCTGCTGTATACGTCACCTGCATTATTGCCGTTGTCGCTCTTCAATCTATTTACCATCGAAAGGCGGGCTATTATTACGGTCTCTTAATATTTTTAACATCCCAATTAATTTTGCGTTACGTTGACCTAGGCCCTATTTTAGACAACATACAGTTTCTCAAATTTGTTGCACTTGTCTGACAAATTCGCATTTTATAGGATAGGACTTGTTGCTGCTCTTGGCAACGTTTTTCATTTTGGCACAATATGATCGACTGTCAGATAAGAAGTCAGAGCTAATTTTGTGTTACTTTTAATGTAACATGAGGCTTAATTAATCAAAAAAAGGTCAGTTACAAAGTCAATCACGTTAAGTAAAAGATGCGCACAAATTGTTGAGTACTCCTCAAAAGATGCGACGCGTGAACGCACCCATATGCAAACTTCTTATTTCACCACAGTTGTGATGCATGAACAATTTGTTTAAATATATTGGGGCTTACCAATAAACATTTTTAGTTTCGACTTTAAATTTAAGTAGTTCACAGTGGCTATATTTTCCATACAAACTTCGCAATTGTGAGCTTCCGTATATTTAAAGTCGAGACTAAAATTGGTTTTTGGTACGGCGCATTGTGACAGCTGTTGATCAATATTTTATCTAATCAAACCCTGCTGCATTTCGACAACAATTGTTTATTTAGTTACTTTTCGGAATCGGGGAATGCTTTTGTTTGCTAATTTCAGAGTAGAAAACTAACCAACAGCACCTGCTGTTAATGCTACACAGATTTCAGTCAGATATGCGTTGACGGTAGTTGACAGCACAACAAATAACTAACCACACTTTTGTGTGTTACATATTACATTTCCCTGTTTAGTTCTGTTCCATTACTTTCTGCTTCAATATTGGCAATATGTCACATTTATCTCATTGCGAGAGAATTAGCTCACCGAAATGAAATATAACCAAAAAGAAAAGGAACGCGTTGAACCACAAATTTGAAAAATGCGAATTTTTTCTAATCAGTAATATTCAAATATCAGTAGAACAAAACACAAATTTATACTTAAGACCAAGATTTGAATTGCTTTTATTGCAGAAATTAAGAAGGTTCAATTCTTTTGCCTCTTACACCTTTTTTAATGCTGAGTGATGGGACTTATACCACATAAGTGGTATTTCTACCACTTTTTACACTTTCGGAAATTCTACCAACCTGAACTGGAAATTCACCACCTTTTACTCATCGCTAATAGTATTTCTTTTCCATCATTTGATTAAATTTAAAATTGTACCTATACCTACTCACCTTACTTTTACCCATACGCATTCAGCTATCAGTATTTTTTTCTGAGAATTGCATCAGCAAAAACAGTACCGTATTTGATTATTTGACTGTATTTATGCAAGAGTGTTGTTATATATGTTTCGACATTTTGTGTTCTTTCAAAATGTCAGTTCAAAATTTAAAAGATGGCATTTGAAATTTTACATTCAAAGACCTTTCATCAGAAATGTTACAACTTTGTTGTTTACCTCATAGTAGCACAGCTGCTGAACCTAAAATCGCATCTAAAAAATAAAAAAAAAATATGAAAAGAAACAAATTAAATACCGTAACTGTTCACAACACCTTAGCTCCCAACGCAATTCTGGGAAACGGTGAAGATTTTGAACCCCCGGAATTTTTGGTAAAATATGCTTCAAAATATAAATTCAAGGACGGTTGAAACACGAAGTAATAGTTTTGTTTGTTGAACGACAAATGTGATTTTTAAAAATAATTTAAATTTATAATAATGACAGAATTATGTTTATTTTATTTCCCTGTATTTTTTTTTTATTATCTTATATATTAATACGGAGTTGCCTAAAACGTGTTTCCCCCCTTTTTTCCTATTATAAGTCACATAAATATGCCAACACTAAATATATATGGGTAGGGGACAATACATAGAAGTGCACAATACAAAAATTATCCACAAATTATGAATTAAAGCAGGTAAATTTAAGCGAATTGCATGAAATTACAACAACAACAACATGGCACCCGCGTGAAGTTAATTCGCACTTTTTCTAGAATGAAAAACGTGAAATGCAGTTCGACAGACAATCGTTTGTAGCTGTTTGTAGTGAAATTCTTTTCGTTTGTAGTTCAACCGTTTGAAAGTTAGAACCATTTGAAAAAACAAAATCACAATCCCTTAAAACCGTGTTATTTCTGAAACCGCAGCTAGCAAAGTGATAAAATTTCTAAAATCTATTTTCGAAAGTGTTCGACAATACTAATCTAATAAAATTCAAATCGTACCAATCGGCCTAACGGTTTATGATTTATATGAAATTTAAGCAAAATGTTGGCTTCTAACTTAAGGTCCCCATAACTCTAAAACTGTTGAACAACAAACGATGAAACTTTGCATATCTATTCTATGCACCCTTTTCTACCTGTAATATAAAATAGAAGACAGCCCGCATTACTGGACACTTTTTATTCGCAATTTAAGGAAAACCTAAAATGGTTTCGATTGCCTATTTATAAGCCCTCCGATATTTCCCCTTCACTTCCCCTTCAAAAATTAACTTATAGAATAAATTGGTCGAATTCCGACCACGGGGCGACCCCTAGTTATTATTATTACTATATAATTGGTATAAATAAATGAATTATATTTATATCTATACAATAAAAAATATGTTCTACAACCTTTTTTTAAGGCTATCTACCACCGCTTCGCTTTTCTCAAGTCCCATCACTGGCATACAAGCACAAAATATAAATGAAATCAAATAAAAAGTCAGGTATAAATTAGCATTTGAACGATTTGACAACCATCTGCCAACAATAACCAACTAGCCCAAAGACATGTATTGGGCTAATATTTGCCGGATTTTTTTTTTTTTGAAGGGAAAATTCTTGTTCTCTCCTTTTGGCTCTCTTCTGCCCAAGTTTTGCGTAAAGGGACGAAGTTGGACTAAATCTAGCTAATGCGTGTTCGAATGCATTATCGTTAGGGAACAGACGTAATATCTGTCAGTGACTTAGTTCTTTTTGTTAAAAACGGAAGAACTGTAGGCCTCTTCAAGAACTTCTAACTTCTCGACTAAGTACTCATTCGATTGCGCCTATATGACATAATAAGAGTGAAGTTTTCAATTTTTTTTCAAATTCAAATTCGTTTTCCTATCGGTGCTATGTCAATTTAGAATCCGTGTGACATGAAAAAACATACAAAAAATATAAAATAAACGCTGCCAAACGCTACCAACCATGGGGGAATATGATAGAGTTTGGGAATACCATATTTTAACATAACTGAATACTATTGGTTAGTTATTATATATTTTTAAAAGGCGAATAATATAATTTGTTTGGTTAATAAAACTATCTAAATGAGATGTTTTATATACTAGAAACTGTTTAGGACAAATATGGTTCTGTAGTTTCCGCTTTTGCATATCATTGACTTAGATTTCACAAGTGATTTTTTCTTAAATAACTGATGGAAAATTGCTCAAAATGTTTTTATTTTCCCTCAACCAATCTACATTGTTCTTTTTTCATAAATATTTTCATTAAAATTGCACTTATTCCTAAAATAAATAATAAATTTATCGTACAAAATTCTATGAACGCTGGCAGCAACTTTGCCGACAGCGGAGTGGCACATACAAGGTGCGATTGTGTTGGTGAGTGAAGTTATGTGACATTTGTCAATATGAATTCCTATGTAACAATACTGTGGCCGAAGTTGGGGGTCTTAGTATTGTCTCTGTGACAATTACAATCCTTATTGTCTCAACAGAGTAGATCTGTTTGCTCGTTTTTTTTAAGTAAGAGAACAATTTGCTTGAAAAAAAAAAACAACCAAATGATACTGTTATTGTAGCTCTTATGTAAATATTTGTGTAAAATTACCACAGCCAACTAGGAGAATTCCATAGAAACATCAGCCCATGACTGTGTATATCATTGGCATCGCACCAACTGTCATATTAAACTTTTGTTTTCAAATGTCAAATCGCCTACATCTCTATTCGAATTGAATAGGTGAATTGCTGGAATTCAGCAGCCAAATGATAAGAACAACGCAAAAGCGCGTGTAAAGTAATTGAATGGATACGGACTTGTAAACATAAAACTCATCTAATTGACCTACTTTAGCATTTAGTGATCCGGATCCAGATCCATATACACATCCAGATGCAGACTCCCCCACTTGTTACTTGTCACAACGTATTACAAACAGATTTTCCATCAAATCCCCCGCCGCCTTCTATACATCTTTTATTCCATTTGCTTATGGAAGCGCCACCCAACTTCCTTAAATTGGCTTGTGTTGTTTTATGATTTTTTTTTTTTTTTTTTTGTTCTGTCTCGTTGAATAGAATATAAGATTTCGCCGAAATGACAACAAATAACATTTCCGCTAATACAATGGAAGGGAAAATTGCTGGAACGTGGCCGAGGCACGTTCCCAGTGTGAAATGTCGATCCCACAATGAAAAAGTACATTTCCATAAGCAAAAAAAAAAAAGGTGGGCGAACAACCTTCAAAGTCTACTTTTTACTTTTTTCCATCTTCTTGGGATAAACATTCTTCTGCAAGCAACTCTTCAAAATCTTCAAGGACACGACCGATTACATCGCTTTGGGCGACACATTTGCAACCCAAGTCGACCCCTTTATCCGTGTGTTGGTCGTAAAAATACGCACACCTATGGTCCGCAAGTAGGGTAAACTAAACTGGCAACCTTGTCCAAGGATACACACTGGGATAGGGACCAACTGTGACAGTATGACATATTTTTCTGAATGAAAGTCAAAATATTATTAAAACATCAAAAAAAAAAAATAGATTACAGCAGCACACTGGGGTAGGGCAGCGGATTTATGTAGGAAAAGTTTTCTCCTTTTCGCCCGTCATCGGAAGTTTTCTCATTTTGTTTGGCTGCCTCGTGTTTCATAACTTGCCATCCATCTAGTTTGATTCTTTTTTTACTTCTCCACTTCCGCTCACACGAACAGGCAACAGAATAGTTGAGTTATGTGAAAGTGTTAAAGAATTTTTATTTGATGATAAATTATTAAGATGCTGTCATTTTTTTACATATTGGATGAGTATATCCTTGAAACCAGATGCTGCTTTTCTGCTGCTGCTGTCGATGGCTTCACACCGAATATTCAACTCAAAGAAAACTATATGACGTTCATTTATAAATTTACGTATTAATTATTTATTCCATCACTTATGCCAAGTGAAGCCCAATATTTGCCCTCGTACAAGTCGTCTCTCCTTCCAATTTTAGATTTGGCTACATGGTCTGCGAAAAATCACTCATAACGTTAAAGCGAACAACATATGTCCAATGATGTGTCTCAAAAAACAGTAAGTTTTGATAGCAAAACGCGTTTATGAATTTTAAGCAGTCACGTTCAATTGCTGCTGCATGTCAACTGCACTTTGTGTCATTTTATTGTGTCTGTTTCTGTCTCTTTTGTATAATTCTCTTTGTGATTGATATTCTACTCACTTTTGGTTGTTGTTTTTTTTTTACTAACGCAATGTTACTTTACTATTTCTTGCATGTGCACTAAACATTTCTAATCTTTTAAACAAAACGAATGCATATTTAAAAATCGTATAGCGATGGCAGGATGGATTGCGACACATCACTCATAATAACAAAGCGACCAACGTGTGTCCCACTACCAACCTAATGAAACAGTGAGTACGATGTTGTATAATAAGGCCGTGTCCGGACAAGAAGGTAAGTACATAATTAGTTTAGAGCGCATTAAGGGGTGTCCTTTTACACGTGCAAACGTTTATCGATTCAAAGTTTTAAGTCGTTGCGCAGCACAAATGTCATTGTAGAAGCTTGGTGAAGACGAAACAGAAATAGGTCGTTGTATGCTGTTGGGCTTGTCATCGATGGGATCCTTTTGTAGAAATTTTAATAAATCATCTTCCCGTAGGCGATAGTTATGTCGTTTTCCATTGGTCAAAAAAATAAGCGTCTGGGAGAGTCCGGAATCGAAAAAATCGCTTCTAAAACCGTTCTATTGACACAAAAAAATACTCTTCTCTTGATTCTGAGAAGAGAATTTCGATTCTCGAATTAAAGTCAGATTAGTTAGTCAGATAGTACATTATTTGTTGGCATTTCACCAATACTTTTGTGGATTCAATCAGAAGCGGCTTTCTTGTTCCATTGGATTACAGAATGAGTGGATCCCCGAGTGAAACCAATGGAAAAAGACATAAGTAGATAAAAGAAAAGAGAATTTGTAAGGTTTTGGAATTGGTTTGCAGGTTTGAGCGAATAAAATCAGAAATTTCTTACCACTACAAAAAAAAAGGAATGGGTTATATTCGGAGCACTTAGTTTTGTTTCGTTCTGACATCTGCCAAACAAAATCATGCTTCTTTATAGCGATCCACCTGTGTCATACAGGTGCGCGTACTGTTTTTTTTTTTTTTTTGACAGATGTCAATAGTTTGCCATGGTAGGTGCGCAGTATACTACTATTATCGTTTAATTTTTGTATATATGTACTGTAGTTCCACCCATTATGATGCCATTCAGTGGTAACTAGCCGCAAAAATGATGTCCTTTTGTAATACCTTCTTGAAAATATTGAATAGCGAGGCATCGAAATGTTGTTGCGAATCGCTCATCATCAGAAATCAGCATAATAGCTTCTACATAAGTCATTATCTTTATTTAAATATATTATATAGTTTTTAAGAAAGTTATGGCCGGTATTCGAGGCTGAGTGCGTTAAACTACACAAAAATAATTTTTATTGAATATAGTTCACTCCATCTGTCAAATGCAAAAACCGACAGTGACAGATGTTCGTGCTCCGCCTTAATTTTCATAAATGTCTGTTTTATTATTATAACTCTGCCTTTATCAGAGAAAACATTAGCCCACCCATCCAAATTTGATCTCTTACAAATTCAATTAAGAACACTATGTACGAGGGAACATCGCTAGTCTTAACTCGCTGAAAGTTCAGTTTTGCTCATATAAACTTCTCGTGCAACTTCCCAAGCATCTGACCATGCTTTAATGCTGAAAAAATACACGCTTGTTAAATCACAGAGTAGCGACGTTCCAAACTCTAGTTCTGACACCTAGGCCAGATCACGATCACATTATCCTTATTTAGACAAGTAGCCCATAAATCAAGTTACGGATTTATCGACTGAGAATTGAGTTGACATTTCGATTGTATATAACTGACTTAGTAACTGTGGTTACATTATTTTTCAATACAGTTTTGTGTTTAGGGGAAGTCTAGTCCAAATATTATAAATTTTAAGGGCTGATGTTGAATGTGAACCACACCTAAACGTCAAGTTTTTTTCTACATTTCATTTGACATTTCTGAATTTCAGACTAACTCAATTTGAACCATGGAAAGATACACAATCGAGCAACGCGTTAAAGTTTATCAGGCTTATTATGAAAATGGGCGTTCAAATCAAAATGCGTTATCGTGCACTTTGTGATTTTTTCGGTCAATCTAATCGTCCAAATGTGCGTACAATCGGAAAAATCGTGCAAAAATTTGAGCAAACCGGGTCTTTAGGAGATGTGAAAACACCAGTGCATGCTCGTACAGCTCGTACTGCAGAAAATATTGCTGCTGTTCGCGATAGTGTGGCTGAAGAGCCGTCCACCTCAACTCGTTGTCGTGCCCAACAATTGCACCTCTCACGTGAGATGAGAACGAACTTCTTATGGCCCGAATTGGAAGATATGGATGTGGACGATAGGTACGTGGTTTCAGTAGGCGCAGTGGATTAGTGGTTAGTGTGTTGGACTACTAAGCGAGGGTCCGAGGTTCGAATCCCGCAAAAACCCAAATTCCAACTTAGGGTTTTTTTCCACTGCGCCACCTCTCGCGATCGTCTGACAAACATCCGAGAGTATAACTGTCTTGAAAGAGCTTCTCAATTATTAGCCGTTTGGAGTCGGCAAAAAATTGTAGATCCCTTCCATTCGTTTCAAAAACTCACACCAAACGAATGGTTGTGAGAAGCTAGGCCTAGGGTCCCTCCGGACCTTTTGCGCCAACTATTTAATTTTTTTTTTTTTTTTTGATATGTGGTTTCAACAGGACGGTGCCACTTGCCACACAGCTAACGAAACAATGGCTCTTTTGCGCGACAAATTCAATGGCCGTGTTATCTCACGTGGTGGCGATGTCAATTGGCCGCCAAGATCATGTGATTTGATACCGTTTGGACTTCTTTCTGTGGGGTTATTTGAAAGAAAAGGTGTACGTCGATAAGGCAACAACAATTCAAGAGCTAAAGGATGAGATGATTCGGCACATTAACGGCATAGAACCTCAATTATGCCTCAGCGTCATCGAAAATTTGAACCATCGGATGGAGGTGTGCCGCCGAGGTCGCTGCGGCCATTTGGCCGATATACATAATTGAACCATACCAATATTATCATAATCGAAAGAAATGACAATAATTTCCTAAATAATTTGTGTTTTATTCAAAATCAAGATCGGCCCTTAAAACTTAACCACCCTTTATAAGTAGGAGAGGGCAAATAGTTAATAGTCACTTCCTTTAACGCAAAATATTTGCTTAATTTTTTTTAAGGCTGTACAGAGATGCAATTCTTGTGTTTAATCTGTTTTCCAATATTTGCTGTATAAGCCAGGTTACTAAAATGGTAGAATTTCTACCAGTGGGCGAGCTCTAGTAATTTTAATTGCCTGAGTAAAAAGAGTACTAAGACGTCAGGGAACTATCAGGGATGACTGTACGGTTTGACAATTATTTCGAAAGATCTATTAGTCGTATGTCAGCACAAACAAGTTTATCATCCGATTCATAAATCACAAATATCCATCTGAAGGGACTGATAAGTCGCAAAACACTTTAATCTTTCAACTTTCAATGACTTGTAGAACTGATTTTGTTATCATTATTTTCTGGATAAGACAGTAGAACAGTCCATTAATCGTAGAGCTTCCTATTTGGGCTACATTGCCTGCATAATTTTTTTCACATTCGTATATGGAAAATGAATCCATAGCCATGTGTGCCTTTGTTTGAAGTCCACGTAGCCATATCATGTCCTTAGCATCAGTCCCTTAATAATAACACTCGTAACAATCGTAAAGGGAAGGGAAACAACAACAGGAGAGTAACAGCGGCAATTGCACATGCAAATGCAAAAGCTTATCCACTCGCAAATATGATCGCATTTCAACAAACCGCTAGGCTGTAACGAGCACCAACACTCTTGCACTGTATGAATCGAAAAGAGCATAAATCATTATGACACTGATATCCTTTATCCCAGTGTGTGTATCTGGATATGTACCTTACCAGAACCCACCTTTTGCGGCGATTGTTAGATACCCTCTTACCATTTCCATTTAAAATTACATAACCATGATGGAATGGTAAACATATTCAGGAAGAAATCCTGCATTGGCACTCCTGTTGCAGATGCACATACGAGTACTCGTGTATAACGCAGAGATGTCCTCGTGCATTCATGCAGGATATTAAAAAGGCATAGCGTGTGTGGCGCGTGGGTTGGGGACTGGTATCGAAGCTCATTTTCGGTTTATGCTTAGCTTAGATTTAAGCCCAGTTTAAATGTTGTCACATAGTGTGATCTCGTTTAAGGCTGGAGGACGAAACTTCAGACCATAATGTCGTTCGTTGTCATCTGAAAATACATCTTTTCGAATGGATTTCGTTGCAATCCAAAGTCAACTGGAAAAACAGGATTGAAACAGAAAATGTAGCAATATGCTTTGCATTTTATGTGGTATTCGATTGGGCGCTCTCAAAGCACTTTTTTATGTTTGGTACAAACAAAAATAATATTTTATAGATTTCAGAGCGCTTTTGAAAATCTGGGTTTTTCTTCAGATATTTGCTTCGGATTTACCAATGCAAGTGCGTTTGACTTTGACAACTGGTGGAATTTGTTTAGATTTTTGTGTATTTTTCTAAAGCAAACAAAAAAGGTATTGCATCGGGTGAACCTATTTTAGAAATCAATAGGGACGCAAATTTCGAATGTTTTAATTTAAAATTACACATACACCTATACGAATCGCACGAAAATCAACACAAAAAAAAAACAAGTGTCGTATTAGACACACAAAATCTGAAATCTGATAGCGAATCTGAAGAAGTCCCATCGAATACCACATAAGTAAAATAGGTGTTGAACGGAATAGGTTCATAATGACATTAGGTGCAGCTTCTCGCAACCATTCGTGTCTGAACAGAGCGATCTGATTTATTTATCGTATTTCTTCAATGTGCTCCACTATTTGTACAATATCCTTCTATCTCTATACCAGCTTTCGTATTCCTAGTCAGCAATCACATGATTAGCTGTCAAAATGTGCTATGTTCGGACTTTACTCTGTTCTGTTCAATCAGTTTTGATGTTCAAGAATCTAGGTAAGTAAATCTTAAAGCTAACTGACTCGATATGTCTCATAGCGTTTTTCCCTGAAGATCCGTGAGAATTCCCCTGAAATTCAGAATTGCTCTTCTCCAAGAAGTTCGTTGGAGCACTTTTGCAATACTGGTGGTTACCATATGTGAAATTTTGTTTTCCGTTTTCTACTTTTTTGTTATTTTCTAAAAAAAATATCAGTGTTTAATTAAGCCAAATCAATTTATTTCAATTAAAGTTTAAATTCGCTCGCAAATTTAGTTTTGAAGAACACAACAAACATTTCAATCTGACATTTTGCTAGTGTGTGTTGGTGAGTTCAGGGCAATTCTTTAAGAACTTCACGGACACTTCTGTCGTGTTAAGAATTGACCCGGAAGTGCCCTTTTTTCTTCAATGAAACATAGAAAACTTAGAGAGAGCACTTCTAGATTTGATCTTTTGATAGAAAGGGTAATTCTTTTCTCAATCGAAAACTCCATCAGTTTTGATTGGCCTACATCGGTAACAGTTTTTTCGTTGACATTTATGGAGACTAGATGACGGATATAGTCAAGAATTTCGTGATTGATGTCGTTTTCCATTGGGCAAAAAGAAGCGTCCGGGAGAGTCCGGAATCGAAAAATTCGCTTCTGAAACTGTTCCATTGACACAAAAAATACTCTTCTGCTGATTCTGAGAACATAATTTCGCTTCTCGATTTGAAGTCAGAATCCACTCAAGAAGCACTCACACAAGTGCAATTTATGTATTTTATACAAGTCAGATGACAGCTGCCGTAGATTATTTTTTGGCATTTCACCAATACTTTTGTGGATTCATCCAGAAGCAGTTTTCTTGTTCCATTGGATTACAGATTGAGTCGATCCCCGAGTGAAACCAATGGAAAACGACATGAGTGCTTAGTGGACAGTGCATATTATGTTGCTGACGTAGAAACAGTGAAGTTACCGACTAGTCTTGTTATTACACAATTACCCTTTTAGGCTAACGAAACAGCTCTAGCGGTTGGCAAGTTCGTTTAGTTTCTGGTGTGATGTTCATGAGTTTTGGTGTTTAAATTGTTCATTTCGTCGTGTTCATTGCAAGTAGTAGTCCCTAAAAATCCATTTGTGAAAACTGTCGACGGATTCAGCGGGCATAAAAGTAGAAATTAAGCCTACTTTATCTATCGTATTCGAATATACGTTGCTTTCAGAAGCTTGTGTGTATTCTCTATCTGTCAGTGCCACAACGGACACGACGGTTTCGTCGGGTTATGCCCTTTATACCGGATTCAAATGGCTAAACCAGGAAGCTTACTGACTACATTTGGGACAGCTGACAAGACACTAAATGCTCCAATTCTGTGTTGGTGAACCAAATAGTGTCCCTTATAATAGTATTCGTTTTGAACCTAGGTCACCACTTTCGCTTTAAAAAAATAATCAGCCCCGATTATCCAAATTGTCAAGATTCTTGACTTAGTATATGTACACCCACCGACTTACACATTCCATTTCGATGCTAAAGTCAAAGTATTTTTCATTGTGTGTGTGCTTAAATAATACTAACAATGAGAAACATTTATTCATAAGGAGGTTTTGGATTTATGGGGTAGGTCGTGGCTATATACGCACAGGTAATTACTTTCAGAGGTACTATTTGAGTGGTTGTTGGGTTAGGCAAGTGAATATTTTTCCTAGGGCAGTAAGGACATGATACGTGCTAATTCCTTGTAGATTTAAACAATTTATAAAACACTCTTGTGTGGAATTTACATTTTTTGTTTATCGTATACAAAACAGAAACAATCCACTGAAGCTTTTTTTTTATACGATTTATATGCAGGTAAGTGGATGGTAGTTAAATAGATAGCACTCATCAGAATTAAAACGAACTGAAGTGGTTTTGAAGGAGTACTTATTCTCCGTTGCTTTTCTACAGGGGGTATATTAATTTTGATTTTTGCGGTTTGTAGGACTTTAATACTGGTCCTACGGTTTGAAAAAGTGCAACTTTACACAACTTATGAGAATATTTTGTGGTTTTCAGTGCAGTTTGTAATTATTTAGGGCATGTTTTTCATAAAGCAAGGGGCGGTTCTGAACCATGAAAGCCAGATATGTCTTAATTTAGTAATTTATTTCATAATTATTGTGAAAATGCATTTAATATGCCTCGTTCTCGGAATTTTGCATTTTCCCATGTGCATTCGCCTAATCTTCCCCGAGATGTTCGCATTTTCGTACCTTCCGCGTAGATTTGCCGAATCGTTCCCCTTAAAGGGAAATTTCCAGTTCGTATTCATAAGAGCCATTAAATCAAAAACTAGGAACGTATATTTAACATTTTATAAGTAATATTCCGCATCCAACTCATTTGGAAAGGATATGTGCGAGGCGACCCATTTGTACACAAATACGCTCCTACTTCAAATAAGTAGAATCCAGTATTCTCTGTAGTTAAATAATTTATTTAGAGGGAAGACCTGCTCAGCAACAGTCGTATGCGCACGTTTTGTCAAGCGTATTAAATATTCTCGTCTTTTGGATAAGGAAAGAAGAACCAGCACTCCAAGGGCGTGTGCGGTAAAACTCAGGCATATTTAATTCTGTACTCTGTAGGTAATCGAACCACTTTTGTATTCCGTCAATATGTATTATTCTTCCACTTCGTTAATTGCCGACTGTGCTGGCAAACCACAGCAACGGGTATACCCTCAATTGTTGTTTTGTTATCCTTAACGCTTGCTCTCAGTATTGTGTACAAATTAATCATCACAAGGATAATGGTAAGTCTTTTATGTAATCGCTTGTGTACGCTTTCAGACCTCACTAACTAGCTTTTGTTAACGTTTCAATTAGCTTCGGGTACAGAAATAAAAAAAAAAAACACAATTTGTCCCTATGAAAATGTATTTGTAAATGATTTGTTTATTCCCCTATCCAGTTGGATGCGATTGTGCTTCTCAGTCGACACGAAGGGTCGTATACCAGTCAAAGTTATAGCGAAAACGTTCGCGTCTGGCAAAACGGAGAAGCTTGTCTATCAGTGTATATCGGATGTGGGTTTGCCAGGAGAGAAAGGCGCCACGATGACCAAAGAGGAATTCACGTTCGACAAATTCTATGCGCTGTATCACAAAGTCTGTCCCAGAAACGATATCGAGGAGCTATTCGCCAATATGTAAGTTGATAACCTTAGGCCGAGTGTGTCAGTATTGAAAAGGAAACCATTTTGTTTTGCAGTACAAAAGGGAAGTCCGATGTAATTGGCCTGGAGCAACTGGTTCAATTCCTCAATGAAAAGCAGCGAGATCCGAGGATGAATGAAATTTTATACCCGCTTTACGATGAAAAACGTGCCAATGAAATCATTGGCGACTATGAGCTAGATGAAGAAAGGAAAAAGAACTGTAAGTCACTCATCCAAACCTCGGAAGTAAAATTAATTTTTGTGTACTTACAGCTCAGTTGTCACTTGACGGCTTAAAGCGATACCTAATGTCCGATGAAAACGCTCCCGTGTTCTTAGATCGACTGGAAGTCTATATGGACATGGATCAGCCGTTATCTCATTATTATATAAACTCCTCGCATAACACGTACTTGTCCGGTCGACAATTTGGCGGTAAAAGTTCGGTCGAAATGTATCGTCAAACCATGTTAGCCGGATGCAGGTCAGTACTAAAAAAAAGCTAAGCAAATTTGTTCCCATAAAATAACAATCCAAATGTAGATGTGTCGAACTGGATTGCTGGAACGGTAAGGGCGAGGACGAAGAGCCGATAATCACTCACGGCATGGCCATGTGTACTGAAATTCTGTTCAAAGTAAGCTTTTCAAATACCCTTTTCATTCAGAGCTTTACAATGTTTTCCTTTTGAAGGATTGCATCCATGCCATCCGTGACTGTGCGTTTGTAGCGTCGGATTGTCCTGTAATTTTGTCGTTTGAGAACCACTGCAATCGAGCCCAGCAATATAAATTAGCAAAGTACTGTGATGATATTTTTGGTGAACTATTACTTAAGGAGCCACTACCAGATCATCCTGTAAGTAGATTATGTTTTACTGAAATTTCAGAATAACAGTTCGAACGTTGTTGTGTGTGTAGCTTGAACCTGGAAGACCACTCCCACCGCCGTCTGCTCTTAAGCGTAAGATCCTGATTAAGAACAAGCGAATGAAGCCTGATGTCGAGAAAATCGAACTTGAGCTCTTCCTCAAGGGTGAGTTGACAATAAGCGATGAGCCCAGCGAGGACGCCAGCGCCGCGAAACCCCCACCGAAAGAACCTCCACCAGATGCGCCTCCAGCCGAGGGTGCCCCACCCGGTGCAGACGGAGCACCGCCAGGCGAAGGTGGCGAGGCAGCGGTCAACTACAGTGGATCGACTACTAATGTGCATCCCTGGCTGTCGTCGATGATTAACTATGCACAGCCTATCAAGTTCCAAGGATTCGATGTTGCCATTGGTAAGTGTCATTAAAACTGCCACAAATAGAGATGAGAATATCGTTTACTTTAGAGAAAAATATCGCCCACAACATGTCATCATTCGCTGAAACGGCCGGCATGAATTACCTCAAACAGCAGGCGATCGATTTCGTCAATTACAACAAGCGGCAAATGTCTCGAATCTATCCGAAGGGTACAAGAGCCGATTCCTCGAACTACATGCCTCAAGTATTCTGGAACGCTGGCTGCCAAATGGTCTCGCTAAACTTCCAAACCTCAGATCTGCCCATGCAACTGAATCAGGGCAAATTTGAATATAACGGCGGCTGTGGTTATCTCTTGAAGCCGGATTTCATGCGTCGAAGTGACAAGGATTTCGATCCGTTCGCCGACGCTCCCGTAGACGGTGTTATTGCCGCTCAGTGCGGTGTTCAAGTTATTGCCGGTCAATTCTTGTCAGACAAGAAGGTTGGAACATACGTCGAAGTCGATATGTACGGCTTGCCTTCCGATACCGTCAAAAAAGAATTCCGTACCCGTTTAGTGCCAAACAACGGTCTTAATCCGGTATACAATGAAGAGGCCTTCCTGTTCCGAAAAGTCGTTTTGCCCGATCTGGCTGTGCTGCGATTCGGTGTATACGAAGAGAATGGCAAAATGATTGGCCAACGTATCCTGCCCTTGGAGGGCTTACAGGCTGGCTATCGACATATCTCGCTACGTACAGAAGCCAACTTCCCAATGTCCTTGCCTATGTTATTCTGTAACATCGAATTGAAAATTTATGTACCTGATGGCTTCGAGGACTTCATGGCGATGTTATCCGATCCTAGAGGTTTTGCTGGAGCTGCCGCGAAACAAAACGAACAGATGAAGGCACTTGGAATTGAAGAAACCAGTGGCGGCGCTGCCCGAGACGGTGCAAAGGATAAAAAAGAAGAGGAGAAGAAGGAACCGCCTTTGGTCTTCGAACCGGTCACACTGGAATCGTTGCGTAGCGAGAAAGGCTTCCAGAAGGTTGCCAAAAAACAGCAAAAGGAACTGGAGACGCTAAAGAAAAAACACACTAAGGAGCGAATGGCCATGCAGAAGACTCAGAATGCCGCAATTGATAAATTGATCAAAGGAAAGAGGTTTGTTGTAGTGATTTGTATTTTGTAAATTCGCTGGAGATATGGGAACGCGTAGCTTTAAACTTAATGGCGTGCGGCTGTGACTTGTTGCGTGTTTTCAACTGCATGCCCAGTAGTTGTTTGAATTTCTTTTGTTTATTCATTTCGATAGCCGTTGGTGCGACTGTTTCGATTGTGTGTTATTATTTTTATGACTGGCTTATCAGCCCGCTCATTTCCTATGAAGTTCAAGTTCCCAGCTTCATTTGCTGTCATTGAGTGGCGATAACCCCTTGTCGAACTCTTAGTTTATATTCCTTCTTTCTCACAGCAAGGACGAGATACGCAACGATTCTGCCATAAAGAATGCAATCACAGAGCAAACTAATCAATGGACTGAGATGATTGCGCGTCACAAGAAGGAGGAATGGGATATGCTACGCACCCACGTCCAAGATTCACAGGAAGCTATGAAAGCGCTGATGCTTGTTGTACAGGCGACACAGATTAAACAGCTCGAAGCAAGGCACGAGAGGTAAACCAACACCCATTCCTAAATATATACATACAGACGTTTGTCTAATTTCCATTTTTGCAGAGATATTAAGGACTTGAATGCAAAGCAGGCGAAGGCTTCAGTAGAAACCGCAAAAGAGGTACAAAATGATAAGACTTTGAAAACGAAAAATGAAAAGGATCGTCGTCTTCGTGAAAAGAAGCAGAACAACATCAAGCGATTCATGGAGGAGAAAAAGGTAAGTCAATTTGGCCTGAAAGCAATTGATTGCATCATTGCATTTGATTTTATACTTAACCCCTCTTAGCAAATCGGTTCCAAACAGGGCCGAGAGAAGGAAAAACTAAAAACTACCCACACAAAGCAGGTGGAAGATTTTAGTACTGACGTTCAAAAGGTACTTGATGAAACCATGCAGCATTCAACTACAGTTACCAGTATTGAGACTGTACTTTAGGCTAAATAAAATCATACATCGTAGCAGGCTAGATACTCAGTAGATGATTTTTTTTTTATATATATATAGTATTTTAAGTTGTTTCCTCTTTTATACCGTTATTATTTGTTTGTTTCGTTTCTAAGTCGTTTTCCATTTAGCAAGAGTACAGCTCGTTTTCTTTTGTTCAATTCAAATATTGCTTGTGTCGTTGTACTTAACCATAAATCAGCATGTCCTTTGTTTGTAACCGCATCATGCCATTGGGCTTATACACAGAGAGAAAGAGGAATAACCGTTGCCAAATCGAGGTTTTCTAATTGACCAGTCGCTCAAATCGGCGCTTACGCCTTTTCCCTTTAACATCAGTGCTGGGCCATGAGATTTCTTCACATGAACGAAGCTGGTTGCCAGAGCTGCTACACATATAGAAATGCGGAAACTGCAATTTCCTCGTTTTTCAAATCATTTTTAATTGTTTCCCTAAATATATTGCAGGCGACAATAGTAGGTTTGTTTGACGTGGGCTTGGGTTAACCCTAATGTGTTCGATATAGCACTGAAATAGCCCTGGTACTAAACTTGTGCCTTGATTTTGTGCGTTTTTTTCCGTTGTTGCGAAAAGTGTTCACGCGGATTCTATAAATGTGTGAGTGATATCAAGACTGACAAGTGACAACTTCCATATTTCCTGTTCTAATGTAGCCTTATTTCTGGAAATTCCATACGAGCATTCCCATACCGAAACTATTTAGGTAGGGAAAAGGATGTCGGATGAGAACAACTTTTTCACATCTATTCACAAAAAACAGTCGCGATCCATAAAAAAGAAAAAAGAAAAAGAATTTCATTTTCGTTCATCATATTATACAAAACAAATAAGGTATGTATAGGAGTTGCCAGGTTACGAAAAACATCTAAATAAATTCATTTTATTTCAACATGAAAATTGAAACTGCTTCGCGAGTATCTGCGATAAAAAAAAGTTTACATGCGAATGAAGTGTCAAAAACTACGAATATTCGCTGGTTCGCAATTCGCTCTCATGTGCTTTTTCCAACTAATGAAAAGGAACAAAAAAAAAACAACAAATTGTATCAGGGTCCCTGAAAAAAGTACCAAATTGTCGCACAACGGTAACGTTGGTCACAGCGCGCGGCTCACTCATACATACATACAAATCCAAATCGGAACGCTCGCTAGCGATATTGCGGAAAAAACCGCACAAAATCAAGGCTCTGTGTTTGACGTGACTTTTAGGGCACCCCAGTTAATGGGGACGTTCAAGTATCTAGTTTATGTCGGTTCTGATTGGCTGAAATCAGTCAGATGAGCAGCTGTTTCAATTTGACGTTTATGGCGTTTATGTTTATGACGTTTAGCCGAAAAATCTAGTCAAGAAATTCGTGACTGAGTACTAAGTTGACAGTTCGCGTATGTGGCTGACGTAGGAAAAGTGACGTTCCAGATCAATCTAGTTTTTGCGTTCAGGTTACATCTTATCTAGTCTAGTCGACTTAAGATAACTAGTTTCTTGAATGTGCCCAATCTGTCGGGACAGGAATTCAGTGTTGGGTTTCGCTGTCATTTCGCTTGCTGTCATTCATTCGTTGAGATATCTGACTGACAGACTTCAGGGCAACATATTTCGCATTCGGTAAAGTAGCCGAATTTTCAGGGTTGTGCAGGGTTTTTGACAGACGTGAAAATTTGAAGACTCTTCTCACTGTGCACTAGTACAAAGTACACTCTAGTGCTGCTATGTCATAGTATTTTACTTGCTATTGTTTGGTTACCCTTAACCTGGGCACTGAAACTGATTAGAAGCGCCGCGTAGTATTTCCTGATATGTGCCTATTTTAGCAACATCTGCAATGTTAATAATTAGAAAACCAGCACGATTCCCCGCATGTGTATAAGCTCAATGATCCTATGCATACTTTAGTTTTGAATGAAAATCGCTCGCGGTCTGTCTGCAGTTTTGTTCATAGTTCGCTTGTTTTCTTAGAGAAAATTGACTAACTCCTATAAAAATTATATTTAACTAGAATACTTACTGTATCTACTAATTGCACATATATACATTGTTGTTTTCTCTTATTATTTTTTTGTTGTTGTTGTTGTTGTGTTCAAACGATAAAAAAAAAAACATAAATTTAACAAACTTACTGATGCAGCTACTTGATATGTACAAAATGGAGGAAGAGGCATACAAAATTCAAGGAAAATCGGAATTTTTCGCCTAAAAATGAGCAAATCCTTAAGACGAACACATACCGCAATAAAGAACTAAATTCTGTGCAATCGAATTATTATTATTTTAATTTATTATAGTGTTTTAAGTGTAAACAAAATATATATTCATCAATTATTTATTTAAATGAAATGCAGTAAATGCTTGAAAACAATTTTAACGTATATAGTACGTATATATTTATTTAGGAAAAAAAACTATAGTCAAAAGAGAAAAAATATCTAAGATAGATAAGAAGAAGAAGAAAATACACCGATTAATTGATAAGTAGAGCAATTAAATGTAACTATAACGGTTTTAAAAACAATTGCCATAACAATTATTACTACTGATTTCGGTTTTGGACTTTAAATTTAATTCTCCAGCAACATTTACACATAAATTGAATTTAGAGACTATTTATAATTTACACGAACAAAACGAGTCAGCCGGTTTGTCTTTGAATGTAAAAAGAAAACTAAAAAAAAAAAAAACAATTCACATTTTGTACTTACACTAAATGCCAGATAAACTCGTATACAAATTCCACGATACGGTTTATAATTTTATACTTTCTTAATGATTTAAACCTTCTTTTTGCAAAAAAGGAATTAAACTTGAAAACAAAAACTAACAAACACGTTTATTCCAAAACATTATATGTATTTCAAAAAAAAAACTAACAAGATAAAGTTAAACTTTACTTTATGAAAATAAAAAAGTGATATAGATGTTCTAGTTTTTAGAATATAAAGGACACAGTATATATATACAAACTTAGAACTAAATGTGAATATTGAATCAATTAGAAAGAAATTTATCTATGAGGACGACGAAGAAGAATTTTATTTTTAAATATTAAACTAGAAGTAAATAGAAAAACAAAACAAAAAAAACACTGTTCAGCGCAGACGCAAGGCATACTAGATCCTTGTTGATGCGAATGCATTTTATTGAAACAAAAACCTACTTATTAATATTGCGAATGAACTGATTGCGCTGTGTATCGAACGACGATTAAAAATCGATTGCAAATTATCATTTGTTACACATACTTGCTCCAGGAATTGTTCTCAAAAATATATATGGTAGTAGTTATTATTCTTGAATCGTTAAAAAGTGAAACACTTACACCTGTTCCTATTTGAGTTGGTATACCGACGAACCATTTATGTTTTCTAGAGTATGTGTTACTATTTATTTCAATGGCTTTATTGCGCGCTAGGTATGTCTAACCTCTGTTTGCAAAGATAATAATGACCTATGCAGCGTGGAAAAACACAACCAGAAGAAACAGATTGTCAATGGAACATCAAGGGAACCTCTGCAAATATCGACAGCAACTTTAACATAAAATGTTACATAAAATGCAAGACTCGCCTCTACGAAAGAGGACGCTATTCACATTGGCTTCAGCAGCGCGTTCCATCATTCTGATATTGGGTCGTATGAACAAAAACTAGCATCTGATCGGATGAAATGAAATTAAGTTCAATATAGAACAAAGCGTCTCCTCGATAGGTAGTGTATTCAAACACATTAGCTAAATTTATTCAAACTTTCTTCTCTTCTGAACAGCTTTTGAGTAATTCAACCAAATTTGATTAAAGTGTTCGAATGCATATCGTATTAGGAAACACACCTATTTATAGCATTATTCAAAATCTGCAAAGAAGGCGGTCCAACGTAACCAGTATCATCTACCAGTGACAACAATTCTGGGTCGGCATTCTGTAAGGCGAAAAGTTCAAACGCTTTCGTGTGCAGGAACGATTTACCTCTACAAACATTCGTGCGCACGAAAACGTTTGAACCTTTATGTGGTATTCGATTGGGCGCTATCAGAGCACTTTTTTTTTTTTTTTTGCTCTCAGAGCAGTTTTTATGTTCGTTGGTGCAAAACAAAAACAATCTTATTCAGATTTCAGAGCACTTTCGCGAATCTAGATATTTTCTCAGATTTACCAACACAAGTGCGTTTGAGTCTGAGAACTGGTGGAGGGCGTTTAGGTTTTTGTGAATTTGTTCTACAGCAAAGAAAGTTATTGCATCGCCTGAATCTATTTGTGTTAGTTATTTATGTATAAATATTTAGAAATCAATCAGGATGCACATTTCGAATGTTTAAATACAAAATTTAACTTACTTACTTAAGGTGGCGCTACAGTCCGGGGTGGACCAGGGCCTCAACCAATACGCCTCTCCAGTTAGCGCGATCTTTGGCTAACTGCCTCCAGTTGCGCACTGCAAGTTGGTTGAGGTCCCCTTCCACTTGCGCGCGCCACCAAAGGCGAACTAGTGAACGGAAAACTCTTTGAAAAGTGTCGAAGACTACACATATTCGAAATTCACGAATATCAACTCAAAAAAGAGCAAGTGACGTTTTTATGTCCGATCAGCCACACGAAATCTGAAATCTGAGAGCGAATCATCATGAAATCATTTTCGTTCGAAACTGGGTCGCAATTTTGTAAGACGAACGTTCAAACGAATGCAGACTCAGCTATTGTTACGATACAGCGGCTCATTTCCTCTGCTTTTGTCTTTCTGCCTTGAAAGATGACGGCTCGTTTGTGGCGAATGCCGAATTACCATTACCACTGGTGTTAATTTTACGTTGAAAAACAAGTACTATAGTAAAACGCCACTCTTTCATTATTTGTCCTATGGATTATTATTTCTACTGCGATTCCTCTAAACGTCGCTGCCGATGTTGCCGTGTCAACCCGAAAAACTATCAATTCTAAAGAGCGACTCCGATTGTCGACGTTGCTGTGCCAATCAAATGCAAACAGAGAAGATCTCGATGTGATCCAAACCGTGGAAGGAGGACCAATTATTTCTATTGTTAAGAATCGTATTTATTTAATTTATAGATGGTAGATCGTAATTCGAGCCCCCAGCAACTAGTGCGTTCTGGGGGTGTGAACAAATCAGCCGATTTCTGGAACAAGTATGTTGGTGTATTCATTTAAAATAGACACGAATTTCCCCATTTACATTAATATTACGAGTAAACATGTTGCACCCCTCACCAAATAAACTGCATACATCTCGGCAATTTAGTTTCCATAAATTCCATTCATTCAAGAAGTGAACATATCATATAGCAAGATACAAATTCCAATTGTTTACACACAGATTTGTATTACTTCACTTCGTTTCGGTGATGCGAACTTTCACGCAGATGCCTTACACAGGTTACTCCAATTGACTAAAATCCAGTCCTAGATCTTCTCTAGTCATAAGTCATAATCACCTTCGTGACTCTCCAGCTTTATCTCTTTAGGACTGTAAAACAAAACAAAAAATCGTTTTTATTGTACAGTTCATTTATTGACAGTGGGTCTTACTTATAAACATTTTTAGTTTCGACTCTAAGTTTTAGTTCACACTGGCTATATTTTCCATACAAATTTCGCAATTGTGGGCTTCCGTTAATTTATGTGGTTTTCCATTGGGACAAAAAATCAATCTTTTTTTTGATCTAAATCACTTTTTGCGTTCCATTGGGACGAAAAATCAATCTTTTTTTCGATTCGGATCACTTTTCGCAGATCTCGATATTTTTTCAGATTTACGCATACCAATATACTTTTTACAGCTGTTTAACGTCAGTTTAGAAAGTTTCATTTCGAGGCAAATGCGCAAAGTTTCGTGAAAACCAAAATAACAAAATACATAAATAGCTATGGATACGATTTCGGAGGAATTATTATCTTCATTATCTCCCTCGTCATCTGAAGACTAAAAAGCACCAATAATACTTCATTTGTATCTACAAGAAGGAAAACATTTTTGAGGGCGATATCCATTTGTGATTTAGCCAAAAACGAATGCCATTTGAACAGCTGATATTGTTGTCAATTAACGCACTAATCCATTTACAAAAGCAGATCAATCTCGTTGCGCGTTCCATGACCACAGTAAAATCTGAGATCTGAAAAAGATTTCTGGTGGTCCCAATGGAAAACCACATTAAAGTCGAGACTAAAACTTGTTATTAGTACGGCCAGTGTTGTTTGCAAATCTCAAATTAACTATTACTTTCGGAAATTCAAACAATGACGAAGGGATTCCATAATAATCTCAACGCAAATGAAAATATAGGAATATAATCAACATTTTAATAGTTTGTTATATATTTGCATTCTCCAACAATTTGTTTAGGTTTATTCAAGTATAAAGATTTTAATTAATCATATTTAAGTATATTCGTTATGACAGTTGAACAAAAAAAAAAGAAAGAAAAAAGAAACAGACGAAAAGGTGTAGTAGAAAGGAAAGGACGTTACTACTCATAATCAATTAAGATAAAAAGAAAAAGTGTATAGAATCCGAATAAGAAACATCAATAGTTCGAGTACTAAGAATTGCAAAGTTTAAGACATCCCAAAGAAAAATTCAAAATAATAAACATATATATATTATACAGAGCATTGGTTTTTATTGTTTTATTAATCGCAAATCAAATAGTCGACATTCGCCTTGCAGTACCATTTGTTTGGCTCGAAATTCGGCCCGCTGGACATTTTTATGGAATTCGTATTGTGGCGCTGAGGGATAAACATATTACATGATCACCGCAAGCAAACAGTTAAATATACTTACTTCCCAGAACTGACACACAGGTAGTACCGATTACAAGCTTCGGGATCCGCAGAAGAAACTCCAGCAGTGCATGTTTCTAGTGAGATTACAGTTTTGAACAAGTTCTCAGAACTAAACTTTTGGGTATGTACTCCACTCTCCACATCGTGGCAATAAGAACGAGCACAAGTAGTACTCTGAGGTGCGATGTCATTATTCCACTTCTTTTTCACTACACCAAACAGAGCAGCATCATCTTATATACCCAAGCTGTATTTATTGATGGTCGCAAAGATTTTTTGGGTACGTAGTTTTATTTTGTTTATTTAACAGGTGCAAAAACAAAAAAAAAAACGCGACAGACGCCTGAATGCGAACAAGAAACTAGGACGTACCAAACATAGACGTGCGGATGCTACCTCGTCAGGGGCAACTTTCTTCCATGCGCTGCAAGCCGATCTAACTGCACGTCCAGTGTACGTTCTAGTCATATTCAACATCATCTGAGTATCCCTCCGATTCAATTCTAAGAAGCATGATCAGTTCGGTACTCAGCTACAAATAAAGAACTTTTTTTTTAAATTCGAATTACAATAAATTTGACAAACGTCGTCCCAACTCCCATTCATACCAAATCGCATACAAAATAACAGGCGCGCAGAAACAGTAGCGAAGACACAGCACACCGATAAGAATTGCATAGCTTTCCAGTGGAGGGACTGGAAATTTGTCAAAATGTTTTGACAGCGACGTTGAAAAAAAAAAGTGCATCTACTCACCGATAGATGGCAGTGCGCATCACTTGTCCGAACTAACAAAATCACAACCACAGTAGCGGCGTTCAATAAGTACAAATTATAAAATGTAATTTTGTTTTTTATTTGAGCAACGCCAGACTTTATTTATATACAACCAGCCTAGATTAGGTTTCGTTAGGTTGCGAGGAAGTGCCGCTATTTCATCGAGACTTTATAATAAAGATTTTTCGTGTTTTGAACGTTTTATACGCAGTACTTACCTACCAATTATATACACAAAATAAAACAACTACCATAACAAAATATTTGCGACCATCAATAAAGAACGTTCTTACATCTTTATAAACCTTAGACCTTTTTGCTGTACTCGGCGATGTGTATAACACCGTACTTCGCGGAAGTCATATACAGATTTTCCCCACACACCATCTGAGAGTTGTGTGTGGATTGTGGATTTCAGTGATCAGGACACTGCAAGCAGTTGACGAATTCCAGAAGAATCAAGCAATTCCTTTCAAGAACAGTTATTAGGATTAGGTAAGTAAATGGTTCTTAGAAGATACTTGATTACCGTCCA
This sequence comes from Cheilosia urbana, assembly GCA_946477585.1. Classification (NCBI taxonomy): domain Eukaryota; kingdom Metazoa; phylum Arthropoda; class Insecta; order Diptera; family Syrphidae; genus Cheilosia; species Cheilosia urbana. The sequence goes on from OX297854.1 coordinate 95,015,260, forward strand.
TTGTCAGGTAAAGCGCTTCCATCCCCGGCATTTGAGACGACAAAGAGGGTATTTTCGTGCACAGGACGAGGCTGTTATTAAGAGAATGAAAGAAGTATTTTAAAATTTTTAAATAAATAGGAAAATGTTTTCTGTCGAGCCCATACTTTGTCCAAGAAAAATAATTCGGTCTAATGGTGCATTTACACGGTCACACATTCCTATCACAGAAAATTAAAGGGATGCCCAATACTAAACAGCCGTCTGACTGAAAGGGATAGCATTACCTAGCACGCAAAAAAACGTGATGCGTTTTTTGGTCGGCCATCTTGTTTACGTGGTAGGAGTTATGGGAAAGCTATGCATGTTGATACTTTTATAGCGATGTCTTACGAAATTTCGTTTTCCTATAAAACAAAATGGCTTCCGGAAGTGACGAACGTACAATTATTTATTTATTTCGTATAAATGATTGATGAATTGTTGGTTTAATTTACTGAAACTAATTAACACTCTCATTTCACATAATATGTTTAAAATATTATTTTAAATCGGAAATAGAAATGTTTTCATGTGATTCCAGAAATGTTGGTTGCTGGAACTTCCGCTTTACGTATCTATAATTATGGGTAGTACATCCATGACACCTTAGGCGTCTGATTTGTGATCTCATTCCTACGCCTTTATTAGCATTGACTGCGGACAAACGGATCTCTCTGTCCCGTCTCGTGCAAAAATGCGCGTGCGTGATAGTGTAAATGCGGTTTAAATGAAACAAATCAGGCGTGTAGTTAGTGTTGTGTTACTCATACATGAGGCAATACAAATGTCCCATACATCTGAACAAAATGTCCCAACACCTCAAAACGAAAATTTGTACCACCTCTTAAATTTGTCACATGGAGCATGGAGGAACACAAAACAAAATTTTGTCACAATAATACATTTTCTTGGTTGAGAAAAAGAGACACCATAAAATGTAAACAAACACACTTGCATTCGCATGATCCATATTCCATATTCCAATTATCCATAAAGGCTCACTCTCAAACTCAATTCAACGTACGCTTTCTCTCTCAACTCATTTTATGAGAAACACAGAGAACAGACAACAGAGTATAGATCCAAAAAGCGTCGCTTCTCGCTTGCTTCACCATTAATTTGAGGATTTTCACTGAGTGAGGCATTTTTAACTTCAATTGAGTTAGTGAGGTAAAGATTGAGGAATACCTCACTACCTCATATGAGGTAAAGCGTCGCTTCACCATTCATTTGAGGATTTTCAGTGAGTGAGGCATTTTTAACTTCAATTGAGTTAGTGAGGTAAAGATTGAGGAATACCTCACTACCTCATATGAGGTGAAATACAGAAGAAAACTCATTTGAGCTTTGAGGAGAATTGAGATTTGGTGCAACACGAACACCTCATTTGAGGTGGTACATTGTACCACTTCAAATTTCGAAATGAGTACCTCATACAAACTCATTTTAAATTCGTGTCCTACCCAACACTAGTGTAGTTTACTCGATTTACTACGCGTAGTTAATTTGAGTAGATTACCTCACGTAAACTACTCTGCCATCTCTTGCATAGCAAGCAAGGAACGGCAATCAGTGTTGTTTTAAGACAGCCGCATTGAACAAAAGTGCAGCTAAAGTATATGGCAATGCGCATCACTTGTACCACGTAACGAAACCGGGGTCGAATCGCGTCCTCCGTGATCGAGCATTTCGTGACGGAATTTGTTTTTGTTTCACATGTAAACATGTAAAACCAACTTATTTCCGTAAACGGGTAGTTCGTTCACGGAAGTGGCGATTCGACCCCTGCATACCCACAGCAAAGGCGTTAAGGACTATTCACATGAGAGCGAAATGCGAACTGCTAACACGAATATTCGTAGTTTCTGACACTTCATTCATATGAAAACTTTTTTTGGTCGCAGATACCCGCGTATCAGTTTCATTTTAAAGGTTAAGCTCGAACGAATTTTTAATTCTTTCAATTTATAAATACAGTTAAATTGATTTGTTCGCTCTCATGTGAATAGTCCTTTAATCATACCTAAGATCAACTTAATTCCTTGCGATTGTAGAAACAAACCTTCATTCTTCATTAGCTTACTTTATTTTATAAGTGTACTTATTGAACGCCTCTACTGTTGGTATTTCGTTACGTCTGACAACTGATGCGCATTGCCATCTATCGATTAGTAGACGCACTTTTGCTCAATGCGAATTGGGGCTGTCAAAACAGCACTAATTTGACTGCTGTTCCTTGCTGTGCCCCGTCCATGTCCACTGTGAATGCTTGCTTTATTTTTGCAGTTTCTAACTTTGTTGTTTTAGTCTCTGGTTTTAGTTTTTACTGGTTTTTACTTGGTTTAACGCAGTTTGCTTATCAGGATTACTTCTGTTTTTTTTTGTCTTTTTTTAAATCTGTGGAATAAAGATATGCTCAAATTTGGTGAACATTTCGCAAAGGTATGGCCAGAAGAAAACACGCAAAGGCTCACAGAATTTGGCAAGAAATTGCTCGGTGAATGTGTGAAAATTGAAAAGGGAAGCTTAAACGACACAACCATAGCTGACATCATAAATACGTCGTCAAAATTCCCAATAGAGGTACAATACAAATGAAATCATCCAACTAAGCCCACTAAAAACACTTATGTTTCGATATTTACCACAGTTTGGTACAAACACTTGCCGAATTCAAAATCAGCCAGAGATACGCCATGACTTGATAAGAAATCAGTTGGCGTCTGCATATCCGGTCGTTCATGAACGAGTTTTATATCTATATATTCAGTTCTTGGAGCACAAGTTTCAATATGGTAATTCAAACACATACTTTTTTTCGAGGGCATTATACTATGTTAAATTTCACAAGATGGCAAAATGCTGGCATGGCGTATGGGGCTAATGTAAACAACCACAGGAATTTTATACCTACTTCAAATAGTCGATCCGTGAGTCACTTGATTTGTAAAAGTACCTCGCACAAGCTTTCTTGCCGGCCGGCCGGTGTAAATTACTTTCGACAATCAATTTCATCAGTGTACTCAAAGTCGGATCATATTGAAAACACTTGCTGCAGAGATATGAAAGCTCTATGCCACTTTTATTATCTGTCTGTCGGTCGTACCCGGTATTCAATAAAGAAAATTCGTTGAAATGAGCAAATTCGGCAAGGAATTCTGTAAAATTTGGCCACCCAACGACACTCAACCTGAATTTAGTGACTTTGCTCGACAACTACTAGTGAAAAGTGCAACAACGAAAAAAACTGACGGTAGCAAAATCGACTTGAAGCAATTAACTCGACTTTCATCCAATTTCGCCATTGAGGTTTGTTTGTTAGTGCACTTTGCGTCTGTGGTCTCTATTGAATGTATTATTATATTAGTTCGGCACAAATACTTGCCGGATATACGGCCAGCCGAAAGATCGATATCCAATTATTCAGCAGCAAGTTGCTTCCGCCTATCCTGTGATTCACGAGAGGGTACTGTCGTTGTATTTAAAGTTCTTACAGCACAAGTGCGAGCATGGTGCGAGCGTGTAGTTTGTTTTGCATATTTACATATAAACAACACTGATTCTCCTTTTTAGCCAACAAATTGGAAAAAGACATATTTCCGGAGCTTTCGCTCACCGATTTTGTGCACCGTCTTTTGACAAAGCGATGTGTCAGTTTCTTTGGGAAAAACGACAAATATCTGCTTTTGTCAAGGGAACAGGGCTGCAGTGGATTTATGACAGTTGGGACGGAAGCAGAAAAGCCGCCATTGCTGTTGAAGAATGTGCTGAGCTATGACGAAATTAAGGTAGGTCGAAAGTATAGTAAAGTGCAAAACGTTAAAAAGTATTTCTTCAGTTGTCCGCACTGCTGTCAGTTTCATCTCACACGGAGTTTCTCAATGATGGCAATCGACAGAACGTTGGGGTGATAGAAAAGGACAAAGCGAAGATCGAGCGGGCCGGGGTTATTATTGGTTTGATTGGGGCCCGCCTTTCTCGCCGAGATGTTATGGAATTTCAAGATATTGTGATATCTAAAACGCAAAACACAGTTGCAAATGGTTATGGACCAAAGTCGGATGACAGCGCGACCAGACAAAGTAGTTACCGTCAGGTGTGGAACGATTTTTACGAAGAAAATGATTTCCTGTTCGATCAAGTGGCCAAAGACGGAAAGCGCTTTGGAGTATCAAGGAACAAACATGATATCTTTGACAATTTGATCATGAAAAAGCGGTACGCCATCTCATTTGACACTCTGTTGTTGGAGAGCGAGGCTAGGGCTGCCGCCGCAGGACAGAGAGCTTTTATTCATGTTGTGGGCATTGGACTTGGCGTTTGGAAGACGGCTCCTCAGCAGGAGGAAATATTTCTGTTAACTTTTACAGAGAGACTAAAGGCGCTTATGCCACATCTGAGCCATGTGGGATATGTCCATTTCTCATGGTTTCACACAACAGAATGTGGAGAACTGAAGGATGGTGGGCTGATCAAATCCGCAACTCACCCACACGGCGGAATACGAACATTTTTGTCAAACAGAAATCCCGCTGATAAGTTGGTAAGTGACAATAATGTATTACGAGTTTGATAAGAGCCAGACAGGAGGCTGCCGAGAGTTGCATTGATTTTTGCATACGTATAGACACATTTAAATCTTGCCAGAAAACATTTCTCTATCTATTTAACAAGACTTACCAAATTCTTTTATCAACAGCCACGTCCTGAGCACGAAAACACCCTCTTAGTTGTGTCTTATGCCTGGGATGGAAACGCTTTACCTGGCAATGAATTTTGGATGGTAATCAAATCTTTATGGCCTTAAAAATTACTTGCTTACTTAATTCTAATTGATTTTTTTGATAGAAAATGCTTAAGTCTACTGGAGACTCGTCAACTGCTTGCAGCACATTGATCACTGAAATCCACAATCCACACATCAACTCTCAGATGGTGTGTGGGGAAAATCTGCATATAGCCTCCGCGAAATACGGTGTTATACACATCGCCGAGTACAGCAAAAAAGTCTTAGGTTTATAAATAAATGTTATGTACAGTAGCACGTTTCGAAGAACAATAAACAATTATATTCTGTTATTTTGAGTGGCTGGATGTTCTTTTTTTCTCTTTGACTCTGAGTCGGTCTTCGGGTGCTGCTGTGTCCTTTTCTTAGTTCTATCCAGCTTTGGCAGAAATTGAGTACTATTGGGTGGGTTTTGCATGTCGCGGTGGAAGGATAAGGACGAGCTCGGGGCCAATTCATCTGGAGCTTCTACTTTAATAGCTTTCGAATGTAGAGGTGGCGCTATCATTAGCAGGTTGTTTGTAGTTCGCTGAACGTTATCTAACTGCACTATAGATCGTTCACATTTCACGTGAAATTCCCTCATGCCATTGATGGTAGACTTGTCATTGTTATTGGGCTCGTTCTCTTCAGCGTACTTAAGCTCCTCTTGCTTCTGCCATTCCAGGACACTGCTTAAGAGCTTTATGTATTTAATGGCCATCCGAAGTATCTCATTTTTTGAGAGTTTCTTGTCGGGTGGATGCGTGGGCACCAATTTGCGAAGCTCGGAAAATGCGCCGGAAACATTTTGCTGGCGCCAGCGTTCCCTCGTATTGGTGAATGATTTTCTCACAACGACCTGGCCATTCTTCATCACATGTCCGCCGGGAGATGTACTCTGAATATGTGGTTGTAGTATATTGTTCCGAGGAGAGAGCCCAAGACCTTAAAGGAGCACTTATGTTAAGATGAATGAAATTTACTTGACAATCGAATTTACTCACCGTCATTGTGATGACGGACCTCATCATCGTCACTATCGTTGAGTGAAAAATCGGACAACTCGCCGTCCGAGATGGAATCGGTTTTTGCATGACTTCCAAAACCATTGAGCGAGGACTTGGCATTGGATAGATGCTCTCTCGGGGAACATGTAAGTCGTACAGTATGAGACCGATAACTAATGGGACCATTGCTGTTCGTAGTCGAATGTAGATCAGTGCTGCTATTGATTGAGGATGTGGAGCTGCGATCGTCGTTTTCTGGTTGCCACTCCATTCTGAAATGGTAAAGGTATAAAATAAAAATGGTCACCCCGTCAAATAACATTTTTCGAGCAAAAAGCTGTTAAATCAGTTTCCGGTACAAAGCAATAAGGCGGCGGCCAACTGTCTACACATTACTGGTACTGGAACCGGATATAGCTACTTTATATCCTCACTTCAAATTTTATTATCCGGCGAACTCACGTTTACATAATATAGTGGTGGGCGCACACATTTTGTTTGTTTGTATTGTAACGAGCATTAAAAGATCAGCTAAAAAAGCTCTAGATCACAGTTACCAATTGACAGGAAAAATATTTTAACCTTAAAAAATGTATGCAAATGAAATACAAAATGAGGGTAAAATTTCGAAAAGGCAGGAAGATATTTTCTATGCAACTCAGTACTCAGAGTTACTAAACCTACCGATTGTGTAAGCATACCTAGTACCTACGCAACAGATTGAAACAAAAACAACGCATACCGTATGCGACGAATAAAGTGGAGTTTAACTCTTCTGTTGACAGTTGTTTGCAAACAAAATCCTGTTTACGTGAATTTCACGTATAAGAAAACAAATGACTTGCCAATTTTTCTAAACTTGGCCCGAAAACCCTTTGCAAACGAGGCCAAATACCTGGGAATGACCCTCGACGCAAAGCTGAAATGGAATTCGCACGTGAAAAGGAAACGTAAGGAACTCGATATCAAATAATGTTAGAGAAATGCACTGGTTACTCGGAAATCAGTCCCAGCTCGGTACCGAAAACAAACTGCTTCTATACAAGCAAGTGCTAAAGCCGGTGTGGACATACGGCATACAACTCTGGGGTTGTACCGAGAAAACAAATGTCAATATTCTCCAAACTTTTCAAAATAAAGTGCTTAGAGATAATTGTACAAGCACCATGGTATATTAGAAACGTAGATATCCTCATGGATCTCGGAATTCCAACAATCGAAGCTGAAACTAGAAGCTTCGCGACAAAGCATAAAAACCGACTAATCGGGCATATCAATAATACAGTTCGACAAATTTTGGACGACTACAAAGAACGAAACCGTTCAACTTGGCAAGATAAGATTAACCGCGTCTAAATTGCGGAAAATGCATTATCTTTCACTTAACTAGAAATTCGAACGTCCCCATTATATTTAGGGAACAGACCTTATACCTATTTAAAAACTCGATGAATAACCCAACAGTATATATGCTGGAACTCTTACCAACGTGGTACTTATGTCGTTTTCCAATGGGACCACCAGAAATCTTTTTCGGGTCTCAGATTTTGAGCTGCTCAAGGAACATGCAACGCAATTGATCTACTCGACTTTTGTAAATAAAGTGCGTTACTTGACAGCAATATCAGCGATTTGAATTGCATTCGTTTTTGGCAAAATCACAAATGGATATCGACCTGAAAAATGTTTTCTCTTTTGTAGATACAAATGAAGTATTATTATTTTTTTTTTTTTTTTTATATATACTTCTCCCGGGAAAGGCGAACCTATAACGCTTCAACAGCGCCCCGAGATGCCTGCAGATGTATATTTGTTCTGCATTTAAATTGCTGCAAATTGTAGTCTTCTGGAAATATATCCCCAGGAAGCGAGTTCCAAAGTTTGCTTGTCCTGTAACAGAAGGAGTTTTTGAAAGTTGATGTCCTCGCGGTTGTCAAGTGTACTGTATGGTCATGAGCATTAGCAGCCTGTCTTGTTGGGCGCCTAAAAGTTGCATTTCGAGGGATAATGTCTTTGAGTTCCTCAGAACATCTACCATGGAAGTACCTATAGAACAAGCATAGGTCAGCGACTTGTCTTCTGTGCACCAACGGTTGTAGATTCGATGTGAGTGTAGGGTCTCCAATGAGTCGAACTGCTCGTCTCTGTATGATATCAAGCAGGTTAAGTGAATGTTTTGGGGCCGAGCTCCATATATGGGAACAATATTCTAAGCCTGATCTAACCTGTGCTTTGTAGAGAAGGAGAAGTTGCTTGGGGCTAAAGTACCTCTTTGCTCTAAATAGGTAGCTCAACTTTGCGGACGCCGATCTTGCGATATAGGATATGTGGTTCTGCCATGTGATTCCTGAGTTGACTGTGACTCCTAGAAGGTGCATTGAGTCATTGTTATGGATTGGATGGTCATCCATTTGGATCTGAGGAACTGTTGATGCATTTTTTCTGGAAAATGTTGTGAGCTGTGTCTTGTTTGCATTAAATACAACCAAGTTGTCCACTTGGTGGTTTGTAGTCTTCAGATGACGGTGGAGACAATAAAGATAATAATTCCTCCGAAATCATATCCTCAGCTATTTATGTATTTTGTTATTTTGGTTTTCACGAAACTTTGGGTATTTGTCTCGAAAGCACACTTCTTAAACTGACGTAAATAAGCAGTACAAAGTATATTATGTGTAAATCTGAAAAAAATATCGAGATCTGCAAAAAGTGAGCCGAATCGAAAAAAAAAGAAGATTTTTCTGCCCAATGGAACATGAAAGCAACGATGATACCAAAAGCCAAATAGAAATTTATTTTTGTGAATACATTTTCTAAAGTTCACTTTTGCCCTAGTGGAATCTTGGGCTTAACTTGCATGTTGTTAACCTATTTTTGGAACAACCCCCAAGGTTCAACTGCATGAATTCTGCTGTCAAAAATGTAATTCATATAAACAAAATTAAAAAGACCTTAAATGTGAATGGATGAACATTTTTTGGCGCCGAATATGGATAGAGTACAAGTAAAGCAATATAAAAAAACATACTTAACATTTATTCTTGTTACATTTATTGTTATAAATTCATTTACAAATTGTTTGTAATTGAAAAAGGCCATTAATTACACGTATACACCGACAGTAAAAATAAGAGCGCGCGAGAGAGGCCTGTCATTCAAAATTTGCGGGAAAAATCGGGTAGGTGCACGGGAGTTGGCTCTCTATTCTCTAGTTTGGATCTTCTTTGATGAAAATAGTTTTAGATCCAAAAGAAGATTGATTTTTTGTCCCAATGGAAAACGACATTAATTTTTGGAAAATGCAACTGATAACAGATACGTTAGCCTTGAGCGCCTAATCTTCCGATACGCGCACCCACTTAAATGTCATAGAAAATACGTTGACAAACGCTCCAGAGTCAGTGAAAGTATACTAACACCGGTACAACTTAAAATAAGTAATCATCCAGACTGCTTGTTTAAAAGAGACACTTCTGTCTTCTAACAAAGACACAGCCCCACGGTACGACTTCCACACACACAGAGGTGATACCCCATTCCCATGATATCATTACGTATCTTTGTTGAGCTTTCCCAATCCAACCCGATAAGGTCACTACTAGATGAATTGTTTGTTTAAGCCAAGATCTGGCACCTCAATAATAGATGAACGAATCGTATGGAACCCAGAAAACCAGCCGAAACCAATTGAACTTTAACCCACCTTTATTGTTCAAACACGCTGTTTATTTGAGTGAAGCCACAATGTTGTAATAAGCAACAATCAAAGTGGGAATTGCCCAGATTTTGTTGAACAGGAGGAAACAGTGTGACACCTTCCATTATCGGGAAAAGTCTGAAGAATCAATCAATCTCAAACTAGTAGAACAAAGTTGATGTGATATTCCGTATTCGATTGGGCTTCTTCAGATTTCAGATTTCTCGTGTCTAATCGAACATAAAAACATCACTTACTCTTTTTTGTGTTGATATTCGTGCGTTTTCCATTCACTGTTTAAATTTTATATTAAAACATTCGAAATTTGCGTCCCGATTGATTTCTAAATATTAATACATAAATAATTTACAAAAGTAGATTCACCCGATGTAATGCCTTGGTTGGGTGATGATATAACCTCATGCAATGCCTTTTTTGCTGTAGAAGAAATTCACGAAAACCTAAACAAACTCCACCAGTTGTCAAATTCAAACGCATTTGCATTGGTACATCTGAAGCAAATCTGGGAAAAAATCCAGATTCGCAAGTGCTCTGAAATTTGAAAAAGATCGCTCTGAGAGCGCCCAATCGAATACCACATAAGATTAACGGTATAGGAATACTCTATGGACACTGGACAGACCTACAAGGCACGGAAGACATCTCTAATCTTCTATGGGGTGTCAATAAGCATTTGCTCGGAGTAGAAGGAAGCACCTCAACAGGTAGGTACTTCTTTAATAACTTAAGGGAGGTTGGTTCCTCAAACAATATTGAGACCACACTTAAACTCTGTAGGGAAATTGATTGTTTGGGCGGTTTGGTATATGTTTTTAACCGTAATAGTTCACTCTTAGAATGGCGATGGGCTGACCATGGTGCCTGGTCTTTTGTGACGATCTCACAACCACAATGCAATGCCCGCGTTGCATTAGCCACTGGACATAGAGCGGACGAATTAGCTAGACAAGGTTCGGCAGCAGTAACAGAAAGTGATGATCCCTCGGTGAACATCCCGCCTTGCTCACTTAAGCTTGAAGCAGGAAGAAAGGCCATAAGAGAGGCGAACGATAGATGGACTGCACTAGAAACCTTTCGTACCACAAGAATGTTTAATGAAAACAGAACCGAGAGTCACATGCGAAAGGATAACAAATCTCTTTCCATCCTCGTGGGAATCCTAACGAGACAGAACACTCTGCGATATCATATGAAGAAATTACGCTTGACGGAAGAAGAACTTTGTAGAGGCTGCGGTGATGAGGAAGCTCTTGAGGACACAACCCATTTCCTATGTCACTGCCCATAGGTCTCCAACACAAGCGGGAGACACTTCTTCCATGATCTAGACGAGCTTTCCAGCACACCCAACAGTAGACACGGTAATGTGCTTTATCAAATCCACAGGATGGTTTGTATACAACAGCACAGTGATTAATTAATTTCTATTATGTATGGACAGGGTTATTATGGGTAAGGGACAACCTTTCCCCGATGGGCATCACAATGGGTCAATGTTAAACGGAGTGTGGCACGGAGTGCATACCTAACTAACCTAACTGCTGGACATCGGGCAAATAATATCACAGATCGAGGGACGTTCGCTGGATCTGTAGCGCCATAGGCACATAAGTGACAATAGGTTAAAGATATTTCCAAAGAGATAACTTCAAACCTAACTCACGGTATACCTGTTTTATCGTCGAAGAACGTACTTCACCTTCACTTTTGTTGGTTTTTCCCTTTAACTCGAATTGAATTTACAGGTCGTTTTGTTTCTCTCTTTTTCTTAATAAATCTAGTACCATTAACATTGTTTAAAGGTTGTTTAAAATTGCACAATTTCTGCTACAGGACAGAGCACGCTACTCTAGTCTTCTAGCGGTTAAGGGAACGCAAACACTGACATCCATACGTTTCCTTCAGTCTGTTTAATAAATTGCACATTTCTTAAATCGTGATCTTAGAATATTCGCCCAGAGATCAGAGAATACCAAAATTCTTGAGATGAAAACCGACTCACTGCTTTGTCGACCAGCATATCTGACTTCGTTAAGTTACCTAGCTAATTTTTCATCTACAAAAAACACTTGTTATAACCATTTAAATATTTTAGAAGATAACAGTTTTCTAAGTTGCACTCACTTTCAAATAGAGATATAGGATTGGTTATTTATATTTGACACACTCTGTCAGACTGTATCCACTTCACTTGTCAACTCTTTGTTACTCTCACTTGTGAGTAACAAATCGAACTGAGGGAATGGTATGCAACTTTTGCAAAGAAAAAAAAAAAAAAAAACAACTAATTATTCATATTACTAATAATTCATATCTGAGCACATGGACACTGGGCACGGGCTTAAATGTGATAACAGCATCAGCGAAAGAAACAAAAAAAAACACACGGAAAGGAATGCAATCAATTTGGACGTACGAAATGATTCAAATTTATTTCTCATGCGAAACAGAAGGCGCAAAACGCTCTAAGCAATTTCCCTTTGCTGTATTATGTTTTATCTTAATAAATTTTTAAATGAATAACGATTCAAAGAAACCTTCTAACGCGACTTCAAATGGACTAATGACGATGACGAGTAGTTTTCTTGTGCGATGGCTGTGTACTGTCTGTGTACTATTTTCAAAAGGATAAAAATAGGACACGCCCTGGAAAGGGCGGAGTTTCCAACAACAACCCCTCGTGCTCACTGTGAGAGTAGATTCTAGATTCTACCCGTAGTATTTTACCTAATAAAAATTATTAATAACTTAAATCTGTGAAATACCAACCCTTAATATGGTGAAGGCGAAGTAATATAACTGCGTGAGTCTTTTCCTGCGATTATGAGTAAAAAACCACCGAGATTAGGAACGATGATGTTGATATCTATTTAAGAGGATTGTTTGTTATTCATTGTGATTAGAGGTGTCATTGCAGTCGTGTGGCGTTTAAATGTGACACGTGACTAATTTTTTCGTAACCATATTTCTTTGTTTGGTATGCAATGAAATGCGAATTTAGTTTTTTCTCTCGCTCAAAAGGCAATCGATATAAAATTAAATAAGACCAATTGGACGGCCTTTAACAAGAACCTGCTGTAGAAACGTTGGAAGGGTGTTTTTTTAGACTAACAGGAAATTTTCAAATTTCCATTTTTGAGTCCGAAATCTGTTCCATAGTGCGTCCGAATGAACTTCGATAGAAAAAAACCTTGATTCATATAAGTATAGATCATTGAATCTAAGCTTGAGTGTGGATGCCTGTAATGAAATGGCCGACTCACCAGGAACAGAAACAGAGCGACAGCTACTTTCATAGGTCCTGTCCTGAACCATATAAATAGGAGATCATTCTCAGAGGATTCATAAAACTAAAGAAAACAGGGGTCAGATTCTGTAAGGCGAAACGTTTAAAAGTTTTCTTGTGTACGAAGAAATTTGCTTGTGTAACATAGGGCAAATCATTCGTGCGCACGAAAACGTTTGATCCTTTCGCCTTACAGAATCTGACCCCAGGTCTAAGCGAAAATAACCTTCGTGCTCTAATTTTCTTGATATAGACTTAAGGAACTAAAGATAAGATTACACGTGTCCTTTTTCGTGGCAAATTTTGACATGCTGACGTCACAAACATTCGGCCATTCGGTGGTCACTCGTGTGTCTTTCGTGAGAGTGCGCTGCGACAGCCCGCATGATCAGACGCTTGACAGGCGATCACACGTAGTGACAAATTTAGGACAAGTGTTTACGTCCCTTCGTCAACAATCTGATTGGCCCCTATCAGTGCGGTTTTAGGCCAGGAAAGTCCACCGTCGATCATATTTTCACACTTAGGCAGATCCTGGAAAAAACTCAAGAAGTCCAAATCGATACTCACCATCTTTTCATCGATTTCAAAGCCGCCTATGACAGTATCTATAGAGACGAGCTATATAGAGCCATGTCTAGTTTTGGCATCCCTACCAAACTCGTCCGTCTGTGTAGGATGACGATGGAGAAATCGCGCTGCTGCATCAAGGTCGGTAATGACCTAACCGACACCTTTGATGTCAAAAAAGGTTTTAGACAAGGCGACGCGCTGTCATGCGACTTCTTTAACATCATACTTGAACGAATTGTGCGAAACTCACAAGCCAACATACGAGGTACGATCTTTCAAAAGTCTGTACAATTACTTGCATACGCGGACGATATTTACATAATTGGAAGAACACAGCGAGCTGTCACTGGCGCGTTTGCAAGTATAGACACAGAAGCGTCTAAAATGGGCTAAGCGGTTAACGAGGGCAAAACCAAGTATATGCTGTCAACAAGAAGGGACACCCTACATCGACGAATCGGACAGAACGTCACAATAGACAGCTATAACTTTGAGGTAGTAAGGGACTTTGTCTACCTTGGCTCTGCTATAACATCTGAAAATGACATCTCATCAGAAATCAAACGGAGAATAACTCTTGCCAATCGCTGTTTCTTTGGGCTGAGAAGGCAACTGTGTAATAAGGCCCTCTCCCGAAAAACTAAGGAGACTCTATATAAGACCCTCATCATCCCAGTCCTGTTGTATGTATCTGAAGCATGGACTATCTCCAAAGCAGATGAAGATATCCTTGGTCGTTTCGAGAGAAAAATTCTTCGTAAGATATTCGGCCCCGTTTGTGTTGACGGGTTTTGGAGGAGACGATTCAACGACGAACTATACGAGCTATACAGCGACATCGACCTAGTCAAAAAACTGCACATTGGACGTTTGAGATGGCTAGGACATGTAGAGCGAATGGACATCAACGCTCCGGCCCGCAGAGTCTTCGATTCCAATCCAGAGGGTCAGCGCAGTAGAGGAAGACCTCGCCTCGGGTGGCGCGCACAAGTAGAAAACGACCTCAACCAACTTGGAGTGCGTAACTGGAGGCAGTTAGCTAAGGACCGGGCTAACTGGAGAGGCTTGTTGGTTGAGGCCCTGGTTCACACCGAACTGTAGCGCCGCCTAAGTAAGTAAGTAAGTAAGTTTACGTCACAATGACGTCGGTATGTCCAAATTGGCCACGAAAAATGACACGTGTATTTTATGTGGTTTTCCATTGGGACCACCTGAAATCTTTTTCAGATCTCAGATTTTATGGTGCTCATGAAACTTTGCAGGAAAAAAAAATGTTTAATTGTAAAATTGTATTGTATTGTAATAATAATTGTAATAAATAATAATAATAATAATAATAATAATAATAATAATAATAATAATAATAATAATAATAAAAAAAAAAAAAAGCATCGAAATTGATCTGCTTTTGTAAATGGATTAGCGCGTTAATTGACAACAATATCAGCTGTTCAAATGGCATTCGTTTTTGGCAAAATCACAAATGGATATCGACCTGAAAAATGTTTCCCCTGTTGAAACAAATGAAGATAATAATTCCTCCGAAATCATATTCATAGCTATTTATGTATTTTGTTATTTTGGTTTTCACGAAACTTTGCGCATTTTGTCTCGAAAGCAAACTTCTTAAACTGACGTAAAACAGCTGTGCAAATTATATTGGTATGTGTAGATCTGAAAAAATATCGAGATCTGCAAAAAGTGATCCGAATCGAAAAAAAGATTGATTTTTCGTCCCAATGGAACGTGAAAAGTGATTTAGATAAAAAAAAAAAAAAGATTGATTTTTCGTCCCAATGGAAAACCACATTAGTTTAAGGGAACTACGTATATCTGAAAGTGTTCTCTCTTAATTCTTCGATGAGTTCATTGAAATCCGAAAATTTTCTACGATCTAATAGGACATTTAACGACAAAAGACTGACATATTTAGGCAAAAACTAATTATTTGAAATACCGCCACTGGAGCCATCAGCTTCTATTCTTAAGTTTTTAAAGAAAATCGGATTAAAGCAAGGAATTGATCGAAACAGATCTGCATTATCTAGCTCTGGGGCCGAATTATCGCGTCCGTGAGCGAGCCATACGTCACCGAATGAAGCAAAACAATAACAAATTCAGTCACGTATTACTCGATCACGGATACGGTAATTCGACCGCAGTTGTGTGCTGTCAACAAGAAGGAAAAAGGAGGGATGGAACCGTTTGTGCGTTGGAAGACTTTGAAGAATAGGAAGGTTTAACGACGAACTGAACTACATATACGACCTGTATACAGCGACATCGATTTAGTGAACCTATTAGGTGAACAAGCCAGACGAGTCTTGGATTTCTCTTTATAGAAAGAAACAACGAAACAGAGAAGGAACCCACCGTATAGGTTGCGCACACAATTAAAAGGCGATCTCAACCAACTTTGTAGCCAGAGACCGAACTGACTGGAGCAGGTAATTATAACACCGTGATCCACCTCGGATTGTATAAGAGTATGCAAAATAGTAAAGTAAAAAAAAAAAAGAAGACAGAAAAATTTACCGACAGTTCGATTTGTTTTGCCTTTCAGATGGAAGCAAGAAGTTGTAAAAGATCTGAATAGTGTCGTATGAGATCTCTATAGGCTCCCATGACTACAACCCTATACGAGTATTTGTAGATATAATGGTAGGGTCGTAAAAAAAGGTTGGGCCTTTGCGTCCCCTTTCTCTCTTAGCTCTATTCTCATATGCGATAACCAGCGTTACCTTCAGTTAAAGTATAAAAGATTGGAATTGGACTCCTTTTCAGCCGGGACTCTTTTTTCGGACCCTTTTTGAAAATTTTCAGAGGTAACACCAACCCTACTTCGTGGATTAGGGGTTCTATTTTATTCCGCTATTGTGGCGACCACGTATTAACTTAAATAGGTACATTTTTGATAAGATACCAATTTTTATAATCCTAATTAAAAGTTTTAGGGCTATGCCACACCAAATCGCACTGTGTTATCTAACGTATTGATTAGCGACGTGTGATTTATATGACACAATTATTGCTTGTTGGCGATAAGCTGCCTAACGTCTTGATCCGCTTTTCAATTTGATATTATTAAAGAAAAGTTCTCTGGCCTCAGGTTAATTCGCCGGTGAAGGAAACCCATCAATAGCCCATTTTAGCATCTTCAACCAAAGGTCACAGGAAACATTGCCCCAATTGGCTGAAGAAAATCTCTACAACAAGGGGTGAGCTGAATTCTAGTTGTATAGTGGATTGCCATTCTTATAATCGCATTAACACCTAACCACGAGATGCACACGCACCCGCACCGATATCAGTCCCACCAGCAACAATCGTGTTCGGCCAACCGAAAATCCTTCAAATTAATTTTAAGCACAATTTGCACGTGTCTCGCGACAAATAGAGCCACAGCCAACAAGGGGTGGGGTTAGGGTTCTATCCGTATGCGCTTACTGCGATAAGAAAAGCGACCAGAGTTGGGGTGTGATTTTTAAAATCCTTTTTTCCTTTTCACATCTCTTTGTCGTTGATGGAGAATTTTTAATCTCCTCCAAGCAAATCGTTCTCGGATGTCGCTTGTTCCTTCTATGGCGATTTGTTTTCAAACTTGAAAATTCATCGCCGATTATTAAAACCAATCTATTGGGACGATAAGATAGCGAACTTCACTGGGCGTGATTCAGATATATATCTCGCACAGTTCATCTAATATTTTGAGTGCGCAAAGTGATTTTTATAGGGAAATACTTTCATTCATGCATTTTATTGATTTAAATATATATGTACAAGAATTTTTGCCTTAACAATTATCAAGTCTTTTCATTTGCACATGTATGTACCTACATTTTACACACACAACTTAGAATACTTGGAAGAGAAATTTACTTATCCTACCTAACCTAAGCCTGATATTCATTGTTTACTATGTTTACAAATCACCACCCCAGTCGTCGACGAACTCTCCGCTACTCAGGCTTCGTTCGAAGGATCTGATTCTTCGATACCATTCTGGGTCATTTTTCGACGCCAGCTCTGAGCGTCCAGTTGTATTTCGATACAAGTACTCTGCGATACCATGTCCCTGTATGCCGTCCACTGTGCACGAAACAAACTGTTCGTAGACTTTTGACTCCCAATCACCGCCCACATAGCGAATAGCACACTCCTCCGATTTTATTTGGACGAAGAACTTGCGCTCTAAGGTTTCCACGATAAAATTCTCATGAATCGGCGGCACTCCCTTCTCCCCATAAGAGTACAGCTCGAAGTTGCAGCTGGTGATGGGTGCGTATCCCCCTGTGGGCGCACAAACATACCCCACCTTTAGCGACGAAAGGAAGAACGACGGTTGACTGAGTATTCCCACCACTAAATTCGTTCCATCGTCGAGGAAGAGAGCGAAGTATACATATCTGTAGATGGACGAGAGACAGCGTTCAGTGCCGAAGCTGTGATCTCGGAAAGACCGGAGGTTTAGGGCGATTTTTGGCTCGTCTCCCAGCTGAAAGCTTCCGTTTAGTTGCCCCGACTGCTCATAGTGAGTTCGTTTTCCTAGAATTGTGTCCACATTGCGGACCATGTGAAAGAACTGGTCATCCCAAGCCTCGCGAGCTACAGAGTCCGCAATAACCGAAGAGCTCAGGTTCTTGTTGTAGTCAAAGTGTTCGATTTCGGAGCGAAACTCACCGTCGAACTGAAAGGCAAACTGACTCGTGCCCTGTTTGACTTCGCCGCTGTAGACAACCTTCCATCTTCGCATACTCTCCAGGGGATATATGTTGAAGCCTTCAGCTGTAAATCCTTCGCTCTCACTTCCATCAGCTGTGGCAAAGTGCACCATATCGGGCAGATTGGGCGACGAAAACAGTCCCCGGCCGGGAATCCACAAATACATGCCGGCCTTGATTATGCCCCTGCGCCGGCGCTCGACGGTGATCATAAATTTATACCCCTCCTCGTTGGCCCCGAAAAATGACACGACATCGTACGAATTTGGGTTACTGCTTAAGGCTTGGGCTCTATCCACCGATTCCAGATATTTTGTTGAGTTCAGCTCATCCTCTCGTTCGTAGAAAATCTTCTGCCGCCAGTAGCGCAGGAACTGTAGTGCTAGTAGGTACTTGAGGTAATAAAGAATTCCTTTCTTTGGATAGACGCCGAATATGAGCTTGGATTTCTTGCGGAGTAGCAGAATAAATGCCGCTATAAACGCCAAAACGAATGTTAAACTTATTGCAATGCTTGTAGTGACGTGCATCGTGTCGCCGACTTAACTGAAACACGTTTGTTAATGTTCTGATGGTTACTGAGCAAATTACTGGCACTGACCGAGAAGATATAGCCTAGCGGCTTGGATTTCCCTACTTGAGATACGGATGGTTTTGCTTGATATCTTCGATTAGGATTCTTACTTTTTCCTGTTCAACGGTAGTCGATATGGATTAGTTTTGATTATATTATTATTCTTATAGCAGATAACGTGCAAAAGAACTTCAATGGCGAAAGTACGCTGTGAGTAACTCCCTCGTCGCAATAATCAGCGCACAAAGTCGTTTTATATTCGTACGCCTTGAGTTGGCCATAAAAATACACATGTGTGTGTAGATTGCATTTTAATTGCGCCGGTTAAGCAATATCTCAAGTTTGTTTTATGTGCCGAAAAAACAATATTTTTTTATTTGTATTTTTGTTAAGCAACATTACCACAGGCGAGGTACCTTCTTTACCTTCTTTAACAACAGCCATCAGCCAGCTATAAAATCAGTATAACTGCAACTGAATTAAAATTGGAGCTCAAGCTTTTTGAAACACAGCGCAAAACGAGGTTGGGAAACGGCTTCAGAGCTATAGCTGTTCCCTCTGCCTTACAAGCCTATAGGAAGGGAAAAAAGCGCTGAAAATGGCGAACTTCAGATGGAACGCCAAATCTGTGAGTATAACTACAAGAAAACTGTAGCCTTCAATGAAGTCAGGGCAGAGAGGCTCATCCGGAAGGATTATTGAAGGTCCATTTCTACCATCGTAGGAATTAAAAAGGGGCACAGAACTCTGCAGGGAAAGAAGAAGAATTTTTTAGACTGAGATGGGGAGGGTGTTCATGATTACAGAACCAAAACACCAGACGCAAATTTGTTGGAAGGTATTTTTTCCAAGACCAGATCTCACCTTTAGTCAATTCGTTCAGCTCTCTGGGTAAATGGGTGCTCTGTGACAGTTGCAACAGCTTTACTTATATACCACCAGGTGGATGCATTGTCCTTTTTCCCGCAAAAACCCAAATTACGACCTATGGTTTTTTCCACTGCGCCACCTCTCGCGAACGTCTGACAAGCATCGGAGAGTATAACAATCTTGAAATATCTTCTCAATTAACCGTTTGGATTCGGCATGAAATTATAGATCACTCGTTCCAAAAATGAAAAGCGAATTGTTTTTTTTTTTTTTTTTTTTAATGGGCCAGTTACAAAACTGTTGCGGAATATTATTTGCAAATGGGAACTGTAGTATATAATACTGTACTATATTACTACTGGAATTTCTAATATGAATTATTAATAATAGGTAGTTCCTATTTTGTATAAAATTAATAGAAGTATTTATATCTGCTATCTTCTTCTATATTCTTTCTTCTGTCTTCTATAATATACTTGCTGACCCGGAGAACTTCGTTCCGCCCGAATCCATATAAAAATTGAGCCTTTAAATTATGTTCGTTTGTCGCCGATTCACGCCCTAACGCATTTACCAATTTTAACCAAACTTTCACACATCTTTGGTATTGGTCTATATATGATATTTTTCTAAAGTTTGGTTGCAATTGGTAAACGTATGTTTGTGTAATTTGTTTACAAGAAACGGTGCAAATAAAAATGAGATATTATGAGAAATACATTTTTGTTTTGCCAAATCACTTTTTTCGAACTTCCAGTCGGTATTTTTCAGTTTTCTCAACATTTTGAAAAATTGTAGTTGTACGGTTCCTACGCTGGAATCGGAAAAATTATGCGTGCGTGAAACAAAAAAAAACATGAATTTGAGTAAATTTTTGTTTTTTTTTTTTTTCGGTGGCGCTGTTGTCGATATCCTAACCACTCAACCGATTTCAATTGAATTTTGTGGCTGCGTATGGTTGGTTTTAGTTTGAAAGATAGATCGATATTTTGGACTTGCTGGTGGCGCTATTGTCGATATCCTAAACCACTCAACCGATTAAAATGGAATTTTGTGGCTGTGTTTGGTTGGTTACAGTTTGAAAGATAGATAGATAACTCGGGCATGGATCGTGCTTGGTGGATTCGTATTGACCCAAGAAAGGACATATGCTACTTTTTGTCGTGAAAATAAAAGTTTAGATGGGATTGGGGATAGAACTTTGTATGGAGGACCGCATTTAAAAAAAAGAAGATTGAATAGAAATACGGGTAGTGTCATACTTCCAATACAACAAAAAATATTAATAGATATCTTTAATTTTGAATTATTTTGATATGCCGGGTTTACCACTACACAATTTGAAATTGAAAGTCGGCTCAATTATAATTTTGTTGCGCAACCTCAATCCACCGAAATTTTGTAACAAATCAAATGTCATGGAATAAGCGACAATTTTGAGTGGAAAATTCAAAGGAAAATATTCTAATTCCACGGATTCCGCTTATTCAGTAAGATTTGCATTCGTATTTAAGCGTATCAAATTCCCGTTTGCTATGACAATTAATAAGTCTCAAGGACAACCGCTGGAATTTTGTGGAATCAATCTTTAATTCCCATGTTTCTCCTAAAGTCAAATGTATGATCTTCCGCTTTATACATCGTGTATCGTAAAAGGCAGGTGCATTGTGCATACTCAGTATTATTATTTTCATTACATTAACGAATATGGGCGAAACAAAGATACACATATGTAAGTATCAATTTATCTTATCTTCAATCTTGAAAATAAATTGAAGGTACCAGCGTAGGAACTGCACAACTCCACTTTTTCAAAAAGTTAGGAAAATTTGAAATAAAACCGACTGAAAATTCGAAAAAAAGTGTTTTGACAAAACAACAATTATAAAAATCATTAAAAAAAAACGTATAAAACGTAACAGTACAAAAAAAATTTTTTTTCCACCGTTTTATGTAAAAAAAAATTGTCAAAATCTTCCAACTCGTAGTTTATAACTTCTCGAACGACATCTTGTCTAGATTTCCTGAAAATATCTTTGTGTCATCATTTTGGACAACAAATTGCCACTCATGAGCAGACACATATCCTCGATCAAAAAGTTACTTAATGTAACATAGTAAACATAATTTATTAGAACAAACTTTCTAGGTACCTATAGGTATTTAAAAAAAAAAAACTTTCAAAATTGTCAACAACAACAATTTGGTTGGATTTATAATAAAATAATTGACAACAACAATTGCTTTTAAAATTTAAAATATATTTTTTTCGTATTTAAAGTGTCACTACTCGATTTCTATCCAGTTTCTTTTTTTCCAAAGTGTACAAAAATGAATTTATTGGAATGGCGGTTGAGCCTTCTTTCAAAAATTGATCATACCAATTTATTAACCTTCTCTGCATGGTCTATTAACCAACAAAAAAAACTAAATCAAAATCGGATGTATGTGGCAGTCGGTAGGCTGTCACACACACATTTATCAAGTTATTTTTATATATATAGATAGATAATACATAATAACATAGAAGTGCAGAATTTTGCATGCAGTGGAAATAGAACCCACACCTTAAAATGGGAGTGAACACATGTAAATTCAGAATGCGTTGCAGTACTGCAAGTTGTCGCTATTTCTAAATCCACTGCAAACGACAATGCCACCACAACACAGAAAAATGCGTTTGCCGTTTATCTCAAATATTTTGCGGCTGACACAAAAATGGAAGAAAAACTAATAGAATTTTCAACGAAAACATTCACGCTAATTCTGAGATTCGATCGAATAGAGCAGCGGTTCCCAAAGTGTGCTCCGCGAAGGATATCCAAGTGCTCCACGGATAGTTAAAAAAAAAGAAGAAATAGGTACCTAACAAAATTCCATTACACTAGTTAATTTTGTGCTTCTGAACTTGTAATTTTGATGGCTGCAATCGAATTTTAAATGCTCATTTAAAAGAAATCAACACATACCTACAAAAAAAACTAAAAAAAAAAATTCGTGTAAAAATATGTGGTATGGGATGATAATATCAAAATTATGTAGGTATTTTAAACACGTTTTTATTTATTAATTTAGAGGATTACACTCGATTAAAATCTTTATTAATAACTATCAACTTATCCAAGAAAACGACGGCGTCCAACAACTATTTAAATTCCCAACAGCTGTCATCCCACCTTCGTCGTTAAGTTGGGTGCAGCTGTTGTCGTCGAAATGGGTGCGTCTGACAAGTAGTCGTCAATGGGTGCGTCTGGCAAACACCTTCATACGTTGAAAGCACAGATGGCGCTTTTACATAAGTTTACAACTCGGCCAATCTGACAATTGATCGACCTCGAACAAAAGATAAACTAAATACTTATCAATAATCTCTACATATTACTCCAAACTTATATCTACGGCAAGAGGGTCACTTGGACTCTCAATAGAAACAGCCTCTTCATTTCGGTCTAACAACCATTTTCGCATTCTATTCGCCTCAACAACACCATCGTACGGAAGCTGAGTCAACTGGCAGTTTTCAATATCCCGCAATACATATCTGTCATGTCCGAGAATCTTACATACGACATAAGGGCCACGAAATTTCGGCAAAAACTTTTTATTCGTCCCGACGGCAGTATCAACGTTACGCATAACAACAAAATCACCGACTTTATATTCTTTAACTTTTTTACTGTGCCTAAGAAAATAGTCTAAATTATATTTCTGAGACTTATCAATCTCTCCTGAAGCTTCGGCACGAATTTGATCTAAATTACGGCAGCTCTCGGAAGCCATCTTTTCCTCTAGATGTTCCGTCATTTCATCTATTATTTCACCCCTTTGGCTAACACCAAACAATAGCATACTAGGTGAGTTCTTCGTCGTGCTATGAATAGAATTATTAATAGCGTACTCCACCTTTAGTAACTTACTCGACCAATCGGCATGATTTACCGGCTCACTCAATTTTCCCAGCATAGACTTGATAACCCGATTGACTCTTTCGACTTGCCCATTTGCCTGGGGTGAAGCCACGGCAACCTTTACATGTTCTATATTTCGTTTTATTAGAAAGTCCTCAAATTCGAAAGAGGTAAAGCATGTACCTCTATCTGACACAATGCGTCGCGGTCTGCTATAATACTGAAAGTATTTATCTAATGCGGAAATTACTTCTATTGTACTCGTCGAGTTCGTAGGATATAGCTTTACGAATTTTGTAAAAGCATCTATTACTACCAAAATATGCTTCCTTTTCGAACTAAGGGACGGCAAGGGACCAAAGTGATCCACATGAATTGTGTCAAACGGCAGAGGGTTTTTAGGAATATTATACAAGTTCCTCTCGCTAGAACGGACCGGCATAGCGTACATAATGCACTTAATACAATTTTGGATAAATCTTTCAATCTTTCGTCTTATGCTCGGAAACCAGTAATGCATAGCAATCTTATCGTAACATTTCTCCAGCGCCTGATGACCTAGTTTTTCATGAATCAACCGTATAACATTATCTTCCATTTCATTCGGCACGAATAATGCCTTTCTTCCACTTCTCTTCACTCTATATACAAGTCCATCCCTCAATTCAAAGTTTTTGACTTCTTCAACCTCCATTCGATCCCGTAATTCCATAATTATTTTGTCCCGTCCTTGCGCAATTTGGATTTGAAAATCCGTATCATCAACATCCCAAATTGCAGCAACCTGGCACCTGCTAAGGGCATCCACATGTCCCATAGATATACCACTACGATGCTGAATTTTATAATTATAATTTTCAAGTTCTAAGGCCCAGCGGGCAATCCGTGGATTAACTTGTTTCTTTTCTAATGTCATCGTCAGCGAGCTACAATCCGTAACTATTTTGAAGGGTATTCCTTCCAAATATACCCGGAATCGTCTCAAAGCATAAATTATAGCAAGCGTCTCTAGTTCAAAGCTATGATACCTAGATTCGGCAGCGGAAGTTGTCTTAGAAAAGTAAGACACCGGATGAAATTTTCTATCATCTTGCCTTTGAAGCAAGACAGCACCAAAACCAATTGAACTGGCATCACAATGCAGTTCTGTGTCCTTTATAGGACTATAAATAGCCAAAATCGGTGCTTCAATTAGTCTGCATTTTAACTCATTAAAAGCGTCCAAACATGGTTTGTCAAAATCATAGTCGGCATTTTTCTTTAATAAATTTTGCAACGGCTTTGCAATTCGGGAAAATGACGGCACAAATCGTCTGAAATAAGAGAACAACCCAATACAAGAATGCAATTGTTTCTGATTAGTCGGCACTCGATATTCTTTAATAGCGGCAATATGAGAATCACTTGGCGCAATACCTTGCGAAGAAACGGCGTATCCCAAATACTCTATTTCCGTATGACCGAACCGGCATTTCGAGAGATTTAGTTTAAGATTCCGTTGAGTTATACGTCTCAAAACGGTTCTTAGCAATAATTTGTGTTCCTCAAAGTCTGCTGTAGCAATCAATATATCGTCCATATAAGCAACTATTTTACCCGAATCAATTAAATCTCGGAAAATAACATTAATAAACCGCTGAAAAACGGCCGGAGCATTTTTCAACCCGAACGGCATTTTTAAATACTCCCACATGCCATTTGGAGTAACGAACGCAGTAAGAGGAATAGATTCCTCAGAAACCCTAACTTGATGGAATCCGCTTTTCAAATCTAGGAGCGTAAAATATTGTTTTCCTTCAAGATACTCTATACAATCTTCTATAAGCGGCAAAGGTTGATTATCCCTAATGGTTTTTTTATTGAGACCACGATAGTCCACACACATTCGAAGTTCTCCGTTCTTCTTTTTTACTAACACAATAGCAGACGCATACGGCGAGTTACTTTGTCTAATAATACCGTCTTTTTCCAACTGATTCACTATTGCCTGCACTTGAGTTCTTTCAAAGTAAGACAGTCGTCGGGGAGAACAGTGGAACGGAACATTATCAGTCAGATGAATCTTCATTTCATAATCTAACGGTTCTACTTCAATATCTTTCGGCAACACATAAGCATCTATAATTAAACTATTCAGTTCGGCACAGCACAATTTACCCAATTTATGATCAATATTCAAATCTAATTCGTCAGACACAACTTCAATATTAAATATATCCGGCATTTTATAGTACTCGTAATTAGTCTCAGTTGCCTCAACTTCCAATACCATTTCAAATCTTTCTGGTTTATTACCAACTAGCGAACACTTATTCCCGATGAGGCTATATCTATTAAGAGTTGTAAGAAGTTCATTTGGCAAAACAAATTTATTATTTCTATTTATAGCAACCAACTTTTCTTTAGAGTATCTAACCTTTACTCTTGTCAAATGGATACTAAAAGCATACAAAAAATTACGTCCAAAAATAATCGGTAGAGCCATACTTTCATCTGGGACAATATTAATTTTTATCGTCTTTATTTTATTATGAAATTTTGCTTTACATTTCATTTCTCCTAAAACATTTAATTTGTTTCCACCCACCCCGTAAAATGAGGATTTCGGAATTTTCAATCGTCGCAGCAACTTAACCGGGACATACGAAGACTTTATAAAACTAGTTGGGCTGCCCGTATCAAAAAGAGAAAGGAACTTCATGAATTCTACATCTTTTGCCAAATCAACTTCAAAAGCGACACTCACCCAATTTACAGCACCAACTACTTCGCTTAAACTTTCATCGTTATCAGACCCTACTTTCGAAACGGCAGCAACTTGTTGATTACGCTTCGGAACGGCAGCGGCAGACAGCATCTTCTTCGGGTTCGGGCACGTCCTGTGGTCATGTCCCATCTCCCAACATCGGAAACACGACCCATTTCGGCGCAAAGGGTGTGGACAGTATGGTTTAATATGCCCCGTCTGTGAGCAATTAAAGCATAGTACGGCATTTCTATTAACATTCGGCTTGGTTACAGCGGCAGGTTTCGTCGATACGGCATTAGAAATACATCCTGATGTACTCGTAGCACTTTCCATCAAATATTTCTGCTGATAGCGATTAACGAGTTGTTTCAGTTCGTCGATGGTACGAGCACCTAACAGCAGATTAACATTGGATATGTTACTACCCATCCCGTCTATGATGAAGTCAATGATCTCCGTTTCACCAATGTCGGATCGTTTGGCAATCGCCTGCATGTTTAGAATGTAGCAATGCAGCGACTCTTCTTGTTTTTTCCACTTCCTTAGGGCTAGCATTCTGTACACATCCTGGCGAGACACAGCTATGTCGAATTCTTTTAATAGTGCTGCCTTCAGTTCGCTATAATTAAGCGCCACCGTCGAGAGTAGGAACACTTTAGCGGTTCCTATTAGTGAACGTCTCAAGCTCAATAATTTAAACCTTTCATCGGCATTTACCGTCTGCATAATTTCTTCAAAATCACGGAAAAAATGTTTTACCGAATGGCTTACGTCATCGCCATCAAATTTTGGAATGGCGTGCTCAATTTCGCCAAATTCCGATCGTCGTTCGGCAGGAGGGGCGGCATCATTCTCCAACTCTTTAATCTGCTTCCGCAGCTTCAGCACTTCGAGACGCTTACGTAGCTCGCTTAATTCCTCATCCAACGCGGCACTTCTCAGTTCCTCGGCATCGTCGGCTTCGGTATCAACGTCATCGGCAACGTCATCGGCATCGGCATCGGCATCGGCATCTTCCTCGCTTGCCGCAGATAAATTGTTGCTTTTGTTGACTTCACTGTGGTGCAGTCTCTTTAACTGGGCCGTGGTAGCTGTTTCGGGGAATTCTACGCCAGCTTCCCTGAGCGCTTCTACCAACTGCTGTTTTGACAAGACACGCGGCATTTTAACACGTTTAATGTAATTATTATCAGAATTTTTAATTAAATTTTATTTTATTTCACAGGCCAGTGATATTCTGACCCCACATCTGAGTTTTAAACACGTTTTTATTTATTAATTTAGAGGATTACACTCGATTAAAATCTTTATTAATAACTATCAACTTATCCAAGAAAACGACGGCGTCCAACAACTATTTAAATTCCCAACAGCTGTCATCCCACCTTCGTCGTTAAGTTGGGTGCAGCTGTTGTCGTCGAAATGGGTGCGTCTGACAAGTAGTCGTCAATGGGTGCGTCTGGCAAACACCTTCATACGTTGAAAGCACAGATGGCGCTTTTACATAAGTTTACAGTATAGGGAATCTCCGAAAATAGCATACGTGCAACGAAGTGCTCCGCGAAGACATTTTCAGCTAAATAGTGCTCCGCGACTAAAAAAGATTGGGAGCCGCTGGAATAGAGTATTCCTCGAATTTAAAAGTTTCACGCGAATGAATTCCCCACATTCTAAGTTTCGAGGGAAAGGAATTCATTATCGAATGATTTCACTGGATGAATTTGATTTTCGAAATCAGCTGTTTGAAGTTTTAGCTGTCAGATTGTAAATTGTTGTTGCTGCTGAAACCTTTTGCAATATCCGGATTTATCTCCATAAGCTTAATCAACATTTCAAATTGCCCGTGGTTCGTCCATTTGGATTGCGACCCGCGATTAATACAAATAAATAATTTTTTTTTTTTTTTAAGAAACAAATGTTGCTTCCAAGTTCATAATATGCGTTTTATATACATTTTCTGATAAAAGTAGCAACATTTCTTTCAATTTATTAAAAAAGTATTCAACTTACATTTTTAAATAGGTACAGCTTTCATTCAGAAATTTCCGCTCGAATAGAATTTGACATTTAATTCAATACAATCGAAACTGAGAATGCGGGGAGAAATGAACAAAAAATGAATCTCTATCGAAATCGAAAGTAGGAATGTCAGTTGTAAAATTGATATTATTCGGAAAGACTATCACATTAAATTACATTTGGTATAAAAATCACAGTTTGTTAATATTATTATGATTACCTTTTTGTACAAGAAAATTTTTATACAAAAAAATCTTGCTAAAAGGCGATTTTAATGTGGTGTTTACATTGTGAAATGTAGACATATTTTTTATGAAATTAAAAAAAAAATCTAGTTTGATTGTTTATTGCAACATTTTCTTTTTTCTCACGGAAAGCTTTTCCGGACACCGAAATTTCCTAAAAAGAGAAAGAACTCTCATGATATAAGAGCACTAGTGACAGCCTATGATAGTTTCTCTTTCTCTCTCAATATTTCTCTCACGCTGTGCCAACTGTCAACGGGTGCGACGGACCGAAAAGTAGAAAGTAAACCTACTTTATCCGTCGCATCCGGCACGTGCGCTGCTTATGGGTCACCTTCCATAAGCTACTGTGTATTCTATTGAACTGTCAGTCGAAAACGTTGCCGCAACGGACGCGACGGATTCTATGGGTTGGGCCCTTCAGTTTTCATTTTCAACTAATTTAATTACAAACAAAAACAAATCAGCTGCTTCGGCGAATGACAGTAGCTGTGTGCATGCATGTCAAACAAATTTCTGCACATGTGTTTTGCTTGCAGTACTGCATGCTTCACTGCGTCCAGAAATTCTTCACATGTGTTTTAGGCATTAGGAAGGTACCTCCTATGGAAAATATTCTCGAAATAAATATTTTGCTCTAAATTTTCATAGCGACGTATTAAAATCTAAATAATGAGTAAAACTTATTTGTCGTTTTGTCGTTTATAAAAAAAACGTAAATATCGAAAATTGTGGTACTTATTTATGTAATAAATATTTAAAAAGTTATGGTCAATTTTCGACCACAAGCGAGACTAGTACCTATATAATATATTCACCCCTATTACAGAATCCGATGAATGGTCTGCGGATGGCTTCCGACAACTTCAGTTTTTGCTATTATAGAATCCGCTGTAAAAAGTGAACGGATGTCGGTTATGTAGTTTGGTTTTGTTTATGTGGTATTCGTTTGGGCGCTCTCAGATCACTTTTTTTGCTCTCAGAGCAGTTTTTATGTTCGTTTGGTACCAAAAAAAGCAATCTTTTCCAGATTTCAGAGCACTTTTGCGAATCTAGATATTTTCTTAGATTTACCAATTGAGTTTGACAACTGGTGGAGGGCGTTTAGGTTTTCGTGATTTTGTTCTAAAGCAAAGAAGGCATTGCATCGGGTGAATCTATTTGTGTGAATTATTTATGTATACCTACATAATTTAAAAATCAATCGGGAAGTTAGTTTAATATTGGTCGATGAATACCGCCCTTAGTTTATTCTTCCGGCGGATTTGATAATTATATTTATCGCGGTGTGAATAGGCTGTGGATCGACGAATAGACATAGACGAATTTTAAGAATTTGTGAAAATTTCAAAATTAAAATCATCAACTGCATGCGTGACACCCTATACAAAACCTCAAATTGTGTTGAAAGGACCCCCTACACAAGTACACAAGAAACGAGTTTATAAACTTACATGAACGCACCTTAATTTCACAACAAGTCTCTTCAACATTTTGTGTTTTGTATTTAACTATGATAAAGCGACATACAATTATTTTTATTCTTGCGAAATCACAAGTCACAAACCCGAATTCATATAACTGAACCGCACTGTTACACCATTTGGAATATAATAGAATTCGTTCACCCGGTGCTTTTTTGACAAGAGGTAACTGACACTACACAGTCATCGAGGTGCGTTTAGCAATGGATAGCAACGCGTACAGAAGCTGGGAGATGTCAAAACATTATACCCACCCCTCAAAAATCCAACTTACCTTTCCCGTGTTTATGACCAGCCAAAGCCTCTTGCAAATTTTTATTAATTTTCCCTAAAATCCAGCTTCAGCACATGGAATATACAAAATTGTACAGAGTTTTATAAAATCAATTGTTTGTGTACTATTAATGAGGATATACGACATCTAGTTCATTGAACTGTGAACAAAATAGGTCGATGAAAAACGCGATTTTTCATCAAAATTAAGTGTAAAATTATGTTTTTTATATACTAAAATTTTGTTAGAAGCACAAACAGTATTAATTCAATACAATGGATCCGATATGTGAGGAAAAAATAAACTATTTGCAAAAGTATGTTCCGTTTTTAGCCAATATAATCGAGCTATTGGCCAACGATAGTGAGAAGGAGGGCAAGTTGGCGCAAATGCAATTGTTGTATGACTTATTAAACAAGCCGGACATTAGGTAAAAACTTCCATGAATATCTGCGACAATAATTATAATGTTTTTTTTTTTTTTTTATTTGTTTTATAATTGTTTTAGTGTACAAATTGAAACACTAGAAAAGTGCGAAGAAGTTCTGAGCCGTGTCTTTGGAAGTGGCGAAGAAAAACATGTAAGAGACAAATTTGTCAGTTTCTTTTTACACTTAGTTATTTGCATACTTAATAAAAGGATAAAGCCGGAATCGACGATAAAAAAGAAGAAAACATTCCAAATGTGCCCGACTGTTTATTAAAAAATGAAGTCTTGCCAGAAGTTGAGGACAGTGCTGTGCAGGAGACGGAAGAAAGCGTCACAGAAGTATGCGAAAATGTAAGTGCCGGAAGTCAGTATATTAAATCAGCTCACATGCGTGTACTTTTTTCTAGGTGAATGGATGTTCGGATGAAAGAACCAGTGCCGAAACAGAACACTCTTCGCACATAGAAGCCGAAAGCACTGAAGGAAATCCTGCAAAAGTTGAATTTGTGCCTATGGATACACAGTCTGTGCCAGATGTACCGGAAGCTGAACCTGATGTAGCAAATGGCAATGACAAATCAGAGGCCACCCAAAATGTTGAAAATAGTGAAGACGAAAAGATCTGCGATATAAAAGAGAAGAAAACGGAATGTAGTCCAGAAGAGAAACTATCTGCAGAAGGCGCTGATCCAAACACTAAAACGGAAGACAGTGAAAAGCCATCAAACGATGACCTAAACGACGACCCTCCTGAAGAAAATAGTCTTTTGGTGGCTATTAAAGACGCAGCGAATGAGGAAACCCATGCAGAAAAGTTAGGCCGTAAAGTAGATGAAAGTGATACTTTCATTCTTCCGGATGATGGCGAGTCCCCGAAATCTGCTGTCGAAGAAGTTAACATTGTCGTCCAGGAAACTGCCGACAAACAGGAGGAGAATTTCGTAGCGGACACAGAAAATGCAATTGAAGAACAACAAAACGATGTTATCAGACAAAATGAGATAGAACACTTACCATTTAAGATCATTTCAGCCGAAAGTTTAGCTATACAATCAGTGCAGTCACTGAGTGAAGCCGATGTCGGTTTTGACAATAAAGAACCAGAAACCACACCTAACAATGCGGAAAAGGAATTAACTGTCGCTGCTCAAGAGGAGGGAGATAACAATGCCGAAGACCTGGATCCATTGGATACAATGCTTAATCCGCCAGACGATCTGTTGAATACTACTGAAACTCTGCCTGCATTTGCACTCACAGAAAAAGGCCCAGCAAGCTTAGATCAGACGAAAGCCGATGAGAAAGAAGACGGTGATGATGATGATGTCCTTCTAATAGAGACGCGCTCGTCCCCTATTTTCATTGACTCTGACCCTGAGGATGAAGAAAGCTTGAAACTACATCGTTCCCTTCCTATTATGCCATCAAAGCCTATTGTGGCCTTACCAAAAGCACAGCAAAAACAACAAAAACCTAGCGCTCGCAAGTCGACTTCAGTTGTTATGGATACTCTTCGTCATATCATTAAGCGGCACAATGTTTCAATAAGAAAAGTTTCAACTCCTAGCAAACCAAAACCAGTTCGTGACACGGGCTTCCTTCTCAAAAAGGACCCGAAAGCCCTGATGGAAACAATTAGTCTTCTGGACTCAGATTCAGACGATGAAACCTTAAAAAGAACCCAAAGCTCCAAGTCAAACGACGATGATGTCATCATTGTTAGTTCGACAAAAGGCAAGATATCTCCCATAAAAAAAAATGCACTAGTCCCATCGCATAAACAGACCACTAGGATGCCAATAAAGTTGGTCAACAAACTGACAGGAAAGCCAACGGCCCAGACTAACTTCTTGAATGCTATTAACCTTCAACCGGCACCCAAATCTAGCTCAAACCCAGCATCATTCTCAGCGCAGCTTTCTAATAAGAAGGTCATTATTCCAAATGCATTTTACGGAAATCCAACATACAACCGAAAGGCCCCTTCTACGTCAGTGGTGTCGGCAAGCTTAGACGAATCATCTTCAAACGACTCGCTGCAGCGCAATTCTGCTGCTTTCCCGACCGTGGCCATTCGCCAGGCTCACGATAAGTTTCTGAAAGAGTGGCTCGATAATTTTCTTACAAACTTTGCAAGCCCATTGCAAATTGCTTCTCATGCTTGCTTTGTTTTGCTTCAACGTGTCTTGAAATACCGCTTTTTCCAGCGACTCAAGGACACCAGAGTCAACCTAAACACCTTGGCAAAAAACTCTGTTGCTGAAACTATGGACATCCAAATGCTATTGGACCTGCGGAGTGTGTTCATAGAGAATGACAATCTGACCGACGCCGGCCGAAGATTTTGTCGATTCGCTACCAATGAGGCATTTGGCAAGCCTGTCGCATTGACAACGGATTCGAGAACTGGCAAAGTAACATGTCGCACTAGGATAGGTTTCAAGGCAGAAACTGTTGTTGCGACTCAGAAAACTACCAAACTCAGCATTATGGGGAGGCCAAAAGCTGTTTCGGAAGTCCCGCCGCAGCAACGTCAAACTGAAATAATCGCCACAGTGACTTCTGCCAACGCAAAGCCGTCAAATATCGTACCAGCCGTTTCTTATGCCCCGAAACGCAAAAGCAAGTTTCGCAAGCTAAGTAATGGCACTCTTGTGACCGATGGCGATGACAACGATTACACTCCAAACATAGGCGACATAGTCCCCGAGGAAGAAATCGTGACCGAGCGTAAGAAATCGTTGCGCACGAATCGTACAAAGCGAAAGGAAGCTGGATTCACATACAGCGAAGATCACGACGACGAGGAGTTCGAGGCGCTTGCCAAGAAGCTCGAAGATAAGAAGAGAGAAGAACTGCGGCTGGCGGAGGAGAGAGAACTCGAAAGGGAAAAAGAATGGGAGCGGAAAACGAAAAAGACTGTAGCGAAAAAGACGACTTCCAAGCGTCAGGGAAATAATGTTGGTAAGTTTCCTAGTTTGCGGCTTATCAATAGATCCTTGATTAGTGAACCTCCACTAGACCCAGCGAAAGGACCCTCGCGCAAGAAACTTCGACTAGCCGATACAGAAATGCTGGGCAATGCAGATGATGATCTCCTGACGCCCACGTGGGTAGAAGCCGAAGGGGATGATGGTGAAGCTGATAGCTTATTAGATTTCGCCGACGAGCCTCAATCCCCGGAATCACAGGTATCCTATGAAGACAATAACGTTGTTGAACTGGATCCAGTTACGACCGTACCTGAAGACTCTGACAACAGCGATACCCATTCCTCGATATTTGACGTCAATACGAATAAATCGCTGAAAAATACAGATCGCTCTCTGCACGCACAAAACCAAAGCTTCGACTTTTGTGTACATTGCCTGAGGAGAGTGTCTCGTACGGTGCACCACTACGTAAACGAACATCGTTCGTCGGAAGTGTTCACTGCGCGTCTTCGCACTAGAGATATACGCCGCCTATTAACCACGAGCAACGTGGGCTTCGTGCATCTCTACAAAGGCAACCAGCAGCAGTATGCAGCTCACTGCATTTTCTGCGACAAGGAGGTGAAGTTCCTGTATCCGTACTGGTTCGAACACTTCACTATGCACACAGGCGAGTACAGCTTCAAATGCAGCGGCTGTCATATCCGAAAGCCAACGAGAAGTCTCCTTACCAATCACCTACAATCTGGTGCTGGTTGCCCAAAGAAGGGAAAGGCAGTGAAACTGCACTTCTTCGATACCAAGTCGAATCAAATCGAGGCCAATGTTTGCACCCTATGCAATTACACTCAGATGAACCGAAAAAACGTATTACGCCATCTTCGGACCCAACATGGTTTGGACACGATTGCAGAAAATCACATTATCAAAGTTGTGCTGCTTCAGGTTTCTGGGCCGTTCCGGGACCAAAACGAGATTGCCAATGATGCGGCACAATTGTCCCTACTGCAGCACTCCGACGACGAAGAAAATGGCATCAATGGCGATGCCTTCGATGAGACTTCCCTGATGATGCAAAACGACTTCACCGACAATGATGACTTGTCGTTTATGATATGCGGCATGTTAGACGTTCAAACGAATATTTCCGCCGAGACTGGAGAGCTCCTAACAAATGCTGACACACAAAATACTGTAGATAACAAATAATTCTCGATTCCTCTTATTTTTCCTTCTTTCCTCCCCAGTTAGGCTAGGACTTCATCTTGTTTGTAAGGAGTTTGTACCAACTATTGATTTTGACTTCTATATCGATCAGTTATTTTCATTATTTTATGTTTTATTCTTTAAGAATATGCGTTCATGCAATTAAAGGCTGCTGTATGACCAAGGCAATCGGATTGTTAGTACCAAGTTCGGATTCATTATGGTTATCAAGTTTTTTTTTTTCGAAGGCGGCAATGAGGTGCTGTTATCCAGCCGATGCACGAATATATTGTAATGCAAGTGACAGAACTCGAAAGAGCCGTTAATAACCCAAATTGCGTCTGTCAATTAACGGTAAAGTTCAAAGAAAACAAAAGCTGAGTGTTATTTAAAGATTATTTTGAACGCAGTCGTAGTATATACAGAAGTGGAACCAATTTAAGGTTTCGCGAAAATGTCAAATGTCCTACGAGAGGAGCCTATATTCAGAGCTGTAAGAATTATGGCTGATATTTGGTGAATTTGAAGGTAAATTCTATCTTTTACAAACTTTGATTGGCCGAATAAAAAGCGTATGTAGAAGAACACATTTTGCTGACTCAACATATGGTAGGGTCGACCTTTATGCGGTAGCTATTCAGTGTTTTTATTTTAACTATTTGTACCGCTCCAAATTTATATTTACTATCAATTACAAATGCAGTATGCTCCTTCATATTATGATTTCCCATTGTCTTGGCCACAACTACTGTTTGAGCAACATTTTTAAGTTGCATTCACTTTCAAATCCTTTTTGCATTGGTTTGTCTTTAGTATATATACCTAAGTTTAGTTGATTTGATCATAATAATTATATAAATAAAATAGAGAACATTTTTGTAATAGTTGGAAAAGTGTATAGATTATTAAAAATTTAAAATAATAAATATCTATTAAAAGAAAATAAGAAATAACTATATTTTAAGAAATTCCCTAATAAAACTAAAACGTTTGAATATCGGTGTGGTTTTTGATGTTTGTCAGGAGAAATTTCGCATTGGCTGCTTCGTTTTGCTTGATTCTTCAGATCAGCCAGCTTTATCTGCGCAGTAACCGTGCTCCCGCAATGCAATAAGATAAGACTCTGGGAACTAAACCCGGACTCGACGAAAGCTGCGTGGAGCCACGCTTCCTGAGGGCAACATGGGCCGGCTTGGTTCCCAACTTAACAATAGACAATTTGGAACTCGCCCCACTTACAAAAGCCGCCTTTATCTACTGGGACAATAATAGGAGTCCTGGGTGGACAAAGGTTTGAGTGCACTTATATCGATAAGAATGGAAGTGAATTCTATATTTATCTATATATTAATACGGAGTTTTGCTCGAGTATGAGGAGTACGTCTGAAGTTAGTAGACTACAAAAGATTGTCTCCAGGGATCCAGTTTCCAAGATCGAACTCATTCGTAATAGAGATGGGGAGATATTGGAAACACTGGATCAGACAAATGAGGTCCTAATGGAGGTACACTTTCCAGGAAGCTATAAGTCAGATCAGCCCTGGGCTCCAAGGAAACAAGGAGCGAACACCAGAAGCGGTCAAGGTCAAGGGTGCGAAAGCAACATTCTCACCCTTCAAAACCGCGGGGCCGGATGGTATATTTCAAGGTCTAATGCAATGGGGAGTAGACGTAATTGCACCAAGGCTCAGGAATATATACGTTGCATGCCTAGCAATAGGCTATATCCCGATTACATGGAGGGAGACAAATGTGGTCTTCCTTCCAAAGCCGGGGAAAAAGGATTACACCGAGGCAAAGGCCTTCAGGCCAGTTAGCCTAACATCATTTCTGTTGAAAACAATAGAAAGGGTGGTGGTGGACTATATGGAGAGTACTGCGCTTAAGATGTGTCCTTTAAATAGAAGACAGCATGCCTACAGGGCAGGCATGGATCCTAGGGATCTTACCGCTATACTTATTTATTAAGAAAATAGCGGCCCTAGCGGCACTTCGTTTGCGTCGAGATGCGAAATGGCACAAGCGTGGTACCATCTATGGACATAGAAAGATCCTGGAACTTGTCAAAAACGAGATTAGGGAGCTGAACATGCCCATGGATGGGATAACAGGGGTGCGTATTATGGAAAGGAATCACAAAACTCGTATTGAGAACGGATTACTTCCAGAAAAAAGGAGTGATGAAACAGTGATTTTCACAGATGGATCCATGATGGATGACGGAGCGGGAGCCGGTATCTATTCAGCAGAGCTGGAACTAGCCCGTCACGTTAGCCTCGGGAATCACACTTCTGTATACCAGGCTGAGATGATTGCATTGCTGCATGCGTTGGACTACTTGCTTGAGAGTCAGGTGGAGGAAAGAAATATCCTTATAGCACTGGACAATCAGGCGGTGATCAGATGCATGGAACAAACAAACATAACAACATCATTGGCATTGGAATGTGTACTTAAGCTCATTAAGTGTTCATCTAAAAATGAAGTAACACTGACTTGGGTACGAGGACACATAGGGATCGAAGGCAACGAAAAGGCGGACTCCCTTGCAAAACAGGGGTCAACTGAAAAGTTGCTGGGACCAGAACCATTCTCTTCAATTGGCAAAGGAATGGTAGAACAGCTGATTCACAAATGGATGGATGGCGGAACACCTGAGAAGGTGGTCAACCGTGGAACAATGTAGACAGGCTAAAATGGCAATTAAGTGGCCGACCTGCTCCACTCAAAGAAGGGTTCTAAGCATGAGTCGAGGAACATTGAAATGGGTGGTGGCTTTGTTAACAGGACATGGTAATTTCGGGTATCACTTAAGGAAGATGGGCCTTAGAGAGGATTATACCTATAAACTATGCCTGGAGGAACCTGAGACAGCGGCACATATACTGTGTCAATGTCCGGCGTTGGCTGGCAAAAGAATGAGGATCTTGGGACATCATTGGGTCGAGACCCAGTCGATGAAGCAGGTCTCCCATAAACAGATGCTAGCGTTAACACTAGGAATTGAGCACAGGGAAGAACTCTGGAGAAAGCCAGAAAGTATCTCTGGGTAAGATTTATAGTGGTAGAGAGACGAAAAGAGACCCGACAATGGTGGTCTGATTCGAATATCTCTCGAAATCTATATATAATACGGAGTTGCCTATAACAGGTGGAAGGAATTAACTACCTGCGAAATTTCACGGAAGCTTTGGCCGGAATATAATGCAGGTCGGACTAGCAAGCTTATACGGTTTGATAGAACGTCGCTGCATAAGCTGGTAGGTGCACTAACAGGGCACAACTTCCTGAGAAACCACACAATGAAATTAAAACTCAAGAATGACGATACATGCAGGGGCTGCGAAGACGAGAAGGTGCATGAGGACACACCTCACTTCCTCTTTCACTGCCCAAGTCTGTCACTTGAGGAACAGAACACTTGGAAGATACCACTTCCATGACATACAGGAACTTTCAGATGGTAATTTATCCAATCTTTACAGGTTCATAAATACATCAGGATGGCTGAACAAGCTCGAGTAATTGGAAGGAACTAACACCATCGCCAACAACATCGGCTTACCCCCCAACAAGGGCATCACAATGGGTCCACATGGACCTAAGTGCGGTACTGCAGGGTTTACTCTGCCGTATCCACCCATTAACCTAACCTATAACGTGCTTCCACCCATTTTTGCATTTTGCTACGAGTCACATAAATATGCCAACACTATATATGTATATTTGAGTAGGAGACAGTATAGAAGTGCACAATATAAACATTTTCCACACATTATGAATTACAGCAGGTAATTTGCATACATTGCACGTAGGAACGTGAAGTTAGCTCGCACTTTTTCTAGAATGAAAAACGTGAAATGCAGTTCGATAGACAATCGATTTTAGTTGTTGGTAGTGAAATTCGTTTCGTTTGTAGATCAACCGTTAGAAAATTAGAACAATTTAAAAAAAAAATCGCAATCCCTTAAAACCGTGTTATCTCTGAAACCGCAGCAAGCAAAGTGAAAAAATTTTCTATTTTCGAAAGTGTTCGACATTACTAATCTAATAAAATTCAATTTTTACCAATCGACCTAACGGATTATGATTTACATGAAATTTAAGCAAAATGTTGGCTTCTAACTTAAGGTCCTCATAACTCAAAAACTGTTGAACTATGAAACTTTACATATTTATTCTATGCACCCTTTTCTACCTGTGATATAAGAAAGAAGACGGCCCGCATTACTGGACACTTTTTATTCGCAATTTATGGGAAGCCTGAAAAGGTTTCGATTGCCTTTTTTTAAGCGCTCCGATATTTCCCCTTCGTTTCCCCTTCACAGCTCCATAGCAATGCAAATATGGAATCGCTTAAAAATGAGCAAATGCGGACTAACTTCACGTAGGTCAAATGTGTGAGGCAATAATCTGCCAATCGGAAGGGAAACATTTTATATCATGGGAAATCAGAGAACATTGTTACATTCAGGCTGGGATTCGAAAAGATAAAACACTATTCTGTTCAACTTTTCTAATAAAATCACTTTATTTACACTTTCTACTTAATCACTTATTTAGTACCACGACAATATCACTTAAATCAATTCTTAAACGTTTCAATCCAATCGCTTTATTCACTGTATTACTTTACACTTATTTATCTCACAACCAATTACTCTTTCGAACTGAACAATCGCGGGCTAAAAATCAACTGTCAACGCCCCTTTTATATCCGCGCTGCCACCTATCAGCGAATATTCCAGAAGTAGATATATTCCAGATGTATATTCCATATCTTCTCTAGATGGTTCTAGAATTAACTAACTTGACAGATTCCAGTCTCCAATTGGAAGTGGAACTTGGAGGGAAACCGAGTGCCCGATTCACCACAATTCCTAAGTATCTGATTCACTAAGTGCCTGATTCACCACAATATGATATTGTTACATTCAGGCTTGGATTCGAAAAGATAAAACACTATTCTGTTCAACTGTTCCAATAAAATCTCTTTATTTACACTTTCCAAATATTCACTTATTTATCTCCAAAACAATATCACTTCAATCAATCCTTAAACGTCTCAATTCAATCGCTTTATTCTATTACTTCACACTTATCTCACAACCGATTACTCTTTCGAACTTAACACCATCGCTTGTTAAAAATCAACTGCACTGTCTGTTGTCAACGCGCCCCCTTTTATATCCGCGCTGCCACCTATCGGCGAATTTTCCAGAAGTAGATAGATCCCAGATGTATACTCCATATCTTCTCTAGATGGTTCTAGAATGAACTAATACAAACTGCAATACAATTCCAGTCTCCAATTGGAAGTGGAACCTGAAGAGGGAAACAGACTGCCCGACTCACCACACGTCCCAAGTGTCCGATTCACCAAGTGCCTGTCACTAAGTGCCTGATTTACTACAATATCGAAAAATTTCGTACTTTATTTAGTTTGTGCGGTGTTAACGGTAACAGCGGTTAAAAAAGCGAATTTTGATACCAAGAATTAATTTGACTTTTTCGGGAACTGTGTTACCCTTTCAATTTCAAAGAATACAATTCCCCGTTATACCTGCATTTGCCATGACGATAAACAAATCGCAAGGACAAACTTTTAATAAAATTGGAATAATGTTGAGGCGACCAGTGTTTTCACGCTTTTAATGGTTTAAAATTTTACGTAAATGAAGAAAATGGACAGGAAAAACGTATTAACAAAAAACATAGCACATATATAGAGAAATTTTAAATATTCATTGATCCACTTTATAATTAATATCTGGGTGACCGAGCTTTGCTCGGTTATTACTATCCGTAATCCCCAATATACCAAATTTCAGTGAAATCGTTAGAGCCGTTTCCGAGATCACAGAAATATATATACAAATGTATATACATACATACATACAAGAATTGCTCGTTTAAAGGTATAAGATTAAAACAAAAACCTTGAACTCAATTTCTATATACAGCACCTCCACCCAGCGATGCCAACCTAGGCTTTTTATGCCTTTTAGGCATTATTTCATTAGCTAAGGCTTTAAGGCTTTTTTGTTTCCAAAAACGCATCTTTTTTCTATTTCAAATATTTATTTATTTTTTGATCTGATGGACTAAAACTGTGTTTGTTTTGTTCAATGCTATTTACCTACCTACTCATGAAACTAAAGTCATGAATTTTGTTCCTATTTCTTCTGTGATTTATACATAATTTAAGTTTTTTTTTTTGGAAATAAAAATTGTTGTTGTTAATTTTGTTATATTTGTGTTTAATTTTTGATTTATTGTTCCAATTTACATAAAAAATTTTTTTAGGCATTATTTTATTGAAAAAGGCATCTTTTTTTCTCAAGTTAGGCTTTTTTTCGTCAAAATTGGTTGGCAACGCTGCTCCACCATCTGTCCATCACCACACCGACACCACACGTCATCATCCATCTGCGCATTTCCTCAGAAAGACATTGTCGCTGTTTTTTTTTCATATGAACGTGCTTGTGCGATGTGCGCCACAAAACCACCCCAAAGCAGAACAACGATCAAGAACCGCGTCTGCTGATAATATTCGATTTGAGAAAATAAATTTATTTTTTTCGTGTTAGATTTTAGGTTGTAGCTCAACTTCTAGAGGACATAGAAAGCTGATTGATGGCTTGAAATAACTATTAAAGTGTTGGCTCTCCTACGTATTTTTTTTGTTTGCATTGATTAAGAATTGTTTGTGTAATGGCGAGTAAAAGGCAATAAAGTCAGAAAAATAAGCTGAAAACGCATGAAAACTCGAAAACACGCGTTTTCCCAAACATAAGACTAATCTAGATCAATTGCTTACCCCCGAAAACCCCCATATACCAAATTTCAGCGAAATCGTTAGAGCCGTTTCCGAGAACACAGAAATATATATACAAGAATTGCTCGTTTAAAGGTATAAGATAAGATTAAGATCAAAAATCTCAATTGTCAATTGTTATGCCCAATTCACAATTCGGCGTTGCACGCGTGCGTGCGTCGGCGCGCTTTGACACGCTTTATCGAAATTTTACGATTTTAAATGCCAAAGCGCGCGAGCAACAATTTTGTAAAACAAAATGCTGCTTTGAAGCGACTACGCGTTAACAGGGAAAATTTTGACAAACTAAAAGTTCTGTTTGTTTTTTGGCTGGAAAATACAAATTCAGAGCAGAATTAAAATTTCAAGTCTACTCTCTTTTTTCTTGAAGCTGTAACTTTTATGCACGAATTGAAAAACGACTCTCCAAAATACAAGAAAATCAAATTTAACAATATATCGAAGCACACAACAACCTTAATACGGATACAAGACCATTGATTAATATTTTTCCTACAAAAAATCTAAAGAAATTAGAAGTTGCCCTACAAAAAAAAATGTTATTCCTCATTTCCACACACTGAATTAATTAATTATGCTTTGAAAAAACATCATATAGCTTTTTAAAAGTTGTGTGTAATAAACTTTAGCGGATCTCTGCCACTCCATCTATAAACGGCACATTCTATGACTTCAAATCGAACAATTCTAAATTCTAAAGTTGTCAAACGCGCGTGATAGTAGAAAGTAGCTCTACTCACGCGTCGCGTTGAACTTTACGATATTTACGGTCTAAAGTCGGCTCAACGCAGTGTTGTTAGCACTCTCTCTTCATTTATCCCACGAAGCGTGGTCATTTTTCCCTTTTCACTATACTGAAAATCCCTTTTAAATCCCACGACACTTTTTCGCCTCAAAATCCAGTTTTTAGAAGTAAAATTTGTTATACAAGGAAAACAAATCACGGTTAATTAACTTTTAGTATACAAATCACAGTTTGTAACATTATTACGATTATTTTTTGGTACTAGAAAATTTTGATAAGAGACAATTTATATAAGCAGTTTTTTATGCACATTGAGTGTGTTAATAATTATCGTGAAATGTAGGAGTTTTCATGAAATTTCAACAAAAGTTTATAGTTTTAATGTTTTTTCTTAGATTCCTAAAAATCCCACGATTTGGTGCTTTATCCCTTTATCCCACGAAAGGCTTTTCGGACATCGAAATTCCCACGAAAAGGGATAAATCCCACGATATAGCAACACTGGCTCAACGCCTGAAGCTGCATTTTGTGTGGCACCATATGAATGCTTTGTTTCTACATAATCTGTCAACGCACGCGCGCGTCAACGCGACATTGTGAATTGGGCATTAGTGTGTGAGGACGAAATGACAAACAAACTGGATTTGAAAGGTATTAGGTAGATAGTGATCTGCAAAAAAAAACAAACAGGCGACTTTGTCAATAAACGTCAATAAACGCGCGAACAGGCGACTTAGCCGTGAAGGGCGTTTTCATTGGTGCATGGATTTGTAGAATTAACTCCGTTCACAGAGCAGTAACAACTACGAGCAACGACTTTGTATGAGAGAGAGAGAGAGAAACGTCAACAGTGAACATTCCGATTTGGCGCGATATTGAAGCAAAAATGAACTTATAGAATAAATTGGTCCAATTTCGACCACGGGGCGACCCCTAGTATATTGTGGTGTAACAGGCACTTATGAATTGTGGTGAATCAGGCACTTAGGAATTGTGGTGAATCGGGCACTTGGTTTCCCTCCAAGTTCCACTTCCAATTGGAGACTGGAATCAGTCAAGTTAGCTAATTCTAGAACCATCTAGAGAAAAGTTGGAATATACATCTGGAAAATACTTCTGGAATATTCGCTGATAGGTGGCAGCGCGGATATAAAAGGGGCGCGTTGAGAACAGAGATGTACAGTTGATTTTTAACCAGCGATTGTTAAAGTTCGAAAGAGTAATCGGTTGTGAGATAAATAAGTGTAAAGTAATACAGTGAATAAAGCGATTGGATTGAAACGTTTAAGAATTGATTTAAGTGATATTGTCGTGGTACCAAATAAGTGATTAAGTAGAAAGTGTAAATAAAGTGATTTTATTAGAAAAGTTGAACAGAATAGCGTTTTATCTTTTCGAATCCCAGCCGGAATGTAACAATATATAAATTCTGCGAATCAACACCATCAAGGTCAACCGTAGTCACATGGAACAAACAGATCGTAGGAATGATTATTTTCCTAAATTTTCGGGTACTGCCTCTCGGAAGGAGATCGAAATTAAAAAATGTTCATAGACTTTATGTCTAATTCTGGGTTCTCCTAGCTTCCGCTCGCTGGACATGAATTGCGCAACTTGCAAGGTCCTTGATTGGTGATTTCCTAAACAGAAGAATAACGTTTTTTTTAGATGTTATCTACATCACGGTTCTATTCTATTATAAACTGGTGTTCGACCCATTTTGATTCGATTAATGCAACCGGCAAGGATATTTTGTCATGCGAAAGTTGTGCAATTACAAATTACATACCTACCCACTCTTTCATTTTTTTTTGCCTTTTTATAACATGTTGTTCAATACAGAAGACGACATGACGGTGTTTTATTTAAAACTTTCGATACCGCAGCTAGTCGCAGTGGCTTAGTGTTAGTGTGTTGGACTACTAAGCGAGGGGTCTCAGGTTCAAATCGCGCAAAAACCCAAATTCCAACTTTGGGTTTTTTCCACTGCGCTACCTCTCGCGAACGTCTGACAAACATCCGAGAGTATAAATGTCTTGAAAAAGCTTCTCAATTAGCCGTTTCGAGTCGGCATAAAATTGTAGATCCCTTCCATTCGTTCCAAAAATGAAAAACTCGCACAAAAGAATGGTTGTGAGAAGCTAGGCCTAGGGTCCCTCCGGACCTGTTGCGCCAACTATTATTATTATTAAATACCGCAGGAACTCCAGAACAAATTCGCAGCAGTTGTGGAGAGCAGAGCACATTAGTTTAATTCCAAATCAAAATGATACATCTGATAAAATCGTATCCATAAGACCGTAACCATCTTCTCAAAGTTGTAATAGCTTAAAATAGGTTCTGCAGTATTTTTGAATTCATGGATTAAGCCTTTCTTATGATTAAAATGTGAATGGCTATGCGTACCATACACATGCATATAATATAAACTTACCTTTAATAGAATTCATTTCGTTCTTAATATTTCACTCCTAGAACTAGAAGTAGTACAATTTTTATTTTTCACTTGAATTTATGCTTGCACTCATTCATAACTTAACCACCAAACCAAACACTACTAAACACTAATTTCTATTTTCTACGTACGTACTGATACTGATATCTGAAAGCTCAAAAGAAGTTTACTACA
The DNA here is from genome assembly GCA_946477585.1 of Cheilosia urbana. Classification (NCBI taxonomy): domain Eukaryota; kingdom Metazoa; phylum Arthropoda; class Insecta; order Diptera; family Syrphidae; genus Cheilosia; species Cheilosia urbana. The sequence goes on from OX297854.1 coordinate 95,060,258, forward strand.
TTTTATCGTGACCGCGTTCGGATTGTAATATACCTCATCGCTAGATTTTTTGGTTAGCGGGAAACAATGTTCGTCTTCACAAATAAAATCAAGGGTCGCGTTTAGTAAATGATGATTGTTTTGTTTGTTTACTAATTGGAATGGTTGGATTTCTAGTTTTGTAAGTCACTAATTGGAATGGTCGGATTTCTAGTTTTGTAAGTCCAACAGAACTGAATCCTGACAGTATATTTACATCCATGATATTGATATGAATTGGAAAATACCTATATGATAACTTCAAATACCTATACGCTATACCATTGTATATAGAGACTATAGTACTATCAATTCGACGAGAAGATCATTGCGCAACCATCGCAAACAACGAGAAGCTCGAATATTTGAGTGGGTGAAGATCATAGATTTCGTTGGTTTAGAGTTCAGGGAGCGGTTGCAATGGTGTCAGCGCTGGTGGTTGCTAATTTTTAAAGGGAAAAAACCCAAATGAATGCGTATGCATCTGCACTGCTGTTTTATGATGCTTTCCCTTTCCGATTTCAGAGTGTGGATGAGGGGTGGGCTTTGTAGTATTCTTTTTCTGCCTTTTTGGTTCGATTTCATAATTTTTTTCAGGTTTGTTTTTGTTGTCGGTTGCGTTTATGAATAAACTTTGTGTGTAGTTGGATGTGCATTTCTTTTTCTGTGGAAGAATTTCTGCATTAAAAAAGTATACATCACCTACTTATTTTAAACTTATTTTAAAAATACCACGTTGAAGTTTTCATTATGAGCAGGTGGATAGGTCCTGATTTCAGAAACTGGTTAAATTGGAATTAGAGTTTTTTATCTCTCTCCCCATACTATTGTTACATTCAGGCTGGGATTCAAAAAGATAAAACACTATTCTGTTCAACTTTTCTAATAAAATCACTTTATTTACACTTTCTAATTATTCACTTATTAAGTACCAAAACGATATCACTTAAATCAATTCTTTAACGTTTCAATCCAATCGCTTTATTCACTGTATTACTTTACACTTATTTATCTCACAACCGATTACTCTTTCGAAATTTATCAATCACAAGTTAAAAATCAACTGCACATCTCTGTTGTCAACGCGCCTCTTTTATATCCGCGCTGCCACCTATCAGCGAATATTCCAGAAGTAGATATATATTCCAGATGTATATTTCATATCTTCTCTAGATGGTTCTAGAATTAACTAACTATACAGATTCCAGTCTCCAATTGGAAGTGGAACTTGGAGGGAAACAGAGTGCCCGATTCACCACAATTCCTTAGTGTCTGATTCACTAAGTGCCTGATTCGCAACAATATATTGTAGGCTTGTCAGATTCATACTCGTAGTATGCATCGTTGTCAGGGTTGACCTCAGGGTGTTCAAATCCGGGTGTTGATGTTCTTGTGTTTTGAGATGGTTGGTCATCTTGGAATTATCCTCGATGGTGGGTTGTTTTTTTTTTTTTATAATTCACTAGTGCTCAAGGGGTTTTTGTTCCCTTATAATGCTAATGCGCAGCACGAGTGGAAGGGTTAATAGGGAGGATAGAGAAGAGGTACTGGTGCACATTGGTCTTAAACAATTGTGGGCTATAATGAGAGGGGAAAACCGTGCGAGGCAATGCATTCCACATGCGTGTTCTTCGACTCACAAAAGAATCTCTATATTTTACAGTACGTCCGAAGGTAGGCTTAAGGGTGAACTGATGTGCATTCGATGTGTGACGGGTGTTGCGAGAGGTTGTTTCGGTCAATTCGTAGAAGGGCAGGGCTGTCCTGTCTGTGTCGCTTGGGAATAACTCCTCGCTAAGCAGAGCCAGTACATGAAGGTACCGATGCTCTGGGATGTGTGGCAGGTCCGCAATTCTTCGGACTAGGGGGTTTGGATGACTGGAGGTATTCCTGAGTATTTTTTGGAAAAGTGTGACCATATAATTTTCCAGAGGTAAGATGTTGGCTTCTTCATACAGTCTTGAACTTCTGATGTTTTTCTTCCGGATTGGATCGTAGTGCAGTCCTGTGCATAGATTGGATTGGATTGGAAGTAGCAGATTACTTAAATTTTTTTTTTCAAATAAAATGTAAAGGCCCAGTGGTTTGCAGGTTAGTGCGTTCCTTGTTTACAGAATTTCATTAAGTGCACGTTATTGCTGCATAGCAATAAATAGAATATCAGATAAGTGTGATAAGGGTTGGTAATACTTTGGACCCGAAGGAGGATTACCAATTTATGTGGTATTCGTTTGGGCTTCTTCAGTTTCGCTCTCAGATTTTACATTTCGTGTGGCTAATCGAACATAAAAACGTCACTTGCCCTTTTTGTGCTAATATTCGTGGGACTCGAATATGTGTAGCCTTCAACACTTTTCAAAGCGTTTTCCATTCACTGATAAATTTTAAACATTCGAAATTTGCGTCCCGAGTGATTTTTAAATATTTATACATAAATAAATTACAAAAAGAGATTCTTCCAATGCAATGCCTTTCTTTGCTTTAGAACAAATTCACAAAAACCTAAACGCCCTCCACCAGTTGTCAAACTCAAACGCACTTGTATTGGTAGATCTGAGAAAGTATCTAGATTCGCAAAAGTGCTCTGTGCCTTGATTTTGTGCGGTTTTTGTCGCAATTGCGCTAGGGAACGTTCCGAATCGGATTTGAATGTGTGAGTGCACCGTGCGCTGGACCAGCGTAACCGTTGTGCGAAAATTTGACACTTTTTTCGAGGACCGCAACCTAAATAGGTGATGTCGAGAACTGACAGCTTCCAATATTTCCTGTTCTATTGTAGCCGTGTTCCTGAAAATTCCAGGCGCGAACAACTGACAACAGCGTGACCGTTGTGCCACAATTTTTTTGGAGGAACCTGATACAATTTGTTGCTTATTTGTTCCTTTTGTTAGTTGGAAAATACAATTCGGAGAGTTTTCAAAAACTGTGATTTTTAAAATAAATATGTTTAAAATATAACGCTGTTCCCTATCACAACACTATTTTCGGTTAAAACGAGCAAATACTTGTTAAATAGTGTGAGAAAATTCTAAGTTTGCAGAAGAGCGTCAGAAAATGCTTTTTTTTCTTGCATCTTTTTTTGCAACATTTTAAAACTAAAATTAACGAGATCTTAAAATGTAGATTCCTATCATTCCTATAAAACCGTAGTTAGGAAAGCCCAACGGAATTCCTGGAGACTCTTCTGTGAAAAGATAGAAGAAATCTCTGAGGCCTCCAGGCTCAGAAAGATTCTCGCATCCACTCTAAGTAGCGAGCTACCTTAAGAGAGCTGATGGATCGTCGACCACCTCAAGTGCAGAATCTGTGGATCTACTACTGGATTCTCACTTCCCTAATAGCTGTAATGCTGCTTCGATACCAGCTAGGTCCTCTGAAAGGCCGATAGAAAGCAGCTCTTCAAGTATTATTACCAAGACCAAAATTCTTTGGGCCATTAAAGGATTTAAGCCATTTAAATCTCCTGGACCGGATGGTATTATATCGGCCGAACTTCAGAAGAACGCTGACCTAATCCTCCCTTGGGTAACTGTAATTTTTAAAAGTTGCCTGGATTTTGCTCATATTCCCAAGTTGTGGACAGAAGTTAACGTGGTGTTTATACCTAAGGCTGGTAAAAGCTCACACGTTAACCCCAAAGATCTCAGACCAATTACTTTGGCATCATTTCTGCTAAAAACCTTAGAGAAACTGATAGACATCAGATACGTTGCAGTGTCAACTCAAATTGATAATTTGTTTTTCGACCAATTTCTTGTTTTTATTATTGAAATTTCAGCTTAATGGTCTTATTATTTTAGATGCAATTAAAACACTTTTAATTCACCATTGCACCCTACGTTTCGTCGGGGTATTCGTTTATTTAATACCTTAAAAAAACACAACATACTGTTACATTCTGGCTGGGATTCGAAAAGATAAAACACTATTCTGTTCAACTTTTCTAATAATATCACTTTATTTACACTTTCTACTCAATCACTTATTTAGTACCAAAACAATATCACTTAAATCAATTCTTAAACGTTTCAATCCAATCGCTTTATTCACTGTATTACTTTACACTTATTTATCTCACAACCGATTACTCTTTCGAACTCAACTATCGCTGGTTAAAAATCAACTGTCCTTCTCTGTTGTCAACGCGCCCCTTTTATATCCGCGCTGCCACCTATCGGCGAATTTTCCAGAAGTAGATAGATTCCAAATGTATACTCCATATCTTCTCTAGATGGTTCTAGAATTAACTAACTATACATTTCCAGTCTCCAATTGGAAGTGGAACATGGAGTGTTACCAGGTGCCCGATTCAACACAATTCCTAAGTGTCTGATTCACTAAGTGACTGATTCACTAAGTGCCTGATTCACTAAGTGTCTGATTCACTAAGTGCCTGATTTACCACAATACATACATTTATGAGAAAAAATTTTTAGTACTAACGGGTGATTATTTAGCTGGTTTGGTTTTGGCAACACTGGTTTTGACAGCTGACGTGTGTTTAGTACCTTGTGTCACTGTCAAACAGCTTCAGTTTGGTTTGCAATTTAACCAAGGATCGTCTTACAAATGAACAACGCTTGCAAATTATTGAATTTTACTATCAAAATTCGTGCTCGGTTCGAAATGTTCATCGCGCGCTGCTTCCATTTTATGATCGGCATTCTCGACCTTCTGAGCAGTCTATTCGGAAGATTGTGACCAAATTTCGCACCAAATTTACTTTGTTGGACATTAAACCACCAACACGTTTACGTACTGTGCGTAGTGAAGAAAATATTGCGGCCGTATCAGCTAGTGTGACAGAAGACCGCGAAATGTCGATTCGGCGCCGTTCCCAGCAGTTAGGCCTTTGTTACAGCACTACGTGGAAAATTTTGCGGAAGGATTTGTGCGTAAAGCCTTTTAAGATACAGCTTGTGCAAGAACTAAAGCCAGGCGACCTACCACAACGCCGAATTTTTGGTGAATGTGCTCTTGGAAAGCCGGCCGAGGATCCGCTTTTTTATCGAAAAATTGTGTTCAGCGATGAGGCTCATTTTTGGTTGAATGGGTACGTAAATAAGCAAAATTGCCGCATTTGGAGTGAAGATCAGCCAGAAGCATTGCAACAGCTACCAATGCATCCCGAAAAAGCCACTGTTTGGTGCGGTTTATGGGCCGGCGGCATTATTGGGCCATATTTCTTCAAATATGATGCGAATCGCAGCGTTACTGTCAATGGTGAACGCTACCGAGTGATGATAACAAACTTTTTTTTGCCCGAAATGGAAGTTCTTGACTTGCAGGATATGTGGTTTCAACAAGACGGTGCCACATGCCACACAGCACGCGAAACAATGGCGCAATTGCGAGGCGAGTTCGGTGAACAGTTAATTTCACGTTTCGGGCCGGTCAATTGGCCGCCTAGATCGTGCGATTTGACACCATTAGATTATTTTTTGTGGGGGTATGTCAAGGCTAATGTGTATAGGGACAAGCCCGCTTCGATTGACGCACTGGAAGCCAACATCCATGCATTCATTCGTGAGATACCGGCCGATATGTGTGAAAGAGTATGCCAAAATTGGACTCAGCGGATGGACTACCTGAGACGCAGCCGCGGTCAACATTTGCATGAAATTATCTTTAAACATTAAATTGCAAGGTTCAAACTATCGATTCAAATAAATATTTCATTCATTTTTTCGAATTTTTTGTGTTTTTTTTTTTAAAAAAGTTCTAAGCCTCTTAAAAAATCACCCGTTATTACATTATAAATTTCTTACGTGGGATTTTTGTTTTTATATTTTAACATGTTTATGACTCCACAGAACATAAACACGATAACTAAATAAATAATAATAAATAACACTGAAGACATCACTAAATAAAAATATCACAGATTGATTATAAAGGTTTAATGGCAACCAAGTAACTTGTGCTGATATTGTCCAAGTCTTCTTTTGTGTTCATTGCTGTTCTTCTTATTTAGTGATGTCTTCAGTGTTATTTATTATTATTTATTTAGTTATCGTGTTTATGTTCTGTGGAGTCATAAACATGTTAAAATATAAAAACAAAAATCCGACGTAAGAAATTTATATTGTAATAGTACTAAACAATTTTGCTCATAAATGTATGTATGTTGTGTTTTTTTAAGGTATTAAATAACGAATACCCCTGAAGATGTTGGCAAAAAACCAACGAAACGTAGGGTGCAATGGTGAATTAAAAGTGTTTTAATTGCATCTAAAATAATAAGTCAACTCAAATCTTTTGTCAACGTCTCAACACGCGTATAGTAAAGGGAAATCGGTTGAAACGGCCCTTCACTCACTTGTATTTACCATCGAAAAATCTCTCGATTGCAAAGAATTCACATTGGTTGCTTTCCTGGATATTGAGGGAGCGTTGAACAACGTCGAAGCAGAGGCAATTCTCGGCGCACTGACGGGCCTTGGAATTGAGAAATCAATTGGCGAATTGATCAACCAGTTGCTCACCAACAGGTTTATCAACTCACAGCTGGGCGATGCATCGGTCCGGAGGTTCGTTAGTAGGGGTATGCCTCAAGGTGGCGTTATCTCACCTCTTCTTTGGAACCTAGTAGTGAATGAACTACTACTAATACTGGAGGGGGAAGGGTGCAAAGTAATTGCCTATGCGGATGACGTTGCCATCGCTGTCTCAGGAAAACACCTAAACACGCTTAGAGATCTCATGCAGAACGCCCTCTCTAAGCTCTCTAAATGGACCAAAAAATGCGGTCTGGCGGTCAATGCCCAGAAAACTGAACTGGTCCTCTTCACAAGAAAATACAAAATTCCCAATTTTGTACCCCCCAAAACTAAACGGCACACTCCTGGTGCTCACCAATACGGCTAGCTATTTAGGCCTAGTCTTAGACAGCAAATTGAGCTGGAAACCAAATATCCTACGGAGAGTTCAGCAAGCCACCACGGCTCTGTACTGCTGTAAAAAAGCCATTGGAAGCAGATGGGGACTCCAGCCTCGAATTACATATTGTCTATATGTATCCGTTATCAGACCTATACTCACTTATGGTGTTATTGTATGGTGGACTGCCCTCGAAAATGCCATCCATCATAATCACCTTAGCCGCGTCCAAAGAATGGCATGCATGTGCATAAGTGGAGCCCTTAGAACCACTCCAACAGCGGCCATGGACGTAATGTTCCACTTGCTACCGCTGGTCATCTATTGCAAACAAGTGGCAGCAAATGCAGCCACTCGGATGAAAGCAATTCAGTTGTAGACCAGTTGCCAAACTGGTCACTCATCTATTCTAAATACATTGGAATGCATTCCAAAAGATACTGATTACACCCTCCCTCAGTTTCAATTCGAAAAGAACTTCGAAACTTATATACCCTCCAGGAGCGACTGGGTGAACGAAATAGCACCCCGTAAGGAGTCTGTCTGTTTTTATACAGATGGGTCCAAAACTGAAACAGGAGTAGGGGGGGTGTTTTCTCTTATGATCTAAATTGTAAAATCTCATTCAGCCTTCCTAATCGCTGTAGTGTATTTCAGGCGTAGGTCATGGCGATCAAAGAGGCCTTGTCGTGGCGTCGGTATAATGTAATATCTGTAAAGGATATCACCATCTTTACCGACAGTCAAGCCGCGATTTAATCCCTGGATTCTGTCGTCTTCAATTCAACAACTGCCCTCAATTGCCGACTATCTCTGACTGAGATGGCGAAACATTTCAAAATTCACCTTATATGGGTGCCGGACCATAGAGACATTCCAGGTAATTGCATCGCCGATGAGCTCGCCAGGCAAGGCACTACTATTTCGACTCTACCAGAAAAGAAGAGTCTCTATAATGCCTCTTGCTACTTGCAAGCTCCTAATTAAACAAAACGCATTAAGCGCTACTAATGGCAGGTGGTCCAGCTGCTTAACGTGCCACACCTCGAAACAGATCTGGCCTCAGCTGGATTCCAAGCGCTCAAAAAGTCTCATTACACTGAAAAGACCCATAATAAGCACTCTAGTAAGTGTCATCACGGGACACTGCATCATAGGGAGACATGCTCTCAGATTAGGCCTCCCCTCAAATGATTTCCGCAGAAGCTGTATGGACGAGGAGGAGGAGGAGGAGACTATTCTTCACCTTCTCTGTACGTGTCCAGCACTGTCACTCCGTAGAAAACTATACCTCGGAGAATATTTCTTCGACAATCTCAGCGAACTCCGGCTGGTTCAACGGGTAGATAAGGAGTCGATATCGATCCTGTGGTAACACAATGGGCCTAATTTGGCCTAAGTGTGGCTGCACTTGAGGCGGCCTGCCACTCTAACCTAACCTAACCTAAAATGTAGATATAAATATGAGCTGATATATTTATAATTCAAAATCAAGGCTTTAAGGATTTTAAAAGTTGTCGTTCGAAAACGAATTGCATCTATTTTTTAACTATCTTAAGGACGTCTCTAATGTGTGTTTTTTTTTTTTTTTTATGAAAATTTAGATGAAAGTGATCAATTTACCGTCTGTATGTAACGGGTGATTTTTTAAGAGGTTTAGAACTTTTTTAAAAAAAAAAAACACAAAAAATTCGAAAAAATGAATGAAATATTTATTTGAATCGATAGTTTGAACCTTGCAATTTAATGTTTAAAGATAATTTCATGCAAATGTTGACCGCGGCTGCGTCTCAGGTAGTCCATCCGCTGAGTCCAATTTTGGCATACTCTTTCACACATATCGGCCGGTATCTCACGAATGAATGCATGGATGTTGGCTTCCAGTGCGTCAATCGAAGCGGGCTTGTCCCTATACACATTAGCCTTGACATACCCCCACAAAAAATAATCTAATGGTGTCAAATCGCACGATCTAGGCGGCCAATTGACCGGCCCGAAACGTGAAATTAACTGTTCACCGAACTCGCCTCGCAATTGCGCCATTGTTTCGCGTGCTGTGTGGCATGTGGCACCGTCTTGTTGAAACCACATATCCTGCAAGTCAAGAACTTCCATTTCGGGCAAAAAAAAGTTTGTTATCATCACTCGGTAGCGTTCACCATTGACAGTAACGCTGCGATTCGCATCATATTTGAAGAAATATGGCCCAATAATGCCGCCGGCCCATAAACCGCACCAAACAGTGGCTTTTTCGGGATGCATTGGTAGCTGTTGCAATGCTTCTGGCTGATCTTCACTCCAAATGCGGCAATTTTGCTTATTTACGTACCCATTCAACCAAAAATGAGCCTCATCGCTGAACACAATTTTTCGATAAAAAAGCGGATCCTCGGCCAGCTTTCCAAGAGCCCATTCACCAAAAATTCGGCGTTGTGGTAGGTCGGCTGGCTTTAGTTCTTGCACAAGCTGTATCTTAAAAGGCTTTACGCACAAATCCTTCCGCAAAATTTTCCACGTAGTGCTGTAACAAAGGCCTAACTGCTGGGAACGGCGCCGAATCGACATTTCGCGGTCTTCTGTCACACTAGCTGATACGGCCGCAATATTTTCTTCACTACGCACAGTACGTAAACGTGTTGATGGTTTAATGTCCAACAAAGTAAATTTGGTGCGAAATTTGGTCACAATCTTGAATCTTCCGAATAGACTGCTCAGAAGGTCGAGAATGCCGATCATAAAATGGAAGCAGCGCGCGATGAACATTTCGAACCGAGCACGAATTTTGATAGTAAAATTCAATAATTTGCAAGCGTTGTTCATTTGTAAGACGATCCATGGTTAAATTGCAAACCAAACTGAAGCTGTTTGACAGTGACACAAGGTACTAAACACACGTCAGCTGTCAAAACCAGTGTTGCCAAAACCAAACCAGCTAAAAAATCACCCGTTATTACGAGCGTAAAACAAAAACTGTAATTTATAACCTTTCTCTAACACTCAGGGCAAACTAACTTTATAATTCATAAGCAACATTTTAAGACCAAGATTGAGGTCAACTATCAAGTTTAAGTGGTAAAAAAAAAAAACAAAAGAAAATTTGTACGGTTCCGTTTTATCCCGCTATAACTGGGGCCTAATGCTTCTCTGCAAATTTTACAATTTTCGCAAAAAAAATGCTCTGAGAGCGTCCAATCGAATACCACATTAGTGTATCTTTCAGTTCAGTAGTAAAACTAAAATGATTGAGAATTCAAGAAAATATAAATTTTATTCTGGTATGACATACTAAGTACATAATTAAGGTACGATACATTCAAAAAATAAAAACTTAACGTTGGTAAAGCTGAGTGTATAGCATAACAAATTCAATGGAAATTCCTCCGCGTTCCGGACAAGTTAATGATTTTATCCAATGTCAAAGCTTTGAACATTAAATAAATAAATTCAATTCTTAAGGAAAAAAATAACTATAAATACCTACAATAAAATAATAAAACTAAATTCTGCATAAATGCTTTTGCGAATTCAATAAAACGAAAATACTAAATAGTAATGGTAAGTAACTAAAAACACCAAGTGTTCGCCGACACATCTTACATCAATAAATTAACTTATGCAAATGAGTATTGCGTTAAAGTATCACAAGTCAGAACCTATCAAGCGTTAACTTAATTTAACATCATTTGAAGGGCGGCTGCATTTGTGCTTCAATACGTGAAATATCCTGTTTGAAATATTCGTAATTGAACGTTTGCGGGTCACCGATGGCCAATATAAGACCCCGCGGATAGATAATTCCGATTTTCTTATAATGGTTTACACGGCTTGCAAACGGCTCACTTGACTTTAGGTGACTATTGCGGTAATGTTCAATAATTTGCTGCAGGCTGGATTCCATTCGGTCGCACAGGTTGCACAGATAAGAAATGGTTTTAATAAGCTCTAGCTTTTGAAGACTGTCACCATTATTGGCTTGTGTGATTTTGTAGGACTTCACTCCGTACATTTGCAAAGCTTTAAATGTGTTAAAATCAAGGCAATCCGCCAGCACCCGTTGGTTCATTGGACATGCACATATGGATCTATCGGATGTTGGTAGAAAATCAAACACCATATTGCAAAAACCACAACGAGTTCGGTCTACTATGCTGCGACACATGCGAACTGACTTAGGGTGAAACGTGTTATGATGCACCACGAGAGCTCGCAAACTACAACGATACGGACAATGCATGCATTGAACTCTTCTGGCTATGCGGAATAAAAATCGTTGATTTTTAGGAGCATGAAACACGTCATAATGCGTCCTTAATTGACAAAAGTCGATGCACTCCTTCATGCAATGCTTGCAGGTTACGGCGATTTCTGGTAGTTTAGGGCAGTTGCAAGTTTTGGCATCATGTGGTCCATCCGGCGTTGTGTCTAAATTTGGTAATGGCAAATTCATATGTAGCGAATAATATGCTAACCATGGATCAACATCTGGCTGTATTATCGATGTCGGAGTTGCTGATAAAACTGTTGGTAAAGACGCCCCTGCCACTGGATACGATGCCAATGAAGGCGTTGAGATGACCGCCGTTCCCCTGTAGTTAGGTAATTCAATACTCGCAACTACTTGTTCAGGTGTACTTTGGTGCATTCTCGAGGACGTGGTTCCGCCGAATGCTTGAGCAGGTTGATGGGTCGCTGGAGAGTATCCTGCATACTGTGCTGGCATTTGAAGCGCTGCTGTTGGCTTGACAAGAATTCGAGCCACTTCCGGTCGACGGTTCACTTGCTGTGAAGTTGACGGATTTACGTTTTGAACAAGGTGATTTATATTAACACATTTGATTGCACCTTCTGGTCTCTGTGAGTTGTCTACATCATCTGGGACTAAATCTTCATCGCGTTCAGTTTTAATTATAATTTCGTCTTCAACGTAAATGGGTGGCTGCTGGTCTTCCAGTTTGACTTTTTTCAAAGAGAATTCCTCGTCCTCTCCGCTAGTGCGCTTTTCTTGTATCTGCTTTATTTCAATCGAGAACGGGGCCATGGATTTCACATTCACATTGTGTAAGGTAGTTGTCAAGATGTCGTACCTTAATTTGAAAATCTGTGATCCGTGCTCCTTGGAGTGTTCTTCTGCGTCTGGTTGTGTTAGTAATACTTTGTCGCATTGGGCACATTTGGGACACATTTTTATTTTATGTTGCGCTTTTAGATGCAGCAACAACTCTGAATTGTTTTTCATGGACTTTTCACAACAGAAGCATACTACGGTTGTTGTGAAGCCGGTCCTTCCGGTCGTTAACACAATCGACAAAGACGTTTTGTAGTTCCTTTCGTCCCTCCACATGGTGATCACTGGAACATCTCTACTATTGTGTAGGCTTTCAATGTGCTTTGTTATTCCCAAGCGGTTGTAGTGAACGTATTTACAAACACAGCAAATGGACAACTCATCTTTGTGAAGCATTTTATGGTTCTTCATATCGTCCCAGGTAGGCGAAGTCAGCTTTAAGGCGCAATGCGAGCACTTGTATTGCCGGGGAATAGTGTGGGTGATAAGATGTGAATCCAACTCGTGCTCCTCCGTCCCGATGAATGGACATGATTTTACGAGGCATTTGTAACGGTGTTGCCCGAACTTTATGAACTGCGGAATTTGAATTTCCTCAAGACATGCTAAGTCCAACCCTTCCCACCACTCAAACTGCGTATTCTCCTGCAGGCGTGCAATCAAATTGTCACGTATCTCTTCGCTAATCACTTTATAGACCGAAAGCCAGTCAACAATAGGAACGTCTTCTTTTTGGACAATATAATACGATCGAAGGCCAGTCTTAAGTTTTTTCTCCGAAAATTTCGGACAGTCTTTGTGGAACGTAGTGAAGTGTTCTTGGACTCGGTCGTGTGAACAGAATGTTTTTATGCAGTGCAAGCAAAAGTACTGATGGCGACTGTGGCTCTCGAAATGCGGAACCACTGAATCTAACGCTAAATGCTGGCTACAATACGGGCAGGATATAACTTCAGTGATACTGTGCCGATTTGTCATGTGTGTTAACCAAAATTCGTATTTGAAAAAAGATGCAGTACATTGGGTGCAGCGGTAGAGCACCGACTGATTAATGCCAGTGTTTTCTGTAAGCAGATCCAGCAATAGCTTCATGCGTTCGCGTAATTGGTCCTCTTCCTTGGTGGTTGTGTGAACCGCAGCCTGATGGTGGCTGATGGCTGTACTTACTGCGGGCTCGATTTCAATGTTCTCTGGGTGTTCTACTTCTGCAGGAATTGAAATTTGGCCATTGAATGTACTTTCGGCTAGCTGGGGCGAACTTTCTTCTAATAGCGGTTGCTCGTTAGTGGCAGCAACTTTTCGCTCTGACTCTTGCTCTGGCTCTGGCTCTGGCTCCACAAACTCAGCCAGGTGTATATTTACAGGCATTATGAGCTTGCTTATGTTAACCATGCTGATGTTTTCGATGGAATCCTGTTTTGGAAAAAAAAACGCAATAATTTATTAGAGAAATTTTCACAATTCGGCTTCGAACTCACCTGAGTAGCGTAACTTTTTAGCTTCCTCTCTGCCACGTAGCCCATTTCGTCTGGATGCACTGTCGCCAAATGAATTTGCATACTCTCTTTAGAATTCGATTCCGTCTTACAATGTAGACAGGCCAACTCATTAAACATCGACATATCCAACGTGTCGAAGAACTGTGGATGCTCTGTCTGAATGTGCAATTTCATCGAAGATACCGCATAATAAGTTGATGAGCAATCTAGAAGTAGTTACAAAGTAGGTTAGCAATTGCAATAGCAATAGTTTAAGATATGACTTACCTGGACACTTCAAACTGGTGATATTATTTATCAACTTTTTCTGTAGCTCAGGAACCCTCTCCTCCATTGTTTTCAAGCGAAAAACGCATTCGTATATGCCCTTAGCGTTGGCACTGTGTTTGTGGCATAAGCTCCGATGTATGCTCACGTTTCCGGGTATCACGCTGCGGTATGTACAGTCAGAACATTGGTATCGACTCATACTGTGTCGACTACGAACATGTCGTACCAGTTTCTCAGCAGATGAGTTCTTTGATCCGCAATAAGCACACCTAAAGCTTGAATTACTGGTATGCGAACTAGTATGTTGAATAAACCTCGCATCCTTGTTCGTTGAAAACCAACAGTCTTGAAACATGCACTTGTACATGCCAAAGTAACCGGACTCTGGAATAGTGTATCGGTAAACCCTCGGTCTGTTTTGTGTTGGTTTCACTTTAGCCGATGGGTTCGGCGCGTCTGTTGCCTCAATTTGAATGTCCTTTACACTGGGTTTGACATCCACAGGTTCCACATAAGGTTTGTGGTTATCTTTGAACGGTATTGGAATAGTATTCGAATGAACCACGGTCATTACGCTGCTTGAAGTCTGACTGCAATGAAGCTGCTCTAACAGCACTTCAGGAGATGCAACAGGTTCCGAGTCTAAAGTTTCATTATCCCTGTTCATATCATCGAGTAAACTCTCAAACAAAGACAGGCTAGGCGATACTTCGTATCGTTCTAGCTTTATCGTAGGGTTTTCTTCGGTCTGACCATCTTCAGTTAACAAAACGTCTTTGATATCCAGCGGGTGCTCATGGACAAACTCTTGTGCCTGCCCCGTCTCACTGTCCGCTGCTGAAATACACTCGTTCTCCTCAGCAAAATTGTCTTCCTGCGAATTTGATGGCATTACTTCGTTGGCCACTTCTGTGCTATCCACAGCGGCAATTATACACTTTTTCACGTGCTGAGGTTCATCGAATCGGAAACCATGATGGTCGCGGTGGTGTTTGTGTATATTTGCCTCATTCAACTGAACGAAGTTGCACAGATTGCACACATACAAATATATAACCTTCAGTTCTTGTTTGTAGCGGTACTCTATACGAATTTTACTATTTCTGCATCTGCTTGTTCGTAGTTGATGCGAACGTACATCTGGTCGATATGGCTTCATGAGGTCACACTCATCGCACTTGTATGCATATTCGCCGGTATGGTAGGAATAGTGGTCGTGGAAAGAAACAAAATGATCCTCAAGCTCGTCTTGACAAAATACGCACACAACTTTATACCGCTTGCGGTAGGGAACCGCAAGCGTGATGTTCGCCTCAAGATCCTCGATTTCGGCCGAACTCAGGCGGGACACGTAAGACTCTGTTTTATGTTGAACGACATAGTGATTGGTCAGGTCTAATGGTCGCTTGTTGCAAAGTGTGCACGTCTTCGTTGAGGACAGTGTCATTCCGATATCAACGTTCGAATACTTCCGGGGCTTCGGTGCCGTTTTTGTAGGAATGTCGACCAGTTTTGAAGTATATGGCACTAGAATCGGCATTTCCTGTGCAGTACTTTCAACAAACAATGATGATTCCAACGAAGACACACTTAGGCGATTAAGTTCGACAGCTTTTGGATTTTTGCTTGATTGGCTTTGCTTCATCGAATCGGAGGTTGACTTTGAAAAGTCGAAGCTGTTCTTCCGATTCTTCTTTTCCGCTGACTTAAGCTCCTCAATGTCATTTTGTGAAAGCTTTGTTAACCTCACTATCGGATCTTTCAACTTTGGTGGTGTGGGTTTCCGATATTCTTCTACATCGAATTCATCTGTATCATCAGAAGCGTTGGCAATTTCTGGCGATTCTTCGATGGCAAACGTGCCGCCTGCAGATAGGCGTCGTATCACAACTTTTAAAGGTGGAAATTGAATCTTTTCCGGCGACGATGGCCTCTGCAGGGCGCTACAAGTTTGTCTTCTACGTTTGATTGGAGCCGCTGTCACCTTTGGTTGAGGTTCAAAAATATCGTTACTTTTGTCGCTTGCGAGGAATACATTCTCATCCGATTGGTTCAATTGGGGCTCCTTCATTGAACCTGTTGGTGCAATACAACGTCGTTTGCCGTCAAGCGTTGGGAGCCAATTTTTCTCGAACATCTCTCTATAATCCCTAAAAGTGCAGTTGAGATTATCGAGCTCGCGGCAACCTCTTTTTTGTATATTGTTTATCTTTGGGGTGCTTGTTGACTGATCGATACTTTTTGGACGTCTTCGTTTTCCACCAGGAGTATGACCTTCTTCAGCAGTTGGCTCTCCAATTCTCTCATTAACAGAGACTTTCGAAACTGCCGCTGTAGGCTGTTGGTGAGACTCATTTGAATGTGTAGTCTTTGTCATGGAGTTTGTCCGTGATAAAGTTCTCAGAGCTTTTTCGGCGTTATTCTTTGTTTTGTTCATAGCCGAAAGAACGATATCGACAACCTTTTCCATTTTCAATGGACTCACTGCACTTGTTATGGGCAACGACACAACCCCGTCCGAAGAGTCGTCTGATTCAATCCGTAATGTCTTACTGCGATTAAGGGAGAAACTTTTTCGTTTTATCTCTTCGTCGTCCTTTTCCGTATCGCTTTGACTGGACTTACGACTGTTTCTTCCACTTTCCGATCCAGAAGAATGTTTTCGCATTGGTTTTACCTTTTCACTGGATTTAGGTGTTGTTCGGCCTTCTTCGGAAGCTGCAGATTTTTTCCGTTTAAGTTCTTGTTTTTCATTTGACTTGGGCGTCTTCCGACCACCTTCCGATCCACTCGAGTTTGTTCTCTTGCGGGTGTCTTTATCACCAGACTCCGGTGTCTTACGGCCGCTTTCGGACCCGGACGAGATTGCGCACTTTCGCTCTTTGGACGTTTCTTTGCCACTGCCAGACTCGGCAGAATTTGAACGCTTCGATGTGCAGCGTTTTGCACTAGGGCTGGCTTCATCTGATGCCAAGGATGGGGCTTCTGTATGATCTTTAGTCACCACAGTACATTTATCGGCATTTTTACGCTCTAGCTGTTTTTGTTTTTCCAATTCTCTTAAGCGTTTATGCTCTCCGTATGTTGTGGCTGTCTTCGCAGTGACCTTGGCAATGGGAATCGGTCTTCTTTGTGGACTCGCCGAATGCAAATTCACCAGAATTTTGGCCGATTCACGAGTTCCCAAGTTGTAAATGGGCGAATCCTGAATTTGCTTAAGCTTCTGCACAATTCGAGGATCTTTTAGGTTTAGTCCAAGCAGAAAGCTGTTCTGGTACGTGTACGGTTGTGGTTGCGATACATTGCAGAGCATCTGATCGGTCTGTTGCATTTGCTGCTGGTGGTGCTGCTGTTGGCGTTGAAGAAGTTCGTGCTGCTGTTGTTGTAAATGATGGTTTTGTTGTTCTAGTTCTTGATTATGTTGCTGCTCAAAATCGGCCTCAATGCACATCATATTGTTATTATTGTTGTTGTTTGAATTGTCCGAAAAAATGTCTTTTTGGTAAAATTGGTCTCCACAAACCACTTGAGGTTGTTCCTCTACAATTGTTGATTTGGTAACTAGGTCACTTAGCAGTTCCTCGAGCTGTATGCCTGTAGTTTGGCATAGTTTTGAATAAACATCGCTCAATTCTTCCAAGTCCATATTATTCAAGTCTCCTATAGTGCTTGGGTTCGAATCTGCTTTCTTCTCACTAATAGGAGTTGCATCCGCTTTCGGGACTTCTGGAATTGGCAACGCTGTAGTTGGGGACGGTGGTTGACTGGCCACTGTACTTTGGGGTTGGTCATCTTCATCGGAATCTAACAAAACAACAGTATCACGTTCAGGAACCCTTCTCTGGAATAGCTGCGACTCTGGCACTGTTATATTAGGAGATTTCTTTGATGTTTCCTCCTTATCGGCGTTGTCGTCATCGTCATCGGATATAATGTACAACGGTTTCGATTTCTCCTTTTGCGTTTTATCACATTTATTACGCTTGACTGTTTTATCATCATCGCCCGGTGAGTAGCAATCACGGCGAGAGATCTTTTGCCTTAAAGCTCTATCACTATCAGCATTTTCTGCTTCGGATACGTACCAATCCGATGTACGATGTGACTTATTTTTGCTCTTTTTCTTCTTCTTCTTCTTCTTTTTCCTGTGGGAGTCCGATCTCCTTGAATCATCCTCATCACTCACCGGAGACAGCAAGACCCGTAGCGGGGGCAGAGGTGATCTGCGACGCGGCAGTTCTCGTTCCAAATTGTTTTGTTGCAGAACCGGACTCTTCTGGGCCTGAACTTCCACTGTGCTTTGAAGTGCCTTTAATGATACACCTCCATTCCTGCTCCGACTATCCCCATCTTCCGTTAAACTATCGATTCGTTTGAATAATTCACTATTAAGTATGTCATCTGCGGTCTCCGTTATTTTGGCCTTTTCTGCAACCTTCGTACATGAAGCATCATCAGATTTACTCTGCTTCTTGGAACTCCCACATTCATTGTCCGAAAAAAGTTCTCCATCTTCGAGAATCTCTAATGCATAGCTGCTCCTATTTGCGAGATTTGTTTGCTTACTTTTATCTGACTTTTTGGAAGACGATGCAACAGATCGATCAGTTACTGTTGATACATCAATGTTGGTGTCTTTAGTTGTACGATTTGGAACACTTGAAACGGAAGAGTTTTTCTCAAATAAACCGGCATTATCCCTGACCTTGCCTTTGGCTTTTGTTTGAGAATTAGAAGAGTTTGTGGATTCTTTGATAGCTCTAGTTTCTTCTAGATCCTGCGCGTCATCTTCATCAGAAATTACAATGGCATCTAACTTTTTGAACGCAGAAACAACATGCGGTGGGAAATCCTAAAAAAAAATTAAATTATAAGACGACCTTCGCACACCACCGAATTGGCATGCTTACCATGCTTAACTTAAGTTTTTCATATCGGTTACGTATCCTTGTTTCACACATGTATGCCACTCGAGCTGGGTACCTGGAAGCACCAAAAGAAATATGTTTGTCATAAAATGAATGGTTTTCCACTTGAAAACAGCAAATTGTCTTTTGAAATTTATATATACCCTTAGTATACCTGCAATAGAAACAATAGAGTTGCGAGCGAGTCTTTACAAAGAAGGAAATTCAAACGTAATGAATGCTATGTAATTCTAAACGGACCCCTTATCTCATTGCGAACCTAGATCTATAGACGATTTTTCGTATTCGTAATGCAAACAAAAGAGAAAAACCTAACCAGATGCGATGGTGATATGGTCTGGACGTTTCATTTTCGAATTCCTTGTCAACCGGTATAAGTTATATTATAGATAAATCTTTTTATGGGTTACCTATTGAGAGTTTTTATTTTATAATTAGCTGTTGAAAGAGAAAGTATGGTTTTTGCAGACGGGGAACGAGTTAATTTAATAACTACTTATCCTTTGCCTGTAAATGTACTTCAATAACCCCCATTTTCTTGCGTTTCATTTTTATCTCTATGCCTACAATGTAGTTTGATATTACGGCCCAGACTGGCATTGCTTGCCTATACCTAGTGCACAAACTTCTTATTGTATTTTGTTTAATTTTTTTAATTTTGGTTCTAGGTTAGGTTAGGGGGCAAGACACACCTACACTAGAGGTCCACCACATTATTCAACGGGAGGAAACACTGGCTACAAACTCTAGAGCATTCTAATAACAGTTTTGTTACTGAGTAAAAGCTGACTTTGAAAAACTAACGCCTCGTTGCAAGGTTTGAAGTAGGATGGTTCTTATAACGGGTGATTTTTTAGCTGGTTTGGTTTTGGCAACACTGGTTTTGACAGCTGACGTGTGTTTAGTACCTTGTGTCACTGTCAAACAGCTTCAGTTTGGTTTGCAATTTAACCATGGATCGTCTTACAAATGAACAACGCTTGCAAATTATTGAATTTTACTATCAAAATTCGTGCTCGGTTCGAAATGTTCATCGCGCGCTGCTTCCATTTTATGATCAGCGTTCTCGACCAAATTTCGCACCAAATTTACTTTGTTGGACATTAAACCACCAACACGTTTACGTACTGTGCGTAGTGAAGAAAATATTGCGGCCGTATCAGCTAGTGTGACAGAAGACCGCGAAATGTCGATTCGGCGCCGTTCCCAGCAGTTAGGCCTTTGTTACAACACTACGTGGAAAATTTTGCGGAAGGATTTGTGCGTAAAGCCTTTTAAGATACAGCTTGTGCAAGAACTAAAGCCAGCCGACCTACCACAACGCCGAATTTTTGGTGAATGGGCTCTTGGAAAGCTGGCCGAGGATCCGCTTTTTTATCGAAAAATTGTGTTCAGCGATGAGGCTCATTATTGGTTGAATGGGTACGTAAATAAGCAAAATTGCCGCATTTGGAGTGAAGATCAGCCAGAAGCATTGCAACAGCTACCAATGCATCCCGAAAAAGCCACTGTTTGGTGCGGTTTATGGGCCGGCGGCATTATTGGGCCATATTTCTTCAAAGATGATGCGAATCGCAGCGTTACTGTCAATGGTGAACGCTACCGAGCGATGATAACATACTTTTTTTTGCCCGAAATGGAAGTTATTGACTTGCATGATATGTGGTTTCAACAAGGCGGTACCACATGCCACACAGCACGCGAAACAATGGCGCAATTGCGAGGCGAGTTTGGTGAACAGTTAATTTCACGTTTCGGGCCGGTCAATTGGCCGCCTAGATCGTGCGATTTGACACCATTAGATTATTTTTTGTGGGGGTATGTCAAGGCTAATGTGTATAGGGACAAGCCCGCTTCGATTGACGCACTGGAAGCCAACATCCATGCATTCATTCGTGAGATACCGGCCGATATGTGCGAAAGAGTATGCCAAAATTGGACTCAGCGGATGGACTACCTGAGACGCAGCCGCGGTCAACATTTGCATGAAATTATCTTTAAACATTAAATTGCAAGGTTCAAACTATCGATTCAAATAAATATTTCATTCATTTTTTCGAATTTTTTGTGTTTTTTTTTTTAAAAAAAGTTCTAAACCTCTTAAAAAATCACCCGTTACATAGTTGCTGGGAAATAGATACTTGTAAAAAATGTCCTCCATAAGTACATCTACAGAGCTCACTGGATTGCAAAAATTTGCGACAAGTAAGATGTACCTCCTACAAACCGGTTACAAATGGAGTTTGGTTAAAGAAGAAACATATTCCCTCACACCACAAGCCTTTCGCGATTTTCCGTAATAACAAACGCTTTCTGACCCATGCTCTTTCGTATATCTCACGACACATACACCAAACGATATTATTCAATTCACTAGCAAACTTATGGAAGGCCTAAGTGAAAATCCAAAAGCTTCCACTCACCAACCCATCATGCGAGGACCATATCATTGCATGAGAGTGAGAGCACTCTAGTCTTGCTTACTCTAGTCTTGCCCACCTATCGACAGGGACCGTCTATCCGTCTTAAATGTAAAAACCCATTTTCGTATATCATCAGCCATATCTCTTACTGCCAATACTGGGAAATTATAAGTCCTACTCACAATTCACAAAACCATCATTTCAAGCTCTGTAATCAGGGACTACGTCCTAGACAAAAATCCGTAGAGATTCAAGGCAATGATACGCAGAAATCGCGAGACATGCTTCTGTTAACAAGCTTGACACCTACTCTTAGTCGGATCGGACCTACTCCAGAGTAGCCGAACTTAAGCTTAAATCAAAGGAACCTTTTGAGTAACCATCTTAACTCTTGTACAAATACGATCAAATCAAACCACTTACTTCATCAAAATTGATACACACACTCTGCGAATAAAATAGTTATTTTTAAATTATTTGTCGTAGTCATTTTATTAAATACCCTGAAATTTATCGAATGACTATTTTTGTACTAGAATTGAATAGATGGTCCCGGCATAACTCAGTTTTGCCCAAAAATGCTAACAAATCGACTTTCCGTCTCTCTAAACCTTAAATATTGCAATACGAACAAAAAAAAATGAAAATCGGCGCGGCGGTTATCGAGTTATTACGTCATCGAACTTTACCTCGAAGGGATTATTAGCAGACAGACAGTTAAATAAAAATAGTTAGAAATAGTAATAAAATAGTTAAAAATCAAATAGCAGGTATACAGTTTTTGCACAATAACAATTAAGTGGACAATTTTGATCAGATTACTTCTGGAATACATGCCTATTACACACACCAGTATCTGGAGGGTAAAAGCCCTCCCTAATGTACTATACATGCAACGTCAAAATCGACTTAAATCATATTTTAGGCATTGCATATGACATATGACATGACCGTCTACTACCTGGACATGTACAAAAAAATGGCTACAGAGTCGCGCCCCGCAACATAAAACACATGTGAATTATTTGTGCAATTTGTTGAAGACAGCAGCTATAAAGGACTTTAAAAATCGTGCGATAGGTTCTTACCTTGAAAGTTTAACGGCGAAAAAAGATTCCAACTATTCACTTTGGAAAGCTGTAAAACGAACCAAAAGGCCCAAAATCCCCGCGCCGCCAATTAAAATAAATCAAAATGAATGGGCAAGGGAAGATAAGGAAAAAGCGGACGTTTTTGCCGCCCATTTAGAAGAAACCTTTAAACCGTACGGGCGGCGGAATTACTATCCGACGATTTAATACTCACAAGTGCAACGCTAAGGCTGCTTCCACACCGGATGGAACAAAACGCCTTAAACGAACAAAACTGTTTTTCTGTGTGTTTCGGCAATTTAAATACACACATTTAAATACGCGCGCCCACACTGAATAAGGCAAAACAAAGCAAGAAAACGAAATAAAGCGTTTTGTTCCATCCGGTGTGGAAGCTCCCTTAGGGAACTAAAACGTGAAATTGAATCCCTTAAACCTAAGAAAGCTCCTGGTTATGATTTGATCACGGGAGAAGTTCTCAAAGTTCTACCAAGAAAAGCATTAATTAAGCTTCTTCATATTATAAATGCCGCGCTCAGACTAAAACACGTGCCGAGCCAATGGAAAGTTGCGGAGGTCATAATGGTTTTAAAACCAGGAAAACCGCCAAATGAAAGTAAAGTCGTATAGACCAATTTCCCTTCTTCCAGTTATATCCAAAGTTTTCGAGAGAATTTTACTAACGCGCCTACAACCGGTTATAGAATATAATAATCTTATCCCTGACCACCAGTTTGGGTTCAGAACCAAGCATTCCACGATTGACCAAGTGCATAGAATTACTGACGTAATTGAGAAAGCATTCGAAGAAAAAAAGATATGCTCAAGCGTATTCCTTGACGTCTCACAGGCCTTTGATAAGGTGTGGCATGACGGGTTAAAATTAAAATTACGACAAGTTCTTCCCGTACGCCTATATGATATTTTAGAATCATATCTCGGGAATAGACTCTTCCGTGTTAGACATGGAAACGAATACTCTGAGCTCAAGGAAATTTCGGCCGGCGTGCCGCAAGGAAGTGTCCTTTTGCCCCTTCTCTATCTGTTATATACTCGCGATATACCCAGAGAAGATGGCACTACTCTCGCTACGTTCGCCGACGACACCGCTATCCTAGCAGTAGGTAATACAATTGAAGAAACGACTGCAAAACTTCAAATCGCACTGAATAAGGTAAATGTTCACGTGAGTTTCACGTATAAGAAAACTAATGACTTGCCAATTTTCCTAAACTTGGCCCGAATACCCTTTGCAAATGAGGCCAAATACCTGGGAATGACACTCGACGCAAAGCTGAAATGGAATTCGCACGTGAAAATGAAACGTAAAGAACTCGATATCAAATATAGAGAAATGTACTGGCTCCTCGGAAAATATTCCCAGCTCAGTACCGAAAACAAACTGCTTCTATACAAGCAAGTGCTAAAGCCGGTGTGGACCTACGGTATACAACTCTGGGGTTGTACCAAGAAAACAAATGTCAATATTCTACAAACTTTTCAAAATAAAGTGCTTAGAGAAATTGTACAAACACCATGGTATATTAGAAACGACGATATCCACAGGGATCTCGGAATGCCAACAATTGAAGCTGAAACTAGAAGCTTCGCGAAAAAGCATAGAAACCGACTAATCGGACATATCAACAATACAGTCCGACAAATTTTGGACGAGAACAATTTATTGCGCCGGCTACAAAGAACGAAACCGTTCGACTTGGCAAGATAAGATTAACCGCGTCTAAATTGCGGAGCATGCAGGATCTTTCATTGGAAAGTAGCCTGTCAAAAGTTGTTATTTCGTTATAGAAAAATTGCTTGATAAGTTATATCTTAGTTGCAGTATCTAACAATCTTTCGAAGGGTGGTGTTTTTAGTCAGTAAAAATCTGACACTACTATGAGCACGCGCTTTCTATTCTCATAGAACAAAATACACAAATAGCTATGAATATGATTTCGGAGGAATTATTAGATATCTTCATTATCTCCCTCGTCATCTGACGACTACAAACCACCAATAATACTTTATTTCTATCTACAACAAGGAAAACATTTTTGATGTCGATATCCATTTGCGATTTTTCCAGAAACGAATGCAATTTGAACAGCTGATATTGTTGTCAATTAACGCACTAATACATTTACAAAAGCAGATCAATTTCGTTGCGCGTTCCATGAGCACAGTAAAATCTGAGATCTGAAAAAGATTTCTGGTGGTCCCAATGGAAAACCACATAAGTCTGAAAAAATATCGAGATCTGCAAAAAGTGATCCGAATCGAAAAAAAAAGATTGATTTTTCTCCCCAATGGAACGTGAAAAGTGATTTAGATCAAAAAAAGAAGATTGATTTTTTGTCCCAATGGAAAACGACATTACCGAATCCATGACCGAGTAATACGTTACTGAATTTGTTATTGGTTTGCTTGAAAAATCAACAAAATTCAGTGACGTGTGGCTCGCTCACGGATGTGATAATTCGGTCCCTGAAAAAAAGAGCCTTTTCTGTTCCAATGGAAAACGACATGAGAAAAACAATGCTAGGTACAAACTATGCCAATAATGGCTACGAATTCTTTTTGGGAGCGATTTTGACTGGAATGCATTTTTTTGCTGACCTAACAATTTCCTAATCAAAACAAAAAAAAAAAATATTTAAGAGGGGGAGCACTTCTAAATAAATAAACAGCTATCTCCTCTACCTAAACATCGCTACTCAGTTGACCATTAAATGAACTATGCCATAACCTAAATACTTCGCCCACATAAATTTGCAGGCACAGCAAGTCATAAATGAAAAATTGAAAAAAAAAACCTTAGGAATTCGTTAGGACTGAAATTGAACATGACACTCATATTTAAATCGCACTCAACGTCGCAACAGCTCGTCATGTTGGACTGCATTATGCAATCGAGATACGAAGTTAGAAAAAAAATGGCAGCTGGTTGTAAAAATAAAAAAAATGTAACATAATATCTACGAATCTACAGATACCATGCAAAGCCATACAAATCGAATGCCATTTCGATAGAGACGAAGAAGACCGCTGCAGACGGGGGAGCACACCCTTGTTGTTGAAGGAGATAAGCATAAGGAACTGTGTGTGCAACTGCAAGGCGTGTGGTCAAACACTTGACGATGAATTTTTGTGGAGGTTTGCTTTTTTATTGTT
Source organism: Cheilosia urbana (assembly GCA_946477585.1). NCBI lineage: Eukaryota > Metazoa > Arthropoda > Insecta > Diptera > Syrphidae > Cheilosia > Cheilosia urbana. Next base: position 95,085,605 of record OX297854.1, read on the forward strand.
GGCTGTTGGTTTACAAAAATATAAGCGTGAAAACGATGACTACGTTTTGTTGATATCATTTATTTCTGTTAGTCGATTGCTGGACATTAGCCCATTATTTGGGCACTTGACTCGGTTTAAGGGTAGGTATGCGTATTCCTAATTCTCTTATGAATGGTCGTCGTCGATTGCGGTTAGAAATGCAAACTGTCGAAATGAGATTCAAACCTTCTGTTGCTGCGGGACTCGAAGAGATTTTATTTACGGAACACCAGTCTGGCAGTGGCGGAGCAGAGGGGAGCTCTTTTAGGCACTTTTGGTGTTATTTTAGCAATTTAATTTCGAATGTTGTCCTTAAGCATCAAAATTGGTTGCTTACTGAACAGACTCAGTTCGAGGACTCGCAGTAGTTGTTGTAATTGCGTGCTGAAAATCCTACTTTACTTTCCTTTGCTAAGATAGAAGGTAAAAAAAAAAAAAAAAAAAAAAACACACACCCATAGAAAGAACTCGAGAGATATCCAATCAGGGGACTATCTGTATCACCACTTCCGACATTATCCGGGAAAAATTCTCTCGCAAAATTTGCATTTTAGAACATAAAATTCGAGATTTCGTCGCAGAACGCTCCACGATTCCATCCGAACTCATCATTCGTGAAAATTATGCAGAAAGTGGTTCAGTGGATAATCGAGGTCCAGTTCTTGAACAAACCGTGATAACCGCGTTTGTTTGGGCTTAAATCGTTCGATTTGACGACCATCGGGTTCTTGCTTAATGCCTCTTAGTCAAATTAAAAAGAATATGTCCACCCTAGAAACCTAGGCGGTAGAAGTGGTTCTTTATGAAGCTACCTACATTAAATAGTTCAAATGAAGATGCTAACCCTATATCAGGGGTATGTTAAAACACTCACCCATGACGCTACTCTTTCCGGCCATGACATATTCATTCGAGCCCAATTTAATGTCCCGCACCCACGCAGTGATGCCAAAACTTCGATCTTGACATTAAAATGTTTGATGTAAACAATGCGTTCTAAAATATAAAACTTCAATCCGTGTTTGCATCATGGTGACTGGAAGTTTTTGAACCTCTGCGGATTAGCTGAAATTATGTTTTCTTTCAAAAATTCTATTAGTTTTTCTTCCATATCGTATGCAAAATATTTGAAATAAACCTCAAACGCAATGATGCCAAAGCGTTCAAATTTATTTTTTTCTGTGTTGTCTTTTGCAGTGGATTTAGTAATAGCGACAACTTTCAGTACTGCAACGCATGCTAAATTTACATGTGTTCTCTCCCATTTAAACGTGTGGGTTCTGTTTCCACTGCATGACAAATTCTGCACGCGTGTTTTGGACATAAAGGACCCGCAACCGCAAACCAGAGAGAATATTGAGACCCCCAACTTCTGCCGATTTTCCGTTACTTGTCTACAAGCTATATTTTTATGGGGTGGTACATGCTAAGTGCGTTAGTATTGTTACATAGAAATTCGTATTGACAAATGTCACGTAACTTCACTCGCCAACACACTCGCACCTAGCATGTGCCACTTCCGCTGTTGGAAAAGTTGCTGCCAGCGTTCATAGTATTTTGTGCGCTAAATTTGAAATTATTCGTGACGTGTGAATAGTATTTTATTTTAGGAATAAGTGCACTTTTGCTGAAAATATTTATAAAAAAAGAACAATGTAGATTGGTCGAGGGAAAATAAAAACATTTTGAGCAATTTTCCATCAGTTATTTAAGAAAAATTCACTCATGAAATCTAAGTCAATGATATCCAAAAGCGGAAAATACACAACCATGTTTGTCATAATATATTTCTTGTATATAAAACATCTCATTTAGATAGTTTTATTAACCAAACAAATGATAACAATCGCCTTTAAAAAATATATAATAACTAAACAATAGCATTACATTACAAAGACCCCTCTTCAATGATCTTCTACATATCATCCATTCTCTCTTAGACGGGCTGTCTGTGGATTGCTACCGAGGGGTTGACTGTTTCGGTCACCCCTTTCGTACATCCGCAACAAACCGCCACTCGATCAAACTCACCTTTTGACCAAGTTGCAATACCCCCGCAACATGCGTTTGTAGTCTGATTGCGGCAATCGCCACTAATACCGCGCTTTTTGCTGCATCCGCCCTATTCGATAAGTTGCCAGAGGACACAAGCGGGGGTTGTACTGATACGGTCACCACTCGCCCATCCGAAGGCATACTGTCGACCGTTCATCTACTCCTTGACCAGCCTTAACAAATCTCCCAAGTAAGGTACACAATGAAAGGGCCGATTTATTAATCACCAATGGCGCACACGGCTACGCCATCATGACGAGACGTTATAGGATTACAAGCGAAGGGTACACTGTTTCGGTTTACCCGACGCTTGTATCCGAAGACATATCGATCGTCCAGTTAGTTATCCCCAGTCTCTCCCTTCAAGAAGTTGTCTGAGGATTACAGGCGAGGGGGCGACTGTTTCGGTCACCCTTCCCCTATCCGAGGATAAACTGCCCCAACTCTCTACACGAGACGTAAGAATTATTGTTTTTAGACAAAGAAGACAAAAGTCACAGGCACAAAGATAGCAATACGCCCACTAGTATGTCCGGCCTAGAACACTCTGGCCACAAGCTCTTCCATGACAGTAAAACCTCGGGTGTTTGTCAGAAGTTCGCGAGAGCCGTAGCAGTGGTAAAAGCCTTAAGATGGGATTTTTGTTTTTTTGTTTGAGATTGAAACTGACTCCCATGCTCACCATGACAACTTAGCCACTACGCCTATAGTCCGGGAGACAGGGGTCTTTTTGAACTAATCATCGCATGCCGGCTGATTTTAATGGACATAACAGATGCTATGTAGAAAATGACCAAACCGAACGTCAGTTGTTCCAGTAGCTGTGGGTGCGGTTGTAGGAGGGTTTGAAACTTGTATTTTATGTCGACTGCTTTTTTTTTAAATAAATTTTTGACGTCTTGTAGTGTTGAAAAAACATAGCCAGCTGCGCCATGGAGGGGGGATTATACGTCAGCTGGTCGTATGAAATTGCAAAAAAAATTAAAAACGTAAACTCATTTTAAGCCGAACAAATTTTGTTTACATAACTTCCGACACATATACAAGTATGAAAATATTAGTCAGCTATATGTATAGTGGGGGAAAGACCGTCAGCTGAAGCAAAAACGTATGGTTGGACTCATAAATCCAAAATACGCGTTTTGGATGTTTCAATATTTACTGACTTAAAATCCCTTAATGTAAAAGTCATGTCGTGATTAGATGATATTAAATCGAGTGAAAGCTGGTCGAACAAAATAACAGATGATCGATCAGACGAAATTGAAACAATTGCAAATCGCGTTAACAATAGATAATTTGGATTATGGCAGTGACGAAAATGAAGAAGATTATGATGAATAAATTAAATACATTTAATTAATTCTAAATATATTTTTAATTTCTACTGCGTTATTGTTAGATTAATAAAAGTACATTAATGATAATTGTAGACTTTAACTAACTGTATGTTTGAAAAATTGTAAGATGACCATTTGAAATTGGGAAAGATAATAGTATCACTAAAGCAGAAATCCCAAATTGGAATCAGTTGAAAGCGTATTGGGCCCAAGTTAAGCTGGACCATTAAAAGTACAGCGTGCGTATTTTGGATTTATGAGCGCAACCATACGTTTTTGCTTTAGCTGACGGTCTTTCCTCCACTATACATAAAGCTGACTAATATTTTTATACTTGTATATTTGTCGGAAGTTATGTAAAAAAAAATTGTTCGGCTTGAACTGAGTTTACGTTTTTAATTTTTTTGCAAGTTCATACGACCAGCGGACGTATAATCCCCTCTCCACGGAGCAGCTGACTATGTTTTTTCAACACTACATGACGTCAATAATTTATTTAAAAAAAAATCAGTCGCATAAAATAACTTAAAAAAAAAAAATAAAAAAATTTCGACAAGTTTCACACCCTCCCACAACCGCACCCACCGCGGGTGCGTCAGCTGACCTTCACTTTACTTATCAACCAAAGCTTATCAATGAGTAAAGGCAATAATCTTTTGGCATAAAAACAGTGCTCAAAATGGACCCCTGCCTCCCAGACTACTACGCCTCTGTATTTACGAAGGCTTAATGTTTATTGGGCGGTACCTATGAATAATTATTTTTAGTTTAACATTTTCGACTAACAACTAAATTTTCCATAGAAAACTACCTATTGCAACCAAAAATAAATTAAAGGTGAAGGTTAAAACTGATTAAGCCCCGTTTGCCGATACTACTCATGGCGATTTAAGTTCTTCTTAAATACTTTGTGGCCTACTTTTTCTATGTGAAGGTGGTGGTTAAAACTGATTAAGCACCCGTTTGCTGATACTACTCATGGCGATTTAAGTTCTTCTTAAATACTTTGTGGGCTACTTTTTCTATGTGAAGGTGGTGGTTAAAACTGATTAAGCCCCCGTTTGCTGATACTATACTCGTAGCGATTTCTTTGTCATAAGCTGTGACATATGATTTTAAGAGGAACTTAAACCGCCATGGATAGATTCAGGAAACGGGAAAAAAAAATCTAATACACTTTTTCACAATATTTAGAAAACTTGAATATGGAGACAAGTTCATGGTAATTAGAAATAAATACTCGTATGTAGATATATACTATAAGGGCTATTTTAACAAGTTTGTATTTTGCTGCAAATAATTTCTTTATCTAACTTACTTGTGCGAGTTATCGCTGCTAAAGTACAACAAAGTGGCATGTTCCGGTGAACCTCAGATATAAAAAATAAAATTGTTCGAACTGCCAGAGATAGCCTTAAATTTTGTACACACAATACTCCAATACTTGTTAGTAAAAATGTACTTACACTGCTCGTATCTTTAGCCAATGAAGTAATTTGGAATATGTTGCATTTTTTTTTGGATCTGTCTTTGATATGTACTCCAAAAATGGTATATACTTCTTCAGCTCGTTCCATTTTTGGCGGTCCGTCTCTTTTCTGGTCAACTAAAATGATAAATAAGGAAATTATTTAGTAGCGACACTAAAACGTCGTTGTTTAGTGTGTAAGTGAATAACCTGGATATAGGAACGGATAAGTAGAGAACCTTTGCTATTTTGTTTTCATCTATAAGAGTCAGATTATTTAGGGCTGGTTTAGGGTGCCAATTTTTAGTTGAAAGTGTCTAGTATTAGGCGTTTTTCTTTTTTAGTTCAGAGCAGAACCTGAACTGTTGTATAAAAATTCCGTTTTTCTTTAATTCAGACACATCCGAGCTCGAATTTGTGTTTGTTTTTTGATCAGAGCACGCTCTATGAGCTCAGAATAAATTGACTAAGCAAGATGAGTAAAAAGCTGATTGCACAAATGCATACACGCTTCCACTCACATTTGATAGCAAAAAAAATAATGTGCACGACTGGGTCTAAAAACTTTCTCGTTCGTCAAAAATAATTTTCTATTTCCAAGTGTAGTAGGGTTTCTGATTTCTGATCTGTTTGGGAATGATTTTCTTTTTGACTGGAATAGATTAATGACGCTGGTTTAAGTTGTCTCAATGATTGGAAGTATTGTTCGTTTTTTTTTTCTCCGAGGTAGGTGGAAATCTTCTAGAAGACACTATGAGGACACTCGGCGCGTGCTCATAGTAGTGTGAGATTTTTACTCACTAAAACCACGTCCTACAAATTTCTTTTACACTGCAACTAAGTTATGACTATGACTTATCAAGCAATTTTTTTATCACGAAGTTTTACACGTTTGGCGGCAACATTCCGGCGAAAGTTCCTGCTTGTTGCGCAATTTTATCGCGGTTGATAATTATCGGGCTAAGTCCGAAGGTTTAGTTCGTTGTAGACGCCGCAATAAATTTGTTTCATCGAGAATTTCACGGACCGAGCTATTAATATGTCCTAAAATCGATTTCTATGCTTTCGAGTGCATATTTTCGTTTCGTCCTTAACGGTGGGAAATCCGAGGTCTCTATGGAGATCTTCATTTCTACTGTACCACGGTGTACTGACGAATGATCTTAGCACTTTGTTTTGAAAAAAAAAATGTTTAGATTTGTTTCGCTGGTACAGCCCCATAACTGCATTCCATATGTCCATACAGGCTTCATCACTCCCTTATATAATAAAAGCTTGTTCTCGAGGGTAAGCTTGGAATGTTTTCCGAGTAACCAATAAAATTCTCTATATTTGATTTTAAGTTCTTCGCATTTATTCTTTATATTCGGTTTCCATTTTAAATTTGTGTCGAGAGTCATTCCGAGATATTTGGCCTCGTTTGCAAACAGAACTTGTACCGCATTTATAAATACAGGCAAGTTATTTGTTTTTTTATATGTAAAATTCACGTGGACCGATTTCGTTTCGTTAAGAGCGATCCTCCATGATTTTGCCCATTCATAGACCCGGTTAAGCGCGCCTTGTAATACTTTATTTGTTTCTTTGGTCGTTGTACCCACTGGTAGTATAGCAGTGTCATCGGCAAAAGTGACTACGGTGGTACCTTCTGTTTGCGGAATATCACGCGTAAATAACAGGTACAGGAGAGGCCCAAGGACGCTTCCTAAATTCCGAATATTCGTTTCCGTGTTTGACACGAAAGAGTCTATTCTCTAGATACGATTCTATAATTTTCCATAACCGTTCGGGGAGAATTTGTCTTAATTTCTACTTGGGACCTTCATGCCAAACCTTATCAAATGCTTGCGAAACGTCCAAGAATACAGCAGAGCAAATTTTATTTTCTTCTAGAGGTTTCTCTATTACGCCATTATTCGACGCACTTGATCTATTGTCGAATGTTTGCATCTAAACCCAAACTGGTGGCAGGGTTGAAAAACGCGTTACAATCGTAACTTTTAAGTTACAATGAACTTTGAAAAAATACAAAATACAATCGCCCCGAAAAAGTTACCCTCAAAGAGTATTTTTTTATTTTGAAAAAATACATAGTTACACTCAATGCATATTTAATACAATGACCTGTTACAATTTTTTTGTATGCGTTTATCAATATTATTACTACACATATGTGTGTTATGCTTGTGTGAAAAACACATGAATTTCAGTAAATTTTGGGATTTTTCCGGTGGCGCGGTTGTCGATCCCCTAAACCACTCAACCGATTTTAATGAAATTTTGTGGCTCTATATGGTTCCTTACAGTTGGATAGATAGGACACTATTTTGGTATGGTTAGTTCGATAGTTTTGGCCCCGATAGGTGGCACTTTGTAAAAGATAAGCGGAATAGGAATAGGAAATAGGTATCTTAAATTAAAAAAAAAAAAAAATTGGTGCGACTGTATCCAACAGTCCCGAAATATGTCGTCGCTTTAAAAGCAAAGTGACATAAGTCCAAAATGTATGATTTTCAGGAGCGATGTTTTAAGTTTTGCGTCACACAAAAAAATTGTTTTCTAGTTAATTAAAAACAATATTCAAAGTGCGTTTACATACAATTGAAGTATTTTTCTCCCTCTTTCAGATAGTATATACATTTGTACAAAAAGGCAAATATTTTAAAAAAAATATGACGTTTTGCCAAAAATCTGATAGTTTTTTAAGTTTTTATTTTCAAATGAGTTGCAAAAGTGTCGTTTTGTCGCTTGAAATTCTTCGTAATACGCCGTTTTGCCACAAAAAAAAACACAGCCAATCGCGACGCACAACTAAAAAAATGTCATTTTGCATTGCAACAAAAAATTGTGGGATTTTTAGTGGAAAATCGAAACGACACTTTTTTAAAACGTGGAAAGTAGAAGAAATAGAATTAAGCCGTTTTGGCAGAAAAAAAAAAAAAAATTGTGATCACTTTTGTATACTTAACTCAAAAATGACAAATTTTGACTTATGTCACTTTGCTTTTAAAGCGACGATGTGTATGTGTAAACACCGTGCGTGCGGTATGTGTGTGGCTTGATACACGTCATAGAGAAAAGAGGGAATTGTAATAACCGTATTCTTGATATATTATGAAATAGCAATAATTTATTCGTTCTGTGCTAGTTTCGGTAGAATAGATACAATCGGATTGTGGTAGCTGTAGTAAGATATGTACATTCGAGACTGTAATCTATCTAGATTACGCTGGAAGACAGCATCGATGGTTGTTCCATATCGTGTTGTTGAAATTTTCCGGTTGGAGTTCATTTGAAGATTAAATTTGTCTTGCATAAAATCAACAAATGGTTGAGCTTCTGGAGTTGAAAAATTGATATTGAAGTCTCCGCTTATGATCATTGGTAAAAGATGATAATCTCCCTGCAGAATTCTTGAAATTTCTTCTGAGTACGGTGCAAGGACGAAATGCAAAAATTTGATTTCACATCAACAAAAAGCTGAAATTAATATGCCCCAGCTCATAAATGTATGCAATGATAAAAACGTATGCAATGATAAAACACAGTGACGCATTCCCTGTCCCCGGAAGTTAAATGTGTGGAATTACTGCACTAGATTCCAAGAAATGTATGCAATCACAGTGACGCATTTCCGTCATCGCAAGTTAAGTGTGTGGAATTACTCTACCAGATTCAAATAACGTGCGCTTAGATGTTTACACATCAAAAACAGAAAATTCAAACGCTAGTTACAGGTATCTTAAATTATATAATTGAAATTATTATTGAACATTTGAAACTTTGCGAAATCTGGGCGGGATTTTATACGAAGGGCACGGGCAAAACCGGGTGGGTACCGCTATATATAAAAGTGACTGATGTCCGTATGTGCACTCATAACTCGGGGGTGGGATTGAGAATAGAACTTTGTACGGAGAACCGCACTTAAAAAAAAAATAGAAAATTCCAATACAACAAAAATTATTTAAAATGTTAAATTTTTAAACTATTTTGATGTACCGGGCTTACCGCTACACAGTTTGAAATTGGAAATCAGCTCAGTTATAATTTTGTTGCGCAACCTCAATCCACCGAAATTTTGTAACTGATCGCATTTGATTTGATTGTGAATTATTTATATTGAATTTAAAAACATCTAAAATTTTGTCCGAGATCGATACTTTCTCCTATACTTACTTGTATACGAGAATTGAAAAAATACAAAAAAATACAATCGTAACTAAGATTTAGTTACAGTCCAGAAAGTTCATTTTTCATCCCTGACTGGTGGTCGGGTATAAGACGGTTTTCTTCTATAATTTGTTTTAAGCGTGTGAGTAATATCCTCTCAAAAACTTTGGAAATAATTGGAAGAAGCGAGATGGGTCTATAAGACTTTTTTTTTCATTCGGTGGTGTGCCTGATTTTAGAACCATTATGACCTAATCTTATCGCGGCGTTTATAATGTGGAGAAGCTTAGTTAATGCTTTCCGATGTAGCATTTTTAGGAGTTCACCCGAAATAACTGTTTTGTTTCGAGGCTTAACAAAAAAATATATTTTATTAATTTCTTCAGGGACTGAAGATGGAAAGAGATGCTTTAAATTCGCGGATTGATCTACAACTACTTGGGTCAAAGTTCTTCATCTAAAATGTTACCTCGGTATGTAACAGAATCGTCGGTCCGAACATTGTGTTTGATTACACAAGTGTTCGGCAGAGCGACATCGAGGAATCTTTGTCAATGGTGACAAAGTATATTTAATTGCAGAAGGCATTTAAAATTGATTAGCGTGTCGATCCATAAAATGTTATGGAATGTTTAAACAAGCATCCGACAGAGCGGCGCCCAATAGTTCTTATGAGAGACCACAAAGTATTGTTTTACTTTGTGTCTCAAATGTAAAAAGAGTAATTATAATTTAATGGGGATGGAATGAATAAGCCCAAGTGGCCTATTATCCTCTGATATATCTGGTGGCACAGTGAAAAAAACCTTAAGTTGGAATTTGGGTTTTTGCTGGATTCGAACCTCGACCCCTCGCTGCGCCTTCATTAACATTAGTTATATTACTATAATTAGGGATTGTTATTATTTGTTTAAATATTTCAATTTTATTTTCGATATCCATTTCATTTAAATTTATTGTACAATTTTCAAATTTGATTAAATAATTTCCATTTAGAATGTATGTTTGATTATTACATGTATTTTTTAGAATTGCATCTTTATTGATTTTAACTAGATATTTTATTCTTATTATTATTTATTTTGTTATAAGATATTTTTCCATCAAATAAGCTTTTTATAGACTTGCTGGCCAATTTTAAATTTCTTTTATAAACATCATTTTTCATTTCATAATATTCATTCTTATATTCTACAACAGTTTGTGTTTCAATTTCTAATTCTTCAAACATTTTGTTTGTTAATGGTGTTATTATGTATTTATGTACCTTTACAATGGTTTTAGGTATTTTTGATATAAATGCCAAAGTATTCTTATATTTTTCTACTGCTAGTTTAATATTTTTCAATTTTAAGATATCAATATCAAATTTCTCAATTTCTTCATGATGTTGTTAGGATGCTTCTTATCATTTGACCTGTTTTTACATTAAGGATATTGTCTTGAATTTTACTTCTTTCATCTTTCAAAATTCCTATTCTTATTAATTGTTGATTATGAATCAACAGATATCTTTTAAATACCTTTGTTCATTGTTTTGCATATGATTTAGGATTTCCAATATTTTGTTCCTGTCACTAGTAATTGTATTTTTCAGGCTTTCAATGTTCTGGTTTGTATTATTGTTTATATATATTTATTTATTGAGGTTTTCTGTGGTATGATATGTATTGTTTCCTAATGCGTTCAAATGTTCTTGAATGTCTTTCCTGTCATCGTTGTCCATTGTTCCAAATAATAATTTCATTACTCTTCCGCCTACGTTATTTAAGGCTCGTCTATGTCTGTGTGGTATTATCGTGAAATTAATATGTTTTATCTTATTTATCTCTTTAATTAATAAATATGATCTTTCGTCATTCCTAAACATTGTCGATATGTCAACCTCAATCTCATATATTAAATTCTTTATTTCGTCTAAGTCAACTGTATGTAATAGTATATTAAAGTCGTCTATAATGTCCGTGTCGTCAAGTCTTAGAATCAAATGTCCACTTTCTGTTTCTAGTCTTTCTATATTAATATCCGCTTTAATCGGTATTATCATTGTCATCATCATTATTATTATTAGAATATGTATTACTAAATTTTATCCCATCTACTTTTTCCTTTAGAGCTGCATATTCCTCATGAACGCCATATGTCCTTTGTAGTTGAATTTTCACCTGGCTCCAACTGCTATCCGGATGTAATCTTAATATTGTGTTTAACGCTTCTAACTGGATTTTAGATATTAATATACGTTGTATGTATGCCAACTGTCCGGCATCTTGTATCATTGACATCATGTAATCGGCTTCGTTTAGGAACGATGAGAGGGCGTACGAGTCATCTCCCTTGAATACCGGGGTAGACCGTACCTCTCTAATTAAATCACTAAATGTTAGATTCATTTTATTTCGGTTGTTTGCTTCGTTTTCGCTATCACTCTCTTCTTCGTTTTGTCCCCGAGTACCTCTCACTTGTCTATCTTTTTCAACTTGTCTACTAAGTTGATCGATTGACATTAATGTGGTATTGGTTTAAAAGATCTTTTTTGTTGCTACTTTCGAGTTGTAGCTCGTTGTTTCGCTTTTTGTTTTTATTTTAAACTGTACTCACACTTAATAAATTAAATCGCGTTTAGTTTTTATGAGAGACCACAAAGTATTGTTTTACTTTGTGTCTCAAATGTAAAAAAAGTAATTATAATTTAATGGGGATGGAATGAATAAGCCCAAGTGGCCTATTATCCTCTGATATATCTCCCGTGATCAGATCAAGAGCCGGAGCTTTTTCGGGCTTAAGTTTCTTTATTACTTGTCCGAGCTCGGTGAGTATAGCGTTTATTACTACATTATTTTCGGATGTTAGTCTAACTGATGCATTAATATTTCCATTAAGGGCTTGACCATCGAACGGCTTAAAAGTTTCTTCTAGATGAGCGGCGAAAACATCCGCCTTCTCTTTGTCGCTTTTTGGCCCAAGCATCTTGGGTTATCTTTATAGGCGGCCCTGCGACCTTCGGCCTTTTTGTGGCTTTAATAGCCTTCCAAAGCGTGTAATTGGATTCTTTTCCAGCTATTAGGCTTTCGAGGTAATTTCTAGCCTCGTCGTTTTTAAAATATTTAATCGACTTTGTTAGCAAGTTAGTACTTCGATTTAAGTTCGCTTTATCTTGCGGGACTCGAGTTTGTTGCCATCTTTTTCGCGCTTTTCGTTTTGTTCTGACCATATAAATTATTTCCTGCGGGTATTTGACGCAGTTATAGTTCGATGTTCTCTGCCGGTGTGGAGTATTATTCCATGCAGCTTTCTGTACGTTGTACGATATTGACGAAGCGGTCGACCGCAATTTCTAATTCGTAAGGCGTCTTGAGTGATTCACGCATTTCAGTATTGTTCTGGACATTTTATTTCATTTTTTATAAATGTCTCAGTCGTAGTCGTAGTATTACCGGAGAATGATCAGAGGAAAGATCAAAACATTCTTCAACTTTAATACGATTGGCGGGTAGTCCTTTTGTAATAAAGAAATCAATCAAATCAGGTATTTTAGCGACATCAATCGGTCAGTATGTATGTTGGTTTTCCTGTCGAATGAAAATCGCAATTGTACTGCATACACACTTCGTATCGTAAAGTATTCTTCCCTTTCGTGATATGAATCTAGATCCCCAGAAAATATGTTATCCAATTACATGTATCCAATTATAAAATGTTGTCCGAGGGAATTGATTAGGTTTGAATAATCATTTTTCTCTATCTTGCATCGTGGTGGGCAGTAGATAGAATATATTTTAAAAAATGCATTTCGATAGAAAAGTATTGTATAGTTCGTGATAAATCGATATCTTTGAAAAAAGTGGAAGTGGGTAATATTTGCAAAAATAAGTTTTGCGTTGCTGTTATTGCATTTTAACGGCTGTTGCAATTTCGGTTTTAAAGTGCGGTATTGAGTTTTAAGAATATTTATATGAACAGAGATCGGCCCTTGGGTAGTCATTCTTGAAAAATAATTAAAAAAAAACGGATTCATTCAAAATTTTGGAGAAAAACTAAGTACGGGATCTTATTTGGAATACTGATATTTAGGCCTATTCTGCGAAATCTTTTATTCCGTTATGAATCTCTGCTATGAATCATAAAAGATTTTGACCATAAAAGATCTTTTATAAATCGTATTCTGGGTTTCGAACTTTTATGGAACTCAGTTATGAAACTTCGAAAACTGAAATCTGTTACGAAGCTTTGACAAGTAGATTTGTTTGCTGGTTGCGTGAAATTCAAAGAAAGTACAGAATAACTATCAATTAGTAAATGTAACATCTTAATGTAATTTTGATATAAATGATGAAATTCACCATAATTTGCTACGTATTCTCGATCTTATTAAAGATCTATAAACATGAACGCGATTTTCAACTAATAAGCTACGTCTAACCGCACTTGACGATGTTATTTTCCCAATTAATCGCTCCATACTGAACGACGTCGCTGAGCGATTAGTTGGGAAAATGCCATCGTCAAGTGCAGTTCGTCGTAGCTTATTAGTTAAAAATCGCGTTCATATTTACAGATCGAAAATACGTAGCAAAATATGGTGAGTTTCATCATTTATATCAAAATCTTCGCAGATTTCCAGATCGATTTTGGCAATATTGTCGTATGACTGTTGTTTCTTTCTTTTCACTCTTTATCGGTGACATTATTATTTTTATAGTCTTTGTGGGTGTCCTGTCATAGCACTGGACGGCTTTGGACAGCTGAAATGAAATTATGCTTTCTGTGTTTATTTTGTCCATCTTATTACTTCGTCGCTCAGCGATCGTCTGAAAAATTAAAACAGATTTGATTGCAGAGCGACGTCGCTCTGTCGCTTAAAAAATCGCTCAGTCGCTCAGGGTTTATGTGGCCACCTCCATACGACAGGTCTTTGTTCTCTTGCTTTGGCAATCTCAGTCAGCATTCCAAATTCGATTTGACTCGAAAAAGCTTTTCACTTTAGCCGTTCGGGTACGGCACATAATCGGTCCTAGCGAAGTATCCGTGGGAACTTAAAATTCTCAAATTTTATACGATACGGATGATTTTTGCTGCGAGGTATTCTTGGGAACAACTGTTCGGAGAATTATTCCGACATTTTGTAACGCATATTAACGAATTACGTTGAAGTGCGATGAAGTGAATTTCTTTGTTACATTTTTGGCAGCTAGGTTCCGATATCCTCCGACAGAAATTGGTTGCGGAATTTGTTTACTATTTGGAGTGCGGTGCTGTGCGCCATAGCAATCAATCGCAATTGTTTATTTCTCTTCTGAAGTCAGACACTTCTTATGCAATTTGAGCCTACGACGGATACTTCGCTAGGGCCGAATAAAAGTGATCACTTCCGTTCGTTCTAAAAATATGATACTGTCGGGCATCTATTTATTTCTTGTGGACGAGGTGGTATATAGAAAAACTTTAAGTGACAAGAATAAACCGCCAACGTGGTTCAATTAAACCATCGTGGACAATCCATGTAGGGATAGAGGAGAGATGTTGGACAAGATCTAACAATTCCATCCTGGGCCTTACCAGAGGACGTTGCCTGATGTTACGGACTGATAGTGTTAAAAATTCGGGCAGAATATAACTTATTTTGGTCATCAAAGTTTTAAAAACGGTATCGTCGATCAGACGATTAACACAGGAAATCTACCCCTGAATTCTATACAAAAAAACATTTAACTTTTAGAATTTAGCGGGAAGTATACAAAATACGATACGTTAAAAAAATGTAAGGCAAACAAACGATAAATAAATCGAACTGCTATAATTTGAAAAGGTTAAATATTAGGCGTTTTTAATAATAATAAAAAATGCCTATTGGCTGCAACGCAGGGTGTAAGGAAAGCCTTCCTTTGCCCTAACCTAAGGCTAAATACTTTCGAGAATAATTTCTAGAGTCTTATTCTTGATTTTAAGAACCAGTGTGGTTTTTATGCAAGAAAAGTCATACCTCGACCAAAATTGCAAACTCCATCGTCCAGCTCTAACAGCGCCCGAGATGTTTGCAGTTAGATGGAACTACTGGATGCCCGCCAAGCCCGTTCTGTGCAGGATGGTGATGGAAAAATCTCGTGAAAAGCCTCACTGAGACCTTCAAGATTTCAAGAAAACAATTTTAAGATTTAGAACCGTTCTATAGTTAAACTTATTAATAACAATTTTTGGAACTTACAAGCAAATATCTGGGGCCCTACTCTGTAATTCGTTCCGATAGTGAAAATCTCCGAAAACGAAAATTTTGTACTCTATTTCTACAACAAAATGAAATCTAATACTTTCGGATAGACAATTCCAAAAGTGGAATTTTTGTACCTGCCAACTCGTTTTCGAATGTCAAAAGCATTCTAAAACTGAAAATTTGTTTCTACAGGAAATGTGATACCTAACGAAAGTGACTACGAATATCTTAAAATGTAAGTTTTTTTTTTTTAATTTTATGTGTTTTGGACGCAATATTTTTTGTATCGCACTGCCGACTTGCAATAGAACTTGATGTTGTTTATTGTGCCATGCCAAGGGAATAGTCGTGATAGCCTCCTAGCATTTTTTTTTTTTTTTTTTTTTTGTTATTGAAGGTGAAAATCTCGAAAGACACAATGGGGTAAGAAACAGTTGCGTTTAAGAAGGTATTACAATTTGAATACGGGTTCTCATTACTTAGATTATAAGGTCGTGAGGTTTAATTCTTCTTAATCTACGAATATTGTATCGTATATTTAAGACGTCTTCTATTTCAGAATTAATATGCATCTGCAAACGCTCATTGTGAAGAATTGCGTATCACGATGCAAGTCATTATTTCTAATATACCATTTGTTTTTGAATGTCTGTATTATTTGTACATTTGTTTTCTTTGTATTACCCCATAATTGGATACCATTGTCGAAACAGGCTTCAGTATCTGGTTATATAATAAAATTTTATTCTCAATGGACATTTCCGAATTATGTCCTAGCAACCAATAAAGTTTTCTATATCTAATATTTAGCTCTTCTACTTTGTTTTTCACATGTTCCTTCCATTTGAGTTTAGTATCTAGATTCATACCCAGATACTTAGCTGTATTTGAATAAGGAACAACTATTTGGTTATTAATAACCACGGGAAGATTTGTTATTTTTTTATTAGTAAAATTGATATGGGTGGACTTTGACTCGTTAAGTTTAATTCGCCATCATTGCGCCCAATAACATATCTCATTAACTGCATTTTGCAGCTTTTCTGTTGCTTTAGCCACGCATCTATCAGTTGATAGAAGAGCAATGTCGTCTGCGAATGTAGCTATCGTAAGTACAGGGTTGGTCCCAGAACACTTCCCTGTGGAACTCCTGCTTGTAGTCCTTTAAGTTCAGAATATGCTGAAACATACCGAACTCTAAAGAATCTATTTGAAATATAAGGTTTAAGTATCTCATAGTACTGTCTAGGTAGATCCGTATGAAGTTTATACTCTAAGCCCTTATGCCAAACTTTATCAATAGCCTGTGCAACGTCTAAAAATAATGTAGAAAAAACTTGTTTCTCTTCTAGTGATTTTTCTATAATATTAGTTATACGATGAACTTGGTCTATTGCCGAGTGCTTAACTCTGGTGGGTGGGAATGAGCCTTCTTTGCTCAATAATTCTATCTCAGAGAATTTTCTTCGAATGTTAAGAGGTAAGATACCAAATAATTTGCATCTTGTTTCATAGGAAGGCATATCTATATCCCAGTGAAGTCTTTTCCTTAATATGTACTCTAGTAAAACGTTTTTGTATTCTCTCAATTCTAAATGAGTGAACCTCATACAAGGTGCACCAAATAGTACTACAATGTATTAAAGAGTATATCTAACAAACGAAAAAAACTGACATTTCAAAGTGTGAGGATCACAACTCCATTGAATTGAAATACGCTGGGTATGTCATTTATAAATAACACGAAAAGGAGGGGGCCAAGATGGCTTCCTTGAGGCACGCCTGAGATAACATAAATAGGTGAAGAGAGAATGTTATTAATTCGAACATACTGAATACGACCCTTGAAGTATGCTTTTATCCAGTTATTTAAATTTGAAAAAATCTGTATATCTTTCAAATAGGCCGATAATTCGAAACTTCCTGTCTACTTCCTGATTTATAAATTGGAGTAATTAGAGAACATTTCCATTTATTTAGAAACTCACCAAAATAATAGGAGCAATTCCATCCATATCTATTCGTGAGTCAGCCTTATTCTATATATTAATCGCCGACACGATTTCTTTCAGGACATATTTACCCTACTTATTGACGACCAATTCCATTTATTGTTTGACCAATTTGAAGCGTACTCATAAATCGGTCGAAAAATATTATAATTTCAAAAAAGTATTTGCAAAATAGTGTTTTTAAATTACCTTGGTTACAACAACTACTATAATAATATTTTGCCTTCTTTACTCATCAGCTTTAAGATTACAGCGGCACAAACAACGCATTGCCAGAAGACCAAGTAGAAAAATACGAGATTTAAGTTACTTTAACACTTTTAATAAACACTGATGTGGTATTCGATGGACTTCTTAGAGCACTTTATTTTGCTCTTGGTCACTTTTTATGTTTGATTGCTACTTAAAAACAACAATCCTTTTCCGATTTCAGAGCATTTACGTGAATTTGTATTAAATTTCAAATGTTTTCCTATCTCCCGCCATATAAAATTTCGTTTGTTTTCCTACAAGCTCAGCTGTCACTTTGCTTTTTTTCTCTCATTTGACACTGACGTTGCCGCGAATTACTCTATTGCATTAGTCTGATTAGTCACATCACTCTGTGTGTCTCCTCTCCTGTATCAAAAATTCAAAAAGAGAATCATACACAGAGAACGTTGCTATTTATGCTATTACTTAGAACTCTGTATATTGGTAGCTTTGGAGGGGTGAATGGTGTGTGTTACGAGAAGAGAATATGTGGATGCGCAGGAGTGGTTTGATTAGTTTGATGAATGAAAGTACATTTCGCCTTCGCGATTCGCCCAGTCGATTTTCTGATGAAATGATTAGCCATAAACATTTGAGAATACACGTTTTCCAACTCCTGAGAAAAGTGAAATTTGGGAAAATTTGCACTTCTCAAATGTTTATGGATGAACATTTGAGTTTTGTGCTAAGAATTGATTGAGTATTGGGTTGGTAGGAACCTACTATTAAAAAGGGTTAGCAGAAATCTTTCGTAGGATCACATTTTAATAGACTTCTAACGGAATAACCTTTCTTCTCAAGTGAAGGCAACAACAGGTAGATTTGGCGGGAGTTTATAATTTATTTTTATAAATAATGGTAAAAAATGAAAAAGTGGAGAAAATCATTACAATTTCATTTCATCAAAAATGAGTCTAAGAGAAAATATACCTTTAATTGTGCGCAGATATTTTTATTGCTGTTTTTTTCGCGATTTACTTTTAAGAAATAAGGGATGAGGCTATTGTCTTTCAAGATTTCAACCGAAAGTCAACTAAAAGAGTTGAGTACAATATTAGTTTCTACTATTTATTCCAGAATTGACCCGAATACGATCAGTAATTATTACGATTTTTTTATTTAAAGACAGATAGTCAAATTCGCTTCAAGTCAAATATTGCTACACCACTTTTATTTATATGATGATAATATAATATTTTCGACCACTGGGCTTGTTGTTGTTGTTCAATTTCCAAAATTGAGAATTTAAACTACCAATGCTCTAACCGCTATCAGAGTCATAAAATGAATTACCAAGATGTCTGTTAGAAGAGCCATCTAAATAACCGGGTTGAAAATGTTTAGCAAAAAAGTTACAAACAACTAAGAGAACGTCTGATAATATGTACTCTTTTTGCAATATTCGATATTGCTTG
Organism: Cheilosia urbana; assembly: GCA_946477585.1. NCBI lineage: Eukaryota > Metazoa > Arthropoda > Insecta > Diptera > Syrphidae > Cheilosia > Cheilosia urbana. Next base: position 95,104,552 of record OX297854.1, read on the forward strand.
TATAATTTTCGATCATTATTGGCTCTGCGTAATTGCATATATATCTACCTTATTTTTTTGTTATTGAGATTGATTATTCTTTTATTAAACCAAAGTGGTTTTGAACCAATTTTTATTTTTACTTTTGGTGTGTATAAGGCAATTGCATTATTTTAGGGGTGTTTACAAATTTGTATGGGCTGGGGATTTCACAAAAACTCACTGTTTCTTTTGGAATATAAATATAATCGACACTCTTTATTAAATAAATATAAACAACACTCTTCATTGACTACATGAATTATTCCGCTTTACGCGAGCACATCTGATCTGGTCAGTGGTCGAACTTAATCTGTCTTTACAATTATACCTATAGCCGGCAATCCCATCGCAGTCAGCAAAACGTGTTTTAACATGTTGGCTTTATTTTTCGCCTCTCTTTCTTTTGCTTATGTACATATAATATTATCTTTGTGTTTGTGCTCTTACATTATGCTTAATTCTTAAAAACGAACTATAGCTCTCTTCATGGTTTACATTAACAAATAAGGCTTGCCAATCTATTCCATTAAGATTATTATTAATTGACTCAAAATTTATCTGTGCAAAATTATATATGAAATTTTAGTCAGGAGTTGCAGGTGGAAAATACATATAAAATTCAAAATACAAACTAAATGCGATACGACGAATTGTGTTAGGAATAAGAGGAACCATGGAGTTGTTAATATCCACGCACCAATGCGAATAAACGAAAACCAAATCAAGCACATTATTAAAAGAATTTTGAAAATAATTCTATTGTTTAGGATCGAATTGTGCAAAGGAATTCACAACTTCCCGGTCATGATTTAAATATAACATTTAAAGGAACAAGCATTTTTACATTAGAGTCATAAATCCATTTAACATTTGGCAAATTAAAATCAACAACAATAATACCTTTTTGATTATCATTACGACTTTTTAGTATAGAACAGCAATTATCAATGTGAGCTTTATACAATTCAAATGAACTACTTGGTGGAACGTAAGAGACAATCAGAAAAATATCGTTTCGACAATCAAATTTGATGCTTAATATTACTTGGTCGATGAGGAGAGCATCACATGATGACGGCAAATCAACTTTAATGCATCGCAATGTAGTGCGCACAGTAGCGAGCACTCCACCACCTCTCTCACAATCAATTAATTAATAATTTCGATCTTTACGAAAAACAACGTACTGATTATCAATAAACATCGCAGCATCATGGTGATTATCACTAAGCCAAGTTTCTGTAAGAGCGATTATATTATATTGCATCGATGAAGAAAAGAGAAGTACTTGTTTTAATTTAGTACGAAGTAAGAGATTTGTTTAGATTGATAATGATCATTATAATTAGTAGTAAGCGATGTTTATGGTAATATAGATGATGGTGGAAATTGTGAGAATGGCGCGACTGAGAGAGTAGCTTCTTCCAAAAGTGATGATCGGGTAGAGTCACATTTGGTGACGCGCATAATTGTAAAACGGCTTCAACCGAAGCGACTTGTTTTGCCTAAGAGAGTATTACAAATGACTTCACTTGTGAATGTCTAAACAAGAAAAAATAGGACCCTAGTCCTAGCTTATTGATACGAGAGTAACTGAACATTGGGCAGGAAACAGAGAGGTGAGTACAAAGCGATTCGAGTTCCTCTGCCACGGCCAACTTATAAGGAACATGTGTAGATGATGCTGTCAATCTTGTCTCAACAGCAGTTTAGGTAAATAGCCATCGCGAGTAATGCAAGCAACTGTTACTATCACCCCCTATCGAGGTATCCGTTCGGAAAAAAATCCGATATGAAAGTCAACTCTCATCTGAACCCAAATTGCGTTCGAAGTTTCCGTTTCGGAACAAAATAAATGAAGCATACGCAAGCAACGCGTTCATTTCGCATTTAAAATTTTCCGCAGCAATTAGTTGTCGGAGAGCTTTGGAACAAATGTGACGTGTAGCTGTCAAAAGTAAGAGGTATATCGCGGTTTCACGTAATGTGACAGGGTGCGCTATATGTCATCGGAGAATTTTACCGGAAGTTCTATCGGAACGGATATCTCGAATGGAATTTTTCCGATTTCGTACAAATACCTCGATAGGGGTGAATAGCGGTAAAGGGTTTTTTAATAAGGACGAGTGATTAATGACTCTCGAGCGATGACATTGGTAATTTTGGCGCCACACTTCAAAAAGCGCCACAAGAGGAAGGAAAAAAAAAACCTTAAGATCTAATCCGGTGATCGGACGTGGGACCCCTCGGTTAGTAGTCCAACGCACTAAGCCCCTGCTCCTACTATTAAAACATGATTTGTTAAATTATCTTATATTTCCAGACATTTACGGAGAAAACATAAATGTACAGGGGTTTATCAAAAATAAACTCATATACGAGACTACAAGATTACTGCAACGCTGACAAAACATTAAGTTCTTCTTTTAGAAAATGAAGTTAAAACTCAGCGCACAGCGTTGGTTTTATTGACTTTCTATGCCTAAACTGAATGCGTTTGTCGACGCGAAGCGTAAGTATGTCAATAATTAATATCGGTTTTCCAAATATTATCATTGTAGCTGTAAAAGTTATACGAATGGTAATTAAATTTAAATTCAGGGACTGTGCGAGTTCGATTATGTACTTCTAACGACTTCCTTAAAAAAAATCCTGTAGCTCCTTAAAAAACATGCAAATGTCTTATTGCTGATGGGGTGAATTCTGCAAACTGTAGTCTCATTGAAATAAATAAACTAGCACTCCAAATATCTGAATTAAATTTAAAACACCACGAAGAAAGATCAATCATGTGCATGCACCTACAGAGAAAATGAATACGTCTATTAAAAAAAATGAAATGCCAGAAATGTAAAAGCAATGCTGAAATAAAATTATACATGAAATTGACAAAATGCTATTTCTATTCTATGCGTGTTTTTTTTTTAATTTAGTTAATTAAAGTAACAATTTCAAATCTACACATGCAAAATTTTACCAAGCGTATTTTAAATTGGTGTTTTATATCCGTATTCCGATCCCAATCTCGATCAATGCAATATAATCAACTATGGCGATGTTACTTGTACGAGTTATTTTACCAAGACTATTGTCCTAGTGATGTTTTGTGCCCATATTTAGTGTAAACAATTTATTCAGTTCGGTTAATCACATAGTTATAGCTTTGCAGAAAATCTTCTCGTCTTTTACCACAATCCACATCTTTGACGTTTGCTAAAGACTAGTTAATCAAATATACAGATTAATTGTCATAAGTAATTAAACTTAAAATTAATCAACAAATACAATATGATAAAAAAAAGTTTTATAACAAAATATATATAATATTTTTTTATTGCTTCTTTATTTGGCTAAGCATTTTAGCGGGAAAAGACACGATAAAGGTTTTGAAAGGTTGTTTTGTAAATATTAAAATTGACGGGAAACCTAAAGCCCATTTTTGGTAACTGATAAATGTGCTAAGAGACCTTGCGAAATAAGAGTCAAATTGTACTTTTAAGACGATAAGATTCTATATTTTGGAACAGCTGGCATTGGCGGAGACAAGAAATTCAAAATCTAGGCTGACAACTGATTTTCATCTCCATGGGGTCGAAGAATTCTATTTTCTAACAAAAAAAATAATATTCTCACAAGAGTCGGCTTAAGCCGAAGCATGGAAAACGACAATAAATTTCCAATAAGGTAATAACCCTATTACGCCCCGAAGTCAGACTTGAAATGAGTGGTGGGTGTGGTTTCACACTTAATATTGGATGATTTTTTTTTTTTTTTTTTTTTCTTTTATAATTTTACTCGCGCTCAAGGGGTTATGAATACCCTTATAATGCGGGGCACAGCGCGGCATTCAAGTTTTTTAGGAAGAGAAAGAGGGATAGGAAAGAGTTTGTGGCGCAGTAGATATTCTCCACGAGTGGCGTCCTAATAGCTAGGGGAGAATTGTTGATATTTGTGTTCGCTTATAATTCACTTAAACTTATTCGCAGTTTTTATTTGTGAAAAATGTTTCGTGGTACTGGCTCGGATTTGAACACGTAGCCTCCCACTCAACAAGCGAACACTCTATCACTGCGCCACGGCCACCCGCAATGGATTGGATGATTATGATTAAGAAGTTTGGCAATTATTTTTCTCGACGAATTGCTTTTTGACATTTCATTCCATAACGCGTATACCAATCGCTTTTAGTTGGCGTGGAAGCACAAATTGTGGGTTATTTTTTTTTTACGAAAGTGGCATTGAAGTTCCCGAATTGTTTGAGGATTTTTTACTATGAACGTTTTTGAGTCTAAGAATGGATTTTTCATCAAGGGAACAGTCTGCATATTTTTCATAAAAAACACTTTTAATCAAAACAAATGTCAAATGTTGCTGCGAAACCACGAATGCCCAAGAAAGCAAAAAATTGGATGTCCGCAAAGTGTGGATCACATCAGGCATAGAAATGTCATGTGCTAAAACCTGATCTTGATTAAACGTATTTCGGTGACATGTGCCCAATTTTTTTTTTTTTTTTCGAACCCCGTGCGAGCCTTCGGGTCATTTACAGCATGCAAGTTCCCTTTCCTAGATCGTCGGTAGGTGCTGGACTTAAAACGTGGTCAAAAAAGCAAAGGAAAGTCTTTCACATCCAGTTGGAACACGACAAGCACTGGGATTAAATGGATTAAAATGTCAATCGGTATTAATCTCAGAAATGAGCAAAAATCCGTTCACAAATTCCATTCCAATCCATGTCAAAACCCTGAAATCTCACTAATAAGGCTGGCTTTTTCAAAACGCAATTAAAGCAAAATGTTGTATTGTTCATTGATACTTCGACTCAAAACGTTAGCTATTACGCTGTCGTTTGCCTCTATAAGCGACGAACGCTACACAATAGAGCGAGTCGAGTAACTTGTTTTCAATTTCCATTCCATTTCGCGTTCACTGGCCTTCGAAAGTTGAACCCTTATAACCTCATACCGCGCTCGCGGATCTCAATTATCAAAGCCCGAAAGAAGATAATAGTATTTGTAGATATGAGCGAACGCTGATCTACACACAATGTTCGCTATCGAACTCAAAGACGATCAACAAGTTAACAATCTGTTTTTACAAACTATCAATTATGAATTTTTCATGTGACAATTTACTTGAATATGGCTTTACATTCGATTACTACAACTTGCTATTTTACAAAATGTTCACTGTTTTGCTTTCTGCAGAGAACATTTTTTAACCACAATTTAACCTTTTGTTGAAGAGACAGTGCATTTCTTTTCTGACAGCTGGATAAGCGCTTTTGCAATAGTATTCGCTACGGACTATGGTTTAAATTTAAAATTCCACCTGGTCTGAAAATGTGTATGTAAACGGATATATAGAGAATCTGACAGCTCAGAAATGAAGAAATCTCACAAATCAATTTGATCGCTTCAAATGTTTATTAATGTTTAGGTACAGGGTATTACTCGCTTTCTTTAATAATTGAAATGTAAGAATAAAGTCATCACTGTGAGTATAGGTAGTATAAAATATACCCTCGAAGTGATGGCTGCGCAATTAAATATTGGTTCAAATATAGGATCCGAATCGCCACTACCATGAACGAGTTCTTGTTTTATTTATTTTTGTTATTTTATAATGTAGCGCAGTGGCTTAGTGGTTAGTGTGTTGGACAATTCAATAAAAATGAATTTAAAATGAAAATGAAAAATAGTGTGTTGGACTACTAAGCGAGGGGTCCCAGGTTCAAATCCCGCAAAAACCCAAAATCCCAACTTAGGGTTTTTTTTTCCACTGCGCCACCTCTTGGGAACGTCTGACAAACATCCGAGAGTATAACTGTCTTGAAAGAGCTTCTCCATTAGCCGTTTGGAGTCGGCATAAAATTGTAGATCCCTTCCATTCGTTCTACAAAAATTAACTCACACAAAACGAATGGTTGTGATAAACTATGCCTAGGGTCCCTCCGGACCTGTTCCGCCAACTATTGTCAATGTCAATCGTTTTATTTAAATATATTTTGACAGCTCTTGTTTTTCCCTTGATTTGCCAGGGCGAAGAAAAACCATCAAAAGACGTGGTGAATTTGTTATTAGGTTTGTTCGATTTGAAAAACTTACAAATGCAACCACGATATTCAACATTTCTCTGAAATCAAACATTTAAAATTTACGGAACCAAACATTATCATAAGGAGCTGCTGGAATATTCGAAAACCATGTTTTCTTGTTATTTTTAGCTAAGACGCAGTGGTTGGGTTGTCAGTGTGTCGGACCACTAAGCGAGGTATCACAGGTGCGATCCCCGGAAAAAACAAAAAATAAAATCTTAAGCTTTCCCACTTCGCACACGTCTGCCAAACATCCAAGAGCATTACTGTCGTGAAAGAGCTTCTCAATTAGCCATTTGGATTCGGCAAACAATTTTAGATTAGATAGAAAATAAATACACAAAACGAATGGTTGGGAGAAGCTAAACCCTACGGACCTCTTCCGCCAACGATTTTTTTTAGCTTGCGTTTTTTTTTATACCCGAATTTTTTTTTTTTTTTGACAATTTCTGACCACTTTATTTTATGAAACAACCTATAATTTTTCGTACAAAGCCCTGGCCCAATGAGTGATTCTGTGTAGTTCCTCATTTGGCCGTCAATTTGCAACCTCGAGTAAGCAGTTCAAATACTAAGATCCTATGCACAAACCATTAGCAGTTCCACTTTCCACAAATTGCATTCGGAATAAAATCTTTCGAACACTCCCATTTTCCGAAAATTCGGAATCCATTTTGACAAATAAAATAAAATATTAATTCACTTTTTTCCAAACACAAAAAAAAAACTGAATTAACCTTATGTCTCTTATTCCGATTCCTACAGCTCTGTCCGTAAATTATTATGTCTTAATTCTATGAACCATTTTCACTAGTCGAACAGAAAATTAATTTTAATGTTATTCAAGCGACATGTTTTTCCTAAAAAAAATAACAAAGAAAACCAAAAAGACCCACCGCAGTATCACTATCATCACCACTTGAAAGGTCAACAACTTCGTTGCTGTCCATTTTAATATATTAAAACTAAAGCACTAAAATTCGCAATCACAAAACAATTAACTGCAACCGAAAAAATTAAAGCGCACTGACATTAAATGAACGGCATTCCTGTCGCACAGTCAATCGAATACTAAATTCCTAAATTCAAAACTCACACTTCACACATCCCACTCAGACTCAACCAACAAGCAACAACCAACACTAAAAAGATTTAAATCGAAGCGTACTTCTGTGTTCTGTTTCCCGTCACCTCGCCTCGTGCGTCGTGCCACGTCTCGTTATTTATCATCACGTCGATTGTCGTTAGGTAGAAGCATATATGTACTTTAATGTTGAATACATAGTAATAGTATATACATACTTTGTCTATGGAGTGGTGATAGTGAATTTTGGTGCGGGTGCCGTGCCGGTGCCGGGGTCGGCTGAAGCCAAGGTATATAATAGATACAGAATAAAATTCTATATAGCTCGGTCGGCTGGTCTGGTCTGGTCAGGTCACCGTCGCCGTCGCCGTGGCGCAGAGAAGCTGAACGTGTGTGCGAGCATAGTGCATAGATCTATACTGAAACGTAAGTCCTATTTACTTACTTGGATACTATTACTATATGGTGTTTTATAGGGATGGATAAGTAAATACACTACATATAGCACATAAGTATATACGAACTGTACCTCGCAGTGCGATCTGCGATGTTTGATTTCGTTTTCGATGCACGAGTGCCAGGCTGGCAGCGGCAGGAGCCAGCGAAGTATAATATGAAAAAAAAAATTAAGCGAAAACTATAAGTCGATAACCAGAGATTCTAACTGACTGATACTGAAGTGATACATTAACAGTTTACAAAGTCACAAATAAATAAATTAATCGGTTCGTTGTTTGACTTTGTCGTCATTATTTCGACCTTCGAAATGCTCTAAGAGGCCATCGTGACCATCTCATCTTGAAATTATGGAGGGCAAAGGAGAATACAATTTATTATAATGAACTTAATGGCACAGCCAGTGTTGCCATGAAAATATTTTTACAAATCTGCAATTATGAAAAAAAAGTCTGCAATGCAGATTTCTATAGAAAAATCTTCCTTCACGATTTTTTTTTTATTTATGTACCTAACAATCACAAAAAAAAACTGAATATGAAAATGACAGCATACAGCGAAATCAAGTGTGCAACAAATGTTAAAATTTGTTAAAAAGAACAAAATATATTATTGCGGATGCAGACAAAATCTGAAGCGCAGATTTCTGGTTTTTTAAAAGTCTGCAGCAGGATTGAAAATCTGCAAAATGCAGACAAATCTGCACTTATGGCAACGCTGGGCACAGCACAATTGCACAACGCAAAAGGCAAAACCCACAAGGCAGTGTTGTTATATCGTGGGATTTATCCCTTTTCGTGGGAATTTCGATGTCCAAAAAGCCTTTCGTGGGATAAAGGGAAAAAGCACCAAATCGTGGGATTTTGAGGAATCTAACAAAAAACATTAAAACTATAAATTTTTGCTGAAATTTCATGAAAACTCCTACATTTAGCGATGATTATTAACACACTGAATGTGAATAAAAAACAGCTTATATAAATTGTCTCTTATCAAAATTTTCTAGTACCAAAAATTAATCGTAATAATGTTACAAACTGTGATTTTTATACTAAAAGTTAATTAACCGTGATTTTCTTTCCTTGTATAACAAATTTTACTTCTAAAAACTGGATTTTGAGGCGAAAAAGTGTCGTGGGATTTAAAAGGGATTTTGAGTACAGTGAAAAGGGAAACAAGGGAAAAATTGCCACGCTTCGTGGGATAAATGAAGAGAGAGTGCTAACAACACTGCCACAAGGCAAGGCAATTAAATTATTGTTGGGATTGCGAGGGATAAATAAACCAACTTTGTAGGTATTCACTCGGTGTTAGTGGTGCCAGTGTTATACTTTGTGGGGAATTTACATTTCCGTGGGATATTCGATACAAACAAGTCTTGTTGAAAAAAAAGCGGACGAAATTGATTTGCAGTGTCATTTGATAAAACTAGAAGACAAAGACAAAATCCAATTGAGAAAAATATAAGTACTACAGACTATGATAAAAATATTAAAATTTTGAGCCATTTCCCCGGTTAAGTGATGTCATGACAAATAAAAACCACGTGACAGCTGATAGTAAGGACTAGCCCCGTATTAATAAACAGTGTGTTAAAGTTATCAATATTACCCAGCGGTTAGGTATGTCAAATTTGTGTATGCTATCTGACGTTTGCTAGCTAACTAACTTGTGTAAATTTTTTTTATTAATAGGGGGGTAGGTATTTAAAATGGAGCGCTGCACGAAAGAACAGCGAATTTTTATTGTTGAGCAATATTTTGAAAATAATGAAGGACAGATGCGAGAAACAGATGAACACAGCGACATCAACAGCCACTTTGAAAACTTTTTAGAACCAATGTATTTTAATTACGTTGAACACATTAGCACAGCGACATCAACAGCGACATCAACGTAAAGGGTCCTACACACGTTCAATGTTACTTGACAAGTATAATTGACGATTTTTTTCATCAAGTAACATTGATGATAAATCGCCTCCACACGTATCAATGAATATTGACATGTTTGCTTGAATTATGTTCAGTCGTTTCATAGTTACACATAGTTACCCTATACACGACCAAATCATTGTCAATTAAAATTGAAGAAAACCAAATCGATTTTGGTTTTCATCAATGTAGCAATGTTACTTGACAAGAACATTGAAGAGCATAGAAACGATCAATGTTACTTGAAAGATGAGTCATTCAAGTAACATTGACAAGTAACATTGAACGTGTGTAGGGCCCTTTAGAGCTAATCCTAAATTCGCTGTTGCTGTCAAAGTCCCGGATTTAATCTGTTTCTCGCAAGACACAGTTCGCAAATTTTGTACCCCAAAATGTTTGTCCCATGGCTAATTTTTAATCGTGAAAGCTGTCGAATTAGGAATTTATAAAATCCACGAGTGATTGTTGGGGATTATTTTGTATGGATTTTGGATTGAATGCATCATGGGACCTTCTTTGACATTTTGTTGTATTCATTAAAAAAAAAAAAAAAACCTTTGGGAAAACTATGTGAATTTTACAAATTTGAGGGGAAAAACAGAACCCATGACAAAGAACACTGAGCGTGAGCGGTGCTCGAGCATGCTCGAGCATGCCATGAACCATGAAACATGAATTTGCGTAACACCCCATAGACCATACAACAAAACATCATCAGTTCAGAACCAGAACACCACCGAAGAAACACCATTCGTGTATCGTTTTATACATTATATACTCCATACAACAGGAAGATGAACGTATATAACATCGCCATATGGCACTTATTTATCAGGTTTATATTTTACCAGTCAGGCGTTCAGACAGAGTGAGTACGAGAGACTATCGCAACAACACAGACACAGTACAATAGGTATACAAAATACAACGTCTTACCGGGTTCGAACCTGGGGAATTAATTTACGCAGTAGATTTTGTTGCTGCATTTTCTTTAAAAGTTTTTTTTATGCTTTAGAAATCAAATGTGCATAGCATAATGCCCAAAACACATGTGCAGAATTTTGCATGCAGTGGAAATAGAACCCACACGTTTAAATGGGAGTGAACACATGTAAATTCAGCATGCGTTGCAGAACTGCAAGTTGTCGCTATTTCTAAATCCACTGCAAACGACAATGCCACCAAAACACAGAAAAATTAAAAACTAAATTTGAACGGATTTGGCATCATTGCATTTGCCGTTTATTCAAATATTTTGCGGCTCACACAAAAATGGAAAATAGAATTTTCAACGAAAACATTATTTCAGCTAATCGGCAGGTATAACAACTTTTTGTACGACTGGTAAGCCGATAAAAGCAATACAATTAAGCGAATTTTATTGAATTTCTCAATTTTCATTTTCAACGAATTTAATTACAAACAAAAACAAATCAGCTGCTTAGTCGGCGAATGACAGTAGCTGATGCAAGCATGTCAAACAATTTTCTGCACATGTGTTTTGCTTGCAGTACTGCATGCTTCACTGCGTACAGAAATTCTGCACATGTGTTTTGGGCATAACCCTATTCATTCACACTTATCGAACTGTGGGAAATTAATTTCATCCCATAACCCAGTGTAGCGGATTCATTTCTTGAATGGCGGATGTCTGCATTCCAGCAACTGTGCATTTTAGTGATACCAAACTTTATTTATTTCGCATTGAATAAGGTTCGGATAAGAAATACCTAAAGCATCGAATAATAAAACAAATTAAGCCACTCTTATTCAAAAAGTGCAGTAGATTAATGTGGGGAGGCAGTGTTTAGGTATCAGTTTTTTTTTTTAAATAATCTACTGCAATAATTGCAATTTAGTCCGAATCCTGACGTCTTGGCTTAAGGCTGGTACGCTGCTCAAGTGAAATCCAGTTTTTCATACAAATTTTTCACCGCGAAATGTCAAAAAGAACTTTCCACAGGGAAATTTCATTTGGCAGTACGCAGCTCAAGTAAAAATTCCGCTTCAAAAACTCAGCTGTAGGTGGCGATACTAAAATCTCTCCACGGCTATTTCACTTGGTTTTTATTGTCCGTCGCATTAAATTTTTGACATTTCGGCGTGAAAAATGATTCGTAGGACGACGGTTAAGAAATTAATTTCAATTTCAGATGTTTCTTAAAGAGAGTACTGCATTTTTCGAACTTCTTTTACCATTTTTGCATTGAATATAGTACCATAAAGTTAGGTGTACAAAAAGTTGGTGGCATGGATGACCTTTTTGATGAGCAGGGTGCCTCAGTAAATTGTTATATACACTGGTTTGCTCAAGATAAGCAAACATATTTTTAATCAGCGGTCAGATAAATTACATAAAATGCTTTATGGATACTAAAAGGGCAATTTAGTGTTCTCATACAAAAAATTATTAGTTCGCACCTCGCAGTTTTCTTTTGTAAAGGCGACATGGCGGCTGCTGCAATCTATACATATAAAAAGAAAACCTTAAAATTGTGTTCGTTAGTCGTCGATTCACGCCTTAACGCATTTACCGATTTGAACCAAACTTTCACACATATTTGCTATTGGTCTGTTTATCATTTGTGTGAAGTTTTGTCGCGAAATCAAAGCTTTGAGGGGATGAAAAAGGCTATGAAAGTTTGTATGGGGAAATGCACTTTGAAACAACAAAAAAATGGATAGAAATCGAGTAGTGACATTTCAAATACAAAAAAAAAAAAAAAAAATTATTTTAAAAGCAATTGTTGTTGTCAATGATTTCAATTATTTTCCAAGCAAATTGTTATTGTGAACAATTTTGAATTTCTTTTTTAAATATAGGTACCTACCTAATAAGTTAGTGCTATTAAATTATGTTTACTATGTTACCAAATAACATTTTAAAGTGGAGTATGTAGATACTTTGATATTTGTTTGATGGTGTTTGAATTCATTATTTTCAGGATCCTTGCATTAGTACGAGTGAGTAAGTTGAAATGTAAGGGTGATTGAGATGCGTGGACAATGATGTTGTTCAGCGTTTTGAGTTTTCACGTAGGGGTTGTTACGAAAAATGAGCGAGTAACAATCTTGGTACTCTGCTCATTCGTGAGTAGTGCTATGGCACCTGCAACAACATTAACCAATTTTTTGACACTTTGCGCGAACACTTTCTTATTGCGAAATGCCCCGATATTGGAATGTGTCGTCGAAGAAGTTCAAGCGGCGGAAATAAGGTGAAGTAGTTCCCGCATTTCGTGGTGTTTATGCAAGTGATGCAATTGGTAGAATATACACAGTTCACCCTTTTCTTGCTTCTATTTGAGAATGCTTTTGGTCAATGTTTGTGGCCCTACTTCGTTCGAAGCGCTGCGGACTGGTGACGGTGTGTTGTGTGCTATGGCCGACGATATTTTGCATCGAATTCGCACTGTGACATCGGATAATGAACTGATCGGATCGGATAATCATCTGATGTGAGATGAAAAGCGCAACAAAGCTTTGATTTTGATCGAGGATGTGTGTCTGCTAATGAGTGGAAATTTTTGGTTTAAAATGATGACACAAAGATATTTTCAGGAAATCTAGATGGTTTTGGCGTTCATCAAGATTATATGGCCTTTTATAGTGATTAGTTATAATTGAAGATATGTGCTTAGCAATTGCAAATAAAACATTGTCACAATGAGTTTGCCAGCTCCTAATTCACCATTGCATGACGTATTTAATCAAGAAATGCAACGTGAACAACAATACGATATAAATGAACTGAACACATTTATAAATTTGAATCTGCCGAAATTGAACCGAGAACAAAGAAATGTATATGATACAATAATTCAAGCTATACAAAACAAAAGCGGAGGAAAGCTTTTTTTATACGCGCCAGGTGTTACCGGAAAAACGTTTTTGATTTCCATGCTACTAGCTACTATAAGATCACCGAAGAAGTGCTAATGCTATGCACTTGCATCGTCTGGAATAGCTGCTACATTGGATGGTGGTCGTACAGCGCACTCCGCACTTAAATTACCATTGAATAGGCAAATTAATGAAAATCCAACGTGTAATATTTCTAAAAATTTTGGAATGGGAAGAGTTTTGCAACAATCCAAATTAATAGTATGGGATGAATGTACAATGTCACATAAGAGATCGGTGGAAGCTTTGGATAGGACTTTGAAAGATTTACGTAATAATCAAGAAATATTTGGTGGCGCTTTAACATTAATATAGCAATATTGGCTGCCAAAAATAAGGACATCGGCCAATTGAATGCGGATATTTTAACTGATGTGCCTGGTGAGATTGTAACGTATCAATCAGTAGCCCGGTCACAAATCAAGATGACGTTGTCAATTATCCGACGGAATTTCTGAATTCGTTGGATTTACCTGGATTGCCGCCTCATCGTTTACAATTGAAAGTTGGTGCACCTATTATTCTTCTTCGGAATATAAATCAGCCTCGATTGTGCAACGGAACAAGATTAGCAGTTAGAAAGGTTATGAACAATCTTATTGAAGCTTTTGAATTCAAAAGATTGCAATTTCCGACACGACTTGCGTTCGCTATGACAATAAATAAGGCGCAAGGAAATTCGTTGGAATTGTGTGGAATCGACCTAAACATCCATGCTTCTCCCACGGACAATTATAATGTATCATCTTCACGTATAGGAAAGCCATCAGTTCTGTTTATTTATACTACTACTCAGGGCAACAAAATGTAGTTTATGAAAAGGCTCTGCGATAGTTAAAAAAACACATTCTTTAAATAAAAATAATAGTGATTAAGTTGTCCACAACATTTTTGCTTTTTATTTTTGACGAAACATTTTTTTTTTTTAGTTTTTGGATTTTTAGATTTTAGATTTGGCATCAAAAATCATGTTTAACACCAAATCTTCACCGAACCACGATCCTTTTACATATAGCCGTACCCACCATACCAAAATAGTATCCTCTTTTTCAAACTGTAACCAACCATACACAGCCCCGAAATTTCATTGAAATCGGTTAAGTAGCTTAGGAGATTGAACACAGCGCCACCTATCGTGCCCAAAATAGTCATATCTTTCAAACTTTAACCAACCAAACACAGCCACAAAATTCCATTGAAATTGGTTGAGTGGTTTAGAAGATCGACAACAGCGCCACAAATATATTTTTTTTTTGCACCGTTTTTTGTAAACAAATTACACAAACATACGTTTACCATTTGCAACCAAACTTCACAAAAATCATATAAAGACCAATACCAAAGATGTATGGAAGTTTGGTTAAAATGGGTAAATGCGTTAAGACGTGTATTGGCGACAAACGAACACAATTCTAAGGCTCAATTTTTATATATATAGATTTGGGCGGAACGAAGTTCGCCGGGTCAGCTAGTTGCGTTATAAAATTGAACACGATACTCTTTTTATGCATTTTTATTACTATTAATGAATGAATGAGAGTTTCTTTAATTAATAATAAATCCTTAAATATTATTGTGGCATTCGATTGGGAGTTCTCAGAGCACTTTTTATGTGCGTTTGGTACAAAAAATAGAAACAATCTTTTCCAGGTTTCAGAGCGCTTTTGCGAATCTATATAATTTCTCAGATTTACCAATACAATTGCGTTTCAGTTTGTTTTTTCTCTACAGCAAAGAAAGTAATTGCATCGGGTGAATCTATTTGTGTAATTTATTTATGTATAAATATTTAGAAACCTATCGGGACGGTAATTTAGAATGTTATAAAAAAACGCTTTGAAAAGTTTTGAAGGCTACACATATTCCAATCGCACGAATGTCAACACAAAATAGGGCAAGTGATGTTCTTATGTTCGATTAGCCACACGAAATCTGAAATTTGAGAGCGAATCTGAAGAAGCATAATCGAATACCACATAAGAAACTTTTGCAAATAAGAATACCTACAGCAGTATTCGAATGTTCTACTACAATGAGGTTCAGTAATCACATCAATATAATTCACGGATCTTTCAAAAGGTGAATACCTACTCTCTATGCACTCTTGATTGTTAAAATGTTATACACTGGTGAAGACCAAATTACAAATCAGATATTATTGCCAAAATCAAACACTAGGTGTTACTAGGTACTATGAAGTAAAATAAAACAAAATTCGCAATTTCTTTCTTCCATCTGTTTTCATTTTAAGTAAAATAAGAGTGAAAAAAATATATTTATTTTATACAATAGCTATCCTTAATCTTATGGAATTCCCAGAAAAATACAACTTTTCAGCTCAGTCACCCTGCATTAATTTCTCCACGAAAATCTCCAACAAAAATTTTCACTTTCGATTTCACAGCATTTTTTGGAGAGCAGTGAAAATTTCACTTCACTTGAGCAGCGTACTGATTTATGACATTTCGGCGTAAAAAATGATTCGTAGGACGGCGGTTAAGAAATTAATTTCAATTTCAGATGTTTCTTTAAGAGAGTACTGCATTTTTCGAAAATCTTTTATCATTTTTGCATTGAGTATACCTAGCACTATAAGGCTAGGTGTACAAAAAGTTGGTGTCATGGATGACCTTTTTGATGAGCAGGGTGCCTCAGTAAATTGTTATACGCTGTTTTGCTCAACATAAGCATACAGATTTTTAATCGGCTGTCAGATGAATTATATAAAATGCTTTGTGTAACTAAAATGGCAATGTAGTGTTCTCATACAAAAAATAATTTGTTCGCGGCTCGCAGTTCCCTTTTGTAAAAGCGACATGGGGGCTGCTGGAATTGCGTTATAAAATTGAACACGATACACTTTTTATGCATTTTTATTACTAATGAATGAATGAGAGTTACTTTAATTAATAATAAATCCTTAAATATTATTGTGGCATTCGATTGGAAGCTCTCAGAGCAGTTTTTATATGCGTTTGGAACAAAAAAAAACAATCTTCGCGCTCTTGCGAGTCTATATTTTCTCAGATTTACCAATACAAGTGCGTTTCAGTTTGTTTTTTTCTCTACAGCAAAGAAAGTAATTGCATCGGGTGAATCTATTTGTGTAATTTATTTATGTATAAATATTAAGAAATCAATCGGGACGCTAATTTAGAATGTTTGCATATAAAATTTAACCAGTGAATGGAAAACGCTTTGAAAAGTGTTAAGGGCTACACATATTCCAATCGCACGAATGTCAACACAAAAAAGAGCAAGTGATGTTCTTATGTTCGATTAGCCACACGAAATCTGAAATCTGAGAGCGAATTTGAAGAAGCATAATCAAATTCCACATAAGAAACTTTTGCAAATAAGAATACAGCAGTATTCGAATGTTCTACTACAATGAGGTTCAGTAATCACATCGATATAATTCCCGGATCTTTCAAAAGGTGCGGTATACTCTCTATGCACTCTTGATTCTTAAAATGTGTTACACTGGTCTTATGTACAAATCAGATATTATTGCCGAAATTAAACACTTCTAGAACCTATGAACTACAATAAAACAAAGTTCGCAATTTCTTTCCTCCATCTGTTTTCATTTTAAGTAAAATAAGAGTGCAAAAAGTATGTTTATTTTATAGTATAGCTATCCCAAATCTTATGGAATTCCCAGCAGAAAAAAAACTTTTCAGCTCAGTCACCCTGCATTAATTTCTCCACGAAAATCTCCAAAAAAATATTTCACCTTCGATTTCACAGCATTTTTTGGAGAGCAGTGAAAATTTCACTTCACTTGAGCAGCGTACTAGCCTTTATTTGCAAAAGTTTCTGATGTGGTATTCAATTGGGCTTTACTTGTATTGGTAAATCTAAGAAAATATTTAGATTCGCAAAAGTGCTCTGAAATCTGGAAAAGATTGCTTTTTTTTTTGCACCAAACGAGCATGAAAACTGCTCTGAGAGCAAAAAAAAAGTGCTCTCAGGGCGCCAAATCGAATACCACATTAGAGTTAAATGATAGAGGTATTTGAATAAGTGGTGTAGGTATTCAAAATACACAGTGCGCCGTGCTAATAACAAATTTTAGTCTCGACTTTAGTTGGTCTCAAATTCAAGCCAAAAAAATATAGTAAATCTTCGCTTTCTCTCATTCATTCACAAATACAAACATTGTGAGTTGGTTCAGTGATTCTATTAAAACTCCCCAAGAGTATTATTAAATATTACATCAAGTGGGCATAAGGCAGCGAGAATCATATCATAGATATAATTATGTCGCACACAAGCAGCAACAGCCAAAGACATCACTTTATGGTCGATGGAAGGACTATCAAAAATATTTTGATTGTTTATTTGTGTAACTCGTTTTTTGTCCGATCGTTCGCCGCTCGTAACTTGAAACTTTGTATATACTAATATACTGCAAGTGACCACAGCTGCTCAAATAAGACCCGTATTTATCAACAAACCCACTTAAGGTTAAGATATCCAAAATCTTCCGATAATACAAAAGAGAACACATATGTACATCACCAGATCACCACATGACTATGGAGAATATTGAAACAAACATAAATGCTCTCGTGGGAAGAAGTTTCGAGATGTCGCAGGCCGCACGGGCGCACGGTATTATCAACTCTATTCCTTTCCTATATTCTTGCGAGCAGTTGTAAATCTATATCTATATACCTATATAAAAATAACTTGAAAAATGTGTGTGTGACAGCCTACCGACTGCCACACACATCCGATTTTGATTTAGTTTTTTTTTGTTGGTTAATAGACCATGCAGAGAAGGTTAATATATTAATATGATAAATTTTTGAAAGAAGGCGCAACCGCCATTCCAATAAATTCATTTTTGTACACTTTGAAAAAAAAAAGAAACTGGATAGAAATCGAGTAGTGACAATTCAAATACAAAAAAAAATATTTTAAATTTTAAAAGCAATTGTTGTTGTCAATTATTTTAATTATTTTCCAACCAAATTGTTGTTGTCAACAATTTTGAAAGTTTTTTTTTAAATACCTGTCCTATAGGTACCTAAAAAGTGTGTTCTAATAAATTATGTTTACTATGTTACATTAAGTAACTTTTTGAAATGAAGTAGATACTTTGATTAACTATGATGATAAATGACCGACGATATTTTGCATCGAATTCGCACTGTGACATCGGATAATGAACTGGAGATGTCAGATGGAATGCGCAACAAAGCTTTGATTTTGATCGAGGATATGTGTCTGCTCATGAGTGGAATTTTATTGTGCAAATCGTTCAATGCAAGACGCATTTAATCGAGAATTGGAGCGAGAAATGGACTTCGATCGAATCGCATTGAGTCAAGCTGTTCGAACAAATGTGCCAACGTTGAGTCAAGAATAAAAGAAAGTGTACGATGAATTGATGCAAGCAGTCGATAACGAAAATGGCGGAATTTTCTTCCTTGATGCGCCTGGTGGAACTGGAAATACATTCCTGATTTCACTGATTTTGGCTACAATTCGTTCGAGATCTGAGATCGCTTTGGCCCTAGCCTCTTCTGGGATAGCGGCTACTTTGTTAGAAGGCGGTCGAACAGCTCATCCTGCATTAAAATTGCCATTGAATATGCAAGTGGAAGAAGAACCTACATGCAACATTTCAAAGAACACTGCGATGGCGAAAGTACTGCAGCAATGTACGATTATCATATGGGACGAATGCACAATGGCTTACAAACGCGCATTGGAGGCCCTGAATCGTTTACGTAATGACCTTTCAGAACTCCTGAATCTCAGTACATAAAATATTATCCCAACCGGACCTTATACAATGGGGCTCGACTGAATAGGATTGACAATTTCCTTATTAAGGTGATTCGGAGGCACGTTGCTAGGGCAATGGCCAGTGATAATAACCTGATCTCAGGGGCTTACTACCCCAAATTTAATGTACCACGAGAGTACGCTTCGGTCTGGCTTTATCCCACCTGAGGCATTTCTTCATGTAGACATGAAAGGGTTAGTCCAGAAAAAAGATGGTGTGCCGGTATTGTACCACAGCCACCGCGGCGCGAGGGATAAGCGGCTCATCCACGACGGGTACGCCGCCAATGCTCAGGAGCTCCTCCGTTTTAGTACCGCAATTGCGGATCGGGACAGTGTCGATACGGTAAGGCAGTTCACCGAATTTTGGTGGCTTGAGGAAGAGGTGAGAGTGGATACGCTCTCCCGGGCCGGTGCGCTACTTACGTAGCATCCTCCTTAGTTTTAAGCTAGATTTAAGGTAGTAGGTTTAGGTTTAGCGTAGGGGGTCTTTGGGAAGTGCTGGACTAGCCAACATGAAAGAGTGCTTCCGAGACTTGACCGACGCTCATGGCCTCGGTGGAGGCTCGGCGGCGCGGATGAACCCTTGTTGGCGGCCGACAGGCAACCAAAGACGCGATCAGGATGGTGACCAATCGATAAGATTGCTCACCACCCTGATTATAGGTAATGTAGGCTAAGTAGCTTAGGTAGATTTAAGTAGTTTTAATAAAACAAATATTAAAGAATCCAAGTTTTCTAAAGTTTCTTGGAAATTAAAAAACAAAACAAATCATAGATATAGATAGATTTAAGGCCGAAAGGCAATAATTTTAAGGATATTGTTAAGTTTAGAGCGCTCGCTTGGAGCCAGTAAGCTAGAATAAGATAAATGTTAGTTTTAAATTAGATTTAATCGTTTTTGTCTAGCACGTAAGTTTATTTAAAGATAACAATAAAAATGAATTTAAAATGAAAAATGAATGACCTTTCAGTGGAGCAATGATCACCGGCCTGATTGAGTTTCCACAAAATTTTTGCAACCTTACAACGACACCGGAAGAACTAATCATGAATGTTTTCCCGAATATCGCTCTGAATAATATTGACCATAATTGGCTGAGTGTAGGAGAAGAGTGATTTTGGCTGCGAAAAGTTGCATTCATACAAATCAGTCGACTCCGTGATGGATGAAAACGAAGCCACTAACTATCCCACGGAATTTTTAAATTCTTTGAATGTTTCGGGCTTGCCTCTACACAATTTGAAACTAAAAATCGTCCCAGTAAAAATTTTGTTGCGCAACCTAAATGAACCAAAACTTTTGATTGTGAAGAATTTAATATCAAATATAATTCAAGCAACGATTTTTATTGGAAAATTCATAGGCGAAGGTGTTGTTATTTCGCGGATTCAACTTATTCAGAACGATTTGACGTTTGCATTTAAGCGTTTTCAATTTCCCGTACGTCTCGCTTTTGCTAGGACAATTAATAAGTGGCAAGAACAATCGCTGGATGTGTGTGGCATAAATCTTGAATTTCACGTGTCGGCAAAGCTCTCGCTTTGTACGTACACACCCGATAATAGAAATAGAACAAAAAATGTTGTGTACCATAAAGCACTTCAGTGAAAAAGCGGTAGGTTGGCCGACAAGTATTTGATTTTATTTACCTATTTATTTAATTTTAATATAACTTTTGAATAAAAATTTTGAATTGACCGAATTACATGAAGCAGAATGAAGCGAAATCTCGGAATCATTAATTTCATTAGGTACCTACATTAATGAATTTGGGCGGAACGAAGTTCGCCGGGTCAGCTAGTACATTCATATAAATATTTTGAGATAAAGGAAAAGATATAAGATAATACAAAAAATCTACTGTAGTAAAATAAGATTTTCGCTCAATTTCGGACAAAATGAAGTTGAGTTACCAATGACAACACTACCTGCATCGACATCAGAATTACCATCGACATCAGCATCAGCATCATCCAATATTACGTGCCATGTGTGTAACATAGAAGTGAAAAGGACAACATGGAAGCAGCATCAGCGAAGCAATACGCATAAGTCGAATGTCAAAGTGTCCTACGCAGAAAATGTGCATACAATAATGACAAGAACGAATCGTATCATATTCCGTGATGAATGAGAAAGAAGAAGATTTGGATGTGAATTCATTTTTTGCAAGAAAGAGATCAATTGTTAAGAACCTACTGCAAGAAAAAATCGTTGAGAATAAATCAATTAAATTCAATTTGGAATTATTTGCGGAATTTGTGAAGATCGATAATGAGGATGATATGCAAAGTCAATGGCAACACGCATGCATCCCGCTCTTTTATATGATAATATTGAACAAATCATAAAAGAAATGGAAGAGGATATAATGAAGAAGCTGGAAGAATTTCAGGAGCGAGACAGTGGATGGACTCTAATTTAATTAGGATAAAAGCCGTGGAAGTGAATATTAATAAATATCAGTGTTTGAATGGGTCAGCGCACGTCAAATTACCTGCTTTCATTAACAACAAAAAGGCTGTTATCAATGTTAAGAACAATGATGTGTATTGTTTCAAAAGGGGTATAATATCAGCTGTAAACCCAAACGTATCGAAACCCCATTTGCCATTTGTATATAACATATCAGATATTACGAGTGACTGTATTCACACTGCTGATATGGTTCTAAATTTCAAAGGCCTCGTTTTTCCTTTGGCAATTGATCAAATACACAAGTTTGAAACACAAAATGAGATAAGTGTTAATGTTTTCGGATACTCGGATGATAGTAGTAGTATAGAGGGTCCATACTATCTGACTAAAAATGAGAAACCCCTTCATATTAATTTGTTATATTGCGATGATAACGAAGTGACACATTATGTGTGGATAAAATGTTTAAGTCGGCTTCTACGCGATAGGATCCTCAAAGTGAAACGGAAACAACCATACTTTTGCAATAGTTGTTTGCAGCACTATTACAATGAGACAAGTTTGCAGAGCCACAAGAAAGAATGCGCTGGTGTTGTCACACATTTACCCAAGAAAGGGGAAAAGATTTTTAAGTTTTCAAATGTCGAGAGATCTGTCAGTGTACCATTCGTGATTTATGCAAACTTTGTGAGCATATTATTACCTGTTAGTACTTGTCTCCCCGATCCATCTATATCATCAACAACAACAACTCAACAGCATGTTCCTTGTGCATTTGCATACTACATCAGTTGTTTCTTTGATGCCAGCAAGAATTCAATGAGGATGTTTACAGGTATATATGAAATTTGTTATTTTGTTGTTATTTTTCTCAATTGTTTTTTTTTTTTTTTTTTTTTTTTATAGGACCTGACTGTACGAGTAAATTCATCAACAATCTAAATGAAGATATTCAACGTTTGTATGCTGATTACTACAAAGATGCAGTACCAATGAAAGATCTCACACAGCGACAAGAATGGCGTCGGACGAACGAAGAGTGCTGTATATTTTGCGGGAAAAAGTTTGTACAATTCGAGTATAGAGTAAGAGACCATTGTCATATTACGGGGGAATACAGAGGACCTAGTCATAATAGTTGTAATTTAAGATCAAGTCTTCCCAAATTCATTCCGATTTTTCTACACAATCTCAAAGGTTATGATAGTCATTTGTTTTTCTCTTCCTTGAATGAAGTGGAGGGAGAAATAAAGGTCTTAGCTTTGAATAAAGAGAAATATATCTCAATATCTAAAAAAATACTTCTGGATGAAGAATCGGAGACCTATTTCGAAATGAGATTTTGTAATAATAATTCCTAGTCTTTTGTAACAACCTCAATATCTCATGAACGCCCTCTGAAGTTTCCCCTTAGAACCATAAGAAATATTGTAATCTGGCATTACTGCCAGCTCTGTAAAGAAAACCATTTCCGGAAAGGGCCGGCCATTATAAAAACAGACGGAAGAAAGAAGAGACGTCACATTAAGAAAATAAAAGCAAATCAAAAAGAATCAGCGTAGTCGCGTTTTATTCTGCGTAAAATTTAGCTGAAATAGGAGTTCTACACCTCAGATGTGGGGTTTCCAATCAACTTTCGCAGAAGAGAGTTGCAGGTAAAATATTCACGATGTCCCAACGCGTGACTCGCCAAGTTATTGTGGAGGCACTCGCAGCAGCTGGAATTTCATTCCCCGCTAACGCCACAGTAACCCAGCTGCGTCCACTCTACAATGAGTTGGTCGCCGAAAATAATTCCGATGGCCCAACCGATTCCGAAGAAGAGGAACAATTTTCTGCCGCTGATGAATTGCCCACTAATGCGACCGCTGTCACTGCTGCTGCCGCTGCCGAAGTCCCAATTGCCATTGTTACCGACAACATTATCTTACCCGCTGTTTCTGCTGCCCCTGCTGCTGCCGCCGTTCCCACTGCTGTTACTGGAGAAAGTGTCCCCACTGATGCTGTAATCGCTGTTGCCGCTGTCGACGTTACTGGAAATTCTGCTGCCGTTGAAGGACCTGATGCCGCTGTATCGCACGGCACCTCTGCCACTGCTTGTGTGAAAGCCCCAGTCACCAATTATAATTCCGCTGCGCGGATGCAACCACCTACAGATGTTACTCCCCAAGGGCAAATCGCAGATGTTCACCAATTGGAGAAGCAACTAAACCTATTACGAATGCGTCGTGAGATGCTCGAATTGCAGCAACAAATTCGGGCAATAGAAGGACACGACCGTCAGAACAGGCGTGTGAATTTCGAGGAACTTGATGCCGCTGTACCAAAATTCACGGGTGATGACCACTATGATATTGTAAAGTGGTTTGCGGAGTTCGATGACTACACCAATATGTTCTGCTACTCCGATAAAGACAAGTGCCTGGGTATTCGCCGTTGCCTCCAAGGAACAGCCAAGAGGTATTTGTGTAATTTGGGGTTAGTCGACTACGACCAACTGAAGGCTGGCCTGATTAATATGTTCAAGCGTACGGTAACGCGGCAAGAAGTCTTCCGTCCACTACGTGCTCGAATGCTGAGGCCAAACGAATCATGTCTCAGCTATGTAGTTTCTATGCAGTCAATCGCTGCCCAGTCTGACATCGAAGAGACAGAGTTGGTCGACATCATCATCGATGGGATTCCAGATGCCAGTAACAACATAACGTTTCTATACGGTGCTAACTCCATACGAACAACGTCGGTCCAAAGCTGCCGTAGCCAAGCTAACAGGCAGTGTAAACAAGCCAAAAACTGCTGCCGATACTGGGGAACCGAAGATGGAAATTCGATGCTTCAATTGTACGCAATTCGGACACTTCCAAAGTGCTTGCCCGAAACCATCGCGACCACCGGGCTCCTGCTTCACCTGTCATCAAATGGGGCACTTTCACAAGGAATGTCCAAGGTTAAAACAGAGGAGGTCACAAACAGTCGTTGCAATGACATGGGACCCGACAGATGTCAAGAAGGACGAGGATTTTGCTGAAGCTGTACGAGTTACACAAAAGGTAAGGGTGGCATTTTTTTTGTGTTGTAATCAAAGCAGATGCACTGACTCCATAAATGTTTTGTCTTTGATTGATTCCGGTAGCCCGATCAGCATAATTCAACGTTCAGTCGTGCCGACGACTATTAAACTGTCAAATGTCTCAGTGCCAACAAGATTACGCGGCCTTGGTGAGCACAAAATTAACACTTATGGTAAAATTTCATGCATTGTGAAATTTCGTAAACTAATCAAGATCTTTTCCCTTATGGTAGTTCCGAACGAGACAATGACTACACCGCTGATTCTCGGACGAGATTTCATGGATAAATTTAACGTACATTTATTCCATACAAAATATGCTAATATGCCAATTGAATCAAATAAACGTAAAAATATGAGTTTAAGTGCATCTGATTTGAATTTTAAGAACTCAAATAGAATATTTATCAACTCTGATGAACGAATACTCCCTTCACGCGATACGGGGAAATTATATACAAAGGTAGCTGAGGGGACTGACAATAAAGGGATTAATCGTGCATTTCCGAGTATGTGTGTATTGCCGACCGATTGTTCTGCCGATTGTTTCAAAGAAATGTGTGCTATTAATTTGGATAGGTCGCGATATGAGCTTGATATATGCCCACGGTTAAATAGGCGCCAAGCTAGTGCTCTCGAAGCGGTTGTTGTTGATGGTTATTTGGAACCAGTAAGTTTTACGCGAAATCCATTGGATTATCGAATGAAAATCCGTTTGACGGAGGACACTCCGTTCCATTGCATGGCGCGTTCTCTGTCTTTCCACAGTCGAACTGAGGTTAAGAAAATCACAGATGATCTGCTGACCAGGCGAATTATTCGACCAAGCCAATCGCCTTATACTTCACCTATCGTTTTAGTGAAAAACAAAAACGATGAAACACGGATGTGTGTCGATTACCGAGCATTGAATAAAAAAACTGTTCGAGATAACTTCCCATTACCTCTGATTGAGGACTGTATACAATATACCGCTGGTAAACGTTGGTTTACATTACTGGATTTAAAGGACGGATTCTATCAGTGTAAAATGGACGATGACTCGATAGCGTTGACCTCCTTCGTCACCCCGCATTGTCAGTTCGAGTTTTTGAGAATGCCATTTGGGCTGAAAAATGCACCCGCGAACTTTCAGCGATTCGTTTACAATATTTTTCGTGACTTAATCGACGCTAATAAGATTATCATCTATATTGATGATATTTTGATAGCTTCGGTTGATTTTGATTCTCACGTGGAAGT
Source organism: Cheilosia urbana (assembly GCA_946477585.1). Taxonomy (NCBI): domain Eukaryota; kingdom Metazoa; phylum Arthropoda; class Insecta; order Diptera; family Syrphidae; genus Cheilosia; species Cheilosia urbana. Next base: position 95,130,580 of record OX297854.1, read on the forward strand.
AGTCAAAGAGGTTTTGGGTAGGATCTATGAGAAAGGGCTCGAAATAAAATTAGCTAAATGCAAATTCGGGTATGACGAGATTGAATACCTAGGGTATTCAGTGAATTTATCTGGTATTCGACCAACCGACTCACATATTCGTGCTATTAGGAATTACCCAGTTCCGACTAACCAACAGGAAGTACATTCCTGCATTGGCCTATTTTCATATTTTCGAAGATTTGTGCCGTCTTTTTCAAGGATAGCTAAACCGTTGTTGAATCTCTTGCGCAAAGAAAGTCCATTTGTCTTTTCCGAGGAGTGTATGTGCGCTTTCCGTGAATTGCGAGATCGACTCATAGCGGCACCGGTACTGGCAGTCTACAGTCAGAACCGTGAAACGGAACTGCATTGCGATGCTAGCAGCCTTGGTTTTGGCTCAGTGCTGTTGCAACGTCAAGAAGATGGGAAATTCCATCCAATTTTATATTTCTCGAAATCTGCGTCTGCTGCTGAGTCGAGGTACCACAGTTTCGAGCTGGAAACACTCGCTATCATATACTCACTTCGTCGTTTCCGGGTGTATCTGGGGGGGACTGCATTCAAAATTATTACCGACTGCAATTCCCTTACAATGACATTAAATAGGAAACAGGTAAATATGCGAATAGCTCGTTGGGCCTTAGAGTTAGAGAATTATAATTATACAATTCATCACCGGAGTGGTAGCTCTATGGGCCACGTTGACGCTTTGAGTAGGGGGTTTCTGAAACAAAGTTGTAATGATGGTGATAGGGACAAAACCAATAAATCCGACGAAGGCCAACTACTTGCTGCTATCAACGATGATGATTTGGAATCCAGGTGACACAGAGCCGCGATGAAAAGATAATCGAAATGCGAAATAGGTTGGAAGTAGAAGTTGTGGACGGATTTGAACTGCACGACGGCCTAGTTTTTAAAGACGAGTCGGGCCGTTTACTTCTTTGTGTACCGAGTGAAATGGAAGACAACGTTATTCGAGCGACTCATGAAAAAATCGGTCACCAGGGCATAGACAAATGCTGCCAGAAAATCCGGATGAATTACTGGTTTTCAAAAATGAGGCTTAAGGTCAGTCGTTTCATACAAAATTGCATTAAATGTATAGAGTACATTATACATTTAATGCAATTTTGTATGAAACCAGCTCGCTCAAATGAGCACAATTTGTACAATATACCAAAGGAACCGATTCCTTTCGACACAATCCACATTGACCACTTCGGTCCACTGCCGTCAATCGCCTCTAAGCGTAAACACATACTAGTAGTTATTGATGCATTCACGAAATTTGTTAGGCTTTAACCGGTCAATTCGAAGAGAGTAGGTATTGGGACGATTTAGACTGGGAATTCGGTGCTAGAGTGAGAGGGAAGATATGTTGTTGGAGTGAGTGTTGTGGCTTTGGCGGAAGTATGTTATCGTGTGTTTGATGTGCCGCCGCCGCCGCCGCTGTTGGAGGTTCAGTTTTGTGTGTGGGAATGTGTTATCAGTTTTGTGGTGTGGGATTGCTTGGAGATGAGGTAATTCGTGTGTTGGGTTGATGAAAATTAAAAAAGAGCGTGGGCTATTGAACTGATGATGAGTTGTGTGTTGTAGGTTAGCGATGCTGTGAGATGTGATTGAAGGGGCCGTTGGTGCGATGGGTGGTTCGTCGGTGTGTATGTTAATTAGATGTGATGGTTTATTTGATGGAGGATGATACTCTTATTATTCTGATCGTAGTTGTGATGGTTTATTTGATGGAAGCATTCTGACCGTAGTTAAATTGTTTAAAAGAGTTTAATGGGCGTCGTCATGGGTCGCTTGGGGACCGTTATCGCGGCTGTTGATTTGGATGGTATGGTCATGGGTCGCTTGGAGACCGTTATCATGGATGTTGGTGGTTCGTAGCCATGTTCGTTATGTATGTTAATTAGATGTGGTGTTATCTGAGAAGCCAGCCGTTAATGTAGCACGATGGGGTAGCATGTTTCTCTTATCTTACAGACCATATTGTTTTCTGGAATTTCTTTAAGTGGGCGATATCTGAAAAACCAGCCGTTAATGTAGCATTATGGAATATGTTACACTTATCATTCTGACCTTATTGTTTTTTCTGGAATTTCTTTAAAGATCTGTAGTATAAAAGCTCGTTGAAATCTAAGCATGGTATTATTTCATTTCATAAGCTCGCCCAAACAATCAATTTCCCTACAGAACTCTCCTAACGTGAGGACGAGGAGTGACATAATAGATCTTTAAACGAAATAAAGCTGTTCAGTTACTAAACAACTATCTACATGAACACAGCTCTGTTGTTAAACAGCCCTGTATTAAACTGCCCCCATTATTGAACAGCCCTGTATTAAACTGCCCTGTTATTGAACAGACCTGTTACTAAACTAAACTACCCTGTATTAAACTGCCCTGTTATTGAACCTGATTCGTATACAACAACATGAATATCGATGAAAGTTTACTCAAAGACCTCATAGCAACAAAAAAATCTTTGAAGAAGAAATATTCGTCTCTCAAAACTGGAAGAATCGCAAGGGAAACTGAATTTGAAAACACTTTCAAGCCAATAATTGAACCTTTAAAGGAGATCGCGAAAAGTGTTGAAAGTGGCAATACAGATGAAACAGTTAAACCTAAAAGACGACGATTAAAATTTGAAAGTCCGTCTGAGGAAAAAGAACATTTTGAGTTCCCATCATTGAAGGAATCAATTCTAGAGACAACATCATCCACTCCCATCACAGATAAAGATGTTTCATTTAGAACACCCACGCATTTTGAAACCGATACCGATAGTGTGGATCAAAGTACGCCATTCAACCGATCAACACCCTCATCTGATGAAAATCGTGACAAAATCTATGGTCCATATTTCGATGCGCAGTCAAATTCAACGAAATTAGGGAGATCAACATTTTCTATCAATAAACAGAATAACTTCGTTATTGATGATGAAATTGTTAATGGGACAGATGGGCTTTATGAGCTAATTATGCGAAAAAAAAAACCTAGAAAAGCACACTATACCAATGAAGACTTACAGCAATATCGAAAAATATTACAAAAAACTAACTTGCACATGAGAAACCATGATAGCAGCTCTCAAATTAAGGGCAATAGGGGACAAAAGTATAAACACATTATTCACCCCCTAATTCAAGAGCTATCTCAATGGAAAATTGGTAAAGCATATGATATGACATATTCCGAGAATCCCATCGATTATGTAGATTGGAATGATCCTAACGAACTCGTTGATAGACTAAGACTATTAATCGCATCTCAAACTGCTGGCAATAATAATCACCAGAATGAAATAAACTCAATTGTGGAAGAGCTGCGTGAATCGAATATCATGTATTAAGCATAGTTTTGATATTATTAACAAAATGAGCATTGACAAGTTCATTCGAAGCTCCAACAGGTTTCAAAGACCAACTGTGGGGTTGCAGGGACTAGCTGGGGAAGGATTTAAACTAACATCTACTGGTGATTTTGATATTGAGGGAATATGTCTAAACAATGTTGGAAAACCTGTAAGCCCAACCCAGGCAGCAAATAAGAAATACGTAGATAACAATATCGATTTTCAAGATAAAACTATACTCATTCTACAAAAAATTTGTTGATGCCAATTATAATACACTAATGTAAACCATACACGATGAAGGTATGAAAACCTTAAGGCCAAATTTTAATGGATCTTTTGATGTTCAACATAAGTATTTGAGAAACATTAAAGCGCCAACAGATGATGATGATGCTGCAATAAAACAGTATGTTCACACTGTCTTTAAGAACTGTCTTTTAGCAATCGATGGGAAATTGGAAAAAACCGATAAATTTTTGAGATTGTACAATGACCAACTCAATTTAAATGCACTTGAATTGCTTGATAAGTTCAGATACTATTTTCTTGATGTTCTTCAAAAGTTTAAAGAGGACTATGAGCCTTTTGATAAAAAAAGAAAAATAAGTTGGTCATCTATTTAAATCAATCTAGTCAACATACGATTGAGCTTCGGAGAATAATGTTGGGCTTTAATAATTCTGTGGTTTTCGATCAGCTTTTAGATTTTCTGAAATCATATCAGAACATTATAATTGAAGAGCATTACAATGAACTCATTGGTTGCATTAATTTCTTAAGAATGTTTGAGAATGTGTCTTCAACTGAATCCATTCATGGTTGCCATTTTATGAACTGTTCCTGGTCTTCGGATTTATGTAAAGATGGACCAGATACTTGCGATTGTTTTATGTTAGAGAAAAGATTGCTTAGAATTAAGAATTTGATGTCACTTTATCAACGATTGGCTAAATAAAATATCTAATAAAATAAAAACTTTGTCTTTTCTATTCATATGCACAACTGAAATATTCAGAGAAATGTACCTCATCTCCAAGCAATCCCACACCCCAAAACACACAAAACTGATAACACTCTCCAAGCACAATCCCACACACAAAACTGATAACAAAAACTAACAACCACTCCAACGGCGGCGGCGGCACATCAAACACACGATAACATACTTCCGCCAAAGCCAAAACACTCACTCCAACACCATATCTTCCCTCTCGCTCTAGCACCGAATTCCCAGTCTAAATCGTCCCAATACCTACTGAAGAGTACAAAAAAGTATGCTGCGCATTGGAAAAGTATTTCAATTACTACAGTCGCCCTAGGCGTATAGTCTCCGACAGAGGCACTTGCTTCTCATCACGTGAATTCGATAATTTTCTCCAAGTGCATAACGTAGAACACGTCAAAGTCGCAGTGGCCTCACCACAGGCCAATGGGCAGGTAGAACGCGTCAACCGAACATTGAGAGCGATGTTAAGCAAGCTGTCGGAACCCGTACAGCATGCAGATTGGTCATTAAAGTTGTCTCAGGTAGAATACGCCATCAACAACACTGTTCATAGTACAACGAAGCAAACACCTAGTCAGTTATTGTTCGTCGTGGATCAGCGAGGTGCCGTTGTTGACGAGTTAACAGAGTATTTGGAACAAAAATTTAGTAACACAGCCAAGCGTGATCTGGGTAGCCTTAGACTTAACGCATCAACCGCCATCGAGAAGGCACAGCAATATAGCTCACAGTATTTTCTAAAGCACAGTCGACCGGCAAAGACATACTCGGTTGGGGACTTTGTCGTTATTAGACACGTTGATACAACGGCCGGGTCAAACAAGAAATTCATACCAAAATATCGGGGACCTTATGTCATCCACAAAGTACTACCAAATGATCGTTACGTAATAAGGGATGTCGAAAATTGTCAGTTAAGTCAGCTACCATACGACGGGGTCGTTGAAGCCATGAGAATTCGAAAGTGGCTAACACCAAGGGAGTATTCCGACACTGGGGTCCTTAATTATTGTGAGCCACCCGAAACCGAAACTATGGAAACGTCAGAGGAGTGAGTTGTTTACTATTCAGTAAGTCCATTGTGTTGATTGGGGCCAATCAAGTGTCAGATTTGCCGAGTTGTAATAATAATTCCTAGTCTTTTGTAACAACCTCAATATCTCATGAACGCCCTCTGAAGTTTCCATAAGAAATATTGTAATCTGGAATTACTGCCAGCTCTGTAAAGTAAACCATTTCCGGAAAGGGCCGGCCATTATAAAAACAGACGGAAGAAAGAAGAGACGTCACATTAAGAAAATAAAAGAAAATCAAAAAGAATCAGCGTAGTCGCGTTTTATTCTGCGTAAAATTTAGCTGAAATAGGAGTTCTACAATTTCTTGATTCATATCGTTTTCTAAACGAAAGTATTGATTCATTAGCAAAGAATTTAGGTAACAATGATTTTAATTTGACAACATCATATTTTAATTGTGATCAGCAATTCGATTTAATTAAAAGAAAAGGTGTTTTTCCTTATGATTATCTAAATTCATGGGATCGGTTAGAGGAGAAATGCTTACCGGAAAAAAGGGCATTCTTCAACAAACTAACTGATGTGCAATGTTCCGATGAGTCACATGAAGTTGCACATAAAATTTGGTCATATTTCAATTGTAAAAACATGAGGGAATACCTGCAAATCTATTTAAAAAGCGATGTTGTTTTGCTTGCTGATATCTTTGAAAATTTTAGAAAATTATGTCAAGAAATTTTTTTTTCTTTTTTAAATTTTTGTTGTAACTTGTTTTAAATAATTATCATGTAACAAATTCTAATTGTGTTTGTGAATTTGTATTAGCAGTTCATATTCTTATATTTTTAAATACTATGATTTATGTTTAATGGTAGTCCTAATTGTTTTTTGTAAATCTATAAATTAGCTTATCACTATTTTAAAAGATATAATATATCTTACTGTGTAAGCCTTCAAATATCTACTTAAATAAAAAATAAATAAAATCTATAAATTAGATCCATGTTATTATTATACAGAATTAAATTAGAAATGTATAAATTTTTCCAAAACGGTGATAGGGGTGGTTTAACTCAATGCTGTCATAGATATTCGGAAGCAAACAACAAATTTATGAGTACATATATACCAAACCTACCTTCATCATACTTGATGTACTTGGATGTTAATAATCTCTATGGTTGGGCAATGAACCAAACTCTTCCCTATGGTGGTTTTCAATGGGTGTCAAACACTGATCACTTTACCAAGAGTTATATAATGTCTTTCTAATCCAGGCATCGGTATCATCTTGGAGGTAGATTTGGATTATCCCAATACCTTGCATGATGCTCACAATGACTTACCATTCTGCCCAGAAAATATTTGCACTCCGGGAACCAAATCAAAAAAGTTGGTAAGCAGTTTCTATCCTAAACGGAAATATGTCATTCATGTGGAAAACCTGAAGCAAGCCCTAAAACATGGTTTAGTATTGAAAAATGTCCACCGAGTCATTCAATTTAAACAGTCGAATTGGCTTCAAAAGTATATATATATAGATGTTAAATTTGTTAATTTAACCCACTGCCCACTGGGATAATATTGGTAAACGGAAAGGCATACGGGCACTTATAGCAAAACCAAATTTTCACAGTAGGTCGATATTTTCGGAAAATATGGTTGCTATACAATTGAAAAGAGTAAAAATAGTCTATGATAAACCTCTTTATTTGGGCTTCGTTGTATTGGAATTTTCGTAGCTACTCATGTATGAGTTCCATTATGAATATATGAACCCAAAATTTAGTAATAGGTTACTTCTCAATTATATGGACACAGATTCATTCATTTATACCATCAATACCGAAGACTTTTACTCTGCTATATTCAATGACTTGCACAGTTATTTCGATACTTCCGACTATAATCCCACGAACGTGCACAACTTTCCGCTGGTGAATGCAAAAAAATTGGGTATGTTTAAGGATGAGAACAGTGGAAAGAAAATGAAACAATTTGTGGGCTTACGTGCGAAAATGTATTCTTTTACAATTGATGATGGTACTTCCGTTCAGAAAGCAAAAGGAATCAAAAGGTCTGTTACAAAAAGACTTACTATAGAGAACTATAAGACTTGTTTATTTGATAAAATCTCTATTTATAGGAAATAAACTTCATATAATTTATACACAAAATTTATGTAAAAAAATCATTAAGCTTTGAAGATACCAAAAGATTTATATGTAAAAATAATATTAGTACTTTGGCTTGGGGTCATTATAAGATTGAACTAGAAAATAAAAAAATATATGAAATTGTTCAAATGCAAGAGTGTGTGGTTGTTTCTTTATATTTTTTATTTTACGCTTACTATAGGAATCTAATTTCAAAAGATCACCATAGACATCAGCATCAGCATCATCGAATAATATGCGCAATGTGTGTCAATTATTTTGTTGTTCTAGACAAGAAACATAAGAACAGATTGTTGGTCAATATTTTTATTATGTGAAGGTCAAGATGTTTGTGTGAATTATTTTGTTGTCATAGATAACGTTTCATCTATGTAGATGCTATTTTGGGAATGAGTAATAGTGGTCCATATTTTGTGATGATTTAGTTGTTTATTATTTGAATTGTTGAATGCAATCAGCGTTGCCAAATCATTCTGGCGTTCGAGCACCGTTTTCAAAATTGTCAGCGTTAATTTTGACCCCTTGGGCACCAAAACTGATTTTTTTTTTAAACAGCTCCAAAGTAGATAACAAAAATAAAAGTAAAAAAACAACAACAATAAAACTTAATAAAAATTATAATAGGTAGTTACTGGAACACATACATTTAATTTGTTTTTCAAATTTCCCTTGTGATATATGCCTGCAAGGTATCGTTTTTGGAAATTAGATTTTCAGGAATTCTTATTAGGTCCGTTCCCTTACTTTCTGGTTCAATTTTGGCAAAAACTCACATTTCTCTCATTGCGAGAGAATTCGCTCACCGAAACGAAATATAACCAAAAAGAAAAGGAACGCGTTGAACCACAAATTTGAAAAATGTGAATTTTTCCAAGGCGGGAAAATTCGAATATCGGTAGAACAAAACAGAATTTTTTATTTAAGACCAAGATTTGTATTGCTTTTAGTGCAGAAATTAAAAAATTCAATTCTTTTGTTTCTTACATCTATAGGGTGATTTTTTAAGAGGCTTAGAACTTTGAATCGATAGTTTGAACCTTGCAATTTAATGTTTAAAGATAATTTCATGCAAATTGACCGCGGCTGCGTCTCAGGTAGTCCATCCGCTGAGTCCAATTTTGGCATACTCTTTCACACATATCGGCCGGTATCTCACGAATGAATGCATGGATGTTGGCTTCCAGTGCGTCAATCGAAGCGGGCTTGTCCCTATACACATTAGCCTTGACATACCCCCACAAAAAATAATCTAATGGTGTCAAATCGCACGATCTAGGCGGCCAATTGACCGGCCCGAAACGTGAAATTAACTGTTCACCAAACTCGCCTCGCAATTGCGCCATTGTTTCGCGTGCTGTGTGGCATGTGGCACCGTCTTGTTGAAACCACATATCATGCAAGTCAAGAACTTCCATTTCGGGCAAAAAAAAGTTTGTTATCATCGCTCGGTAGCGTTCACCATTGACAGTAACGCTGCGATTCGCATCATCTTTGAAGAAATATGGCCCAATAATGCCGCCGGCCCATAAACCGCACCAAACAGTGGCTTTTTCGGGATGCATTGGTAGCTGTTGCAATGCTTCTGGCTGATCTTCACTCCAAATGCGGCAATTTTGCTTATTTACGTACCCCATTCAACCAAAAATTAGCCTCATCGCTGAACACAATTTTTCGATAAAAAAGCGGATCCTCGGCCAGCTTTCCAAGAGCCCATTCACCAAAAATTCGGCGTTGTGGTAGGTCGGCTGGCTTTAGTTCTTGCACAAGCTGTATCTTAAAAGGCTTTACGCACAAATCCTTCCGCAAAATTTTCCACGTAGTGCTGTAACAAAGGCCTAACTGCTGGGAACGGCGCCGAATCGACATTTCGCGGTCTTCTGTCACACTAGCTGATACGGCCGCAATATTTTCTTCACTACGCACAGTACGTAAACGTGTTGGTGGTTTAATGTCCAACAAAGTAAATTTGGTGCGAAATTTGGTCACAATCTTCCGAATAGACTGCTCAGAAGGTCGAGAATGCCGATCATAAAATGGAAGCAGCGCGCGATGAACATTTCGAACCGAGCACGAATTTTCAATTCAATAATTTGCAAGCGTTGTTCATTTGTAAGACGATCCATGGTTAAATTGCAAACCAAACTGAAGCTGTTTGACAGTGACACAAGGTACTAAACACACGTCAGCTGTCAAAACCAGTGTTGCCAAAACCAAACCAGCTAAAAAATCACCCTTTATTTTAATGCCATACAAGCGCAAAATTTTCACTTACTGAATCCCTTAAACTATGTCTGACTATGACTTTCTAGCCATAAATCTTTTGTAGTTTTTGATTGCTACATCAAATTTGTTAGGATTCTCCATTCTATTTATTCCCTTTGTATCTTTGCAGTTTTCACGAGGTATAACGATTAAATAGTTTTACGAGGTCAATCAAAATTAGCGAAAAGGCAAAGAGAAGAACGCATTAAATTTCAAGAGGAATGAACTTGTATAAATTGGCGCCTGTCAGTGATGAAAATCGACTTTCCTCAAGTGTACTCAAAACTGAAATGAAATAGTACTGAAACGTACAAAATAGTAGGTACCTACTTTTTTTTCAAATGCCATCAATTTATGTTATTGCATTCAAGCAAAAAAAAAAACACTCAAAAACTTGCATTAAACCCGCTGGATACAAATGCATTTAATGGTGGAGTTTAAACCGATTTTAGATCGATTTTACACCTACATAATGTTTAATTTCACATAAATTTACATTTATTTTTTGTTGTTTGTCACTTGGCTTTGATTTGCTGAGTGCTGATTTTTAATTTTATTGTATTACATAATTATAAATTAAACCTCCAACATGCCTCTTTTTTTTAGCCGGAAATATTTCCGAAACTAAACGACATCTAGCCCTAGCCCGCTTGTGCATTCGATATAGACGAGGACGAAGTTGATACACCATTTATGCTGTTCCATCAGTTCTAAATTCGTCTTCTAACTACGAAGCCATCAACATTTTTATCTTTAAGAAACGAAGAAATGTTAATATTATGAAATTTAAATTTCAAGCCGAGTTAAAATACCTTCTTGTGTTCGGGTTTAATGATGTTATGGACTTGGGTTTAATTTTTGGAGTAAATAATATGGCCGTAAGTGAAATAACCTCATACATGCTCGATTTATTCCGAAAATTAAAAATAGTACAAATTAATAGTATATACTCAAAATTGAGAAGTGGTACTTGCGTACTCGGGAAAGTTAAATAGTACAGAAATTAGTACAATAGTAAGCCTTTTTTTATCTATGGCCTGCATTCGAAGAAAGAGAAAAAAAGGCGGTGTGCAGCGGCAGCATTAAAAAAGCACTAAAATATTTTTTAAGCCACTAAAAAAACGCCCAAGCGCTAAATTTACTTTTTCGGCACTAAAACTGAATTTTGGGCACTAAAATTAATGCCCAATTCACAATGTCGCGTTGTCGCGCGCGTGCGTTGACAGATTATGTAGAAACAAAGCGTTCATATGGTGCCACACAAAATGCAGCTTCAGGCGTTGAGTCGACTTTCGATCGTAAATATCGTAAAGTTTAACGCGACGCGTGAGTAGAGCTACTTTCTACTATCACGCGCGTTTGACAACTTTAGGATTTCGAATTGTTCGATTTGAAGTCGTAGAATGTGCCGTTTATAGATGGAGTGGCACAGATCCTCTAATGTTTATAACACACAACTTTTAAAAAGCTGTATGATGTTTTTTCAAAGCTTAATTAATTAATTCAGTGTGTGGAAATGAGGAATAACATTTTTTTTGTAGGGCAACTACTAATTTCTTTAGATTTTTTGGAGGAAAAAATAATAATCAAGGGTCTTGTATCCGCATTAAGGTTGTTGTGTGCTTTGATATATTGTTAAATATGGTTTTCTTGTATTTTGTAGAATCGTTTTTCAATTCGTGCATAAAAATGACAGCTTCAAAAAAAAAGGGAGTAGACATGAAATTTTAATTCTGCTCTGAATTTGTATTTTTCAGCCAAAAAGCAAACAGAACTTTTAGTTTGTCAAACTTTTCCCTGTTAACGCGTATTCGCTTCAAAGCAGCATTTTGTTTTACCAAATTGTTGCTCGCGCGCTTTGGCATTCAAAATCGTAAAATTTCGATAAAGCGTGTCAAAGCGCGCCGACGCACGCACGCGTGCAACGCCGAATTGTGAATTGGGCATAACGCTGAAAGCACTGACTTGGTAACGCTGAATGCAATGATAAGAACAGATTGGTGGTCAATATTTTTTATTGTCTGCATTAGAAAATATTTTTTATTGTCGGCTATAAAAAATAGTTTTATAGTCGGCATTATAAAATTTCCGGAACTACAAAAATAATGTTGATATACAATATTATACATTCAATTTTCGGGTATAGAAACTCTTTATATTGCTCGCTTTAAACACCAGAGCCAGGGCTGGTGAATTTATGGAAAGTGGGATTAATCCTATCCTTTTAGGTTTAAGTGAAATAAACTAAAAAATACTTAAACCTAAATTATATTGGTGTTTTTATTTATTTCTTCTTCTTTGCGTGTTGGGATGTTTTATTTTGTTCGAGTACTTTCTTATCTGTTGAGGATGTGTGTTATATGATGTGCTGTTATTATTACTTTCAGTAGATTATAGCTTTGAAAAAGTAGATATAAATATTGCGGATTCATATTCAGAGTCCACATTTACATTTGCGTGTTTATTTGATAAAATCTCTATTTATAGGAATATGACCCTACTTTTAGGAATAAACTTTATATAATTTATTCACAAAATTTATGCAAGAAAACATTAAACTTTGAAGATACCAAAAGATTTATATGTAAAAATAATATTAGTACTTTGGCTTGGGACCTTGAAAATAAATAAAATATGAAATTGTTCAAAAAGAGCGTGTGTAGTTGTTTTTTTTTATTTTTTATTGTACGCTTACTATACGAATCCACCTTCAAAGGCCATCGAACATTAGCCATCGGTGCCAAAGCGTGAATGCTTTATCAGTTTTGTTTTTTCTATTCTATTTCTATTCAAATTTTTTGCTGATAATAATTGTTGGTTGTTTTCCAAGTGCTATAGTTTGAGTACGTGACACATGTGCGGCGCTCATATACGTTAGACGTTACTAAGCAGTTGAGAAAAAAGTATAAAAAAAAAGAAATGCTGTTTTACATTTTACATACGCAAGACTTTATGCGAAAGTGGTGCAGACAACCGTTTACCGATGAAGAAGAAGAGCAGATGCAGGAAGATTTAAGAGCTGTTGACTTGTTCCATCAATCGGAAAACCCACTGCTCTGGAGGACCCTTGTATTCGAATATAACAAACACATTTATAAAGAGCGCAGTTATGAAAACTGCGTTGCGACTTTTATTGACCAAAATTAAATAGAAAATTAAAAAAATTAATTAAAAAAAAAAAATTCGTGTGATTTATTTTTTTCGAGTATTTTTATTCTATTGCGGATTTGTGTTATATGATGTGCTATTATTTTTCCTTTTTCTGGGTATTTCCACTGCTGATATGGTTATAAATTTTAAAGTTCTCGTTTTTCCTTTGGCAATTGATCAGATACACAAGCTTAAAGTACAAAGTGAGATAAGTCTTTCAGCCCGCTATAACCATATGTCAGAGGAGATAAAGAAGGCAATATGTGAAGAAGAGTTCACATTAACCGTTGTTGTACCGCTGGGTAGATCATCCCAAATTAAAATTTCAAAAAAAATAATATAAATACAAAAACATGATTTAAATTTTTTTCTAATATGGGAGGGCTGTTAATGAAGGAATATCATGATCATCATTTCCTTGATTTTTTTGAAGCATACTTTCAGTCTAACTAACCTTCCCCATTGATTCACAGTTTACACATGATTTCGATTCAAGCGCGCATAAACAATGCTATCTAACCTTGACTTTAAAAGTGGTAATAAGAACTTGTTGAACCGAAAATACCACAAAAAATAGAACGAGAATTCATAGAAAGAAAGAAGACAAGAAACGTAAAGCAACTGAGGGTAAGCGATTGACTCATTGTGTTGATTTCCATAGTTTTCTGATAACCTTGATGGTATATACTTACTTACTTACTTAAGGTGGCGCTACAGTACAGGGTGGACCTGGGCCTCAACCAATACGCCTCTCCAGTAAGCGCGATCTTTGGCTAACTGCCTCCAGTTGCGCACACCAAGTTGGTTGAGGTCCCCTTCCACTTGAGCGCGCCACCTTAGGCGAGGTCTTCCTCTACTGCGCTGTCCCTCCGGGTTGGAATCGAAGACTCTCCGGGCCGGAGCGTTGGTGTCCATTCGCTCTACATGTCCTAACCATCTTAGACGACTAATGCGTACTTTTCTGACCAGGTCGATGTCGCTGTACAGCTCGTAGAGTTCGCTGTTATATCTTCTCCTCCAAATCCCGTCAACGCAAACGGGACCAAAAATCACTCGAAGAATTTTGCGTTCGAAGCGACCAAGAAGATCCTCATCCGTTTTTGCTATGGTCCATGCTTCTGCGCCATAGAGCAGGACAGGGATGATGAGAGTCTTATATAGAATCTCCTTAGTGCTTCTTGACAAGGCCTTACTAATCAATTGCCGTCTTAGGCCAAAGAAACAGCGGTTGGCAAGTGTGATTCTTCTCTTGATTTCTCAGGTGATGCCATTTTCAGAGTTAATAGCGGATCCGAGGTAGACAAAGTCCCTAACTACCTCAAAGTTATAGCTGTCTATCGTGACGTTCTGTCCGATTCGTCGATGTTGTGTGTCCATTCTTGTTGACAGCATATATTTTGTTTTACCCTCATTCACCACTAAACCCATTTTTGCCGCTTCTGTACTAATACTAGCAAACGCTCCAGTAACAGCTCGCTGTGTTCTGTCAACAATGTCAATGTCGTCAGCGTATGCAAGTAGTTGCACAGACTTATGGAAAATTGTGCCGCTGGTGTTGGCTTGTGAGTTTCGCACAATTTTCTCAAGAATGATGTTGAAGAAGTCACATTACAGCGCGTCGCCTTGTCTAAATCCTTTTTTGACATCAAAGGTCTCGGTGAGATTGTTTCCGACCTTTACGGAGCAGCGAGCGTTCTCCATCGTCATTCTGCACAATCTGACAAGTTTGGCAGGGATGCCAAAACTAGACATGGCTCTGTATAGCTCGTCTCTATAAACGCTGTCATATGAGGCCTTAAAATCGATAAAAAGATGGTGAGTATCGATCTGGTATTCTTGGGTTTTTGTAGTGTGAATATTTGATCGGTCGTGGACTTACCGGGCCTAAAACCGCACTGATAGGGACCTATCAGATCGTTGACGAATGGTTTCAGGCGTTCACACAGTACAGCAGACATGATCTTATACGCAGTGTTCAGGAGACTGATGCCTCTATAGTTGGCGCAGTTTAGAGAGTCTCCTTTCTTGTGGATCGGGTGGGTGGTGTTTTTTTTATTTTTTTTATAATTCACTAGTGCTCAAGGGGTTTCTGTTCCCTTATAATGCTAATGCACAGCACGAGTGGAAGGGTTAATAGGGAGGAAAGAGAAGAGGTACTGCTGCACATTGGTCTTAAACAATTGTGGGCTGTAATGAGAGGGGAAAACCGTGTGAGGCAATGCATTCCACATGCGTGTTGTTCGGCTCACAAAAGAATCTAGGGTTGCCATATTAAAAAATACGAAAAGAGGGACATCGTGAGTTTTCTAGAGGGGACAAGTGTTCTAAAAGGGGGACAAATATTCTTTTTTCATTTTTAAAATAAGTTTAATAAGTTTCACTCTTTTTTTGTTGGTTTTTTCTTTGGGTTCGGTCATTTTACCAAAGTAAATTTTGGTTTCAAAATAAGAACTGAAAGAGAGAAAGATTACAGTAGGTATACAAAACAGAAACGCACACGAGAACTATAAATGTAGTTCGTGAGTGGATGCATTCATCTTTGAATGTTTTCTTGCACTTCAAATGGATGTGTTCACAGAGAATCTTGTTAAAAATGTTAAGAGAAATTATTTTCAAAAATAGAATTGAATGTTTTCTTTTAATGATTCTTGACTTAATAAGGGGGACAGTGGTTTGTACTAGGGGGGAAAAACATCATTTTTGTATGAAAAAGGGGGACTGTCCCCCCTAAAGGGGGACGTCTGACATCCCTAAAAGAATCTCTATATTTTACAGTACGTCCGAAGGTAGGCTTAAGGGTGAACTGATGTGCATTCGATGTGTGACGGGTGTTGCGAGAGAATTGTTGAAGGGGCGGAATGCAGTTAGCTATTTCATCAGAGCATCGGTGGTGAAAATATCGATAAAAAAGGCAAGAAACATTTCTGCGATGTTCGAGCGGGTCAATAGACTCCGCTATATTTCTATCACCTATAAGTTTTATCGCGCGCTTTTGAATTCTGTCTAGTAGGTGCAATGAAGTTTTTAGTGCACCTGACCAGATATGAACGTTGTACTCAAGCTTAGGCCGAGTAAAGGCCTTGTATATTGTAGCTAAGTCAGAGGGTGTAATTTTGTTTCGCGGTGTTTAAGTTTCGCGTGCGCTCTCGTTGGGAGGCTATACAGTACAGTGGTTGGGTTGGGTGTTGATGAATAGGGTAGACACTGATTGGCGTCAACTTGACGATGCCCAGTTGTTGCAACTGTTCAGATACATCAATTGTGCTTATTTTACCTCCAAGTGGTCACCACCGGGTACTGGTCTATGTCCATCCGGAATTGACTTGCTGAACTTATAAGTGCGAGTGTTGAACACGTAGAAAATAGCAACACTATAATGCTCTGTCGGAATTGACTGTCTGCTCGAGTCTCAGAAGTCTTACATGAGCCCCTCAGAAAGAGGACGTACGGCGGATGAATTTACATGGTTGAATCAACGGTGGCGTCAACAGTCAACATGGCAGATACCTCAATGAGCTACTTCGACGTATTTGGAGCTGAGGTCATTGAGGATTTTCAACACTAGTCAGGGTGTTGAAATAGAGATGGTGGCGGAAGAGCCCTTAATGGGTCAACGGCAGCTCTCATATCCCCGCAGCGGGTTACTGACTCCGGAATATTCCGGCTCCTTTTGCCCAAGGGGTCGCAGAAAGGGCCTGGTCCTCCAGGTTGGGGGTTGGGGAAAAAACACTATGTTGCGAAGCAACCAAAAGCCTCGGATAAGGACGGATTCACTATTGACGACCCTGGAAGACGGAAAAAGGACAATGACGTTCGGATCTGCACGTGGAATGTTCGAACTCTGAACAGACCGCGTGCAGCCGAACAACTAGCGGAGGCCCTAGACTGCTACAAAGCAGGTATCACCGCCATCCAGGAAGTGCGGTGGGATGGGCCGGGCAAAAGAAGGATGAAAAACTGTGACATTTACTACGGTGACTGCTATAGGGAACAAAAGTAGCGTCTATTTGGATGCGGATTTGTTGTAAGCGGCAGACTAAGGCAAGAAGTCTTGAGCTTTCGACACGTAAGTGAACGCCTTGCCACGATGTCGAAGCTAGTTTCTTTTTTACTGGGATTTAGTGACTATGTGGGGTTGCTTCAGCTGTGGTGGAGGTCTTAAAGACTGGGATGAGAACGACGAACCCTGGGAAACAACATGCACATGTATATGTGTGTGTGCATGTGTATGTCAGAGGACAGATTTGACAGATGAGGTCAATTAGCTGGTCTGATTGAACTGATCTGATTGACCATCAGCTGGTGGCTCAAGTTGATGTTGGTGGTTCAAGTTGACGTTGAGGTTGAGGTTCATGTTGACGTTGAGGTTGAGGTTGATGTTGGGGTTGATGTTGAGGATGATGGATCATGATGATGACGATGATGTTCATCATCGTCGTCACCTGATTGACCATCAGCTGGTGGCTCAAGTTGATGTTGGTGGTTCAAGTTGACGTTGAGGTTGAGGTTCATGTTGACGTTGAGGTTGATGGTGATGATGATGAACATCATCATCAATATCATGGTGACGACGATGATGAACATCATCGTCATCATCATGATCCATCATCCTCAACATCAACCCCAACATCAACCTCAACCTTTAGCCCCTTCAAGACTACATGAAACGTTAACTCCTAGCCCCCCAATTAACAATTAGACCCTACAAGAGACTACATGAAACGTTTGACCTCCAATTAGCAAATCAAAAAATAGCCCCTAACCCCTTACCTTGATTCTTCAAACTGGTTTTGAGCAGATTCAGGGTGGTGGATTCCACCACTTTTAGAGTCCCAGAAGAATTCTCTAGAAGAACAAAAGAATTCTCTAGAACAACAGAAGAATTCTCTAGAAGAACAGAAGAATTCTATAGAAGAACAGAAAAATTCCATTTTCGCCGCACAAAAAGATGCGGTGGAAGAATTTAAGAATGTTCTCGAAATAAATATCGACGCAATTGATGAGAAATTAAATCAGAATGAAACCGAGTTTGAGAAAATAAATGAAACGCTGCATAAACAGGAAGCAATCATCGAGAACATAGCTAAAGAGCTCGAAACAAACATCGAGAACATAGCTAAAGAGCTCGAAAAAGTTAAGAAACAGAAGGTTCGAGAACATTCTGCTGACTGCCCAAGAAGGAAAGAGATGCAACCACCCGTTTTTGATGGTCAAACATCGTGGCCAATCTGTAAGAGACAGTTCGAAGCGGCTGCAACGACCAACAGATGGGACGACGAGGAAAAGTCGATTGCACTAACGCTCGCATTACGAGGTTCAGCTGCAGAATTGCTTCAATCTATCTCAGAAGAAAAACAACGCAACTACGACGCTCTGGTGAAGGCTATTGAGATGCGATTTGGTGAAGACCATATGCAGCAAGTGTATAGAGTGCAACTGCGCAGTAGACACCAGAAGAGGGGAGAAACACTCCAGCAGTTGCAAGCGGACATCGAACGCCTAGCACATTTGTCGTATCCCAATGCCGGCGAGGATGTCATCAACGAAATGGCTATTGAAGCTTTTACACAAGCCATAGAGGATAGACAACTGCAGATGGCTCTACGAATGGCTGGAAGGAGAACTCTTCCTGAAGAAATAAGATCCGTTGAGTGCTCATGCCAGAGGACGGAAGTAGTAGACCGGAACAGTGCTCGCAGGGGACCGATCCGTTGTTGGAACTGCAACAAAGTCGGACATCTACAATGCCAGTGCAGAGCTGAACGTAGACAGGGTGGTTATCCATATTGCAGAATTAGGAGTCGTAACGAGGAGGCATCTGAACATTCGGCGGGGCAGAAGCTGGTTTCTGGAATCGACGCCCCCAGGACCACAATTCAGGTTTCCCAGACCAAACGATGCAACAGGAGCTTGACAGTGGAAGCACATATCGGCCAGAAAAAGTATGTGGCCACAATTGATACAGGTGCCACCGCTTCCATAATCAGAAGGGACATCGTTCGCCAATAATGGCTGCATAACACCAGCAGTTACTGTCTGAAAACAGTGACTGGAGCAACGGCAAAGGTGTATGGTGAGGTACTCTTGATGATAAATCTTGCAGGAATAGTCTTCTCCCATGCATTCTTAGTGGCTGATATATGTGACGAATGCATCATCGGAATCGACTTTATGAAGGCGCATGATGTAGTACTCGACATCGGTATGCAAGTTCTAAAGTATAAGAACATCGAGATTCCAATGGTTTACGGGAACGAGAACGTCGCAGCTCTAAGGACAGTTGTAAGTGAGGACGAAGGTGTTCATGGGAGGTGATCATGGGAGCCACCGATTCTATCTAATCGAAGCAGATCCAGAAAACCATTATCAGAACTATATCGTTGGAAAGATGCTCGTTGAACCCAAAAACAACTTGGTTCCCATTCGAGTCCTCAATGTGGAGCATAAAAGCGTGAAGTTGAAGCCAGGGGAAGTTATCGGAAAGTGCGTACCGATTACGGCGGTTACAAAGTTGTCCAACGAAAGTCCTGCGAAACCAGTTAGACCTACGGAGGTATCGGAAATAAACAAGAATATACTCGGAGAGTGTGAGCTGGATCAGGAGCAGCGGGCCAGGGCAGGGAGTCTTATCAACGAGTTCGCTGACATATTTGCTTCGCAGACAGGCGAGTATGGCCGAACACATCTCGTACAACACCGAATCGACACCGGAGATGCGAGACCAATTCGACAGCCTCCCAGACGACTACCATTGGCTAAGCAGACGGAGGTTGCAGAAATGGTGTCGACTATGGAAAAAGAGGGACTGATTGAAAGCTCAAAAAGTCCGTGGGCATCGCCGGTCGTTCTGGTCAAGAAGAAAGACGGAAGTACGAGATTTTGCGTGGACTGTCGCCAGCTAAACAACGTCACCAAGAAAGACAGCTACCCCCTGCCAAGAATTGACGATACCCTGGACACACTATCCGGAGCCAAATGGTTTTCAACTCTTGATCTGAAGAGTGGCTACTGGCAAGTGCAGATCCATCCAGAAGACCGTGAGAAAACAGCATTCACAGCAGGAAACGGCAATGCTCCAGCAACTTTTGAACGTCTAATGGAGCGCGTTTTGCTGGGACTCACGGGAAAACCTGTTTGGTCTACTTGGACGATGTCATCGTGGTAGGAAAAACATTTCACGAACATCGAAACAACCTAAAGGAAGTGTTCCAAAGGCTACGTAGTGCGCAATTAAAACTGAACCCGAAGAAGTGTGCTCTATTTAGACCAGAAGTGAAGTATCTCGGACACATCATCTCTTCCGAAGGAGTCAAGACTGATCCGGAGAAGGTCGATGCAGCGGAAAACTGGCCGGTTCCTAAAGACAAACATCAACTGAGAAGCTTCCTGGGACTTGCGACCTATTATAGACGATTTGTAAAGGACTTTGCCGGGATCGCAAAGAGTCTGCATCAACTGACAGAAAAAGGCAAACAATTCAAATGGTCAGGTGAGTGCGAGAATAGCTTCAAAGAACTTAAGCGACAGTTATGCGACGCCCCCATATTAGCGTACCCCACCCCTGGGAAAGCATTTACTGTGGATGCAGACGCTAGTAATGTGGGAATTGGAGCCGTTCTTTCCCAAGTGCACGATGGCCAAGAGAAGGTAGTTTCGTACTTCAGCAAAGTTCTCTCAAAGCCAGAAAGGAACTACTGTGTTACCAGGCGCGAACTCCTTGCTCTGGTATTGGCAACAAAACATTTCCACAAGTACCTTTATGGGCGGAAATTCATCCTTCGCACAGACCATGCATCTTTAAAATGGCTGCTACATTTTAAAAATCCTGAAGGACAAGTCGCGAGGTGGATCGAACGGTTGCAGATGTACGACTACGAAATACAACATCGAAAGGGAAGTCTTCACTCTAATGCAGACGCTCTCTCCCGTCGACCGTGCAAAGCAGATTGCAAACATTGCTTACGACATGAGGAAAAAGATGTCGTGTCCATTCAAAGGGTGAGAGCTAACCCGAACAGTGGCTGGAGTGCGCGTGAAATCCGCGAGGCTCAAATGGAAGATCCGGATATCGAACCGATTCTCGCCTGGAAGGAGCATGAAGGAAAACCAGACTGGCAGGAGATATCACATAGGAGCCCGGAGCTGAAGGCATACTGGGCGCAGTGGGACTCCCTTCATGTACAAGACGGCATTCTAAAAAGAAGATGGGAAAGCTCGGATGGAACGTCGTTCGTAATGCAGCTTGTTTTGCCCAGGTCGAAAGT
Organism: Cheilosia urbana; assembly: GCA_946477585.1. Lineage (NCBI taxonomy): Eukaryota > Metazoa > Arthropoda > Insecta > Diptera > Syrphidae > Cheilosia > Cheilosia urbana. The sequence continues at coordinate 95,151,846 of OX297854.1, forward strand.
AATCGAAGTGCTAAGGGAATTGCATGATGGAGTGTCTGGAGGCCACTTGGGAGTAAATAAAACACTCGATAAAGTACGGGAACGCTACTACTGGGTCCATGCAAGGGAGGGTGTTGAGAATTGGTGCAGGAAATGCGTAACATGTGCGGCCAGCAAAGGCCCGAGAGTGAAAGTCCGAGGCAAGATGCATCAATACAATGTTGGAGCTCCCTTCGAAAGGATAGCAATTGATATTGCGGGACCGTTTCCTGAAACGAACAATGGAAATCGTTACATCCTTGTTGTTATGGACTACTTCAGTAAGTGGCCTGAAGCATTTGCTATCTCTAACCAAGAAGCTAAAACCGTGGTGGAGCAAATTGTCTACAACTGGGTAAGCAGGTTCGGTGTACCGATGGAACTGCATTCGGATCAGGGACGAAACTTCGAGTCCAAGATTTTCCAAGGAGTGTGGCAGCTACTCGGGATTCACAAGACAAGGACAACACCCCTTTATCCACAATCAGATGGGATGGTTGAGCGCTTCAACAGAACCCTAAATGAACACCTCTCTAAGATCGTTGCCGATGACCAAAGAGATTGCGATAAGCAGATTCCCTTGTTTTTATTGGCCTATCGAAATGCAGTACATAACACCACAGGGCATACTCCATCTGAAGTCCTCTTTGGTCGAACAGTCCGCCTGCCAAGCGAGTTGATGTTTGAATCCCCATGCGAAGAACCCAAGAATGAGGAAGACTATGTTGCAGACCTCAGGGATATCATCAGGGACGTGCATCGAGGGATGCACGACCGCATGAAAACCAGGTACGAAACTAAAACGACAACTACAGGATTCCAGGAAGGAGATCTGGTATGGCTATATAATCCCCATCGAAGAGAAGGCTTATCACCTAAATTGCAACAAGACTGGGAAGGGCCCTATAAAATCGTGAAGCGCATCAACGACGTTGTCTATCGCATCCAACGAGGAAGAGGCAAGCTGAAAGTCGTTCATGTGGATCGTCTTCATCGCTATAATGGTGAAAATGCTAGCGAGTTTGTTCGGGACGAACAAGTTTAAGAGGGGGATATTGTGGTGAATCAGGCACTTAGGAATTGTGGTGAATCGGGCACTTGGTTTCCCTCCAAGTTCCACTTCCAATTGGAGACTAGAATCTGTCAAGTTAGCTAATTCTAGAACCATCTAGAGAAGAGTTGGAATATACATCTGGAATATACTTCTGGAATATTCGCTGATAGGTGGCAGCGCGGATATAAAAGGGGCGCGTTGAGAACAGAGAAGTACAGTCACCTCAGCAGACGACCAGGCAGAAGCATTAGCAGACTACTTCGAAGGAAACTTCAAACCGTCACCTCCCGACGACCCAATATTTCTCGCAGAAGTTAATGCCACGGTCAGATGTATCGCTGAACTGAGGCCCGCAAGCACCTCATTCAGCGAAACTAATCCAGCAGATGACCCCAAGGAAGGAAGCAGCTTTTCAACGGCTGAAGAAATCGCTGAAATAATTCATGGCAGTCACTCCAAGAAATCAACCGGACCGGACAACATCTCAAATTTCGTCCTAAAGAAATTGCCACATATAATTATGATCCTGCTCGCTATAATGATGAATAACTGCATCAACAACTGCTACTTTCCTGGAAAATGGAAGACTGCAAAGATAATAGCAATACCGAAGAAAGGCGACCGTAGCAACGTTACTGGATACAGGCCAATATCGCTCCTATGTAGTGTGAGCAAAATACTGGAAGAGCTGATTCTGCGGCGAGTAAAAGATGTATGCAGCCAACTCAACATTATACCGGACAATCAATTTGGGTTCCGCGAAAAGCACTCCACATTACACCCGCTAATGAAGTTTCACCATGATGTCACAATGGCTCTCAATAACCATCAGGTTACAGTAGCATGCTTCCTAGACGTGGAGAAGGCATTCGACTCAGTTTGGATTCAAGGACTTGTCCACAAATTAAAACAGCTAAGTTTTCCTAACGCTCTAATTAATATTATTTTTAGTTTTCTGCATTCCAGGTCCTTTTTTGTGCAGATAGAAGACCGACAATCACAAGTGAAAAGCGTCAGAGCTGGTGTCGCCCAGGGTTCGAAGCTGGGACCACTGCTTTTCAACATTTTTACGTCCGACCAAACACAGCTAGAGAACGCAACTAGCAGCTGCCTATTCGCCGATGACTCTGTCACATGCAGCAACTCGATGTCCCCATCCATAGCAGCACGAAGAGTAGAAGCTCACGTTAGGAAACTATTCCAGTACTACTTAAGATGGGGCATACGAATCAACACCGACAAATCTGAACTGATCTGTATAAGAAGACCCATCAGAGGAACCAGAGCTAGGTCAGCCACCAACTGCCGTAACATCAAAATTAACTTGCCTGACGGATCATCACTCTCAACCAAAAACAACATAGAGTATCTTGGCGTCAACTTCAATGAGCGACTTAGATTCAACCCACACCTGAACGCTGTTCTCAGGAAGGCATCACTTGCATTTCATTGAGTCTACCCGCTGATGAAGAAGCAAAATGGACTAAGTAGAAGAACTAAACTGCTGCTATACAAACAACTGATAAGACCGGTAATAACCTACGGATTCCCCGTCTGGTATACCGTCTCCAAGACATACATGAGGAAGCTAGGAGTATTCGAAAGAAAACTCCTGCGGATATGTACAGGACTGCACTACGATCCAATCCGGAAGAAAAATATCAGAAGTTCAAGACTCTATGAAGAAGCCAAAATCTTACCCCTGGAAAAGTATATGGTAACACTTTTCCAGAAAATACTCAGGAATACCTCCAGTCATCCAAACCCTCTAGTCCGAAGAATTGCGGACCTTCCACACATCCCAGAGCATCGGTACCTTCATGTACTGGCTCTGCTTAATGAGGAGTTATTCCCAAGCGACACAGACAGGACCGCCCTGCCCTTCTACGAATTGACCGAGACAACCCACCATCGAGGATAATTCCAAGATGACCAACCATCTCAAAACACAAGAACATCATCACCCGGACTTGAACTCCCTGAGGTCAGGGTTGACGATGCATACTACGAGTATGAATCCGATAAGCCAAATACAATATATGTAAAATAGATTTAAGAAAACAAACATTGTATACCGTTGGGCCCCTGTTGTTGAGCCAACACCTTTAAATATTAACTATTCACCACCATTGGTTACCTAGCCTTAAGTCAAATTGTATATACAAAAAGTTTAATAAAAGCAAATGTTCCCAGAGAAGTACAGTTGATTTTTTAACCCGTGATTGGTGAAGTTCGAAAGAGTAATCGGTTGTGAGATAAATAAGTGAAAAGAAATACAGTGAATAAAGCGATTGGACTGAATCGTTTAAGAATTGATTTAAGTGATATTGTTTTGGTGAATAAGTAGAAAGTGTAAATAAAGTGATTTTATTGGAAAAGTAAAACAGAATAGTCTTTTATCTTTTCGAATCCCAGCCTAAATGTAACAGTATTTAGTAGTCATGAAGGTACTGAGAAATTTTTTTTTCTATGTTTAATCTATTTCTAACTTTAATAATAAACTTTTGAGATCCAATAGTCGGTACAAGACATACTTACTTTCATTATTAAGGAATTAAGGCGAAGTTTCAGAAGATTATTAAACATTAGCCTCGATAAGACTTGTGCTTTATATTATATACCAAACTGTTTTAGATGTCATTGAAAACTGCTGTTGATTGTGTCATTAATTATATTTTCCTTTTTGTTTGTAACTTTACCTACCTAAATTTTTTCGGGAAGATAAAATTTAGCGCGAGCTGGATATTGGGCTTTGGCTTTGCAACATTTGGCAACAACATTTTCACTTATAGAAAAAGTCGAACAGAGTTAATCCATTACTACTCTCAAATGCTACGTTCGTAACCTTTAGACATAGGTACAGCGGACGCTCAGTTCACTTATAAAGAGTGAAACTACCTCCAAAATTTATTATTCTTATATAAATCTCTGTGCATAAACGGAGTGACAGCGCCAACATCACTAGAGAGTATCTCGCCAGCAATTTTTAAGTACCTATAGCCAATACCATGCTGATTCTTAAATTTTGTAAGCCATTCATCACTTGCACGGAATGCGTTTTCATCTTTATCGAGACATACTTCATCGAAATCGGGTGCAATGATGAATTAAAAGTGTTTTAATTGCATCTAAAACAATAAGACCATTAAGCTGAAATTTCAATAATAAGAAAATTGATTTAGCTTTTGCCTTTAATATTGGTCCAGTCATTGTTTACTTCTTTTCTTTACGTTTAATTAGAAACCATTAAAAAAAGACTGCATTTCCGGAAATTCAGCGCTGTGTAAGGATTTAGTTTTTGCTTCTTGATAGGTGTTGGAAGCAGCATCTAATATCGCTTCTTCCTCTGATTTTATGTAGCTGATGGCAGATTTTGTTACATGGAAATCTAGAGCTAAGCGATTCCCTTTTACATTTACAATAAATTAAACTAACTTTGTAAACGAGACTGAGCTAAATGTCTAGGTATACATACGAATTAAATACCTACTCACAGGTGTATAACCAAATAATGTACCTAGTATGACAAAAAACACGCGAAGGGAATCACAACATACATAATTTAGGGATTCCCCTTTTTATTTTTGCCTTGCTGAATCAAAATAAACAAACAAGTTGGGAACTAACCGATGTGTACAAAGCTAAGACAAAAATCGCTAAGAAATTAGAACCTCAAGTTCTAATTTTAAAGCATTCAATGCTTTAAAAACTCGGGTTCTAATTTCTGGAAGATTCGAATTTCTGAAAGTTCTAATATGTGAGCGTCCGCTGTACCTACTTATGACTGTAAAAAAATTAACTTTAACTGGGTAACCAAATCGAATCATTAATTCCCTTATTTTTCCTGCCTTTTATTGGTATTGTTAGGTCTATGAATAATCAATCTGGGCATTCGCAAAAACATAAATTTTCTAACAATTTTCCATATTCACACTTCCACTGCCACAACCCTAAAAGTCAAAAGCTCTCATCTTTTTAAAAAATATATGCCTACCAATGCAGGATGTACCTACCTATATTTATAATGCAATTGAAAATTAAATATACAAAAGGTAAACTTACCCGTTCGTGTAGATTAATAATCATGATTTTGGAAATGGTAAATATAACTAAACACACTCCCTTTCAAATTCAAATCAAACACTAAACGAATAAAAATAAACAAGTTAACGACAAGCCAAAAAGCGTTGGCAAAAGCGCGCAAAACAGAAAAAATAAAAACAAACAAACAGCTAAAAGCTATTGGACCGCTTCGAGCAAGAACAAGCAGGCGGCGCCGGCGGTAGGTTAGGTAGGCTAGGTATCTGCATAGCACCAGCAGTGATTCCAGATCGTTGGTAATTACCCATTTCGTGGGCATTGTACCTTTCAAAATAAGCTAGAATGGTGAAATATGTCATTTTGTTATCTCTCAAAAAAGAAATTGTTTATTTTGTGTTTTTTTTTTTAACCTCAGCATGGGCAGAAAGGGTATTTTGGGAACATTTTGATAAAGGCGTGGCAATTCAGTCCGAAAAGTCTGGTACCACTGAGCACGACAAAAGCCAAAAGCTTCATGACCCGACCAATTGAAATACGAAAATGTCTTTTCATTTGGATTCGTGGGGAAAGTGACTATAGTTCGATTTTTTTCTGTTACCTACTTCATTTTGCCACTAATCAAGCTTTTGACATCGTCCATATGAATATGACCCGCACCTATAAGTAATTTTGGTAAGACGTTTTTATAGTAATGTACGACGTTGTTTAGTCGAACGATGCATCGTTCAAATCACGCAGCCCCCTAATAGGCGTTTTTCTTTTTTAGTTCAGAGCTGAGCACTGAACTGAGCCCGAGCTATATGAGCGCGCTCTGAACTGAGCGTGCTCAGATCGTTCTGATGATTTTCTGTTTTTCCTGTTTTTCTTTTCTCTCAAATATGACTGGAAGTGTGAATGTATATGTGTAATCAGCATTTTACTCAGCCTGCTCAGTCAATTAATTCTGAGCTCATAGAGCGCGCTCTGATCATGCTCTGAACGAAAAAAGAAACACAAATTCGAGCTCTGATGTATCTGAGCTAAAAAAGAAACACAAAATTTTTGTATAACAGTTCAGGTTGTGCTCTGAACTAAAAAAGAAAAACGCCTAATGTAGCTTTCTTGAAGTGTTTTTTTTTTTTTTTTTACTTTTCTACACCCGGTTTATGTCTAAATAGGTGAGAATATTTGATAAAATATTACAACAAAGGTGGCGCTAGGCTAGAGATATAGCGTAAATAAGACTGTGCACGAACCCCGCAGCGGATAGTTTGGGAGCCACATATGAAAGTAATTTCACACAATTCATCTCTAAAAGGGTTCGTTGTGCATGAAAATTTATGGTTAATCACCTTTTACACTTTGAATAATTTATTTTTGATTCCTACATAATTTGTTTAGGAAATAACCACCGTTCGCTCTGACTCCGGCGTTACAATAAATAAAAAATAACACCAATTGGGCTTGCAGAGAGACATTGCTTAGTGTTGATTGTAAATATTTCAAAATTTCACTTTTCACGAGTCTGCTCCACTTCAGAAGTTGGTGTAGAAAATACGTGCGCTGGACAGTACAGTATAGTTAAAAGTAAAACAGATGCAGACAGCATTTCTATTCACGAAACAAAAGGACACATCACCCCCTTTAGGTGCCAATATTTGAAACTTTCAGCTGTGCTGTCACATTGTAGAATGAAAACTGAATCCTTTCGTAAGGTAAACAATTTTTCATTAACTATATTCCGTAATATCCTGTATATTATTATAGAGGCAAGTGGAATACTTCCTCTGCCATGCATTCTATTTTCCTCGTTACCAAAAAGAAAATCGCAAGTAAAACATCGGATCGTAAGCCCAAATTGCTGCATATTCGGAAAAACACAAGGTTTGTCTGACGAATCAAACAAAAATAAAACGCAACAATTGTGTTAAGTTATTTACATTCTAATTATTCCTACTAAAGTTTTGATAATTGATTCCAGGGTGCGTAGGTTTATGTGTCACTTTTCCAAAGCTTTATGGTTTTGTCATTCTCCAATGCCGCAGATGCGATTATGTTTTCCGTGGGATGGCAAGCGGTACAAAGAACCGTGTCAGTGTGTCCTTGTAGTTTCTGAACGACTTCCTTGCTCTGTAAATTCCATATGTAGACCATGTTGTCCTCGCTCCCTGATACAATCCACTAAAACAAAAGAAACAATAATTCATACGGATGCTAAAATAAAATAAATAGTGTGGCGCAAAAGGTTCATATAGGATATAGTAAAAAAAAAAGACCAAACAATTATCTACCTTTCCACCTGTTACTGAGAAGTTGGCGAAGATGCAGTATTTCTCGTTCTTGTGTCCAGTGTACGTTTTCAAGCATTTACCCTTGGAGTAGTCCCATAGTTTCAAGGTATTATCGAGCGTAGCAGCTAGAATATACTTTCCGTTTGGCGAGAACTTGACGAAGCTTACCGGCGGGTTATCGTCATCGATTAATGTCTTCAAGCACTGTCCACTGGCTGTGTCCCAAATACGACATAATCCATCGTAGCTAGAACTGACAATCAGCGACCCATCGCGATTGAAATGTACCGCAGAAACTGGGTCCGAGTGGGCGGGCAAAGTCTTTAAGCACTTCCCAGTGCGTACATCCCATATGCGAACACTCTCGTCGAAGCTGCCCGAGACAATTAAGTTGCTCTGTGGGTTGAAGTTGCAGCAAAACACATAATTACTGTGACCCTTAAGAGTCTTTAGACATTTTCCCGAGCTGAGCTCCCAAATTTTAAGGGTTTTATCATCGCTACCGCTCACAAGTAGGCGACTGTCCGATGACCACGCCACATCGCTAATGCCCAACTTGTGGCCAGCGATTGTTTTCTCGAATTTGCCATCGTACGCGCCCCAGATCTTTATTAGTTTATCAGCGGCTGTTAAATAAAGAGAAGATGAAACAAATGCATTTTTTTATTTAAGTATACACCCACATGAACTAGCTAGCCACTCGCCATTGGGACTGAATTTAACAGCCGAAACAGCTTTCGTATGTCCAGCAAGAGTAAATTTAAGTGTGTAGTTTGGTTTCTGGAATAAGTAATTTGAATATGAATATGCATGTGCTTTGTTACTTGCAACAAACCACGGCATTGGAGGATTTATTCGACTGGCTGTTCGACGACGACTGCAATTGATTTGGTCCTGATGGGGTGCTCTGAATTTGTTGGGGTGGGTGGACTCCTGGGTGCCCGTGCACGGCGCCAATTGGTACCATGTTGATGTACGAAATGGTGTTTGCGTGGTTTTAAAATCAAGTCCTCGGGGGAATAAATGTGCTCACGCTAACGATTTAGAATATCAATGTATAATATAGCTATTTCCTTGTATTTTCACATAGGTAAGTTATATAGTGATAATTAATTCACCCACGTTGCACGATAGTTTGCACCGCTGAATTCTTTTATTAATATTAAACAAAAATAAATTCGCTAATATCCACAAGACAAAACATGGCGCGTTCTTAATGCTTGACAGTTTTGAGAAAGCTTCTGTTGTACAGCGGATCTGATGCTACTGGTCGTGTTCAGAAGCAGCCGGATTATGCGTTTTTCTTTTTTAGTTCAGAGCACAATCTGAACTGTTATACAAAAAGTTTGTGTTTCTTTTTTAGCTCAGATACATCAGAGCTCGAATTTGTGTTTCTTTTTTCGTTCAGAGCATGATCAGAGCGCGTTCTATAGGCGTTTTTCTTTTTTAGTTCAGAGCACAACCTGAACTGTTATACAAAAAGTTTGTGTTTCTTTTTTAGCTCAGATACATCAGAGCTCGAATTTGTGTTTCTTTTTTCGTTCAGAGCATGATCAGAGAGCGCTCTATGAGCTCAGAATTAATTGACTGAGCAGGCTGAGTAAAATGCTGATTACACATATACATTCACACTTCCAGTCATATTTGAGAGAACAAAAAAACAGGAAAAACAGAAAATCATCAGAACGATCTGAGCACGCTCGGTTCAGAGCGCGTTCATATAGCTCGAGCTCAGTTCAGTGCTCAGCTCTGAACTAAAAAAGAAAAACGCCTTATGAGCTCAGAATTAATTGACTGAGCAGGCTGAGTAAAATGCTAATTACACATATAAGGCGTTTTTCTTTTTTAGTTCAGAGCACAACCTGAACTGTTATACAAAAAGTTTGTGTTTCTTTTTTAGCTCAGATACATCAGAGCTCGAATTTGTGTTTCTTTTTTCGTTCAGAGCATGATCAGAGCGCGCTCTATGAGCTCAGAATTAATTGACTGAGCAGGCTGAGTAAAATGCTGATTACACATATACATTCACACTTCCAGTAATATTCGAGAGAAAAGAAAAACAGGAAAAACAGAAAATCATCAGAACGATCTGAGCACGCTCGGTTCAGAGCGCGCTCATATAGCTCGAGCTCAGTTCAGTGCTCAGTTCAGAGCACAACCTGAACTGTTATACAAAAAGTTTGTGTTTCTTTTTTAGCTCAGATACATCAGAGCTCGAATTTGTGTTTCTTTTTTCGTTCAGAGCTTGATCAGAGCGCGCTCTATGAGCTCAGAATTAATTGACTGAGCAGGCTGAGTAAAATGCTGATTACACATATACATTCACACTTCCAGTCATATTTGAGAAAACAAAAAAAACAGGAAAAACAGAAAATTATCAGAACGATCTGAGCACGCTCGGTTCAGAGCGCGCTCATATAGCTCGAGCTCAGTTCAGTGCTCAGCTCTGAACTAAAAAAGAAAAACGCCTTATGACTTTGCTAAATATTCATTCACGACTTTTATTTTGATATACCTATACAAGTAAAGAACATTTTACCAAACTACAATTTAAAACAGAGATAGCTACTTCCTTTTTTATTTTCGTGATGATGTACGCGTTCCACTGCCCGCTAAATGAATAGCGGCCATGTCAAATTTACATTTCAACATTTGAGCTAGACTTCTAGCACTTTTTGTGAAATGTAATTTTTTTATATGGAGTTTGACATGCCGCTAAACATCTATCGGGCAATGTTATGTCGTTTTCCATTGGGGAGAAAAAAAAAAAAAAAAGCGTCCGGGAGATTCCGGAATCGAAAAAATCACGTCTGAAACCGTTTTGTTAGCACAAAAAATACTCTTCTGTTGATTCTGAGAAGATAATTTCACTTCTTGATTTGAAGTCAAAATCCACTCAAGAAGCACACCCACAAGTGTAATTTATGTATTTTATACAAAGCAGATGATAGTTGCCGTAGATTATTTTTTGGCCATTTCACCAATACTTTTGTGTATTCAATCAGAAGCAGTTTTCTTGTTCCATTGGATTGCCGAATATATGTACTATGTACTTAGATCAAAGATTTCTATTGTGTTAAACAATAGTACGAGAACTCACCGTTGTAAGCAATGAGAATTAAAAATCTTTAGGCGTTTTTCTTTTTTAGTTCAGAGCTGAGCACTGAACTGAGCTCGAGCTATATGAGCGCGCTCTGAACCGAGCGTGCTCAGATCGTTCTGAGGATTTTCTGTTTTTCCTGTTTTTTTTTTCTCTCAAATATGACTGGAAGTGTGATTGTATATGTGTAATCAGCATTTTACTCAGCCTGCTCAGTCAATTAATTCTGAGCTCATAGAGCGCGCTCTGATCATGCTCTGAACGAAAAAAGAAACACAAATTCGAGCTCTGAAGTGTCTGAGCTAAAAAGAAACACAAACTTTTTGTATAACAGTTCAGGTTGTGCTCTGAACTAAAAAAGAAAAACGCCTTTTATAGATCACAGAGAAAGATTAAAAATCGTCTGCCATAAAAGAACATTACCCGATTTCAATAGGCGTTTTTCTTTTTTAGTTCAGAGCTGAGCACTGAACTGAGCTCGAGCTATATGAGCGCGCTCTGAACCGAGCGTGCTCAGATCGTTCTGAGGATTTTCTGTTTTTCCTGTTTTTTTTTTCTCTCAAATATGACTGGAAGTGTGATTGTATATGTGTAATCAGCATTTTACTCAGCCTGCTCAGTCAATTAATTCTGAGCTCATAGAGCGCGCTCTGATCACGCTCTGAACGAAAAAAGAAACACAAATTCGAGCTCTGAAGTGTCTGAGCTAAAAAAGAAACACAAACTTTTTGTATAACAGTTCAGGTTGTGCTCTGAACTAAAAAAGAAAAACGCCTAATATAAATGTGCCAACAAACAGAGCCAGCCAATGGTCAGTTCACAATTAACATGATTTCACAAATTGTGAAAGAATTTTTGTGACGACTGTTGAAATACGGAAAAATATTTTGCCTGCATTTTTTCTATACAATTGATGTAGTTATTGTAATTCTGCAAGGGAAACATTTATATCAAGAGTAAAAAGTAAACTAAATCCGCTGATTGAATAATATTTTCTTAAATTCAAAGTTATTTTTCATTTCTCAACAAATGTGCTTATAATCAAATGTATCCCATCCTTTTGTACTTGCATTTCATTAGTGTCACTTTTTGATTTGTGTGACAACTGACAACTGACAAGAACGAGATTTCTTTCAATAAAAAACTGCATACGTTCCACGTGAATACGAAACGAAATACTTTCTTTGTATATACTTATTAATTTCTTTAATACTAAATAGGAAAATGTCATCAAAAAAATCAAAGAAAAAGGATCGTTTTGATGACGAAGATGAAGTTGAGGTGGCAACTCCAGCTGCGAAGAAATCTGTAAAGAAAGGGAAGAAGGGTCGACGAGGTGGCGACTCCAGCGACGAAGAATCTGTTCCTGGCAGCAAGGTCACTGAAAATGATGACGACAACGGAAAGACTGGTTCCAAAAAGTCCCAGAAGAAAGCTGTCAGTAAAAAAGAACGAAAAGGTGGCGACGACTCGGATGAAAAGCAGCAAGATGTAGCTGTAACTAAGTCAGTTAAAAAGGCAGCCAAAAAAGACAAGAAAGCTAAAAAAGACGACTTCAGCGATGATGATGATGATGGTGGAAAGGATATCCTTGCTGTGATATCAAGCGATGAAGAGGTTATACCTGTCGCAAAGCCAGCACCCAAGAAGAATGCCAAAAAAGGAAAGAAGGGAAAAAAGGATAATTTTAGTGATGATGATTCACTGGGTAAGAGTATAAGCGGTCTTCCAAGTGACGAAGATTTGGATGATTTTATCGTCCCTGATAAGCCAGCTGCAAAAAAATCGGCGAAAAAGAATAAGGAAAAACGAAATATTCCCAAGGAAGACATAGACGACGTAGAAGCTGATGAAGTTGAGGACGATGAAGATATGATTGAAAATGTTCCCGAAGCCGGGACACATGTCAAGGAGAATGATACTGATTCACTAGCTAGTAACACTGTAGCCGTCGAAGAAACCCCGGAAGTACAACCTGCAGAACTCACCGAAGATGTTAAGGAAGAAGAAGCCGCAACCGTTATTGATGAGATCAAAGAGGATATGAATGATCTTAAAATAGAAGAAAACAAGGAGAAGAAACTGACACACAAAGAGAAGAAAAAGCAAAAGAAACAGCAGGAGTATGAACGCCAAATGGAGTTAATGACCCGAAAGGGTGGCCAAGGCCACTCTGATCTGGACAGCAACTTTACCATGTCACAAGTGCAGAAAACGGCCGGCCAAATGGCGCAGCTGGAGTTTGCGGTTGACATTAAGATTGAGAACTTTACTATTTCGGCCAAAGGTAAGTGCATTTCATACGCCATTACGCTCTGACCACAAGATTAAAATTAAGGTAAATTTTAGGTAACGACTTGTTTGTTAATGCCAACCTCTTAATTGCTCATGGACGGCGTTACGGCTTGGTGGGGCCCAATGGCCATGGAAAAACCACACTGCTCCGTCACATAGCGACACGTGCCTTTGCCATACCTCCGAATATTGATGTGCTGCTTTGCGAACAAGAAGTCGTGGCAGACGATCGAACTGCCATTAATACTATCCTCGATGCCGACGTAAAACGAAATAGTCTTCTCAAAAAGTGCAAAGAACTTGAGGATAAAATCGAAACCGGCGATATGAGTGTCCAGGAAGAGCTTAATGACGTGTACGCTGAGTTGAAAGCGATTGGGGCGTACTCTGCCGAAGCGAGAGCTCGACGCATACTTGCTGGCTTGGGATTTAGCGAAGAAATGCAGAACCGAGCAACAAACAACTTTTCCGGTGGTTGGCGGATGCGTGTTTCACTCGCCCGGGCACTCTACCTGGAGCCTACACTTCTTATGCTCGACGAACCGACAAATCATTTGGATTTGAATGCAGTCATTTGGCTGGACAACTATTTGCAGGGATGGAAGAAAACCCTTTTGATAGTTTCTCACGATCAGAGCTTTTTGGACAATGTGTGCAATGAGATCGTCCACTTGGACCAGAAGAAACTGCACTACTACAAGGGCAACTACTCCATGTTCAAGAAAATGTACGTGCAGAAACGCCGCGAAATGATCAAGGAGTATGAGAAGCAAGAGAAACGCATTAAAGAGCTCAAGGCCCATGGACAGTCAAAGAAGTCAGCAGAAAAGAAACAGAAGGAGGTTCTGACCCGCAAGCAGGAAAAGAACAAGGGCCGCCAGAAAAACGCCGAGGAAGACGAGGGCCCTCAAGAGTTATTAGCACGGCCAAAGGAGTACATCGTGAAATTCCGTTTCCCCGAACCATCACAACTGCAGCCTCCCATTCTTGGAATACACAATGTGACTTTCAGTTTTCCTAACCAAAAGCCGCTGTTCATTAAAGCTGACTTTGGCATTGACCTCACCAGTCGTGTGGCAATCGTCGGCCCGAACGGAGTTGGTAAGTCCACGTTCTTGAAACTCTTAGTTGGAGATCTGGAGCCTTTAGAAGGGGAACAGCGAAAGAATCATCGCCTTCGTATCGGACGATTTGACCAGCACTCTGGAGAGCATTTAACTGCAGAGGAAACAGCCGCTGAGTATTTGCAACGGCTATTCAACTTGCCTCATGAGAAGGCTCGCAAAGCTCTTGGATCATTTGGACTTGTTAGCCATGCACACATAATCAAAATGAAGGATCTTTCCGGCGGTCAGAAGGCGCGCGTAGCTTTGGCCGAACTCTGCCTTAGCGGGCCTGATGTTCTTATCCTCGATGAACCAACAAATAACTTGGATATCGAGTCTATCGATGCATTAGGCGAAGCTATCAATGAGTATGAAGGTGGTGTGATAATCGTTTCTCACGACGAGCGTTTGATTCGAGAAACCGGATGCACGTTGTATGTCATCGAGGATCAAACCATAAACGAAATCGATGGAGATTTCGATGATTACCGTAAAGAAGTGTTGGATAGTCTGGGCGAAATTGTGAATAATCCGAGTGTGGTGGCTAATGCGGCTGTGCTGCAGTAGAACGCTGGCGCTCGTCTCCTTTTGTTTTTTGTATCTTTATTTCATAGGCAAACGCAATGCTTTTTGTTATTTATTCAAACAGTAGAGCTGTTTTAATTTCTTTATCTAGAGCGAATCGAATAAATGGTAACACGAATGTCAGTTTTTTTTTTTTTGAAGTGAAACTTCTTATGCGACTTCCAACTCAAGGACGCGTTAAACGTTTAACGCTAATAATTGGATACTCAAAGGTGTGAGCGAGGGTGAGGGTGGCGCACATTGCACAGCACAAGCACGTTCATATGAAAAAAGTGGTGGTTGTTTCTGAGGAAATGCGCAGATGGCTGTTGGTTGACGTGCGCTGATGGACTCAAAGGTGTGAGCGAGGGTGAGGGTGGCGCACATTGCACAGCGCAAGCACGTTCATATGAAAAAAGTGGTGGTTGTTTCTGAGGAAATGCGCAGATGGCTGTTGACGTGCGCTGATGGACGTGGTGTATATAGAAATTGAGTTCAAGGTTTTTGTTTTAATGTTTGTTATAGTACATACCTACATACGTTGATACCTACAGTAAAGAATTGAAGAATTCAAGAAGTAAAGACGATAAAGGTGAATTATGTTGTTTGATTTATTGAAGGGAAACTTCTTAAATGCTTAATGCTACTATAAGCATTGCATACTCAAATGTGTGAGGGTACCGCTCAAGCGCTGGGAAAAGAATATTCTGTGGTGAAGATTAATTTCCAAAAATAATGACTAAATTGGCAATTAATGTCTTATTGAAGTGAAACTTCTAATGCGACTTCCAACAAGGTTGCGTTAAACGTTCAACGCTCCTGGGGAGGGGGAATAGAAGGAGACAGAGCGAGAGTAGGGTAGTATTTTTGAAGTGAAACTTCTAATGCGACTTCCAACATATCGTATCTTACTTTAGTTGTCATTATCCCATTGTAAATTTTATGGATTTGGATATTTCTCCACTCGAAAATGATAATTAAAAGATGCGATCAATTGTGAATTTTAAGCAATGTTAATAAAGTTTGTCTTCAAGCCTAATATCCTGCTCGCGCTAAATTTTATCTCGCATACAAAAATGTCTACAAAGATAAAATTGAGCGAGGCAGTTTAGCAAAGCATCAGTATCCTGTTCGCACGCTAAATCCTTAACTTCATATACATAGATGGGCCGATGAAAAGTCTCCACTCATTTAGCTCGCGAAATAAACGTCCGGTGCATTAAATCGAAGATAAATTTTGACATAAAAAAAACGGAGGAAAGTGTTTGTGTTGTGTTTGCAATGATTTTTTTTTTTTTTTTTGGCGGAAAACGCAGACAATGTTTGCGTGGTAAATAAAAGAAAATGCAAAGCCAAACAACAGAGCCAAAACAGAGATACATATAAATATAAATAAAGCGAATCGATTTTCAGGGGGACTTATGCTCTCATTTGGCGTCGTCTTTTGGGTAATAACAAGTGTTCCACTATGGTAAGGAGATTGTGGAAAGTTTGAGGACACATGTCGAACTTCTTCTTATAATTTCTAGGTTTCTTACGTCTTTCAAGTTTGAAATTCGAAAATTCTATTAAAATTACGTTTACTGATATCTGTCATGGTACTCAAGGTTCATAAGCATATGGGTTTTGTCCCATCTATATCATGTTTAATAATAATTTAGCGACCATTTATCTTTGGTGTGGAGAAACGAAGTGGAGACTAGGGGCGCTAAAATTTAGCGCGAGCAGGATCACAAGTTTAGACACAGTTTGCTTGAGTCCTTTATTCCACAGTTCCAAAAGGACCTACAAAAAAAAAAAAAAAAAATTGTGCGTGGAGTCCCTCCGCGCGGAAGAAGTGAAACTTCGTAACGAGGAAATGAAAATAGGAAGGGGTAGAAATTGATTTTTAGTGAAATCATATTGTTTCTTTGACAGCACACTCACAACTTGTGAGGCTCACAAAAACAATCGAAATTGTGATCTCCTTTTGAGCAGGTCACAACTCATAAGTCAGAATTTGTCGGTGTCATATTCTGTGAAAAATATAAATATAATGGAAATAGATTTGATTCTTGTTCATCTTGTTGCAGAACTCTCATATGATAATGAAAGGTAAGATTTACAGCAGTATTAATATTAAACAACCTAACCATACCGTTAGATTGCAGCGCAGACGACTTTTGCGGAAATTAAGAGATGAAAGTGATCCATTTTTACTCCAAGAAACCACATTCATTAAATTCTTTCGATTTCCAAAATCCTTGTGCTGGGATATCATTGAGAATTTGAAGCCTTATGATAAACAGAGAACTACTTTGGCCTTTGTTGTTCGAGTATGTAATTAACTATTCTTCTTGAAACTGCAGTTTTATAAAACATGTTTTGTGTAGTTCCTTTCAGTGCTTTATTTTCTAGCACATGGTTCATACCAAAAGTGTGTAGGAAATAACTACTTAATCCCTTTAAGCCAAGCAACCATTTCTAGAAATATTACATACATATGCAAGCTTATAGTTCAAGTTAAAGGAGAAATGGTTCGGTTTCCAATGACAAATGAAGAGTGTACAGCTAAAAAAATCGGGTGTGTTGCACATTAAAATATCTGAATATTCAGTTATATAAAAAAATTTTTTTTTGTATAGCTTCTTTAATAAATTTGACATGAAAGGGACTATTGGTGCCATTGACTGCACCCATATTGCTCTTGTAACTCCAAAACTTAATGACGAAAGAACCCCTGCACAACTTTATATGAATCGGAAAGGATATTACAGTATTAATGTTGAAGCTGTAAGTGCATTTTCTACTTCTTAATTTATTTCTTACAATTTTTTTTATATAAAAGATTTGTGATCACGACTTGCGATTTTTGCATGTGAACGCCAAGTTTCCTGGATCATGTCACGATTCCGGTATATGGTCCACATCAAATATACGGATGAATCTGATGCAACACTATAATTCTTCTAATTGTAACTGGCTGTTGGGTGATTCTGGCTACCCTTTAGAACCATGGCTGTTAACGCCTGTAAGCCAACCAATTACAAACAAGGAAAAAATGTTTAACAAGATGCATATCAAAACTAGAAATGTTATCGAACGAGCCTTTGGAGTCTTGAAATCACGGTTCCGTTGTTTATCAAGTAGCCGAAAGCTTCATTACGCACATGAAAAAGTTGCCTACATTACATACGCATGTGCCATTTTACACAATATTTTACAGGAACATAGAGTTTTTTATGTTGAGACACCATTGGTGCAAGATGACATGCAAAGTACTAGAAGGATAGATTCAGATGAAAATTCAAGTGACTATATGAGAGAAGGAAAAAGAGTTCGCCAAGCCTACGTAAACTCCCTGCAAGACCAAGTCGAACATATTTAAATAAAATAAAAGCATGATGTTATTTTTTCTATTTTATTATTATATATTATTATGTATGTAACAAAAAAATAGGTCTATGGCTTGTTTGCCAAAAGGGCGATTGAATCTGCCAAAGACTTAATGCCGGCTCCAAGGGTTCGTAAGGCCTCAGCCATTTTTTCTTGAGTGTCCTGATTTTCTTTTTGAATTTTGATATCCCTTTCTTCTCTCGCCTTCATCATGTGTAAAATTTGATTCATTAACATTTTGGTCGAACCAAGGTTTTTAATTTTTTTTTCAACATCTGATTCCTTAATTACCAAAGTGGACTGGCTTGGTGGTAAAATGTTTTGCAGCGATTCCTCGAAATAGTCCGACTGCTCTTCAATTACTGCAAACGACTGGCTTGGCATTGATTCCTCCAAAAATTCCATACTATGGAGCACATCATCATCTGTTTCATTCTCAATATCCTTACAAAATTAAAATAGTTTTTAACAAATAAAATGAATAAAAACTAGGTATTACATGGGATGGTAATGATGGAGCATTGTTTTTAGTACTCTGAATGCCCAAAGTTTTTATTCCTGCAAGACCATCGATAGCAATCGTGCCAAAGGCTTCAAGTGCCCTCTCTTCAAACTCCTTCATTTTTGCTTTGAGAGGAGGACCTCCACCAGTAGCTAGTCCGTGCACTTTTGCCTTTCGTGCTCGAGACCGTAGTTGATGCTTCCAATGTCCTAACGTCTAAAATATATTCAAATTATACTCATTAGATAATTTTTTTTTACTGATAACGCTTACTTCCTTCCACTTTTTAGATGATCTTGTTGGACCATGCATTGAATTCAATGCGTCTGCCAATTGTGCCCACAAAATGTTCATCCTTTGGGGATTTGTTGGATCGTTTTTATTGGACTGTATCTCCGGGTGGTTACGTAAAAATGATACATAATATTCTAGTTGCTCACTAGTAGTTCTTTGATGTGGCCGATTGCTTGCTTCTAAAATGAAATATACCCTGTTTTTATTCCCATAATGCTGAAAAATATACATTACCTTCCATCACGATTCAATAATATTTGCACATTGACGCAAAAACAAACAAAATTATTTTATGAATTTTTAAATTCTGACATAACAGTCAAGTTCGAAAACTCACCATTCTGAGGTGATTTTTTGTGAGTTTTTTTGTGAGCATTATCGCCGAATACGAAAAATGTTATCGAATCACAACAAACCTCACAAGGAATCAACCTCACAAAAGCTTGTGACTTGTGAGCCCTCACACGGCAGAATCGGGCTGTTAATTTCTTTATCTAGAGCGAATCGAATAAATGGTAACACGAATGTCAGTTTTTTTTTTTTTTTTTATAGGTCCTTTTGGAACTGTGGAATAAAGGACTCAAGCAAACTGTGTCTAAACTTTATGAATTTTTCAGTTTTCATTTGGAAAACACTCATGTGTCAGTAGTGGCGGTCCATTTGACATATTGCGATGAAAGAAAAGAAATTATATAAAAATGTAATGCGTTCCTAATGTCGTTTTCCATTGGGCAAAAAGAAGCGTCCGGGAGAGTCCGGAATCGAAAAAATCACTTCTGAAACCGTTCCATTGGCACAAAAAATACTCTTCTGTTGATTCTGAGGAGAGAATTTCGCTTCTGGATTTGAAGTCAGAATCCACTCAAGAAGCACTCACACAAGTGCAATTTATGTATTTTATACAAGTCAGATGACAGCTGCCGTAGATTATTTTTTGGCATTTCACCAATACTTTTGTGGATTCAACCAGAAGCAGTTTTCTTGTTCCATTGGATTTCAGATTGAGTCGATCCCCGAGTGAAACCAATGGAAAACGACATAAGTAAAAATACCTACATAAAATAACCAAAAAGGGCTACATGAAATTTGGCCCGAAAACAAAAATGAAAAATTGCCCATTAAAAATCCAAAAATGAAAGATAGCCCCAAACTGCATTTTTCAGCTTGAATATTATGTCGATTTCCATTGGGATTTTGAGATTTTGCTCTCGGATTTCAGATTTTTCGTGCCCAATGGAACATAAAACGAGATTTTTCTTCCTTTGCCTTTGTGGTGGTGCGTGATTTAAAAGTCAGCTGTTCTAAATTGTAATTTTTGTTTATAAGAATCCATTCAATTTTTGCTAATATACATTACAGCGGCCAAATGTATTTTTTTCTCTATTTTTCACAGACTTCTCGTCTAAAAACGAAAGTAAACACACTTTAAAGTTTGACAAACGACAAATGTTTTGGTGTTAGTGCAAATAGGTGTGAATCTCGCTCGGATATCGAGATTCGCAAAATTGCTCTGACTCTCAAAAAAAGTGCTTTTTTTGCGCCCAATGGAACATGAAATCTGACAGCCAGCTGATTTCGAGAGCAGAAAAACTGCTTTTTCTGTCCCAATGGAAAACGACATTAGTTTTTATTAGAAAATAATTTATGAATACACTTCAATAGTATCGTCAACATCTTGTCTAAAACAAGGACAACAACCAGCGTTGCCAAGTCATTCTGGCGTTCGATCACCGTTTTCAAAATTGTCAGCGTTAATTTTTACCCCTTGGGCACCAAAACTGACTTTTTTTTTTTAAATAGCACCAAAGTAGATAACAAAAATAAAAGTAAAAAAACAACAAAAATAAAACCTAATAAAAATTATAATAGGTAGTTACTGGAACACATCCATTTAATTTGTTTTTCAAATTGCCCTTGTGATATATATGCCTGCAAGGTACCGTTTTTGGAAATTAGATTTTCAGGAATTCTTATTATTATTTCTTAGTTTATTTTTGCATTAAACTCATTTGGCTAAAAACCATTTCCACATCTCCATTTGAGTCTGGTAAACATAGTAGTTTTTGATTGCCACTTCAAATTTGTTGGGATTCTCCATTCCATTTATTCCCTTTGTAGCTTTGCAGTTTTCACTAGGTATAACGATTAAATAGTTTTTCGAGATCAATCAAAATTAGCGAAAAGGCAAAGAGAAGAACGCATTACATTTCAAGAGGAATGAACTTGTATAAAATGGCGTCTGTATTCGAAGAAAGAGAAAAAAAGGAGGTGTGCAGCGGCAGCGTTAAAAAAGCACTAAAATATTTTTTAAAAGCACTAAAAAAACGCCCAAGCGCTAAATTTACTTTTTCGGCACTAAAACTGAATTTTGGGCACGTATCACGTTTTTTTGCGTGTTAGGTAATGCTGTCCCTTTCAGACAGACGGCTGTTTAGTATTGGGCATCCCTTTAATTTTCCGTGATAGGAATGTGTGACCGTGTAAATGCCCCATAAAGCTTATTGGAGATCCATTAAAATAGCATAATAAAAAAAAATCTTAATTTGACATTAAAAACCTGTTAAAAAGTACGGGGACTACAAAATTCGGTTTGTTTAGATATACGATTAGACGGTAACAATTTAAATATGAATTCGAAAATGAAAAATGACCCCAAAAAGTTGGGGGAATTTTTCATAATGAAAAATCACCCCAAAATATGAAATATCACCCCAATAAACAAAAATTTTATAATTTCATTATTGTTGTTGGTTTCCATATACATTTATGGGGCAATTTTTCATTTTTGTTTTGGGGCCAAATTGCATGTAGCCGACGAACTCAAAAGATCAATTAATAACCATCCTTGGCCAATATTACCCGCACTTGTACTCTACCCAGATAGGTACTTTATGATGCCTTGCTGAGATAGGATTTCCAATAAGAAAAAAACCAACAATGCTTGCACTGACTTGGCAACGCGGACAGAGATGAATATCTTTGAACGCTGCCCTGATTGTTGACAATTTGCTGTCAGTCAAGTGACACTAGTCGCTCAGCTGATTCTACGGAAGGTGTTATGTACACTTGTATACATTTTGAACTTTTTGCTTAAAAATAGAAATGAGTGAAGAAGAAATAATCTCGACTACTCCCGCAAACCAATATTTTGTGGAAAACAATAGATTATATTCCAAATTCGGCGAGATATTTTTTACGACCGATTGCCGATGTCTATTCGTGTGCGTTGCCTGCGACCAGGATTTTGAGTTTTTTGATGAATTCATAGAACACATTGGAGTCGATCACGACTTTCAGGATGTCTTCCAAAGCAGCGACGCAAAGAGGCTTGTATGTATATCGAATGTGGTGGACGAATGCTCGAAAAGTGAAGAATTGGTGGGTTTTCCTTTTGCCTGATTATTGGAAGCGATACAATGTTTTTTTATGTAGGAGCTAATGGTGGAAGAGACCAAGGACCTCATAGAATATAGGGAAGAAGAAATCAAAGTCGAAGCATATAAGAAAGAAGATGCCACCGCTAGTCAGAGTGATACCACTTACATAGGAGTGGACTTTGTACAGCAGTCCATTGATAGTCCGCAATCAAAAGACTTAGTATCAGAGCCGTGCAATAAAATCGTTCAAACTAAAGCGCAAAAAGAATGCTTTCAGAATGAAGAGCTACCTAAACTGTGTAAAAATAGTACAGTGCTGGCGGAGCATATATGCGACATGTGTGGAAAGAAGTTCGCAAGTGAAAACAACCTGGTGCGACACAAGTGGAGACACTCCAGCCAGACGAAATGGTCTTGTCCCACATGCGGAAAGGTGACGACAACTAAGGACGGCATGATTCTTCACGTGCGCAGGAATCACACGGGCGAGAAACCGTACAAATGCAAGTTCTGTGATAAGACATTTCCTTCAACCACACAGCGCAACCTCCACCATGGTGTACATACGGGTTACAAACCGTATGTGTGCGAAAAGTGTGGTAAAACCTTCAAGTTGTACACTGTTCTACGTTATCACATGGAGTGGCATTTGGGAATAAAGAACTATAAGTGCGACAAGTGTGACAAACGATTTCACACAACAAGCGAACTGACTAATCACCAAAGCGTGCACACTTGGGAAAGACCATTTCCGTGCTCGGGCTGTAATCTGCGTTTTAAAACGAAGAGACATCTAGCGCGGCACCGCGAGGTTCACAGTGGAAAACTAAGGATGTGCAAATACTGCGACCGGGGATTCGCACATGTGTCCACCCTGACATCACATCTAAGGCTTCACCAACTAGATGCAAGCGAAGATGTGGAAATGCCCTAGGATGTTGGCTGATCCCCTTTCTGTATCTTTAGTCTTAGTATTGATTGTTTTTGCATTTTTTTCTTTAATATATTTAACTATTTGTACCTCTACCGTCCGAACACTAGTTAAACACAAGTACCTACCTATAATATTTTGTTGTTGACATTATGCAAACTCAATTGTCTTTCCGTCAATCATTTTTCATGCATGAATATACGACCGAAGTGTCCACTGAAAGTGGGTATACCAAGCCAGGAGTTTCATTGATAACAAATTTGACTCTGCTGAATTTTCGGGTAAGGGCACGAACCTTAGTAAATTGCATTTTAGTAAATAAATCAACAAGCAACTCTTCCGAAAGAAACGTATGAATATAATTATTTGATTTAACATTTACACAGTCAGAATAGATGACTCCTTCGCCATTGCGGATTGCTTCATGCCAGGACGACGTTCGTTTTGCAAGAAATTAATCGGCTGCCCACTGTCCTCTGCGACGTTCGTAGCAGCAATAAGCAGCTCCAAGGCGCCCTCCAGTTCCAGTAAATCGTAGGTAAGATCAATCTCCTTTTGCAGAATATTGGCCAGTTGAATAAACTCCTTGCCGAGATTGCCAGTGAACTCGTGAAACGTGTCTTCGTATACGTTCAGCAGGGTCATGCCGACGTCGATCAGAACGCGCATAAAACGATGTTCGCCGATGTACCGAATGAGGAAATTGACTATTTTTGAAATGGAACTGTGTGTCCTTCCAGATAGTGCTCGGTGTAAACCTTTGCGATGTATTAACTCCTGCATTACACTTACAGTCACTTCTGGTTTCTTAAACATAAAATGCGGTTTTATTACAGCATCGAGACATTTTGCGTATTCATACTTCCGTAGATGGGTATCGTAGATCTTCTCTGCCTGCCTTCTAACTTCTCGAACTTCGTGATCGACTTCCACAGAAGTTTGATTGCTTCTTTTGATATGGTTAGATGGAAGCCGAGCATCATTCTTGTCGTCTGTAGTTTCCTCCATGTTCTGAATCGAAACAAGTCCATCAACCATACCAGCGACAACAGATTGGTCATTCGGCGCTACAGCAAGACTCAACACAGAGTTGGGGAAGGACAAACTGTGTACAGTTTGGTATGAAGCAACATCATAAATCTTTACGTGCCTGTCTAGGCCACCAGACATTATTCGCTTGCCATTGGTAGCCAGCCTTAAACAAGTAACTGTTTTGTGATGTTGCGAAAGTTTTGTCAATAGTTTTCCGCCGGCAAATGCATCCCAAACACAGACCTCGGTTCCTCCAGCACTGATAAATATGCCACCAGTCGGTAGAAATAGTAATGATTCGACAGCACTTCCGTGGTTTACGCTAAATGATACTTTCTGTGTACGAGTGTCATAGAAGTTAATTACTTTGTCATAGCCTCCAGAAACAACGATGTTTTCTGCAACAGGGTTCACGCAACCCGCTCGAATATAGTCGGTATGTTCTTCATATGTATGTATCGCCTTTTCCGTTGCAATGTCCCACAGTTTGACTGTTTTATCATCGCTGAAACTGGTTATGTGCAGCAAATCGGGAGTGAAGAATGTTCTATGGGTGGGCGCTTTATGACCTTTAAAAAGTCGGAGCACGTTTTTACTAGTGGTATCAAAGAGTTTCACAGATCCCTGTTCATCACCGGCTACCAAAAGGCGACCGTCTTGACGAAAACTGCCGCCATAAGCGTTCTCTTGAAATCTAGACAAATTCTTAGCAACGAGTTTTGTGATTGGATTGTAAATTTGTACTCGCACGGAGCATGTTACTGCAAAGTAATGCGGTTGCACTGGACTGAAGTCAATGTAGTCAATAGCACCGAATTCCTTTACCAGTGTCGGTACCTAAAACAGTATGAGGTTAGTTCATATACTGGTAGATTTTAACGATTTTTCTACACGTACGCCAAGTTTTTTCCAATAAATTTTATCTGGAGTTACTGCTTGAAGAGTTTTTTGATACTTTTTTGTATTCAAAGGCTTGAAATTTGACATTTTGTCAACTTCGGTAGTAAGCACTAAACCAACAAGAGAACTGTTGACTTCTTGCTTCAACTGCACGTGTTAGTTGATGGATGCAAAAATTAGATTCACAATAATTGTTTGGACAATGAGCTGATGTTTTATTAAAGACTATGCAGTGATACCAGACTTTAGAAGCAGGTTCTCCCACTGTTAAACAAAAAAATCCCTTTTATCCTTCGCCAAAATTTCAAAAATCCCAAATTCATCCCACGAAATATAAAGTTAAAAAAAACTTGTATTTCATTAAATTTACAGCCAGATTCTGCGTTGTGAGCTCTCATAAGTCATACACAAGACCGTGTGAGGCTGATTTCCTGAGAGGTTTATTGTGGTTCGCGAATACGGGAAATATTAACACAGAAATGTTTAGGAACTAAAGAAAAATAATTCACAAATCAATAATTCCCTAACAAATATTTCACGAAATGATTATAAATATATCATGAAATGGAATTTTCGGGTCATGTAGAAATAGGGACTGGTACCCTATTTCTACATGACCCGAAAATTCCATCCAATACAAATATTGTCACTTATGAGCCGTTATGACTGGTTTTAAATTTTGTGACCTGCTCCATAGGAGATCACAGTTTCGATTGCTTTTGTGAGCCTCGCAATCTGAGAGTGTGCTGACAGAATACGAAAACCTCATAAAATAAATTTCACCTCACCTTGTTACGGTTTTGTAACTTGTGACGTATCAGAGAGGTTTGCCAGAATCATGCTTTTAGTCTTTTTTATTATTACCAAATACAAGTTTAATTATACATTACCTAACTATGCAAGCTAACAAAAATAAATACATATTAAGATACGTTTTCAATGACTTAAAAAGTAAAATCCCTTTTTTTGTACTATGAGGTTTGAAAAATCCCTTTTACCTTATTTGAAGTGAGAAAATCCCACAAAAAGGGAAAAATCCCCCGATCTCGGATCACTGAGACTATCTACGTCTACAGTAATTTATAGCTCAGGAGATTCAATGATTTCTTCTATTTGATATAATCAATTTCAATGCAAGTGTTCCATTTCCTTCTATGTACTATATGGAAGGCGGCACAATTAAAAGAAATAGGTACTAAAAAATCAGCAAAAGCGAGAATTTGTTATCTAATGTGGTATTCGTTTGGGCTTCTTCAGATTCGCTCTGAGATTTCAGATTTCAGGTGGTTAATCGAACATAAAAACGTCACTTGCTCTTTTTTGTGATAATATTTGTGCGATTCGAATATGTGTAGCCTTCAACACTTTTTAAAACGTTTTCCATTCACTGCTTGAGTCTTAAATTAAAACATTCGAAATTTGCGTCTCGATTCATTTTTAAACATTTATACATAACCAATTTAATAAAATAAATTTACGCGATGCAATGCCTTTCTTTGCTTTAGAACAAATTCACGAAAACCTAAACGTCCTCCACCAGTTGTCAAACTCAAGCGCACTTGTTTTGGTAAATCTGAGAAAATATCTAGATTCGCAAAAGTGCTCTAAAATCTGAAAAAGATTGCTTTTTTTTTGTACCAAACGAACATAAAAACTGATCTGAGAGCGCCCAAACGAATACCACATAAACGAATGTGTAACGGTGGTGTAACTCCTCTTGTGAATGGACCATCCACCTGACACAAGTTGTCAAATATGCTGGCAGTAAAACGTCACCTCAGTTTTCGCGAGTTTGTTTTTAAAGTTCCGATTTTAATTTATTTCTAGTTATAATGGTAATTAAACGAATAATCCAAAAACCATAATGAGCTGTTTAATTGGCTTTTACTTTATTAATTTCACAGAGTGCTTTGTTCAATTTCCAAAGTCTGCTGTCGGTAATACTTTTGTTGATATGCACTTGTGCCTATTTGCGCTCACTATTCCCCAGCATTATGGACAGAAATAAGACGGGGTAAGAAAGAATCTGTCTACCAACTAATTATGAAATATGTTTTTCTAACTATTCACGTATTTATGCGTTTAATTCAATTAAAGGTTACTTGGTGTGTTTTGGAAGTTGGCACGAATAGGCGAAAGGAAGTCGCCGTACGTTGCTGTGTCCTGTGTAATTATGGCGTTGTCGCTGCTGTTTTGGACATAGTTCCAATATTATACAATAAATTTAAGTCTTTTAACTGTAACATTTCTTATAAATAAAAATTTAACATTTTGCACTTGGAATACTTTTAGCTTTTCAGAAACTTTTGGGTTAAAATTTTGTTCACATAAATAAAATGTTGTCAATTCGCGCTGAACGCACCCAACTATACGAGGAGATGCGCAATTTTGCAACAACACACTTGTCGCGCTCACTCCAGCGCATTTTCTACTTTAATATGCCTCATAAAGCGAGATGTATATACATGCATGAAGGAATTCTGAAAAAAAATATGTCCGCTGATACATATGTCCGAGATACATTTTCATCAATACAAAAGACTTAAAACAAATATTGCTATCGAAATTCATAACTAATTGATCCGAACATAATCTGTAACGCTTCGCGAAATATTTATCTACTCAGTGAAAATGAAATTCAATTGAAATTGGTTAGATTTAAAGGTGAATTTTTGTAATTTTCTTTTTCCTTATGATGTCTCATTTTTCCTAGCTGTGTTAGCCATCATTATTATGTATATCTCGCTGTTTTTCTGCATTCGCACCTTGGAAACAATCGCCATTTCCTTATACGACAAAAGTATTGAAATTGAAAATTTTCTTGCACTACTAAATTAAATTGAATCTAAAATTACATGTGTGATTTGGGATGTTGACTTTACGATGTAGATAATTGGCAAGATAACCAATATTATCGAATTGTTGAGAATTCATTTGTGAAAAGTAATTAAAATTAAAAAAAATTATTAAATTGTACTACTTATCTGTCGCGCCACCCTCTTATAGGAAGAAACTAAATTTGGACAAATTTTATAAACACTATTTGATCAAAGAGCCTTAGAACTTGAAGCATTATTCTTTGTCTTGCAATGCAAAGGGAGTCGATAGAAAACGCCTAAGAACACCAGTATATATCCATATATAGATATATTCGTATATATATTGGGTGTAAATCGCCCGGAGACGGATGAATTGCTTGATGGAAAAATAACTGCCGGTTTTATTAGAAAAGACTGCTATCGCATTTATGCTTACTAAGTAATTGTCGAGTTAGTCGCTTGTTTAGGTCTAGCTTAGGGGAGTCTATTTCGAGGTCATGGGCATGGAATAATCCTTAATTTTGACCTTGTGCTTAAAATATCTTTATTTATTTTTTATTAAATTTTTGGTGAAAAACAAACCTACATGACAATTCTTATTCGCAAGCTGACCTTTTTGTGTTCGTCTGTTTCCAATCTGCATAGGTACATATTACGAAATGCAGATCTTGCAAAAGGTTTCACCATAGGTACTTTTATTATACATCTTCTGCCTTTTTACTTTTAATGGTGTCATTTGCGACGTAAAATTTACAGCAGCTTCGCGAGAGAGTATTTTTTGTTCCCTGTTGGCTGTTGCTTAGTAAAATTGATCACATATTGAAACATGAAACATACCTATCCAATTGGAACAAACGATTTGAAATGGCGGTGCACACATGGAAAATAAAATAAAATTGTTACAAAAGAAAAGTCGCCGTGTGCATTTTTGTCAACTGCCATTAAATCATGAAATGACTTTAGTATTTAACTAAATCTTGTTTTTAAGATCCCAAACTTTGTGAGCTGAAACTCAAGCCGGAACTATGTATTCCCAACTCAAAAGGACACTTGTTTGCATTTAAAGGCCGGTTACCAAAACATTCGATTCGACTTACTTGCTTACGAGTAACTTCTTCAACTGATTGCGTATATTTTAGTGTGCTGCGAGTTTTCACTTCAATTATTTTATTTAAGTATGTAGGTATGTCCTTTTGTATTAAAAAAAAAAAAAAAACAGTTTCCTTAACACGTATCTATGTTTGGTGGTTTGTGTTCTCTCTTCATCTCTCCAGCTCTTTTAGGTAATTTTTTACTTCATTGGGGCATTTTCGACGTTGATCAAAGTTTTTCAACAAGTATGTTCAGTAGAGAACGTTCATTATAGCTCAAAACTAAACCTGTGAGAAAGTCGATGACGTTATTGAAATAGAAACGTTGCTTAGCCGCATGAGCTCTTAAGCATTTTCCATTAAAGCGCAGGTTTCTTATGGCTCCTTGTGTGTAGAGACGTGAACTACGATGTTTTGTCCAAAAAGAGCTCAACTAGTTGTTCCTTTCCGTATTTGGTGCCGTTTAGACTACGCACACGGCATTAGGGCCGATCACGGCAACATGATTTGTTTTCTTCCTCTTAACCGATAGTATTGATGTCGGTGAGACAAATATCTCGTCCGATTTCTTAAGCACATTGAAGTTACACATCTATTGCGTTCGTCGTTAGATCACTATAAGGGAAGCACAATTTTTTTCCAGATTATCCATATGTTTGGGGTTGTATGAATCAAACCAGGCTCAACAGAGGTAAAAAATGCATACCTGCGCAGCCAAACTGATTGATGTTGGACTCACAATTTGTATTTGCTTCCACGCTTTTGTTACTGACCTCATCCCCTAGCTTTAATTATACATTTATTATTACATATTCTACAAAATCAATTTAACTACTTATATAAATGTACAAAAAACGCGAACGCGAGTGTGTGGTTTGGTATTAAAAACGGAAATTTGCAACGTAAGTGATGTTTTTTTTTTTTTTTTTTTGTTAAACAAAAGGTACAACATGAAACCATTTGGAAAGAAGTAAAACATTTATAAATATAAAAAAAAGAAGACAAAAACTAAAGGCAGACTTTTGTATTAAAGTCAATAACAAAATGAAATGCACTGATCAGTTTATATATATTTTTCTTTCTTGATTGCTTAAAGAGCGCTTGGGTGAATGTAGACCCCATACAAAACAAACTTCCTCACCTGTATACAAATTATTATTACTTGGGGTGGGGTAGCAGCAGCAGCACCAATACTATCTCGGAAGCA
Organism: Cheilosia urbana; assembly: GCA_946477585.1. NCBI lineage: Eukaryota > Metazoa > Arthropoda > Insecta > Diptera > Syrphidae > Cheilosia > Cheilosia urbana. The sequence continues at coordinate 95,181,822 of OX297854.1, forward strand.
GCCAAATAAAGTGTTTCCTAAGCACGCAAACAAAATTGTTAATAATAATAATAATAAAAAAAAAAAAAAAAAAAAAAAAAAAAAAAAAAAAAACACATGTTGATACACATTTTCGCTTTTCTACTATTACCGCCTCCGCTGCCGCTTTTTGTAAAAATAATAATAAACCTTATTTACATGAGGTCGATGATGTTCAATCTTCCCTACATTATCTATATATGTACTTCATTAATAATTTATTATTAGTTGTTTTTTGACTGAGAGCACATAAGGTTTCTGCTCAAATGTTTGAGTTGTTTTTGTGGCTTATCTCACACCCCACCTTCAAGGCTTGTGCACTCGCGCTCTCTATCACTCCTAAACACCATTATCTCGACAAAATTGTGTGTTAATCTATAGAAACAAAAAAACGGCAACGAGAACGTACTCTGTTCCGTGCGTGACCTTAAAAAGCTAAATATTCCCCCGATTGCGAATTATTAGCTATATATTATTTAACAATTTCTCTGTCAAATTTGAAAGTAGTCGCTTCGCTGATACTGCCGCTGCCGCTGCTGCTGTACGTTTTGTGCTTAAATCATAACTCCATTCTTCTTAATCTGTAAAGACTAAATATCAGTGCATTACATTGATAACAAACATAATAATACAAAGTTGTTGCCTTTTGTTTTTAAACATATGTTTCTTTTTTATTTATGTTTTATTCCAGACCAACGGCGCATGATATAGTAAACTGTAGTAATAAAGGAACGCTGCGCAATTTTCGAACTAAATTTCTCCACTTATCCCACAGTAAATAAAAAAAAAAGTAATAATAAAACAGAAAAAAAAACTGTATAACTTTCACTGCGAGATTAAAAAGAGGAAGTAAACTCATTGTAGCTAGCAACAGCAACAGCAACAATTGCAATTTTATTTTGCATTTAGTCGGGTAACGCGTAATGCGGTTTCGCATTTGTTTTCTGTCCCACTGCTGATTGTTACCAAGAACTTCTAAGAATTCCATAACTTAGTGACATGGATCCGCCGCGGTACACTACTTCACCATCACTGCGCGTTCGTACAAAGTCACTGAACCAATTGAAGCGCTGTACAGACATTGCTATCGAGAATGAGCTGCATCTCTGTCCGAGCGTAATGTCGGAGGATACCAGGAAGATGCTGCCGCCCACTTCGGAAACCGTTATGACAAAGCCGTTTCCCATACGTGGTGAGCGAGCCATTACGGACGTGTCAGCGCCACACGTTATAGCAATGGTTGGACTGCCAGCTCGCGGAAAAACCTTCATTTCGAAGAAGCTGACGCGTTACCTCAATTGGATTGGCATCGGCACGCGGGTATTCAATTTGGGCGAATACAGGCGCCATGCAACATCTGCATACAAGAGTCATGAGTTCTTTCGCCCAGAAAATGAGGAAGCAATGAAAATTCGCAATCGCTGTGCTACCCAAGCGCTGGCGGACGTCTGTCGATGGCTGCACAGCGGGCAGGGTAGTGTGGCTGTGTTTGACGCCACAAATTCAACCTTTGACCGCAGAAGGCTTATCTATGATATTGTTGTTAAAGAAAACAACTTTAAGCTGTTTTTTGTCGAATCGATATGCGATGACCCCCGCATCATAGAGCAGAACATCAAGGAGGTAAAGGTCAGCAGTCCGGACTACGTAAATATGAACACAGACTTGGTGGTACGTGACTTTTTACAAAGGATAGAACACTATGAAGAGAAGTACCAGCCCCTGGACGAAGACAAAGAGTCGCATTTGTCGTTCATGAAAATCTACAACACTGGCAAAAAGGTCGTGGTCTACAACAACGAGGGACATGTGCAATCGCGAATTGTGTACTACTTAATGAACATCCATATAACTCCACGCACTATTTACCTAACGCGCCATGGCGAAAGCGAACACAACATCAAGGGCCTTATTGGTGGCGATTCGAACTTGAGTGAGCGTGGGTATCACTACGCAACTGCGCTGGCCGCCTATATCGATCAGCAAAGCATAAGCGGCCTTCGCGTGTGGACATCATGGATGAAGAGATCCGTTCAAACGGTAGCCGACGTCGGGGCCCCCCAGGAGCGATGGAAGGCACTGAACGAAATCGATGCCGGCAATTGCGAAGAAATGAGCTACGAAGACATACGGCAAAAATTCCCCGAGGAATTCAAGGCGCGCGATCTGAATAAATTCGCTTACAGGTATCCGCGAGGCGAAAGTTACGAGGACTTAGTGGCTCGGCTCGAGCCAGTCATTATGGAGCTGGAACGGCAAGGAAACGTGCTGGTTGTCTCGCATCAGGCAGTGTTGCGGTGCCTTTTTGCGTATTTCTTGGATAAGTCAGCTGATGAATTGCCGTATTTGTATGTTCCATTACATACCATAATCAAATTGACCCCGGTGGCCTACGGTTGCAAAGTAGAACATATTAAATTGCCAATCGAAGCAGTGAACACACACCGACCAAAGCCAACAACACCCGGAGAAGTTGGCAATAGTGGCCTTCTTTGAGGGCTTGACAGTCTGCGTTGCTGATTCTTCACTGGTTAAACCAAGCGCGGGAACCAATCTTATTTATACTTTTATCAAGGGCTTACCGATATTTCGATTGCATTTTAAAGTTTAGCAATTCATTCTTCTACTCCTTTTAATAAATCAATTGAATTTCAAATAAATCTAACTGGAAGAATACGCTTGCATAATAGAGGATGTGAAAAATTAAGAGGTTATGTTGTATAGAAACTAGAAATAAATAAATAAACACTTATTTGTTGTACACTCTCAAAGATGTGGTATTTTGTTTTTATTTCTTTGCCTCTTTTGGATCCACCACTTGTTTGTTGTTTCTGTTAGTTAGTGTCACAAATTGATATTCGCCTTGTACTATGAACGACAAATCTTGTTGCTTATCAGTTAGGGAGGCTAAACTATTAATTGGTCTGTTACATTCGTTGAGAGAAGATTAGATAGCGAATGGTTTTTCGAAAAACCCACCCACGGAACGAAAGAACAAACAATCGCCATGGACTATCGGGAATGGTAAACAAATGAAAATCGGCTCGCATGCATATTTATATCAAAATTACTGCGATGACATGTGTAGCAACAGAGTTTTATTCGCTTTTATTTCTTTGCTTTTTAGAGTTTGCAATCTAAATGAACATCGTTTGAAGTTTTCTTGATTAAATAGTGCGTAGCGGCTTATTTAATACTCGTCTTTAAACGACTAGCAACAAGAAACATGTCCGGCGATAATGTCTACCAAGACGCGGATATTGTGTGGGTTAAACTGGGCAGCAGCTGGTGGCCAGGAGAAGTGTGTGGCCTTCAAAGACAACCGGAAGGCTTTATTCAGCAAGCAAAACGCAAACCGTATTGTGTTGTAAAATTTTTTCAAGAAGACTCCTTGTAAGTTCCGCCATAATCCATCTATTAACCAAGTATTACAGAATATAAACCTGCTTTCAGCGAGTGTGTGAAGACCTCCAAGCACATATTGCCCTTTAATTGTAGTAAGAAAGAGGAATTTATCCGCAAGGGACATGGTAAGTTAATACAAAAATTGCAAAACCACTCACAGCATGGAAATGTCATATTTTTTGTTTTATAGAACTCTTTAAGGCAAAAAAGAAGTTCATGGAGAAGTTTCCCTCTGATGTGTCAACAGCCGAACGCTTAACGCGATCAGTAACCAGGTCTTCGCTGTTCTTCAACAGCAGGCCCGATAGCATTGTTAAGGCGATACTTGGAGAATCACCGCATCAAGGCGATTACAACCGAAACGGAAAACGCTGTGTTAGTCAATCAATCTAACAGACCCAGATCACTTTTATAGAAATTTCTCTATTGTGTATTGCAGGATAATGTAACAAAAATAATAAACATCACTCCCACTCAAAGCTTTGTAGCAAGTCCGGCATCTAGCTCGCCGCCTATCTACAAGTGCAGTATGTGTGATTTTCAAAGCACACGGCAAAACGTTATGGTTCTCCACAGAAAGAGTCATACTGGTACGACTACAGCGTCGAGAACAAATTCGTTGATAAGCAGTGCGACTATGACTCCGTCGAAAGAGAGTGAAGCGCGCTACAGTGGCTCTTCGAGTCGAACAGTTGCTGTAGGGACATCTTCGCCGCTACCGAACACTATAAATTGCCAAACGCCTGTGAGGAGAAGAATAAGCATTGCGCCTTTAAACGATACCATCCTTGACGTTGTGGACGATTCGGACAACAGTTCTGATGACCAAAACCAATATGATGTCCCAGCAGAGTTAAAAGCAAAACAGCAACCACATATTTCCACCACAGAGCAGAGTAGTTCCCCGCCTCAAGCGGTAGAAAATGTTGATACAGAAACGATTTGTAAGGAAAATACTAGCAAATCGGAAGAAATTCAAAAAAGTCTCCTTGCCGACTGGTTCGACGAGGACAAAGACGACGACGAGGATGATAGACACCAGGACAAGGTACAACAGTACCCGAGTGTGGCTGTAGAACTGCCACAAGTCAGCCTCAAAGCACCGGTATCAATAGCGGTAGAGCCAATCATGCAGAAACCGTCGCCCAAAATCAGAAACATACCCAAAAAGGACCGACGAAATATAGTTTTCACGGACTTCAACAGCAGCGATGAAATCATTAATTTAGACGCATCATCTCAAAAATCCTGCGAGGATACTCGTCAGCTGGAGAAGTCCTTGAGAGAAGGTTTATTGCCGGCAATAGAAAACTCACGGGTGAAGACATGCGTGGTGGAAGCGTCTATTTTCGAACCACACACTAGCGGAGCGAAAATAGTAGCAGAATCACCACCTCCAGTAGAATCATCTGCAGCCAGGCCGTCTACACCATTTAACACGCATTTTTTTGAAGACGACCCATCGCTGTCTGCCCGAGAATCGTCTGATGTAGATGAGGGAGTGTACTTGCCACAGACCGTAGAATCATCTTCAACGGACGCACTAGTTTCCGAAGAAGTTGCGGAAAAGTCGCACATCCAAGAATCATTTGACACAGACTTTGGAATGGAAAATGTATTCGAAGAGGAGGCTTTTCAAGAGGATCCTGCTGAACAGGAGGCTGTTGAAGAGAAGGCTGCCGAAGAGAAGGCTGCCGAAGAGGAGGCTGCCGAAGAGGAAGCTGTCGGAGAGGAGGCTGTCGGAGAGGAGACTGTCGGAGAGGAGGCTGTCGGAGAGGAGACTGTCGGAGAGGAGACTGTCGGAGAGGAGACTGTCGGAGAGGAGGCTGTCGAAGAGGAGGCTGTCGAAGAGGAAGCTGTCGAAGAAGAAGCTGTTGGAGAGGAGACTGTCGGAGGGGAGACTGTCGGAGCGGAGACTGTCGGAGCGGAGACTGTCGGAGAGAAGGCAGTTGGAGAGGAGACTGTCGAAGAGGAGGCTGTCGAAGAAGAGCCAATCACGAGAGAATCGGAAACTGTAGAACGTCCTGTTGAGGAGCTGACCGTAGTGACACCATCCAAGGAAAAATCACCCGAAACTGTGGAATTTTCATTAACAGTTGAATCATCACCACTTACTGTAGAAGCAGAACCGACTGTGGTATCTTCAACAGTGGACAAAGAGGAAGAGGCGCCTGCAAAAAGAACACCTAGGGTGAAAACGCCTAGAAAACGGAAATCAACTAGACGAATATCAAGAGTCAAACGAACAGTAAGACCTTCGAGCCCATGGTCCAACAAAATAATAAAAGAATCATCAAGTGTGGAATCGCCTATATTACCTAATGAACAATCAGAAATGGAGCCATGTACCCGCAAACAGTTACATTCTCCAGAAGCATCTGAAAACAATGAAACACCGCAGACAGAACAGTCTGTCGTGCAAGAATCTACTGTGGAACCATCCGATGAAGGGTCAGTAAAGCCTGATATTGGCGAGGTCAGAGATATACCCTTGGCAGTCGAAGAATCTCCTGAAGAACCAGCCGCAGAAGAATCCTACACAAATTTACCTGTACAAGAACCAGAGGAACCACCTTTGAAAAACGAATATGCAATGGAACTATCCAGTGAACCAGCTGAAATGCGAGAATCTGCACTAGAAAATGCTGACATTCTCTCAAATTCAGAAGAACAGCCTGTTGGAGGGATATCAGCTGTAGAACCGTCCACCAAAGAAACTTGTGAAGAACTGCCTGCAGAGGAGAACGTACCCACAGTTGAACCATCTAATGAACAAGTATTCGAGGCGGAACCACCCGACGAAGACAGAGACACCATGAATCCATGTAGTAAGAAATCACATACTGCTGGACAACCCCTTGTCGAGTCGACAAACGTGCCGGACACCTTAGAGGAAAAAAAAGAAGACGTGAAATCGTTACATTCTGTTAGTAAAAACTCTCTTTCATGTTTCGACTTTCAGGAGGAAGATGATGCAGATGATATTTTAACATCCATAGCAAAGTTTAAGAAAAAATACATTTCCCCCGAGAAGAGCTACGATTTTGTTAGGGATAGCCGACCAAAGACACCGGACGCTCAAAAACTCGAAATGGAACTCAAAGACAATCAGTTGTCTGCCGAGATTGAATCTTTGCTGAGTACAACACAAGTGACAGTCGAACTGGCAACACCTTCACATGTGAAACAAGAAGTTCGCACTTTGCCCATTAAAGAGCGTGGCAAACGGATCTTCAAGTCCAGAAATCGTAACAGAGTTGATAGCTGCTCCTCAGTGTCAACTACTTCAACGGTAAAGGTGGCGACGCAAAGCAGCACCGCCCCTGAAAGTGCAGACTGTAATATAACCGAGTCTTGTTTACCCAGCAACAACGCCGAGCACTCGTCCAAACCTGATAAAATGGATCTCGTCACAGATGAAATGTGTTCACAAAAACAAGTAAGCGATGAAGTTGAAAACGCGCCTCGTAGAAACGAGGAAGCAATGGATGACAAAGTAACCAACTCCGAAGAGGTGATTGTAGGAAGAATCGTGTTTTCACCATCGGAAGTGTATGCGCCATTGGCTGAGTCCAGTCAGTCTCCAGACAATAGGGAAAGTCATGTTTCCTCAAGTAGTATAGTCGTTCGCACAGACGCGATCGATGAAGGTGGCTATGCCAATCAGAGTAAACCATCTGATGACGATTTTGCTGCTTTTGGCGTTGTAGTGGCGGAGAATGAATCACAACAGGCGGATTATACATATTCTATTCCTCGGGTAGATGATGAGGAGATGTCTCTGCAACAGGATGTACAACGTGAGCATAACTTGGAAGAAGTCGCAAGGGTGGAAGTTCAAACGGAGTCTGCGCATCGTATATTTTCTTTACCCCATGTGCAACAGGAGGTAGTAGAAAATCATTTAAATGAAGCTGGCGTTGAGCAGGAGGCAGAAAAAGGAAATCATTTAGAAGACTCGAGCATTGTAGTGGCGGAAAGTCAGACACGTCATGAGGACTCCGGTGATATTAAAGAAGGCAATCCATCAGAAAACACTCTCCCCCATCCTGAGACTGAAAACATCATAGACGAGGAAGCGGGGGAACAACGAGGCGAACAATTAGTGGCAATCGGCGATTTAATGAGTGAAAACCACCCAGAGTATACAGTTTCCCAATCTGAATCGGAACAGCCCCTTCAGGTAGATCACTTATTAGAAGATGACATCGCGGAGAGACAGACAACACAGCATGTGTTGGATACGTCCGTCATGGAAGAAGGAAATCATCCAGAATATTGTCAGATCGAGAGCAGCGTTGATAAGGAAGTTCCTCTTGAAGAGGAGTCACAAAGAGAAACCTATTTAAATGAGATCGCCATTACTGCAACAGAACAGGAAGCGCACTCAGCGGATTATCCGAATGTCGATGAAGGGGCCCAGGTTATCGCTGCACCTCTAGAGACAGAACACGAAATTGCATCACAGGAGTTTCCGCAACCAGAAGACGATCAGCTGAACGAATTTTTCGTAGTAGAAGAAAGTGAGCCGGTGTATGAGGTAGAAGTGTACGATGCTGAGGGAAGTAGTAAGCCGAGCGAAAACAATTACGAAGAAAGCAATACCGAATATGAGCTCATAACCACTGAAGTGACAAGCATTGTGGATCGTATGAGCAACGACGAAGAAGCCAACGTTTCCGGCGAGAACACGCTAGAAAATTTCAAATCAGGATCTGTACCAGAAGTTTCTGAAGTGGTGGTACGCAGCACTGATGAAGGACATTATTTCAAAGAAATAGGTCAGGCTAATAGTGATCAAAAGCCGTTATCAACTACAGATGCCAATGGAGCTGAATTACAAGTTTCTACTACGTCCGATGGAGTGGGTAACAATGGTCAGTACTTTGTTGTGGCAACAGCGGTACCGGATAATGAGGGTCCTTCGGATGAGTCGAACTCCCTATTGCCAACAAATCAGTGCAAAAGTTCGGTGCACGAGAAAGATGTTCGCGTTGAAGCTTTGGAAGATGAGAGTATACCCGCTGGAGAAGGCAGTATACCAGGTGAAACTTCCAGTGACGAGACGGTGATTTCAGACGCAGAAGCTGAGTTTGGTTCGCCCACATCTATGTTGGAAGAGGAGCGCATGCTAAGCAGATGCAGATCGGAAAGTATGACACCGGTGACGAACATGGAATTTGTAACCAATAATCCAAAAAGCAAGCCAACAAAGGAAAATGTACTTAAGAAAACTCCGCGCTGGACGCGAAGTCAATTGCTGGGCTGTAGGGAGGACAGAAGATTGGTGGTCCAGTCACTTCAATACGATACGCAGGAAAGCGCGTCGAATGATGTGGAGCAAAACTCTACAAACAAAGTAGGGCAGGAGAAAGAGGACGAAATACCCGAAAGGAGATTTTCAAAAACAGGCATATTTACAAATGAAAAACAGACAATGGAATCCGAAGTAGGCGCGCCCGACGGAGGGGCCGAGCCAGCGAGCAACAAGGAAGATACGCAAGACTCGGCAACAGAATCCGAGTCGGATGAAGAGGAGATAAGTTCGCCTCCAATAGAACCGCTCCAAGACGAGAGTGGGGACAGCGAAACGTTTGAACCGTGTTCAACTACAGACAGCGGACCAGGTGACAGTGTTAAGTCAGGAAAAGGCGCCAATCAATGTGGAAAAGAAGCCGAAACTCGAAATGAAAACGAGACCAAAACACAACCGCCAACTAATTCAGATGTTGAAAATAGCTCAAGCAATCAGAGTCCAGCCACATTTGGGGATCAAATTTCGAACATGGCAGGCAATCACGAACCGGAAAGCCAAACATCAGCGTCATACAGCTCCGAGGACAAGGAAGCAACAAATCAAACAAGCAAGAGTTCATTTTACACCATCACACAAAAGTCTGAAACTATAATAAGACTAAACAAGTTCAGCAAAGGTGCGAGCGCAGCTGTGGTTCACGGTAACAAACCCGAAATAGACGGTGAAGAATTGAGTGCAGCCGAAGCATTGTTACTTATTCCCAACCAACCAAGCAACGTGTTCGATTCGCACGAGTCGCCCCAAACGCAATCGGTGGTGCCCGACGGTTCACCTTCTGCGGAGGAAAACACAGATCTCTCAATCATGAATCAGATAAAGGATGAACCAACGGAAAACGACCCCGTTGCCGAAGTACCGAAGGAGATTGTCCGAAGAAAGCGGCGCTCTCACATGAAAGTAACACCGCGCAAACATATCGCCGATGTGCAGAAAACAGAAGCAGAATTACCTCATGCAAAAATACCGAAGCTTTCACAGGAGCCAAAGTTCCCAATTGCTCGTAGGAAAACATTTGCAGAGCAATATGAAGAAAACTTTGTTCTCAAGTACATGAAAGATCAATCAATGGGGGAAGCCGACTCGGTTGGATCGAGTAACAGTGCGACCCCGGACTCGGCCAAATCTCCGGCTCCAATTGAGAAGCAAACACCGGAGAAAGTTCATATCAGTGTTGACATTTCAAATCCGTTGTCATCACAGATCGCCAGCATTTTGGGCACTAATCGAAGCGTCGTCGAAGAAGACTGCAAACTTGGCGGCGCCAGGAAGCGAAAACAAACATTGGAAGATGACATACCCTCATTCATCATCAAAAGACCCAGTCCGAAAACCGTCGCAGAAGCCGAAGCGGCCGACAGAGAAACAATTGCCCAAATACAGACACTTTGCCCGCACGTTGAGATAACTCGAAAATTGTCAAAAGACGAACAGAACGCAATGCTTCTCTCGCAGCCAGTGAAGCCGCAGATACTTAATCAACAGATTTTGCGTGCGGGAACTACCCAACCCATAATCACAGTTACCCAGAAGACAAATGCACCGGAAGAGGGTGTTTTCGACATCACTTCTATGCCGATAGTCCTGTCAAATGAAGGTATTATGAATGATAAGCTGCACTTGGTCATCACGCCGACAACGAATCCGCAAGTCATTAAACAGTTTCAGACCCAACAGCACTTGCTTTCAAGTAGTACCGCGGGAGAAGCCAATAGTTCTACAACGGAGAACAGTCCTCATCCTGGGATACCGATGCGTAGGATGTCCAATGTAAGAACGAAGCGCACCCCATCGAGGCAACAATTGCAAGAACAACAACAGCAACAACAACAGAATCGACAACTGCAAAGCCAAGAACAAATTAATCAACAACAGTATTCGCAGCAACAAGCCGTTCCGCAACTCAGTCTACAACAGCAGTACCATCAGCAGCATCAACTGGTTCAGGAGCAATTAAACCAACAGCAACCGCATCAACTTCAGCAGCAAAATACTCAACTGCAACACCAGCAGCAGCAGCAACAACAACCTCATCAGTCGCAGCACCCAGCCCAACAGCAACAAAGGCAACAGCAGCAAGGGCATTTGGTGCAACAACAGCAGCAGTTTCAACAACAACAACACTTTCAACAGCAGTTCCAACTGCATCATCAAAGCCAAATGCAGCAGCAACTGCAAGAAGAACAGCAGTTTCTTATGCAACAGCATCAACAACAACAACAGTTGCTGCTACAGCAACAGTTGCAAATACAACAGCAACAGCAGATTCCGATGCAACAACAACAACAACAACAGCAACAGCAAATTTCGTCTGAAAAAGTGAATCAATCAATTGCGACTGAAAAGCAAATGGGTATAGACACTCGTGGCAATAAGTACGTTATAATAAAGGCTCCACCCAATACAGTGGTCATGGGAAACAACCCAGAGCCCAGCAAAGTGGCTCAACGTCCACCACAGAAAAATCTGGCTGCTGAACCTATCAATACAACCAAACAACGCAAGCCGAGGCAAACAGCTAGTACTGGTAAAAAAACATTAACCAAATCGCCACTGCCTCACATGTCACCATTGCCAGTGCACTCACCGATGGCACAAACATCACCACTTCCTGTACAGCTGTCACTTCCCCACGAACTCCATCACAATCCCGGGCAGATTATAGAAACATTCACAAACGACACACAGCCACCGCCGCCTGCTTTACCACCAATGCCGCCAGTTAAAAAGGGCCGCGGACGACCGCCCAAACCCAAACCAGAAGTTATTCCGCCAGCAAAGGAGGCAGCTCCTAAAGTTATGAAGAGTAATGGCAAACGCTCTAGTGGAAGCATTTGCGAACCAGTTCGTCAGCGTTCAACGCGATCTACGGCCGCAAATAAAAACAATAAATTGATGCCATACTCTGAAATACAACAGTCGGTGGGAAGTGATTTTGTGCCGCCGCCAATATATTCCACATCGCATCAGCAATCTCAGTCGGTTTCATTCATGACCACCCAGCAGTCTATTCGGTCAACTGCGTCCCCAGTTATGTGCACTAGTAGTATGCAGTTCCAGATGCAACCTTCAAGCCTTAGTCCACAAATTATGCCACAAGTGATGTCATGCATCCCAACTGAACGATCTGATGTAAGAGCCCTCAGGCTTCTAGGTTTCACACTTGAATCACATCCCCTTTTTTTATAATTTTCTCTTTCTAGGGACCAGGTGTAGGATATGCAGTACCTTCGCTGCCGGTGCCCGGCTACCCACAGACGTTCTTGCTGTGTGAACTGATCGACAAAAAGTATAGGGAGGTTTCTTCGAGGCCGCTTTACTTGTCTGCAGATCGAACTCGATTCGTCGAAGTGCCAGATGAATTTCTAACAGAAGCACATAGAAAGTTGACAGATTGTCAACGAGAGCCCAATCCGGATGTATTACAAGTGATTTCTAGCGGGGCGCCACATGTTCTGCAGCCACGCGTTGTTCAGATGCACCATGAACAGCAACTTCAACAACATGCCACCATGGAGGACGACGTGAAGTCAAATGATATTCAAATGCAGGACCCCGAACAACTTTCTGTGGATGAACAAGCCTCGGCTCTTTTGTGTCTGCAGCAGCAAATCGTGCAGGAACAACTTGCGCAGGAGCAGTTCATACAGCAGCAGCAACATCAAATCGATGGAGATGACGGTTTCCTACAAGTAGCCACCATCGAAACAGAAGAGGTACAAGATAACCTAATACAACATTTGGATGCCGATAATGTTGAAATGGAGGAGGTGCCCATCGACCCAACTGGGCAGGTAATAATGAACATCGGAGAACAGCAGGTAATTTTGGATGAAAACACCTTCTATAGCTTAATTGGACAGAGAAGTGCCAGTAGAAATTCCTATACCTTGACACCAGAGGCTATACAAGAATTGGTAAACACTTGCAATCCGACAAACGCCATCACAGCGGGGGGCGAGTACAACGTGGAAATCTGTGAGCAGCAAGAATTCGTCATGCATGGAAACATGTTGCACAGTGGAGAAGCGTCCTCAAATATCCTAACCGTAGCACTAGATGATTCGGGTCTATATTCAGAAGAACAGTTCATCAACTCGGAGGAACTGCTTCAAATCGAAACCCCTGATGGGCTGCGCTATATTGGCACTGCAACCAGAAGCGATGGCATCATTTTCCAGTCCATGTCTACTCAAATACAAGCGAAAACCAGTGAAACAAATGTCCTTCTCAATCAAGCTCCCAAAATGTCCATAGAGGAAATTCCCTCGGACAAGAGTAAGCCAACATTTGAGGCGCACCCCTCTACCACTGCTACTTTGGAAGATTGCCTTAGTGCAATTGGAGTTCCGCCTGCCGTGCCTACATCACTTGAGTTGCCTGCATCTGTGACCAATCCTGCCATAGTAGCAAAAACCCGAACTGAGACCCCTGGCGCCATCGCCATGAATGAGATCATTCCCACCGGTCTATGCCATCATCCGGACATAAGTTCTTTACCTTCAATGGGTACCAACGAACAGGAGTTGAACTACGATTTCTTCACCTCCAGCACGAGCACGCATAACGACAAAGTTCATACCAACGAGGAATCAGTGATCCCCGACATGGGTGAATACACAGTCGTTTCTACCGGTGGCAACTTCGACGATCCCGCCAGATAATATCCGCTGATGTTCTTCGAGTAGGAGACGTCGCGCTGGAGTACCCTTGAATAGGTTCGGAGCGCGATCTTTCGAAGAATTCCAATCGGTAGTTTCTACATTCGAGAGAAACATTTTAAATTCGTCAAACTTATTACTTTGACAGCATATAAATATTAAATAGATACATACAGCATTAGTTTTAAAAAGCACATCCTCCCACTAAAAAATTGAATTGCAATATTTTCTTTTTTGTTTTTTAACTCGCATACCACAGACACACACTTATGTATAAACAGAATTTAGACCTTAATGTAGCTAAGTTATTGAAAGTGTTATCCATTCTAAAAGCCGCATATTTTATTATTAATGCTAAAAGTAGCCGTCTCTTTCCTTACGCAACTCAAATGAAAAAAAAAGAAAGAAAATTATTCCCTTCGGCATCCAAAAGGATTTAAAACGAACTTATTTACTAAGTAAGCAGTAAGCAAATACTATTATTAAGCAAATATAAATATTTTTATTGCGTAGACTCTAAGAAAAACTATATGCATCTACATATATATGAGCGAAATATATAACATACAATTTAATGTTTATTATTATATGAAAAAATATCATAGCTGTATGGTACTGCTTGTTAACAGGTCCGACGAACAAACAGTGGGGCATGAACTGTGCCAATTAGATCTGGAAACAATATATCAAATCTAATATCAATGTAAATATGTAATTGGAAATACTTGAACTCGCAGGAATTTTACCTTTATTCGGTGAAAGACGGACTTTCATAAGGAATTTAAGTGAATTTGCGATAAAATACAACAAATCCTCTTGATTTCTAAATTCAGAACATTTTGCTGCGAATTGGCTAAATCATATACGAATTCAGGAAACTTTGGTTATGAAGCTGCAATCACTGTTAAAGTAACAGAAATTTCATTCAACTGTGTGAAATCCTGGGTTCGAATCGCCACGAAGAGTAATACGTTCACGGAATTATACTCGTTTTACACACGAAACAAACACAAATTCAATCATGTATAGCTCGTTTACGACCCCTGTCGTTATAGACTGGCTTTTATGTATTATTCTAACAAACTTGGATTATTTATTTATGAGCTTAATCGTTATTAAGCGGCCTATGACTCAAACCCATTGGTAGTGGTACACACGATTTCAAAGTAAAGTCAATCTATCTTAGTTGCAACAAATTATGTACTTAGCTCGACGATTTCATAAAACAACTTCCTTTCGACGAGATAAACTGGACCTACCAATTTCTGTCCATTTTAAACATGGACACTTTGTAGAATAGCGGTTAAAAGTCGTTATATGTATAACGAGCATCCTTTGTAAGTTTTTGAATAAACTATCCACTTCCCGCCTAAACGTGTTGCATACAGAAAATCTGACAGTTGTTTGCTCTCTTTTCTCTTTTGTTTTCCATAGAACGAAATTGCCGTTACTGGAATATTCCAGCGGCTCCAACGTAAGCACGTAAGAAAAAGACCTGCAACTGCAGCTGGTATCAGCATCGGGTGATCAATACGTTGAAAATTGAAATTATACTTTATAAATTAATTGTGTTGTGCGTAAAGTAGTGTTTTGTGTGCAAGTTATTGCAACTAGGTTCAAAATAAATTTTCAAGTTCGGTGAGTACAAATAAAATATACCTAACCTAAATAAAGATTATTTAGGTTAGGTATAATATATATATCCAAATTATCATACGTTTACTGTTAATCAATCGAGAATGTTCAAAATTCTTGTTCAAATACCTTACTCCAAATCGTTTTTCGATTTTTATTAATATACAACTACATCAACCCATCGCAGAGAAAATGTACGTACAATGATATCTATCTATCTATTCCTGCATTTGGCTATTTCGTTACTTCTCTAGTCGTAAATCGAGTGGAGACTTACCTCATAACTAACTTATAGCGTTTAGCTGTTTTCGAAGTGGACCATCAGAATAGATAGGATCTGCTGTGGGGTAATTTGCGACATCTTTCGCACGTTTCTTCCAGTTCAGTCATTCGAAAAACATTTCACAATTTGTTCCATTTCAACAAACATTGAAAAAGGGTCATCTTTTACAAGTTCATCCTTCGAAAACCATTTCACAGTTTGTTTAGTTTCAATAAAAGCATTTTATATGTACTTTGGGTCGAAATTTCCCTTGTTTAGAAAACTCAATGTAGGCTGGGTTATCCGTATTGGTAGACAACATTTCAATGAAACGAACAACTTTGTTACCTATTTTATACTTTATTCAATGGCATTGCGTAGTTAATTGACGTAAACATTGTTTTAGCTGTTGTTTACAGTTCAAGAGAGTTATACATTACTTCGGGTAACACAATCATGTCGTTGGAACTATATTTCTGCATTTTTTTTTTTTTTTTTAATGATCCGCCAATGGGGGTAACAATAAGTAATAATAAATTTGGTGGTGTGGTACCACGTCTTCTTAAGAAACAAAAAAATAAAATAAAAACAATAATACAGTAACAACAAAATATTCAAAATCTTTGCTTGATGCTTGTTTGAGTACTATGTATTAGGATGGATTCGAACTAAAAAGATAAAGTTTCAAGAAAATATACATAAATAAAATAATACAATAATTATTAAAGTAAAAGAAGGATATATACATAAATGTGTATGTATATATAAATGAGAACTAGAGTTCCATGCAGTGGGTTTATGGAATCGTAACCACTTCTGTTTGTTTTGGGGTTCTACGTGTGTGTGCTTTTGTTGTTATTCGAAGAACAATGGAAACTGGCATTCTGACACAATGAATCGCAAGGTGTTCATTTGTTTAGTTGAGTTTGGTGCAGATTTCGTTGGTAAATTCGGAACATTTGGCTTTGCCTCCAAGATCTCCAGTCAAATATTTGCCCTCCTTGATGACTTCGAAGCAGGCACGTTCGATTTTGGCAGCATGGTCATTGAGTTCCATGTGTCGCAACATCATAACTGCTGACAGTAGCAAAGCGGTGGGGTTGGCCAAGTCCTTGCCAGCAATGTCTGGGGCAGTACCATGGACCTACAAGAAAATTTAGCTGTTCCTATATTTTTCTCTTATGAATTTGCAGTCCGATTTACCGATTCGAAGAGGGCGCCATTCAAACCAATATTGCCCGATGGTGTCAAGCCAAGTCCTCCCACCAGACCCGCACACATATCGGACAAGATGTCACCGTACAAGTTAGGCATGACCTAGAGCGGATAATTGTTTAGCGACAGTAAGTTTAGAGCAACATTTTTCTTACCAGAACATCGTATTTCTTTGGATCTTGCACCATGTTTAGGCAGACGGTGTCCAAGTAGCGCTCTTCAAATTTGACCTCAGGGTACTTCTCAGCCATATCGCGAACGCATCTCAAGAAGAGACCGTCAGACATTCGCCTTTATTAAACAAGAATACGAATTAGTTTGCATAAGATGGGAAACGTTTTTTTTTGTCTCACATGATGTTGGCTTTGTGTACTACTGTGACCTTCTTCCTGTTGTTGTCCTTGGCATACTGAAAAGCAAATTCGGCTACACGCTTGGAAGCTTCTTCAGTGATGAGCTTAATACTCTGCACAACACCGTCGACAATTTCGTGCTCGATACCCGAGTATTCGCCCTCTGTGTTCTCACGGATGGTGACAACATCTACATCATCGTATAGGGTTTTGTAACCTTCGAGACTGCGGCATGGACGCACGTTCGCGTACAGGTTGAATTCCTTACGGAGAGCCA
This sequence comes from Cheilosia urbana, assembly GCA_946477585.1. Lineage (NCBI taxonomy): Eukaryota > Metazoa > Arthropoda > Insecta > Diptera > Syrphidae > Cheilosia > Cheilosia urbana. Next base: position 95,198,962 of record OX297854.1, read on the forward strand.
AGTTCAAGGAACGATGTCCCTTGCCCACGGGAGTCATGAGCGGCCCCTTCAGGCCGATTTTGTTTTTGTTCACAGAGTCGATGGCAGCCTGTGGGATGCCGAATTTTCCATCTGGTCCCTACAACAGTTCTGTTAAGCAAGAGTGTAGTAAAACTTATTTCTAGTTATAATTACTCTGACGGGAGTGACATCAACGGATTCCCATTCAATTGGCACGTTAGCAGCAGCGAATATCTTTTGTACTGCGGCAGAGATTTCGGGACCAATACCATCACCAGGTATAAGTGTTACCCTCTTGCCGGCGGAGGAAAATGCTCGACCTGTAGTTGGGGCAGTGGCCTAAAATTTCAAGAGTACATATTTGAACCAATTGAATTCTTTCTACATGATTGCAAACAGTTTCTTAACAGAAAAAAAAAAAAAAAAATATATCCTAGACAGATTTCCGATGAGGTTACATAATGCCACAAAGACGAAGAATAGAGGTTAAGAAAATTCTTGTTACAACGTACATCTCGCGCAAAGGATACTCAATTACACTTAAACACACATTTTCCTAAAGCGATTTGATAAGAAGGTATGTGGTGCGATATAAATTATTCGATTGCTGTTGTTATAGAATCTATTGGCTGCGTTTGCTGCTTTATTCGTTATGTAAAAACAAATACAAAATACTGACCACCTTTGGGGCCACGTTCTCCCCTTCAATGGAACGAAGTCCTAAGCTTCTCAACTACAAATACGTAAATAAAACAACAAGATTTTAGCAAACAATTGATGTTAGTTAATAATTTCGATTAATAAACTAGCAATTAAAAATTTGCTTCGGAATTGTCACACACGGCACGGAGAGGTTTAAGGAAGATCCATTTTTTTAGAGAAAATATTCGTAAATGCACACGGTTCTTACAATTTTCTGAATTAAACGAGCAGCCATTATTAATTATAGAGTGTTGTTAAACCGAATGTTTTATTGCGAATTTATAAGAAAAAGATTCGATCGAGTTTTACGAAACACTCCGGCCAGCAATAAGTTTTCGGGTAACTTGCGAGGTGTTTTTTTCACGAGTGCAGTCTGAAGATAGATATGATTGATTATTAGGTAATTCCCTGTCACGTGCAGTGCGGCAGGGAAGTTATAGGATTTTCTTTAGTACTTGATTTGACGTCTATAATGTGGTATTCGATTGGGAACTCTCAGAGCACTTCTTATGTTCGTTTGGTACGAAAAAAGCAATCCTTTTCAGATTTCAAGGCACTTTTGCGAATCTAGATATTTTCTCAGATTTACCAATACAATACAATACCAGTTTGACAACTGGTGGAGTTTATTTACATTTTCGTGAAGCTTTTCAACTGCAAAGAAAGGTGAATCTATTTTTGTAAATTATCTCTATATACCATAGCTCGAAAATAACTCTCAACCTTTATTTTCAATTGGTTTCTCACTGAGAGGTATTACATTCGGCTTCAACATTAAGGTCTTGCTCTGAGATATATTTATATACTCTTGGCTTTTTGCTCTTTGGTTGATCGTTATTTTAAAAATTTGGATATATCTCTCATCAGTTAACTTTTACCATAACATTTTAATGGAATTGATCAACCAAAGACCTCATTTGTCGAAAATAAGTAAAAAAAAACTCAAACTTGTATGGAATTCAGTTAATTTCTTTGTTTAGCATATATAGCTATATTAAAAATATTTTAAGGATAAAGTTTGACTAAAAGTAAGCTCTCAAGGGTTTAAGTACTTAAGCTATACCTTTTCTCACTTAAAATTAAATTCAAAACGGAAAAAACTTTTTCCACGGTTACTTACTGTATTCAACTTCCTTAGACAAGTGTTCAACAATGACTATTCAAACCACTAATGCAATTTCGCATGCGCTGCTAGCTAACGGTAATAGTTAGCGAAAAATGTTCAAATGAGATTTATTTTTTTCTGTCAGTGATATCTCTCAGCGGTTGACCGAAACGATAAAAAATCAAAATAAAGGTTTCGCACTGAGCATAACAGAAAAAAATACTGTGATAAAAAACTGGTCATTATGTGATTCTATTTAAAAATCTCAACAACTGAGAGTAATATTAAGACCTTTGAAAAGGTTGAGAGATATTTTCGAGCTCTGCTATATACATATAAAAACGATTTTCACTTTTGTGTGTGACCTTATATCTAGAACCCGAGTGAAATGAAATGAAAGGGGACCATTTACAGATGGTTTAGAAATTAGAAAATTTAAAATCCGTCCAGCCGAAATTAGGATAAAACTCTTTTCAATTTTTGACAACAAGTGTTATTTGGAAAGCTTTTATCATTGAAATTTATTTCAAAGAAATATTTCATTACAAATTGAATTTTGAATCTTTATACAAATTATCTAGAACCCGGGTGGGTGTATTTACATTTATTTTTTTTTTTTAAATGAAAGGGAATATCAACGGACTTTTGGGGGTGCCTTGTTAATGTTAGCGGGTGATTTTCGCCAAATATTGCTTGTTATTCCACAATCTACAGCTGCTGATGAATTGAGTGCAAGTTTAAAATCATTCTATTTGTGGAGGCATGTAAAAAACTCAAACTAACCACAAATATGCACATTAAATAAAAAAACGATACAACAGCAGTCGAATTTTCTAATCAGTTATTGGATATTGGAAATGGCAAATTACAGTTGTAATTAATTCCTATGTCAATTGCAAATAAAGCATTATCTCAGTTGGGATTGATAGCACCTAATCGTTCGGCGCAAGGTTTATTCAAAGCTTGGAAATGGCAAGTTAAAAAATAAATAAATAGTTGGCGCAACAGGTCCGGAGGGACCCTAGGCCTAGCTTCTCACAACCATTCGTTTTGTGTGAGTTAGTCATTTTTTGAAACGAGTGGAAGGGATCTACAATTTTATGCCGACTCCAAACGGCTAATTGAGAAGCTCTTTCAAGACATTTATACTCTCGGATGTTTGTCAGACGTTCGCGAGAGGTAACGCAGTGGAAAAAAACCATAATGACAAGTTACATGTTGATAATTCAACTGGCTTAGTAACACTACCAAATAACTTTTAAATAATGATATACAAGCTGAAATTCAACCGTTTATTGCCATTTGGAGCTTTTCTGTTGCAATTTCGACAGTTGATCCAACAGCAAGCACAGTAGTGTCATCTGCAAAGGTTGCTATAGTAGTTTCTTCACTTTCAGGTAGATCGCTAGTAAACAGAAGGTATAGCACTGGACCTAGCACACTACCTTGTGATACCCCAGCTTTAATTCCTCTTAATGTTGAGTACTCTGTCTCTTGTTTAATTCTGAAGAATCGATCTGTTATATATGACTCCAGAATTGTCGAATACTGCTCCGGCAGTTGCTTTTGTAATTTATGGATCAGTCCCTTATGCCAGACTCTATCGAAAGCTTTTTCTCTTCGAATGCTTTTTCGATCTTATCTGTGATTCTATGCACTTGATCAATTGTAGAGTGCTTGTTTCTAAACCCAAATTGATGAATTGGAACTAGCAATTTTTCATCAATTATTTTTTGCAGACGTTTTGCCAGCATTTTTTCGAATAGCTTGGACAACATTGGTAGTATCGATATTGGGCGATATGAGGTTACTTCGCTAGGTGGTTTACCTGGTTTTGGTATCATTATTACCTCCGCGACCTTCCACATGCTTGGCATATATCTCAACTTAAATGCAGCATTTATAATCTGCGCTAGCTTTTTTAAACCTTTTCGTGGAAATCGTTTTAAAATTTCCCCTGTGATTAAATCGAACCCTGGGGCTTTTTTTTTTTATGTTTATGCCCTCTTTGATTTATTTGGCAAGTTATTTAGCTGTTACCGGCCTAATAGGTCTGTCTTCTTCGCACCTTTCTTCGTTTTCTTGATAATCTTTATCTTCATAAGGTTTGAAGACGTTTTCAAGGTACTCTGCAAAAGTATTTGCTTTTTCTTGACTGCTTTTTGCCCAGTCACCTTCTCTGGTTTTAACTGGCGGAATGTGAGCTATTGGCCTGTTCATTTTCTTTGTTGCCTTCCAGAGTGAGTAGTAGGTACTAGCATCATTTGTTAGACTGGTAAGATATGTTTTTAAAGACTCGTTATTAAATTCTCTTATAGATTTTCTGAGCTTATTATTTAAGTTGTTCAGTGTGGTTTTATCGCTTCTAGCTTTCCTCTTTTCTGTAATAATTTCACATATTTCACGAGGATAAGAGTTTTGTTTAATCTTCTTTGTTCTTTTAGGAGTTGCAGCCCATGCAGCTTTTTGTATATCCAGTGTAAATATTTGGACTGCTTCTTCTAGTTGATCTTCCATTTGAATAGCTGATGATAGTTGGATACATTCTTCCATCTTCTGCCTGAAGTGGTTCCAATCAGTCAGACTATTAACTATGTAGTTAAAGGCTATGTTCTTTTATTATTATTCTATCGCCAAGTGTAAGAAGTATTGAGGAATGATCTGATTGAAGATCAGGACCTTCTTTTATATTTATTTTATTTGAAGATATATTTTTAGATATAAAGAAGTCGACAAGATCTGGGGTTTTATTCCTATCTGTAGGCCAGAAGGTAGGTTTCCCCGTTGAGTGGTATTTGGCGCCGACTTCTTTAATAGTTTCATATAATAACACAAATAACTAATGTGGTTTTCCATTGGGACCACCAGAAAAAAGCAACGAAATTGATCTGCTTTTGTAAATGGATAAGTGCGTTAATTGACAACAATATCAGCTGTTCGAATTGCATTCGTTTCTTTCAAAATCGCAAATGGATATCGCCCTCAAAAATGTTTTCCTTGTTGTAGATACAAATGAAGTATTATTGGTCGTTTGTAGTCTTCAGATGACGAGGGAGATAATGAAGATAATAATTCCTCCGAAATCATATTCATAGCTATTTATGTATTTTGCTATTTTGGTTTTCAAGAAACTTTGCGCATTATTCTCGAAAGCAAACTTCTTAAACTGACGTAATACAGCTGTGCAAATTATATTTGTGTGTGTAGATCTGAAAAAAATATCAAGATCTGCAAAAAGTGATCCGAATCGAAAAAAGAGTGATTTTTCTGCCCAATGGAACGTTAAAAGCGATTTAGATAAAAAAAAAGATTGATTTTTGGTCCCAATGGAAAACGACATAAGTCTCAATAGGCGTGCTTTATTGAACACCTCTATCTCAGTAAAGTAGAATCATCATGTTCAAACCTTTTTGATGATTTTTTTATAAAGTTGCTATGAAACCGCTTTCAGACACTATGTGTATGTAGTCGCACGTTTTCTTAAGCTTGCGCCCGCTCAATTCTATTCCAAATTTCTGCTTTAGCACGCTGGTAACCGCTACGGCATCATGTGCTTCATTAGCGTCAGTTGTGGTGCTAAACAATTGTTTTTTTTTTTTTTCGAAACATGGTTTATTTTCTTCGACTCCGCTCGATCTCTTTACCTAAAACATATTCGTGCTAACGAGCTTACCAGAAACACCTGCGAAAGGAACAGCTTTGTCAACTAGTGGAGTTTATTTAGATTATTGTTCTGGAAAAAGCAGTCTAAACGCATTGCATCCGCTCCATATAGTTAGCACCTCAACAACGATGGATTTAAATTTTGTCATCTGGTAGTCTTATTTTAAGATTTGGTTGTCAACATTGTAGGTATTTATAACTAGCTGTGCCCGCAACTTCGTACGCGGCGTGAGACTGTGTAATTTCCAATTAAAGAGATTTGACCGTTTTCTCAACGGCATATTGTGCATAATGTGCTTGTGCGATGTGCGCCACCAAACCACCCCAAAGCAGAACAACAACGATCAAGAACCGCGGCTGCTGATAATATTCGATTTGAGAAAATAAATTTATTTTTTTCGTGTTAGATTTTAAGTTGTAGTTCAGCTTCTAGAGGACATAGAAAGCTGATTGATGGCTTGAAATAACTATAAAAGTGTTGGTTCTCCTAAGTATTTTGTTTTGTTTGCATTGATTAAGAATTATATGAGTAATGGCGAGTTAAAGGCAGCAAAGTCAGAAAAAAACACATTTTGGTCAAAAACGCTCCAAAAAATAGGCATGGCAATGAAAGGGATTAGCCGATGTGTTGCACAAAATCTTGAGGAACATTTGAAAAAAAATGTCATCGAAATCTGTGCAGTAGTTTTCACGCCATTAGGTAACAACAAAATTGCCTACAGTTTTATTATAAGTATAGACTATAGATATAGATAAATCAAGTTAAATGGTCAATTTTTGTTTGTATACCTAACGTACGTGTGGGCGCAGTGGTTTAGTGGTTAGTGTGTTGGACTACTAAGCGAGGGGTCGAGGTTCGAATCCCGCAAAAACCCAAATTCCAACTTAGGGTTTTTTCCACTGTGCCAACTCTCGCGAACGTCTGACAAACATCCGAGAGTATAACTGTTTTGAAAGAGCTTCTCAATTAGCCGTTTGGAGTCGGCATAAAATTGTAGATCCCTTCTGATCGTTCCAAAAAATGAAAAAAAAAAAAAAAAAAACTCACACAAAACGAATGGTTGTGAGAAGCTAGGCCTAGGGTCCCTCCGGACCTGTTGCGGCAACTATTTATTATTTATTACCTAACGCACGTACAACAGTTAACAAAAGTGTTAATGCTAATCGACGGGCAATCGTTGGGTGGTGTTTGGTGGGGCTAGTGTGCAGTTGAACTGTGGTCCACATTTTTTTTTTGAGTTTAATTTGTTCTTCTGTAACGACTACCATACGCGAGACTTCGAGTTCTTTTGTGTTACGTTAGGAAATTCCTTCCACTCGACAATGATCTGAAACCTCATCAGCGCTTGTGAGTTTTGACTTCTCCAATGATCCAATAAGTACGAACTTTTATGTGCGATCGTCAGTAATTATACCTACTCAGTTGCGAACTACTCCAAGTAGGCTGTCGTTCTCTTCCACATGTTCGTGGTACTTAAGGCGAAATCTTGTCTTGAATTACCGCATCCGTGATCGAGTAATACGTGGCTGAATTTGTTATTGTTTTGCTTGTAAAATCTACAAAATTCAGTGATGTATGGCTCCGTCACGGATGCCGTAATTTGGCCCCTTGATCCGCTGCATTGTGACTCCGGGTTGGAATCGAAGACTTTTTAAACCGAAGCCGTCTGACACGGCATGGATTCGTATTTGTGGAAGAGAAAACGCATTCGGAAGTGAATCGTAAAAGTGAAGAAATTATTATAATGATTATGTTCACTTTAGGTCGGTCCTAGCGGCTTCTTTTTTTTGGCAGCCAACGTGTTCCTCAAGTCAATCATCCTTCTCATAGATCTGAATAGTTTTTACCACCGCATGGTGCTTTAAGAACTGCTTAGTCCAAGTCAATATAACCTTCTCCCGAAAGTGCAATTAGTCTCATCCCCGCATTTTCTTACACTACTCTGTCAACCTTTATCTATCGACTTAACTTCCAATGGATTCCCAGCCATTGCATATTATGCGAAAGGGATCTTAATTTATTGCTTCCTTAATTTAGACCACTCTTAGCTTCAAGCCCAAGTTTTAAGTCTGTAAGTCATAATTCGATGAATAAATGCAGTTAGCTTTAGTATACTCAGCAGGATAAGCCGGTTTCTGAACTCATTTATCACGTTCAAGAATCTAGTTATCTTAAGTCGACTAGAATGATCTGGATGAGATGCTACCTGAACGCAAAAACTAGATTGGTCGGGAACGTCACTTTTCCTACGTCAGCCACGTATGCGAACTGTCAACTTATGTGGTTTTCCATTGGGACCACCAGAAATCTTTTTCAGATCTCAGATTTTACTGTGCTCATGGAACGCGCAACGAGATTGATCTGCTTTTGTAAATGGATTAGTGCGTTAATTGACAACAATATCAGCTGTTCAAATGGCATTCGTTTTTGGCTAAATCACAAATGGATATCGCCCTCAAAAATGTTTTCCTTCTTGTAGATACAAATGAAGTATTATTGGTGATTTGTAGTCTTCAGATGACGAGGAAGACAATGAAGATAATAATTCCTCCGAAATAATATCCATAGCTATTTACATATTTTGTTATTTTGGTTTTCACGAAACTTTGCGCATTTGCCTCGAAAGCAAACTTCGCAGAATGACGTAAAACAGCTGTGCAAATTATATTGGTATGTGTAGATCTGAAAAAATATCGAGATCTGCAAAAAGTGCTCCGAATCGAAAAAAAGATTGATTTTTCGTCCCAATGGAACGCGAAAAGTGATTTAGATCAAAAAAAAGATTGATTTTTTGTCCCAATGGAAAACCACATTAGTACTCAGTCACGAATTTTGCGACTAGATTCGTCGGCTACCCCTCCATAAACGTCAACTGAAACAGCTGCTCATATGACCGATCTCAGCCAATCAAAACCGATACACATGTAGTCAGACAGCTGTCAGACTTACTGAACGGCACCATTACAATGCATCAAACTCCGCATCAGACATTGACGTCACTTCTGACCATTTTTCGGAGAAACATCGAAAACTTACCTTTCACAACTTCTCCTTTTGCAAACGCAAGCATCTAATAGGCGGTGCAATCTAAAGAAGGCGTCAACATGGATATCTCGCACATCTGCATACTGCATGCAGAATACATTCCAATACACTTTCAAGGAATGCTAAGGCATGCGGGGTATCGTTGAAAAAGAAAGCTTGTCGCCGGTTGGCATACACCCGCACAAAAAAGAAAAGAAAAACGAATAATTGCAACCCAATGGGGAGGAGCTTTTCCTCACAAATAATTGTATAGTCCTCGTTTAATTGTTTATTTACGACCAGCACATTTGCTTTTCAATTTGATAAAATATTAGAATCCATTTGATTGTGAAGGCAATCGACTTCACAATAAAACCAACCCTTCCCAGCTCAGTAGGGGATTATTCACAAAAAAAAAAAAAATGTAAATCTTAAAAATCAACAATACCACCCCCGCTTGTAGTTGTATGCACTGACAACAGCTTTGGCAAGAATGGATGAATATTAAAATACGAATGGGAAGTGATTTTTTTTTGGTTGTGCTCTCCTTCTCCACTCCCGTTTATAACAATCTGCTTTACCCCCAAGAAAGGATATTTATCGCCGCAAATACTTATAGCGTGTCCTTTTACGCAATAATACATCTTGTGAAAAACTCTTGTCATGGTATCACTGTCATTCTTACTCCTTATTATCGTTATAGGGTGGGATGAAGACAGAACAAAAAAAAAAAAAAAAAAAAAAAATCCATAAGATGAGTTATTACCGGCCGGTGGAAGATTTATGAATTGGCTTTGAAGTTTTCGGAACAAATTTGAGAAAACACGCCCCCACCCTGCACGGGTTTGCGTTTCAATTTCAACCCCTTCTCCCTTGTTGTAAATGTAAAATTGGCTTTTAAACTAATTTAAAAAGGGGGTGCACAGAGACGCCCGGTGATTCCATTTTCAATGGGCTTAAAAAAAAATTTCCAATTTTTTGTTCGGACTATGGAGAGTGCTCTGTGCTCTGTGCTCATGTCTACTTGCATTCAATCGAGTGGCAACAATTATCCACATCTCGATGTGGCTTCAATTGCTCACCACAGTAGGAGGCAGTGAATTGGATTTTTCGCTGAATCGCAATCACGAGCCGCTGCCGCCTACTAACTGATTGATAAAAGAACGGAAGATACGGATATATATGTACAGGCGGTGGGGGAGAAAATTAATATCCTGAAAATAAAGTTCAATGCAAAAAAAAAGAAAAAAAAAAAAAAAAATCCGCGCTTTATTATTTTTTTTCCCATTTTTCCGTAACGACGAAATACCTACAAGCACTCGGCAGCGACGTCAGTAAATGATTTATGAAATTGCTTTCAGATCTTCATCGTCAATTATGCGCTGAGGGAAAAAAGCGTAGAAATTATTCACCCCCTTGGAGCGGTGACGAATCACGGGTGGTTCATCATCAACACCTGACAAGAAGCGCCGATTAAACCGTCAACGACTGGGTGAGAGTGAATTCCATCCCTCGGGCAGATTCGGTCTAAATTTTGACAGGCATACAGCTTGGCAATCAGTGTGTGGTGTGCTTTTCTTTTAGCGCTTGAACAGGGACGTTCAAACTCCTATTCCTGTGGACACAATGTTCTTTTAAAACAATATTGAAGTAACAAAAAACCTTTTATTTTGAATTTGAATGAAGCAGATTTATTTTTATTGCTCAACTAGATACCTAGATACCTAGAAGCCTTAATCATCTTGCTGCGTGATATTGCAGTCGTCAGAACTGGCACATCGACTACTGCCGTCATCGTTGTGGAACTTTGTGGACTCTATCATTTCCACGTCAATATGAGCCGAGTTCTCTCTGTATACCTCACAGCTGTGCTCTTCAATGGAGTCCTCCTGATCTGACTTATTGTCAGTGTCGAACAAGTTCTCCTCCGTCAGATCCTTAGTGGCGTTGAACTGGCTGTATAGTCGCGGTAGGTTTTGAAGCACGTAGTTTGAATTGCTCTTCGCAGCTGGGTGGTTCTCTTTGGACTCACCCAAATCGTAGTATTTGGCGTAGTTCTCTAGCTTGTTTGTTGCTTCTGCTGCAGAAGACGATGAGGATGACAAGTTGATGGCTGTAGAGGTCTTGGACTCGCTTCGCGGAACAGGTACTGTAAACGCGGATCCATGCCGATATTTTCCTGGCGCATCAGTCTCTGTCGATGCGATTGTGTTGTTTTCTGCATTTGCCAGAGGCGAGACGTTCTCCTTTTTGCGGTCGTATATGTGCCCCGACACCCGGAGGTCGATGAAAAAGTGCAGCGGGTCTATCCCGTACGGGGGATATATGGGTGGGTACCAGACTGGCGGTGGCGGGGGCAGTACCAAATCCTGCGGTGGTAGAGATGCAGCGGCTGGACTCTCTTGCAGGGTATTTTGACTTTCCGTCGGATTCGAGTCGTTCGGTGTCTTGCCACTGAGCGAGTCTTTCGCAGGAGGCTCAGGTTTGGGGTATTTCGCGGCAGCCATCGGCAGGAATTGCTTGTTTGTTAGTTCTAGTGGTTTCTCTGAAACTGGTGGTTTTTCCTCAAGCCCCTTACGATCCCTTAGGTGTTCAAAATATGGTCTATGTTGACTCCAGGAGCGTTTGCGTGGCCTTCTAGCCATAACTGCGGCTTGTTGTATCTGCAAATTGCGAGCGTTTTCGTTGTTCCTTGCTTGGACGAGCGATCGCAGCATGTCGCTGAAGAAGAAGTTGTTCGGCCCCACTGGTGCCGAGTACAGATAAGGCGGCGTTGCGGCCAACAGCCGGCTCACATAGTCTTGATTTCGGAGTTCATGTATGCTTTTGCGTTCCTTCGGCGGGGACTTCTGTTGATTTTGCGGAGAGCATGGGGCTTCCTGATGACGCTGTTGGTCTTCAGCCATCGTTCGAGGAAATCTGTAAAGACAGGGAAACGTTGGCAATTGTAATTTTTGTTTTTAAATTGGCATTGTCTCAACATCTCGTTGAAGTTTCATTCATTTTTAAGTGTACCTACTGATACAGGGTCGTTTGAGTGCTCTTACTACTTTCCCTATTCTTTAAAACACGAACACATTGAATAAACTATAGTCAACACGTAAGAGTCTCCCCTATCCCACTTTGAGGACCCAAATTTCTTATAAATGAATAGAAAGCCAAGACATTCAGTCGTAAGCTGTTTTTGATTTGTTAACAAGACAAAAGATTTATACTCAAGGAAATCCCTGTAATCTCCTAATGAAAAGTGAATCAAGAGCAGCAATGATATTTGCATACATCCGTAAGGACAATGCAAACATCAACTTCCACATTATTCCCATTGTTATCCATATATAAAACATTTATTCAACACAGCAGTAGGGTTGCCTTGCATCAGTGGGTTTCTCTTACAATATCTGTAACAGCTACACAGCCAGTGCGCATTTTTATTAATTAAAGGATCTCCTGTTTTTATTTTATATCGTCAAAGGATTGCTTTAATGGAATGCTTTAAAGCTGCCTCGCTTTGATATACGAGACGACCATTCCCATTCTTTTTTTCAGTTTCAAAAGGACATTTCCCACCTAGAATTGTGCACAGATATTTGCACGAACATAACCACATTCAAAGGATTTAACGTGACGATTAAGACGTCACACTTCCAAGGGTGCCAGCTCAACTCAAACATGACACTTTTTTCGTCGCATATTTGTTCAAATTTTCCGGATGAGTTGTGCAGTCTACCAAAAAATGTTCCTCCATCTGTCGACGTCCTGTATGTGATATTCGGAACATGAGTTGTCACATTTTTTGTGTCTGTTGCAGACGCTCCTTTTTTTCTGCCTCACAACGCCAAATTTGTTCGGATATTTAATTCATTTAGTTTTCTCATTAGGAGACGAATAGCCCAGCCCCTGGATGACCGCCCTTTCCCATCTGTGTAGCCGCGTCCTTATGTTGTTAGCCGCTGTTTCAATGGCATTGTTAGAATAAGAAGCGCTTCATTTAAATTAGATTATGTTAATTGAGATATCTTCCAAGGTAGGTATATCCACCATTGGAGCCATACATAATTTATGGACAACCACTCTATACTCGTAGGCGAGAGGTGGTAATGGAAAAGTTTCAAAATTGAATTTATTACGGAACAATAACATTTTTTAGCAGCGGCGTTTGTTAATTAAAATTTGCATTGCGCGGTTGTGATAGTGACGACGGGAGACATTCTGTCGCAGATTGCGACGACAATAAAAACTCCTACGTTTATACTTATACTTTATGGGGAATAAATAAGCTGGCTTAATTCAGAAAATCAACGACTTTTTAAGTTGTTGACAGACAAATTCAACTTGGAGGCAGAAGTTTTGCAAAAATGTGCTTTGAAGTTTTTTTTCTTTTCTTTTTTTTTGCTAGAAGAGTTTCCGTTGCCTGTTGAGGCAATTAAGTGCAGCTTCTTACTTTTCAATTTGTGTGTTTGCATATAAGATGCTTTTTGCGAAATCTGGAGGATAAGCAAGGGTAGAAAAAAAAAAAACAATTGTAAGTTGTAACAAACAAGTAGAAGTAGAAGAAAACAATTTCAGACGAAGAATGTTTGTTTTAATTACTCCACGAAGTGAGCAGTTTACTTTAGCGGTATATACAAATAGGTTTCACTTGGAATTTAAATGCAGAGAAGATGGAGGGCGCTTCCTTAAAGTTGGGGATAGCTGTGATATTATTTAAAAATTATTCAAACGTCACTTTATGTATCGGCATGTGTGCATGTGCAGTCTCTTTATAAACTTGAATCTATTGGCGAATGTTGACTTGTTCAGAACGAAAATTTACATCATGTTTACCCAGCTAACAGCTTACTTTATTTGGACCATTATTTTTTTTGATACAGTCCGGGCTTTATTTGAGTCAAAATATGATAAATGTTGCTCTGAAGGGCGTCAAGAGGTTGTAGACGGTTGGGATAGGCTAGAAAGTGGCGACTAAAACCCGATGTAGAAAGTTGTTCCCCCCCCCCCACTCGTTGAAATACTTTTAGCTTCTTATGAAAAACTCGAATGCCTGTGCGCCGTACTAGTAACAAATTTTGGTCTCGACTTTAAATTTTCGGAAGCTCACAATCCAAAAATTGTATGGAAAATAAAGCTTTTTTGACTTACTAAAATTTAAAGTCGAAACTAAAAATGTTTATTGGTAAGGCCCTGTGTCTATATTAGATCGTATAGATGGTTGAAGTAGAGCTCTGAGCAAGTGGAGAAATATAGTTCATTACAGCTTCTACACAAATATGCCAATATGGATGGTTGCACAAAAGAAAAAGTATGACATCTATATCGTAGCACTAAAATATAGTCTGTCAAGATCAATCAAACTCGTAGAACGTATCAGATGGAGCGTGACCAAGGTTTAGTTATGTTTTTAATAGCATCCAGCTTTATCATGTACAGTGCGGTTCATTTGAATAGACGCACCACAGTTGCGTTTTGGATATTGATTTTTTTTTTGTCTTATGTTGATCAAAGAGAAAAAAAACATATTCAGGGGAGAGGTACATTTATATTGAGTAAAAGAAACATAATTTTAAATTTGCGAGAGTCCCATAACGGTAGTCGTACACTCCTTTTCCTATATCATGCAAAACTGCAAGCATTTTTTCGGTTCATTTTAATAGTCGCACCGGTTAAACTGATTAGTTAGCATCAAGTGCTTGGACAAAGAGCAGTAAAAAGTTAATTAGAAAGTGAGGCAAATTGTTTTTTTTACTATTTTCAATAAAATGGGCAGAAAAAAAGTGTTAAATTTGGAAGAAAGAGCTCAAGTTAAAGCTTACCTTTCGGAGAACTTTTCAAATCGCGAAATAGCCCGTAAAATTGGCCAAAGTGAACACGTTATACGAAACTTTGTCAAGAATGGTGAATCTTATGGAAATAGTTACAAAGGAAGGATCCAAAAAGTTATAACACCGCAAGACAAGCGGAAAATTCAAAGACTAGCATCTAATTCCGCTCAATCCACAAACAAAATCAGGGAACTAGCGGGGGTTTCTTGTAGCAAATCCACTGTGCGTCGTGTAATTTTGAGTGCTCCACACTTAAAGCTTACAAAACTACAAAAAAAAAAAACCACCGCTTAATCGAGCACGCAAGCAACAGCGCCTTGAATTTGCAAGATTGCATATGACTTGGGATTTGGACGTTGAAGCGGTCTCAAGAAACTGGAGCAAAGTTGTCTTTTCGGATGAAAAGAAATTTAACTTAGATGGTCCTGATGGCTACAACTATTACTTACATGATCTCCGGAAAGAAAATATGTTTTTAGACCGTCATCATTCAAGACAAGGAGGAGTAATGGTATGGGGTTCGATTTCGTACTATGGTGCTTTTAAATTGGTGATCGTTTCCAACAAAATGACTGGGGTTTCTTACAAAGCTCTTTAAGAAACGGCTTTTGTGGAAATAAAGGAACTTTCGGACCTATTTCATGGATATTTCAACAGGATAACGCGCCTATACACAATTCCAGTGTTGTTAAAGAATGGATTGCCAATCAGAACATCCAGATATTGGGCTGGCCTCCCTATTCGCCTGATCTTAATATCATTGAAAATGTTTGGGGATGGCTTGTCCGTGAAATTTACAGAGGAGGCAAGCAATATCAAGACAATCAAGAGCTGATTGCGGCGATTAAAGCTTCTTGGGCCAAGATTTCCTTGAATTATCTTCAGAGTTTGTATGACTCTTTAAAAAACAGAATTTGTGAGGTTATTTCTAACGGTGGAGGCAGTACACGCTATTAAAATGGCACAAAATTAATTAAAATAAATAAAAGAAAAAAAAATATTGCGAACAAATTTAGTGTTTTCTTGTTTTTTAACTTTTTTATGGGTGCGACTATTCAAATGAACCGAAAAAATGCTTGCAGTTTTGCATGATATTGAAAAAAGGAGAGTACGGCTACCGTTATGGGACTCTCGCAAATTTAAAATTATGTTTCTTTTACTCAATATAACTGTAACTCTCTCTCCTGAATATGTTTTTTTTCTCTTCGATCAACATAAGACAAAAAAAAAAATCAATATCCAAAACGCAACTGTGGTGCGTCTATTCAAATGAACCGCACTGTATTTTCAAGTAGCCATTTGAAGCTACCCTTATCTGGCGGAAAAGGTTGTTTGCATGTTTCATCAGCCTTCCCTGAGAAATGTGCGGCAGTCAAGGGCTAATTTAGAGTTTACAGACGCCTTTTGATGCAAGATCGGCTGTCAAAGAAAATTTTGATATCTCTAGCCAAAGTCATGTTTTATTTCAGTCAAAATAAGACTTCTTTTATCGCCATTATTTCCGCATAAAAAGGACACAAAAGAGACTCAGTTGGTGTAGTCAATGCGCCGTACTAATAAAAAAAATTTTTGTCTCGATTTTAAATTTACGGAAGCTCACAATTGCAAAAATTGTATGAACAATATCGCCACTGTGAACTACTAAATTTAAAGTGGGAATTGGTCCACTGATGGTTGGGATAGAATGATACCTTTTCATAACCGACAAACCGACATCGATTCGATTTTTATTTTTTCAGTGGCCAACTTGACTGACAGTTGTCTGAACTATTGTAACCCAACATTTTTTAAGTTAAGCCAAGAAATATCAGTTTCAATGGTTTGACACCGCTCGCCAGAGTCTTTATTCTCCACACTTCTCAATGAGAAAATTAAAACTAGATGAGCTTTAAACGGTTTTTTTTAGATCCTCAGCCTCATATCCCTGCAAACCAGGCGATTTGCATTTCGTTCGCTTCTATTTCCCTAGAGAAGATTTCTTTCCTTCCTTCCTTCGCACCGGCGAGTTCATCTGATTGAGAGTTCTTGTATGAATCCCTAGTTCGTCAAACAAAAAGAAATACGAGAACATTCAGAGCAAGTATGGAAGACATGCATCTCTGTTTTATATGTTTCCGCGAAGAACTTTTAATATTAGAACGGGATAGCTTCACTCGCAATATTTGTTTCACTATCACTCTATTAATTTCTGAAATAACAATGTCGTAACTATAAGACAACACTGTTTGCATTATCGATATTTTTTCCGCTCAAAAGTACGGCCATTTTGTCAGATTTTGTATTTCAAGTCCAATTCAGCGTGGGAGAACGTAACAAGCGGGGCATCTTCAGATATAAAACTAGCATCATGATCTTCAAAAAATATTTTTTTAATTTAAAGGTTAAGAGGTAAAGGTCTTAAATTTCAAATTTATTTTTTTTACTAACTAGTAATTATAACAAAAGTAGAAATAGTTTAAAAAAGTAGCTATATCTATATATAAAAAAATAACTTCCTAAATGTCCGATTTTGATTAAGTTTTTTTTGTTGGTTATTAGACCATGCAGAGAAGGTTTATATATTAGTACTAGCTGACCCGGCAAACTTCGTTCCGCCCAAAATCATTAACGTAGGTAATGAAATTAATAATTCCGAGCTTTCGCTTCATTCTGCTTCATGTAATTCAGTCAATTCAAATTTTTTATTCAAAAGTTATACTAAAATTAAATAAATAGGTAAATAAGATCAAATACTTGTCGGCCAACCTACCGCTTTTTGACTGAAGTGCTTTATGGTACAACATTTTTTGTTCTATTTCTATTATCGGGTGCGTAAACGTACAAAGCGAGAGCTCTGCCGACACTTGAAAATCAAGATTTATACCACACACATCCAGCGATTGTCCTTGCGACTTATTAATTGTCAAAGCAAAAGCGAGACGTACGGGAAATTGAAGACGCTTAAATACGAACGGCAAAACGTTCTGAATAAGTGGAATCCGCGGAATAAGAACATCTTCGCCTTTGAATTTTCCAATAAAAATGGTTGCTTGAATAATATTTGTTATTAAATTCTTCACAATCAAACGCGTACCGTTACAAAGTTTTGGTTCATTTAAGTTGCGCAACAAAGTGGGATCAATGGTGGCTTCGTTTTCATCCATCACGGAGTCGATTGATTTGTATGAAAGCAACTCACCAGCGATTTGGTTTTGATTGACGAAATTCAAATGATCGACGTTCTTGTTTTTCGCAGTCAAAATCACTCTTACACTCAGCCAATTGGTCACTATAATTCTGACCGATATTCGGAAAAACATTCATGATTAGTTCTTCCGGTGTCGTTGTAAAGTTGCAAACATTTTGTGGAAACTCAATCAGGCCGGTGATTAAGTCTGCTGGAATCACACCAATGCCCATCGCCAACAATTGCTTGGAGAACTCTGCAGCTGACTGGTCATTTTGTTAAGAAACTCGCATGTTTGTTCTCAAGTGCAATTTCTTGACGTATCGCCATAAGGCAGACGCCTTCAAGCATTGAATTCATCTGCCGGAGTTGATATCGAAATGGCAGGCAGCGTTTGACGAAAATCGCCTAATAGCAAGATCATTGCTCCACCGAAGGGTCGCTTATCATTACGTAAACGGTTCAGAGCCTCAAATGCGCGTTTGTAAGCCATTGTGCATTCGTCCCATATGATAATCTTACATTGCTGCAGTACTTTCGCCATCGCAGTGGTCTTTGAAATGTTGCATGTAGGTTCTGCATCCACTTGCAGATTCAATGGCAATTTCAATGCTGTTTGACCGCCTTCTAACAAAGTAGCCGCTATCCCAGAAGAGGCTAGGGGCAAAGCGATCTCAGATCTCGAACGAATTGTAGCCAAAATCAGTGAAATCATGAATATATTTCCAGTTCCACCGGGCGCATCAAGGAAGAAAATTCCGCCATTTTCGTTATCGACTGCTTGCATCAATTCATCGTACACTTTCTTTTATTCTTGAGTCAACATTGGCACATTTGTTCGAACAGCTTGACTCAATGCGATTCGACCGAAGTCCATTTCTCGCTCCAATTCTCGATTAAATACGTCTTGCATTGAACGATTTGGCTGTGGCATCCCCAATTTGCACAACAAATTGCCACTCATGAGCAGACACATATCCTCGATCAATGACATCTCCAGTTCATTATCCGATGTCACAGTGCGAATTCGATGCAAAATATCGTCGGCCATAATATCATCTTGACTTATTACCTAGGTACCCAAAATAAGCATAAGTCCTCCTGAAAAATTCGCTATTGTGATAGGGTATGTAAATAAGAAATGAAATCGATATCTCACATGTGCAACAAGCCAATTCAAGGCACGTACGTTTTTTTATTTTCATCGTATGAAAATGATCTTTCGGCTTTGCACTTCCTTTTCTTTCTCACGCTAATTTTCTCTTTGGTTTCCTCCAAAAAATCCATAGTAAACACAACACAGTCGCAGTAGCTTAGTGGTTAGTGTGTTGGACTGCTATGCGGGGGTTCAAGGTTCGAATCCCGCAAATCCCGCAAAACCCCAATTCCGCCTTTGTAGGGTTTTTTCCGCTGCGCTACCTCTCGCGAACGTCTGACAAACATCCGAGAGTATAAATGTCTTGTAAGAGCTTCTCAATTAGCCGTTTGGAGTCGGCATAAAACTGTAGATCCCTTCCATTCGTTCCAAAAATGAAAAACTCACACAAAACGAATGGTTGTGAGAAGCTAGGCCTATACTCTGTTCAATTTATATTTTCAGTACAGGCCTTATGGGAAGCTCTTTTTTCTACCAGTGGTGCCTGTAGCTACTCTCACGGCACTCAAATACAAATGAAATAATAACGAAACCACTGGCATTCCAAAGAATTTTGTTGTTGTAATTTTCCTGAAACTCGCATACATCCCACTACAACCAGTCTGCCCCACAGCCGCGGGGAGAATGAGCACGATCGTCTTGCGTTCGCTTGCTATTATCAATTTATCATCAACCAAAATAAGCAGTGTGAGTGACTACTGAAGCACATCAGAGAAATGTTACCATATGTCAATTTTAGCATATCATTAAGGGTTTTTCTTTGAATTTTGTCAAGAGCTTTCGGTTTTGGCTCTTTTTAAAGCTTTTGAGAGCGAATAAATGAATTTGATTATGTGGGATGTTGCCATACAGTTTTTAGGTACTCCTTTAATTATTTTGTATTTCTGAAGGATCTGTTAACATGCAGTTAAACCATTTTTTCTTAATAAAGGGTTGGTATTTGGTAGCCCTACCGATATTTGTGAGAGAATTATGCCAATTTATAGTGCTCACTATGGCAACCATGTGAGAGCTTTAAAATGGAGACAGCTTATTAACATCCATAATAGTAAGGGTGAAAGGCAAATAGCCTATCTTCCCTGTACTGAAAATATAAATTGAACAGAGTATAGGGTCTCTCCGGACCTGTTGCGCCAACCATTTATTTTTTAAACACAACACAAACTTCGTCCACCGTTTTTTACGTCAAAGTTTATCTTCGATTTAATGTTCTGGACATTTATTTCGCGAGCTAAATATAAGTGGAGACTTTTCATCGGCCTATCTATATGAAGTTAAGAATTTAGCGTGCGAACAGGGTACCGGATACCGAAATTGTACCTTGTGATCCCCCCCTAGTTACGGCTTTGGTTGTAGTTGAGGTAGTGAAAGTGGTGGTTAACTATTTCCTTTCGCCTATTCATATATAAGATCATTTTTAACCTCACACTATACTCTGTTCAATTTATATTTTCAGTACAGGCCTTATGGGAAGCTCTTTTTTCTACCAGTGGTGCCTGTAGCTACTCTCACGGCACTCAAATACAAATGAAATAATAACGAAACCACTGGCATTCCAAAGAATTTTGTTGTTGTAATTTTCCTGAAACTCGCATACATCCCACTACAACCAGTCTGCCCCACAGCCGCGGGGAGAATGAGCACGATCGTCTTGCGTTCGCTTGCTATTATCATCAACCAAAATAAGCAGTGTGAGTGACTACTGAAGCACATCAGAGAAATGTTACCATATGTCAATTTTAGCATATCATTAAGGGTTTTTCTTTGAATTTTGTCAAGAGCTTTCGGTTTTGGCTCTTTTTAAAGCTTTTGAGAGCGAATAAATGAATTTGATTATGTGGGATGTTGCCATACAGTTTTTAGGTACTCCTTTAATTATTTTGTATTTCTGAAGGATCTGTTAACATGCAGTTAAACCATTTTTTCTTAATAAAGGGTTGGTATTTGGTAGCCCTACCGATATTTGTGAGAGAATTATGCCAATTTATAGTGCTCACTATGGCAACCATGTGAGAGCTTTAAAATGGAGACAGCTTATTAACATCCATAATAGTAAGGGTGAAAGGCAAATAGCCTATCTTCCCTGTACTGAAAATATAAATTGAACAGAGTATAATTATATTTTATAGCGATGCAAATTAACTTTAAAACTATCACCCCTTTCTTAAATCTGCAACTCCTTTCGATTTCATTCTGCCTGAGTCTCTTATTAGTCATTATTCGAATTTAAAAACAGATTCTTTTAGCAATTCCAGTCAAATTCACTTGTTTCCACATCCTAATTATGATTGACCCAGTAGCTGGATTAGGACGACTTCACTCGCGATGGGTCCCAGAATATTAATTTAAAGGTAGATAAAAGTGATATTATTCTTTTATACTTTTTCAATACAATATAAATAAAGAAAGTCCTGGGTCCTGGTACCTGGTCCTTTTGCTTATAGAGATTCGAACTCTACGAAATAAAATTTCGAAAACTACTTAGCGCATCATAAGGCTTGTTTTTTTGAGCTTCGATCTCAGCAAAGCAAAGTAAAGTAGGATGTTGGTTGGAAACAAATCCTTCATGCCGATATAATTTTTGAAAATTATTTTTTCAATCCAATTTCTCATTGTCGTTTATAGGTACTATACTTTTCTCGCTGCACATGACTCGATCCAAAGATCGTTCAGCTCTGTAACAAAGTTATAGTTGAGGCATTAAATGTTGGTGGCGATTATTAAGCGACCGACGCGACTCTGCAGCTGACTGGTCATTTTGTTAAGAAACTCGCATGTTTGTTCTCAAGTGCAATTTCTTGACGTATCGCCATAAGGCAGACGCCTTCAAGCATTGAATTCATCTGCCGGAGTTGATATCGAAATGGCAGGCAGCGTTTGACGAAAATCGCCTAATAGCAAGATCATTGCTCCACCGAAGGGTCGCTTATCATTACGTAAACGGTTCAGAGCCTCAAATGCGCGTTTGTAAGCCATTGTGCATTCGTCCCATATGATAATCTTACATTGCTGCAGTACTTTCGCCATCGCAGTGGTCTTTGAAATGTTGCATGTAGGTTCTGCATCCACTTGCAGATTCAATGGCAATTTCAATGCTGTTTGACCGCCTTCTAACAAAGTAGCCGCTATCCCAGAAGAGGCTAGGGGCAAAGCGATCTCAGATCTCGAACGAATTGTAGCCAAAATCAGTGAAATCATGAATATATTTCCAGTTCCACCGGGCGCATCAAGGAAGAAAATTCCGCCATTTTCGTTATCGACTGCTTGCATCAATTCATCGTACACTTTCTTTTATTCTTGAGTCAACATTGGCACATTTGTTCGAACAGCTTGACTCAATGCGATTCGACCGAAGTCCATTTCTCGCTCCAATTCTCGATTAAATACGTCTTGCATTGAACGATTTGGCTGTGGCATCCCCAATTTGCACAACAAATTGCCACTCATGAGCAGACACATATCCTCGATCAATGACATCTCCAGTTCATTATCCGATGTCACAGTGCGAATTCGATGCAAAATATCGTCGGCCATAATATCATCTTGACTTATTACCTAGGTACCCAAAATAAGCATAAGTCCTCCTGAAAAATTCGCTATTGTGATAGGGTATGTAAATAAGAAATGAAATCGATATCTCACATGTGCAACAAGCCAATTCAAGGCACGTACGTTTTTTTATTTTCATCGTATGAAAATGATCTTTCGGCTTTGCACTTCCTTTTCTTTCTCACGCTAATTTTCTCTTTGGTTTCCTCCAAAAAATCCATAGTAAACACAACACAGTCGCAGTAGCTTAGTGGTTAGTGTGTTGGACTGCTATGCGGGGGTTCAAGGTTCGAATCCCGCAAATCCCGCAAAACCCCAATTCCGCCTTTGTAGGGTTTTTTCCGCTGCGCTACCTCTCGCGAACGTCTGACAAACATCCGAGAGTATAAATGTCTTGTAAGAGCTTCTCAATTAGCCGTTTGGAGTCGGCATAAAACTGTAGATCCCTTCCATTCGTTCCAAAAATGAAAAACTCACACAAAACGAATGGTTGTGAGAAGCTAGGCCTATACTCTGTTCAATTTATATTTTCAGTACAGGCCTTATGGGAAGCTCTTTTTTCTACCAGTGGTGCCTGTAGCTACTCTCACGGCACTCAAATACAAATGAAATAATAACGAAACCACTGGCATTCCAAAGAATTTTGTTGTTGTAATTTTCCTGAAACTCGCATACATCCCACTACAACCAGTCTGCCCCACAGCCGCGGGGAGAATGAGCACGATCGTCTTGCGTTCGCTTGCTATTATCAATTTATCATCAACCAAAATAAGCAGTGTGAGTGACTACTGAAGCACATCAGAGAAATGTTACCATATGTCAATTTTAGCATATCATTAAGGGTTTTTCTTTGAATTTTGTCAAGAGCTTTCGGTTTTGGCTCTTTTTAAAGCTTTTGAGAGCGAATAAATGAATTTGATTATGTGGGATGTTGCCATACAGTTTTTAGGTACTCCTTTAATTATTTTGTATTTCTGAAGGATCTGTTAACATGCAGTTAAACCATTTTTTCTTAATAAAGGGTTGGTATTTGGTAGCCCTACCGATATTTGTGAGAGAATTATGCCAATTTATAGTGCTCACTATGGCAACCATGTGAGAGCTTTAAAATGGAGACAGCTTATTAACATCCATAATAGTAAGGGTGAAAGGCAAATAGCCTATCTTCCCTGTACTGAAAATATAAATTGAACAGAGTATAGGGTCTCTCCGGACCTGTTGCGCCAACCATTTATTTTTTAAACACAACACAAACTTCGTCCACCGTTTTTTACGTCAAAGTTTATCTTCGATTTAATGTTCTGGACATTTATTTCGCGAGCTAAATATAAGTGGAGACTTTTCATCGGCCTATCTATATGAAGTTAAGAATTTAGCGTGCGAACAGGGTACCGGATACCGAAATTGTACCTTGTGATCCCCCCCTAGTTACGGCTTTGGTTGTAGTTGAGGTAGTGAAAGTGGTGGTTAACTATTTCCTTTCGCCTATTCATATATAAGATCATTTTTAACCTCACACTATACTCTGTTCAATTTATATTTTCAGTACAGGCCTTATGGGAAGCTCTTTTTTCTACCAGTGGTGCCTGTAGCTACTCTCACGGCACTCAAATACAAATGAAATAATAACGAAACCACTGGCATTCCAAAGAATTTTGTTGTTGTAATTTTCCTGAAACTCGCATACATCCCACTACAACCAGTCTGCCCCACAGCCGCGGGGAGAATGAGCACGATCGTCTTGCGTTCGCTTGCTATTATCATCAACCAAAATAAGCAGTGTGAGTGACTACTGAAGCACATCAGAGAAATGTTACCATATGTCAATTTTAGCATATCATTAAGGGTTTTTCTTTGAATTTTGTCAAGAGCTTTCGGTTTTGGCTCTTTTTAAAGCTTTTGAGAGCGAATAAATGAATTTGATTATGTGGGATGTTGCCATACAGTTTTTAGGTACTCCTTTAATTATTTTGTATTTCTGAAGGATCTGTTAACATGCAGTTAAACCATTTTTTCTTAATAAAGGGTTGGTATTTGGTAGCCCTACCGATATTTGTGAGAGAATTATGCCAATTTATAGTGCTCACTATGGCAACCATGTGAGAGCTTTAAAATGGAGACAGCTTATTAACATCCATAATAGTAAGGGTGAAAGGCAAATAGCCTATCTTCCCTGTACTGAAAATATAAATTGAACAGAGTATAATTATATTTTATAGCGATGCAAATTAACTTTAAAAC
The DNA here is from genome assembly GCA_946477585.1 of Cheilosia urbana. Taxonomy (NCBI): domain Eukaryota; kingdom Metazoa; phylum Arthropoda; class Insecta; order Diptera; family Syrphidae; genus Cheilosia; species Cheilosia urbana. The sequence goes on from OX297854.1 coordinate 95,223,388, forward strand.
TATCACCCCTTTCTTAAATCTGCAACTCCTTTCGATTTCATTCTGCCTGAGTCTCTTATTAGTCATTATTCGAATTTAAAAACAGATTCTTTTAGCAATTCCAGTCAAATTCACTTGTTTCCACATCCTAATTATGATTGACCCAGTAGCTGGATTAGGACGACTTCACTCGCGATGGGTCCCAGAATATTAATTTAAAGGTAGATAAAAGTGATATTATTCTTTTATACTTTTTCAATACAATATAAATAAAGAAAGTCCTGGGTCCTGGTACCTGGTCCTTTTGCTTATAGAGATTCGAACTCTACGAAATAAAATTTCGAAAACTACTTAGCGCATCATAAGGCTTGTTTTTTTGAGCTTCGATCTCAGCAAAGCAAAGTAAAGTAGGATGTTGGTTGGAAACAAATCCTTCATGCCGATATAATTTTTGAAAATTATTTTTTCAATCCAATTTCTCATTGTCGTTTATAGGTACTATACTTTTCTCGCTGCACATGACTCGATCCAAAGATCGTTCAGCTCTGTAACAAAGTTATAGTTGAGGCATTAAATGTTGGTGGCGATTATTAAGCGACCGACGCGACGGTTAAATGTTTCGTTCTACTTAAGACTGGTTGAGCTTTGTAACCTACTTTAGGCAGCCGAACAGAATGGCTAATCCAGACGAAGAGTCAATCAGTTACTTCTATTTTCGAATTTATACCTAAAACTAATTTGACACATTAGGTCTACTTTTAATTCCTACAAATTTTTACTAATTCTTATACGAATTTTCGTTCAATGCCGTTCCTGAACTCGAGTAATTCGTAAAAGAGAGCGCAAGATATTACCCCTCCACTGAGAATCCTACGAATTGTTACTCAACAAATTTCTTGGTGCAAGAATTGATAACGCTGTCAGACACCTTACAATTGACAGAATCCTACAAAAGCGTCCCCTTACTTATTCGTAAGTGTCTCCCTCTGTGAGAGAGTATATTCCCACCACTGCCATTTTGACAGTCTTTTCCATTCTTACTACAAAAGTAAAGGAACAACCCAATTAAGGTAATGATTTTGAGTCGTCTTTTTGGCACATAAGCTTAGTACGCTGCTCGAGCTAAACTAAATTTAATCTGTTCTCCAACTTTTCTCCCCCAACATTGGCTAAAATCCCAGCTAAATTTTGACATAAAGTACGCCGTGGGTAGGTCTCACAGAAAACAGCTGTTCTTTGAAAAAAAAAAAAAAACTTAATTAAAAAATGCAACTCTCTTTCTGATTTCAACTATTTACTCCTCGACGAGGTATTTATAATAAGAAAAAACACATCTTTGCTTACTTCTCCCATTCTCCGTAATACAAACACACAACGAAGAAACAGAAAACAACGATCTGTCAAAACTTAGGTTGAGAAAATCGACCGCCCCATTAAATGGGAACGCTTAATTTTGACAGATATGTACATGAAATACATTCTGAAACAAAAGTTTGATTATTTAGTTCGAGCAGCGTACCATTCAGCTAGACGGATTCGCTTAAATTAAGCTCAGCTAAATTTTGGAGAGAATATTGTATAGGAGCGAAAATTTACCCTGAGAAGCGTACTAAGCTTTACTGCAGAAAACCTATTTCTCTGTCTTAAGAGGACGTGCAAAAAATTGCATAATATGTGAAAATGTTTAAAATTCAAGGTGAGTCAGTCTGACAGCTGGTGACTTAATTTGCTTCAGTATTTATTGGCCTAGATTGGTCAAGTCAATAAGACAGTTTTTTCAGTTGACGTTTAATAAGGAGACGTAGTCGGCGACAATTTTAGGCAAGAATTTCGTGTGTCTGACATCGTAAAAGCGACGTCAAAGCAGTGTTGCTAGCACTCTCCCTTCATTTATCCCACGAAGCGTGGTAATTTTTCCCTTTTTTTCCCTTTTCACCGTACTCAAAATTCCTTTTAAAATCCCACGATTCTTTCTTACCTAAAAATCCAGTTTTTAAAAGTAAAGTTCGTATTACAAGGAAAGAAAATCACGATTAACTTTTAGTATAAAAATCACAGTTTGTAACACTATTACGATTATTTTTTGGTACTGGAAAATTTTGATAAGAGACGATTTATATGAGCAGTTTTTTATGCACATTCAGTGTGTTGATAATCATGGTGAAATGAAGGTGTTTTCATGAACTTTCAGCAAAAATTTAAAGTTTGAATGTTTTTTGTTAGATTCCTCAAAATCCTACGATTTGTTTTTTCCCTTTATCCCACGAAAGGCTGTTCGGGTATCGAAATTCCCACAAAAAGGGATAAATCCCACGATAAAACAACACTGCTTCAAAGACCAATCTATAGTTTTTGGAGTTCAGGGTTCATCTATTCCATCTATTCAACTAAATGCCTAGATTTTTGAATGTGCCCGAAAAATTGGTTGACAAAGAAGATGATTGTAATGACTACAAGCCCCAAAGTCTAATATTTGACGCAATCGATCTCCGTCGGTCCTGGGGATGGCGGTTTGCCGCTATGGTGTTTTTTGTGACGATCTCACAACCCCACTCAACCTAACCTAACCTAACCTAACCTATCTCCATCGGTCATCGAATTGGTTTGAGATTAATATCAGTTTCTTATATTCTCGTTCGCACGAAACACGTCTTTCACATTTAAATCTGTCAGTAGATCCAATAAGATCGAGGTTAGGTTCTGTTGGGATCTTTCTGAACAATAATTTATTCGACATAGGTAAACCAACAGACCTATACCAATTGACTCTCACTTTTCACTTTTGAATTGGCCTTGCATAAAATTGCATAAATTGATGATTCAGTTTACCACATTCCGACTTGTGTAACAAAAGTCGTGACCACATCGGACACGGTGTAAATAGCAACATTGAACCTCGCCATCCCCTTTTACATATTCAATGCCAAGGGTTGCAGTACTAATCGGCAGCAATTCGTAACATAGTCGAAAACACATTACGATTTACGCACAGGCTCAATGTGGCTATTCATCACGTGTGTTTCGTTTGGCCTGTAAACGCGTCTACACCTACGAACGCACATGTATATTAAGCTGTATCCTTGTCACCCGTATAACTATATTATATATAGACGGTGAGTTCGATGCATATCACCGAGACCGAGGGTTGTGTTTTGACGAAGTAATTCACATCCACAAGTGGTACATAAATTTAAATTTGCGTTCCGTGGTTGCAGAAGAAGGGATGAATTCAATCACTTAACTTGGGTTTAATTCAGTTGGGCCCTAACATTATTTTCATTTAATCGGACAATGGGAGTTTGATGAAGTTTTACGACGAGTAGGTACTCGCGTATATCCCGTCGGCAAAAGGACAAGTTTATAAAATTTACATAAACTTTTTGTTACACATTTTTAACTTACATTCGACACTAACAGTTTAAATATTTATTTCGAAAAGTCACTGTATTAGTCCGGAAAGTAACAAGTAATCCGCAAGCACTAAACCGTTTGAGTGAGTATTCGATATACGTTATGCCACGAACTGAACTTATTTTTTCCGTAATTACAAGTACCACCTTCTCTGGTAGTGGTTTAAATTCAAATGAATCCGTATCCGAACCGAATGGCACAAAACCGACACCGTCAACCGCCAAGCAACCATTGTGAGTTTTATATCTAAACCCGAGAACACATTTTAAATTCCACCCTCTCCCCATGAAGAAGGGTCGAGTAGTCGGTGCTTTTTGTTGTTTTGGCGCGTGTTTCAAAAAACGAAGTAAATCATATAGGTAGAGCAGCCATCAACCATCAGGAGCATCATCATCATCGCCATCACCATCACCATCACCATCAGCATCAGGAGCATATCTGAGGCAAGGCAACATATAGAAATCACCGAGCAACGCAACAGACAACATTGCATCAATCTGTGTTTTACTACTGTTGAACGTCCTCATGCAGATTCTTATATTCGGGTGTGGGGGATGAAAGGACGAATAGGAAAGAAGGCAAAAAAAAGTGTTGGTAAACCGACAGCAATTGTTCGCAGCTATTATACCACAGAGCTATAGCGGTATATATCTGGATTTTTTTTCCTCTTGTTTTTTAATTTTTCAATTGTTTGCTATACGAGGCGCAGGGATGGCTGGTGCGATGCTGGGAGGCGCGTTCGCTGCGCCTAACAGTGTTTGCGATATGGGAAACAGGAAATCTAAATATTTTCAATTAAACTAATCCAACCTAACAGCTAGTGCTGGGATAAGCTGGGAGCTGGCTGCGAATAGACTTCCCGGATTCGAGCACAGGATTTCGCCCTTAAGGCGCATAAGTATAGGAGCAGCAACCGTCCCTGTGCACAGCATAGAATATTCTTCGGATTGTAATAAATACCACTTCGTGGTGTACCAATTTTTTTCCATTCCCCGAATGATTTCAGAGACGGATGCTTTTCAGGCTTTGTTAAATACTTTTTTCCTGAATGTATGCACATCCTCATCAGTTCACACCGAGATTTGAGTTGCCCAGGGGACGGGCGTATTTGATGACTTTGCTGGTATACTCGTTTCACTAATGCTTTCTTTCGTTAAAGCTTTTGTCGTGTTTTTTTTTTATTTTTTTTTTTATTTACTCTCGTATAGTCTGCGTCCCGTTCCAGATTTTTTTTCAGAGGATTTTGAAATGAGACGATACTATCCGTGCGTGCGTCTGCCTATATCGGGGGAATGGGATAAAATCCTGCAGTCCCGCAATCAGCTAAGCAACGAGCAAGAACAAATAGAGCACGTTGCGGGAATTTCGCTTCACTAAAGTGAATACTCAAGCACTTCGTTGTGTGTCAACATTTTAAGTGTGATATACTTACGTACGCGAGTCCTTTGATTTATCACGGCGTCTGTCACTCACATCTCACATGTGATCCAGGGCGAGATAAACACGAGTAAATTAGAATACAGATTTGAATTGAATTTGGTTCCAAATTGAATTATTTTGCACATGGGTTTCAGTGCCGATTGCACTATATAAGGAGATAGGCACAGGACTCGTAATTTGTTATCCAATTCACGTGTGCGTGCGAGTATATTACTAAAATTTCAAGTGCACGTCCCCCTGGCTACATCATTGCGCCGACAATTGGTAACACAACGGCGGAGGGTGTGGGGGATGGTTTTTAGTGTCACTCCAGAGCGTTTTGCATGCTTTTATTTCCTTCTTCCATCCATGGTGTCATAGCTACCATGTGCGGGGTAAGTGTCTTCCGACTGTTGCCGGAGTTTATGGAATCTTTCGGTATAGGTATACCGGTGCCGAGAGAGTTTGCGATGAAATCTGCTTTATATTGTTTTCCTGTCGCATCATCGTGCAACGATGTGTCACATGTACGATACTCTGAATCTGATGCGCGGTTTTCCTCCGAGAGTTGGTCCTTGATGAAGTGTGGATGGTTGCAGGAGGAATGTCTCTATTTGTGGGTGGCGGGCGGTATTAGCATAATACTTTTATTGTTCGCCAGGCATAAGAGTGGGCGAAGAACGTTGGGGTTGTTGTTATTGTCCGGAGACTATATCTGATGATTGGTAAATGTTCACCACCGGCTCAGAACAGCTTAAATTTGGAAATCCTTTTTTTTTTTTAAGCCAGGCAACGAGTCTGTTGGTATGCTTGGTTTATTTTCAATTTAGTAGGACATAATCGTATTAACAGATTTTTGGACATATTTTGCGTGTTATTGTTGAAGTTGATAAATTGAATTGTTGTTTAATTTTGATGTGGGTTGAAGTGCTCGGAAGAGGCGATCCTTAAATGTTTTAAAGGCCTTCCGAGATGATTCTCACACCTCGTAGCAACAACAACGCACAGAGGTTGGTCTTCTCCTCCGTTCGAAATGCAAGTTCATTTCCTGACAGGGGAAACAGAAATGTCTTCCCAAGTGGAATTATATACGGAGAATTGACTGTGAGAATTCAAACGATTCAAACAAACAATCACTTCAAGGAATCTGGTGACGATTTAGTGGTGTAGTTCGAAATAGCTATCATTCCTACCAAAGTGACTGTGTCTACGAGTTGTTGTTAAGAGTTGTTCCCTTAAAAACAACAATTCGCAAACTGAAATTCAACATAATTTCCCAACAGAAATTGTCAGGATAAACCCCAAACAAGCGAGAATCGTTGTTAATCCTCGCTTCCCCACTCAGTGTATGTTGGGTATGCATCAGATGAAAGTTTGTGAATTAGGTATAGTTCTATTGTAATTCGTCGAAGCGAGATCCAAAGTTTGCCAAACACGCTTTACCAGATTTAACCATCTTTCAAATGACTTCTGTATTTTTGTACAGACGATAAGGTCATTATTCTTTTATAAAATTACTTGCGAACATTCTTCATTTGAAGATCTTGGTGATCTGATGTTAATTAGAAGTTTTCTGTTAGCCAAAGCCACACCAATTTTGAAATAGCGATGTTTCACTACTTCGCTCAGTAGAATTCTTCAAGAAAAATATCTCAAACATTTTCCGTGTTAGAGCTGACGTATACGTCGTGTTTTTATTGTTTTATTTGACAAGTTTTACGAAAGTTCGATGAAGCCATCTTTGCCTACAGAGAAGCGATCGCTTTGCACAGCAAAAATCATGAATTTATGAATATAAATGGCCGGCAGAGAGAGGCTTGAAGCACCACTGAACTGTTTGTTCGCCTTCTTTTAGGGAAGGGATGAAGTTATTACGACAACTGACCTTCTAAATTTTAGCGATGGCGCACCTTGAATTATCGGGCCTTTTAAGATCGGAGGTTGTTACTATTCGATGGAGCACTCAGACACAACTACTGGTCAACTGTACTGCCAAACAGACACCTTACATTTATGTACTTAGTTTTCCCGTCTTTCGTCCGGTTTTGGAACCATCCGTAAATATACGATGGCATTCTTTCCCTGATGGCTCAGAGTCTGGCCTAAGCCATTCCGTTGCCTGAGGAAAGCTGACGTAGTATTTTTGTCGCAGTAGGATTTCTGGAGGTAGAGGGCATATATCCATAAGACCGGGGTCAAAGGATAATTCTCGCACAAGTTCTTCAAAATTCCAATGCGTGTGGTACCAAAAGCCACATCCCTTTAACCGAGAGATGGTTTTCAGCGTCCACCCCATGATAAAAATATCAAGGGAGGGGAGGTTCATCATAGCGTCTAAAGCGGAGCCCGGTGTGCTGGGGAAGGCCCCTGTGCAGCCGAGACAAACCGTTCTTTGAAGTGTGGCAAAAGAGGCAGTAACACGTTTCCGTGCAAGCCTGTACCATACAACCGATGCGTATGAGAGGAGTGGTCTTACCATTGCCGTATTGATCTAAAGGACCCTCTTATAGGAGATAAGCCCCATGTCTTGCCAAAAGCGCCTTTACACTGGCAGAAAGTTGACAGCGCTTTATCGGTTTTCGATTCAACATGCTTGGACCAAAGAAGCTTTCTATCGAGGATTTTTTTTTTTTTAGGTTGCGTCATATTTTTTACAATTGTTATTATTACAATACAATACAATTTTACAATTAAACATTTTTTTTTTTCCTGCAAAGCCTAAGTGGCGTGTCTGCAGAAGATTGGATATTTTGTTGTTATCTTTGAGTTCTATTAGCATTTTTTATTAATAATAATTTTACTTTATTAAATTCCAGAAAAGATATTAAATTAACAAACATTAAGACTACAGGTACTGAAAAATTTGTATAAATTACAAGGCATTGACATTAAGATACATTTTTTTAATTTTTTTCAAAAAGACTGGTTTAGGTAGATCAAGAAAGTGTGTTGGCAATTCATTGAACATAGCTGGGACAGTTACTGCGTAGCGTCTACGTCCATACTCGTTCCAATATATCGGGACCATATATTTGTTTTGTTGTCGTCTTCTTGTATTTACTGTTTGTTGGGTCGGTGTTTTATACGTGCTGTCATCTTTAAATTTTGAGAATATCTGCAATCTATGCAGTTGATTGATTGATAGATACGATTTAGTGCTGTCACCTTGTTGTCGTTGCGTTCTCATCATCGTCTTCTGAATACTCCTGTGCAGCATATTGAGTTTTTGGAGCTGCGGCGCGTTTCCCCACGCCATAACACCATATCTCAAGTGCGACTCCACCAGGCCGAAGTAGCACTGCCGAAGAACTTCTGTTGGGCATCTACTGCTTAGATGAAATAGAGCGTAGGCGGATTGCCTAGGTTTTTTTGTCAACGTGGTTATATGATAGCTCCATTTGAAGTTATAGTCAACCGTAACTCCCAAATATCTGTATTTTGATACAGATGAAAAGTAGAGGACCCAGCTTTAACCCTTGCGGCACTCCATAGTTTGAAAACTTTTCTACGCTTACACTATTTTTGATTGTTACTCGAAATGTTCTATCTTTTAAATAACTTTTGAACCATAAAAGTAATGATCCTCTACGCCTACTTTTTCCAGCTGAATTAAAATGTTTTCATGGGATAAGGTATCGAAGGCTTTTTTAAAATCAATAAAAAGTGCAATTGTGTGATGTTTTTTCTCTTGATTTGTATTTATTTTATTTGCGAAGTCTACCAATAATCGATTTATACTTTTATTTGGCCTAAAACCATATTGGTTGCTTGCCAGAATATTATATTTCTCAAGATATTGGTATAGTCTTTTGGCAACAATATCTTCTATTATTTTGTCCGTTACCGAAAGTATTGATATCGGCCGATAATTTCCGATATCGTTTTTTATTCCTTCTTTATAAATAGGCCGCACAATTGATGTTTTAAGACCTTCAGGGACTGTTGACTGCTCAAAGCTCATTTTAACAAGTTTTGCTACTACTGGCGCCAAAATGTTCGCATTATTTTTCAGGTCTTTCGGCCGTATGGCATCTTCACCAGCCGATTTATTATCTTTCAGTGAGATGATAGTTTTAAAGATTTCGTCCGTACTGACTTCACCGAAAAACATTGAACGCTGGACATTGCTTGATGGACCGGAATAGGACTTGTTGTTACATACTCATGTACTATGTTTGTGATCTCGGTAACTAACTTGTCAGCAAACTGATCGGCTAAACCATCAAAGTTGTCTGTACAAAAGTTTTTTGCTAGGACATTATCCAAATTTACCACCTTTTTGCCAAGTATATTGTTTACAATTTTCCAAGTTTCCCTTGGATTGTTCTTTACATTTAAAAATTGTTCCATGAAATATTTTGATTTTTCATTGTATATTTGTTTATTTAGATTATTTCGATACCGTTTATATTCGTTTTTATATTCTTCGTTCCTGCGGTTGTTCTTATATCTGCGGTATAGTCGATCTCTCTCCAAACATGCATTTCGTAACTCGTTGGTAATCCAATTGTGCTCATTTGACCTTCTTTTTCTCGTTCTTATCTTAGTTGAGGATTTGACAATTTGATTGAAGTGAGATTTGAAATTTTCATAATATTCATTTACCTCAGTAAACTCATTTAATATTTCCCAATTGAATAGGTTGATTTTTCTCGATAGATCATAACTGCTGATATATTCCTCACTTTGGTTTCCCTCAACTTCACTCTTTTCGTTTGTATTAATAGCGCAATATATTGCGTAATGGTCCGAAAAGTTGAATTCGATAACTGCTGATTTTACTTCGGTGTATTTTGATCGAACCAGACAGTGATCTAAGTGTTTCTGTATCTCTTGATGCATCAACACGCGTTACTGACTTGATCGTATTAACAAGTCCTCTCGATGATATCATTGATAAGTAATTGTTTACTGTTGGATTATACATATCCTCAGTATTTATATTTATATCGCCAATAATTATAAGTGCTCGTTTTATATTAATCTTATCTATATTTTGACTTAATTCATTAATAAAATCATTTGCATTCAGTCTTGGCGGTCGGTATACTGCGAAAATGGTGGCATCAAATTTTCTTCTGTTGATATTTAGTGTAATACATTCGTAAGTTTCATAAACGTCATTCGTTCTTCCATACCCGATATCGTTTTTTAAATAAACCATTATACCTCCTCCTCCCCTTTTTATTCTATTGAAAGCTTCCTGCTGAAAACCATCAATAGTATAATACTTATTCTCCGCCTCCGTAATATTTATTTCGGACAATACAATAACATCGCTGTTATGTGAAAATTGATTAATATTTAACATAAAATTATTCCAGTTTGTTCTTAAAGAACGAATGTTTAAAAACAGAAACGAAAATCCATTCAGTTTTTCTAAATAATTTTCAATTTTCCCTTGCGTTTTTAAATTTTCGAAGTTTATTTGCAATATTTCATTTTCTTCTTCCTCTGTTTTTTCCATCATCTACGTACGTTATTTTTTGTTCTCTAGTGTATACGTATGGAAGTTGGGATTAAGCTTTTTTTTCTATGTCGAGAGCCGAATATATTTCCACTACTGCATCTCCATCCAGTGATGCCAACCCGAAACGAAGTTTTTATGCCTAAATTCGAAAATAATTATGCCTTTTTCCAAAAAATTATGCCTTTTTGGTAAAAAGGATACAAATTTCATATTTTCAAACGAACCTACAATGTGATGAAAATTTGTTAACAGAATGTAGGTTGATCGATAGGTAATTCAACTTTTTTTTATCTCTGTAATCCAAAGCTTGGGTTTCTTGAGTAAGTGAAGTAGAGAATTAGAATATAAGCATGACGCACAGTTGTTTATAAAAATTACATATGCCACTTTGATCAAAGACCGTACCAGATTTACCAAATTCAAATTGCATTTCTATGATTTGATGGTAAAAAACAATTCATAAAAAATTATGCCTTTTACCTAAAAATTATTCCTCAATGCCTCAAGCATTGGAATTATGCCTAAAAGGCATAATTATGCCTCAGTTGGCATCGCTGTCTCCATCGTTCTTTCTCGCGAGAATTTTGTTGTTCCTCATCCAAACGTATTTCCAATTAACGGTTTTCGCCTTTGTTTTGGTTAACCAGAGCAGCTTCTTGAAATGAGCAGTTAATTGGTTGTTTATGTATATATGTTGTTTTGCATAACAGCCGCTCATTACTCCCAGATATTTGACTTCATCGGAGATCGGAATAGCGACACCTTTTAACACAAGCTGACTCAAACCAGTGATCTTCCTCCTTCTCGTGAAGAGAACAACAGTCGTTTTAAGAAGATTCACTGAAAACCCATTTCTTGTGCGCCAGCCATCGACCAAGCCCAAGGATCTCTGAGCCCGAGAGCAGACAGTTTGTTCACCCCTGTCACGACGCATTTGCCACAATCCGCCTCTGGCTGGATTGCACATGCTATCAAAAGTCGCATTATCAAAAGCACCCTCAATGTCGACAAAAATGCCCAACGCGTATTCATTCCGATCAAGAGCATTTTCAATCCTACCAACAAGGTTCTGAAGCGCAGTTTCACAGGATTTTCCGCGCTAATAGGCATGTTGCATCTCTGAAAGAGGATGCGATCGAAACATTTTCGAATAATAAATGCAATAGAGGGATGTCAACCCTTAATTCTACCCGAAATTGTTGCCCAACCAAATGTGTTAAAGAAAATTATGCAGAGTTAAGGACTCTACACATGAGAGCGAGCGAACGAATTGTTGAAATGCGAAAAAAACACTTGATGCATTTATGAACAGACAATTGAACATTTTACTATTCCATGAGTAGGATAATTAATTATCCCACCAATATGTATTAAGAAAACAAGTTAATAGACAGTTTAAATAACGAAATTTGCTATTATAAAATATTCTGGCAAATTATTGTGACTTGTGAAAGAAGTGATAATGAAGAGATAATGCAAAAGCATATGTACTGTACATCCAAGCAAAAGTGTGAAAAGTACGTTAATTACCTTAATTAATTAATTAATTATTAATAATTATCGTATACTTAACATTAAAAATTAAATGAATGGTTAATCCGTTTCATTTGCATTTGAAATACCTATTTAAGCCCAAAAGAATTTCTTGAACCCAGATTTGCAGTGTTTTTTTATGCTGGGGAAGTCTATTCTCTATTTGTAGGTCTTTCCTGTCCAACTTTTGATTTGTCTAAAATTTTTAACTGATATGTAAAAAACGTATGTGTTATTGTATTCTCAAGGTAAATTGTCAATATTGACGTATAGTTTTTCTTATTTTACTCTTAACATCTTCAAAATTTGCGCGACAATGATATTGTGGTGAATCAGGCACTTAGGAATTGTGGTGAATCGGGAACTTATTCACCCTCTAAGTTCCACTTCCAATTGGAGACTGGAATCTGTCAAGTTAGCTAATTCTAGAACCTAGAACTCAGTAATTCTAGAACCATCTAGAGAAGAGTTGGAAATACTTCTGGAATATTCGCTGATAGGTGGCAGAGCGGATATAAAAGGGGCGCGTTGAGAACAGAGAAGTACAGTTGATTTTTAACCAGTGATTGGAAAAGTTCGAAAGAGTAATCGGTTGTGAGATAAATAAGTGTAAAGTAATACAGTGAATAAAGCGATTGGATTCAAACGCTTAAGAATTGATTTAAGTGATATTGTTTTGGTACTTAAGGCTAGTACGCTGCTCAAGTGAAATCCAGGTTTTCATACAAATTTTTCACCGCGAAATGTCAAAATGAACTTTCCACATGGAAATTTCACTTGGCAGTACGCAGCTCAAGTGAAAAATTGCGCTTCAAAAACTGAGCTGTAGGTGGCGATACTAAAATGTCTCCACAGCTATTTCACTTGGTTTTTATTGTCCGTCGCATTAAATTTTTGACGTTTCGGCGTGAAAAATGATTCGTAGGAGGACGGTTGAGAAATTAAATTCAATTTCAGATGTTTCTTAAAGAGAGTACTGCATTTTTCGAACTTCTTTTATCATTTTTGCATTGAATATAGTACCATAAAGTTAGGTGTACAAAAAGTTGGTGGCATGGAAGACCTTTTTGATGAGCAGGGTGCCTCAGTAAATTGTTATACAATGTTTTGCTGAAGATAACCATACAGATTTTTAATCGGCGGTCAGATCAATTACATGTTTATGGATACTAAAATGGCAATTAATTGTTTTAAGTGCTTTACAAAAAATGATTTGTTCGCAGCTCGCAGTTCCCTTTTGTAAAGGCGACACGGCGGCTGCTGCAATTGCGTTATAAAATTGAACACGATACTCTTTTTATGCATTTTTATTACTAATGAATGAATGAGAGTTACTTTAATTAATAGTAAATCCTTAAATATTATTGTGGCATTCGATTGGAAGCTCTCAGAGCACTTTTTATGTGCGTTTGGAACAAAAAAACAAAATCTTCGCGCTTTTTCTCAGACTTACCAATACAAGTGCGTTTCAGTTTGTTTTTTTCTCTACAGCAAAGAAAGTAATTGCATCGGGTGAATTTATTTGTGTAATTTATTTATGTATAAATATTTAGAAATCAGTTGGGACGCTAATTTAGAATGTTTGCATATAAAATTTAACCAATGAATGGAAAACGCTTTGAAAAGTGTTGAAGGCTACACATATTCCAATCGCACGAATGTCAACACAAAAAATGGCAAGTGATATTCTGATGTTCGATTAGCCACACTAAATCTAAAATCTGAGAGCGAATTTGAAGAAGCATACTCAAATACCACATAAGAAACTTTTGCAAATAAGAATACAGCAGTATTCGAATGTTCTACTACAATGAGGTTCAGTAATCACATCTATATAATTTCCGGATCTTTTAAAAGGTGCGGTATACTCTCTATGCACTTTTGATTCTTAAAATGTGTTACACTGGTCTTATGTACAAATCAGATATTATTGCCAAAATTAAACACTACTAGAACCTATGAACTACAATAAAACAAAGTTCGCAATTTCTTTCCTCCATCTGTTTTCATTTTAAGTAAAATAAGAGTCCAAAAAGTATGTTTATTTTATACTATAGCTATCCTAAAAATAAAACTTTTCAGCTCGGTCACCCTGCATTAATTTCTCCACGAAAATCTCCAAAAAAATATTTCACTTTCGATTTCACAGCATTTTTTGGAGAGCAGTGAAAATTTCACTTCACTTGAGCTAGCCTTTAGTAAGTGAATAATTAGAAATTGTGAATAAAGTGATTTTATTAGAAAAGTTGAACAGAATAGTGTTTTATCTTTTCGAATCTCAGCCTGAATGTAACAATATATTGAGTGAAAGTGAATGTGTGAATCTGTGAATCTCATGTGGTATTCGTTTGGGTTTGGGCTTCTTCAGATTCGCTCTCAGATTTCAGATTTCGTGTGGCTAATCGAACATAAAAACGTCACTTGCTCTTTTTTTGTGATAATATTCGTGGTACCTATTCGAATTTGTGTAGCCTTCAACACTTTTCAAAGCGTTTTCCATTCACTGGTTAAATTTTAAATTAAAACATTCGTAATTTGCGTCCCGATTGATTTTTAAATATTTATACATAAACAATTTACAAAAATAGATTCACCCGATGCAATGCCTTTGCTTAAGAACAAATTCACGAAAACCTAAACGCCCTCCACCAGTTGTCAAACTCAAACGCACTTGTAGTAGTAAATCTGAGAAAATATCTAGATTCGCAAAAGTGTTCTGAAATCTGAAAAAGATTGCTTTTTTTGTACCAAACGAACATAAAAACTGCTCTCTCTGAGAGCAAAAAAAGTGCTCTGAGAGCGCCCAATCGAATACCACATCAGACGCGTCAAATAAATGTCTGCCATAAAATAACTCCGAAAAGCAATTGCGTACTCACCTTTAACGATAACATCCGCCATGTTAAGTGCACCCTCGTATGACATTTGGAAAGTGAAACTTTCATTCGGACGTTCCACTGGAAATGTCAAATTTTCAATTTGACGTTTAATCAGCGACGCGTCTTTGCATCGTCGTTTCGTCGATTAATTTTGTTTTAACAATTTTCACGGAAATTTGCATTGAACATACAGATAATTTACTCGAAAACTATTTAAAAAAAAAAAAAAAAATGAACAGACGACGAGCTCACGATGATGATGATAGCTACGGTAAGCAACCCATTTCGAATTGAATTTCCCTTCAAAACAACTAACCTAAAAAAAAGAAGGAAATTTGTTCTAAAAACTTCTTTTCCGGAAAAACGACTGAGTTTTCTTCTGTTTCAGATCATCGCAATAGAAAACGTCGTCGTGTCTCGGAGAACCAGGAGATTGAAGACCGTCTCGAGTCGCTTATTTTGCGCGTTGGCGAACGAAGTACCTCTTCAGTGGAATCCAATCTCGAAGGACTGGTTTCCGTATTGGAAGCTGATTTGGGTACTTTCCGCTTAAAGATTCTTCGCATTCTCTCAGAATGTGCGGTGAAAATGCCAGAAAAGTGTACCATTTACACCACGCTGGTAGGCCTGTTGAACGCCAAGAATTACAAGTTCGGCGGCGAGTTCGTCGACCATATGGTCAAGACATTTAAGGACAGTTTGAAAGCTTGCCGGTGGGATGCAGCTCGATATTCGTTGAGGTTTCTGGCAGATTTGGTCAATTGCCACGTCATTTCGGCTTCAAGTTTGCTGCAACTTCTGGACATAATGATCGACGTGTCAAACGAAGACAGTGTGCCACAGGTTCGCAGAGATTGGTATGTCTTTGCAGTGCTCTCTACCCTCCCATGGGTCGGCAGAGATTTGTACGAGAAGAAAGAATCTTCTCTAGAGAGTCTGTTGTTGAGAATTGAGGTTTTCCTCAACAAGCGCACAAAGAAGCACCACAATGCGTTGCGTGTGTGGTCTGTGGATGCGCCACATCCCCAAGAGGAATACCTCGACTGCCTTTGGGCACAGATTCGGAAACTTCGCCAAGACAACTGGGCCGAGAAGCACATTCCGAGGCCTTATCTGGCATTTGATTCGGTACTCTGTGAGGCACTGCAGCATAACCTGCCGCAAATCGTGCCGCCACAACACCACGAGTCGTTTATCTACCCCATGCCGTGGGTAGTGTACCGCATGTTTGACTACACAGATTGTCCGGACGGACCCAATTTGCCTGGTGCCCATTCGATTGAGCGCTTCCTCATCGAAGAGCATCTGCATCATATTATTGAGACGCACAAGCTCGAGCGCAAGGATTGTGCAGCTCAGCTGCTAGCGTTCCCATACAAAAACAAAATACCCCTCGAATATTGCATCGTGGAAGTTATTTTCGCCGAGCTCTTTCACATGCCGACTCCCAGGTATTTGGACATCGTCTACGGGTCCATTCTGATCGAGCTGTGCAAGCTGCAACCAGCCACCCTGCCTCAGGTTTTGGCTCAGGCTACAGAAATTCTTTTCATGCGAATCGATTCCATGAACACTTCTTGTTTCGATCGGTTCGTCAACTGGTTCTCCTACCATTTGAGCAATTTTAAGTTTACCTGGTCGTGGGATGAGTGGGACAGCTGTTTGTTGTTGGATCCGGAACACCCCAGACCCAAATTCATACAGGAGGTGCTGCAGAAATGCTTGAGGTGAGTTCCGAAACAATTTAAACGAATACCGATTGATGTTTGTGTGTATCCCACAGGTTATCCTATCACCAGAGAATTACAGAAATGATGCCGGAGGCATATGCCCAGCTGATACCTATCGCTCCGCAGCCAAGCTATAAGTATTCCACCGAAGGAGCTGGTAAGTAAAAAGCACGCTATTTATTTATAATTTTATTTGGAGATACATTGATAACAAATGGGGCTTATGCCTATCATGCTTTGGTGGGTCCCTCGGCAGAACCTAGCATTTCGCTGGAAACCGTCGTTGAGGTTTCTATCGCCAGGGGAATTTCTTCAGAGTAATTTCCGACCTTCACGCTAATCGACTTGCTTACGGACTTCTGCGTGAGGACCTCGAAGTCAGCCGCATCCGCTTTACTCGGAGTAACCGTGATCACCTTCTCCTCTATATCTACCGGGCGTTCGCTGGTGGTCTGTTGCTTGGGCTTTCGTCTGGGCTTCCATTTCAACACCGGCTGCTCGGATATGGTGCGCGGTTTGTTGCGACTCTTGTGGAGCGATAGCTTACCTGCTTGCTTGAGAGGGCTCTCAGACGTTGACGTGGAGATGAAGTACTTACTCTTGGGCAGGAGAGTTTTTCGCGTCAATGAATATGACGGGGTTTGTGTTGGCTGCCGCGTGGTTGCCTCTGTTTCTTCGTCAACGTATGGAACTTGAGTGTCCTCGTGCTCTTCCGGTGGTGGTAGCTGCGCGCTAATTGAGTCTGGCTTTGGCGCAGTTTGCGACCGAGGTCGTTCGACTTGTTGATGTACCTCTTCCGCAGCGGGCTCTGAGTAACTCCTGGGAGTGTCTGTGTCCACATTTTCGTACAGTGGATCAGGTTCAGAGTACCGTATTTCATCGAACTGCTGTTCACTTTGTTTAAACGGCTTGTTGTCCACATGTTGGATGGTGCTCTCCTCTCTGGGGAACGAATGTATGTACAATGGGATCTGTTGCATGTAGAAGAGCGCGGGCGGGGGTGGCTCTGTCGTAGTAGTCGTCGCAGATGTAGGGAGTACGTTTTTCGCGAATGGGGGCAACAGCTGCTCGGCGTTTGGTCCCTCTATGACTTGGATTGCGTTCGGATATATGTGCTGAGACGTTTCTGCGTCTTTCATGAAGTAATGGTGATGAAAGTGGTGCGTGACGACCGTCTTGGGCTCCTCTGGCGTCTCGTAAACCTCGGGCTTTGTAAATTTGACACGGTAGTTGGGCCTATAGGTCGTTGGAAAGACAGGCCGCGTGTTGGTAAGGTAGCCAACTTTGGATGAAGCCTTCGGGACCTCCTTAAAGTACTCACCAATGTTCAGTGCGGGTAGGTGGGCCAGAAGAGCATTGTCCCTTTGCGGATTTTCATTTATTATCCTGGCTTGTCTTTCGTTCGAAAAGTTCTCAATGCTGTCCGATCGTCGTGTCAGTGCGTTGAAACTGTCCGGATAATCGTCGTCTTTCATAATGAACGACTTAAAATACTGCTCGTTGTGCGTGTGCGTGTGCTTTTGCTCTATCACACCGCCACTGTCCAGAGGTGTCACGCTGAATTTCATTTCGTATCGAAAGCCCCTTTCCGCATCCCGATGACGTATTTTCTGCACCCGCCACAGCGCCAAAACGTCGTCCGCACATCGCTGCTCACAGATGCCTTCTATGAAGCGGTAGCCATTATTTTTCTCTAGCCGACCCCGTGCCATGGTGATTATGTCCCCGAACCTGGGATACTCCTCGTGCATGGGAACATACTTGGATTGCATAAACTTTGTGTATTCCTTGATGTCACTTCGCGGTAGTATTTTTTATTAGCGGTGTGTTTTTATGAACGTATGGGGGGGAGGGACTTACCTTAAATTTGAGCTCCTTCCACCATCCGCAAAGAGGGTCAGAAACGTGACGTGTTTGAGGGTTTGCTCCCATGGTACCAGTTCGTTTGTCTCATTAGTGCGGGGATTGTAGAACAGAGTCCTCCCAAAGACGCGCACATCCTCCCTCGGCGTGAGCAGCAGGTCTCTTTCGATTGCCGCTTGGCAAAGCTGCAGCTGCAATGAGAGTGGTAAATAAATTTGCATCAGTCTCACTGCAATTTTTTTTTTTTCGTTACCAATGCAACAGCAAATAGAAACTTTTTGTGATACATTCCGCCTGGTTGAGTGTATTCCACAACGCACACGAGACGACTGAATAACACGCAAAGTTTTCCACATTGTTGCGTTAAAATTTCGCAAGTAATCGTCTCCCTTTCAGCTACTTCGTATGGTGGGTGCTTTGCTTCAATTAATAGTGTTTCAAGCGAGTGTGTCTTGGAGCACTTTCGGCTTCGATGAAGTTCACGAGTCATTCAGAAGGGGAGGCTTCGATAGATCGACAGAACTTCTTCGGCTAGGCCGAGCGTAACGTCAATAACACCCCGCCTCGAATTGATTTCATTAACAGCCGCAATAGAAACACCAGTGGAAATTAGTTATGTAATTCGTGTCTCCATCCGAACAGAAAGTAGGAAAGGCTTTCTTAAGTTACCCCGTTTTCGCATCGTTGGGCAAGGCACTTGATGGTGTTCCACTAGAGTGAAAACTGACAAGTGCCATGTAATGTTATCTGTTGTTAATTTGGCAAAACCAGTAGGCGGTTATAATTGTCACACTGCTTATGTCATGTTTTTCCATAGCTGCACTGCCAGGCACGACAACGGCCCATCAACTAGTCGTGGCTATACGACAGAAGTGCACCCCCGAAGAGGTCATCAACGTGCTGAAGGAGCTACCGAATTCCGGTGAAAATGGTGACAACGAGATGTCGGAGAGTTCATTCAATCCGCTAAAGATCGATGTGTTCGTGCAGACACTTTTGAATTTGGGATCCAAGTCGTTCTCGCACAGCTTCGCTGCAATATCAAAGTTCCACTTGGTGTTCAAGGTGAGTTTCGCTAAAACACACCGAGTGCTGCATGCTAATTTGTAATTTACAGGCGCTGGCTGAGTCGGAAGAAGCGCAAATATGCATTCTCCACAACGTCTTCGAGCTGTGGAAGAACCACCAGCAGATGATGGTGGTCATAATCGATAAATTGTTAAAGACGCAGGTCGTTGAGTGCTCAGCCGTAGCCACTTGGATATTTTCCAAAGAAATGACCAGCGAATTCACGAAGATGTACCTCTGGGAGATCCTTCACCTAACAATAAAGAAGATGAACAAACACGTGATCAAGCTAAGTAAGTATGAACGGAGTGACTGTCATCGGATGAGAGCTAATGCAATGCCATTAACTTTCTAGGCTCGGAATTGGGCGATGCGAAAGAGAAACTAGCAAAAGCGGACTCGTCTTCAAGCGAATCGGAAGAGGAAGGCGGTGCTCAGAAGCGTAAAAAGCCGCAAAACAATGCAGACAAACCTTCGGAAGAGGTGAGTGGAAGAGACAGTTCGTGTTTGAACTTCTAGGCTAGGTTGCGCTATGCATCGCTGGCTATTGTTAGGTAATCCAATTATGCCCAGTTGCACAATTAAATGTATTACCATTGGCGCGATGATTAATAGCACATAAATATTCAATGTCAGGTCCGATTTGATTGAGTTTTGTCTTTTCTTTGTTTCCCCAGATGGTCGAGAGAATGGAGGAGAAACTAGAAGCAGCCAATGTTGACCAAAAGCGCTTGTTTCTGATCGTATTTCAACGATTCATCATGATACTGTCGGAGCACTTGGTGCGATCCGACACAGATGGTCGCGATCCGGACACAGATTGGTATCGTTGGACAATTGGACGGCTGCAGCAAGTGTTTTTGATGGTAGCGAGGAGCCGATACAGTTTATGTGATGGTCGCTGTATGTTTTGTTGTTTTTTTCTTTCAGCACCACGAGCAAGTTCAGAAATACAGCAGTACTTTGGAAACGCTTTTGTTCACTTCGGATCTGGACACGCATATTCTAGATGTGTTCCATCAATTCACTGCATTAAGAGCATAGACACTTAAGTCGCGTGTGTTCCGTTTTCACCGTCTGTTTACATTTTTATTTTCTTCTTTTTGTTTTTGTTATGCAAAGCGTTACATTAGTTGTATGATCTTTTAAAAGAAAACTACTAAAGTCTCATGAAATTGTGTGCGTGTGCGATGGAAAGTTGGTGGCGAATTGAAATGAAAGGATGGTATGTATCTCCACCCGTACGATGTATAATTTTATCGGAGGTGTTCAATATCAAAAGTATAAAACGTTTTAAAACAAGCCCATTTGTGTTTTATTGGTTCCTGCGAATGTGTAGCAGAGATTCATGCATGAGAGCAATGTTGGAGCCCTGACTGAAGTGGTCTTTGCTCTAAATAAGTAACTCAACTTTGGGGACCGAGACAATACCATTGTCTTTGTTTGAGGACCCCGATTTAGCCATATTTCTTGTGTTGTTGTGTAAGTTTTGGTACTGGAATTCAGTGTGCCTTCGAGAAGGTACCTACTTGGATTTCTTGGGATCAATAGTATGTAATAGTAATAGGGGAGCTGTGACTAATGTCTTCTTCAAGATCTTCATTTTGAGTAGATCAGTAATTTGTTCTCATATCTGTCGGATGTAGTTGCATTTGTAGGCGCACTGTTAGATTTAAGAGTGCTGCCATCAGCCAACCTCCAAACATTTATTATACGTCGACCATAACCAATCATCTTGAAATTTACATAATTAATTTTCGGTCGATTTGGTTCAAACATGACTTGGCCCGTTTGCTGATACCTACTCATAGCGTTTTAAGTTCTACTCAAATACCCACTACTACTCCTTTTATGTCATAAACTGTCACATAAAATCTTAAGCGGAACTTCAATCGCTATGAGTAGTATCTGCGAACGGGCCTAAAATTTCGAGCTAAAATCGCAACTCCTGTTTTTTAAAAATCTGGTACCTATTCATTTCAAATTCATTCATTAGAATTTCCCACTAACAGAATGAAATTATTTCAGGGAAAAAATTGTGTAAATTTAATATGGCGTCGATGGAAGCAAAGTAAGTTAATAAACTCTTGGAATGTGCAATGCAAATGCAACAACTGTTCATGCATCGATGGAATTTTAGAATGGAAATATCTATTCATCAATGAGCATCAATGGAAATTATATATTTGGTAAGCAGTGTCTTTTAATTGCATTTGTAAATTAACCAAGAAATGCATTGCATATCAATAATTATTGTAATCGAAGATTTTCATTTGAAATATTGTGAATTTATTGTTCTTTGGGTGCATGTCTATCGTCAGCGGGATTGCATTGCTAAATTGCATGCGTGGTGCTGTCATCAGCAGGTACAATAGAAGCTTATTAGAACTCTATAGTCTGTTTACTCGAGATGATATTGACATAAGCGTTTGGGAATGGTACCTACCTACATACATACGTGCAGCTTGCTTTCAATTGCAACAGTAGTTTCAACCCGAGACCAACCATGTCTTACTAGTCTCTGTTTTCAACAAATCCGACATCTTTCAAAATTTAAATCCATTTTTTTTTAAAACGGTTTTAAAAATTTTCAGTTTGAACGGAAGTTCTAAAACATTATTGATTCGGCCGATATGACGTCAACTAAAATGGTGGCGATTCGATTGCAGTCACACCTTTATTGTGCTAAATTGTTTATGGATATGAATTTATATGTGCTAAAACTCGTAGTTTGATTTTGTGAATGTGTAACGGTGGGTGGTACGAAATTAAATGTCAGATTTCTTCACTAGATTTTCTTTACGTGGTGGAACCGGAAATTATTCAAGTGAATTCATAATGGCCGCGATTTTGTATCCAATTTGTAAAATGCCATTGGGTATCGTTGAAGTGTCCAGCAGGTGTCCAGGTTATAAAAAGAAAAACACTGATTAAAGTGTGAACGAAGAGTTCCTGTTGCCTATTGCTGTAGTATTTAACACTGACAGAATGAATGCATTTCCGGAAGAAAATTGTGTAGACAAAAATGGCGTCGATGGAAGCAAAATAAGTTAATAAACCTTTGGAATGTGCAAATGCAGCAACTGTTAATGTATCAGTGGGTGGTTAGAATCTGTTTGAAATCTTCAGCTTTATTCCATTTTAAGCTCAATCATGAGCATCGATGGAAATTATATATTTGGTAAGCAATTTCTTTTAATAGCATTTGTAAATTAACCTAAAAATGCATTGCCTACCAATTGTTGCTATCGAAGCACTGGGGCTTTCATTTGAATTATTATTATTTGGTTGCATGTCTATCGTCATTGCATTGCTAAGTTGTATGCGAATGTGTATTCGATTTGTAAATCGTCAGTTATAAAAAAAAAAAAACTGTGGACAAAGTGTGAGCAAAAAGTCTAATGGCGTTTTCGATTGAAGAAACGAATTTACCTTTCTATGAAAAGAGCAAATCCAGAAATGCTCTTTCGGTGTTTTTACTATTTTTCATTGAAAAAAGTGTCAATTCTTAACACGACAGAAGTGTCCGGGATATTTTTAAAGAATTGCCCTGAGCTCACCAACACACACAAAAAAAAGTAGGATTGAAATGTTTGTTGTGTTATTGGAAAAAAATGACCAGCCCCTTTCCAGTTCTTTTGACCGACATATGTGTTGGCCTCAATGTTAAGCCAAGGAAACTTCCGATTGGGCAGATTTTCCTGCTTTGCAGTGCGTTTGCTTTTCAAAGTTTGCATTTATGAAATCAAGAGATATTCGATTCAGACCACTATTGTCGGGTCTCTTTTCGTCTCTCTTCCACTATAAATCTTACCCAGAGAGACTCTCTGAATCTCTCCAGAGTTCTTCACTGGGCTCAATTCCTAGTGTTAACGCTAGCATCTGTTTATGGGAGATCTGTTTTATCGACTAAGTCTCGACCCAATGATGTCCCAAGATCCTCATTTTTCTTGTTGGCAAGTAAAAACACAACAATGTGAAAAATTGTTTTTCAAGTGCCGCTGATGGAGGACTTCTCTAGTTAGAAGGAGAGCTCACAGCTCACCCAAAATTTGATGTGCAATTGTAGGCAGCCAGCAATGGTTCCTGCCGACTGAAGGCTCGGTTTGCACTTATTCGGTCCCTTTCGATACGGCACGTATTCGGTTCGTTTTCGGTTATCGTGGATCTCTTCACGGATTCATATCAGTCTGTTGCCTATAGGACATTGTCACTACTTTTTGTGACCAAATTAAATTTAAAGACAGATTTTAAGCTTTTTGTTTTACTTTATTAATAATACTTTTTAGTCGTGCGTGCATACGCTTAAAATTACAGTCTTCATCCTCCTCTTGTTCTTTTCTTTTCTTTTTTTTTCGGTTTGTTCGAAAAAATATATAGAAAATGGTTCGAAGTTAATGGCAGCAGCCAGACTGAGAAGCTGAGTGTTCGTGTAAATGGATGCATTCAAGTATATTTATGACATTCTCCCCCTCGGTACATTGATCTTGTGCTTTGTTGAAATGTACCTAATTGACATCCAGCTTAGCTAGTTTAACAGCTGGTCTCTCATAAATGCCGTCCATAGTTTTAACCGTAGCGCTTCTGACTTGACCATCCTTTGACATGTTTACTTTCACTATCTTTCCTTTTGGCCAACGATTCCGTGGACATCTCTCGTCGATGATCAAAACAATATGGCCGTTTTTCAGAGGTGTAACTAATTGGTTCCATTTTTCCATCTTTGTCAACGTCGGCAAATACTCCCTTATCCATCGTTTCCAGTAATGTTTAGCATACAGCTGAGACATTAATGAGTTTTTTTTTATAAAGTTTGCTGTCCGCTTCAACATATTCAATGGGCGTTGGTTAAGATTCTCCTGCTAGTTGCCGCAAAAAATGATTAGGTGTTAATGCTTCGAATTCCTCGCTGTCAAATGGTAGGTATTTTAAAGGTCTCGAGTTGATCATATCCTCGGCCTCCATCAAATAACTTTGAAATAGCCCATCGTTCGGTTTATAGGTGGTAATGTCACTTACAGCATACAAAACAATCTTTACCGATTTAACTAAACGTTCGACGCACCCGTTCATATGAGACGACCCAGGCGGATGAAAATACCACTCGGAATTTGATCTTACAAATTAAGCAGCTATAGAACGCGAATCAATTTGTTTTAAACTTTCCTTTAAAGACTTTTCTGCCCCAAAGAAATTTGTACCTCGATCGCTAAACATTTTCTGTACAGGTCCTCTACGGCTTAAGAAATTTCGATAGCATAAAATAAAGGAGTCGGTGCTGCAACTGTACGCAATCTCTATGTGAACGGCGCGTACTACTAGGCACGTGAATAAACAAATCCATCTTTTTTCTGTCTTACGTCCATTAACTACTTCGAATGGGCCCCCATAATCCACCGCCGTATATGTAAAGGGGGGTGTGTACGGCGTGATACGTGCAGCTGGTAATTCTGCCATTTCTGGGTTTGCTGCTTTGGCTCTTAGTATTTGCAAAGGTTGCAGTTACTTCGGATGCGCTTCAAGAGTTGTCGAAGTCTAGGAATATAAAACTTTTTCCTGACTTCATTGACCACCGTTTCATGATTTATATGACGAAACCGTTCTTGATAATCGCGCACCAATAACATTGTACCGCGATGATGCTGTGACAGAACTATAGGTCTTCTTGTTGCTATGCTGACGCAGTTCTTTTTGTCGGTCCTGCTCATTGATCAAAGTACTCCATCTACATCCATATAAGGTTTTAACAAATAAATATAATTTTTACCTTGCATTGGTACATCAATAGCAGATGAATTGTCGTATTGTTTACTAAAGCACTTGATTTCATTTTCATATTCATCACTCTGGATTAATTTAAATAAGCAGATCTCAGCAGCCTTATACTCACGTGACAGAAGGAAATTCGTGTTTTTAAATAATTCTATTTGTTTTTTTGTTCAGAATCATGTTGATAAATTTATATACGAAAGCTATCACTCGTACCAGTTTGAACCAACTGGCGAAATGTTCTAAAAACTATCACCGGTTCGCGAATTTGATGAACTGCCTCAATGACTTCAGGATCCTGGTTCCTTTGCAGTGAAATATCTTCCGGCCAATCAACTTCATCAGCATACAGGAAATTTGGTGCTTTAAACCAACGATCGTCCATTTTGAGTGAAGGCCCCTTTTTCCATTTATTAGCATCGTCAGTTGCATTCAGGTCTGAAGGTACATATCTCCAATTACTAATGTTGCTAGTTTCTTGTATTTCAGCAATTCTGAAGGCGACAAACTGTCCTTTGGTTTCCTTTGCGTCTGATCTCAACCATCTGAGAACAGTTACCGAATCGGACCAGTAGACAATTTTGGCTACAGGATTGGTCAATGATCGCCGAATAGTTTGTGCGAATCTGGCTCCAATCAACGCAGCAATAAGCTCCAATCTTGGAATCGATGTAAGTTTTTTTTTTTTTGTTTTGTTTTGTTTGGGGGTTCGCTGGAAGGAAAAATCCGCGAAAGACATTGCAGAGCAAGTACGCGAGGGATGCTTCTGCAATAGTGAGGGACTCGAACAACCTCTAAAAAACCTCCCGGGAGGGACTGACTTTCGTCATCCCGAATGGGATTGCACCTAGTCGTTCGACTAATTGCGGCAATTTATTTTTAAAATATTTGTAAAAATCAGAAGAAGAATCCGCCGTTTGTCGAATTTCGAAACTTTTTTGTTTGAAGATATTACCTAATCTCTTGGCCTTGGCTAACTCTTATAGATCAAGGGGTTTTACCCGCCTCAATCTTCTGATTACATTGTCAGTATTTAATAGTTCTGTAAGTTCAACGTTAACGTGGTTAAGAAGCCTACTTCTGTGCCTTTGGGCAACCTTTTTAACTTCATCTTCAACCATTTCAATATTTAGATCTCTATGTGGATCAGCGTTGCGTATGTACCAAGGTGCATTAACTATGTTCCTTAGTACTTTGTTTTGGAAGACTTGAATTTTTTATAAATTTGATTGGCATGTGCATGCCCACAATTGGAGCCCGTAGGTCCATACTGGTTTCAAGACTTACTTATATAGCAGTAATTTATTGTAGTTTGACAGGGATGAATATCTCCCAATAAGCCAATACATTTTACTGTATCGCATGTTCAGTTCATCTCTCTTTTTCTTAACATGCGCTTTCCAGCGCAGTTTAGCGTCTAGGGTCATGCCCAGATATTTAGCTGTATTTGAGTATTCCACTTCATTGTTATTAATGAATACTGGAATGTGTTATGTGTGGTACGTTTTTATACGTAAAATTAGGTCATTCAATCTAATCTGCCTAGGGTTGATTCGATACCAGGTCAGTACTGATATCAGTACTATTTTCAGTACTTGCAACAGGGTATCGATACCCATGGAGTATCGAATAAAAAGTATCGATACCTACTCGTATCGAAACAAATGAGTCCTTCTTACTTTTTTCAACAACAATCAAAAACAACAACAACTATGTGATGAATGTTATGTGGTCTGGTGGCTGGATCACTTCATACTTAAACGAGGGGAATTAAACAACACAAATATTTGTAGTATATTTGTTATTCAGATAATAATTAAAATCAATGTATATAAAAAAAAATCATTTTTAGGAATTTCGTTCAAAAATATCAGCTATTCCAAATGTTTGCCGCTTAGCCGATTTCTGCTCTTGGAGATGATTGTCCCTACTTTGGAAAAAAGTCGAGCACCAAATATGCAAATTCCTTATGAGTATTTTGGATGGGTTTGAAAGAGATAGAGTGTGAACTATAAATGGGATTGAGAGTGATAGAGTACTGTATTGAAATGAAAATGATTTCAGGTGTATATATTGGTGTTTTGGTTATGCATAAATGAATGAGAATGAGAAAACAAGCTACTGTACTAATTCGCACGTTAACGTGGTGTACCGTGTACAGCATGTACATTGTAGCAATACAGAAACACACTCATACAGATAAAGGGCAAGCGTATTTTCGCATAAAGAGTAAAAATAATAATTTTGATTCGATACGAGTACTTTCATTCGATACCTACTTGAATCGAATCAGAAAGGTATCGATACCAATTGTACTTGTATCGAATCCAAAAGTATCGAGTATGTACTCGTATTTACTTGGATCGAATCAACCCTAAATCTGCCACTTTTTGGCCCATTCTGAAATACCGTTTATAGCCATTTGGAGCTTTTCTGTTGCAATTTCGACAGTTGCTCCAACAGCAAGCACAGCAGTGTCATCTGCAAAAGTTGCTATAGTAGTTTCTTCACTTTCAGGTAGATCGCTAGTAAACAGAAGGTATAGCACAGGACCTAGCACACTACCTTGTGGTACACCAGTACTCTGTCTCTTGTTTAATTCTGAAGAATCGATCTGTTATAATATATGACTCCAGAATTGTCGAATACTGCTCCGGAAGTTGCCTTTGTAATTTATGGATCAGTCCCTTATGCCAGACTGTGCTATATCAAGAAATATTGTAGAGCACACATTTTTCTCTTCGAATGCTTTTTCGATCTTATCTGTGATTCTATGCACTTGATCAATTGTAGAGTGCTTGTTTCTAAACCCAAATTGATGAATTGGAACTAGCAATTTTTCATCAATTATTTTTTGCAGACGTTTTGCCAGCATTTTTTCGAATAGCTTGGACAACATTGGTAGTATCGATATTGGGCGATATGAGGTTACTTCGCTAGGTGGTTTACTTGGTTTTGGTATCATTATTACCTCCGCGACCTTCCACATGCTTGGCACATATCTCAACTTAAATGCAGCATTTATAATATGCGCTAGCTTTTTTAAACCTTTTCGAGGAAATTGTCTTAAAATTTCCCCTGTGATTAAATCGAAACCTGGGACTTTTTTTTTATGTTTATGCCCTCTTTGATTTCTTTGGCAAGTTCTTTAGCTGTTAACGGCCTAATAGGTCTGTCTTCTTCGCACCTTTCTTCGTTTTCTTGATAATCTTTATCTTCATAAGGTTTGAAGACGTTTTCAAGGTACTCTGGAAAAGTATTTGCTTTTTCTTGACTGCTTTTTGCCCAGTTACCTTCTCTGGTTTTTACTGGCGGAATGTGAGCTATTGGCCTGTTCATTTTCTTTGTTGCCTTCCAGAGCGAGTAGTCGGTACTAGCATCATTTGTTAGACTGGTAAGATATGTTTTTAAAGACTCGTTATTAAATTCTCTTATAGATTTTCTGAGCTTATTATTTAAGTTGTTCAGTCATTCAGTGTGGTTTTATCGCTTGGCGCCCTTGTCTGTTGCCAACGTTTTCTAGCTTTCCTCTTTTCTGTAATAATTTCACATATTTCACGAGGATAAGAGTTTTGTTTAATCTTCTTTGTTCTTTTGGGAGTTGCAGCCCATGCAGCTTTTTGTATATCCAGTGTAAATATTTGCACTGCTTCTTCTAGTTGACCTTCCGTTTGAATAGCTGATGATAGTTGGATACATTCTTCCATCTTCTGCCTGAAGTGGTTCCAATCAGTCAGACTATTAGGGCTATTTTCATTTATTATTATTCTATCGCCAAGTGTAAGAAGTATTGAGGAATGATCTGATTGAAGATCAGGACCTTCTTCTATATTTATTTTATTTGAAGATATATTTTTGGATAAAAAGAAGTCGACAAGATCTGGGGTTTTATTCCTATCTGTAGGCCAGTAGGTAGGTTTCCCCGTTGAGTGATATTTGGCGCCGACTTCTTTAATAGTTTCATATAATTCTCTGCCTCTAGTATTTGTTAATCTAGATCCCCAATATTTATTCTTGGCATTAAAATCCCCTCCCGCGATTAATCTATTGTGAAATATGAAAAGACTTTTAAAATCATTTTTCTTTAGTCTATAGCTAGGAGAGCAGTATACTGCTGCAACACATATTTGTCCACTGATCGTTTTTATTTACTTACTTTAGGTGGCGCTACAGTCCGGGGTGGATCTGGGCCTCAACCCTCTACGCCTCTCCAGTTAGTGCGATCTTTGTTTTTATACTTATGGAAATTCCTTGGATAGCGCATGATTGGAACTTTGCTTCTATATGGTGTTCAATCGTATTCTTTATTAACACTGCAGCTCCACCTTTTGCACAATTGTGAGGATGTGGGGAGTGATATAATTCATATCCCTGCAGTTTAAAGTCAGTAGTAAATTTGAAGTGTGTCTCAGAAATAAGACATATATCTGTCTGTTAAGGGTTGTCTGCTTTGTGTTTTACAGCTTTCTCTGCTGGTATTCCAGTTGATTTTGATGCTGCCTGAGCATACGTCATTTTGGGACCTGTTGGCTTTTGTCTTGGGTCTTTTTTGATGATCACTTGGTCTTCGGTTTTTTCTTTTTGTGGGCTCCTTCTGACGTTTTAAGAGGTTTCTTTTGTTTTTTATCTTTTGCAAGTTGTATTTCTTTTGCAACTGAACATCCTCTATAGTTAGCAGGATGGTTTTAATTGCAGTTTGCACATTTAGGGTGCTCAACTTTTTCCTTCATGCATTCTTTAGTGGGGTGACCAGAGGTGGTGACTTCCTGCACACTTTACACATCTTGGGTTTGAGCTGCAATATTTATGCGTATGCCCATACCTTTGACAAATTTTGCATTGGGGCACTAATTTCGATTTTCTTAAGGTATGAATTTGAACTTTCATCCCAAGTATGTTCTTGATGCTTGAAACTGAGTATAAAACTTGGAAGCGGTACTTTGCTTTTATACTTAAGCATATTTATGACATCCAATATTTTCACATCTCTGTCGATTAACTCTTTTTTTATGCTTTCGGGTGAACATGAGTAATGCAATTTTTTCACTACAACCTTTAATGGTCTGGTTTGCTTATTCTCATACGAATACCATTGCATTTTTTTTCTGGTTCAGAATTTTAGTGAGGTTTCTGTATCCCTCTTCTGCAACCACATTCATTTTAATGTCGTTTTTGTTAATTAGAGCTGTACTAGCTTTAATTTTATTTTCCTCCAGTATTTTGGCCAGGCTTTCATACTTATTAACCTGCAGTGCAATAATTGGCGGAGGCTTGGTTGAGTTTAGTATTTTGTTTTCTTTATTTGAAGCATACACTGTGATTGTGCTGCTTTCTTTTGCGGATGAGATTTTTGGGGATATACTCATCTTGCGTTTTTTATTTTTATTCCCCGTGTGACGCTGTCCTTCTGTCTCTTTTTTAAGTCCTTTATCATCTGTTGAGAACTCGGCAGGTTGGACATTCACTTTTTTGGTTGTTGAATTCTTCCTTCAACAATTGCAACTCTTTCTTGAGGTTATTTATTTCCTTAAGCAGTGTCTCATTGAGTTGCTTATACCCATCTCTTTCTTCACAGGCTTCTAAATATTTAGCCCTCAGTATTTTACTACTTTCTTCTTTTTTAGATGGGGGTGTTCTCTCTACCCTTCTACTTCTCCCAAACGTGTCGTTGCTTAGCAATAAATTGCCCCCCCCCCCCCCCCCCAGAATCCATGGAACCGACCTCCGAAGAGACTGGATTTACCAGTGTAACTGGCATACCACCTGGGGTATTACTATCTTTTGTTTTATTCATTGCATTTCCATATGCATTTTAACTTTTGTGAAAAGTTTAAACTGTTGGATGCACAGCCGCTCCTAACATGGAGAACAGACGCTGACCAGGGAGCCGCCCAATATGGGTCAGACGCTTCTGGGTTTTAATGACTAGGGTCCGCGGGTCGTTAAGCCCGTTACCTCTCTCTCTCTCTTCAGAGAAGAAGAGAAGTACCCTTGCGGATGTAAGTTGAATAGGTGCAACCTTTGTTTTGGAACCTGACAACGAACATGATATGATTTCCTCGAATATGCAACTTACTCGCATCCACAAAAATATGAAGCTGTACTTCGCACTCTTTCCATATTGATGATTTCGTTGAGTAGCATCTCGGAATGTATATGCTATTTACTTCATAAAGTTCTTTGAGCCATATTAACCACTGTCCATATTGGTCATCCTCAATCTCTTCGTCCCAGCTATGCAGAGAGTTCACAAATGCATGAATTGGCCTCAATGTTAAGCCAAGGAAACTTCCGATTCGGCAGCTTTTCCTGCTTTGCAGTGCGTTTGCTTTACAAAGTTTGCATTTATGAAATCAAGAGATATTCGATTCAGACCACTATTGTCGGGTCTATTTTCGTCTCTTTTCCACTATAAATCTTACCCAGAGAGACTCTCTGGATCTCTCCAGAGTTCTTCACTGGGCTCAATTCCTATAGTGTTAACGCTAGCATCTGTTTATGGGAAATCTGTTTTATCGACTAAGTCTCGACCCAATGATGTCCCAAGATCCTCATTCTTCTTGTTGGCAAGTAAAAACACAACAATGTGAAAAATTGTTTTCATGTGCCGCTGATGGAGGACTTCTCTAGTTGAGCATGACTCACAGTTTTGAAAATTAGTGAAGCGACTTTGACCAAAGTACCAGATTTACAAAATTTATTTGTATTAATTGATTTTAAAAACATCTCACAAAAATGTATGCCTTTTTTCTAAAAATTTTTCCTCAATGCCTCAAGCATCGAAATTATGCCTTGGTTGGCATCACTGGGGCCCACAGCCAGTACCGACTACCGACTTCAACCAAATAATGTCGTTTTCCATTGGGAATTTCAGATTTTGCTCTGAGAATTCAGATTTTTCGTGCCCAATGGAACATAAAACGAGATTTTTCTTCCTTTGCATCTGTGGTGGTGCGTGTTTTAAAAGTCTTACTTACTTACTTAGGTGGCGCTACAGTCCGGGGTGGACCTGGGCCTCAACCAATACGCCTCTCCAGTTAGCGCGATCTTTGGCTAACTGCCTCCAGTTGCGCACTCCAAGTTGGTTGATGTCCCCTTCCACTTGCGCGCGCCACCTAAGGCGAGGTCTTCCTCTACTGCGTTGTCCCTCCGGGCTAGAATCGAAGACTCTTCGGGCCGGAGCGTTGGTGTCCATTCGCTCTACATGTCCCAGCCATCTTAGACGACTGATGCGTACTTTTCTGACTAGGTCGATGTCGCTGTACAGCTCGTAGAGTTCGCTGTTAAATCTTCTCCTCCAAAGCCCGTCAACGCAAACGGGACCAAAAATCACTCGAAGAATTTTGCGTTCGAAACGACCAAGGAGATCTTCATCCGCCTTTGATAGCGCCCATGCTTCTGCACCATAAAGCAGGACTGGGATGATGAGGGTCTTATACAGAGTTTCCTTAGTATTTCTCGACAAGGCCTTACTTATCAGTTGCCGTCTTAGGCCAAAGAAACAGCGGTTGGCAAGTGTGATTCTTCGTTTGATTTCTGATGGTTTGACGAAGAGTGCCGGCAAGCACATGCAGCAAAACAAATTGCCTACGAAGCGTCGCTGCATAGAAGGACGAGAGCAGCTCGTCAGCTCTACGAGCAAAAAAGGAGGGAAGAACATCGGCTTCTCCGGAGAAAAAAGAGAGAGCATGAGAAGCGCGCGATCGAGGATATAGAGAGGTGTTACTCCAGGAACAATGTTCGGAAGTTTTACCAAAAGGTAAAAAGAACGTGTCATGGCAACAAGACCCGAACGGAGACCTGTAGAGACGAGCAAGGAAACCTTGTAGTAGAGTCACAGTCGGTGCTGAGGACATGGAAAAACCATTTCTGCAGACTGCTAAACGGCGAAGACGACACAAATTCCGCTGTTAGGCAGAACGATCCATTCAACCTGGACGATGACAGCCAAGATTTCCGTCCACCTGACCAAAATGAAGTGAGGATAGCAATATCTAAGCTTAAATCCAACAAGGCTGCTGGTCCAGACGGCTTACCTGCCGAGCTCTTCAAGGCAGCCGGAGATGACTTGGTAGAGTGCATACACCAAGATTTGGTTAGAGGAAAGTATGCCTGATGAATGGAACCTCAGCATTGTTTGCCCGATCCACAAGAAAGGAGACCCTCTAAACTGCGCCAACTACAGAGGCATCAGTCTCCTGAACACTGCGTATAAGATCATGTCTGCTGTATTGTGTGAACGCCTGAAACCATTCGTCAACGATCTGATAGGTCCCTATCAGTGCGGTTTTAGGCCCGGTAAGTCCACGACCGATCAAATATTCACACTACGGCAGATCCTGGAAAAAACCCAAGAATACCAGATCGATACTCACCATCTTTTTGTCGATTTTAAGGCCGCATATAACAGCGTTTATAGAGACGAGCTATACAGAGCCATGTCTAGTTTTGGCATCCCTGCCAAACTTGTCAGATTGTGCAGAATGACGATGGAGAACGCTCGCTGCTCCGTAAAGGTCGGAAACAATCTCACCGAGACCTTTGATGTCAAAAAAGGATTTAGACAAGGTGATGCGCTGTCATGTGACTTCTTCAACATCATTCTTGAGAAGATTGTGCGAAACTCACAAGCCAACACCAGAGGCACAATTTTCTATAAGTCTGTGCAACTGCTTGCATACGCTGACGACATTGACATTGTTGGTACAACACAGCGAGCCGTCACTGGTGCGTTTGCAAGTATTAGTACAGAAGCGGCAAAAATGGGTTTAGTGGTGAATGGGGGTAAAACAAAATATATGCTGTCAACAAGAAGGGACACACAACATCGACGAATCGGGCAGAACGTCACGATAGACAGCTATAACTTTGAGGTAGTTAGGGACTTTGTCTACCTCGGCTCCGCTATAAACTCTGATAACGATATCACATCAGAAATCAGTTTTAAAAGTCACCCGTTCTTAAATTGTAATTTTTATTTATAAAAATCCATTCAACTTATTTTAATAACCCTTGCAGCGGGCGGATATAATTTTTTTTCTATTTTTCTCGTCTAAAAACGTACGTAAACACACTTTAAAGTTTGACAAATGACATATGTTTTACTGTTAGTGCAAATAGCTGTGAATCTCGCTCGGATATCGAGATTCGCAAAATTGCTCTGACTCTCAAAAAATTGTTTTTTTTTGCGCCCAATGGAACATGAAATCTGACAGCCAGCTGATTTCGAGAGCAGAAAAACTGCTCTGACTCTGAAAAAAAGTGCTTTTTCTGTCCCAATGGAAAACGACATAAGCGTGAAACGAACTGATATTTAAACTGATAAAAAAAAACAACTTAACATTTTTCGTATATATATTCTTTATTTGGAGATAAGCTTTGTTTTTAATAATAATTATTATTTAAAAATGTTTCTTCATCTGACTTCTGTTTTGCATCATAATACTCAATATAAATACGTAGATATACTTATAGTTAGTAATTGCAATAAGACTTGAAAGTAACAATTTCATCAATAAACTTTAAATATTTAATTGCAACGAAAAAAATAAGACAGTAAACATATTTACGTTCTTTGGGCACTAGGTAATTGAATCAAAGGCAAATGCTGAATAATTCGTTATTCCTGTTTTCAAATTTTCTTTCTTAAACAAACAAACATTGGTACTACGGTAAAAAGGCGTCAGAAGTAAGAGACTTGAATAATTAAATCATTGTTAAATCTTTTACACATACATACATTTATCCATATACATATGTGTGTACATCTTCTTTGTTTTTCCATTTAGAATGTGGTATATATTTATAACTAATATTTAGGATTTCTCTTCTTTTTTTTTTGTTTAACATAGTCATATATGTATATATATAGTAATATATATTTTTTTTATGTATAAATAACCGCTAGTTCAATAATTAGTTTTTGTTTTTCTTCTTTGTATCTCTTATATACTCTGTTTCGTTTTTTTTTATAAATAAACATTTTACTTTGAGGGGGAAATTCCTTAGGGTGCGTTATAAATTGAATTCGATAAAATTGTTTTTTTTTTTTTTTTTTAATTATTATATCCTGTTTGCCGTAGAGTGTTGTGTTTCCAATAAGTCCCTCAAGTATTTTACTAATTCACATAAAACCCTAATCGATTCCGCTTCGCGCTATCAAAAATCTTTAACAAACCGAACAAAATCATGTTAAATAAAATTATTATAAGCACTTTTAATAATTTGTTTTTCTTGTTATTCCTATTACAATTATTGTGTATTTCGTCTCATATTGACCATTTTTCCAAATACCTGCTAAAGCATTAGAGTATAGTTAAATCACTATAATAATGTTTATGTGTATATATATATTTTATTTAAATAATTTTCAATCAAAAACTATCTACTATGTTAATGTATTTTTGTTCGTTTTCTTATTGCAAAAAATGTATAAAATAATTCGGTATAAAATAGTTTTCATGTTTTAATTTTTTTTTGTTTTGTTTATAAAAAAAAATTTGTTAAATAGATGTCCCTCTCCGAAAAGATTTGCTTTTGTTGAAAATTTGAAACACCTCACACTTGATTGGGGCATGCGTGTGTGTGTGTGTAAGTTCTGTAAAATGCTAACAACTCAAACAGTATTACATATCACAAATAAATTTGTTAGTTCTCGACGAATTAAAATAGTTTAATATAGTAGCATGTTCGTAGCGTATAGTGTGCTTATTATCCCTGTCTTTGCCATTTTCCATTTGTTCCTGAACAATTTAGTGAAATACTTATCATTTATCACATGTTTTGTTATTTTGTTTTGTAAAATTCGAAACCATAATTCCAAAAAAAACATAAATTTAAAAGTACTATTGTGATCGTAACATATTGATCGATTCACAGTCATGAGAACAAAACCTAAAAAAAAAAAATAACACTTTAGCCCTATGCATGCCACACATCGGTAACGCGTAAAAACGCAGCTGCACCATACAAATTCAAAACAAATAACTATTATATTCAATTGTGGACGGTGCACAATAATACAAGTACATTTTGTGAATACTTATTTTCCATATAGATTTCAAGAGAGTATGTTTGCAAAAAAAAAAATTATTTTTACCTATAGTTTCCTTGAAGAGATTCATTTTTTTTTTTAAATTTACTTTTATCCTTAAAATTAATTGTCTTAGATTAGTTCTATTGCTGATATTTTCATTATGTAAATATCAGATGGCGGACTGTTGCTTAATTATTTTTGTTATTTTCTCATACAAGAATAGTGTAACCAAAAATCCGGTGAATAAACAAAATAAATGCCTTCTGCAGAACCCATTTGTCGTTTCCTTAACTGTAAGCATGGGGGGAATATAATTTCTAACATCAAAATTACACATATACACGTATAATTTCTAATTGTTTGTGTAATAAGAATACATTTACATTTGATTCCATATGTTTTTTTTTTTTAGTTTTCAAATATTTCTGTGTTTTGTTCAACATTACACAACATACATTACACATAGGTACAGTTATATAATTAAACAATTCGTTTGTTGTTTTTTAATATTTAATGCTGCAGAGTGACATTTTTCAATTAAAACATTTAACTCCATAAAAATTACATTTCCTTCTATTATTATATGTGTTTTGATCGTTTTATGAATAAGCTGAAACTAGTTCTAAATAAATGTGATCATAAATATTGAACATATTTGTTCGTCAGTTTCCATTATGAATAGACCGTTGCAAAAGTTTGAAGGAGGTGGCTTTGGTTATGCAAGGGGACCGAGCATTTCGATGACAATTCGTGTGACAATTCATTTGTTTTAAACTTTTACTTTGGTCTAATTGTAGCTCTGTTTGATAGGTCTGTTCGGGTTCGAAAACGCGCTCGGGTATTTTTTTCCGATTATGGTGGCACAAAACTCACACAAAACGAATGGTTGTGAGAAGTTATGGCTAGTTGCGCCAACTTTTTTTTTTTATGGTGGCATAACCATAAGCGCCCAAAAATTCTTTGGTCGATTGCAACCAATCTTGTTATGGTCAAGACATTGAATTTCAATGCAACGCACTTATAACAATTCTTAAGTTAAATTTAAGAAACTCAATATGGGACATTTTCCATATAAAATTGTCTATTGTGACCTAAAAAATATTTAGTACGGAGTTTAGAGGAGTGGTTTGCTCCTCTATGGGTAAACTTCTTCACTTCTTCACTATTTTTTTTTACTCTTTGTTATTAAACACCGTTCCCGTTCGCAAAAGTTGACAGTAGGTAGCTACCTTTTCTGCCATAAAAATGCTTGCAAATGTTATGCCAGAAATAAAATACCTATGATCGATTGACAATTGTTTTTATTATGCATTTTGACATATGTCTGTCATCCAGTTTGGGTTCTCCATTTTACTATAAAAACGTAACTTTAAAATTTCTCGATTTCTGTAGCCTCTGGGAGAATTTATCTCACTATTGCTCAAAATTTAAGGCAATGCTAAAGGTTTAGATAAGTTGAAACTGCGTGCCAAGTGGTTAACGGCCACTTTTGACATTTCTGATTTTCTAAGAGAATTTAACTCGTCAAAATTTGAACAGTTTCTATAAGTTTTAGTAAGATTTGACTGTTTTATTTGTGTCAGTTCTGAGCGTACCTAAATGAATCGGACATTTATGTGGTTTTCCATTGGGACAAAAAATCAATCTTTTTTTTGATCTAAATCACTTTTCGCGTTCCATTGGGACGAAAAATCAATCTTTTTTTCGATTCGGAGCACTTTTTGCAGATCTCGATATTTTTTCAGATCTACACATACCAATATAATTTGCACAGCTGTTTTACGTCATCCTGCGAAGTTTGCTTTCGAGGCAAATGCGCAAAGTTTCGTGAAAACCAAAATAACAAAATATATAAATAGCTATGGATATTATTTCGGAGGAATTATTATCTTCATTGTCTTCCTCGTCATCTGAAGACTACAAATCACCAATAATACTTCATTTGTATCTACAAGAAGGAAAACATTTTTGAGGGCGATATCCATTTGTGATTTAGCCAAAAACGAATGCCATTTGAACAGCTGATATTGTTGTCAATTAACGCACTAATCCATTTACAAAAGCAGATCAATCTCGTTGCGCGTTCCATGAGCACAGTAAAATCTGAGATCTGAAAAAGATTTCTGGTGGTCCCAATGGAAAACCACATTAGTCACGAATGACATATGCAATTTACTGAAATTTGCCGATGACGTTTCTTATCATTTTTGATACATTTGCATCAGTCTTCGTACAGTCCACGATGCTTTTTATTTCTTTCGTTAGACATATTTAATAAATATTTTAAGAATATAGGACATTGACAGCACTGATATTTTGGTCATATCTGACAGACGATCTGTGCATTTATATACAGTCACTAATCTCACTCTTCAATAAACAGACCCATCATATCGACTGCCAGTTACTTTGCTATTTCCAAATAAATATAGGATAAAAAGAAACATAATTATGGGTAGTTTTCATTTGTTTAAGTCGGACTCTGTCTCC
This sequence comes from Cheilosia urbana, assembly GCA_946477585.1. Classification (NCBI taxonomy): domain Eukaryota; kingdom Metazoa; phylum Arthropoda; class Insecta; order Diptera; family Syrphidae; genus Cheilosia; species Cheilosia urbana. The sequence continues at coordinate 95,262,034 of OX297854.1, forward strand.
ATCCCCGTTTGCAACTTTCAATTAACACATTCATTTAGTATAATTTGTTTCATTGTATTTATTTCTACTTTCTCTTAATTGATTTTAAAATCCAAATGTCATTTATGTTACATTTTCCATTTCAGATTTCAAGCACGGCAACTTCCGCCAACAAGCTCATTCAGCAAATCATTTCAATGTGGTTAATGTGGTAAAATGCGAATAAGCTTCATTTTATTAAAAGTAATTTAATTTTGTCAATTTTATTAAATTTTAATATAATTCATTTGCATTGTATTATGTATGAACTGCTAGCAACCAACTTCACGCTATAAAATGTAGAAGCGCTTAAATGTCATTTAATGACATTCGCGAGTGATATTATATTTATTGTATTTTTTTTTATGAAATTACACGGCGACATCTGTTGCCGAAAACATGCAATCATATGCATATAAGTTGTGGGCACTTTCGGGATTTCCGCATTTGATGAACGCTGTATTCTAGATCGGAACATGCCAAGCAGATGTTTCGCAAAGCAACAAATGCTTATGAAACTGACAGTTCGCTAGCAGTCCATACATAAAACATCAGTCACTCAGTTTTCCTCCACTAACGTTTGATTAGAATCAACATTTCTTTCAGACAATCATTGCGGCGAATTATCGAATTATCTACAAGCCGTAGTGACGATCGTGTACAGAGAGAAATATGTGAAATACGGTTCCCCAAGTGGACCAGCTCTTTTTTTTCGTTTAACATTGACAAAACGGTAAGTTGAATTTGTTGATTTTAATAAACATTTAATAGTAACTGCAATACAATTCATGAGGACTTTCAAGTCAGTCAAGTTTTCAAACACTTTTAATATTGGTATAGCAGGTATAAATATTAGTACAGCAGGAAATGGAAATCTAACGTATACATTTGACAGTTTTTGTTGCCGCTTAAGCTGGCATAATACATTTAAAATGAAATTAAATAGTTTTCTCTTTTATAACGCATAATAAAGTTTAAGGAACAAAATTAGATTTGAACTCCTTGGGACTTTCATTAAATTTGTTCACAGAGGCACATTGTTTTATAACGTTTTCTATGCAATATAATAGTTAGTTCTCTTTTCTTTTTTTTTAATTACATAGGGTATCTACTACATTTATATCATATATAAGGGACTAGGGCATAAGGTAACATTTGTTTGATTTTCGTAAAATAATTTCTTCTTTGGTTTGAAAAGCTAGTTCGTGTATCTCTGATAGCTGGTTTGTCTGGCTGAGGGTAAGAGGCGGTGAGAGCAAAAGTGCGGCGGTGTATTTAAGAAAAAAAGCAGATAATCACACCATCCGCTGTTGATGCATCACGCCCGGCTCTTCCGTTTCCTGTTTTTGTTGTCGCTTGCTTTCCGTTGAGGGTGTCTATTTGGGTATTATACAGTTTCACGTTAGTTTCGTCTTTTTGTTGTTGTTGTATCTTGTTTGGGTGTATTAAGTACATTTATGTGTGGTAACAACTAATGTTATTAATTGGTAAATTCTTGTGAGTCGATCCTTGGGGAGAAAGCAATGAACATCCCCGTGGCCTAGAATTCTAAGCGATAGGCAGAGCACGACGTCTCGTGATCCTGGAGGTTGATTGTGCATCTTGATGCAGACGGAGATAAATCGATGTGATACTTGGCTAGGAGTTCTTCATTTTCCGCTACCCAGTAGCCGAGGACGTCTGTATCGTAAGTGGGAATGATGGTTACCTCTGGGGGAATATAAATGAAGTGAATGTTTAACTGTTATCTGATATTATATGCAAGTGAGACTTACCTAAATCTTTATCCTCCCATGTTTGTTTGGCCTCGAGTAGAGCGTTGTACACCTCTCGGCTGGGTTCGGTTCCCGAGAAGACGTAGTAGCGCGCACGCACCCTCTTGAAGAACTCCAGATGTGAGTAGTATGAATTTCCATTGTGAGGAACATAGGTCAAGTCCACATAGACGGGACTGGATTTTTTGGTTTTGCTCGGTGATTCAGAACGTTTCCTGAGATTCTTCTCGTTGTTGAGTTTTGTTTTCGCGGCGACCATGCGACGCTCCTTCTTCGGGGTGGTTCGGATGTCATTTTCAATTGGAATCGGTGCGGGTGATGGCAGTCCGAGTGGCTTGCCCCATTCCTTGAGGGGATCCTTGGCCTTGGCTTCGGGTTGGTCTTTTCTCTCATCGTCTGTGGAAGAGGTGGAAGCACCCTCAGTGGACTTTGCCTTTTGAATATCACCAAGGGGAAATTTCGGCTTTGCAATTGTTTCTTCGATTGTAGATTTCGATGGCGAGTATGAGTATTTCGCTGTGACACTGGACATGACCTCGGCTCCGCGAACTTGACGGTGCTCTTCGAGAGCCTTCTCGAAATCAAGGTCGGCTTCGTCTAGGAATTTGTGATCGCCGCTGTGTCGTGAAGCCCAGGTTTGGCTGGCACCCTCGCTTTCGGACGACTGACTGGTTGGTGAATCTGTAAAGGTTCTACTTACGATTGTTCGTGTCGTCCTAATTGGAATCGGCTCCGACTTTTCGGCCGCCGACGTAATTGGTCCGAATGAGTCGGGTAGAGCGCCATAGAAGGACGTGCTCATAGGGTCGACTACTCTGCGTGCTACCGATATCGAAAGAGCCGATGAATGTTCTTCGCTGCCGTACTGCGGTGGAATATCATCTTGGCTGTCGTCTATGTCTAGATCTGATCGTTTACTGATTCCTGAACTTGAACGTTGTAGGTCGTAGCTGGCCGCTTGGGAAGAAGCGATGCTTCTTGGCGAAGGCGGAATTTCGTCATCACTAAATGGTCGCTCGTCATCGCTGCCAGGTGTTGAACTACGGAACTCCGATCTGAGCATAGCCAACTCCTTTGGCTGCAGCGGGACTTTATCACTCTCGCTGGTTGTTCTTGTGGTAGTAACGGTCACCTTTTCACCAGCCGGCTCACTGGTATCCGTTGTCGTGATAGTCTTTTCTTCGGTTACGATTGCCTTTCCATCACTGGAAATAACTTTTGTAACTGTAGTGATTGTGGTTGTGATTATTTTTTCGGTGCTTCCGCTTAGAGCTGTCTTTTCTAGGGCTTTGATTTCGGATAGTTCCGGTGTAGAGCTCTGACCTACTTCCGTCGCACCAAAGGTGGTTGTGGTGTGAATGTCTTCTTTCGTCACTCTGGGGAAGGGCGATGTCGGCTTTGGTGATGATTCGGGGGTCTCTGTGAGCGATTCACGGCCTGCCGGAGTGGGTATTGAACGGCTCTCTGATGTTAAGGCACCTGGGCTTGATTTTCCGGAGACGTCTTTTGGCGATGAAGGCACAGATGTACCGCAAATTTCGCCATATTGCATGGTGGTTAGGGTGGTTTGTTGAACAGATTCTCCCTGCTCTGATGCGAATGTGGATTTGATGCCAGGACTCACTGGGGCAGTAGGTGGTATTTTTCTATGTTCCTCGGGAGATTTTTCCTGTATCAGAGCGCTGGTAAAGATGGTGTCAATGTGTTTGCCATCGCTACTAGTCGACTCTTGGGCTGTTGTTCTCTGGACAGTTTCGTAGCATTGTGAAGACTTGATGAGGTTGGATGATTCTTCTTGGATCATCTCGGATGATTCTTCCTCTTCGAGGGCAATGAATGATTGACTTTCGTCTGAGGGCTTGTAAATGCTTGTCATCATTATGGTTGCGATGGATTTTGAACGCGCCTCCTTGATTTTAAGAATATCGGCGTCATCGTCTTCGTCATCCTCGTGGTCGCTCAGTGTATGGCGGCCGTCGCTACTCTGGCTGAGAGTTGACTCCCGTCGGGAGGTGTCCTTGCTGTATGCGGTCATTTCCGAAATCAGGTCGGACATTGAATGTTTCTCTGTCACCTGCACTTGCACCTTCTCCTTAGTCTCGGATGAATCGATTTTCTTCGAGGTGACACTGGAACTAGATAATTCCTCCTTTTCGCTTACCTCGGACTTGGAAGTTGAATCGGACCTGAGGATCGTGGTGGAGGTTTTCTGGGACTCGGATGAAATGAGCTTTTCTTGTGATTCTTTAGTCTGTTCGCTTTTAACTGTCACTGTGGCCTTCTCTGTCAAGATGGTAGAGCTGACAGCGGAGTCTTGGATCAGAACGTCCATTTGGGTGATTGATGATTTTGTCTCCTTCACTTTGGACGCGGATGACTCCTTTTCGGTTGATATTTCCTCGGTGCGAGAGGATTTCGATTCGCAAGAGGAGATTTCTGACAAATCTTCTTTCATGCTGGAAACTGATGATGACTTCTCAGTGCCATAGACTTGAGTGGCGGATTCCTTATCAGTTACGGTGACACTCTCCGAAATGTGGCTGGACGAAGCGACTTCTGCCTTTGCGATTGTTGATGTGCCCGATACTTTCTCGTCAACCTTTACACTCTCCACGAGCGACTCAGTTCGGGACTCATTTTTCTCAGTATCCGCCTGCTGTGTGATTGATTCCAAAGCTGCTTGAGCATCCTTACGCAAGCTCGAGGTGATTGTTTTCGTTGTAACGACCACGTCCTCGAAGACACCCTTTTTCGATGAGGATTCATCAATTTTTTCGTCAAAGGCTGCTGACTCGATTTCCGTGACCACCGAGGTGGACTTGTAGGACTCGCGGGTGTCGGGTTGTGCAGATACTCCTTTATCTTCTTCGCCAGAAAGCTGATCTACAGCAGATGGTGATGCAGGTTTCAGGGGTTCTTTACTTTCCACCGTTTTGTTAGTTACAACAACTGTTTCAGATATGCCAGTTGTAGTCGATAAGGTTTCGGTAATTTTATCCTCGAAGGATGCTGACTGTGTTGATGTGACTTCTTTTGTAGATTTCAAGATTTCTTCGATGTCTTTCGGGCTGTCGGCGGGTGATTTTTGTTTCGGTTCGTCTTTGCCATCCAGGCTCGAGGTCACAGTTTTGGTAGTCACAACCACAGATTCAATCGTACCTGTCTTTGAGGATGCTTCATCAATCTTTTCGTCCTGGGACGCTGACTTAATTTCGCCTGTAACAGTTGTTATTATTGAAGAAGAGATCAAGGAATCGCCCGAGTCTTTTTGGATCCCTGCTGTTGATTTTAAGGGCGAGGTCACGGTTGTGGAATTAACTACTGTTTTTGAAATATCTGTCTGTGACGATTCTTCGTCAAGCTTTGCGCTTTCAATTTTGCTGGTAGTTAATGATGTGATCTTCGAGCATTCCTTGTCCTCCTTATGGACATCTGCTTCTGTTCTTGTCGTGTGTTGAATGGTTTCCTGGATGATTTCATGTGCCTGATCGGAAGGCTCGAGGGAGAATTGGCCAAAGTCGTGACTGGCAGCAGAGTCGGGGCGCTCGTCGAAGGTGCTCTCATCTCTAGTTAAGTCCTTTTCGCTTAACGTGCTTACAGCCGATTCTCGTCGCAGCTCAGCCTGATATTCGGCCAAACTGCATGTAGATTCCTTTCGGTCGGTTGTTGCATGCATGGCTTTGCCAATCTGCGCCTTCTCGGAGATCTCGATCTTATCTTTTTCTTCGAGAGAGATGGGTCCAGATTTGAGGTCAGGGGAGGACTTTTCAGATTCCGGCTGCGATTTCGATGATTTTTCTTCAGATTTAAGGTCGACTTCTAAGTCCTTCGAACCGTCTGGGGAAACCCTGCCAGAGAGTACATCGGGTGTCGAACTGGGGGTAAAGACAATGCTGCCTTTGGGACAGATTTCGATTTCTTCTCCGCCATCTTCGCTACTCGCAGTTACTAACATCCGCTGGACGGTGGCGGCGTCCTCATCTTTTGTTTTAAGAAGCTTCTCCTCCAGTTCCTTTTCATCAAAATCTGGAATAATTTCGGTTATATCCTTTTCTGACTTGAGAACTTCAGCGACATTTGCAACGATTTTGGCAACTTCCTCCTCTCGTGGCGAAATGGGCCGCTGCGGTTGAGGGGTAGCGGTTATAGAACTTTTGCCAGCAGCTGTTTCTCTGGGTGGCGAGAATCTGTGCTCTTCGTCTTCTTCCTTGATGTCGGGCAAAATGACTTCTTCGCGTGCAGGTGAGTCGACGGTAGTGATATGTGTTTCCCGTAGCTCAGTGTGGAAACTCTTTAGATCATAAGACACTTTCACGGCCTCGGTTGTTTCGGAAACGAGAGTTTTCTCGATCTCTTCTGTAAGAATGGATACCTTTTCTGCCAATGGAAGTTTTTCTTTTTTTATAGTTGTCGACGAGTCTTCCGCCACCGTCTCGACTTTAAGAGCCGTTTGTTTACTTTCGTCACAAATTGAAGATGTTACTTCGACAGCCTTGCCAGATTCCTGAGAAACGGTGGACTGCAGACTTTCTACCTGCTCCTGCATGGTGTCACCACCAGTGGCAAAATGTTGGTCGACTAGAGACGCAACCTCGTCGATGGGCGACGAGACGGTTTCTTTCGAAACTCTGGCATGCTCACCGCAAGTCGATGCAGTCTCCACAACAGCGCTCTTAGTTTCTTCCGTACTCTTAGCTGTTGTTTGAGAAAGGGAACCAACAAATTCAGATTGAGCTACGTCCACAGGACTTGAAGTAGTGTCGACTGTTGGCTCATCAGGCTTTGCTTGATGCTGTAGATCAAGCTTGAAACTGTCCTTGCACGGCTTGGATATGTGTTGGAATTCTGCATCGGTTAAAGTTGGCGCAGCTTTATCGATGGGAGATGAAACTGTGTGACTACTTGTTTGGATTTCATCCCTTACTGTTGATGATTCTAAAGGCTTCAAAGGTTCTACTGGAGATATGTTTTCGCTACCGATCTGCCAGTCTACCTTTGTGGCACCTACATCTTTCTTGCCCTCAGTAAAATGGATTGCCTGGTCCTTTTCGGGAGTTTTTCCATCAACTTTAGCTATTGATTCTACTTGACTGGCAACAGATTCTGGCCTAGATGCTTCCTTTGATGGTGGAGCAGATTTCTCGTCCTTTTGACTGGCAGCTGGAGATACCTTTTCGGTAATCACTGATTCTGGTTTTGATTCGTCTTTATCAAGTGGTTTATTATCCTTTTCGTCAGCGTGACTGGCAACAGATTCTCGCCTAGATGCTTCCAAAGATTGCGGAACAGATTTCTCGTCCTTTTGGCTAACAACTGGAGACACCTTTTCGCTAACCACTGATTCTGGCTCCGAATCATCTTTGTCGAGTGTTTTGTCCTCTGCAGCTGACTCTCGGCGCGATTCTTCCTTTTCATCAACATGGCTGACTACAGATTCTGGCCTGGATGCTTCCTTTGATGGCGGAGCAGATTTCTCGTCCTTTTGGCTGACAGCTGGAGACACCTTTTCGCTAACCACTGACGCTGGCTTTGATTCACCTTTGTCGAGTGTCTTGTCCTTTGCAACTGACTCTCGGCGCGAATCTTCCTTGTCATCAACGTGGCTGACCACAGATTCTGGCCTCGATGCTTCCTTCGATGGTGGAGCAGATTTCTCTTCCTTTTGACTGGCAGCTGGAGACACCTTTCCGCTAGCCACTGACTCTGGCTTTGATTCGTCTTTATCGAGTGGTTTATCATCCTTTTCGTCAGCGTGACTGGCTACAGATTCTCGCCTAGATGATTCCAAAGATTGCGGAACAGATTTCTCGTCCTTTTGGCTGACAGCTGGAGACACCTTTTCGCTAGCCACTGACCCTGGCTTCGACTCATCTTTGTCGAGTGTTTTGGCCTCTGCAACTGACTCTCGGCGCGAATCTTCCTTGTCATCAACGTGGCTGACCACAGATTCTGGCCTCGATGCTTCCTTCGAGGGTGGAGGAGATTTCTCGTCCTTTTTGCTGACAGCTGGAGACACCTTTTCGCTAACCACTGATTCTGACTTTGATTCGTCTTTATCGAGTTGTTTATCATCCTTTTCGTCAGCGTGACTGGCTACAGATTCTCGCCTAGATGCTTCCAAAGATTGCGGAACAGATTCCTCGTCCTTTTGGCTGACAGCTGGAGACACCTTTTCGCTAACCACTGACGCTGGCTTTGATTCACCTTTGTCGAGTATCTTGTCCTCTGCAACTGACTCTTGGCGCGATTCTTCCTTGTCATCTACGTGACTGACTACAGATTCTGGCCTGGATGCTTCCTTCGATGGTGGAGCAGATTTGTCGTCCTTTTGACTGGCAGCTGGAGACACCTTTTCGCTAACCACTGATTCTGGCTTTGATTCGTCTTTATCGAGTTGTTTATCATCCTTTTCGTCAGCGTGACTGGCAACAGATTCTCGCCTAGATGCTTCCAAAGATTGCGGAACAGATTTCTCGTCCTTTTGGCTAACAACTGGAGACACCTTTTCGCTAACCACTGATTCTGGCTTTGATTCGTCTTTATCGAGTTGTTTATCATCCTTTTCGTCAGCGTGACTGGCAACAGATTCTCGCCTAGATGCTTCCAAAGATTGCGGAACAGATTTCTCGTCCTTTTGGCTAACAGCTGGAGACACCTTTTCGCTAACCACTGATTCTGGCTTTGTTTCGTCTTTATCGAGTTGTTTATCATCCTTTTCGTTAGCGTGACTGGCTACAGATTCTCGCCTAGATGCTTCCAAAGATTGCGGAACAGATTTCTCGTCCTTTTGGCTGACAGCTGGAGACACCTTTTCGCTAACCACTGATTCTGGCTTTGATTCGTCTTTATTGAGTTGTTTATCATCCTTTTCGTCAGCGTGACTGGCTACAGATTCTCGCCTAGATGCTTCCAAAGATTGCGGAGCAGATTTCTCATCCTTTTGACTGGCAGCTGGAGACACCTTTCCGCTAGCCACTGACTCTGGCTTTGATTCGTCTTTAGCAAGTGGTTTATCATCCTTTTCGTCAGCGTGACTGACTACAGAGTCTCGCCTAGATGATTCTAAAGATTGCGGAACAGATTTCGCGTCCTTTTGACTGACAGCTGGAGACACCTTTTCGCTAACCACTGACGCTGGCTTTGATTCACCTTTGTCGAGTATCTTGTCCTCTGCAACTGACTCTCGGCGCGATTCTTCCTTGTCATCTACGTGGCTGACTACAGATTCTGGCCTGGATGCTTCTTTCGATGGTGGAGCAGATTTCTCGTCCTTTTGACTGGCAGCTGGAGATACCTTTTCGCTAACCACTGATTCTGGCTTTGATTCGTCTTTATCAAGTGGTTTATCATCCTTTTCGTCAGCGTGACTGGCTACAGATTCTCGCCTAGATGCTTCCAAAGATTGCGGAACAGATTTCTCGTCCTTTTGGCTAACAGCTGGAGACACCTTTTCGCTAACCACTGATTCTGGCTTTGTTTCGTCTTTATCGAGTTGTTTATCATCCTTTTCGTCAGCGTGACTGGCTACAGATTCTCGCCTAGATGCTTCCAAAGATTGCGGAGCAGATTTCTCGTCCTTTTGGCTGACAGCTGGAGATACTTTTTTCCTGGCCACTGACTCTGGCTTTGATTCGTCTTTGTCGTGTGTCTTGTCCTCTGCAACTGACTCTCGGCGCGATTCTTCCTTTTCATCAACATGGCTGACTACAGATTCTGTGCTGGATGCTTCCTTCGACGGTGGAGCAGATGTCGCGTCCTTTTGGCTGACAGCTGGAGAGACCTTTTCGCTAGCCACTGACTCTGGCTGTGATTCGTCTTTGTCGTGTGTCTTGTCCTCTGCAACTGACTCTCGGCGCCATTCTTCCCTTTCATCAACGTGGCTGACTACAGATTCTGGCCTCGATGGTTCCTTCGATGGTGGAGCCGATGTCACGTCCTTTTGGCTGACAGCTGGAGAGACCTTATCGCTAGCCACTGACTCTGGCTTTGATTCGTCTTTATCGTGTGTCTTGTCCTCTGCAACTGACTCTCGGCGCGATTCTTCCTTTTCATCAACATGGCTAACTACAGATTCTGGCCTGGATGCTTCCTTCGACGGTGGAGCAGATGTCACGTCCTTTTGGCTGACAGCTGGAGAGACCTCTTCGCTAGCTACTGACTCTGGCTTTGATTCGTCTTTGTCGTGTGTCTTGTCCTCTGCAACTGACTCTCGGCGCGATTCTTCCTTTTCATCAACATGGCTGACTACAGATTCTGGCCTGGATGATTCCTTTGATGGTGGAGCAGATTTCGCGTCCTTTTGACTGGCAGCTGGAGACACCTTTTCGCTAACCACTGATTCTGGCTTTGATTCGTCTTTATCGAGTGGTTTATCATCCTTTTCGTCAGCGTGACTGGCTACAGATTCTCGCCTAGATGCTTCCAAAGATTGCGGAGCAGATTTCTCGTCCTTTTGGCTGACAGCTGGAGATACTCTTTCGCTGGCCACTGACTCTGGCTTTGGTTCAACTTTGTCGACTGTCTTGTCCTCTACAACTGACTCTCGACGCGATTCTTCGTTGTCATCAACGTGGCTGACTACAGATTCTGGCCTCGATGGTTCCTTCGATGGTGGAGCAGATGTCACGTCCTTTTGGCTGACAGCTGGAGACACCTTTTCGCTACCCACTGACTCTGGCTTTGATTCAACTTTGTCGAGGGGTTTGTCCTCTTTTTCATCGACGTGACTGGCTGCAGATTCCGGCCTCGATGCTTCCTTTGATGTCGGAGCAGATTTCTCGCCCTTTTGACTGGCAGCTGGAGACACTTTTTCGCTACCCACTGATTCTATCTTTGATTCGTCTTTATCAAGTGGTTTATCATCCTTTTCGTCAGCGTGACTGGCTACAGATTCTCGCCTAGATGCTTCGAAAGATTGCGGAGCAGATTTCTCGTCCTTTTGGCTGACAGCTGGAGATACTCTTTCGCTGGCCACTGACTCTGGCTTTGATTCAACTTTGTCGAGTGTCTTGTCCTCTACAACTGACTCTCGACGCGATTCTTCGTTGTCATCAACGTGGCTGACTACAGATTCTGGCCTCGATGGTTCCTTCGATGGTGGAGCAGATGTCACGTCCTTTTGGCTGACAGCTGGAGACACCTTTTCGCTACCCACTGACTCTGGCTTTGATTCAACTTTGTCGAGGGGTTTGTCCTCTTTTTCATCGACGTGACTGGCTGCAGATTCCGGCCTCGATGCTTCCTTTGATGTCGGAGCAGATTTCTCGCCCTTTTGACTGGCAGCTGGAGACACTTTTTCGCTACCCACTGATTCTATCTTCGACTCGTCTTTATCAAGTGGTTTATCATCCTTTTCGTCAGCGTGACTGGCTACAGATTCTCGCCTAGATGCTTCCAAAGATTGCGGAGCAGATTTCTCGTCCTTTTGGCTGACAGCTGGAGACACCTTTTCGCTACCCACTGACTCAGGCTTTGATTCAACTTTATCGAGGGGTTTGTCCTCTTTGTCATCGACGTGACTGGCTGCAGATTCCGGCCTCGATGCTTCCTTTGATGTCGGAGCAGATTTCTCGCCCTTTTGACTGGCAGTTGGAGATACCTTATCGCTAACCACTGATTCTGGCTTTGATTCGTCTTTAACGTGGGGTCTATCATCCTTTTCGTCAGCGTGACTGGCTACAGATTCTCGCCTGGATGCTTCCAAAGATTGTGGAGCAGATTTCTCGTCCTTTTGACCGACAGCTGGAGACACCTTTTCGGTAACCCCTGACTCCGGCTTCGATTCACCTTTGTCGAGTGTCTTGTCCTCTGCAACTGACTCTCGGCGCGATTCTTCCTTGTCATCAACGTGGCTGACCACAGATTCTGGCCTCGATGCTTCCTTCGATGGTGGAGCAGATTTCTCGTCCTTTTGACTGGCAGCTGGAGACACCTTTCCGCTAGCCACTGACTCTGGCTTTGATTCGCCTTTATCGAGCGGTTTATCATCCTTTTCTTCAACGTGACTGGCTACAGATTCTCGCCTCGATGCTGCCAAAGATTGCGGAGCAGATTTCTCGTCCTTTTGACTGACAGCTGGAGACACCTTTTCGGTATCCCCTGACTCCGGCTTCGACTCACCTTTGTCGAGTGTCTTGTCCTCTGCAACTGACTCTCGGCGCGATTCTTCCTTGTCATCAGCGTGGCTGACCACAGATTCTGGCCTCGATGCTTCCTTCGATGGTGGAGCAGATTTCTCGTCCTTTTGACTGGCAGCTGGAGACACCTTTCCGCTAGCCACTGACTCTGGCTTTGATTCGTCTTTATCGAGCGGTTTATCATCCTTTTCTTCAACGTGACTGGCTACAGATTCTCGCCTCGATGCTGCCAAAGATTGCGGAGCAGATTTCTCGTCCTTTTGACTGACAGCTGGAGACAACTTTTCGGTATCCCCTGACTCCGGCTTCGATTCACCTTTGTCGAGTGTCTTGTCCTCTGCAACTGACTCTCGGCGCGATTCTTCCTTGTCATCAACGTGGCTGACCACAGATTCTGGCCTCGATGCTTCCTTCGATGGTGGAGCAGATTTCTCGTCCTTTTGACTGGCAGCTGGAGACACCTTTCCGCTAGCCACTGACTCTGGCTTTGATTCACCTTTGTCGAGTGTCTTGTCCTCTACAACTGACTCTCTGCGCGATTCTTCCTTGTCATCAACGTGGCTGACTACAGATTCTGGCCTCGATGCTTCCTTCGAGGGTGGAGCAGATTTCTCGTCCTTTTGACTGGCAGCTGGAGACATTTTTTCGCTAGCCACTGAGTCTAGCTTTGATTCGTCTTTATCGAGTGGTTTATCATCCTTTTCGTCAGCGTGACTGGCTACAGATTCTCGCCTGGATGCTTCCAAAGATTGTGGAGCAGATTTCTCGTCCTTTTGACCGACAGCTGGAGACACCTTTTCGGTAACCCCTGACTCCGGCTTCGATTCACCTTTGTCTAGTGTCTTGTCCTCTGCAACTGACTCTCGGCGCGATTCTTCCTTGTCATCAACGTGGCTGACCACAGATTCTGGCCTCGATGCTTCCTTCGATGGTGGAGCAGATTTCTCGTCCTTTTGACTGGCAGCTGGAGACACCTTTCCGCTAGCCACTGACTCTGGCTTTGATTCGTCTTTATCGAGCGGTTTATCATCCTTTTCTTCAACGTGACTGGCTACAGATTCTCGCCTCGATGCTGCCAAAGATTGCGGAGCAGATTTCTCGTCCTTTTGACTGACAGCTGGAGACAACTTTTCGGTATCCCCTGACTCCGGCTTCGGCTCACCTTTGTCGAGTGTCTTGTCCTCTGCAACTGACTCTCGGCGCGATTCTTCCTTGTCATCAACGTGGCTGACCACAGATTCTGGCCTCGATGCTTCCCTCGATGGTGGAGCAGATTTCTCGTCCTTTTGACTGGCAGCTGGAGACACCTTTCCGCTAGCCACTGACTCTGGCTTTGATTCACCTTTGTCGAGTGTCTTGTCCTCTACAACTGACTCTCTGCGCGATTCTTCCTTGTCATCAACGTGGCTGACTACAGATTCTGGCCTCGATGCTTCCTTCGAGGGTGGAGCAGATGTCACGTCCCTTTGGCTTATAGATGGAGACATTTTTTCGCTAGCCACTGAGTCTAGCTTTGATTCGTCTTTATCGAGTGATTTATCATCCTTTTCTTCAGCGTGACTGGCTACAGATTCTCGCCTAGATGCTTCCAAAGATTGTGGTGCAGATTTCTCGTCCTTTTGACTGACAGCTGGAGACACCTTTTCGCTAACCACTGACTCCGGCTTTGATTCACCTTTGTCGAGTGTCTTGTGATCTGCAACTGATTCTCGGCGCGATTCTTGCTTTTCATCAACATGGCTGACTACAGATTCTGGCCTGGATGCTTCCTTCGACGGTGGAGCAGATGTCACGTCCTTTTGGCTGACAGCTGGAGAGACCTTTTCGCTAGCCACTGACTCTGGCTTTGATTCGTCTTTGCCGTGTGTCTTGTCCTCTGCAACTGACTCCCGGCGCGATTCTTCCTTTTCATCAACGTGGCTGACTACAGATTCTGGCCTGGATGCTTCCTTCGATGGTGGAGCAGATTTCTCGTCCTTTTGACTGGCAGCTGGAGATACCTTTTCGCTAACCACTGACTCTGGCTGTGATACGTCTTTATCGAGTGGCTTATCATCCTTTTCGTCAGCGTGACTGGCTACAGATTCTCGCCTAGATGCTTCCAAAGATTGCGGAACAGATTTCTCGTCCTTTTGGCTAACAGCTGGAGACACCTTTTCGGTAGCTACTGACTCTGGCCTTGATTCGTCTTTGTCGTGTGTCTTGTCCTCTGCAACTGACTCTCGGCGCGATTCTTCCTTTTCATCAACATGGCTGACTACAGATTCTGGCCTGGATGCTTCCTTCGATGGTGGAGCAGATTTCTCGTCCTTTTGACTGGCAGCTGGAGATACCTTTTCGCTAACCACTGACTCTGGCTTTGATTCGTCTTTGTCAAGTGGTTTATCATCCTTTTCGTCAGCGTGACTGGCTACAGATTCTCGCCTAGATGCTTCCAAAGATTGCGGAACAGATTTCTCGTCCTTTTGGCTAACAGCTGGAGACACCTTTTCGGTAGCTACTGACTCTGGCCTTGATTCGTCTTTGTCGTGTGTCTTGTCCTCTGCAACTGACTCTCGGCGCGATTCTTCCTTTTCATCAACATGGCTGACTACAGATTCTGGCCTGGATGCTTCCTTCGACGGTGGAGCAGATGTCACGTCCTTTTGGCTGACAGCCGGAGACACCTTTTCGCTAGCCACTGACTCTGACTTTGATTCGTCTTTGTCGAGTTTCTTGTCCTCTGCAACTGACTCTCGCCGCGAGTCTTCCTTTTCGTCAACATGGCTGACTACAGATTCTGGCCTGGATGCTTCATTCGACGGTGGACCAGATGTCACGTCCTTTTGGCTGACAGCCGGAGACACCTTTTCGCTAGCCACTGACTCTGGCTTTGATTCGTCTTTGTCGAGTCTCTTGTCCTCTGCAACTGACTCTCGGCGCGATTCTTCCTTTTCATCAACATGGCTGACTACAGATTCTGGCCTGGATGCTTCCTTCGATGGTGGAGCAGATGTCGCGTCCTTTTGGCTGACAGCTGGAGATACCTTTTCGCTTACTACTGAATCTGGCTTTGATTCACCTTTGTCGAGTGTCTTGTCCTCTGCAACTGACTCTCGTCGAGATTCGCCCTTGTCATCAATGTGGCTGACTACAGATTCTGGCCTGAATGTTTCCTGTGGCGGTGGAGCAGATGTCACGTCCTTTTGACTGACAACTGGAGACACCTTTTCGCTAGCCACTGACTCTGACTTTGATTCACCTTTGTCGAGTGTCTTGTCCTCTGCAACTGACTCTCGGCGCGATTCTTCCTTTTCATCAACATGACTTGCTACAGATTCTGGCCTGGATGCTTCCTTCGATGTGACGTCCTTTTGGCTGACAGCTGGAGACACCTTTTCGCTGGCCACTGACTCTGGCTTTGATTCACCTTTGTTGAGTATCTTGTCCTCTGCAACTGACTCTCGGCGCGATTCTTCCTTTTCATCAACATGGCTGACTACAGATTCTGGCCTGGATGCTTCCTTCGACGGTGGAGCAGATGTCACGTCCTTTTGGCTGACAGCCGGAGACACCTTTTCGCTAGCCACTGAGTCTGGCTTTGATTCGTCTTTGTCGATTCTCTTGTCCTCTGCAACTGACTCTCGGCGCGATTCTTCCTTTTCATCGACATGACTTGCTACAGATTCTGGCCTGGATGCTTCCTTCGATGGTGAAGCAGATGTGACGTCCTTTTGAATGATAGTTGGAGACACCTTTTCGCTAGCCACTGACTCTGGCTTTGAGTCACCTTTGTCGAGTGGTTTGTCGTCCTTTTCATCGACGTGACTGGCTACAGATTCTGGCCTCGATGCCTCCTTCGATTGTGGAGCAGATTTTTCGTCCTTTTGGCTGGCGACAGGAGACACCCTTTCGCTTGCCACTGACTCTGGCTTCGAATCATCTTTGTCGAGTATCTTGTCCTCTGGAACTGACTCTCGTCGCGATTCTTCCTTGTCATCAACATGGCTAACTACAGATTCTGGCCTCGATGCTTCCTTCGACGGTGGAGCAGATGTCACGTCCTTTTGGCTGACAGCTGGAGAGACCTTTTCGCTAGCCACTGACTCTGGCTTTGATTCGTCTTTGTCGATTCTCTTGTCCTCTGCAACTGACTCTCGGCGCGATTCTTCCTTTTCATCAACATGGCTGACTACAGATTCTGGCCTGGATGCTTCCTTCGACGGTGGAGCAGATGTCACGTCCTTTTGGCTGACAGCCGGAGACACCTTTTCGCTAGCCACTGAGTCTGGCTTTGAGTCACCTTTGTCGAGTGGTTTGTCGTCCTTTTCATCGACGTGACTGGCTACAGATTCTGGCCTCGATGCCTCCTTCGATTGTGGAGCAGATTTTTCGTCCTTTTGGCTGGCGACAGGAGACACCCTTTCGCTTGCCACTGACTCTGGCTTCGAATCATCTTTGTCGAGTATCTTGTCCTCTGGAACTGACTCTCGTCGCGATTCTTCCTTGTCATCAACATGGCTGACTACAGATTCTGGCCTCGATGCTTCCTTTGATGGCGGAGCAGATTTCTCGTCTTTTTGGCTGGCAGCTGGAGACACCTTTTCGCTGGCTACTGATTCTGGCTTTGATTCGTCTTTCTCCAGTGGTTTGTCCTCCTTTTCATCGAAGTGACTGGCTACAGATTCTGGCCTCGATGCCGCCTTTGATGGTGGAGCAGATTTTTCGTCCTTTTGACTGGCGACAGGAGACACCTTTTCACTAGCCACTGACTCTGGCTTCGAATCATCTTTGTCGAGTGTCTTGTCCTCTGCAACTGACTCTCGTCGCGATTCTTCCTTTTCATCAATATGGCTGACTACAGATTCTGGCCTGGATGCTTCCTTCGATGTAGATGTCACGTACTTTTGGCTGACAGCTGGAGATACCTTTTCGCTTACCACTGACTCTGGCTTTGATTCACCTTTGTCGAGTGTCTTGTCCTCTGCAACTGACTCTCGGCGCGGTTCTTCCTTTTCATCAACATGGCTGACTACAGATTCTGGCCTGGATGCTTCCTTCGACTCTGGAGTAGATGTCACGTCCTTTTGACTGGCAGCCGGAGACACCTTTTCGCTAGCCACTGACTCTGGCTTCGAATCATCTTTTTCGAGTGTCTTGTCCTCTGCAACTGACTCTCGGCGCGATTCTTCCTTTTCATCAACATGGCTGACTACAGATTCTGGCCTGGATGCTTCCTTCGATGGTGGAGCAGATGTCACGTCCTTTTGGCTGACAGCTGGAGATACCTTTTCGCTTACTACTGAATCTGGCTTTGATTCACCTTTGTCGAGTGTCTTGTCCTCTGCAACTGACTCTCGTCGAGATTCGTCCTTGTCATCAACGTGGCTGACTACAGATTCTGGCCTGGATGCTTCCTGTGACGTTGGAGCAGATGTCACGTCCTTTTGACTGACAGCTGGAGACACCTTTTCGCTAGCCACTGACTCTGGCTTTGATTCACCTTTGTCGAGTGTCTTGTCCTCTGCAACTGACTCTCGTCGAGATTCGTCCTTGTCGTCAACGTGGCTGACTACAGAATCTGGCCTGGATGCTTCCTGTGACGGTGGAGCAGATGTCACGTCCTTTTGACTGACAGCCGGAGACACCTTTTCGCTAACCACTGACTCTGGCTTTGAGTTGTTTTTATCCAGTGTTTTTTCCTTTTGTTCATCAACGTGGCTGGCTACAGATTCTCGCCTAGATGTGTCCTTTGATGGTGGAGCCGGCTTTTCGTCTTTTTCACTTTCTTTTGCACTGACCACTGATTCTGGTCGCGACGCTTCTTTGAAAGGTGAAGCTGATTTGGCTTCCTTTTCGCTCACGGCTGGGGATGCTTCTTCGATTGCTCTACTGTCTGGGCTCAATACCTTGAGTTCCTTCGTCTTAGCATCTAATTCCAGTCGCAACGCCTCTGACTCAATTTCCTGTTTTTTAGATTCGATTTGGAGTTCTTCCAACAAGCTTTTGCCTAGGTGTACGTCCTTTATCTCCTCACCTTCGGAACCCTTTCTGGATTTGTAAATTTCAACTTCTATCGCTTCCTCGATGGTCGCTGGGCTTTCGAGCGATGTTGTGTCTTCCTTATCTTTAAGGTGTTCTGTAACCTTTGCCCTGATAGCAGGCAATTGCTCTGGCAGTTCATCTTCTGATGTCATTTCGCTTAACTCCTTTTCGTCGGGACTTGTTATGGATTTCTTTTGCACCGGTGTCGCTGCTTCTTCTTCATCTGCTTTGGCAGTCTCTGCCAGTTTAGCGACTGTAGCAACTATTTCGGCAGTGGTTTGGATCTGCTCTCTCACAAGAGCGTCCTTGATTTCCTTGTCGGTTGAAACTTCTGCCGGGTGTTTTTTTTCCCTTGATTCTTTTTCTCCATGGTCGCTGACTTCTTGCTCTTCTATTTGTGGCTGAGAACTGTCTGCAATCACCAAACCATCTTTCGCTTCTTGTGGTTCGTCGTCTTCGGTTGGCTCTCTTTCGGGTTCCTTGACTTCCTTTGAAATGTCCTGTTTCTCCTCAACTTCTTTTTCTTCTTTTGCGATTTCTTCTTTCAGAGACAGTGGTTTGCTGGTGTCTTGGGTGTCCTTATCGTCATACACCCCGAAATCGGCCTCTTCGTGCACCGGCAAGTCGGCGACCTCGTCTGGGGTTTTTACGACATCTCGCATCAGGTTTTGCTGGGTTTCAAAAGTCATCTTCAGTGGAAGAACACGATCTGCAGCTGTTGCCGGGCCGTCTACTGCTGTTGTAGGCTTTGGCTGGAGTGGGGTCGCTTCGGTTTCCTTTGTTTCCTCTTTTACGTGCTTCTCTTCGATAACAAGATCCTCCTTGATTTCGTCGAGTGGAATTCGCTCATCTTCCGGTAAAGTGGGGGCTGTGGTCGCACCCGATTCAATAGTTGCTGAGAATTTCTCTTCTGGAAGACTTTCTTGTAAGTTGATATCCTTTCCCGCGTCTTGAGCTTCAATGGGTTCGTCTTTAGTGTCGGAGGTTTTCTTGGCACTACTCATCTTCTCTTCAGGCGACGGGGAAGACAGCTCTTCTGTCTTAACAGCGGTCTCTTCAGTTCTGGCCTTGGCAATCTCCTTTGCCGATGTGATAATCTCTTGCACCTCCGCCTTGAGTTCGGTCTTTTCCGGTGTAGTCAACTCGACCTTTTCTTCAATCGAATCCGGCTGAATGTCAGCATCTTCCCCATCGTCATCAGCGTCCTCGTCCTCACCTTGTTGTCTGTTTCTTCGTTCTTCTGCTTCAGCTTTGGCGATTTCTGCTTCAATTTCCTCTTCGGCGCTTTTCTTGCGCTTCTTCTCGGATTCCTGCGAGTCTCTTTGGTGTTTCTGGATCTCCTCTTCCTTGGTAATACTGCTCTCTTGCTCAATAATGGAGTCTTCGGTGTACTGCTCAATTTCTTCCTTTTCGATGATCAGATACTCTTCATCTTCCTCCGCCTCGGTGGTGCTATCTTGCTTGCGGATTTCGCGGTGATCCGTTTTGAGTCCGCCATGTCGCTTCTTTTCGTCCCGACTAAAAACGGCCTCAATTTCGCGTACCACTTCCTGTTCCTCTTTCAGATCGTCTAGCTCGCGTTGTTTAGCGGCATCCAATTCTTGGGACAAGACCAAGTCTTGTATTTTTTTGGGCACTTCATCTGCGCTGGGGGTCGACACCAGGCTAGAGTCTGTGGTACCTCCCTTGTCCAAGCGGGATTTTTTCAATTCAGTCCTCGGCTTCAGAACCTTGACTGGGCTGCCCGGTGCGCGCTTAGATGGTGAAGTTCCACGGGGACGTCTGGAAATTGGCTTACGATCGGTCTTTTTGACTTCCTTCTTCTCTGTTGTGGTGGTGGTGGTCCGTGTCACCTCTCGCCGGGAGGTTGTTACCTTGGATTCCAAGACTTTGCGGTTGTTGGCATCTTTGGCACTCTTTGCCGGAGTACTGCTGGGACTGGACTTGGCTACCCTCGATATAACTCTGGGCTTGATGTCCCTCTCCTTGACTGGTTGCGGCTTGGTTGGAATTTCTTGTTTTCTCGAAGCAGCTGTCGGAGAGCTCTTCCTTTCTTCCTTTTTGATCGCCTTTTTCTCCATTGATTTCGGGGGTTTGGTATCAATCCGTGACCGAATAACAGGCTTAACTTCGGCGCGGGGTTTCTCTGCCTTTGCTTTCGGCTTGGCCTTGATGATTTCTGGAGTATCCTCCTTTGTTGGTGGCTCGGTTTGTTGTTGCTGCGGTTTAACAATCATTACTTCGACTTTCTTCTCAGTTACTTCCTTGTTATCTTCTACGTCCTTCTTCTCGTCGTCTCTATTTTCTGGCTGCTGCTCAGACTCCTGGGCTACCTTTTCGATTGTCTCTGCAGCAGACACCTCCTCACCTTTGCCCATGATTTTTTCGATTTTCTTTTCGACTGTCTCGACAGTGGTCTCTTTGGTTTTATTGTCCTGCTGTTGTTGGACGGTCGTCTTCATGCGAGTCTCTATCACATTGGCGTCTCGCTCCGATTGTAATGCTTTTCCGACTTTGGACGGAAGAACTGGTTCCTTTTCTATTGGTCCGGATTTGAATACTCTACGAGTAGTAACAGTTTGTATGACAGGAGCAATTGATTTGGCAGTGCATGTTGAGTATTTCATAAATTCCAGATGCTTCAGCTTCTCCAAACCCTCTTGGATCTTGCAGTCGGGTGTGCTGCCCGGGAACATAATTCGGGTTATTGTGTCGTCGGGGTCTGCGGGCTGCCAGACAAGCAGAGCACAAATGGACACCAAATTCTGAACCGGAAAACTGAATTCTCTTGTATCCTTCGCAGCGAACAGTCTCTGATCTCCTGAGTTCCACTTTTGTAAAAATTCCTTAACTTCTTTAGAGTCCCGTGAAGGACTTATCACATACATGTCCAATGTACCGTGTCCCACTTTGTGGTACAGGTTAATTGGTTCGGAGTTGCGGTAGCACGTCTGAGGCTTCAGATCCAATGCCTTCAAATCGCTGACCAGGCTATGGCCACGCTCGAACAAGTCCACCAGCAGGGGGTCCTTGTCTTTATCACCGTCAGGACTTGGCAAGCTCCTGCGGTCGGGAATATTACAGAAAAAGTGACCAATGTGCGGATACACATGCGATTCACGCTTGCGCTCTACAACCGCTGCCATCCCGTTGATGTTGCTGTTGTTTATGCGTGTCAGTAGGACAGCGTCCAAACGGTCCAGATGGCGTGCGAAATCCCAAAAACAAGCCTTTCTATTGAAACCTCCATCGACTGCAAAGAAATTTTAAAGTTTACGACTTTCATCTACTAGAAGGCGGCAACAACTCGCAACATACCTAACATATTGAATCCGTTGATGCCAAAGAGCGCGGCGTCGCCTTGACCCCCGGGGAAGACATACAGTGTTGGATGAGTAAAACGAATATTACCCACTACATCGGATGTTTCTAATAACTCCTTAAGCGATGCAGGAACAAGCATTGGCGCCAAGTAATCTGCAGGATAAACAAAAAAAAAAAAATATGAAATTGACGAAATCAACTCCTCGCGTATGGTCCTTACCAATAAATGCATTAATGCTGTTATTGCTCGTGTCCAAGACGTCATTTGGATTTATTCGAATCTTACACAGCCTTGCAAAGGATTTATCGGGCAGGGTGTTCCACAGTCCATTGTCAGCACAGTGAATGTTCATGGTGATTGTGTCGGGGTAGGCTCGCAGAACCCTCTGTACGTCGTGCTCTTGAAACGCCTCTGAAAAATCGGCCACCGAAAAGGTTCCGTCCTGCAAAATAGATTTTTCCCCATCAGCGATGCATTTAGTTAGATGCGTCTCGTCGCCCTACCTGTAGTATCCAGGAACCATTGCCGGTGAATGTGTAGCCGGCATGTATCACATGTCTGTGCCTTGTAAAACTGCTTAACAAATTTCTCACGCATTGTATCAGAGTGTTGTATTGGGGATGAATGAGCACTTCAGTGACTAGATTTTCACTAGCATACTGAATGAGTCTTTCGCCTGAAAATAACAAAATGAATTATGTATTGATTGAGCTATAAATGCGCATGCAAAATCCTCCCCGAAATTGTCCCTGTAAAGTGTGCCACCAAATTGTATCACAGTTGTACGACCGAAATCGTAGAAATCGTCGTCGTTTTACGATGTAAAGCATGTTTATTGATTATTACCCGCACGGTCGCATTTTTGATTTTCCTAATGGAGTGGCCACGAAGGATAACTTGCTGGCAATCGTTTTTTTTTTTTTCTTTACTTTTTTCTTCAATCAGCAATTCCGAGGAGGACTGCCATGTTGCTGCTCTGGCTGAAACCGCATAAAAATAATCACATCATTGGGATTATGCCTGTTTCTAGTGACCCCCAAAAGGATATAGAGAACCGTAATTAGATTAAGGTTTCCTAACACTCGTCGTTTAAGATATATCCTCAACAGTTGCTTGTACAATCGTTTGGGGTAATCCCGGGATTCGTTGCTGCCATTGGGAGCTGAATTGTCATGCAAAACACGAGTTGTGTGGTCCGGGTAATTTTTCGATTGAAATGGTGTTTTCGCACTCCCCACCCCACTCAATTGGGCATAAATGGGAACTTGAATTAGCCGAACATGTGTTGGAAAAGTGTGGCATCACTCCCAAGATACATACATAATTAACTGAGGCGTGAGTGCCATCATTTGGATGTACCTACTTACATTTTGATGAGGTTGACAATAATTGCGTTTGAAATTTGAATGCGTGTTTAAAGTAATTTGAATGAAATTATTTTATAAATGGAGGCTACAATCGGAGGTTGAAAGTCGCAATTTGTAACTAAGGGGGCTCCGCTTTACAGCCGGCGAGATAATTCAATAAAGGACGAGGGGAGAAAGGAAGGGGAGATGAAGGAAAAGGAGAGGAAGGAAGGAAGGGTAGAGGAAGGAAGTGGAGAGGACCTTAAGCAACTGGAGACTGTTGGTCAAAACCGCGCTTAGTGGAGAGGCGTACTCGCTAACGCAAATGTCCAGCACCGGATTGTGGTGCCATCAATAAGTAACAAAGAAATGTTTTGTATAGGCAGACGTGTTGCAAATTCACCAACGGCTACATGGACCGCCACTTTTAAGAAGTTCTATTTTGGAGGCTCCATTCCCGATCTGAGGAAGCCCTGTCAACTTGTTACGACTGATGATCTGGGCTCCAAGTTGAAGATTTGGTGCTAAGTATGCAGAGCCTGCAGAAAGGGCCCTAATCAATGACGGAACGGAAAGACCTTGTTGAAAAAAAAAAAAATAATAATAATAATAAGCTTGGGACTGACAAGTGAGATTGGGAAAATTAGAAGGAGCCTTGGCAGTCTTGAGCGCTCAAGTTTGAAGCAGGAAAAACCCACCAAGAGAACTTATACAGGCTTGTTTCATGAAAAGAAAACTGATTTTGTGGAAAATAACAGCATCAATGGTTCCGCTCTTACCGTAGGTCGCTTTTTTGAGCTTCGAAGTAAAGCTCTCTCTCATGGAACCAAGGAGAAAAGACTTCAGCCTGCATAAAGGGCTTAATCCATGACGGAACGGAAAAAAACTTGTTTTAAAAGAAAAGGAAGAAGCTGAGACAAACAAGTGAGACCGGGAAAATTAGAAGGAGCCTTGTCAGTCTTGCGCGCTCAAGCAGCATAAAGCCCTCGGTCATGGAACCAAGGAGACAAGACTCGTTGTTGTTTTAAGAGACAGCTTCTTCTTCTAGTAATATTTGGTCCATTCTTCATCAATAAAGCTTGGTGAAGCGATTTCTAAAGACCTTGATCCTTTCCACACAATAAGCAACATCTAAAGCAAAGTACACGGTAAGAACAATCTGCCACTATAAATGAAAGGAGATAAAATGTCAACCTCAGAAGCCATTAGTCTTGTCCTTGCCAAGTCATCCTTGTGATTGATTTTTTCGTGCGCCTCTGTCTATACAATTGCTAATTGCAACTCATAACCCTAATTTGTTGGCAAGCTCAACGGCAATCTACTCACTCAACAAAGCTCAAGTAATGATGCCTTAACCATTTGTCAATATACCATTTAGGTAATCCGGCCTCAGTTCAATGCCAACGGAACAAGACGCTCGCTTATCAAAACAATGCACTCTCGGCCTAATTGCTATAGAATGCCACCCTCTTTAATCATGGGAACCCAAAGACAAAGCCATGTACACTGTACCTACATTCGTCCATTGTTGAGCTATTTCTCCTCCATTATTGACTTGGTGTCCATTCTTCTGTGCTGCAGAAAATAATGAGCTGTGCCATATAAAAGTTCAATGCTAAGAATGCGATGGTTGATTTTTTTTCTCTCTGCCTTACTTCAATTAAAGCAACATGCAACATAGTGTACACTATCCTCGACATTCAAATCTTCTTCAATGGAAAGTTCGCACTGTTGATTTCGCAAATCAGAAAAAAAAAAAAATATATATATATATATATTCATTCAGTTGATTTTATTTGTGCACCTCATTAAAAATTGAGCGCCGCCTTTGCTGCGCGTCACACAAAAAGCGAAATATAATCAAAGGAATTGCATTGCATGAGCAAGTTTGTTATTTTGTTTGTATTGTTGTACAGCGAGACAGATAAAGGAGCAGAAGAGGATATGAATATCACTTTGCCAGCTGGCAAGAATATTCATAATTTTTTGTTTTTTGCGTTGATAGTGTCAGCCTGAGTGCGCCACGTGCTGAAAGAGGACTGTGTTCTGTGTTGTCCTGTTCTGTTGCAAATACACTCGCAAAAAGCTGAAAGCGGTCTAATTAGTCTCTAGCATACGGAATTATTGTGTATGGTTGGGGTGATAGCGAAAGTCCCCTCTGGCTGGCTGCTTAGGATAAATGATTGATGATTGCAATTAAGTGCGAGCGCCACCTGTATACCGCGCGACTTTGGCTCTCATTAATTCCGATCACACTAATGCACTTATTAATTTTGATTCGAAACTTAAAGTAGGCAAATGATGCAATGCATTGAGACAACAACAACCGTGACCTAATTTAATTTCGAGAAACAAGCCATAAAGTATATTGACTAATAGAGCACTAACTTTGGATTTCGAGCAGAACACGAAATCTTTTGCTTGAACTTAAGGTTCTGTTGTCCTTCTTATCAACCCTGATGGGATTACGGGGTAAGAAATTGCGATTTGGCACGTAAGAAGCTCGTAAACTCGTCTTGTGCTTGCAGTAAATTTGAACAGTTCCAAATGAATTTTACGAAATTTTCCAAAGGGATTTCGTAAGTAGGTCGTAAACGGTGTGGTCCGACGAATGAGTTTCGTGATTACGTATTCGGAGAATGCAATTTATTTGTAATTACCCGGGGGTTTTGTGCAATTTACGACCAGAAGGGCCTGATTGTGAGCTGCCTTAGCATGGTAGGACATGCAACTAACCGAATTATTCGAAAGGGTTAATGAGGCTTTCTTAGGTTCTTAGGTTTACCACGTCGTCTAAGTTGTCGAACCATGTAAGATAAGCGGCGTTCCCGGTGGCAGAAGACGGATCCTACTTGTTATGGCGACATGTTGAACAAAATTTCGCCTTCGTCCCTTAGTTGTTCGCTAAATTGTCTGGTCTTTCAGGCGTGTCTGCTTGATGCCCCTTTTTGGTTTCTATAAACAATCTATCGAAAAACTATCCACCGATGTAAGTTAAACGGCGTTCCCGGTGGCAGAAGACGGATCCTACTTGTTATGGCGACATGTTGAACAGAATTTCGCTTCGTCCGGGATATAGCCACAATTATTGTTCCAACATTTAATGTGACCCCCATTAAGAACTTAGCTTTGTAGAAAGTTGGGGGTTGAACCGTCCGAGGTGATATTTGACAGGAGTTTTTTCGAAGTTCAAAGTTCACTTGTTGACAGGGAAAACATAAAGTAAGGTGGCGTATACAGAAAATGTGCTGATCAACTTGGCGTACGAGGTTGTTAACAATTTTATGTTTTGATCATTTAGCCTCATTCAACATTGAACGAGGTGATCAACTAGGTAAACAAGGTTTTTAACACCTGAATGTGTTGATCAACTTGGTGAACGAGGTTTTTAACAATTTTACGTTTTGATCATTAGGCTCATTCAACATTGAATGAGGTGATCAACTAGGTTAACAAGGTTTTTAACAACTGAATGTGTTGATCAACTTGGTGAACGAGGTTTTTAACAATTTTACGTTTTGATCATTGAACGAGTTGGTCAACTAGGTTAACAAGGTTTTTAACAACTGAATGTGTTGATCAACTTGGTGAACGAGGTTTTTAACAATTTTACGTTTTGATCATTTAGCCTCATTCTACATTGAACGAGGTGATCAACTAGGTTAACAAGGTTTTTAACAACTGAATGTGTTGATCAACTTGGTGAACGAGGTTTTTAACAATTTTACGTTTTGATCATTTAGTCTCATTCTACATTGAACGAGGTGTTCAACTAGGTTAACAAGGGTTTTAACAACTGAATGTGTTGATCAACTTGGTGAACGAGGTTTTTAACAATTTTACGTTTTGATCATTTAGCCTCATTCAACATTGAATGAGGTGATTAACTAGATTAACAAGGTTTTTAACAACTGAATGTGTTGATCAACTTGGTGAACGAGGTTTTTAAAAATTTTACGTTTTGATCATTCAACGAGTTGGTCAACTAGGTTAACAAGGTTTTTAACAACTGAATGTGTTGATCAACTTGGTGAACGAGGTTTTTAACAATTTTACGTTTTAATCATTTAGCCTCATTCAACATTGAACGAGATGATCAACTAGATTACAAGGTTTCTAACAACTGAATGTGTTGATCAACTTGGTGAACGAGGTTTTTAGCAATTTCACGTTTTGATCATTCAACGACTTGGTCAACTAGGTTAACAAGGTTTTTAACAACTGAATGTGTTGATCACCTTGTTGTATACAGTGATATTAAACGGCTGTTATTTAAGGATTTCCCTGTTCCTTAATTTCTCATGAGAAAGGATAAACGCACGTATTGACTGCGAAGTGACTATAGATTTCACAGTTTTATAACTCACACAATAGTATCCCAGACACAATTGCCTTGCACCAACTCTTCTCTGTTCAGATGCATTGTCAACCTTGGAAATACCTTCTATAGGACTGCTGCTGTCCTCGCACCGATTAGGCTATACAATCTTCTGCACAATCTAGAGTGCATTTTCAAGAGTAAACATAGCTCTGAGAAGAATCACCCAGCAGAAGGCTATTGTTCGCTGTGAATGCAGAACTGGCCCTTGTGTGTATTTGATTGCTGTTGTTGCATTGTTTTCTTTTGCGTAAACATGCATTCTGTAGAAGACGTCCTTTCCGGACGATGAAGACTGTGTGCAAACTACTTACATATATCCACTAAAAACAAAGTAGGTATAAGTAAACTTGTCAATTATCCCCAACAATTACGACCCCGGATGTGTAATAAAATGCCATCAGCCTATCGATGAAAGCGAATTATCATTGAATTCCTGTGCAAATCTCGTGCGCCCTCAACACGCCACAACAATACGAAGAGCTTGGCATGTCGCACAATACCGAATCGAATTGCCATTGTATTACTGCACCGTCGCCGCCGGCGGAGGGTGTGGTAAAGCGGTGGGCGAAAAACGAATAAAAATGGAATTGTGCAGCGCCTAGGCTCGTTCATGTCCCGGGGGTTTATCCTTTCGAGGAGGCTTTGCTGTGCAAACATTTGCCAACTAATGTGATTCCACTGGATCTCTGCACCAAGTGCACTCTAACCCTATATTTATACCATTTGTTGGATGTTTTAAAGCTTGTTTTTTTTTAGGGTAGGGATTATCATTGTAAGGTAGTGTCGTCATATGTATTTTCCTTCTTTTTTTTTTGTATTGACGATTGGGGTGGCTAATTCACTTGAGGGTTTTCAACGATAAGAACGCTCCTTCAGAAGATGGGCATATAGCAAAGACGGGACACCTCGCTTACATGTGGGTTATGATATAATACGCGCGACTTTGTGAACTTTGAAGGTTGCCAAGCTAAAACTAAAGCGCCCTCAAAGTCCATTCATATTCATTATTTCAAAAAGGAGGTAGGTAACATTTTTTATTTTCTTCTAATCGTCCACCCTCTCTCGCTCTCTGTCTGTGCTATGCTGTACCGAAATTACGGCACGCTTGCTTGCGTTTTTGAGAGCGCTTCACCGGAATACAACCATTTACAGCAAACTGTACAGAGGTATGCTGCTTGTTTGAATCTCAGTGAAATTAAAATCAAGTGCACTCTGTGAACCATTGCGGCAGAGAGTGCCTTCACATATTTAACGCGAAATGCATTCACATAAAAGGTATACAAAAGCACTAATGAAATTGCCATCGCTTTGCATATGCGATGCCAAGTTTGCGAGAACTCTTCATTAGCAAGCGGAAATGTAATTTCAAAATGAAACGAGCGCGCTAGCATGGCATCTCTGCGTCTCTGCACAATGCAAATTAATTAACCGTTGTCATACATGAAAATATTGTTCTGCTTGCGCAAATCTCCCACGCCACTTCCACGCGAGTATGTTTTGTATAAATATGTGTACAGTATTTATCGGCTGTCATTGATCTCGGCGACGACAGCGCCTTGAAGCGACTTCAACAGAACATGTCACACAGATGAGACAGGTAGAGGGACGAAATAGCTATTTGCGAACCGACAACAATGCTGTATCAGAAATGATGCGCCATGTCCTTATATTCTGTGTCATTTCAGTATGCTAGCAACAGCTACTGCCTTGAACACAATCCGACATGGGATGTCATATCACCAAGGATTTGAAGCCATGCATATATAGAGAAGATTATTGTTGGGAGTGGAAGTCGGGCGCTGTCATTACCACCGCATTGTTCAATATCCTATACTTGTACACGTATTCGTATTCCAATATATTCGTCCTTGCTACTGGTAGACACTGTATAGGTAGGTAGATATCCTGCGACAACCAAAATGTTGTGTTATTTCATTTTTCACTTACCGTGTCGAGCCTCCTCTCCCTCGGGGGCATGTTGTGTAATTGTATTGAGTTCATCCTCTAGGTCGACATGACAATCGGATACGTCCCACGAGAGAAATCCTGAAAAGCAAATAAATAGATTTTTATTTTTTTTATTTTTTTATTTTTCATTTAACAATTTTGTATACTACGCCACGAAATGCAAAACAAAAGAACGGGTGAGAGATGGAGAAAATTAAAACTAAACAATCAACACGACCCGAGATATACGATGGGTTTACGGGTATATGTACATTGTACACTGGTGTGAACAATATAGCTCTGTTTGTTTAAGCAGACGTGTCCTGATTGCTAATTAAAATGTTTAATCTTTTTGCCATTTTTTTTTTGATTTAAATTAAAACTTGCCCGTCATGATGGACCGGACTCGGAGGTAGGTATGATTTTTGATGGCGATCCTTTGTTGCTTTTTATATAAAAAGAGGTTCAGTTCATTACATGCCGTTAAACAGCGGGTTAATCTAATTTGACAAGTAGACTGTTTGCACAAGTGTCTGTGTCTTAAAAGCGCACACAAAATATTAAAATAGTGCGTACACGCACCCTTGTACCCGTTTGCTATTATTATATGCATGGATTAGAATCAAATGTGGCTTCTTTTAATGTGTGCCTCCCGTTTTATAGATTTGTTTTCAAACACACTCTTTTACGTAATCTACTGACTGATGTAGTGAGTGTTTTGATGGACGCCATAAAGCCGAAGCTTTATAATAATGTTGCGGTCGATTTTCCACAGAGGTGCTTTCTTTCTGCGCTGCGTCAGTGGTGAAATACCTCATTTTGTTATAATGTGTGTTAAAGATTAGGGAACACTGTTTTGAAAATTCATTTTCGACTTGATTCGGGTTCCATTTCCGGGAACCATTCACGCAATTGTTTTAAATATCCGCAACGCAATATTTGCGTGTTAAATATAGCATGTTTTTTTTTTTTTTATAAAAAATCTGTCAAACTGTCCTCAAATCATACAAAAAATGTTTCGTCTGGGGTCGAATCGCCACTTATTTGTTGATTTTACATGTGAAACAAACACAAATTCCGTCACGTAATGCTCGTTAACGGACGCCGCGATTCGACCCCTGGTATCATAAGGCCTTAAACACAGTGGGGCGGTGCAGAACGTGCTTGCTTAAACATGCTTTATTCCAGTTTCTCCTACTGCATTTGGATATTTTTTTACGTCATTTCAATTCTCTCCATGTGCTTTTAAAATATTCCATCAATCGAAATATGAAATATTTTGCAAACGCTGTCACCCAAGACAGAACTTGGTCGTTTTTTTTTTTGTTTATCAGAGCAGAGCTTGAACTGTTAAAAAAAAAATGCGTGTTCCTTTTTTTTATTACAAAATACACAAGAGGTTTGAATTCGTGTTTCAATTTTCGCTCAAATCACGATCGGAGCGCACTCTATGGGCGTTTTTCTTTTTTAGTTCAGAGCAGAACCTGAGAACTGTTATACAACAACTTTGTGTTTCTGTTTTAGCTCAGACACATAGAGCTCGACTTTGTGTTTCTTTTAAAAAAAGTAAAAAGTTGATTACACATTTTGTCTGAGCAGTCTTAGTGAATCTGAACACAGCTTATTTTGACAGTAAACCATGGGCGTGTTTTATTGGACATCTATATCAGTGAAGTGAAATAAAGTAAAGTAGAATTGTCAGCACGCAACTACAAAAAAAAAAAAAAAAACTCTACTGGACACTTCCGAGGTTGACACTATGTATTTATTTAAAATTTTAAATCGATTGACAGCAGTTGCAGTAGCTTATTTTAAAACCTTTATGGGTGACGTGTTTATGACTTAAGAGTTAAGACGTTGAATCAATCAATTGAGTTGAAAGTTGAGGTGTTCAAAAAAAAAAAAAAAAGCACCACTGCAGCATTTTTATTGCGCATTTGTTTTGTTTACAGAAAAGTATCGCAGATTGTATGAAATGTAGTAGATCGACAAAAACTTCAGAATCAATTTAGTTGTAATTTTACAGTCATTTAACAGCTAGGCTAAAATGTGTTTCATAAATAAAATCAGATCGCTGTGAACATGCTCGGTTCAGAGTATGCTCGACGTGTTAAAGCTGTAGAACGAAAAAGCTTAGAAAATACGTACAAAGCCAATGCGCACGTTAAACCTTTTTTTTATAAATATTTCACACAGATTTGAATATGTAATATAATATGTACACACAAAGATAAATGCCTTTTTTCCATTTATCATTACAGATTAAGTCTTGGCGATTGGTGTAGCTATAAAACAACAAAGCATAGTGCGCAAACTAGAGCATCATTTAGGATAACGCATTTTGGTGAATGTAGTCCGAAATATGAATACGGATAATGTGTAGTTGGAATTTAAAAAAAATCGTGAAGCCATCGATTCGATGAGCATTGCGATTCGAGAATTGAAATGGTAGAAAGACCTCAAAATAATCGATTCTAATCGATTCGGTAAGTGCGGTTCGGAAAAAGGCGTCAAGCCATCGATTCGATAAGCGCGGTTCAGGGCTTAAAAACTGCATAAAGCCATCGAATCAAGAAGTGCGGCTCGGAAGCTAAAAGTAGGCCTCAAATCCATCGGTTCGATAAGTGCGGTTCGGGAATTGAAAAAATTCATCAACCCTTCAATTCGATAAGTGCGGTTCGGGTATTGCAAAAAAGGCGTCAAGCCATCGATTCAGTGAGTTCGGTTCGGGAATTCAAAAAAGGCGGCAAGCCATCGATTCGGTAAGTGCGGTTCGGAATTTGAAAAAGGTGTCACAGCCATCGATTCGATAAGTAAGGTTCGGGTATTGAAAAAAGGCGTCAAGCCATCAATTCGATAATTAAGGTTCGGGTATTGAAAAAAAGGCGGTAAGCCATCGGTTCGGAATCTGGAAAATGTGTCAAAAAGTCATCGATTCGGTTAGTGCGGTTCGAAATCTGAAAAATGGTGTCAAAGCCATCGATTTGATAAGTACGGTTCGGGTATTGAAAAAAGGCGACAAGCCATCAATTCGATAACTGCGTTTCGGGTATTAAAAATGCGTCAAGCCATCGATTCGATAAGTGCGGTTCGGGTATTGAAAAAGGGCGTCAAGCCATCGATTCGATAAGTGCGGTTCGGGGCTTAAACATTTTATAAAGCCATCGAATCAAGAAGTGCGTTTCGGAAGCTAAAAATAGGCCTCAAAGCCATCGGTTCGATAAGTGCGGTTCGGGAATTGAAAAAATTCATCAAGCCATCGATTCGATAAGTAAGGGTCGGTAATTGAAAAAAAAGGCCTCAAGCCATCGATTCAGTGAGTGCGGTTCGGGTATTGAAAAAATTTCGATAAGTAAGGTTCGGGTATTGAAAAAAAGGCGGTAAGCCATCGGTTCGGAATCTGGAAAAGGTGTTAAAAAGCCATCGATTCAGTAAGTGCGGTTCGGGTATTGAAAAAAGGCGTCAAGCCATCAATTCGATAAGTAAGGTTCGGGTATTGAAAAAAGGCGTCAAGCCATCGATTCGATAAGTGCGGTTCGGGAATTGAAAAAAGGCGTCAAGCCATCGTTTCGATAAGTGCGGTTCGGGTATTGAAAAAAGGCGTCAAAGCCATCGATTCGTGATTCGTAAAAAAGTGAACTCAAGAAAGTGCGAAAAGCGAAAAGCAGTCATTACATATATCCACCCATCCATTAGCAGTACAGCAATAACTTCAAGCGTTCCGGCATATCTAGAGTTGAAAGTTGTTATACATTGGGTGAGTGACTCCTTTGTTTATTTTTATATTTTGAATGCATAACTTAAAATAAGCGAATGAGGAACTTCCATTAGAAAAGATTTACGTTTAATTCACTCAGGACCGCTTGCTAGTTTTTCTATATCATAAACTGGAACACGCACATGACCCGCTCCCCGAAATCAATGAAGCTTCAGAAAATTGCTCCCCTTAAGAGCTGTTACGGCCTTCCCAACTCACGAACCTCTCTCATTTTCAATTTGAAAATCTAACCACCATCTCTGTTAGGTTAATGCTGCTTACCACAGCCTCTTCGCTTATTTTTTATTAGTGGTAGTTGATTGTTGTTTTTACACAAAAGGATTGCGCCCCCATAATTGCCTACTCTTGGAATTAAAAGTTTTCTAAGCGTACAATTAAAAAATGTTTATAGTATCAATCGACTACTCTTCGAATCAATATTTGCGGAATTACTTGAGCTTTTTGTTGGCCTTAATTTCCGCTTATAACCTTTATTTACGAACAGTATAAAATAATATCTTCATATATCCTCAAAAGCAAATATGCCTGTTCGCATGGAACTAAGTACGCAATAAGAAAGCTAAACGTCCCAGAGAAGAAAATGTGTTTGCACAGGAAAAAGGAGGAGTTGCCTTCCGTATCCGTGCGATTTAGTTCTTATTATTTTTTTTCCTTTCCCCCCTTTTTTTTTCCACCTGAAGCTACAGAGGAAAAAATAACTTAATAATTCAGTGCTACGGATGAGAGGAGTATAAGTCTCCGTGGATGTATTCGCCAAAGCTCATGCAAAACACACTTCGTTATGCATACGGATGAGCAGGGGTTGGCCCATACAATTTGATAACACCTTAGGACCGGGAAACCTCCACATACTCGTAATCCGCTGCAATAAGGAGTGCGGCAGATTGTGCCTGTAGAAACTATACCTACATGGGCCTTAAGAGATAATCCCAAGTAAATCACATAAATAAACAATGTTGCGTACAAATGAACAGAAATTTAATAAATCTTCAGAAAAAAAAAATTGTTTGACTGACGGACGGATGTGACTTTGTTCGCGTAATTAAATTCAATTAGGCGGATTCATTTCAATCACAGGCAGTGAAATTAGGACGAGTCGGTTTTTAATTATATAGCGCAGCGAACATGAATTGACGTTGATTTGTCACACTGCAGTTGCAGTGAGTCCTTGTCCAACTCGCAATCTAAACCAACCATCTGTTTGAGTGAGGCACAAGTGCCAGAACCGACAACTTTGCACCTTCAATAGATTTCCATCAGATTTACGTGTTTAAGAGACTCTTTTGTTTTTCACTTCTCAACAAACTACTCCAGTGCTATAAGAATAAGTTCCCACACATCCGCTCAGCCGAAGGTCCCTATTATAGATTTTTACGATACAAATCAGTATTGCACCCATCAATCCTTGCTCTGAAATAAGGTCAAGTGAGGACTTTAAGGGGGATCTCCGGACCGCGCCGGCGAAACAAAAAATGCAAATTTAAACCATTCGGAAGTTTACACTCCATTGTTTGTTTTTTTTTTTTTGTTTTTCTTTTTTTTGGCATATATACCTACACCTACTCCAACTGCGAATATACAAAATAGTAGAAATAATTTAACGACCGAAAAGGATGACGGATGACATCACACACTGTAGCCATAGTTACACCCCAAATATTGTCCTATCGATTTTTAATAAAAACGGAAAAGACGCCAGTTTGTTGGAGCGGTTAACATGACAACTAAATGCGACAATAACGTTGTGTCACGAAAATATACCCATAAAATATTTACTAAAGACTTGGACTATATCTGCCTGCTAAGAAGGTAAGATGACATGAGAACAACGGAAAAGTAGCTGCGAGTAGAATAGAATTATCTCAAGGAACAGACACGTGTTGTGGTGACCCCTGGATCACATACTTCAATTGGAAGAATTTGTACCAATCCATAATCCATATTAAACAGCACCGTCGCCAGCACACCGTAATAGAAAAACACTTGACGAACATTCATCAAGGATGTTTGTGGGATTACTAGAATTAGTTGTATTCTGTGAGTTTAGAGCTATTCAAGGTTGCGATTTAATTTGTCTTCGGCATAGCAACTCAACGAAAATAGGCTTGAAACACAAAACGGATTGGGCCGGCGACAATCAGCTGCTAGATATTACGTTTTTAAATTTTTTTTTTCCAGCCTTTTGATACCGTGGAGTTGGTTTCCTTTCTCGGAAAATTTAACCTATAACCTTTTTAATTGCACCTTTCTGAAATGCTTGTGGGTTTCACTTCTGCATTTAAATTGTTCGATCCGTGCCCGCAACTTTGTTCGCGGCGTAAAATGCATGATATGCAGCTGAAGTAAAAGGTAACTCTCAGATAAAACAGATAATACCAAGTTCTGTACTACAAGTATAATAGTCCGCTTTCGCCTTTACTGTGAAAAGTGCATTAACTCGATGGCTTGTACTTCTGTACACAAAAGCAAACCACTCGTTGGATGCTTTCCTTGATAACTGAAAAATCGTGGTGGCGGTGTAAAGAAAAACATTTCGAGTAGACTCAGACCCCTCTCGAGGAGGACTATGTTTTCCTAAAAGGATGCACTCACCAATGGGCAACACCAAAATGAAGAGAACTATTTAGTTTCGAGTGAGTATGACTGCAGCGTGACAGTTGTGCGACTAAAGTTGCAATTTGACACTTTTTTTTCGAAAGGAACTTTGAAAATTTTGCAAATGCTCTTAGGTACATTTATCTTTGTGTTTGTAAATAAAACCTTTAAAATGTACCGCAGTTGACTTTCTCAACACTTTTATAGTGTTTAACCTGCCAATGCATGTTAAACGTCGTTCAAAAATTCCAAATTTGAAAAATAGCTTCAGAAATGGCAACTTTTTCTCAGTGGCCTTTTTGCTTGCGACTTTTCAGATTTCTGCATCGGTCACACTGGTATGAGGCTATTGTTAAACTTGATGAAATTAGTTTTCGCTGACACAAAGTCCAGTTTTTATTTCAAAACCATTTGGAAAGACTTGCACTCACATTTTTTGAGCGCCACACGTCCGGGTGTTTGTCTCCTAATACCCTATTCACACCGCAACGAAAACTCTTCGATGCTTTCAACACCAACTCGTTTTACCTTTTAATCAGCTGTGAGACACTAGTCGTGAAACGATAAAATTAATTCTTAGCATTTCAAAATATTATTAGCCCATCAATTAAGTGTGGAAAATGATTCTAAGTTGTGACATTTGTTCGGTCAGCTGTTCTGCTGAATTTCCTGAATATTGCGAAAGAGTGCAACATCCCAACGTTACACGGAAAGAACTGCAAAGTCAATAATTGCAAAATTTTGAGTTGCAAATCACGAATTATATATTTTTCGCAAATCACAACGATTTTGTATTGAATTGATACAAAAATTGGTAATTTGACATTGAAAACGGCGAAAAATATCAAAATCTTATTGCGATTAGAAGTATTAATTCGAGCTTCATTTATTTGTAGTGATTTGCGACATTTTTGACGCAATTCGCTACTTCAATAGGTCAATTCCTCAAACACCACTTTAAAATCTCAAATTGCAAAAAATATTTCATAATTTACCACCACTGAATGATGAGTTCGTAAATTGCAAAATATGAATTGCAAATTGATAAAAATAAGTGGCAATTTACGATTAAGAATTTGTAAATTGCAATTACTGAAGTAGTAAATCAACCCCTGTTGCAATTTACTAAGGGATGAAATCGTAATTGCACCAGAAAAGTGGTAATTTACGACATTTTTTTTTTTTTGCATTTCACAACCACAGTAATATCAAATTGATAACTATTTGTGTCAAATTGCGATCGGTTGTGGCAATATGTATTTCATGCCCGATCGCATAACTCGTATTGAGAACGGATTACTTCCAGAAAAAAGGAGTGGTGAAATAGTGATTTTCACAGATGGATCCATGATGGGTGACGGAGCGGGTGCCGGTATCTATTCAGCAGAGCTGAAACTAGGCCGTCACGTTAGCCTCGGGAATTACACTTCTGCATACCAGGCTGAGATGATTGCATTGCTGCATGCGTTGGACTACTTGCTTGAGGGTCAGGTGGAGGGAAGAAATATCCTTATAGCACTGGACAATCAGGCGGTGATCAGATGCATAGAACAAACAAACATCACAACATCATTGGCATTGGAATGTGTACTTAAGCTCAATAACCAATAAGTGTTCATCTAAAAATGAAGTAACACTGACTTGGGTACGAGGACACATAGGGATCGAAGGCAACGAAAAGGCGGACTCCCTTGCAAAACAGGGGTCAACTGAAAAGTTGCTGGGACCAGAACCATTCTCTTCAATTGGCAAAGGAATGGTAGAACAGCTGATTCAAAATGGATCACGGCGGAACACATGAGAAGGTGGTCAACCGTGGAACAATGTAGACAGGCTAAAATGGCAATTAAGTGGCCGACCTGCTCCACTCAAAGAAGGGTTCTAAGCATGAGTCGAGGAACATTGAAATGGGTTGTGGCTTTGTTAACAGGACATGGTAATTTCGGGTATCACTTAAGGAAGATGGGCCTTAGAGAGGATGATACCTATAAACTATGCCTGGAGGAACCTGAGACAGCGGCACATATACTGTGTCAATGTCCGGCGTTGGCTGGCAAACGAATGAGGATCTTGGGACATCATTTGGTCGAGACCCAATCGATGAAACAGATCTCCCATAAACAGATGCTAGCGTTAACACTAGGAATTGAGCTCAGGGAAGAACTCTGGAGAAATCCAGAAAGTCTCTCTGGGTAGGATTTATAGTGGTAGAGAGACGAAAAGAGACCCGACAATGGTGGTCTGATTCGAATATCTCTCGAAATCTATATAATATAATGCCCGATCGCATTATTGACACTGAGAGAGAAGTGTTGATTCACGACTTTTGAGGGTCAATATCTTCACTCTGTACAATTTCTAGAATTGCGAATAAAAAGTCGTGAATTAGCTAAGCTCTAAAATGAGACAAACTTGTCGTGATTCGGTGCTTATTTTTCTTGATTTGATCTAAGAATTTTTTCCGTGTAGGAAGTCTTTTACGTGGTGTTTTGAAAACTGAAATATTTCTTTGGGAAATCTTCTGTTTTCGATGAAGTTTTTGAGCGTTTTCGCGAAAATCCGATTTTCGGCTCGGTGTGAATAGGGTATTAGTCATCGTCGCTGTTCAACTGAATGTAGGTACCATCGCATACTTCTCCTAAGTACCGCTTTAACAGAGAGTGCTTTCTATGAGCACCTATCACTCTCTTTGAATTTCATTTAACCATGTTAACCTTTTTCGTATTTATTGAGAATTATGCGTGTGTAGTATGTGAAGTGAAAAGTCAGAAAATATTTAAAGCAAACGACTTCGGTTAAAAACGTTCCCAGGAAGTAGGCGTGGCAAGAACGAAATGACCTATCGCCGTCTGAAGACACATTTTGTTTTGAATGTGTTTTCCTATTAAAAAATTCGGGCTTTATTGCATTTTAATAACAATTGAATTAGTAAATTGTCTTTCGACTGGTGCGAACGTTCCCAATACAAGGTCGGACGCCCGCTGTCAGAGTTTAGACAACGTATTCACTATTCAGACTTCGTTTTCAAACCTAAATTGAATTGATTTTCTAATTAAAGAATTCGGGCTTCCTTGTTTTTAATAACAAATGAAGAAGTAAAATGTCTTTCGACTGACGCCGTTTTTTTTTTTTTGTTCTGACTCCTGACAGTTTGAATTGACTTGTGCTATTCTGTTCTGTCTGTGTTAACACCCAGCCACCTTCAAACAATTCGTTCCATTAAATGATGGCTGAAAATTCACCAAACATTTAGCTTAATAACTGAGCAGTGTTCCAGATTAAAACACAAACTGTCCGCGAAGGACTCGTGCATTCAAATTCAGCACACCGCCGACAAATAATCAATATGCTCTTCGCTTAGTGTATACATTTTATTACAAACATCAAAATCATTTCCATTGTCCGCCAGCTATACTCTATAATACAGCATTCGTATATATACAAACATTATCTTGAGGACATTCATATAAATACAGTCGCATCGCACATATCACTGACGACGACAGACCTTTATAACTCAACCACTTGCTCACTTGAAAACGGATTTGTCCTTTCTCTTCTCGCATGTGGTATTTGTGGCTTTTGTTGTATACTTTCAATGTGGCTCACTTTTTCACTTTTTGGTGATATTTTAATTTTGAGTTCGGCATTGGAAAAGGACACCCCATATACAGCCCATCAGCCACTAGTGTGTGACACACAAAGGGTTGGTTCGTCCTTCGGATTCTTTTCTTCGTTTCTATTTTTATTTGCCTTTCACATAGACACACACTGCTTTATTGCGTAACACCGTCGTCGCTTCGAGCTAACGATTTAGGAAAAGTAATTATCTCTGTGCACGGCGCGGTGCAAACTGTCAAAACTTAAGTTGCTTGTATACGTAATTTAATGCCTAGTGACACATCGGCCGAAATTGAATCGACCCTGAACCAGTGACATTTTACCAAGTCGGGTATGAAATTGAAAATGTAATTGAATTCTACCAATCATTGCTGCTTCTTCTCTCCGCTGCATCAGCGGGACTAGGAAGATACAGTCGCCGTTTAAAAATGAAACGATTACACAACCATCTTGGTAACCTTTAAAAAATGTAAGCTTGTTATTCAAGAAGTTATGACCTTTACGAATTTGCCAAAAGAGAGCTCATATCTTAGAGGTTGCCGGCGTCAAGCAAAAAAGAGTGAAATTTCCCCAAAGATTAACGGCAGCCATTTCTGCGGAGGGTACCGAAAGTGTTTTCTAAGCCTATCGCCTGCCCATGTACTGCCACTGGTGGTATATTCAACAAATTGTATGCGGAATAATTGCCATTGCTTCCCGTTTGAAAAGGAAGTGGGTAGTTTCTTCCTCCGGGTGTTTTACAGCACCGCCGGCCGGTTTATAGAGCTGGGCGAAGACACAGTCAAGGAGCAGTAACAACAACAGCGCACTGCACTAGCAGGTCTTCAAAATGTAACAACCTAATGAGCTAACCGGCTGTAAAATACATGTGCACGAATCGAGGAGACAGACAACCGAATGGGTTCTATAAAACAAGAACCCGACCACCCCCCTTTCTTATACTTTATCGTTTGTACAAGTGGGCAAGTCGTGCCATGTGTGCTGGCTGAAATTATCTGCAATGCAGCAGTTTTGACTGAAATTTATTATTCACTCAATAGACTGTGGCTAAAAATAGTTGCGAGCATAATGAAAAACTTGACCGAAAGGATGCGCTGCACACAAGTCAAGTTGTACCAAAGTTGTTGGCTCAATTGCTGCTGCATTATGTTGAGTAGGTATTGAGCCAGCTGGAAATGGGGCAGCTCCCATAAAACGAGGCATCACATTTAAGTAGACTGATGCAGTACTATTCACACGGACCGGACTTTATGTTGGCGAGGTCAGTTGCAGTTTCAGTTTCAGTTCGATGCTGCGTTCATTCCATGCGACCGCCGTTCACATGCAACACAATGGTTTGAGTGTTTCGTGGATATTTATGGGTAATTCTAAGCGAAAATGTAATTGAAGTGTACAACGAAAACAGAAATCGGTACGATCTGTCAATTTGCTGTCAAAACTTTAATCAAAAATGTCACCAAATCGAATGTTTTCCTAAATGGATCCAGTGAAGTCAGTCGAGACTCATCGTCTAACTGCGCAAATCGCCATATTTTTTACTCGCAATTTGTGTCCGCCATTTTGTTTTCTCTTTTAATTTTAGGTATTATAAACTACGTACGCCATTTGTAGTTCGTTCAACAGCAGTGGTACTGCTATTATTCAGTGAGTATGACTGGCAGTAACAAATTCGCCAGTGATCACTCAAACAAGTTGTTTTAAGACTGTCAAAATGACAGTTTTATGCAACATTCCATTAACTATGCCATTTATGTGTTGAAAAGCATTTCTGCTAACCATTTGCAAGCTAATAGTCATTTAGTAATTGATGTTGACGATTGACTAGGTTTATATTTAGGGCCAGACGTTTTGTCTTTTTATGCTAGGACGAGACCAGTGTTGCCATAAAAAATACATGGACATTTAATAATGTCTGTTACCATTTGCGTGCTATTTTGAAAAGAAATTGCAATTTTGAGAAAACAAAATTTTTTTCAATGCTGCAGCTAGATTGAAAATCTACAAAATGCTGACAAATCTGCACTTGTGGCAACGCTGGACGAGACTACTTTCGATATTATACTATGTTTTGACACCGTATTGCTATCGCAAATTTTCAAGCGGTCGTTAAT
This sequence comes from Cheilosia urbana, assembly GCA_946477585.1. NCBI lineage: Eukaryota > Metazoa > Arthropoda > Insecta > Diptera > Syrphidae > Cheilosia > Cheilosia urbana. The sequence goes on from OX297854.1 coordinate 95,303,091, forward strand.
TATTAAAACTGCCGCGGACTTTTCAACTGTTACTCGTATCTGACAGCTTATTTCCATATAGTAATGGGTTCGTTTGCTGAATGTTGTTTGCTTCTTGGATATTTAAACGCATGAACGCATCTTATTTATATTTTCAAAAAATGCACAAATTTGTCGAATTGTCGAGTCTTTCTCTGACAATTTGTCGTGACATATTGTCAAAATGATAGTTGCAATAGTACTTTTGTTATTATTGCCCCTGTACGCATCTTATCGGACATTTAAAAACAAGAACGAAGAAGTTGTTGAAATGTTGAGTCTTTTTCTGACAGTTTGTCATGACATAATATCAAAATGACAGTTGCAATATTACTATTGTGATTATTGCTCCTGAACGCATCTTATCGGACATTTAAAAAAAAAAAAAAGAAACGAGAAAGTTGTTGAATTGTTGAGTCTTTTTCTGACAGTTTGTCATGACATAATTTCAAAATGACAGTTGCAATATTACTATTGTGATTATTGCTCCTGAACGCATCTTATTGGACATTAAAAAAAACGACAAGTTTGGCGAATTGTCGAGCCTTACTCTGACAGTTTGTCATGACTTAATGTCAAAATGACAGTTGCAATATTACTATTGTGATTATTGCTCCTGAACGCATCTTATCGGACATTTAAAAAAAAGAACGAAAAATTTGTTGAATTGTTGAGTCTTTTTCTGACAGTTTGTCATGACATAATTTCAAAATGACAGTTGCAATATTACTATTGTGATTATTGCTCCTGAACGCATCTTATCGGACATTTAAAAAAAAAAGAAACGAAAAAGTTGTTGAATTGTTGAGTCTTTTTCTGACAGTTTGTCATGACATAATGTCAAAATGAAAGTTGCAATAGTACTTTTGTGATTATTGCCCCTGAACGCATCTTTATCGGACATTAAAAAAAAAGAATTAAAAATTTGTTGAATTGTTGAGTCATTTTCTGACAGTTTGTCATGACATAATTTCAAAAAGACAGTTGCAATATTACTATTGTGATTATTGCTCCTGAACGCATCTTATCGGACATTTAAAAAAAAAAGAAACGAAAAAGTTGTTGAATTGTTGAGTCTTTTTCTGACAGTTTGTCATGACATAATGTCAAAATGAAAGTTGCAATAGTACTTTTGTGATTATTGCCCCTGAACGCATCTTTATCGGACATTAAAAAAAAAGAACTAAAATGTTGTTGAACTGTTGAGTCTTTTTCTGACAGTTTGTCATGACATAATGTCAAAATGAAAGTTGCAATAGTAATTTTGTGATTATTGCCCCTGAACGCATCTTATCGGACATTTAAAAAAAAGAACGAAAAAGTTGTTGAACTGTTGAGTCTTTTTCTGACAGTTTGTCATGACATAATATCAAAATGACAGTTGCAATATTACTATTGTGATTATTGCTCCTGAACGCATCTTATTGGACATTAAAAAAAAACGACAAGTTTGGGAATTGTCGAGCCTTACTCTGACAGTTTGTCATGACTTAATGTCAAAATGACAGTTGCAATATTACTATTGTGATTATTGCTCCTGAACGCATCTTATTGGACATTAAAAAAAACGACACGTTTGGCGAATTGTCGAGCCTTACTCTGACAGTTTGTCATGACATAATGTCAAAATGAAAGTTGCAATAGTACTTTTGTGATTATTGCCCCTGAACGCATCTTATCGGACAACTAAAAAAAAGAACGAAATAGTTGTTGAATTGTTGAGTCTTTTTCTGACAGTTTGTCATGACATAATGTCAAAAATGACAGTTGCAATATTACTATTGTGATTATTGCTCCTGAACGCATCTTATTGGACATTAAAAAAAAAACGACAAGTTTGGCGAATTGTCGAGCCTTACTCTGACAGTTTGTCATGACTTAATGTCAAAATGACAGTTGCAATATTACTATTGTGATTATTGCTCCTGAACGCATCTTATCGGACATTTAAAAAAAAGAACGAAAAATTTGTTGAATTGTTGAGTCTTTTTCTGACAGTTTGTCATGACATAATTTCAAAATGACAGTTGCAATATTACTATTGTGATTATTGCTCCTGAACGCATCTTATCGGACATTTAAAAAAAAAGAAACGAAAAAGTTGTTGAATTGTTGAGTCTTTTTCTGACAGTTTGTCATGACATAATGTCAAAATGAAAGTTGCAATAGTACTTTTGTGATTATTGCCCCTGAACGCATCTTTATCGGACATTAAAAAAAAAGAACTAAAATGTTGTTGAACTGTTGAGTCTTTTTCTGACAGTTTGTCATGACATAATGTCTAAATGAAAGTTGCAATAGTAATTTTGTGATTATTGCCCCTGAACGCATCTTATCGGACATTTAAAAAAAAGAACGAAAAAGTTGTTGAACTGTTGAGTCTTTTTCGAAAAGTTTGTCATGACATAATGTCAAAATGACAGTTGCAATATTACTATTGTGATTATTGCTCCTGAAAGCATCTTATTGGACATTAAAAAAAAAACTACAAATTTGGCTAATTGTCGAGTCTTATTCTGACAGTTTGTCATGACATAATGTCAAAATGACAGTTGGAATAATGCTATTATGATTATTGCCCCTGAATGCATGTTTTGCTTATACAAAACAAGATTATTCCTTATAATGCTTCCACTTGTTCTCTCTCATGTCAGCAGTATTTCGTATTTATTGCGGATGCGAAATCATTTTGCCATGTCAATTAATATAAGCTACCCTCTAATCCCCATAATGGGAAAGAATGAATATTCAACTGCGAATACAAAGCTAATATGAATCGCATTCATCTTATTCTCATTATTTTACGGGGAGGGACACATTTATTAACGTTTATGTTTTACACGCACGCAGTTGCGACAGCTGATGAAAATGCCAGCCTGTGCGTATTGGCAGTTTGGTAGCTTATTCAATTAATTGCGTTTTTATGTCTAGGTATATAGGCGCACAAAATTAGAAATGACTTTTATTGGAGTAATTTATCTGTGGCATTTGAAGCTAATTTTTGTGTATTTCAGAGCCGGGAAGCGTTAATTAAGTTGAGTTAGACCGCCGTCCCGGTCTTCATTGAAAGGATTTGTTCACTTCGAAAAAGGGGTTTTCTTATATTTAGTACTGGCTGTCCTTGATCCGATTTAATTTGTAAGCAGACCCATTAAGAACGAAAGTGCTCAATAAGGATGTCCCTATTGTGTAGTAAACCTAAATCTTACCTATGTATTTCGGTTTGACTTTGCGATTAATGACATCCGCCACAAATTTCAATCAACCCAACTTCTCAATCCCAGTCCATCATGCCAAAAATGAATTTCGCTCCTTATTGTTTGAACTGCCTGTTCAAATAACGTAAAGGTACCAGAAGAAGAACATTCGATGTACGGTGCCTTGAAAACTTTTGAGCATTCCATTTCCTTTTGTTTGTCCAATTACGTAATTTCCAATCAGTCGCGAAAGTGCATTCGAAAACAGCGAAGCCGAAATAAGATGGAACTTTTCGTGGAGTAAATATTTGAACTATCTTTCCGATTATGCAGCTCTGATTGATTGATGTTATGCAAACTTTTCGCATAGCAGCGTCGGTAGGTTGGTTTGGGTACGACTATATGATTGGAACGTTTGCGGTGCGAGCCAACCGAAGCCCTATTTGATAGTTTTGCATAATTATTCGCACTGTGTTTAAACATGAGCTGTATAAACTATCGAAGTTGACACATAATCGAAATCGTTATGAAGGCTTATTTGGTTGTGTGTATATTTGTAATGTCGTGTCCATTTGAATTATGCCGACAAAAGAGGGGTTAATTTATGCAGAAATTATGAGAGCGGATAAGGCACAGTTTTTGGTTCAGGAAAGCTGCCAAAACTGTGGTACAAAAAAAAAAAACGTTTAAATGCCATAAACTTGCTTGCTGAATATACCGACGGTATCATAAGTCTATTTTATAGTGAATTGGAAAACGTCAACTCACAATTAAATGACAGAAAAATGAGCCCAAACAGCTGCCAGCTATCAAATTGCGTGTCGCTTGAAAAAAAGTGCTGCCAAATCGAAAATCAAACCTTTAAAAACAGCAAAGGTACAATATACTCTCCGGCAAGGATTCAGTATTTTACGGACAGATAACGTAGATAAAAAGCAACTTTCAGTCCCGTTTAGATTGACAGGATTTAGAAAAGAAAAGCGAACTCTATGAGGTGTACAGCGACATCGAAAAAAGTGTGAATCCAGACAATTGACAAGTCTAAAACTAGTCTCTACTACGGGACGGAGAGACTTTGAGGCCCAGTCCACCGCAGACTTAAGTGCCCCCTTTCAAAAGTCGATAGGTCTCTCTGATTGATTTGAGCTATAAATAACACCGCCCAGAAGCTACTCAAAAGAGATAGAAGGGGGATAGTTATGAACGTTTCTTATGCCTAAATGAGGGAGCGGCCCCTGACAATTTTTGGTGGGAAATTCTTGACGAGTTTCCATTTTATGTGCCGTTTAAAAGGAATGGTCAAAATGAATGACTATTTCTTTGGGAGGGGGGTGCATTTATACAAACTTTGGTTAAAAGAAAGTTATAAGTTATTATTGCTTATCGTAACTAATAATTTCATCTGACAATATAGTTCCCTGTCTGAGCAGTGTTTCTGCAATGAGTGTAATTGGAGGAAGCTCGAAATTCTAGTTAGATAAATTTGACAGTTGGCTGAATTTATGTGCTTGAAATTTTATTGGCCTAAAGTTGAACAGTTTTTTTCTGTGCCTTTTACTTCGTACATAAATATGATCAGCTTATTCTTATTAATGTTAGCAGGGAGAGCTTTAAATGACAAGATAGATTGTTTTACAGTCAGTCAAATTTGGAGGCGGGTGATCGAGCTCTATGTGGCAGATAGTTTAAGTATTTGTTCCTGTTTTGAAATGTAATACATCGCCTCCTCCGTTAACGAGCGAAACTTGTTCGAATAAATTTTTGTTGCTTATGCCAAATTAACAGAATTTTAAGGAACTAAAGTACGATGAAAAGGGAAAAAAATTAAAAAGGGACAAATGACCAAGCTTCGTGGGATAGATGAAGATAGTTACGCCCTGCAAAAGCACATTGATATATTATATAATCTTTGTAGCTTATGGTAAGCCAGAATACAGTTTTTGTGGAGCTTTCTCAAGGACTGTCACAAAAGAGCAATATTTAGAATTGTTTATTAAAGTAAAGAACTGACTTTTAAATTCAGTAGGTTCCGGGTAGGCCGTTCGGCTTTCTATGTCAATCTGTTCGGAACTTTAAATTCCTACAACGCGTTGGCTAACTAGCTTTTTCACTTGTCACACTTATTTGATTTGATTGTCACACTTTTCTAAAATAATTAAGGATATTGCAGCTGTTTTTATGGATTAATTTAATAGCATTACTGAAAATTAAAAAAAGGGGTCATTACTTAATTTAATTTTATAATAGCTGAGAAACTTCGCTAAATCAGCAGGACTCTTTTGCCTGGACATTTCGGCGTTAAGATCAATCCAAATATTGGCCACCGGATCAATTTAGACCACGTAATGCTTCAGACTGCTGTCAGTCTTAGATAAACTGCAAATCCAAACGTTCCCATTTCATGTTTAGTTCAGAGTAGAACCTGAACTGTCAAGCCAGACTGCATATCCGAACGTTCCCAAATCGCATTTATTGTTTAGTTCAGAGTAGAACCTGAACTGTCAAGAAAGTCGTTTCGCCTTTGAATTTGCGTTTTTTTACTCGTTCAGAGCTTCAGCTTAAAATAAATTGACTGACCAGCTTGAATTAAAATCTGAACACAGCATATTTTGACAGTTACATAAATTTGCTGATTGGAAATACTAACGCTGGTACAGAGAAGTAAGAAAATTGTTACGAAAGTGTAGTAAATCCCCAAAAACTCTATCCGTCTGAGAAAATTCTGTTTCTCATGGTGTATTTTCATAGTCATCTGACAGTTGGTGCCCAAATGTCTTTTACAAAGCCTGACATACTCGAACTCTGTTCACTGCTCTCCTTTGAACGAGAAATGAAAAACGCCTTTTGCCTTTTTTAGTACACAGTACCAAAATTGCTTCCTCTACTCATCTTTGATTTCAAAACTCATTTTGAAATGAGTTCAATCTCGTTAACATGATTAAATTCGAACCTTTCATCGACCATCCGTTTAAAAATTCCCTCTGCTGGGATCCGTATGAGTTCAATTACAGACTGCAAATTTAATTATTACATTCCTCAACTGCAATCGCCCTCGATTGCAAGTTCTGTATCCTAAAATAATTTGGTTTCTCCTTCAGTTGCGGTGTATAGGAGCAGGAGGTATAGCGATGAATTTTGCCATAGCGATTGGGATGGCAGAACCAATCAACTGGCATCGAATTTGTATCTCACGGTCGCCGAGATCGAGTTGTAATTAATTGCTTGCGAACGAAAATGATTTTCAAATAATAAAAATTAATGCAATTGGTGGGAGCAGGTTTGCTCATGCGACCAAAAGCACATAAACTACATAAGAACTTCAGTCGCATCAGCATCCAGCATGAAGATACAAAAAAAAAAAAACTCACCCTTGAGAAGATTCTGCAGAATGTGATCCTTATGTTCGTCCGAATGCGGCTCGCCCATTATAATCAATAAGTAGCAGCCAGTCAATGGACTCGGAGGTCCAACCATACCAACCAAACTTGACGGTCCTCCATCGGAGCAAGCAGTATCAATTGGGGCACGGCCACCTTCGTCGTCGGTGGTGCCGCCAACGTCGCCAGCTAGATTATCACCTTCCCCATTATCACCATTGGTACCACCTCTATCGGCGCCGCCGTTAGCTTGAGTCATTCCATTGGCGATAATATTTAAATTATCCGGAACCGGATGACCGCCGCCGTTCTCTGCACGTCCTCCGTCAATACCTGCTTCAGTTGTACCGTCGCTACCACCGCCGTTGCCATTTTCGTTGCTGCCACCATTTCGGTCAACATTTCGGTCACCATTACTGCCAGCCAGTGCCGCAGGATCTCCCGCAGCTCCCATTCCGTTTCGATTCTGATCAGCGGCAGTTGAGGCCGCTGCTCCAGCGTTGGGACCAACAGTTGCTTGATCCCCCATCACAGATTATTCCCTTTCCTCTTTTATTTATTACAATCGGCTCGAAAAAAAAATCTATCGATTGGAATTGCTTAATTAATTTATGTGTTGTATATCCACTGGGCTCTGAGTTTTGCTTGTCAAACTATATGCTCGGAAAAGCAGAGCACAAGAGTTTACTTTTATTTTTTCACTTTTATGCACTGGAAGTCTAAATCACTTTGCTCTGCTGGCTGGCTTGCAGTAAGCAGGCTTTTGCACTGATAGTTTTTTTTTTATATTATTATTATTGTTGCTGCTGCTGGTTGTTGGTTTGTTTTTTCTTGTTATTCACTCTGAAGTCTGAACTCTGTGTCTGTAATGCTGTGCGTGTAAGAGAAGTAAAAATAAATTTAAAATCGTACAGTAAAATACCGCAAAGGGATGAAGCGAATATAGGGAAAATTTTGTGTTAATGTGTCGTCGCACCATTTTCCAGCAATAAAGTACATATCTCTCTGTCTGGATGAATGACTCATGTGTGTTGGGAGTTGGGCTGGCACAAATAAATCGATCGATGAGGACAATGCCTCGACGAGCGAACGAGGAAGTGTTGCGACGCTTGAAAGTATCTATAACACCCTCGAAGGAAAAATAAAAAAACAAAAAAAAAAAAAAAATAAAAGGACACAAAAATCACATGAATATTAAAAGAAAAAACGACAATCGGTTCGATTTTGTTTCAATTTTGCAATTTGGGATGGCGTTTTTTTTGTATCTAATTAGCAGGGCGACAGAGAAATTCCAAAGTTCATGTTCACCAAACAAAACGCCAAAGAACACTGCAGAAGGTATTTGAATTTATTTTCGTGGCACTATCCCTCAGTAGCATGTTCCAGCTAAAGCGATGGTTATTATGGTGAACTGCATGCGTCTTCCAAAAATAAATCCAACTTCAACAGCAGCGCTAACGACGACAATTTTATTATTGGCAATAGCAATAGAGGGATTTTTCGATATTCGCTTCACCCGTTTCACTTGTTTTTTTTTTATATATATAATTTTTGTTTTTAAATAGAGTCACACTAATTGTTATCCTACGGGAGTGGATATGTGCCCCTAGTGAGAAGGAGGAAGAAGAACCGCACCCGTTCAAGTACAAAACTGAACTGTGACTTTCTGCTTTCTAGCTCGAAAACACTGCGCGTATTGGAAGGAACTCCGAAGAAGTAGGAAAAAAAAAAAAATCCTTTTTGGGGATAGTCGTCGTGTCTTGTGTCTGCGGTCGGTACCTAAGGGTTAGTGGTAGCTGGTAGGTAGTATTAACTGCGTGTGTATACAGTACGTAGGGGGTACTTCTTTTGTGTGTTATTGATCTAGTTGTCACGAGGTGGTGCAATATGTGGCGCCTCGGCTCGTTTGTGTTCTCGAACAAAGCCAAGTGGTTATTAATAACTATTGGTTGATGGTACAATACCGTCGCGGTTGGTTGTTCCAAACTGAACTGGATTGGTTTTTGGTTACTTCTGGTCGAAGCGAAAGCTCAACAAAGACTGGCGATGGCTATGCATCGTTGCAGTGACTTCGAAGAGGATATCCACCATCCACTGGAAGGGGGTGGTTTTGCTTGGAAGCCCACAGAGGGGCTGATGGAAGTTTGTCAGTTTTCCCACTTCCAGTGTGTTTGCGGAAAGTTGGAAAGTGCGACCCATTAACAGTCCTGTTACTGTGGTCAGAACTTCAAAGTTGGAGCTGTGCCAGGTGTTCGCCGCAACGTATATAGTGAACGTCTTAAAAATTGATTTTTATTTACACTTAGAAACACTTCTTACTCCGGAGACGGTCTTTTTCGAAATACACAAGCTCGCGATGTTAGTTGCGGCTGAACTGATGATTGCATTCGGAGAACCGGCCCTTTTTGTACACAGGAGATGTCGCAGATTTTTGGAAGGGTCCCAAGAAAAATCGAGTGGGCTGCCACTACTATTTGAGTGGAATTCGGATCACAGTCGAAAATGATTTATTGGGCAGATGGAGCTCCGTCTCAAGTCAAAGCTTTTGAGCGAAACTCGTAGCACGGTCCTATTTAAATTTCCGGTCTGCACAACTGGGGTTTTCATTTCGTTCCCACCGTATCGTGTGCACGGCCGTCCAATAGATGTACCTGCCAGTAATATCGGTCGCCATATTGATTAGCCTGTAAATACTTTAAATTCGTACTTAGAAAGGTGACGGATACATCGTTTTAGAACCGGCAGAAAAGCGCCCATAACACCGCACAAGCGCACTCCCGCCTGGATTAGGCTTCAAGTTATCAAATGAGACCACACAGAGAAAGAGAGAGAGAGAGAGAGGAAAATTGAGAGAAGGAGAACAACAATAACAACAACAACAGAAATTATAAGACATCACATGTGCACTTGGAAAGTTCATGAGAAACCGTCGCCGAACCATCTGATTCAATATTGATTTTCAAGTGAAAACAGCTGGCCGCCTAGTGTGAACTTCCCCACGGTACAGTGGGCCCTAGTTGTTGTTGCACATACACAACTACACTCTCGCAGTCCCATCAGGGGCTGGAACGGCAGGAATGTGCTTGTGCGTGTGAAGGCAGTTGGATGTTTAATTTAAAAAGTGGGGTGCACTGTTCGATTTTTTTTCAAACTCCTCTCACTAGGGCATATATTGGACACTCGTACATCTAAAAAGAAAACTACAAGAAAATTGTACATATATTTTCAGCCGTGAATATGCTCACCTTTTGCACCGTAATATATATGCTTAATGGACAGAAAAAGCTAGAATTCTTGAAAATTTTCACCCACAATATGTAGAGTAGATTATTTTCACTGAATTTTTTTTTTCCTTTAAATTTTATATATCCTTACGAACTAGGTGAATAAATGGACTTTTAAGCGGAGAAGCGATTATTTTTTCTATTTAGCTTTTGAATAAATATATCTATTAACTGGTTGTGTATATTATTTGTGAATCAACACTGAAAATCAGCAGTCTTAATTAAGCACTTAAGTAGAGTTTGAAAAAGGTTTATAATTTAATTTCTATTTAATTTTTTTTTTTTAATTGGAATAAGCAAACGACTAATGGGTTGTGGTTTTTTTTTTGTAACTTTTTTTTTTTCGTTTTTGCTTGCGGGAGAGTGGGACGATGATATATAGTTGTAATCTTAGTTATCCACTTTGAAACCGAAATAAACTTTAGACGGATTTTGGTGCACACGCAATTTTAAAGTTTAATTTCAGATTTCACATTTTTTGTGTTCTTTAGTTGAGGAAAAGTGTAGAATTTTCACTTGGAAATTTCTTTCTACATATATATATATGTATATATGTTTTCGCACAGAAAAACTGGAGTTGCGTCAACCGGCTTCTTACTTTGCTTCTTAAATAGGTAGCAGTTTGGTTGGTACTAGGTGCAGTTGATGAAGATTTTCTCTTCGAATCGTCCGGAGTCTAAAATCACGACGAAAACATTTGGCATGCGTCCACCAGTTGGAGGGATAGTAGGTATATGGTTTCCACTGTGGTCGGGTGTGCGGCCGGCGGGTCCCTTCCCCTATGGAAAGTATGGAAAGTAACAGCTGAGATGAGGTGGAAGACATAGAGTTTATAGGTTAGGATTTTGCCTTGCAAAAGGATATAAACGGTGGTGGTTCTGTGAGCACATGCGCGTGCTAATACGGGAGCTTTTTCGCTACTAGTCAACGTGGGGAGCAGATTTTTGCGAACACATGGTTCGAGGATCCATTCCACTGGTGGTAAAATTGCAGAGGAAGGCTGTGTCAATCTAATAAAATGAAATTAATTCACTTAACGCGACATGCGAATTTGCGTTCCACGGATAGACATACAGTAGGGGATTTTTCATTTTTTATCCATTGTATACCTACAAGAATTTAAATTGAGGGGGATTTGATCAGATGTTTTCTTATTTGCTTATTGTAGCAGTGACATTTGACGCAACGTCATAGTTATAGATTATACTGAGGTTCGTGGGGTTCTTCTCTTTGCCTTCTTCAGGCATTTTTAGTAACAACTTTGCAATCGGAAGCTATTACTATACGTCTAGATAACTTTTGGCATACTAATTATGCATTAAGACGTATCCAATTGAAAGAAATTCGAATTGAATCACGTTTGAAATAAATGATTTTTTTCTCTTACCAGGGAGGTGCTGAGGTTCTTAATGCATTCAGCTTTTTTCTGGTCTCCATGATTCATATTATATTCTCCTATTTTTTTTTTATCAATACCACAGTTGTTTATAGTCTATATTCGCTGAACTGTTTTTTCTTTAGATTTATAGAAATTCGCTACTCGTTACTTTTCCTTTCTATACTATAGTTACTTAAAATTTCAATTATGCAGGTATATACTTAAATATCGAGTAGAGTTTATGTATAATTTGTCGACGTCTTTTTGGGTATGCAAACCTACCTATTCGTGACATTTTTTTGTACCTCATTTAAATAAAATACGAATTCTCTACTCCTTAAATTCTTAACAATCAATCGTTGATAATTTTACTGGCTGCATAGTGCTTATAGATTAAATTTTTAATAGGGGAATAGCTGACAATAAATGCTCTGTTATGTGTTAATATAATGAAATAGGTATGTATTAACAAATTCGATACTCGTTACTTTCAATTTAATAGAGGGTTCATAAGTTTTAACGAGTAAATGTAATTAAATTGAAACTAATTCCATACCCGTTACTTTTGCTACAATTGTACTTTCAATTTCATAGAGGAAATTCCATACTCGTTACTTTTGTTACATTTTTACCTTCAAATTCTAAGAGGATACATAAGTTTGGACCAGTTAATATAAGAAAATGGAAACACATTCGATACTCGTTACATTTGCTACATTTTTACTTTTAATTTCATAGAGGATACATAAGTTTGAACTAGTAAAACTAAAACAAGGAGACAAATTCGATACTCGTTACTTAAGCTGTAATTGTACTTTCAATTTAATAGATGATACATAAGTTTGAACGAGTAAATCTAGTAAAATTGAAACTAATTCCATACCCGTTACTTTTGCTACAATTGTACTTTCAATTTCATAGAGGAAATTCCATACTCGTTACTTTTGTTACATTTCTACCTTCAAATTCTTAAGGGATACATAAGTTTGGACGAGTTAATATAAAAAAATGGAAACACATTCGATAGATAGATACTCGTTACATTTGTTACATTTTTACTTTTAATTTCATAGAGGATACATAAATTTGAACGAGTAAAACTAATACCAAGGAAACAAATTCGATACTCGTTACTTTTGCTACATTTGTACTTTCAATTTCTAAGAAGATACATACGGATAAGTGTTTAGAATTTACTAACATTTCAAAGAGCTACTGAGATAGTAGGTACTTTGCAAAACTCGCTAATCAGGGCTATTAATTTGAATAAATTCACTAGATACTCATGACCATGAAGTTTTGAACAAATTTATATATGCGTGCATGTTAATTATACATAAACGCTTTTCGTTAATCTTTTTACATTTATGGATTCAGTTTTGCAGAGCTGATTGGCGCTTTAAGGCCCTATACTGACTTTGTCAGATATGAAAAAGAAGCACTTGCTACTCCTTACTTTGTCTTAAATTCACATGTATTAAAGAACACTGAAAAAAAAAGTCGGCGTCGTATTGATGAATGGCGTTCATCAACATGATATTCATTGATATGACGTACTTTTCATAAATATGATGAACAAATTCATGAAAACTTTTTGACAAATTTATGAACCGTTTTTCAATATGATGAAAATGCATTCATCAATTTTTTCAACAGGATTCTGAAGAGAATTTAGCGTATGTTCTTATGAACTACGTTCATTATTTCATCAAAACATTTCATCAATATGACGAAAACACTTATTTTGATTAAATTAGTCATTTGTTCATACAGTTGATGATTTATTCGTCTTTTTATTATATTGATGACCACGTTCGTCAAAAAACAGACATTCATTTTTATTAAGGATAACGTTGACGTAAGCCTTCATCATTATAGATGAACTAATTCGTTATATTGATGAAAAAAATTAAATTCAATGTTATATTCATCATATTGATGAATGGAATCATCGTATTGATGAACTTCTTTCATCGGTTTCTTCAATGTGATGCACTACAGATTGTTAATTATTATGTATGCTGTAGGTGTACACACGCGAAGTTGGTACAGCATTTATACTCACACACGCAAGATGCATCTTTTAATGTATGGATGCGTAGATAATTATATGCCATTGCTCATCAAGCGCAAAGTATCGACACAATACACTGAAATACCATACCAAGAAGATGGGAATCAGTTCAGATGACCTGTGCAGATGATGCGGTGATGAGGAGATGCATGAGGGCACCCCACACTTTCTTTGTCACTGTCCAGCACTCTGTCACAAAAGAAATAAGTTCCTTGGCAGTTACTTCTTCGAGGATTTAGAGGAACTCTCAAATAGGTCCATTAACGACCTACTAAAATTTGTAAATAAAACGGACTGGTTTTCTAATCCGTAGGTTTTTCATAGGTTTCCAGTGTATGGGGGCAGTAAACTCCTAGGGCATCACAACGGATCTACATTGATCTAAGTGTGGCACGTACAGGTTTCCCTGTTCTGCCAACCCACTAACCTAACCTAATCTAACCATTTACACAGGATGGCATAGAAGTAAATTGTGAATGGTTTTACGATGAATGTCTTAAAAGATTCGATATATGTGATTTAGAAATTTCATCATATAATTATTATATGTTTATCTTTTAATTAATGTTCCCCCAAAAGTATCCATTTGCATTTTAAACAAAGTATTGACAATTGCTTGTCGATGAACAAACTTTTTTATTTTTGCTTTTACTACTGGCGACTGGTTTTGCTAAATAAACTGCAGTATATAAAATTTAAAACAATTTATGAAGTGTGAAAAATTCATTATTAGTGTAAAAATGGTGGAAATATAAAAAAGCTATAGTCTAACTTCGATTATTCACATTATAAAAAATTTTTATAAATTTTGCATAAATAGCATTAATACATTAATATATTTTAAGTATTTATTATGTTATCAGTAGAATGAAACTTATATAATTCGAAAGGTACTGTGCTTATCACTTAATTGAAAGTATTTTGGTAGCATTCAATATGTCGCCGCAATATTACCATAGTTACGAATTCAAATATAAATAATCTTAGGTTAGAACCTATATCTTCGATGGAGCGCCTCATTTACCCAAAAAAGAAGGCAATTTACATACCCTAACTTTAATGTATGCAATTAATGTATAACTTTAATGCAGTTGCATAGATATATCTGGGAGGTGATGACCAACCGATTTCGTTACAATGATTTTACTATGTAAACGAACGTTTTTCGACATATGTAAATTGTTTGCTCTAAATGTTCATAGCGACGTTTTAAAAGCTAAATCATGAGTTAGGCTATTTAATTTTCAAAGGGGCATATTTTTCCGATATCATGATATAGCCTTTTCATTTGTAAAAAGTAAAACGTAAATACCGAAAAGTGTTGTACGTGTTTAAGTATACATACTTCTAAAAGGTAGGTTAAGCTACGTTTCCACCAAACACAAATCCCCAGATTAGGTACAAGAGATCTAGAATTAATCTTGAAGTGTTTCCACCAAATAAAAGAAAATTAACTTGACGTATTCTCTCTGGCTCTGTCCATTTGAGAGAAGATGACATTTCACGAGAGAGAGAGAGAGAGAGAGAGAGAGAGAGAGACATTTTTCCATTTTTGATGTCTTTTCTTTCGTTTTTTTTTCACTTTTGACATATCGAGCTGTGCAAAGTTTGTTTGTTTTATTTCTAATCTCCCTTTTTATGAGCTTACTTTTGTATGATAAATCCCGAGATTTTTGCGGCATTTACGGAAATTTTTCTTAATCTCGCAGTTATTCTCCGGTGGAAACTTAGCAGTAGGGTCGATTTTCGACCAAAAGCGAGACTAACGTTAAATTAATATATTATGTCATTGAAATAAAGCTACCATTATCATGAATTTTCTACAACGATTTTCCTTTGGTAAAAAAATAGCTCGCTATATAATTATAACGTTGTTTAAGAATAGTTTCAAAATGAATGTAATATTGTTATTTAACCAAACTTTTCTCGTACATTATTCTCTCACGCCTCAACATTATAAAATTCAACAGAATGGATCAATAAAATTATAACTAAAAAACAAAAAACGCAAAAACACATTTCAAACACAAATGTATGCACATGCACCCTGTGAACCTAAAGAAATGCATATGGCAGGCAAATGGCCGTGATAAGTGATAAAAGTAACTCAGAAATAAAATTTTTTTTTATAAATCTTCAATATTTCTTGAGCGCGTGAGTTTTTGCCACTACACTTTATTGACATTCGTGGTAAAACTGAGTTTCGTTTGAAAATTTTCCTTTCGGATGCAAAGAAATTCAATAGTTAAATTCACATAATATTACCATTACCATTTTCATGACATTATGCATGTTTAAGTATTTTAGCATCCTCATGAAGTGGGAAGGCAATATCTTTACGATTTATATTGGCGGCAGTATTTTTATTTCATGTTTTTATTTGTGTGAACAAACTTACAACTTCATGAAAACAAATTTGACAGGACAGAAAGTGTGCATCATATTGATGAACAAATTTTCAATATGATGAATACATTCATAACATTATGAAATTAAAGGGGAATTTCGGTTCATCATATTGATGCATTTTTCATAATATTGATGAACAAAGTTGATGAATGATGAACACGTTTTATAATTTTCGAAGTTCATCTTATTGACGAAATCGGTTTCATCACAGTAATGAAAAAGTTCACTGGACTAAAATTGTTGATTTTTTCATTACATTGATGAACTTTTTCATTACTATGGTGTACCTTTTTTTTTTTCAGTGAAAAGCCTGCTACTTGTTCGATTTTAGAATACTTAAACCGACTTTGCCAGATGTGAAAAAGAAGCACTTGCTACTGGTGACTTTTTCTTAAATTCACTAAATGTGTTAAAAAAGAAAATACCTTTTACTTATTCCAATTTAGAATACCTAGACTAACTTTTTCAGATATGAAAAAGAAGCACTTGCTACTCGTTACTTTTTCTTAAATTCACTAAATGCATTTAAAAAAACAAACATTTCAAATGCCAGTAACCAAAGAGCTGTGTAGATTGTGTCCTTTAGTTGCCTGTCAACATCTTAAGAAGGAAACGCCTTACAGATTTGTATATTTTCTAAGTGAGTTAATATCACATAGAGCAAACAAAGTCCTTTGCCAACTTTTGATAAATGGTTGAAGCTCCACTTTCCGCTATTGTATTAAATACCCACCTCAGCGGGTCTCGCAAAAGTAACACGAAACAGAAACGGAGGTACAATGAAAACGATGTTATTAATGCCCAGAGGGGACCTTTTTATTTAAATGTAGCCCATATTCTGCCCGAGTTTTACGGCACAATGAAATGGATTAGCCACCACCCAAAGGGTCTAAGCACTGCAAAGTCCCACAATGCAAAGAGCTTTTCCCGTCTGGGTCATAATTATCTAATGATAGGGTTAGATACCTTTGTAAATATTTGAGGTTTACGTCCCAAAGAACTGGTACCTGGAATTCTCTGTCTTTTGGATTTTTGTTTACTTAACAAACTAATTAATTGAATTGCTAAAACACGTACGTCTATAAATAGTTGAACAAACTACCTACCCTCTAATTGAATTATTACTCGTGCCTGGTTGGCTTTTCTCAATATGGATTGGATGGGCGCAAAGATAGGAGTAACTTGTACTTCGTCGCAATAATAAATTTGGTCAGGCTTGGGCCCTACACTATATGGGTGGCATTTAAAGTGGATATATATTATGGCTTTCTATTTGGCGACTTTAGAAAAGGAAGTTTTACAATATTTTTGCCTTGGAAAAGTGTCTTTCAGCCGGATGTGACACAGGTGATGTAATCTGATCGCATACCAGGCTGAACCTTGCGCGTTCGCCGCACCAGAACGAATTTGTATTCCAACAAGGGACTTTGTTAAATGGAAAATGGCAGAGGGAAAAATAAAGAAAAATACAGCAAAAGGAGATAGATACATACATATGTAACACAATAACTGCAAAAAAAGGGAAAAACGACGAAACCATACACAAACACATGTCAATGAAGGAGTTGTCCCTTTTGGCTGGCTCACATGATAGTGTGTGCGGTACACCACACCGCCTCGTTGTCTGGCGGACCCATCGGCGGCGTATGCTGACGGTGAGTGACGTCCGCACACACAAATCTATATCCTTTGAAAGAGGTTCCTTTTTCACGTTTCTGTTGTGGCATACGTAATAAAAACCACACGACATACCAAATTTATCGATTTCTTCGCAGCCCCCATCGAGCTAAAGAGGCCGATGGCGATGGAGTTCGTGAATGACTGCAGTAAGGGTACTGCTGTCCCATATAATGACATCCTGTCTATGTACTTAAATCACATGTGAACATGGACGAGTACAAAAATGTTACCCTGCGACATGTTTCCAGTCAGCGATAGATCTGAGGTGTCTATTGCTAAATTTTGCAAAAAGGAAGCGACACGGAACAAGGCGAAGGCGCCACTCGCCGAAACAACTAAACAATCGATTAGTTAGTTGTTGTTTTTTCAATTTTATTTATGAACTATTTTTAAGTGTTGCCACACAGCCGGATTCGCATCCGATTTGGACACAAACATTTAAAGGCACTTACGTGTGCGCTCATACTATTCAAGTTTGAGTGGCGAATTCACAATACAATAGGGCGTGTAGTGCCAAACACCATTAACGACGCACAAAAGAACTGTAAGCTGTAACTGTTGTGGCTTTCCTTTTGAAAAGATCAAGGTTGACATGGAAAAGCACCACCTCGCGTGGATTTGCCTTGGTAATACTATACACATTCGTTTAGGCATTCAGTGACAATGAGCGCTTATCCTCATGATGAAGCCTCTTTCGAAGATATCAAGTGTCATATTTGACATACGGATGATTCACTTAGTTTATCTCTTATAATCTCCATCAGCCATGTGATTTGGCTGTCGTCAAAAATCGGAATCATCCGTAGCCCTGCGGTTCGAGTGAAGCCCAGCACCACAGTGCATCTGCATATGCGGTATAAAAAGTTCGCCATTTCGCTTGCGTTTTTATATGCTTCTAATGGAGTAGGGCCCTGTGCCAAGATTTCTTTCCAGTTGTTGTGCATGCAGCAGCCTCTGCTCCCTTGGCTCTCCTGCGGCATTCGTATACATTATATGCCGGCACACACACCCAGGACATGATATGAAATGGCCTCAATTTTAAGCAGCATTTCTTTGGCAGCTACTTTGCCTTTTTTTTTTTTTATTTCATTTCTCCACATGGGTTGATTTAATTTAATGATCCTTCCTATTTTATTTATTTATTTATATTTATGTTTTGTTTTTTTTTTCTGTATTTGTGCGCCTGCAACGAAAGCAAATGGTGGAGTCTAATAATTGTGCAAGAGCCATTGCATCGCAGGTACACTGTACACTGAGGCCTATTCAAAGGACGTTTTATTTTTCCCTTTTGAGCACGGCTGTGGAGAATAAAAGTGCAGCAAAAGGAATTATGGAAAAAAGGTGCCGGGGGCGCGAAGAGCGGGTACCGAAAACGGATAAATATATATGCTCACATTTTGAGGCACTATACGTGAGGCTAAGGTATACGATGCAGGTGGGACTATACTATCTGGTTGCTCGTAAAATACATTTATATTGTGTACATCATGATTATGGAAGAATGGATGGATGTGCAATTGTTGTGAACCGTGGGGGTGGGTGGGAAGAGGTTGGTTGCCATGGCGACAAGCGGCGCTATGCAGGTGCGACAATAACTTTCAATGGGTTTGGCAAAATCTAGAGCTATCTCCGCAGAAGGCATAATGCATTCAAAGGGAACTTGAATTGTTCGTGCGGGTAGTGTGTAACAGAGGGCGAGCGGAACTTTGAGTTGTGGGGTCATTTTGAATAACTATATCGGTGAATTGAATATGCCTGTCGATCTGTTCAGGAATGACATATCGATTTTACTGCCAGCTTTTGATCTGATTATTGCCGGATATTAACTCCAAGACTAGGATTTCCTTAACACCGCTTAAATCTAGAGATTTATCGTACAAATTGGAATCAAATAACTATGAGATTAAAAACTAATCTCGAAAAGCAACCAGGGGTCGAATCGCTTCATCCGTGAACGAGCAAGAGATGACGGAATATGTTTTCGTTTTCCATGTGAAATCGACTTAATTCTGTGAACGTATAGCTCGTTCACGGATGTCGCGATTCGACCCCAGGCTTGCATTTAGAGTCCCATTCTAATCTCTTTTTTTTTTACGGGGTTGGCAAAATACAAGTTCCATTTTGAAAATGTAATAAAATGAACAAAATTATTTTTTTTCCATGTATTGTAAGAGCAAACTTTCCCATTAATTATGCCCAATTCACAATTCGGCGTTGCACGCGTGCGTGCGTCGGCGCGCTTTGACACGCTTTATCGAAATTTTACGATTTTAAATGCCAAAGCGCGCGAGCAATAATTTTGTAAAACAAAATGCTGCTTTGAAGCGAATACGCGTTAACAGAGAAAACTTTGACAAACTAAAAGTTCAGTTTGTTTTTTGGCTGAAAAATACAAATTCAGAGCAGAATTAAAATTTCAAGTCTACTCCTTTTTTTTTTGAAGCTGTAATTTTTATGCACGAATTGAAAAACGATTCTCCAAAATACAAGAAAATCATATTTAACAATATATCAAAGCACACAACAACCTTAATACGGATACAAGACCCTTGATTAATATTTGTCCTACAAAAAATCTAAAGAAATTAGTAGTTGCCCTACAAAAAAAAAATGTTATTCCTCATTTCCACACACTGAATTAATTAATTATGCTTTGAAAAACCATCATATAGCTTTTTAAAAGTTGTGTATAATAAACATTAGCGAATCTGTGCCACTCCATCTATAAACGGTACATTCTATTACTTCAAATCGAACAATTCGAAATTCTAAAGTTGTCAAACGCGCGTGATAGTAGAAAGTAGCTCTACTCACGCGTCGCGTTGAACTTTACGATATTTACGGTCTAAAGTCGACTCAACGCCTGAAGCTGCATTTTGTGTGGCACCGTATGAACGCTTTGTTTCTACATAATCTGTCAACGCACGCGCGCGTCAACGCGACATTGTGAATTGGGCATTATGGAACACAGCGTCGTTCAAGTGGCTCTCTCGGCTAGCTTCGCAGTAGCGCATTCTGTCACTCTAATTCAAGACTATTTTTTTACAGTGGCTATGTTTTTTTGAAGTGATAACTTCTTTAGGCGCGTTGGGCACTATTTGGATGGGCAAAAATTAGCAAACTCGCGACACCGACATGAATATCAGCGACACCGACATGTATAACAGCGACACCGACACCGATTGCATACTTTTAGTTGTAAACTTTTATACTATTGCTTACTTTTAGGGGTAGGTAAATTAAAGTTTAATGATTTTAATGATAATGATTTTTATTTGAATATTACATTACTATGGTAATTTATGGCAGCGAAAAATTGATTGTCACCAAAATTATTTCAATTACCTGTTTAGTATGGGGAATTCATAACTTAATTTTACCAGGCTTAATTCCGACATTTTGTATCCACGATTTTGGGTTTGTGCACATTTACGGCACAGTAGCTTGTGTTATAATTACCGAAACAAGAAATCGAAAACTGTGGTAAACTTGCCACCCTAAGAGTAGGTATACTATACAAATAATTGTAATATTCATGAAGCAACGCTAGGTAAAAGAACCGGTTCATGAAATACATATAGAAAAAGGAATACATAGTGTTAAATAAAATTCTCTTTTAGTTTTTAAAAGTTGAAACTCTAAAAACAGACAAAGTGTCGCAAGTTCTTGTTAGAGAGTTATAAACTTTATAAGTTTTTGAGTACGAGAACAAGTAGGAGTAGTAGGAGTTTCTGATTTTAAATCTGTTTGGAATGATTTTCTTTTTGACTAGAATAGATTGATGACGCTGGGTTAAGTTGTCAATGATTGGAAGTTTGTTCGTGATAGATCGATATTTTTGCATATGCGACACTTACATTTAGGGGTAATTGCATTGCATACCTTTGGGTAAATGATTCTCTCTAACGAAAGGAGCGACATCTAGATATCGAAAAAATAAACAGATTCTAATCTACTATGATTTTTATTTAAATATTACATTACTATGGTAATTTATGGCGGCGACAAACTGATTATCACCAAAATTATTTGAATTACCTGTTTTGTTTGGGGAATTCATAACTTAAATGAAAATGAAAAATGTAACGTAATTTTTTTAGTAGTAGTTTATAATACTGATACACTTCCTTAAGTCGAACTCTCAAAATATAAGAAAAAAAATCGAATTATAGAAAATTCGACTTAGAGAAATAAAAACAAAAACTTGATTTTTTTTTATTTGTGACTGTAATGAATAAAAAAAAAACATTTTTTTTTAAAAGTACTTCCTGCGCAATAAAATATTTCCTGACGATCCTGAAAAAATTCGCACGTAATTGTTCAAGTTATCACTTCTGTCGGCACTCCCGGAGTGCCTCTATTTTTTTTTTTTTTTTTGATGTGTAAACATCTAAGCGCGCGTTATTGGAATCTGGTGGAGTAATTCCACACATTTAACTTGCGGGGACGGAAATGCGTCACGGAAATGCGTCACTGTGTTTTATCATTGCATAGGTACATTTTTTGTAATCTGGTGGAGTAACTCCACACATTTAACTTGCGGGGACAGAAAATGCGTCACTGTGTTTTGTCAATGCAATGATAAAATGTATGCAATGACGTTTTTATCATTGCATATATTTATGAGCTGGGGCATATTAATTTCAGCTTTTTGTTGATGTGAAATAAAGCATGTTTTTCATATATGATGGTCTCACATTTCTTCCCTGTGATGGAAATCTCGAGGAAATTCGGTTCCAAATCTTTCGTGAATTACTAGGCACGCAGAAATCACAGCTGGACAACAACTAACAAAAATGTCGTTGACCAGCACCTCTACAATATGCAATGCAAGCCGAATGAAATTCCAATGAAACTTTCATTTACTGTGTAACAGTTGATGTCATTTAACTTGCGGGGATGGAAATGTAAACGGGTATTTGTTATTTCATAATATACCAAGAATACGGTTATTACAATTCCCTCTTTTCTCAATGACGTGTATCAAGCACGCACGGTGTTTACACATACACATATCTCGGGACTGTTGGATACAGTCGCACCAATTTTTTTAATATTGTATGCCTCTTGTGTCCATTAATTATTACTGAATTCATACTCAATAGAAAAGCAGCTGAAAAAAGAGTCCCATTCCTATTTTCTATTTTTTTTTCTTAAACTTTACCCGAGGTTAATGTGTTATACCGATTAAAAAAAAACATTTTTTTTATTAAACTTTATAATTCTAATTCAGCTTAACACGGACGCAGAACGTAGGTTTTTGCACAAATATATTGACATCGAAACGCACAAATTATGTCAATACTATCGGGTATAAATAAATGATGTTTACGAATTGAGTCAATTCAGGTCGCAGTGTCAGCCAAGTAGCATGGGATTAAAAAAAAAGGAAATTAAAGGTGTTTTACATGTTCATGATTAAATTACTGAAAGAGCTTCCTAACATTTGATAAAAGAGTCCAATTTCACTCATTTCCAAAAAGGAGTCGAAATGACTCTAACAGCCCGATTCTGGCAAACCTCACTGATACCTCACAAGTCACAAAACTCTTACAAGTGAGGTGAAATTTATTTTGTGATGTTTTCGTATTCTGGCAATATACTTACAACTTGTGAGGCTCCAGCGTTGCCAGTTTAGGACTTTCCCCCCCAGACCTAGGGTTTTTTTGGTCGACGGGGGGAGATATTGTTTAGGGGGAGATCTGGGTTTTTTTTATCAAATGCCACTTTATTTGTATTTCGTTATCATATCCTTTTTGGTAACCTTAAAATGAGCTTCCGCAGAAAGTAACTTATTTTAAAGAATGAATATCTAGCGTAGAAATTCTTCGTTCAACTATTCAATTGTTGAATAATCGATCGATCCTACATAGCCAATATCTCTGGACTATTTCCATTAAAAAAATACGTCTTTCAAAAAGAGCTAGTGCCAGTTTCATTAAGAAACGTTTTTTTTTAAAAGTTCCTTAGATATTTTTCAAGATTTATACAGCATTAAAGTTGCACAAGTTCTGTGTATTTATTGGGTTACCTACGATATCTCGAAAAAAAAATCTCGAATTAAAAAAATCTAAAAAGCAAAAATCTAGAAAAATCTGCTACAATTATTAGGTGTCTTGTTTTTTTATTTTCCCCAGGTAATCTATATAGATCATTGGTTTACATGCAACACAACAATTGTAAATGAACCCATAGTTGTTGTAATGCATGAAAATCAATAATCTCTATACGTATATCATCTGAGGAAAATAAAAAAACGCCTATTCTCTCAACAACAATCACTACGTGCAGTACCTACATTGTCCACGATGGGCGCTCCGCTAGTTATCAGCTGCTATTTTTATTTTATTTATTGATTTTTTTTTATGAGTTTTTTTGTATTGTTTTGATATATTTTTTACTTTGTTTAGTTAGTTGTATTTATGTATATATTCGATTTTGAAATTATTAATTTGTTATAATGAATTATCTGTTATTTTTGTTTTGTTAAATTTTGTGATTGTTTTTCAAAGATGAATAAATTATTTAATAAACAGAACATACAATTTTATGTTTTATACGAATTTTAGCTCTTAAACTAGAAAAAAAAAATCTCGAATTCACTTTTTATTTTCGAGATTTTTTCGAGATATAGTCTTTCGAGATTTTTGTACATTTGAAATTTTTGCATCCGAGATTAAAACAAAAAATTCGAGATTTTTAACATTCGAGATTTTGTCATTCGAGATTACGTCATGATCCCGTATTTATTTGCTGCACAGCATTCGAAAAACTAAAGTTACATGTCAAATTCGAAATTCATAAGTTCAAACCGTAGGCGCGGTTGTTTAATAGAAGAAGTTAATGTGTTGGACTACTAAGCGAGGGTCTCAGCGCTCCAGCATCGATTCCCGAAAAAAAAATTCCATCTTAAGGTTCTTTTTTCCACTGCGCCACTTCTTGCGCACGTCTGGCAACATCCGAGAGTATAACTGTCGTGAAAAAGCTTCTCAATTGGCCGTTTGGACTCGGCATAAAATTGTAGATCTCTTCCGTTCGTTGCAAAAGTACAAATAACTCACATAAGACGAATGTTTGTGAGAAGCTTGGCCTAGGGTGTCTACGGATCTATTGCGCCAACTATTTATTTATTTTTAAGTTTTACATAAAACATGTTAAAAAAAATAATGACAAAAAGTTAGGGTTTTTTTTTTTTCTTAAATAGCCAAATCTGGGGTGTTTCCAGATTTATCTGGGGGGAAATATTTTGACCGTCTGGCAAGGCTTTCAATCGAAATTGAAATTGATTTCCTATGGAGCAGGTCACAAAATTGAAAACCAGTCATAACGGCTCATCAAATGACAATAGGGGATGGCACTGATACCCTATTTCCACATAGGTACTTACACCCGAAAATGACATTTCATGCTTCCTAAATTTATAATCATTTCGGGAAAAATTGATGTTTGTATAAAACAAAACTAAGGAAGGTGGGCAATTTGATTTGTGACACATGTCGTAAATAATTCATTTTCTTCAGTTCTAAAACATTTCTGTGTAAATGTTTTTCGTATTTTGCCCAAACAAATATTGCTTTATATGTTTTTATTAACTTCGTGTACGAAGTCGGGGTTTCACGGAAAATTACGTGTCAATTTGTGCTGAGGTAAATTTTTTTGTGAATTTTGTTGTGAGGTTTATAGTGGAATTCAGGAAAAATCATCGAATCGCAATAAACCACACAAGAAATTAACCTTACAAGATCTTGTGACAGAGCATATAAATGGCAGAATCGGGCTGCAAAGCGTCCCGAAGGTAACGCTATTAGGAAGTTGAATAAAATAATTTTGTGAAACATATACAATCAAATAAAAACCTGCTTTAATTTTTCCATCGCATCGCCAGCTTAAGGGAGCTGTTCATACAGCGAACGATGTCAATGAAGCTCGAAACTATAATTCCGTAGGTACCTACTGCCACTTAAATATTTACGTTAGGGCAGCTGGAAGTTGTAGCCGACATTTCGATACAAAATCTGAGCAAAATTCAAAGAGAAGGAATAAAGTTTGTTCCCCTTGATTGAGAAACTTTTTTTTTTAAGGGTCCTCTCAACCAATCCATGGCAATTTTATGTAGATACCCGCATGCAGAACAAATCATTCATGGACATTAAATAGAACTTTAATTGTTGCCCATGTTCGTAAGAAACTTTTTTTTTACCCCGGGATAAGTCGATGTGCCCAGGTTCGGAAGATACTTTTTGTTTACCCCGGGGTAAGTCGATGTGCTCAGGTTCGGAAGAAACTTTTTTTTTCTACCCCGGGATAAGTCGATGTGCCCATGTTCTTGGAATAGCGTTGTTTTAGAGATCTAGAGATGTTGATTCTGTGTAGAAGCTGTCCCTGCGTGTGTCCCTTTTTAATTTCACTGTTTGAACTGTGTTGACTTTCCTTGTGTACACTTTCCACAATTTTCCGTCTTCTGACGAAGGAAAACACAAATAACGCACTGAGCGCCCTTTTGAGACCACAACTAACGAAACCTGAAGAAAAAGGAGGAGAAGGAAATTAAGGGAGCTCAAAACCAGCCTGTGGAGTTGAGAAATTTTATGATCTTGTTGAAATGGATACTTTGAATGGCCGAAAGGTAATCATAAAAAGGGTGACCTAGTGCACTGCGTCTGGTTTTGACTAGGGCTTGAAACTCACAAAGAAGATGAAACTCATAGCTAAGATTACACGAGTCATTTTTCGGGGTAAATTTTGATATGCCGTCGTCATTATGACGTAAGCACTTGCTCTAAATGTGTCACTATCGCCTGTTAAGCGTGTGGTCGTGCTGGCTGTCGCTGCGTATACTCTCACGAGAGACACACGATGGATTATAGAGAGAGAGGGAATTTTTGTTACGTTAGGATGTCAAAATTTGCCACGAGAAATGACTCGTGTAACTCGTGGTTGCCTCCTCCTGCTTCCGTTGCTAGCTATTATGCGGCAGCTCACACATCGCACTTAAAATGTGCAGTACAGCTGAGCTTGTTACTCTCGACGAAAGTAGTCTGTGACAGCTCTCCGTAAACCTAGGCGCCATAGGTACAGTGCAACCTGGAATCGATGCTCTCTCACCGACGCGACCAGTCCGTGGAGTTGAAAGCATTTTGAATGTAAAAGTTGCCAACGGCGCAGTACTCCTTTGTTTCGAATCGCCATCGCTGTATAGAACGTGCTTTGCGGCGGCGAAAGATGTGATCCAATAATACGCTCCATTTCCTCAGTCCAAGAGGCAAACGGGGCGCTATGACGAAGGCAATTCTTTTGGTTATCAGAATAGACAATTGGGTTGTCATATTTTCGAAATAGAATCTTGCGGACCTCCTTGTGTCGTCATAGACGCCATTTTGTTCTCAGCATACATTCTCAAAAACCGTCTTGTTAGCTGATCGACTGAACCTCGGTATACACGTAATATGTCATACATTTCACATCCAGAGGAAGACAAAAGGAAAGAAGTCATTGAATTGCGTAAATCTTCGCTGTTTTTCTGGAATTCAATCTGAAACCTCTAACTGCACCCCACGCAGATATCTCCAAGTAGTAACGTACATCGGTAGAAACTCTCTTCTCTGTGACGTTCAATAAGGTGGCATTACCCTCTAAAGTCGTACAGAGTCAATTAAAATAAAAAGCATACAAAAAGTGGTCAGAAAATCCAATGAGAACTGGGTCGCACAAACGACTGCGAGGCTCGCATTTAAAGCAATGAAGGAGTCAA
This sequence comes from Cheilosia urbana, assembly GCA_946477585.1. Taxonomy (NCBI): domain Eukaryota; kingdom Metazoa; phylum Arthropoda; class Insecta; order Diptera; family Syrphidae; genus Cheilosia; species Cheilosia urbana. The sequence continues at coordinate 95,330,259 of OX297854.1, forward strand.
ACTTTGGAATCCTCCTGGCGACATCCCCAATCAGAATCTCTTTTTTTTTTTTCTGCGAATGAACATGCTGTTCTGGAACTATGCCTGCCGGCAGTCTGTCTCGTCGGGGTGGCAGGAGGCGGGCAGAGATTGTCGGTCGCAATCGCTCTTTCCAACAAACAGTCTGCAGTTTAAGCGCATGCAATGGCAAATCGGTCGTGAAGCGAGGAAGGAGACACTGAGTCTTGTGCTTGTTTTGGTCGCACTCGCGTAGAGTCCTTTGCAACCTTTCAACTTTTCACTTTGCTCAAATGGCGAAGGGGGTTTAGCCGGCACAAATAAAAAAGCTAAAAACCATTATTATCCACACAGAATTTCAGTTGCACTGTAGATATGAGTCCTATGGGGGGGTTGGTAATAATCATAATTTTCCATGGGATTTGTGCGCTGCCCATTGTGTGTGCTCTATTCTTCGTTGGGAGGGGGGCTACATCCTACATAGAATGTGAAAAAGTCCTGCGTGAAAGTGTCCCGCTTTTGATTTGATTGCATCCTTTGAAAAAGTTTATAATAATGCGCCAGTGAGTAAGCACTTGGATTTTGGACAGTTAGCATTAATTACATGTGACAGCGAGAACTAAAGTTTGAGTTGTGCATTCTCAATATGTTTATAATCATATTTATTTGTCTACAGCTATATTTTACTAATGTATTTTTTTTCTTTTTCTTTTCATGTACACGACAACAGGGTGAGGTATTTTACGAGTCATTAAATATTTATTATTATTATATTATTAATCGTGTCATTTCCAAGGCTGGCTTACAAATTATTTCCCATTTTTACTTGCATAGTTACATAGGTATACTCTTATAATTTTATTTTCCAAAAATTTGTCTACATCTTTCGATATTTTTGCACTCATTGGTTGTAATGTGCTTTTTATCTGGGCTGGGGTTAGCTCGCCGGATCGCTAGGATTCTTCTCCAAAGAAACACGAACTTTGGGTTATAGAGGAGTTTCCTTTATTACTTTAGATCTACGGTCTACTTTACAATCAAAATTATTTCAATCAATTACAATATTACAATTCTACGTTTTCAATCAATTCTAATATTTTAATTATATTACAATATCGACATAAGTCAAAAAACTTTAATTTATTGATTACAATATATACAATTCGGATTCTGAATTCATTTAATTTTACTTATTTAATTACAATTCAGCCAACTTTACTATGCTTATTACAATTATACAATTTACTCTATTATAACGGCAACGGGTACGGCTTCGGTACGGGTACGGCTTCAAGTGTCCTTGATCCTCGTCTTTAACGGCACGGTCTTCGGGTGGGCGTGGGATAGCCCGGGTGTTTCACGGATCCGTCTTGCGATAGTCCCGGAACCTACAGGTCCAGGCTTTCTTGAGTTATAAGATTAGATACTAACATCACTTTCTTTTATACATATAGGTGGATATCGTCACTAGCTCCATACAAAATGTATGGGAAAATTCGTTTTCTTCTTAAATTTTGTTTTTCGGGGACTTTCATCACTTTGGCTTTTTAAGCCAATTAATTAGTCACACACTCAAACATTCTAAAAAAAAAAATAAAATATATTTTACAAAATAATAATGAATTTAGTGAAAAGAAAATCATTAGAAACAATAACTAAATAAATAAATTAAAGGTCCGTCTCACGCGCGGTTTAGACGGGGAGTGAGGGCGTGGGCATAATAATAATAATAATAATAATAACAAAATGTATGGGAAAACTAGTTTTCTTCATAATTTTTTTTTCAGGGATTTTTCGGGAATTTTCTTTGATATTCTTCTTTTTCTTTGATATTCTTCTTTTGCGGCCGGAGACCAGTCCGAATTGTTGCGAATCATCGAAATCTGTCCAGGCTTTCTTGAGTTATAAGATAAGATACCAACATATTTTTCTTTTATATTTATGTCACTCGCTCCATACAAAATGTTGGGAAAATTTGTTTTCTTCTTAAATTTTGTTTTTCGGGGATTTTTCGGGAATTTTCTTTGATATTCTTCTTTTTCGGCCGGAGACCAGTCCGAATTGTTGCGAATCATCGAAATCTGTCCAGGCTTTCTTGAGTTATAAGATAAGATACTAACATCTTTTTCTTTTATATATATGTCACTCGCTCCATACAAAATGTATGGGAAAATTTGTTTTCTTCATAAATTTTGTTTTTCGGGAATTTTCTTTGATATTCTTCTTTTTCTTTGATATTCTTCTTTTTCTTTGATATTCTTCTTTTTCGGCCGGAGACCAGTCCGAATTGTTGCGAATCATCGAAATTTGTCCAGGCTTTCTTGAGTTATAAGATAAGATACTAACATATTTTTCTTTTATATTTATATGTCACTCGCTCCATACAAAATGTATGGGAAAATTTGTTTTCTTCTTAAATTTTGTTTTTCGGGGATTCTTCCGGAATTTTTCGGGAATTTTCTTTGATATTCTTCCTGTTTGGCCGGAGAACAGTCCGAATTGTTGCGAATCATCGAAATCTGTCCAGGCTTTCTTGAGTTATAAGATAAGATACTAACATATTTTTCTTTTATATTTATGTCACTCGCTCCATACAAAATGTATGGGAAAATTTGTTTTCTTCTTAAATTTTGTTTTTCGGGAATTCTTCCGGAATTTTTCGGGAATTTTCTTTGATATTCTTCCTGTTTGGCCGGAGAACAGTCCGAATTGTTGCGAATCATCGAAATCTGTCCAGGCTTTCTTGAGTTATAAGATAAGATACTAACATATTTTTCTTTTATATTTATGTCACTCGCTCCATACAAAATGTATGGGAAAATTTGTTTTCTTCTTAAATTTTGTTTTTCGGGGATTTTTCGGGAATTTTCTTTGATATTCTTCTTTTTCTTTGATATTCTTCTTTTGCGGCCGGAGACCAGTCCGAATTGTTGCGAATCATCGAAATCTGTCCAGGCTTTCTTGAGTTATAAGATAAGATACTAACATCTTTTTCTTTTATATATATGTCACTCGCTCCATACAAAATGTATGGGAAAATTCGTTTTCTTCGTAAATTTGGTTTTTCGGGGATTTTCATCACTTTCTTTTGCATATATAGAAAATAAATAAGTAAATAATATAAATAAATGGCTTTTTAAGCCAATTAATTAGTCACACACTCAAACACTCTCAAAATAAAATAAAATATATTTTACAAAATAATAATGAATTTAGTGAAAAGAAAATCATTAGAAACAATAACTAAATAAATAAATAAAAGGTCCGTCTCACGCGCGGTTTAGACGGGGAGTGGAGCGTGGGCATAATAATAATAATAATAATAATAACAAAATGTATGGAAAAACTAGTTTTCTCTTAATTTTTTTTTGTTCAGGGTTTTTTCGGGAATTTTCTTTGATATTCTTCTTTTTCGGCCGGAGACCAGTCCGAATTGTTGCGAATCATCGAAATCTGTCCAGGCTTTCTTGAGTTATAAGATAAGATACCAACATATTTTTCTTTTATATTTATGTCACTCGCTCCATACAAAATGTTGGGAAAATTTGTTTTCTTCTTAAATTTTGTTTTTCGGGGATTTTTCGGGAATTTTCTTTGATATTCTTCTTTTTCGGCCGGAGACCAGTCCGAATTGTTGCGAATCATCGAAATCTGTCCAGGCTTTCTTGAGTTATAAGATAAGATACTAACATCTTTTTCTTTTATATATATGTCACTCGCTCCATACAAAATGTATGGGAAAATTTGTTTTCTTCATAAATTTTGTTTTTCGGGAATTTTCTTTGATATTCTTCTTTTTCTTTGATATTCTTCTTTTTCTTTGATATTCTTCTTTTTCTTTGATATTCTTCTTTTTCGGCCGGAGACCAGTCCGAATTGTTGCGAATCATCGAAATTTGTCCAGGCTTTCTTGAGTTATAAGATAAGATACTAACATATTTTTCTTTTATATTAATATGTCACTCGCTCCATACAAAATGTATGGGAAAATTTGCTTTCTTCTTAAATTTTGTTTTTCGGGGATTCTTCCGGAATTTTTCGGGAATTTTCTTTGATATTCTTCCTGTTTGGCCGGAGAACAGTCCGAATTGTTGCGAATCATCGAAATCTGTCCAGGCTTTCTTGAGTTATAAGATAAGATACTAACATATTTTTCTTTTATATTTATGTCACTCGCTCCATACAAAATGTTGGGAAAATTTGTTTTCTTCTTAAATTTTGTTTTTCGGGGATTTTTCGGGAATTTTCTTTGATATTCTTCTTTTTCGGCCGGAGACCAGTCCGAATTGTTGCGAATCATCGAAATCTGTCCAGGCTTTCTTGAGTTATAAGATAAGATACTAACATCTTTTTCTTTTATACATATGTCACTCGCTCCATACAAAATGTATGGGAAAATTTGTTTTCTTCATAAATTTTGTTTTTCGGGAATTTTCTTTGATATTCTTCTTTTTCTTTGATATTCTTCTTTTTCTTTGATATTCTTCTTTTTCTTTGATATTCTTCTTTTTCGGCCGGAGACCAGTCCGAATTGTTGCGAATCATCGAAATTTGTCCAGGCTTTCTTGAGTTATAAGATAAGATACTAACATATTTTTCTTTTATATTAATATGTCACTCGCTCCATACAAAATGTATGGGAAAATTTGCTTTCTTCTTAAATTTTGTTTTTCGGGGATTCTTCCGGAATTTTTCGGGAATTTTCTTTGATATTCTACCTGTTTGGCCGGAGAACAGTCCGAATTGTTGCGAATCATCGAAATCTGTCCAGGCTTTCTTGAGTTATAAGATAAGATACTAACATATTTTTCTTTTATATTTATGTCACTCGCTCCATACAAAATGTATGGGAAAATTTGTTTTCTTCTTAAATTTTGTTTTTCGGGGATTCTTCCGGAATTTTTCGGGAATTTTCTTTGATATTCTTCCTGTTTGGCCGGAGAACAGTCCGAATTGTTGCGAATCATCGAAATCTGTCCAGGCTTTCTTGAGTTATAAGATAAGATACTAACATATTTTTCTTGTATATTTATGTCACTCGCTCCATACAAAATGTATGGGAAAATTTGTTTTCTTCTTAAATTTTGTTTTTCGGGGATTTTTCGGGAATTTTCTTTGATATTCTTCTTTTTCTTTGATATTCTTCTTTTGCGGCCGGAGACCAGTCCGAATTGTTGCGAATCATCGAAATCTGTCCAGGCTTTCTTGAGTTATAAGATAAGATACTAACATATTTTTCTTTTATATTTATGTCACTCGCTCCATACAAAATGTATGGGAAAATTTGTTTTCTTCTTAAATTTTGTTTTTCGGGGATTTTTCGGGAATTTTCTTTGATATTCTTCTTTTTCGGCCGGAGACCAGTCCGAATTGTTGCGAATCATCGAAATCTGTCCAGGCTTTCTTGAGTTATAAGATAAGATACTAACATATTTTTCTTTTATATTAATATGTCACTCGCTCCATACAAAATGTATGGGAAAATTTGTTTTCTTCTTAAATTTTGTTTTTCGGGGATTCTTCCGGAATTTTTCGGGAATTTTCTTTGATATTCTTCCTGTTTGGCCGGAGAACAGTCCGAATTGTTGCGAATCATCGAAATCTGTCCAGGCTTTCTTGAGTTATAAGATAAGATACTAACATCTTTTTCTTTTATATATATGTCACTCGCTCCATACAAAATGTATGGGAAAATTTGTTTTCTTCATAAATTTTGTTTTTCGGGAATTTTCTTTGATATTCTTCTTTTTCTTTGATATTCTTCTTTTTCTTTGATATTCTTCTTTTTCTTTGATATTCTTCTTTTTCTTTGATATTCTTCTTTTTCGGCCGGAGACCAGTTCGAATTGTTGCGAATCATCGAAATTTGTCCAGGCTTTCTTGAGTTATAAGATAAGATACTAACATATTTTTCTTTTATATTTATGTCACTCGCTCCATACAAAATGTATGGGAAAATTTGCTTTCTTCTTAAATTTTGTTTTTCGGGGATTCTTCCGGAATTTTTCGGGAATTTTCTTTGATATTCTTCCTGTTTGGCCGGAGAACAGTCCGAATTGTTGCGAATCATCGAAATCTGTCCAGGCTTTCTTGAGTTATAAGATAAGATACTAACATATTTTTCTTTTATATTTATGTCACTCGCTCCATACAAAATGTATGGGAAAATTTGTTTTCTTCTTAAATTTTGTTTTTCGGGGATTTTTCGGGAATTTTCTTTGATATTCTTCTTTTTCGGCCGGAGACCAGTCCGAATTGTTGCGAATCATCGAAATCTGTCCAGGCTTTCTTGAGTTATAAGATAAGATACTAACATCTTTTTCTTTTATATATATGTCACTCGCTCCATACAAAATGTATGGGATAATTTGTTTTCTTCATAAATTTTGTTTTTCGGGAATTTTCTTTGATATTCTTCTTTTTCTTTGATATTCTTCTTTTTCTTTGATATTCTTCTTTTTCGGCCGGAGACCAGTCCGAATTGTTGCGAATCATCGAAATTTGTCCAGGCTTTCTTGAGTTATAAGATAAGATACTAACATATTTTTCTTTTATATTTATATGTCACTCGCTCCATACAAAATGTATGGGAAAATTTGTTTTCTTCTTAAATTTTGTTTTTCGGGGATTCTTCCGGAATTTTTCGGGAATTTTCTTTGATATTCTTCCTATTTGGCCGGAGAACAGTCCGAATTGTTGCGAATCATCGAAATCTGTCCAGGCTTTCTTGAGTTATAAGATAAGATACTAACATATTTTTCTTTTATATTTATGTCACTCGCTCCATACAAAATGTATGGGAAAATTTGTTTTCTTCTTAAATTTTGTTTTTCGGGGATTCTTCCGGAATTTTTCGGGAATTTTCTTTGATATTCTTCCTGTTTGGCCGGAGAACAGTCCGAATTGTTGCGAATCATCGAAATCTGTCCAGGCTTTCTTGAGTTATAAGATAAGATACTAACATATTTTTCTTTTATATTTATGTCACTCGCTCCATACAAAATGTTGGGAAAATTTGTTTTCTTCTTAAATTTTGTTTTTCGGGGATTTTTCGGGAATTTTCTTTGATATTCTTCTTTTTCGGCCGGAGACCAGTCCGAATTGTTGCGAATCATCGAAATCTGTCCAGGCTTTCTTGAGTTATAAGATAAGATACTAACATCTTTTTCTTTTATATATATGTCACTCGCTCCATACAAAATGTATGGGATAATTTGTTTTCTTCATAAATTTTGTTTTTCGGGAATTTTCTTTGATATTCTTCTTTTTCTTTGATATTCTTCTTTTTCTTTGATATTCTTCTTTTTCGGCCGGAGACCAGTCCGAATTGTTGCGAATCATCGAAATTTGTCCAGGCTTTCTTGAGTTATAAGATAAGATACTAACATATTTTTCTTTTATATTTATATGTCACTCGCTCCATACAAAATGTATGGGAAAATTTGTTTTCTTCTTAAATTTTGTTTTTCGGGGATTCTTCCGGAATTTTTCGGGAATTTTCTTTGATATTCTTCCTATTTGGCCGGAGAACAGTCCGAATTGTTGCGAATCATCGAAATCTGTCCAGGCTTTCTTGAGTTATAAGATAAGATACTAACATATTTTTCTTTTATATTTATGTCACTCGCTCCATACAAAATGTATGGGAAAATTTGTTTTCTTCTTAAATTTTGTTTTTCGGGGATTCTTCCGGAATTTTTCGGGAATTTTCTTTGATATTCTTCCTGTTTGGCCGGAGAACAGTCCGAATTGTTGCGAATCATCGAAATCTGTCCAGGCTTTCTTGAGTTATAAGATAAGATACTAACATATTTTTCTTTTATATTTATGTCACTCGCTCCATACAAAATGTTGGGAAAATTTGTTTTCTTCTTAAATTTTGTTTTTCGGGGATTCTTCCGGAATTTTTCGGGAATTTTCTTTGATATTCTTCCTGTTTGGCCGGAGAACAGTCCGAATTGTTGCGAATCATCGAAATCTGTCCAGGCTTTCTTGAGTTATAAGATAAGATACTAACATCTTTTTCTTTTATATATATGTCACTCGCTCCATACAAAATGTATGGGAAAATTCGTTTTCTTCGTAAATTTGGTTTTTCGGGGATTTTCATCACTTTCTTTTGCATATATAGAAAATAAATAAGTAAATAATATAAATAAATGGCTTTTAAAGCCAATTAATTAGTCACACACTCAAACACTCTCAAAATAAAACAAAATATATTTTACAAAATAATAATGAATTTAGTGAAAAGAAAATCGTTAGAAACAATAACTAAATAAATAAATAAAAGGTCCGTCTCACGCGCGGTTTAGACGGGGAGTGAGAGCGTGGGCATAATAATAATAATAATAATAATAACAAAATGTATGGGAAAACTAGTTTTCTTCATAATTTTTTTTTTCAGGGATTTTTCGGGAATTTTCTTTGATATTCTTCTTTTTCGACCGGAGACCAGTCCGAATTGTTGCGAATCATCGAAATCTGTCCAGGCTTTCTTGAGTTATAAGATAAGATACTAACATATTTTTCTTTTATATTTATGTCACTCGCTCCATACAAAATGTATGGGAAAATTTGTTTTCTTCTTAAATTTTGTTTTTCGGGGATTTTTCGGGAATTTTCTTTGATATTCTTCTTTTTCGGCCGGAGACCAGTCCGAATTGTTGCGAATCATCGAAATCTGTCCAGGCTTTCTTGAGTTATAAGATAAGATACTAACATCTTTTTCTTTTATATATATGTCACTCGCTCCATACAAAATGTATGGGAAAATTTGTTTTCTTCATAAATTTTGTTTTTCGGGAATTTTCTTTGATATTCTTCTTTTTCTTTGATATTCTTCTTTTTCTTTGATTTTCTTCTTTTTCTTTGATATTCTTCTTTTTCGGCCGGAGACCAGTCCGAATTGTTGCGAATCATCGAAATTTGTCCAGGCTTTCTTGAGTTATAAGATAAGATACTAACATATTTTTCTTTTATATTTATATGTCACTCGCTCCATACAAAATGTATGGGAAAATTTGTTTTCTTCTTAAATTTTGTTTTTCGGGGATTCTTCCGGAATTTTTCGGGAATTTTCTTTGATATTCTTCCTGTTTGGCCGGAGAACAGTCCGAATTGTTGCGAATCATCGAAATCTGTCCAGGCTTTCTTGAGTTATAAGATAAGATACTAACATATTTTTCTTTTATATTTATGTCACTCGCTCCATACAAAATGTATGGGAAAATTTGTTTTCTTCTTAAATTTTGTTTTTCGGGGATTCTTCCGGAATTTTTCGGGAATTTTCTTTGATATTCTTCCTGTTTGGCCGGAGAACAGTCCGAATTGTTGCGAATCATCGAAATCTGTCCAGGCTTTCTTGAGTTATAAGATAAGATACTAACATATTTTTCTTTTATATTTATGTCACTCGCTCCATACAAAATGTATGGGAAAATTTGTTTTCTTCTTAAATTTTGTTTTTCGGGGATTTTTCGGGAATTTTCTTTGATATTCTTCTTTTTCTTTGATATTCTTCTTTTGCGGCCGGAGACCAGTCCGAATTGTTGCGAATCATCGAAATCTGTCCAGGCTTTCTTGAGTTATAAGATAAGATACTAACATATTTTTCTTTTATATTTATGTCACTCGCTCCATACAAAATGTTGGGAAAATTTGTTTTCTTCTTAAATTTTGTTTTTCGGGGATTTTTCGGGAATTTTCTTTGATATTCTTCTTTTTCTTTGATATTCTTCTTTTGCGGCCGGAGACCAGTCCGAATTGTTGCGAATCATCGAAATCTGTCCAGGCTTTCTTGAGTTATAAGATAAGATACTAACATCTTTTTCTTTTATATATATGTCACTCGCTCCATACAAAATGTATGGGAAAATTCGTTTTCTTCGTAAATTTGGTTTTTCGGGGATTTTCATCACTTTCTTTTGCATATATAGAAAATAAATAAGTAAATAATATAAATAAATGGCTTTTAAAGCCAATTAATTAGTCACACACTCAAACACTCTCAAAATAAAACAAAATATATTTTACAAAATAATAATGAATTTAGTGAAAAGAAAATCATTACAAACAATAACTAAATAAATAAATAAAAGGTCCGTCTCACGCGCGGTTTAGACGGGGAGTGAGGGCGTGGGCATAATAATAATAATAATAATAATAATAATAACAAAATGTATGGAAAAACTAGTTTTCTCTTAATTTTTTTTTGTTCAGGGTTTTTTCGGGAATTTTCTTTGATATTCTTCTTTTTCGGCCGGAGACCAGTCCGAATTGTTGCGAATCATCGAAATCTGTCCAGGCTTTCTTGAGTTATAAGATAAGATACTAACATCTTTTTCTTTTATATTTATATGTCACTCGCTCCATACAAAATGTATGGGAAAATTTGTTTTCTTCTTAAATTTTGTTTTTCGGGGATTTTTCGGGAATTTTCTTTGATATTCTTCTTTTTCGGCCGGAGACCAGTCCGAATTGTTGCGAATCATCGAAATCTGTCCAGGCTTTCTTGAGTTATAAGATAAGATACTAACATCTTTTTCTTTTATATATATGTCACTCGCTCCATACAAAATGTATGGGAAAATTCGTTTTCTTCGTAAATTTGGTTTTTCGGGGATTTTCATCACTTTCTTTTGCATATATAGAAAATAAATAAGTAAATAATATAAATAAATGGCTTTTAAAGCCAATTAATTAGTCACACACTCAAACACTCTCAAAATAAAACAAAATATATTTTACAAAATAGTAATGAATTTAGTGAAAAGAAAATCATTACAAACAATAACTAAATAAATAAATAAAAGGTCCGTCTCACGCGCGGTTTAGACGGGGAGTGAGGGCGTGGGCATAATAATAATAATAATAATAATAACAAAATGTATGGAAAAACTAGTTTTCTCTTAATTTTTTTTTTGTTCAGGGTTTTTTCGGGAATTTTCTTTGATATTCTTCTTTTTCTTTGATATTCTTCTTTTTCGGCCGGAGACCGGTCCGAATTGTTGCGAATCATCGAAATCTGTCCAGGCTTTCTTGAGTTATAAGATAAGATACTAACATATTTTTCTTTTATATTTATGTCACTCGCTCCATACAAAATGTATGGGAAAATTTGTTTTCTTCATAAATTTTGTTTTTTTCGGGGATTTTCATCACTTTCTTTTGTATATATAGAAAATAAATAAGTAAATAATATAAATAAATGGCTTTTTAAGCCAATTAATTAGTCACACACTCAAACACTCTCAAAATAAAACAAAATATATTTTACAAAATAATACTGAATTTAGTGAAAAGAAAATCATTAGAAACAATAACTAAATAAATAAATAAAAGGTCCGTCTCACGCGCGGTTTAGACGGGGAGTGAGGGCGTGGGCATAATAATAATAATAATAATAATAACAAAATGTATGGAAAAACTAGTTTTCTTCTTAATTTTTTTTTTCAGGGATTTTTCGGGAATTTTCTTTGATATTCTTCTTTTTCTTTGATATTCTTCTTTTTCGGCCGGAGACCGGTCCGAATTGTTGCGAATCATCGAAATCTGTCCAGGCTTTCTTGAGTTATAAGATAAGATACTAACATATTTTTCTTTTATATTTATGTCACTCGCTCCATACAAAATGTATGGGAAAATTTGTTTTCTTCATAAATTTTGTTTTTTTCGGGGATTTTCATCACTTTCTTTTGTATATATAGAAAATAAATAAGTAAATAATATAAATAAATGGCTTTTTAAGCCAATTAATTAGTCACACACTCAAACACTCTCAAAATAAAACAAAATATATTTTACAAAATAATACTGAATTTAGTGAAAAGAAAATCATTAGAAACAATAACTAAATAAATAAATAAAAGGTCCGTCTCACGCGCGGTTTAGACGGGGAGTGAGGGCGTGGGCATAATAATAATAATAATAATAATAACAAAATGTATGGAAAAACTAGTTTTCTTCTTAATTTTTTTTTTCAGGGAATTTTCGGGAATTTTCTTTGATATTCTTCTTTTTCTTTGATATTCTTCTTTTTCGGCCGGAGACCGGTCCGAATTGTTGCGAATCATCGAAATCTGTCCAGGCTTTCTTGAGTTATAAGATAAGATACTAACATATTTTTCTTTTATATTTATGTCACTCGCTCCATACAAAATGTATGGGAAAATTTGTTTTCTTCTTAAATTTTGTTTTTCGGGGATTTTTCGGGAATTTTCTTTGATATTCTTCTTTTTCGGCCGGAGACCAGTCCGAATTGTTGCGAATCATCGAAATCTGTCCAGGCTTTCTTGAGTTATAAGATAAGATACTAACATATTTTTCTTTTATATTTATGTCACTCGCTCCATACAAAATGTATGGGAAAATTTGTTTTCTTCTTAAATTTTGTTTTTCGGGGATTTTTCGGGAATTTTCTTTGATATTCTTCTTTTTCGGCCGGAGACCAGTCCGAATTGTTGCGAATCATCGAAATCTGTCCAGGCTTTCTTGAGTTATAAGATAAGATACTAACATATTTTTCTTTTATATTTATGTCACTCGCTCCATACAAAATGTATGGGAAAATTTGTTTTCTTCTTAAATTTTGTTTTTCGGGGATTTTTCGGGAATTTTCTTTGATATTCTTCTTTTTCGGCCGGAGACCAGTCCGAATTGTTGCGAATCATCGAAATCTGTCCAGGCTTTCTTGAGTTATAAGATAAGATACTAACATCTTTTTCTTTTATATATATGTCACTCGCTCCATACAAAATGTATGGGAAAATTTGTTTTCTTCATAAATTTTGTTTTTCGGGAATTTTCTTTGATATTCTTCTTTTTCTTTGATATTCTTCTTTTTCTTTGATATTCTTCTTTTTCTTTGATTTTCTTCTTTTTCTTTGATATTCTTCTTTTTCGGCCGGAGACCAGTCCGAATTGTTGCGAATCATCGAAATTTGTCCAGGCTTTCTTGAGTTATAAGATAAGATACTAACATATTTTTCTTTTATATTTATATGTCACTCGCTCCATACAAAATGTATGGGAAAATTTGTTTTCTTCTTAAATTTTGTTTTTCGGGGATTCTTCCGGAATTTTTCGGGAATTTTCTTTGATATTCTTCCTGTTTGGCCGGAGAACAGTCCGAATTGTTGCGAATCATCGAAATCTGTCCAGGCTTTCTTGAGTTATAAGATAAGATACTAACATATTTTTCTTTTATATTTATGTCATTCGCTCCATACAAAATGTATGGGAAAATTTGTTTTCTTCTTAAATTTTGTTTTTCGGGGATTCTTCCGGAATTTTTCGGGAATTTTCTTTGATATTCTTCTTTTTCTTTGATATTCTTCTTTTGCGGCCGGAGACCAGTCCGAATTGTTGCGAATCATCGAAATCTGTCCAGGCTTTCTTGAGTTATAAGATAAGATACTAACATCTTTTTCTTTTATATATATGTCACTCGCTCCATACAAAATGTATGGGAAAATTCGTTTTCTTCGTAAATTTGGTTTTTCGGGGATTTTCATCACTTTCTTTTGCATATATAGAAAATAAATAAGTAAATAATATAAATAAATGGCTTTTAAAGCCAATTAATTAGTCACACACTCAAACACTCTCAAAATAAAACAAAATATATTTTACAAAATAATAATGAATTTAGTGAAAAGAAAATCATTACAAACAATAACTAAATAAATAAATAAAAGGTCCGTCTCACGCGCGGTTTAGACGGGGAGTGAGGGCGTGGGCATAATAATAATAATAATAATAATAACAAAATGTATGGAAAAACTAGTTTTCTTCTTAATTTTTTTTTTCAGGGATTTTTCGGGAATTTTCTTTGATATTCTTCTTTTTCTTTGATATTCTTCTTTTTCGGCCGGAGACCGGTCCGAATTGTTGCGAATCATCGAAATCTGTCCAGGCTTTCTTGAGTTATAAGATAAGATACTAACATATTTTTCTTTTATATTTATGTCACTCGCTCCATACAAAATGTATGGGAAAATTTGTTTTCTTCATAAATTTTGTTTTTTTCGGGGATTTTCATCACTTTCTTTTGTATATATAGAAAATAAATAAGTAAATAATATAAATAAATGGCTTTTTAAGCCAATTAATTAGTCACACACTCAAACACTCTCAAAATAAAACAAAATATATTTTACAAAATAATACTGAATTTAGTGAAAAGAAAATCATTAGAAACAATAACTAAATAAATAAATAAAAGGTCCGTCTCACGCGCGGTTTAGACGGGGAGTGAGGTCGTGGGCATAATAATAATAATAATAATAATAACAAAATGTATGGAAAAACTAGTTTTCTTCATAATTTTTTTTTTTCAGGAATTTTTCGGGAATTTTCTTTGATATCCTTCTTTTTCGGCCGGAGACCAGTCCGAATTGTTGCGAATCATCGAAATCTGTCCAGGCTTTCTTGAGTTATAAGATAAGATACTAACATCTTTTTCTTTTATATTTATATGTCACTCGCTCCATACAAAATGTGTGGGAAAATTTGTTTCCTTCATAAATTTTGTTTTTCGGAGATTTTTCGGGAATTTTCTTTGATATTCTTCTTTTTCTTTGATATTCTTCTTTGGCGGCCGGAGACCAGTCCGAATTGTTGCGAATCATCGAAATCTGTCCAGGCTTTCTTGAGTCATAAGATTAGATACTAACATCACTTTCTTTTAGGTATATACACTGCCAGTCATAAGATTAGAAGCAGGCATTTCTGAGAAGTAAAATCGATATTTCTCCCGTTATATGATGGATTTAAAAAAAAAGGCTATGGCATATGAGAGACTATTTTATTACTAACAAAATATAAAATTTGTGTATAGGAGAAATTTAGCTAACGGAACTTTGAAGACAAATTGTAAATTAAGTAAAGAATATGCGGGAATAAATCGTTTCATTAGATTAGAAGCAGTGAACAAATCAACGTTGTTTGTGAAGTGAATACATATTTTTTTCGGTTTAAACGGTAAATTTTATAAAGAATTGTTCTTGATTGAGTGTTGATAAAAATGGACAAGAAAAAATGTTAAACAGAGTAGGAAAGGGCTAGAATAGATGTTTATTGCTCTAAAGGTCTTTCATGCCGTGCTATAGCCCGAAAAATAAAGCGAAGTGATCATTGTGTCGGCCATTATTTAGAAAACCGGTCGTCTTACGCAAAAAATTGTAAAGGAAACACTTCTTCTGCCTTAACACTTCAAGAAACGCGAAGTATCCTTAGAATAAGGTCAAATTTAGCTTTATCGGCAGCTTAAACTAGGGAAAACGCTCTTGTTAAGGCCATCTTATCCATTGTTACCTGCATAATTCGCCGTGCTAAATACTTAAAGTAGGGTGTCCATATACCTCAAGCGAAAAAAGAGGACATACTTTACAAACCCCTAGCCTTTCAATACCCCCCCCCCCCCCCTATTTGGTTAATGAAGGAATAAATTTGTACTGTGTATAAGTGGACATCACATACCACAGGTGACAGGTACAGATATGGCATGTGCGTGTCGTTGACAAAACAGAGAAGAAATAAAATACATCGGAAAAGTGCTACCACTGCTAGTTTTTATGGGCGTACTTACAAGTTTTAAAATGAAGGACTAGTTTGTATAATGAAATTATAATGAAATTTAAAAAAGAGAACAAAAAGAGGACAGAATAAATAAAGAGGACAAAAAAAGAGCCAAGCGAAAAAAGAAAGTGTAAAAAAGATCGCCGACAAAAAAGAGGACATGTTCTCTTTAAAAGAGATGTTCTGGAAACCGTAACTTAAAGCACCTGAACCTTGAAAAAAAAAACACCACTTAATGCCTCAAGGAAAAGGCAGCGCTTGTGTTTCGCGAGAGATCAATGAGCTGGGATGTGTTTTTAAAAATTGCTATAAAATTTACTGTAAGTGTTGCTGTTGATTTTTAATATTTTTTCTTCCATCTTAAGTAATTTTGTTTTACAAAAATTGTCACTTCTAGCTAAACGGCGGCGAAATGTTTTTTTTTTATTTTAACCCTCTACAAAAATCCGTTATCAATTTTGCCGCTCAAGTTATCGTACTCGTGCCCAGTGTTGGTATGCCGTGGGAATAATTGATCCCTCTTAAAACTGTTACTCTAAAAATAGCCCTGTGGACCTTTTTTTTTTTCGTACAAGCATTTACAAAAAACAATGCACAAGCATATTGAGTTTAAAAAGGTCCGAATGTGACTGCTTTCGTAAACGAATTGGAAAAAATACGTGTGGGACCACTTTGAAGAGCTCATGAATCGTCATATTATCCCCATGGAAATGGGTTTATGATAGTTTAATAAGATTCGTTGATAAGTACCCCTTTTCGCGTCCTTTTCAGTAACTCGTACGCATCAAATTAAGTGCTCCAAGGTTAAGCTGCTACTTCTAATTCGTTAATTCGTTTTAAAATTGTCTATTCCTTGAGCCTACATCTGAGAGAGTTTTTTTTTTTTTCAAAATAATGTGAATAAGTGTGTGCGCACAATACAGGACACCTGTATGCACAATTAATGCGGTAATTCAACGAAAACACTGTTCAAGTAATTATTACATAGGTACACTCGTACATTCGTGTCAAATTCAACACTTATGACGGAGGGTTTCCTGCATTTATTTGGTTTCATCATATCCATTACTCAATCGACATTATGTCATCATCATGATTTTTCAGTACCGGCATTCTGTGAACTTTTCTTGTAGGATATCATCATAAAAGTAAGGGGTAATATAGAGTACTCGGGCAAAAAAGGCTTCCCATCGTTTCCAAAGAGCTTTTGTGGAACTGCTGCAGTGAAATTATTTTTCCAACGACTATAGCTGGAAACCCATCTGCAATTGTATAAGGCAAGGACTAAAATTGGAAAACCGAACAGTGCGCATATTCTCGATGGAATGTAAAGAATGAAAAGTGTTGGCTCTCATACCCAGACTGTGATTATTTTTTATCCTGGTAGTGGCGGCGCGGTGGGGTCTAAATCCCATTTAGCCGCATTTATTCCTTTCGAGAGGGTTTTCTTTTTATTCTTTTTTTTTTTTTGCTCTTGTAACGAGTTTACAATATCAGTGTTGTGAAATTAATATTTAACCAGACTCACAACGGTACAACGGTATTTAGGTGGGTCCAGTCTGTTTGGGGCTGTGAAAATTATGCTTAAATCGGATTTTATTATGTTGGGATGGGAACACTTGGAAAAGGTGGGCTTAGCAGGAGAACTGACGGCTTAGGTTATCGACTCGATAGAAATTCTGCTAAAGAACATCAATTTTCGTTCTCTTGATCCAGCATTCATGGCTTAATGCCAGCAGCTGGTTGCTTCGATTTCCTATAAAACCTCCGTATATTGTTTTGAACTCGGGACTCTTCGAGTCCCACGCCAAGGCCCGATGGCACATCTGTTCGGTGGAATTTCAGAACTTATTTTCCTACTTAAACTTCTATGAATCATGGGTCGAATCGCAACTTCCTTTGAATTTAGTTGATTTTGCATGCGAAACGAAAACAAATTCCGCCACGAAATGCTCGTTCACGGACGACGCGAATCGACCCTAGATTCGATCAAGGATCCAGCATTGGCATCATCGGCTGTGCCTTCTTATAGACGCGATAAATTTCTGATTCCAGACTAAAAAATTATAAGGGAAGAGCCTTTACGAGAGTATAGATGTACGCTATTCACAAAATCGTACACAGACACTTTTATACATTCTATGCGATGATTCTCCTGGACTAATCACTTAGCTAGCTAGTTCTAGTTGCCTTTAGATAGATATTTTATTGGTATAAAAATGTACATTTCTTTTGTTATCGCACATATATTTAGTACATAAATGTGATATATTAATGATATCTTTCTACTGAAACATTATTGGACATAAAATCGGCTCTTCTGAGTAAAACTGAGAAAAATGCGTTTAGAAGAAAAAGAAAACCTCTATTTAAAGACAATAATATTACTAGTAAATTCAAGCATAAGTATATGCAGTAAATAGCATATTTTTATGTTAATAATTTAAAAATGATTTAATTGCATTTATTTAAAAAATAAATAATAAATGAAGAAATAAATCTATAACAAATAAATAACCCCCGTATTAATAAACACTGTGTAAAAGTTATTAACTTGTTACTCAGCAGTTATGTCCAATTTTTGTATGCTATCTGACGTTTGCTAACTAACTTACTTGTGCACATTTTTTTATTAACAAGGGGGTAATTAATTAAATAAATAAATAAATAAATTAGTAAATAAATAGATAAATAAGGAAATAAATAAAGTAAACACATAAAACATGTAAATAAAAATAATTATATAAATAATTAATTAATTAAATAAATAAAATAATAGATAAATAAGCAAGTTGAATAAATAACATTGAATCAGTAACACTTATTAAGATTAACATATTAACTATCAGGAGAATGAAATACCAGTTATATTACAAAAACCGAAAAATGAGGCATTGTTATTGTTACTATGCCAACTCCTTAATGAGAGGATTATCTGAGTAATCGCATCTCCTAATAAATGCATTGGTAAGTTTTTGTATTCTATTGAAGAATAATTCAACATTGCCCTTAACATGGAGGTTAGCAGTCAAATGATGAATGAGATTAAGCATCATTTTTAGTAGTTTATTTTGCGAAGTTTGTGGTTTTTAATATAGCAATTAGCACAATTACCCCATCAAACTGGACATCCATACATCATTATTGCTTGGAAAATAACTTTGTGGGTGCTTTTGTTTTCTACCGATAAAAGCGATTTCCTGTTAATGAAGAGATAAAGAAGCTTGTTTCCATTCAACCTGAGTACCATTAACTATTGATTGCTAGGAAGAAAACAAGTTTTTTTTCTTCTAGTAAAAAAGATTGCCTATCAGCATTCAACTTGATCCTCCACTTATTGTAATATGTTTCTAACATTCTTATCGCATTGTTTAGATTTGTCGCAATATTTAGACTAAATTCATGCGATGAAAATATTGCTGTATCATCAGCATAAATAGCGGCATCACATAAAGATAGTTGTGGGAAGTCTGTGATATACAGATTGTACAATATTGGACCGAGGACAGAACCTTGAGGAACACCTGAGTTAAAGAAATTAGAAGTAGAAGAACTACTATTGACGTAAACACAAAATCGTCGGTTGGACAGAAAACTTTGCACTATTTCACATGTGAACGAAGGAAAAGAATAGCAGAGTAACTTATAGACAAGACCGTTGTGCCACACAGAGTCAAATGCTTTTTCAATATCCAGAGCGGTTTTGTTTAATGTGATTGCAGATTCTAAACATCTGGTGACCAGTACTATGGAACCTCCTAAAGCCAAACTGCTCATCAGGATAAATATTTTTCTCCGAAACAATTTTTAATATTTTCTCTTTAATAATTTGGTTGTGACGCTTGACGTTAAAAATGCCTTGAATTCGGCAAACTGGTCATGCATTAGGAGATCCCTGGCCAAAATGGAAACACCGTACTATCGGCTGAATATAGTTGGTAACTACCTTACCAACAGAAAGTTGAGGTACTTTACTGACGATGGAGTTAAGTACTATAGGTAACGTTACCGCGGGTGTACCACAAGCCTCGGTTCTTGGACCGCTCCTGTGGAACATAATGTACGACGGAGTTCTCAGACTAACGCTGCCACAAGGAGTTAAGGTTATAGGCTTTGCTGAAGACATCGCTGTGGTTACTGTGGCCAAACATATCCACGAGATAGAGTCCGCCACGAATGAAGCAGTCGCCAGAATCAAGAATGGGCTAGCGACTGCAGGGCTCGAACTAGATGACCACAAGACCGAGGCTGTCTTGATAACAAGCCGAAAGACTGTGGAATATGCGTTCCACAACTTCCGTGTTGGGAACCAAACTACTAGGTCAAAGGAGTCATTAATGTACCTCGGAGTAATGCTCGACAACAGGTTAAGCTTTAAAACAAGAGGGCGTCACAGATGCAAACAGCCCTTTCCCGGATTATGTCAAACATCGGTGGCCCTGGATATGCCAGAAGGATTCTGTTGTCTAGAGTGGTTAGCTCAATACTTCTGAACGCTGCACCGGTATGGGCAGGGGCTCTTACAACGAAGGACACAACAAGGAAGCTCTCGTCAGTATTCAGGCTCTGCGCAATAAGAATAATAAGCGGATTCCGAACAATTTCGGATGAAGCAGCCTGTGTTATTGCGGGAATGATTCCCATCGACATTCTCGTTAACGAAATGCAAAGGATCTACCTTAGGCGAACAGTCAACCGGCAAGAGGCTGTTACCAGTAGCATAAAGGAAGAAGAAAGGGCAACATCTATAGCATTGTTGCAAGCCCGGTGGGATAACACGGAAAAAGGCAGATGGACCCACAAACTGATCCCCACCACCGAGGTCTGGATTAAGAGAACACGCGGGTGCTGGCTGCAACTATCACATTACGCAGTTCCTGTCCGGGAACGGCGGCTACCGAAAATATCTTCACAGATTCGGTCACGATAGCTCGCCTTTCTGCCCAGCAGCCTTTCTGTGTCCAGGGATCCCAGCAGAGACGAATGGTGTGCTGCGAGCAGAGAACCTTAAGCTCTTCGCGACAGCGACTTTATTTCAATAGCAGACACTGCTTTTGTATAGTTTACAAATAAAACATTTAAAAATGAATATAGATTTTCAAAATTTATTTTCTTGTGTTTTTGTTTATTTTTCACTTGTCACAATTGAAATTTAAATTGTATTAGCCAGCCGTGATGACAGCCAATATGTAATAGTTTTTAGTACAATTTGGTTAGGCGATGCCATCTCTAAGTAGTTATTTTAGAGAAAAAATCAGTAAGTTATTATATGAGTTATTTTCGTTTATTAATTTTTTTTTTTTTTTATAATTCACAAGTGCTCAAGGGGTTTTCGTCCCCTTATAATGCTAATGCACAGCACGAGTGGAAGGGTTGATAGGGAGGATAGAGAAGAGGTACTGGTGCACATTGGTCTTAAACAATTGTGGGTTGTAATGAGAGGGGAAAACCGTGTGAGGCAATGCATTCCACATGCGTGTTGTTCGGCTCACAAAAGAATTTCTATATTTTACAGTACGTCCGAAGGTAGGCTTAAGGGTGAGCTGATGTGCATTCGATGTGTGACGGGTGTTGCGAGAGAATTGTTGAAGGGGCGGAATGCAGTTAGCTATTTCATCAGAGCATCGATGGTGAAAATATCGATAAAATAAAGAAAGGCAAGAAACATTTCTGCGATGTTCGAGCGGGTCAATAGACTCCACTATATTTCTATCACCTATAAGTTTTATCGCGCGCTTTCGAATTCTATCTAGTAGGTGCAATGAAGTTTTTGGTGCACCTGATCAGATATGAGCGTTGTACTCAAGCGTAGGCCGAATAAAGGCCTTGTATATTGTAGCTAAGTCGAAGGGTGTAAAGTACTTCTTACATCGATTTAAGAAACCTAGACATTTCGCAGCGTTTTTGGCGACTTCGTATATGTGGTCATTCCAACGGAGTTTGTCGTTGACACATATACCAAGTATGGAAAGTCGTTCGGTTTCGTCGATGCAAGTCCCATTCATGGATAATGGGTTAGGGTTCAGGTTTCGCTTTAATGATAGAAGGCAGCATTGTGTTTTGGAAGCATTAAATTCCACTCTATTGATTGTACCCCATTTTATAATGCTGTCAAGATCGGAATTTAATGTGTTTAGCATACGTCGCCGTTCCAGATCCACGGCCGAAGAGCAGGGACGTGAGTCAGGGAACGAATATGAAAAACTGAGGGTGCTATCATCAGCGAAAGAATGTATTGGATTAGAAGTAACAGACAAGAGATCATTGATGAATATGAGAAAGAGTGTCGGAGACAAAACAGAGCCTTGGGGAACACCAGCATTTATATGGTGAATTGCAGACTTGAAACCGTCCAACACAACTTGAATTGAACGGCCAGAAAGGTAGTTTCTAATCCATTGAAGAAGAGACGCGTCGATCCCATAGGCACGCATTTTCGACAAAAGAGCTTGGTGCCAAACTCTGTCAAATGCTTTCGAAATAAGAAAATTTAACTAATATTTTATTTATTTAACTAGGTGCTAGGTAACATATGAGTTAGAGAGTAGTTACGGGTTTTTTATTAATACGGCTGTAGGTGTACACGCCCCGGTTAATGGGATTGATAAATTCCTTACGTCATCGTTATATGACGACCGACTGTACAAGAGCTCCAATTTCAGGTCTCTAGAAAATACTCAACGTTGACTTAGCAAAGGCAAAATCCACTGGAATCATCATTTGCAGCTTTACAAACCTTCAACTTTACATTCTCCTCATCGGTATAGTAAAGAATGGGATAGCAACGCTGAAATTAGGTTTAGATAAGATTAGCCCCGAATAGACTAAATAGAGAAAAACGACTTCCGAAGAAGGCTTCAATTCACTACCGAAGCTTTGCAATTTCAATTTCAATTTCAATTTTAATTTACTAATTTTATTGGTGTGCAAATGAAGACAACAACATGTAGCTCTTTGGTAACTTTCAATATTCTTTTGGAAATAATTGTATTTATAGAACTGTATTCGTTGCTCTCTTTCCCGATTTGCTCAATCCTTCTTGTGCATAACTGAATTGTCATCGCAAATATCTTTAAAAAAAAAAGAAAGAAGAGATAATGAGATCATCAAACTACGTGCGAATAGCGAGCAACTTCTGATTATTGAAATTTTTTCTCAAAATGTCCATTCTTTCGGCACCATGCGGAGATACGATACCACGTTTCTCAAAATCTGACCAATGGATGTATGGATATATACTTCAAAGTGCGACTCCCCGTCCCCATCTGTTGTTTCCATTTGACCATGACATGAGGACGCATATAGAAACACGACATTGACAGTATGCCACTCGCACACTTTGGTCGACTAATTCGTCTTTTGTGGCCTAACAAATTGGCAATTCGTCTCAACATTATTTGGAACCACAACAAGCAACTTTACCGAACCGAACAACTAAAGCGAAACAGAAAATCTATATCCACAACATAAAAAAAACTTATCGCTCATTCCACATCTGCTTAAATGGACGCTGCTGTCCAACCAAGTCAACAAAGTTGTTCGAAAAAAAGCTGCCCACTTTAAACATCCCATACTTTACATGCCGACTACATCCCACCACTTATCACAATAACGAAAATCAATAAAACATTCTTTTGTGCTTGCCACTCACATCGGAGATCCTTCCTTATACAAGACGGCCTTCTGCAGAGCGTATATTAATAAAAACATATTTATATAAGCGACAAAAATGTGGGCACATTCTGCAGGCAGGACTTGGATTATTGCTCCCGGCATTGTTTCATTTCATGCTGGTACATAAGTGGTACAGGCAACAATATACATTGTCTACTGTGTATCGTCCTTTACGAAATATTTGGGCTGCCAAAAAAAAAAACAGGCCCCAAAACAGGATAAATTCTAAGGAATTGTCCATCGAAAGCTCTCACCGCATACAGATACATGCTCAGGATATGTCGTTCTTCAGAGATATTATCGCCATAAGAAACTTATCTCGTTTATCTTACATAACAAGGATACAATCTTTGGTGCGGTTGTGCACAGTCATTGTGCTAAATCATTGCTACATCAGCGCATTTTCAGTCAACAGAAAAAAGAATAAGCCAAAAAAAGGGCGAAACATGTTTGGGGCGATGTGCGAAAATGTGATGCCTTGGCGAATGCCAATTGCAATTAAGCGTCCTTGAGAACCACAACTGCTGCCCACTGGAGGACCATTACCGCGACATCAGATAAGTCCTTCTATGTTTTTTTTGTTTTTGTTTTTAATGACTATTCAAATGCGGATGCATACCTTGAACTATAAATGGACCGGCTTGTATGATGTAAACGTCAAATACACGAGTTTCGCTAGTCATCGTTCGTCATAAGATTAACTCGATAAGGACTCATCGATTCTGCATTCATTCCAGCATAGTGCAGCACTACGCCTTAGTGTGCATTATATCGCTTTGGCTAGCGCAAGCTCGAGGAGCACTTGTCATAACCATGTCAAGTGGTCTTATTGTTGTTATACTATTAAAAGAGATTCCCCACTGAAATTGAAACGAACACTCTTGGACTAGCCTCAAGCAAGAAGCACTTTGGCGAGGACTTGCCCCCCCATCCTTACGAAAGTGTGATAATTTTCTCCGATGATAGCGCAAAAGGGATACAAATTGTTTTGTGCTGAGGAAGAGAGATCGCTTTTTGAATTTCACAGATGTGTGCGAAAGCGCCTTCTTATCAGATGTGCATTGAACGGGAAAGGGACTGCTCTGACGTTAAGCAATTTGCGGGTGGTCTCACTTTTGATGAGTTTTATTGTCGAGGTCAGTGAAGGCGAAACGTATCTTGAGTGTGGCTGGCATCGGCTGAAAATCAGTCGAGGGGGGCCTCTTTGACGGACAAAATAAGAATTTAGCTTTATTCAAGTGCGTGGAATTATTTTCAGACATTTTTGGTCACATTTGGACCACAGGGTCTTAAAATGTTTGACAGCTCGCGACTGTCACATCTGAACCACAGGGTCTTAAAATGTATGACAGCTCTTGAGTCTCAGATTGAGATGCGCTTTTGCAAACTTTTGGTCGCACATTTGAGCCACAGGGTCTATAAATGTTTAACAGCTCGCGACTGTCAGCTTGAGATGCGCTTTCCAGTTCTATAACATGAAATAGAAGCCATAAGTCAAAAGCCGGGCAAGTGCTTGTTGAATTTCTCTACAAATGGTGGTTAAAAAAAGCATTTGAAAAAGCTACATGGGATTAATCTGTTTATATAGGATAATCAGTTCATTCGCAATGTTTATTCAGGGGGGTTTTCATTTATTTTTGACACTCGCTTAAGCCCACATAAGCGATTTGTTACAAAACAAAATTACACTTGTAATGATAGTTATTTGTTTTGTACGAGTACAAGGTGTTGTTGGGGAAGTTCTGCTACATAAAAATATTTTGACAGTTCAAAATTGGAAGTTAAAGTACCAAACTGTCACAATTATTATTCAAAGACTTGGTCTATTTAATATTTTCGAGTATAAGTTGTTATTGGTGAAGTTCTACCACATTATTTGGTCGCTGTTTCATTAAAATATTTTGACAGTTCAAAATTGGAAGTTAAAGTACCAAACTGTCACAATTATTATTCAAAGACTTGGTCTATTTAATATTTTCGAGTATAAGTTGTTATTGGTGAAGTTCTGCTACATTATAAGGTCGCTACTTCATTCAAATATTTTGACAGTTCAAATTTGGCAGTTAAATTACCAAACTGTCACAATTATTATTTAAAGACTTGGTCTATCTAATATTTTCGAGTATAAGGTGTTATTGGTGAAGTTCTGCTTCATTATAAGGTCGCTGCTTCTTTCAAATATTTTGACAGTTCAAATTTGGCAGTTAAAGTACCAAACTGTCACAATTGTTATTTAAAGACTTGATCTATCTAATATTTTCGAGTATAAGGTGTTATTGGTGAAGTTCTGCTTCATTATAAGGTCGCTGCTTCTTTCAAATATTTTGACAGTTCAAATTTGGCAGTTAAAGTACCAAACTGTCTGATAGAATATTTTCTATAAAAAAACTTCTAGTACCTAGTAGCTTACAGTTGAAAGAACACTAACTTCGCAGAGAAAAGTGAGAACCATAGTAGAATTTAGCTGCTGTACTCTGGCTTAAGCAAACGTGCGCCTACATTCGAATCATTTATGTCGTCCACATAATTAGATAAGTCACTCACTTGAAGCATTATAAACGTCACTGAATATTCGTCCATATTTGACATTAGCTTAAGTCCATGTAATCCAAACCTTCAAAATATATCTGGCTGACTTTCCCAAATCCCAACAGTCATCTTCTTGATAGCTAGCAGCAGCTTCCGACCAAGCTGCACATTCTCGTCAAATCTTTTATACTTATAGCACCAGTTGATTCATGTAACGCTGTGACACCGCCCACAAGAAGTAAAGGTGTTAAATCATTTCCAAGCTGGTCGCCTGTCATCAAGTGACTTTGCAACTGCATATACCTACTGTCAATCTGCTATAATAATAAAATGCTGCCATCTTTCCGTGATTGCACCGCAATGTGTGTCAATATTTCAATATCATTCAATAGAACGGGTAAAGTAAAAACTTGGCTTGTCCATACACCGAACACCGCATGTAATTGACGTTACATCATAAAATTGCTGCTGTTCCTTCGTGCTTGTCCGACTTTGCCTTTGCTTTGTTCAATTCTCCTGGCCTGCTGCTGCTGTACTGTTTGTACACTGTACGTTTACGTACCTGGCCGTCGCGTCGTGTCGGTCGTTCGGTCGGTCCTCTTTCACTTCATTCCGTATTCTTTTCATGTTCTTTTAATTTTTTGTTGCCTCCCTGCCCGAGTTTTGTGTGTGTTTAATGTACGCGCCACAATTTCGAACGAGAAACTGGTGCTGTCAAGAATTATGCGCGCCTGGCGAAAGTAGAGCATTTATTGTACAACAACCATATTTCCCGTTGCCACAAAATGTTATTTAAACAATAAAGTACCTAACCAAACAAACATACAATGCAATAACCGATTGACAGGTTTATTCAATGTTGCCGCCGACCGTTCATTATTATGTTTGACGCCGTCATTAAACTTGGAGATTTGTATAATGAGCGACTAAAGCGCACTGATGCGCGATGTAGCCGTGGGAAAGCCACATGTGTGCCGTTGGTTGGTTGGTTGGGTTATCGGGTTTCTCGAAGGCAGAACAGGACTGGCGTGACGAACTTCGGTGAATGATGCTGTACCAGGAGCCCAACAAATTCAGTTGGTGCTTTTGTGCACATTCCATCCGCAATTCCAATCCAACAACCACAGCGACGACGACACAAATCACAAAGCCAGTTCGAGAGAGAGAGAGAGAGAGAGAGAGAGAGTGAAAGAGAGAGAGAGAGAGTAAGTACATAAAATGAAATTAAATTATCGGCCATGTCTTTTTGCACAGCACAGCCCACCGCCTCCCTCGTTGCTGTTGGTTTTTCGACTCGTGCACAAAGAGAGGCGTTGCCTTCGGCTGGTGTTCGATCGCAGTCGCCTACTGTTTTTCCTGGTTACCTAGTGCATTGTCTAGGGCAGGTTCCTAGATGGTGCAAAAGTGTCGTTCTGTGTAACCACACTTACTTAATGACGACGACACTCCACTCGCGCAGAGAAGGCGTGTTACAAAACGTAGTTTTCACCAGACTCAAGTGGATGGGACAGCAGAAATATTATTGCTTAAGCCGCTACACGTATTCGTTCTCACTTTCAACCCCATTTATCGCTACAGCACTCAAGCACCTAGTTCAACTTGCTTTTCAAGTGAGAGATGACAGCAGAAGTGACTTGCCCAATCCGAACGACTGTACGCGCGCCGGCCGGTCGGCATTTCGTAAAATGACAGCCAGTCAGCTGCTGCGCCAGTGGTGGACCGGTGGTAGAATAAGAAAAGACAACGTGGTCTCTCGTAACCGTGAGTAGTTGTGGCAACATTGGGTTTCCCAGACACAAGTTTCGCGCGTAAAATCCACCCGGATGCACCAGGAAATCAGAAACGCTCAGCAAGTAAATGTTTCCATAGGCACAACAAAATGCCAAACGCCAACCGGTTAGTACTTGGTCGATTGGTTCGCACGAATGCGGGAAGAGTGCGACATGGAATATCGCGCTCTCTCTTTTTAGTTAGTCAGTGTCTTCGATTGATAGTCGGAACTCGGAATCGGCAACACACCCACAACCACAACCACAAGAGTTCTTCTGCGGTTGGCCTGACTTGACTCATTTAAAAAAAAGAGTCGTTTGCGAATATGAATTACGAAAGCATCGCGTCATGTGAGTCACTAAACTATTAGGCGCGCAGGCGATGACAATGGCATCTGCTGAGTGCTGCCTTCTCTCCACCAAGCATAAAAATAAATTACGTCTGAATTGAGTTGTAAATAATTTTATTCGTTCCCCCACTCCTGGTTTGAGACAGAAAGTGCACATCTGTCATTGACTGTTTTTCTCACCACGCCAACGACCAAAGTCGTCATGTGAGTCACTAAACCACCAAGCGCCCAGCAATATTCACAGCCCACACTTTGCGACGAACTTGCTGCCGCCAAATCAAGGTTATTTTTATTCAGAGATTCATCAGCACGGGCAGGCCATAGAAAGGGTTGGCAATGGTATTGGTTTGGATTTGTAAGCGATTTCACTTGCACCAGTGCCACCTTTTCAATGCCTGCCAACACCCATTTACCAGTCACTGGTGTGGATTCCACAAAAGGGGTAAAGCCGTAGGACAGAGAAGGACAGTTGCAGTGCAGCTGACAAGGGCCGATTGTTTTAAAGGTAGATATTTGAAAATTGAAGCACATGCGCTCTGAACAGCACTCAGCTCAGCTCAGCTGTTGTTATCTGGATTCTCTGCAATGACCTCATTGCTCGTTCGTCGTTAATCGTTGTTTTGTTGAACCCAACCAACAACAGCAACGCATGAATCGGATGCTATATTGCTTATATTGTGTACGTGTTTCGTCGTTTGTGGTTTTCTTTCGTGTGGGTGTGTGTTCATGTTTGGATTTGGATTCGATAGTGTTACCAGGGCTGAGTTGAATGTTATTTGCATCCTTTGTTTTTTGTTTTTAAATTTTGAAATTATCTATTGTGGCCTGTAAGATATATAGGACGAAGCTTGGAAATGATTATCAGTAAGGTTTTATAGAAGCTTTTATTGTAATTTGAACTGGCTGCCAAAGTGAACTTGAATGGTATTCGGAGGTTGATAGATTGGTAGTGGTTTTTAAAAATGCTTATCGATTTGAAAAACCCGGAACAGTATAACATTTCAAATGAGTGTACTAAAATCTACAGCCGTCTATTCTGCCTATAACTACGGTGACAATTCGTCCTCTTTTTCGCTAATATATCTTCTCTGATGTTCTAAGTAAAAGAGTACATTTGGAGGTCAAACAATAATTTGCTTTTATCATTTTCGAATGTATTTTTACTTAAAAAAAGTCCTCTTCTCTGTGATTGAAAAAATGGTCACCGTACCTATAACCAGGGCTGCCATTTTGAAATCGGCCTCCCAGTGATATGGGACAAAAAAAAAAAAAACATTCACAAATTTAAAATCCAGTCAAAAAAACAATCAACGAAATGCAATCAAAAATTCCAGGTAAAAATGCATTCAAAATAAATTAACGAATAAAAAAAAATAAAACAAATCATAAATAACCTAATTATTTATTTATTAACAAAAAAAAAAAAAAAAAAAAAAAGACGCAGAATCATATAATGCATTTACTCTCACGTATTAAAGTGAAGTCTATTAAAGCTATTTACAATACATAATAGTAAATTCATTAAAGTAGTTTAACTCATAAATTAATTTTACATGGTAATTTATCTGAGCGCTTCAATTGTCTCGTCGTCATTTTCATCATTTGAATCTATGTCGGATATTGTACTGATTTTGTTATTAATATCATTACTAACTCATTTTTATAACTTCGGACGGCAGGTACATCAAAGTTGAAGCAGCATTAACGTTGGCAAAGGCAATTACATACTTGTGTCGCATACAATTGTCGATTGCATTAGTGGGATATGTTTCCAAGCTCAGAGCAAAAGTATGAAACTCAAGCAAATTTTGTTCTTTGTGATTAATTTTTTTTTCCTTTACTTTAAATCTTAAAAGACTGAAAAGAAATGAAACAAAACATTTGCAACATTCCAACAAAAATCCATCCAGCTAAAAAACAGCCGGGTGGATTTGGATTGTAGAAAATCTTCCAGCTGAATGCGTATCAATCCAGTTAAATCTGACTGGAAAACAGTCAAAATGGCAATGCTGCCTTTAACAATGACAGATGTTCGGATGAACTTTAAATACATAACCTATATTGAGTGTCGTCATAAAAATATTTGGACAGATCTGCAATATGACAAAAAAAAAAAAAAAAAAAAATGCAAAGCAGATTTATTGAAAAAATGGTACTTACAATTTTTTTTAACGACATCCATTGGGATTTTCAGATTTCAGATTTTTTGTTCCCAATGGAATCTGAAGCGAAATTTTTCTTTCTCTCCATTTGTGGTGGTGCGGATTTTAAAAGTCAGCTATTCTTAAATTGTAATTTGTGTTTATTAAAATCCATTCAATTGATGTTGATATCCATTGCAGCTGGCAAATGTGAATTTTTAACTATTTTCTTTTTACAGACTTGCCGTCTTAATAAACACACTTTCAGGTTTGACATATGGCAAATGTTTTGGTGTTACCTAGGTGTAAACCTAGCTCAGAAATCGAGATTCGGAAAATGGTTCTGACTCTGAAAAAAATGTATTTGTCTCTCCTAGAGGAAAACGACATAAATTACAATAAAAAAAAAGAAAAGAAAAAAAGAGCTGAATATGATAATGATAACATACAGCGGAAACAAATCCGCAAACTTTATGGCAACGCTGCATATTTCAGCAATTTGGTCAATCGCGACTGCAAGGCTTTTTACTTTCTGTGGCGATGGCGACGGGCCAAGCAAACTTTGGAACTCGCCTTGCAGGCAATATATTCTGGACCACAACTTCCAACAATTTAAGCGAGAGCTAACACTTGTCAGTAATTTTGACATTCGTGACTGACTGCATAACGTTTTCACTATAAAACTGCCTGAAGCCCGCATAGTTTACATGACATCTAGGACTTGAGAATCAAGAACATGAAACATGAAAGTAAGGTTAGGCCTGACACTGACAGTATCCACTGTCAAAGTATCAGTGTGTCAACCCGATAATTTGGCAACCACTTCTCACGATTCAGCGTTAGGACTGTTAAGAAAAAATACTCCCGAAAAAAATTAAATAAAAACAATTCCATTTCCATATTGGCGGTCTGGTAACACTGCTTCCATGCGATTCCATAAATACCAGAAACACACTCACATGAAAGAGGGGGGTACAGCAATCGCTTCAAGTTCGACTATGATGGGCCCTCGACCGACAGCTGGCCGTATGTGTTGTTGCCAACATGTGTGGTGTGTCGCTGTCGCTGGGGCTAGTGAGGAAAGAACACCACTTTCGTTTTCTTGTTCCTACCTTTGGCTAGCCATTGATCAGGGGCCCTGCATTTTCAGCAGGCACACAACTCTGCTCCGAGAGAAGAGAACCATAGGCAACTTGAAGAAGCTGGCGCCACGAGCCAGCCAATTACTGTGGAAAGAAAGAGAAAGACTGACTGAAAGAGTGTGTTCCTTCCTTGAAAGTGCAATAGCACCACAGTCATGGCAATGTCCTTGTATGAAAAACGGTTGCCTGTATCAGGCGAATATGAAAAGCAGCAGGTGTCGACGTCAACCAGCTGGTGTGTAAAATTTCGATTTTTCAAAGTGCGAGGCGAGTGTACGAATGAGTGAAATCGCTTACCACGAGAGCGAAACGAACAGCAGATAACGACGCCACTGATGTTAAAAAGCACTTTGCATGTGTGTTGGGTTTAGGATAAGCCAGCCCACCAGAGGAAGCTACAATTCAGGAATGAATTTGGACGTGTTCTGTCTCTATCTGACGCACAGGGTTCGTTGCTATTGCCCTCGTCGTCGTCATCGTAAGTGCTGGGAGTAATTTCAAAAATCCCAAGCACTCGGTTAGGAATTCGAATTGTTGCCTGCTGGTGGCTCTGCGTCCCCGATACCAAGCATACACTTTGAAGACGACTGACGACGATGTACGACGGCGACGAATTTGTTGAAACCACACCACACCACAGCCACACATCATGCTTGATGCAGGTCATCCAGACCAGACTGCAGACTGTCGCACGGATTTTGTTGTCCGTGGCAACTTGTGACTTTTGAAATGAATGGGATGCCACGACGTTTATCATGTGCGTTAATCGAGGCACTTTTGGATGACATATAGTGGGATGCGACTGACTTTTAGCTTGCAGGGGGACACCTATCTCCGTACTGGTTTTTCGGATAGAGTTATTTGGCAATTAGAAGCGAAGCTGAACTACCTGCCTGATTTGTGATAATTGCAACCGGCTCCGTGTGGCTGGGCTGCGTCTGCAGGTAGCTGTAGCGGGTGGGTGTGGTGTATTAGCAGCGATCATGTCCATGTGGGTCTTTGGCTTACTTCTACGTGCGAGTGGGAAGGCATTGCTCTGGTGGTTGTGCTCTCTCTCATGTCGCAAGGGCGCAGTTCTTTTGTTAGTCTCTAATGACAACGAGAAACGATTTTTACTACCCACCACCCCGAGCACACCACCACCCCCAATCCATTAAAAGCAAAGAGCCCACCCACAAGTTCACTTTTGATAGGCTTTAAAAGTCTGCAACCCCCCCACCGCCATCTCTGTCGGAACATCAGCAGGACTCGGGGTGTTTCGCAAAAACTTTTCCCAAAAACTGCCTTCAGCTTCGCAATTCATCCAGCCAAGCAGCGTTCAGCGGGCAGCTACCAAACAACTGGAAACGGACAGGCATAAACTGTGTGGATGATGACGGCACCAAGGTCGGATCCACCACGCCCTAGATACGCCTCAAATTCATCATTTGCACCAGGCGAGCAGCATTTGCAGACGTATCTCTTGAGGATTAAATTTCGTTTGCCATCCACTTGAATTGTTTGGTACTGCTGCAGTGAGAGTGTGTGTATGCGCATCAGCGGATGAGGAGGTTTTCCGTGTGACTATCACACCTCTTATTTGCTTTAGCTGCAGCTGTGCGACACAGCGACAGTGGTAATGATAACCACCCCACTTTTGGATTAATTCTCTTGGCTGGCTGGCTGGCAATGGCAAGTTGATTGCCGGCTCTTGCTTGCGCCTACCATTTCTTTTGCAGCGGTGGTGGTTGTGTTACACATCAGGAGGTAGATCCATTCATTCCTTTTGGGTAGGTCTATTAAGGTTATAATTGAAGGAAGAAAACGCGCAACGGTGGATGGGGGTATTTCGCTCCAATTTTTGATGGGTACTGTTATTTGGCTGCCTTATATAATTTGCTGCCACTCATGGACGTTATTGGATTAAACAGGTTTCCAATGGAGTTTATTTTTAGCTAACGTTAAATCGTTTGCTGCAATGCAAAGGTGCTGACTTCAAGTTGTTGCTGAGGATGGAATGGAGGCAGAACTTCTGAAAAATCTTGCTATCAAGTGGTTTTGACAATTAAAATGATTTTTACAAAAATCTTTGTATGCATGAATCTAACATAAATTCGAATGTAACCTCAGTTTGTAGCCGTTTGGAGTCGGCATAAAACTGTAGATCCCTTCCATTCGTTCCAAAAATGAAAAACTCACACAAAACGAATGGTTGTGAGAAGCTAGGCCTAGGGTCTCTCTAGACCTGTTGCGCCAACTATTTAACCTCAGTTTGAAAGGACTCATATTGAGACCTATATACCTATAGGTCTTATAAGGGTTTTGACAACCATTTGTTGTGCTAGATCTATTTTCGGAACAGATGGAATCAAAATCTACAGTTTATATTCGAAGTTGAACGGCGTAATTGAGAAGTTTTTTCTGAAAGGTTATAATCCACCTTTTGTCGCTCATGGATTCTTCCTGTTCTAATCTTAAGAGACGGTAGAGTTCGGCATAGGTATAAGTTGTATAAAACCTACTTCAATAGAATGGAATAGGTATTATGTCTTGGCAGATTTTTTCTTATGCTTCCCCCGATGAAAGCGATTTTTAAGAAAATTGTGAACGGCGTTAGAGTTGTCTTAACTAGAGAAAAACTGTCCTTAAATCTACTAAACTCTATATTATAATATATTCAACTGTCAAGAACGGTTTAAGATACCTCGACGACATGGACTTGTGAATAACTTTTCTCGGAATTTTGTATTGCAAAATTTGTTCTTGTGTTTTTTTAAATAAACATTAATACGATTACTAAACAAAATAATAAGATTCAATGAAACGTCAAAAAAATTGGTAAAACAAAAACAATTTTCTTTTATTCGAATCGTCTTAAAAATAAATTCGTACATTAATGCGATTATACTCTGTCCAAGAAAAATTGTCAGTATCTGGTTGCAATGACTCACATAAATCGGTCCCTTTTTAAAGCTCTCACAGGGTTGCCATAGTATGTATGATAATTCGCCATAACTCAGAGAGCAATACTGTTAGGGGTAGATACCATCTGCCAATTTAGCCAGATCTCATCAGTAAAATAAATCTTTCTTTTCTCTTCGTAGATATCTTCGTCTCCAAGAAATAATGTCACTTCTTTCCAACAACAAATTCTTTGGCTGACGTTTGACGAATTTAAGTCCGAGATCTTTTTGCAATATTGTATGCAAAGTTGATCTGCTTAGTTTTGTTATATTTTCACTTTTTTGTACTTCCAATAATATCTTGTCTAGCGTTGGAAGGTCATTATCCATAAAAAACTGATGGACTATCCGCCTAATCGCACATTTGTCAAAATCATCCACCTTGCTCTTGATACCGGAATTATTTTTCTTCCTTGGTGGTGAATTGTGGCCTTTGATTGCTCATTCCCCCAAAAGCCTGTATATACAGTTCGTTCCGTAACAGAAAAAACAGTAGCCGCATTTCCTACGACTTCCGATTTACTTTTAAAAAGGCCATAGAGTTTTCCAGTTGCATCAACTTGTTGTTTCTTTTCTACACTTAGATCCTTTGAAGACTTTGTAGCCATGTTTCTGTTTATTCATATGCACAATAAAGTTAACCACTTGCTTAGATGTGCTTCAGTCACTCACACACACACTGCTTATTTTGGTTGATGATATCAGAGTATATCTATTATGAGTAGAGACACTCTGGATTTTTTCGTTATCAGTCCTTCCTTACGTCTGTGTCACACAGACACTAGAAGTAGATGGATATAAAAAGTACTGTATAAGAGAGGGATAAAAGAGGACAAGCTTTTTTTTGGAAACAGGCACAGGGTGCTCGTTTTAAAAAAGGCAACCATTAACTTGTCATACATTTTTATTAAAAATTAAAAAAGAATTACATGTGTGTTACGCTAAGATATTTTTGCTTGTTGTTGGCTTTTTTGATAATTCTATTAAATTTTTTGATAATGTGATACACTCGAACACGTACCTACATAGAATTTTATAAGAAAGTCTTTGTTTTGAGTTTTACAGCAAAAGTAATCAAATTCTTCACATGGTTTTCCACAATTTTTGCTAATTCGGTAGGTAACATAATTTTAGTTTGCTCTAAATAGCTCGCTACTGAATTTTGTTCTCTTGCCAGAATTTCAATTGATTTTCTTAAATTTTCACACTCTTTTTTTAAATTAAATACCTCTGCGGTTTCAATAAAATACGTCTGTGTTGATTGCTGTTTTGTTGATGCTCTCTGCGTTTCTTCAGCTGGGACTTCAAATATATGCTCAACTGGAATTCCCTCACTAATGGGCTCAATTGAATTTTTCGCAGGATTGTCGAAAAGATCAGCCTGTATACTTTTATTTAAATGGTCATCTGCTTTCGCTTCTATGGTTGGATCATTCACTTTCCACCAGTACGTCATAAACCTCCAGCGCTTGGGTATCTTCATTAATAGGTATACTCTCTGTTTCCCTTGGTGTGACTTCTGAGTTTTCTCCAGCAATTTCATGAATTCGCCTAGGTATTAAAAACAAAAATTCAATAACTTATTTTATTTAATTTTTCATTCGATCTTCGTTTATACCTTCGTTCATATTGGAAACATTCTTTAAAAAGTACGGATGAAAGCAAAACGAAAATTAAAAATTCGTTAAGAAAAAATAATGTAATAAAAAGTAAATTACGTTTTGCTTACCTTTCACTATTTTTCGGTACAGAAAAATATTTGACTCCCAAATTTTGTTTTTTCTCTCGACCGCCAGGCCAAACACTTTAAAGTATGTTTTCCCATTTCTTCTTGCAATATTTTTATATTCAAAAAACAGTTGAACTTTAACTTTATCACTTATTCTCTTATTTTTGCACTAACACACGTCACCCCGTAATGTTGTTTCTTGACTTGTTTCGAAGCACTGATAAGAATGGAAGTCAATACGCCTTTGGAAATACATTATGAAAAAACGTAAGCACCGCCTACCCCATCTTATAGCAAAACCAGTGTGACCAATTACCATAGAAACTAGAAAATAATGAGTCAAATAATTTTTATTGTTACTGGGCGGATCACAGGATTGCATTATTTTCAGGGAAGTCAAAGCAAAGAAAAAACATTTATTTTCATATTTTCTTCTGAATGGCAATTAAAGATGTTCCTTAATTAGGCGTAATTAGTGCAAAAAAAAAAATCACTAAGAACCAGCCATAAAACCATTTAAAAAAACAAAGCAGGTAGCACTGCACAAAGTGAAATGATACACACACCGATGATCAAGTCGTGGCGCCTTTAAAAAAGCATTATGAAAAAACCCACGATCGTTCGTCTTACGAAGCGCTCCGCATAAAGTGGTACAGGCACAATATAGCGTGTACCTTTTTTTTACAGTTTTTACAGGGGTCGTTGTATAAGGGTTAAAACAGATCCGTTCGCGCTTCTCTAACTTATTGTAGGTTTTTTTATGCATTTTTCTTTGTGGTAGAAGGAAATGCATATGTGGAGAGAGTGTCTCTACTCATAATAGATATACTCTGGTCTCTACTCATAATAGATATACTCTGCCCGCGGCTGTGTGGCAGACTGGTTGTGGTGGGATGTATGGGAATTTCAGGAAAATTACAACAACAAAATTCTTTGGAATGCCAGTGGTTTCGTTTTTATTTCAGTGGCAAATCTTGTGTTTGAGTGCCGTGAGAGTAGCTACAGGCACCACTGGTAGAAACAAGAGCTTCCCATAAGGCCTGTACTGACAATTTTTCTTGGACAGATTATAGTAAATAAAGTAGGAACTTCAGTTCAGACAGTTTATCGGCTTTCATCTCCCATATACATTGAGTACCTACCTAAATTCGCCTTAGTCCGTTCTTTGTTATTCTTCAGAAATTTGTTCGGTCCGACTTCATGTTTCTTGCTTCTTCTCGTACTCGTTGGCCAGTGTTTCTATGCTATTGATATACCTTTATCTATAGTTTTTCGTCAAATATGAAGCCTTTAAGACCGAAAGACAGAGGTCATATTTTTTGCCGCAGAAGCCATTGAGGCAAACCCAATGCAAAAATAATCCAACAACCAAAACCGTCTAACATATGTTCTAAAGTGTCGTACAACAAA
Organism: Cheilosia urbana; assembly: GCA_946477585.1. Classification (NCBI taxonomy): domain Eukaryota; kingdom Metazoa; phylum Arthropoda; class Insecta; order Diptera; family Syrphidae; genus Cheilosia; species Cheilosia urbana. Next base: position 95,367,521 of record OX297854.1, read on the forward strand.
ACATCATCAATATAGATTTTAATGACTCAATGACACCCAGGCGCAGAAAATTATTTTTCCTTTAGAGAAGGAGTGCCGTTCCGCTGTAGAATGTCCCTACAGGGGTCTGCATTTTTGTTTGCACATTTACTAAATATAAAGATGGGCTTTTATGGCAAACATGGGAGGTACCTATAACGTACGTCTATCTAGTAGAAATATTTTTCAATATGTGGGTAGGTGTATAGGTGTACACTATAAGTAATCCCTCTAAACGATTTTTTTTTTCGCGCGAAGAGGAGAAGGAGGAGGACTTCTCTCAAAAATTTCAAATAACTGTAACAAAGACGGGTTGGGATTGTTGTAGCTACGCATAACCAGCGGCGAATAGCCAGGTTACCTCAGGTTTGTTTGGACGATCTTGTAAGAGGTAGTTTTGAATTCAACCGTCATGGAAGAACCTTCGGTTATTTCCTACGCACACCTCACTAACTAAAGCCTTCGCATCCTCTTACACGTTTTAGTTTAAATTCACTTATCCGCAACTTATGGGCGCTGGTTTTCAAACGCCGTCCATGTAAGATCTGTCGGACGGAACCCCCAACCAATGGGAACATTCAAGAATCTAGTTATCTTAAGTCGAGACACGTCTAATCAGAGTCTGACTGTCAGACAGCTGTCAGACAGCTGTCAGACTTACTAAACTAGATACTTGAACGTCCCCAATATCTTTCTAGAGAAACCATCCTGATGGTTCCTTCATTACTTTCCAAATACTTAGATAGACTTTGTATTGCGCCGACTCTTAATTTGCCTTCAAAAAAATGTCAAATCCACATTTTGTGAAAGAGAAACGTTTAATACACATTTTCGGCACTCTTCATCACCAATCGATAGGTTTTCGCTTGTCCAGTTGTTGAATCTACAATGGCAAGGGAATTGAGTACCTACCTACTTTGTCTGGGGTCCGGCCGTCCGGGATTGGTTGCCGACTTCTTTTTTCTTTTTTCTTAACCAAAATTCTTAAGGAAGGCTTCCAGCTCCCAATGCCTTTCACCAATCTTTGAGCGCGTTATTTTTTTGTTTGTTCTGTTGAGTTATATGATCTCAAGCGACCCACAACGACTTCTCCTCCTAGAAGCATGTTCTATACCAAAAACAGCTCTGAAGCTCTATTTTAGATAACATACCTACCTATCCTAGGAAGGCACCTACGTTCCTGTCAAAATTGTCGGAACTGCTTATAATGAGCAGTACTGAGCGCACAGAAATAGAAGACAGCCGACTTTTCTTATATGACATGTCAAAAATCACGAAACTAATGATCTGAACGCACTCATACAACTCTTAAGATCTGTCCGACATTAGAATTGTGATAAGATAAGTCAGCATTTTTCTTTTAAATGCAAAAGTCCATAGCGCTAACGAAACTATAATTGACAACGAAACAGAAAGGTATATAAATTATCTGTCAATTGATTGATCCAGCACCTATCTACCTACCAACTCATGTGGAATGTCGAATGTCATATGACTTTTATTATCGCGTAAACTGGCCCTTAGCTTACCTACCCACTATGTTATAAATAGTATTTACAAAGTGAACGCAGAACCAAGTCCCAACATTTCATTTACTCCAACGTTTAGGCAGAAACGTAGGTATGCAACGGAATGCATTTCGCCTTCTAATGACACGAATGTTATGTCAAACAAGCACGTAGCTATACCTACAGTGGTTTTTTAGCACACACCTCCTATGTGAAAAAAAGTACACCAACATTTGCTGATTACTTTCATTCGTTTACATAACATGTAGGTACCTGCCAAGTAATTTCAACAAACGGATCTCCTTCAGAATGACAGAAAAAAAATAAATAAAAAAACACAGTCGCATGTTGGTAATCACCGTCAAAAGTCAGCCACCCCGGTACGAGCACATTCCAACAATCCAACGTGTAAAGATAAGCGCATACTTTCAGCATACTTCCAATAGCTGTGCTGGCTAAACGCACTGTGCGCCTGTTATCGACCAAATAATTCGAATGTCAGACCGCTGTCAACGCCGTTCTGTCGTCGGCCGCTGAACGTAACGTGGTGACGACTGACTGCCTTCGTTTGGTTATGGCTGACAAATTGCTGATTGATAAGCACCACGCGTAGTTAGAAACACGCCCTCGTTTGCGCATTGGGTCCACCAATGTCTTTCGTTTTCCCAAAAATGAACAAGGAAATCTCCGGACACATACGCGTTTTTTGTTTATTTAAATTGCCAGAAAATATTTGAGGATTAGGATGGAGATGAACCATTTCACAAAGTCGACGACGACAACAACAACCAACCAACCAGGATTATAAATATTTATGCAAATGATTATCAAATCGTAACAGGATCACAGCCAGCCGCAGAAAGGATTCACGATTTTCGGGTAAAAAAGAAAATAAGAAATTCCACTGAAAGGTGTTAACTCCATCCAGGGGTTGGTTTTGTGTTTTCTTGGAATTATCAAATGGGCGGCGTTCCACGCACACAGCCAGCCATTACGCAATCATTCAGTATTTCTTTGTCCTGAACTGCCTCGCGGCACACGACTTGTATTTTTACCGCGAATACGCGTTGATGATATCTTGTTACAACCACACGCTGAAGAGGCAGAAGAAGAGCCGATAATTGGGTATTTTCCTGGGAAGCTGTGTGCCTGTCTGTCTTCTGTCTGATTGTGTGGCCAAATTCGTTCGATTGGGGTCATTGGAAGAAGCGTTTGGCTTGCAAGTGCCAATAGTTGTGGTCTAAAAACTCTAAACGCCTGGTAGAATGTTTCGTGTTTTTCTGGAAAAAGTTTGAAGGCAACACCACAAATTTGTAGGTTACAGTGTTGGAATCCCACAAAAAAAAGACGTGCGGTTGGATATTCCTATAGTGTGTGAGTTTTTTTTTAAGGATGCTACATGGAAACAGGGCAACATTGAAAAATAAAAATAAAAATGTTGTCAATCACAACCACTCTTCGGTTTTCTGTGTCCCAAATGCAACTGCTTTAACAAGCTTCTTAAAACCGTAGAGATAAAAATGGAATTGTTCGTGTATAAAAATGCACACCGCCCCTGACAGCGGTCAAGAAATGATTGAAAGGTCAACCAAGCGAGTGAATTACATCTCCTCGAGTTCCCGAAGATGATTGTCGTTCATTGTGGATTTCTTAAAAAAAAAATATTGACATCTCGGCAGTGGCGTAGCGTGGGTTGGAGTCGCCCGGGGCAGACCCAATTTATGCCGCCCCCATAATTTTTTCACACACTAAAAAAAAAACACCTTTGTAAACTTGGTAAAATTTCTGGAACCGAATAACGGTACTTTTGAAATTTCGAAATATCTCGAAAAAAAAAAATTTTATTTCTATATTGTAATATGGTCATTTCTACCTGAATAGAGGGCTCAGTTTTTGTCTATATTATCGTAGGGTTACCATTATCATTCGGTTTTTCTTTGTTTGCAATAATGAATTTTAAATTCGGTTTTTTATTCCTTAAATTTTTCAACTATTGCGCGATTACTAATTGGCGTATGGCATTTTTATCTTTCGTATTTATTGGAAATGATTTTGGATCATTTCGCTAAAATCATTTGGCAATTTGTTGGTGTTGTTGTCAAGTAATTTTTCAACGAAATATTGTTTCGACGTTTTACTATTTCCCAGATTGATCATTTCGCCACCCCGGCGAAACGTCAAGTTTCTCAACAATTTAAGCGAAACGTACCATACCCATTATCGTACAATAGATTTTTGAATATAAGTTTTTTTTTTTTAATTTCGTTTTCTTTAGTTTTCTAAGAAAATGCGATTACGGTTTTGACCAGAATGAGTAGTTATAGTAAAATTTATGTTTCCAAAATTATTGTGGCCTTAATTTTAAATTCGAATCACCGAAAACGCTAATTTTAAAAACTGCTTATACATATCTCGAAAGTGTAGGCACAGTGGCTTAGTGGTTAGTATGTTAGACTACTAAGCGAGGGATCCAGGTTCCAATCCCGCAAAAAGCCCAAATTCCAACTCAGGGTTTTCTTCACTGTGCCACCTCTCGCGAACGTCTGACAAACAACCGAGAGTATAAATGTCTTGAAAGAGCTTCTCAATTAGCCGTTTGTAATCGGCATTTAATTTTAAGATCCCTTCCATTCTTTCTAAAAATGAAACAAACTCACACAAAACGATTGGTTGTGAGAAGCTAGGCCTAAGGTCCCTCCGACCTGTTGCGCCAACTATTTATTTATTTTATTATATCTCGAAAACCCTAATTTTAAATTCGATAAAACTCTAAAACCAATTAATGCTTACATCCCGAACAATAACTTATAAGTAGTCAGTTTTCAGCAATAGCATTATTCAAACAACATTGCAAAATTTGGTACGGTTTTTTCTGCGTAATTTTACAAAACCCTCTCTAACGATTTTGATCAAAACACATATGAAAGATAATATAGCTATTTTAAATAAGATCAACTACTTGGATATTTATTCATATATTTTTTTAAAACAACGCTCTTCCACAATGCAATGCAGCAAGGCAAAACTTATTTTTTGCAAATATTGCCCACTTCTTCTTTTTTCAACCATTTTCAATATGCACCTTAAAATAATTCCAACCACTTTTAGCGTTACACAATCAGAAAATCCCACTTCGTTTACACCCCCACACACGTCCATCGGGATATTCAGTTTATAACGTCTAATGCAAATTCAAGAACAAATCTCTGAATTCTTAGATATACTCGTATCTCGTACATACTCGTATATGTAACGATATCGATCTATCACCAACACTACTTGCAATCAAAAAACAGAAACTCCTACTACGCCTGTCAACTTGTAAACTGTAAGAGCTTATAAAATTGTACAGTAGGTGCTTATAGCTCTCTAACCAGAACTTGCCAAAATGATAGTAATAAAAATATATAAATTATGTATTAAAAAAAAAAAATGCACTGCTCCAAATTGCCGCCCCTAGCAAAGTGCCGCCCGGGGCCTGTGCCCCCCTTGCCCCCGCCTTGCTACGCCACTGCATCTCGGCGAATGTCGAAGGAATATGTATTCGCCAAAAACAATTTAGAAGAACTAAATGCGAACGTCAGAAGAACGTATACTAATTTCAGTCGATCTAAATTTGCAACAAATCGTCGGCTGAGTTCTATCTTGTCCAATAGACCATTTTTAGTGAAACTGAAATTGAGTTAAGTACGCAGTTTTACTAATTTGGTGACCCTCTTTCGTTTGGTGAAATCCATTTTGTTCTATTTCTTTTAGTTTTCAAGTTATAGAGATCTATTTTGTTCAATAAACCCCTTTTCTTAGAACTTTGAATGTACTGATTGTTCAATAAACCTTTAAAAATAATTTTTGTAGTATATTGGACAAGATTTAATACGCGATAAAGAGAAACGCTTTATTTTTTATGTTTTGTTCAATATCCACTAAAGTGGATATTTTGTCCAATATGCTTGAATAATCAATTAATTCTATTTTGTGCAATATCCAATTTCCTGTATTTTTTGTTGAATATCCAATACTAAGTTGTCTATCTTGTTCAATATCAAATGCAATATCCAATAAACCAGATAGTAGTTGGTATCAATCATTCAGTTTTGATCTCGTCGGCATCGGGAAAACACGTCGGTAATTTTAAAATGGACCCCAAAGAGACTAAGTGCTCCTCAAATATGTCTTTAGTTTAAAGTCTGATTTTATTTTGATCATAATTTTGTTATCCATACTTACATAACTTTTCTAACAGTTTACTGGAAGGAATTGAGTACTTATCGTCTCCCGAGCCCGAATTACCAGAGGAAAGATCAGCAGGCAAGAAAATTGAGAGTGCAAGTAATGAGAACTGCTCGATATTGGAGCGATGACTTTATTAGTGTGCCACCATTATTCGGATTAACATATTTACCATCGGATAGGTAGCTTCTTATTAGTAAATGAGGACGTACACTAATATTCGCAGGTGTATTTAATTTTGTCGGGGGATGATCAAGTCAATAGGCGTTACAGAGGGCAAACAGGAGTGACAAACAACATCATTCGGTTTGATTGAAATACATCGACATTGCTATACTTCAGTTACCTATTTGTATTGTATTTAATATAACTTTTGAATAAAGAATTTGAATTGATGGAATTACATAAAGTAGTATGCGCTGTGCATGCTTGGAAATATTATTTTCATTACATTATAACGAATTTGGGCGGAACGGAGTTCGTCGGATTAGCCAGTTTCTTAAAAAGGAATGAATGTCTTGAATTGAATTTGTTTTAATAAAAGCATTAGGTATAGGTACATAAAAACAATTTTTGTATTTCTTTGTAATAAAAGAATAATAAAAGAAAAGACTTTAATTTAACTTTTTTTAAAGTTAAGTTGGAAGACTTTCTGTTCAATATTACTATTAGCAACACTGGTTTCTTTATTACGTTGTCTTTATTTTCTATCTTGTTGAATTTAACTTCTTTTTGTTCAATATCCAACATTTGAACTAACTTTTACTCATCCCATACATCATTGTCCAATATCCAAAATGACTTGGTGATACATTTTTAATTTTAATTAATTAGAAGAAACTTTAAATACAAAAATATTTTCAATATTAAATATAAAATTGTTTGAGCTATCATAAAAAAAATACTTCAGAACAGAAATCTGGTTAATTGAATAAAAGCTTTGAACCTAAACTTTTAAAATCGATTTCCCAAAAATTTGAAAAAATGGACATTGGACAAGTTAGAACTCAGCCGACGAAATGTAAAAAACGTATTTGTGATGAACGTCACATCGTCGCTAAACAAAATTAAAATCCTCCAAATCGTAATTATTTTTCTTGAAAATCGTCGGATTGACGTTTAATCGGTACATGTGTCACCGGTAGATAGGCTGTTTAGGAGGTTTTAAGACTCGATAAGCTTTTTATGCTTGCGGTCGGTAATATAGTTAGAAAAGTAAATAAAATGTTCACCCCACACTTTTGGCTGTTTTGAAGTTACATAATCTCTGTTTCATATGAAATGTTAATGTCTCTAACTGTATTCTCTTTTTATTTATATAAACTTAATCACAAAATTGTATTTACCTATATTATTTATGTCTGAGAATATTAAAAAAGAATAAATAAGTCTAAAACATTCACTTGTGGTTCTTGGAGTAGGTGCATTTGAACTGCATATCCCACCCAAGTTGCAAACCAGTTCAGTTTAAATTTGAACGAAAAAGTAACAGAAATGCTAAATGTCTTGACTAAGCAAAATAGTTATTTTCATAACGTTCTCAACTCCTGGTAGATGGTGCTAGGTAAACCGTGGTGAGTTGGATTTAGAGAAAATTTAAACTCAAATAAAAGTTTGTTTCCGTTTGATTTTCGTCTTTAGGTTTAATGCGGGTAAACAAAGGGGGATTCCAGTTACAGAAATAATATTTAGAAAGCCTTTATTTACACAGAAACATAAGTCGATTAAATAACTGCTGAATATCAGAACAGAGAATTTTGGGTTTTGGAGAAATGAGAATAATTCTCCATTTCTTCGAGCTCGTTTTATTCATATCTATTACCGTGTGAAACAAGGCTTCAAGTGCTGGCGGGTGAAATTGTCCGCAGAGTACCCAATCTCGAGGGAGGGAGGAGGGGATGCTGATTTTGCCCAATTATCGCCACTAGAACTATCAGACTCAAGATTTATTCACAATCTTGACTTTGATGCTTCAAATAGAACTCAATGATGTTTTAAAAGAACGAAAAAAAAAAAAAAAAAACAAATTAATAAAGTGCATGACTGGGTCGAACAAAACTTTCTCGTTCATCAAAAGTTTTGTTGGTTGTTTTCTTATTTTTTTAGATAGCTAGGTAAAGTTTTGAGAAGCTATGCTAGGTAAAACTCACTCACTCACTCTCTCACTTCTCCCAGCAATTACTAACATTTTTGAAAAGCTTGTTAAAATTAGATTAGTGAGTTATCTCACAAAAATTGAGTTTTTTAATGCAACGCAATTTGGCTTCCAAAAGGGTAAATCAACCGAATATGCGCTGCTTCAGTTTTGTGGCAATGTTATATCTAACCTTGATGGTAAAAAGTGTACTGCTGGGTTATTTATCGATATCACCAAAGCGTTTGATATGGTAAATCATAAAATTCTTCTCAAAAAACTTGAAAATGCAGGAATACGTGGCTTCATGTTAGATTGGCTCGGATTTTACCTTAAAAATAGGTCACAAAGAGTTAAAGTTGATGATATAAAGAGCAATCATATGATTCTCAACCTAGGGGTACCTCAAGGTTCTGTTTTGGGTCCGATTTTGTTTCTTGTGTACATAAACTCGCTTTTTACTTCAAATTTTAAAGGTGTTCCAACCGCTTTTGCGGATGATGTAGGCTTCGCATATGGCTCTGTTAGTCGCCTTGACCTGGTTTCCGACATAAATTGGGACCTAGATCTTTTAAGGATCTGGTTTGCTAAACACAACTTGGTTATTAGCTCCAAATCAAAAATCATGATTTTTAGTTTGTCGGTTATTCCTGACTTTCATGTGAATATTTACTTTCATGCATCTGAGTGCCTAAGATTCCAACGTACTTGTTGCAATTGTCGGTCTAATAGTTCTTTTTATCCTACTTTTTACGATAACCTGAACTGCAGTGATAAATGTTTCCAGATGGAAAATGTTAGTGAATTCAAATACCTGGGCCTGACCTTAGATGCAAGGTTTAGCTTTTCGAATCATATAGAAACTTTGAGGAAATATTTTCGATGTCCCCTTAGGCATTTTTTCTATCTGCGTAATATTTGTTCAACTACGTTATTGAAAATGATTTATTATGGTATTGTCCAATCGAAACTACAATACGGTATTACTTGTTAGGGCGGTGCTTATAAGAATTAAATACAACCACTATTGATTATTCAGAAATATATCACACGAAAATTATGCCGCAAGCCTGTTATCATATGGGACGAATGCACAATGGCTTACAAACGCGCATTGGAGGCCTTGAATCGTTTACGTAATGATAAGCGACCTTTCGGTGGAGCAATGATCTTGCCATCAGGCGATTTCCGTCAAACGCTGCCTGTTATTTCAAGATCAACTCCGGCAGATGAATTGAATGCTTGCCTGAAGTCGTCTGCTTTATGGCGATACGTCAAGAAATTTCATTTGACAACAAGCATGCGAGTTTCTTTACAAAATGACCAGTCCGCTGTAGAGTTCTCCAGGCAATTGTTGGCGATGGGCAATGGTGTGATTCCTGCAAACTTAATCACCGGCCTGATTGAGTTTCCACAACATTTTTGCAACTTTACAACGACACCGGAAGAACTAATCATGAATGTTTTCCCGAATATCGCTCAGAATTATAGTGACCATGATTGGCTGAGTGTAAGAGTGATTTTGGCTGTGAAAAACAAGAACGTCGATCATTTGAATTTCGCCATTCAAAACTAAATCGCTGGTGAGTTGCATTCATACAAATCAGTCGACTCCGTGATGGATGAAAACGAAACCACCAACTATCCCACTTTGTTGCGCAACCTAAATGAACCAAAACTTTTTAATGGTACGCGTTTGATTGTGAAGAATTTAATATCAAATATTATTCAAGCAACGATTTTTATTAGAAAATTTAAAGGCGAAGATGTTCTTTTTCCGCGGATTCCACTTATTCAGAACGATTTGCCGTTCAATTTGAATTGACCGAATTACATGACATCGGAATTTACCTATATTAATGAATTTGGGCGGAACGAAGTTCGCCGGGTCAGCTAGTATATGTTTTTATATATTGAATATCGCGATCGTTTTTAAATGAAATGGAATAGAGTTCGGTATTAAGTTTTAAAAATATATATGAACAGAGATCGGCTTTTGGATAGTCATTTTTGAGAAATAATTAAAAAACTGATTTATTGGAATTTTTTGAGAAAAACTAAGTACGGGATCTTATTTAGAATACTGATATTATCTGAAATATGTATTTTGATCAAAATCGTTAGATTTTTCTTTCAATCGCAAGGACCGTTTTCGAGATATGTCCAAATTTCAAAAGTACCTACCGTTATTCGAATTTTTAGCCAAAACTGGGTATGCAGTCATGGTAACCTTGCCCATATAAGCTTAAATATCAATCTTGGTTTAAATCGTTATAGCCGTTTCCGAACAAATCAAACTGGTACGAACATTTTACATGGTAGATAAGTACCATAAGTCTATTAGTAGTCGCAGTGGCTTGGTGTTAGTGTGTTGGACTACTAAGCGAGGGGTCTCAGGTTCGAATCCCGCAAAAACCCAAATTCCAATTTATGGTTTTTTTCCACTGCGCTACCTCTCGCGAACGTCTGACAAACATCCGAGAGTATAAATGTCTTGAAAGAGTTTCTCAATTAGCCGTTTAGAGTCGCCATAAAATTGTAGATCCCTTCCATTCGTTCCAAAAATGAAAACGAATGGTTGTGAAAAGCCTAGGGTCCCTCCGGACCTGTTACGCCAACTATTTATTTATTTCTGTGGCCACAAGGAAAAACAGCATAAGTCACTTTTTGCAATTTTTCAGGAGAGCGGTTTGAATGTTTACCTTTCCTTGTGCGTTGTATGACGTATGTGTTTTTCTTTCTTCTATAATTCAAAAACCGTAATAGACAAAAATACAAAAAAAAAAGATGGCAAAAAGAATGGAATATTTCGCATACGATGGCGTAAAAAACTCAATTTCGACATAAGTCGACTTATGTTGTTTTTCCTTTTTGCCACAGATTTATTTTTAAGTATCTTTTAAAATTGAGGTTACCTTTAAAAAAAATGGGTCCGAACAGTAAGCCCACAAACTCCAAATACGAAGTTTGAACGAAATCCGGGCAGCCATTGAGGCTTGTAGGCCTGTGGAAGGACGGACAGACAGACAGCCGGACAGAATTTTGCGACCCACTTTTTTGAGTTCGTCTATCATCGTATAATGTCAGAATTGATTAACATCTCGTGTTCGAAACTTTGTACGATTTTTTCTTAGGGAAAGTTGATTTCCGCACATCGGTTTCATTTTTTTCCCTTTTAATGAAGGGTATCCAAGTGGACACACTGTGGACCCAACTGATGTCAAGCTCATCTATACCTATCTACCCATTATTTATTGTTGTATAGCTGTCGGTTAGTTGAATTACCGCATCCGTGAGCGAGCAATATGTCACTGAAAGTTGTGGAAGATGGAGTTCAGGTGATTGCGAAAAAGTTCCCGCACCCATACCTTCCGTCATTTTACATCCATCTGTATATATAATTTTCGAGTGCGAAATCATACCACATTGTGCCCTTTTTCCGTACGGAACGATTTGGGAACAGTCTTGTCCCTTATGGTGTAAAAGTCTTTAAAATGAAGAGGTAGAGTGCGTATTTGTGGCCGATCCAAGATTTGATCCACTTTCGGTCCAGGTGCAACTACAGGGTGGGACAACTTGGACTTATTAACTTAAATTTGAAATATTGTAGCCGTTGTGGTGCATCTCTCCGCAATAATTCTAATTTTGTATGATAACATCTTCATTAGGGATGTTACGGAGGTGGTTTTACCGGAGTCGCAGTCGGAAGCGTCATACCAACCTCCGCGGAGTCGGAGTTGAATCGGAGTCGGAGGCGGAGGTTGCACGCAGAGGCGTTACCTCTGAAAATTTTCAGAAAGAGTCCAAAAAAGAGTCCCGACAGAAAAAAGGAGTCCCATAGTAATACCTCTGAAAATTTGTATAAAGAGTCAAAAAAGAGTCCCATTTTGATCTAGGCTTTCTTAATGCGCGCTCAGTGGACTTCGACCTTCGAGTTTGAATACCCTTATTATGATAACAAAAAACGCCATTATTTTTATTCGTTATAATTATATTGCAAATTCAGGTAAAGAAGTTTATAGGTAAGTTACAGAAAAGGAGTCCGATTTCACTGATTTTCAAAAAGATGAGTCCTGGGGTCTGGGCGTTCAAAAAGAGTCAAAAGGACGCTAAAGCGTCCCAAAAGGTAACGCTGAGTCGCAGACACAAATTATTAAAATATACAATTAGAAAATAATATAAAGTTGACGCACGCACTCTCAACTTCAAGCCAAATCCCGCCTAGTTATGTAAAATACATAAAAGAGTGAAAAGACAGTCGTATTGTAAAATGTCGCAACTCGATAATTCTCTGTTGTTCATGTTCATCGGTCGCCTCGTCACCGATGGTGCTCCGATAAACCTCCAATGTGATTATATCGGAACCGAAGTCGGATTCGGAGGTGCAATTTAAACCGGAAGTTCCGACATATCGGATTCGGAGTCGAAGCTCCGTATCATCCCTAATCTTCATACATCGGTATCATGAGCGAGCTCTAAATGGAGGAAATCACAATAGGCCAATTCGTGGCCGCAGTGACATGGCAACTTGTTTCCACACCCAAGCAATCCAATCCAATCCATAATGGAACCATCCTCAGATCAACTTTATAAATGCGTCGTTGCGATGTTCTTGAGATGCCCAATTGCGAGTAGACACGGAAGGGCATTTGAAATCAGTCCAAGTTGGCCCATCCTGTACTTCCCCCAAATATGCCAACAGGAAGAAGGCTCTTCATTGTGGACACTCTGGTTCTCCTGTGACTTTCTGTTCTTCAACAATAATACAACAATGTTTGTATTTCAATACAGTTATTATTACATTATTTATTTAGAGTTTTTTTTTTTTTTATAATAATAAGAAATTCTTAAAGAAGAATATTTAATAATTTAATAATAATAATAATAATGATTATTTGTTTTCACTTATTCATCTATACTATAATGTTTTGGGTTGCAATATTTTTCTCTTTTTTTTGGAAATTGTCTTTTAATGGCTTCTTTCTGTCGTCGACTTATAGAATAAAAATTATTTACTTGTTATCAAATTTTTTAAGTATTTTTGTTTCTTTTCCTTGCGCGTTCTTTTATTTAACGTTCTTTTTAGTACCTTCTCTACTATTATCTATTTTATTTTTATTTTTATTTTATTTTTTTTTATAGTTTTGCTACATTTTGTCTATTTTTTTTTTGTTTGTTTAAAACTGATTTTTATTTTCTTTGAAAAATCAAAATTTGCCCTTCGTTTGCTGGGTGTTGGTGGTGGTTGAATCGAAAAACGTTTCCTCTTTCACTTTGTGCCACAAAATAAAAAATAAAAATTCTAGTACAAAAAAATAAATAAATAAACAAATAAACAAAAGCTATAATTATTCTACGTTCATCTTGATATGGATAGAGTTGTTTTAATTTTATTATTATTCTTTTATATACACATATTTTCTTTGTATGAATATATCACGGTTTTATTTATGTAACTTAACTATAATTTCTATGTAACGAACGGAAGGGAAACGAAACGAAACGAAAAGAAACGACGGTTTCTGTTTCGGTTTCGCTTGCTCCAACAAAGTGTGAGAAACACAAATCAAATGTGTGTTTTCAATTTAAAATTAGACTGGAAGTATAAAAAGAGATTTTTTTTTTGTTTTTTTTTTTGTGTATTTTTTTTTTTCTGTTTCACTTATATTTGAGGTTTAAGTAATGGAAGGAGATATTGAAGTTTTCTACCTTATTTACAACTTTACTTTTTAGTGTAATGATAAAATTTTGATTTCGCATATACTATAATATAGATTTGACTTATAATTGAATTTACGTATTCTTGTTTGTTATATATAATATATATTAATGTATGTATATAAATTTTAAAACTTTCCCAAATCATACGACAACAAAAATGCATCCATCTGTGTGTGTGTGTGTGTTACTGTGTGTGTGTGCTTAAACTGTGATTATTTAATTTAGCACCTTTATTCTTAACAAAATAAACATTCATCAAGTGTGTTTCTGTTACGCTAATGTTTGCCTTTTCTCCTCTACCCTACTGTATATCTATATATATGTGTGTTTATTTTTGGACGAAGTTTCTAACAAAATCTATTTTTCCTTCTCAATCTGTAAACAAAAGAAAAATGCAATTTTTTGCAACATACTTACAGTGTAATATTTATTTCATTAAACCTACGCTATTTTAATTAGTTTGCTTCAATGAATTTAAAGTTAATAATGCAAGGATAACGGTTCCTTTCTTCGTCGTCGTCGTCGTCGTCTTTTATTTTATTTATATATATGTATATATATATGTGTATATTCCGCAAGAGTGTGGAGGAAAATCAAAACTGAAATAAAAAACCAAGCCAGTAACAAAATGAAAACAATTCAAATTAAATTGATTATCTGTGTGTGTGTGTTTATTTCTCGGCAAATAAAAACATATACATATATGTATATGGTAATGCTTATTACAAAAATAAAAACAAAAATAAAAATACAGAAATGAAGTAGAAATAAACGTCTTTATCGTCCTAATTAAATATTATATTTAATATTATAGATTTCGTTTCGTTTGTTTTTATACTTACGCGTGTATATTAATTATGTACACTATATAATGAGTTTAACAACTAATAACAATGATGAATAATATATATAGGTATATGTAAATCTATCGATATGCGGGATGCTGTTTTTTTTTTTTTTTGCTCGAAAGCTGTTGATTTAAATAGATACATATATCTAAACTGAGGACGAGGGCGCCCGTTTCAATCTATACAAGTACCGCGCGCCACCTATCGTCGGTATCATTTTGCTTATTTGGTTCAAACAATGTGTGTGTGTTCGTGTTTTCTATTTATTTATTTCATTTTGATGAGATCAAAGGAAGTTAACTATATTTAATAAAGAAAAATTATTTACACAACGAAACTAAGACGTACAACTATGTACAGGAATAAGATTAAGATTAAAACTTATGCGGACAGTCTTGTAAACCTTAAATCTGAGACAAAGATAACATTACTTTTATTTACACCATTCCTAACAGCGACAAACTAAAGTGTAGACTTATGTTTAACATAAAACTTAATCACATTATTTTTAATTTTATTTTTAATTTTAATTTTATTTATTTTAATTTTTTATTTTTTTTTTAATTTCCTTTTGTTGATAACTTTTCTATCATTATAATATATTTTTTATCGATTTATTGATTGCACAAGTTGTGGGATTTGGGCGGTGCGCTGAATGGATGCATTAGTAGTTCCAAGCGCCGGGGGTGTCGTCCTCGTCGTCCCGGTGGTGTAGCGGCTTCCTGAGGTCGGAATCGTGATCATGATCGTCCTGATGGCTGTCGTTGCTGTCGCAGTCTTCTTCTTGCTTGATTCGGACCTCGGGCTCCATGAATCGCTGATCGATGTCGGCGGGTGGGTCGTCGCAGTCCGACGACTGGGTGCGGTGATGGGCAGATGGTTCGTCGTCGTTGGCATCGGAGGCGTCATCGTCATCATCATCGTCGTCTGCGTTGGTCGATTTGCGACTGTAGTCGGCAGCCTGCTGCTGCATGACACAAACGCCGTTGATGATGACCTCTTTGTCGGTGGCGCCGATGGGCATTGGCGGCATTAATCCACCGGATTTGCCGTCGCCCTGCCAGTCGGGGTTGACCCATTGGGGGGCGGCCGGCTTGCGCCTGGAAGTTCGGGATTGCATGCCAGTTCCGGACAGGGAGGAACGCGGTGTTTCGCTCATTTCGGACTTCTCGTCGCTGCCGTTGATGGACTCGTTGTCGGACAGGTGGCTGTCGCCCTCGCCGTCGTCCTCGAAGTCGTCGTCGCGTTCTCGCTTGAGGGACAGATCGAGGCCGCTCATTTGTTCCTTGAATGCGTTGTTGAGGGCCTGCAGATCGGGCTCGCCGCCGCCGGGGAGGAGACCGCGACCGATGAGTGCCGCCAGATTGGGGTTGGCGGCGAAGTACGGTGGGTAGGGGATCGGTGCGCCGCTAAGTCCCATGCGCTCTTTCTGCAATTCCATCAGTCTTTGATTGAGGAGTATACGGAATTGGACGGGATCAAAGGGAGTTCCGTTGGTGTTCTCTCGACTGGGCACCGGTTCCGTGGGCTGGCCGTGCGGCACCTGTTGCTTGAGGCGCATTCGGTGGTTGTGGAACCAGTTGGTGATGGTGCGCGTTACCAATCCCAGTTCGTTGGCGAGAAACTCAATCGTACCCACATTGGGGTAGGGATCGAGAGCAAAGGCCAGACGGAGGGCCTCCTTTTGCTCCTCGGAGAAGAGAACGCGCTGCTTTTTGTTGGGCGGCGCGCCGACGGAACCGACCGAACCTGGTCCGGGACTGCTGGTGTAGAAGTCGGCGGTGTCGTTGCTGCTGGTGTCGGAGCTGTTGTCCTGTTGGTTGGGGCCCGTGGAGCGACGACGTTTGCTGGCCTCGCGACGTTCGTTCTTAAGTACCTGCAACCGCTCGACATTGTTGGCATCGGAAAGCCACAGCTGCATGCGGATGAAGGGCTCGCGGCCCTTTATGCTGAGCATGTGCCAGGGTTTCGGCTTCGAGAGCAGCTCCGAGACGGAGCCCTGCGACAGGCCCAACACCGCCTCGCCGAAGATCTTTTGGCCGATGTTGTTGGCCAGCAGCGCCTCTTTTATTTTGGTTGTGATCACCTGCGTGTCGAGGTCTTGCGTGAGAGCGGCCATCTCGTACACCGTCGGCGACATGTGCTGGTGCATGTTGCTCCGCATGACATTGGCCTGATGCGGCGAGTGAATTGGCATCATCATGGGCTTCTTCTCGTTGGCGGCTTGCTGCAGGCTTATGGCGTGCTGTGGCGGAAGTCCGGGAGTGGTAAGCAGCATGCCCTGGTGCTGGGCGTTTTGCATGTGGCCGGCAGCGGCGGCGGCTGCCATCGCGGACGCAGCCTGCATCTGCTGCATGATATGCTGCGCCTGTGGTTCCTGCATCTTCAGCTCGTTCATCATCTTCTGCATTGGAATGCTGTTCATCTTATTAGCAAGGCCTTGGGGTATTTGCGGGCTGCCGCTGTAGCTGCCGGTGCGCATCAGCTTCTCAGGCGCAATCTTGTACTGGCTGGCCACCAGCTTGTGCACGGCGTTGTCGTCCTCGAGAAACATCTTCATGCGAATGAACGGCTCGCGGCCCTTCTGCGTCAGCATGTGCCAGGGTTTGGGCCTCGCGAGCAGATCCGACACGGATCCCTGCGACAGCCCCAGAACTGATTCTCCGAACAGTCGCTGGCTGATGGAGTACTGCGAAAGGGCTTCTTTCACTCGGCGCACAATATCTTCGGTGTTCAAGTTGTTGAACATGTCGAACTGCTGCTGAGTGATGGGCGGCAGCACGGCCTTCGTAGGCCTCTGCGGCTGGGTGTGGTGAGGCGTCACCGGCGGCTGCGTGATCAGGGAGTTGGTGATCGACGCCATTCGCTGTAGTGGACTGGCCGCTGTCGAGAAGTCCTCCGTCGGCGTCATAGCCGGCTGCAGAATCGAGTTGCTCAGTGGACTGGGAGCGGCTGAATTTGTGTTGGGGTTCGAGTTGGAACTCGGTGCTGGTGTGGTGTCCGGCTTGTTCCGAACTAAGCTAAATGCACTTGAGTGACGCAGAACGGCTTCATCATTGGCTTCTTTGGTTTGATTCATGTCGCAGCTCTCCATCGAGTTGCGCTGGCCGTTCAACTTCATTTCGTTCTCCTTCGGCACGGACAGATCCTGTGCGCCATTCAAAACCTGTTGCTGCAGCGCCATCAGGCTGGAGAAGTTCGGGAAGTTGGGTATGTTGCCGCTGTTGTTCTGCTGCAGCTTGGCCATCTCGCGGTGGTAGGCCTCGAAGGCCATGCGAATGTTGTCGTCGGGTGGCATCGCACTGTTGGCGGGCGGGAGGCCACCAGCCGCACTGAAAAAGTGTGGAAACAGAAAACTACATTAATTCTAGCATGCCTGTCGGTCAAATGTCACATTCATTCAGCGACTTACCTTGGAAACGTGTCGCGTGGTGTGCGCGTCATCAGCTTTGCCAGCTCCTCTTGATATATGCGCGCCATCTTGTCCTGGGACATCTCGTCGGGCTTAACGCTCCGTCGCTGTGCCTCGTCTCGTCGCAGCAGCTGCTGCTGCTGTTGTTGCTGTTGCTGCTGTTGCTGCTGCTGTTGCTGCTGCTGCTGCACCGGTGATTCCTTGTAGAATGGCGAAGTGCACGATGCATGCGGCGACTTGGAGTCCTCGTTGCTGTGCTGCGAGTCGTCCAGCGAGGAAGAGTGCTGTTGCTGGTGCTGACGCTGCGCCTCGTGCTGCAGCTGCTGCTGCAGCTGTGCACCTGGTCCCTGAGGGGTCTTCATAAGGCTGGAAGCTTCATTCAAGATGTGTGCAATGCGGTCGTCCGACATGGAGTCCTCATTGCGCCCGTACTGCGGCATGCCCGAGTCTGTGGGAGAAAAGAGCGCGTTTTCGGTGAATTACACATCATCGCGGTCGTAAATTTCAAATTAACAAACACAAGCAACCACACTCGGGCTGCAGAGAACGCGATTTTATAATGACTCGCAATCAATGCCTGCCCCCAAAACAACATCCACCGATGCACACATATACCTACTCCAAATGCGGCCGATTAAAGCGCGCGGACTTTTTACGGCTCTTCGGCGGTTAGTTTTATGACACCAAGCCCATTTGTTGTCAGGTGCAAAAAAATCGACTGCCTATATCGGATTTATTGATCCGACTGAGTAACGATTGCTCAGATCTCTGATCGGAAATTAAGTAATAAACTTGCAATTAACCCCCTTGATGGATCGCGGTTGAAAGCAAATTGGACTCTCCTTTGTGCCGCGCTGATGGGATTTTCTTGAAAAGACACTTTGCCGCGGGATGCCGCAAAGCCAGACTGGCAATTATTAAATTGCCGGCCGATGGAGGAGAATTGCCCCAAAAATTGCCCGTGCCAAGTACGCGAGTGACGCGAATTAAATTTAAATAATAATTGCGCCACCCGTCCACAAATCCATCGAGGTCCTTCACATATACGCATTCGTGCAACCGTGTGTGTGTGTACTTTTTTTTGGAGGACAAAAAAGATTAATACATCAAAGGGATAAATTCAGCACTGATTCGATTTGAATTTTCTGCTTGCGTTGGCACGCATTTTTACATTCATATCTGAGTGGGTTTTTATTAATTTGAATTTTTTTGTTGCTTTGTTCCCGATTTAATTGATTGATACCCACTGAAGGCTCTCGTTCGCACTGGCGAAATTGTGTTTGATCCGGTGGAATATGCATACAAGGCACACTTTTCCAATGGGGTATAGGTGTGTGCATTCGCACAAGTGGTTGAACTTTTCCCCCCGAAAGGCGATGGGGAGCAAGCCGAATATGCAAAAATCCATACTCCCAGGCACACAACGGCGCAACAAACACAAAGGACAGCAAAATAAAAAGAAAGGAGGGAAAAAATACAATTCCTGCAAATAGCTCTACAATTGCATGGATAATCGATTCCCAAAGGACTAAACACTCTTTCATCGTCATCATCATCGTCGTTGTCGTCGTCGTCGTCGTCGTCGCCGTCATTGTCATCGAGCGTCGAGCATCGAGTTGCTCCTCTTCACGTCAATGGCAATCATGGTGCTTGCTCTGAATGGGCTCTCCCGCTCCACGCACGCCTGAATGAATATCGAAGGATTGCAAGAGGATTTACGATGAAATGATTCTCATACAGGGTATACAGGACAGGAAGCGGAAGCGAGGCCAATAGCGGCAGCAGCAGCAAAAAACGCCAATTGTAATCCAAATTCGAATCCAATTGATCCCTGCGGTGGAGGAAAACAACAAAAAGGAGTGCAAACTTTTGTCGTCGTCTATAGGTCGCACATCGTGAATCTTAACCTAGTGCACACGCATATACGGATCGAGGACACAGTCGGTCACTTGTTTCAGTTCTCATCACTGCCAATCCGAGTGGGGGTCTCTCGTCAACAACAACAATAATTATAAACAATTGCAACACACAAATAAATGGCAATAGACTTGAGATACGGACATCGCCATTGTCGCATTGTCGTATTGTCGTATTGTCGTTGCGAGGACCACCCTCTTTGCGAGGACTTTATACTTCTTTCCTAAGAGAAGGAGACGATGTGTGTGCCGCCATTGTTATGTTGCCCGCACGAGATAAGGCGAAGGTGGAATTGGACTGTCAGTGATCTGACCCTTTGGTGGAGCAGAGACAGAGGCAGAGACAGGGCAGAGACAGACCATCACCGCACCAGGATTAAAAAGGAGATTCCATTATTTTCAATCATCGTTTTTATGACGGAAGTCCTTTGTGCGGCGAGGGGATTATCGAAAGACAATTTGTGTTGTTGCCTGGGCCGAATGGCATTGTGTCATCCCCGACGTTGTCCGTTATTGTCCGGCGCTTAATGAAAAGAAATTAATCATTGCACGATGGTTCTAATGACAGTGTTATTGCTTTTGCCTCGAAACGAATGACAGAAACTTTTGTCACTCGGCAGCGTTTCGTGTTTTGGCGCGTTTATCTGCAGCGAAAGTTTGCCAGCTAATTAGCTGATAATTAAGTCAGGCACTCCCGTATAGAACAAAAGTCCTTGCAATTACGTTTGAATGAAAATTACAATACGTACTCTGGTTGTATCAAGTAGATGCCGGAGCGAACGTATTTAATTGGAAAATTGCATTCGCGCGAAGGGTTCTTCGTGGCACAACCGAAAACGAAAACCCACTCACTTCCCCCATACACATATGCAGCACAGCGACAGATTGAATAAATGAATTCTCAAATCGAATTCTGATTCACGACGAGCCTATATATACATCGTTTAACCGTATAGAGTGTTTGAGCACCTACCTATGTCTAATTGCAACACATTTGACACGCAGTTGAGGAACAAGAGGGCAAACCTGCCCCCCCCCCCACTACTCTGGGCTCTGACGTTTCGACTCGTTATAAGACGCACAGTTGCCGTTGCAGTGTAAGGCATTCCGGTTTGGAATTTGCACGCATCGTTTGTGATCTCTTCCAGCATAAATCGAGCAAATTGACACTTTTGCTAATAACAATAATAATAATGTGAAATGGTTCGTGGTTGGCGGTGACGCATACGCGCCTTGCTATAGGTATCCGTTCCAAGTGTGTCCCGGGCCCAGTACAAGCAGTCAGCCCCAGCGTGTGCGAATATCAGTTTTTGATTTTTGATAGGCATTTCAATTATCTCTGTAAGGATTACCATATGCGAGTGTAATTAGTTCGCAAATACGGAAATCGATTTGAAAGCGAATGTATATAGGTGTACTCATATGCGCCTTTGTAGATGGGCCGCTTTTTTTTGGAATGGGAGGTTTGTTCACCCTTCTGTCGGGGTTTATTATCAAAGGCCGACTGCAAAGGGTTGACCACTGGTGCATTTTTTTGAGCTCGCCCCCATCCACGTGGGAGATACGTGTAATCTTTGGCTTTCATGCCAGAGGCGCTGGGATTTCATCAGGCGATTGGGGCGCCAAATTTCAGTTTTAAAAATTTCTAAAATGAGCGATAAATACGGTTTAAACTGCGGAAGAATTGGGAATGAACTCAGTTGTAAAATTGGCTGCATTCGCTTTTATGTCAGAGGCGATGGAATTTCGTCAGGCGATTGGGGCGCCAAAGTTCGTTTTTAAACATTTCTAAACTGAGCGATAAATACGGATTAACTTGCTGAAGAATCGTGAACGAAATTGGATGTAAAACTGACTGCATTCGCTTTTCCGACAGAGGCGCTGGGATTTCATCAGGCGATTGGGGCGCCAAATTTCAGTTTTAAAAATTTCTAAAATAAGCGATAAATACGATTAAAACTGCGGAAGAATTGGGAACGAACTCAGATGTTAAGTTGGCTGCATTCGCTTTTATGTCAGA
The DNA here is from genome assembly GCA_946477585.1 of Cheilosia urbana. Classification (NCBI taxonomy): domain Eukaryota; kingdom Metazoa; phylum Arthropoda; class Insecta; order Diptera; family Syrphidae; genus Cheilosia; species Cheilosia urbana. The sequence goes on from OX297854.1 coordinate 95,389,328, forward strand.
GGCGCTGGAATTTCGTCAGGCGATTGGGGCGCCAAAGTTCGTTTTTAAACATTTCTAAATTGAGCGGTAAATACGGATTAACTTGCGGAAGAATCGTGAACGAATTTTGATGTAAAATTGGCATGACTCCGTGACGTTCATGGAGAGTCGGCCTCTGTTTGAATATGGCTTCCCTGGAAATTTTTAATTTTGTAGGAGCTACTAAAACGGAGCTACTAAAACGATGGACAGAATCAAGTTCTTCCGAGACTTGTAAAAACGAATTTGCCTACGAAGAGTTATTCAGGAAAATCGAGGTTAAATAAACCGTTCTCCCCCTATATAGCGAAAATCTTTATTTTCTCAAAAACGTCATCGACAAGCTATATTCCTTTGACCTATCATGATCTCCTACTTTTAGTTGCGGTGTTACAAGTCCAAATGACCAAAAAAAGTGCGGTACCTTCCAGAAAATTAATCGCTGGTACTTCGCTCCGAAGATTTCGAACCGCTTTTTCAGTGATTATCGCTGAACGCATCCCTTTTCAAGGTTTCATATATCCACTGGTGATAGCTTCTTCAAGGTGCTTTTTGAGAAGATTGAAAGGTGCTTCCCTTTTAATCGTCTCTTCAAAACACAGCTACAAGTTCAACAGGCAATCGAAGGACTTGCAAATTTGGGGTTCTTAAAAACACCACAATTACTTAAAAAGGAGTCACTTGAAGTGAATCTCCACATATGCCACACTTTTCTGTAAGACAGACTCACAAGTCCGTAAAACGTGCGGACCTTGTTATTTTGAAAGACCGTGGAAAGTGTTTTTTAAAACGTTGTACTTTTTTGTTGCAGGCCCCTTTAATCGTCGAGTCAAAATAAAAATACAGCCGTTGGCTGTCACTGCATCAAACGCAAAGCTAAACGAATGTCCCTCCTGAATTTTTAACTCAATATTAGGTGAGTGCTGTCGGAAACTAATAATTTACTTTGTCGCCTGCCGCATACGCAGCCAAGGGTTAATCGCCTAATAATGACAGCAGGCCTGGTGTTTGACCTTAAACCCAAACCCAAACCGAAATCCAAACCCATGGGCGGCTGCATTTCGGACGCTCCTTTTCTTTTTCGGGGATAATTGCTAAAATCAAATTTGACACATGTGCGCCCGGTCCCGGTCCCTGTTCAGATGCTAATGCCCTAAAGTCGACCTCTCTGAGTGTGATGAAAAATTGCAAATTAAATTAATTACACCGTCCATGCAGCAGAGTAGCTACGGCTACACATACACCAACTGCAGGCACAAAAAAGCGAAAAATCAAAGAAACTTTTTTAATTGTATATACACGAAAGGGTTCAAATATAGAAGACCTTAACTTGCTCCGTGGTGTTTGCTATTTTTGTTTTTTAGTATTTTTTGCTCGGCAAATTGTTAATTGTTATATTTGTGTACATATACTTTGTAGTAAAACAATCAATGGGAGTAACTTTTTGCACTTGTGTGTGCAGGGCGTGCGAGTGTGCGGGTGCGCGCCGCAAAGAAATCAATTTTTCAATGGGCAAAACAAATTGTTTCTTGTTCTTGTAGTTCCCGAACAAAGTTGCGGGTATGGGCCTAGAGTGCAGTCCTTTGAGGAATGGTTTTGGTTTTGTTCGCCATTTTTATTTTTATTTTATTTTTTGTCCGCGACCGCGATGACCCTGGTGACGGGAATCTATTTTCAAAAATCGACACCAACTGGGTGTTTCGACGACAACGCATGTTTGGGATTGTTTTCATAGAGCAATTACGCGACTGGGAAAGCGAAAGTGTGACACCTCGCGCGAATGCACAACAGACAGAGGCACGCAGTTAAGTGGCGCGCGGAGGGCCAGACGATATTATCTTTGGCAGCCGGCCAAAGTGACGATTCTCAAACTCTTCACCTAAACAAACATCGAAAACATAATTTCTGTTTAATTATGTTCCCCTCGCCGTACAAATACGCATAACGTTACGTTTTGCGATTTCAATTCGGTGGCAAAGAATTAATTTTTGTTTTTGTTTTTTTTTTAAACATCAGCAGGTGACAGGAACAACGCGGCTATATAGGCATTTCGAAAGATTCGTGATTTTTAATTGATTTAATTAAAGTCGCTGTAAGTTTCCTTTGTTCGTTTTGTGCATCCGAATTCATTTGTATATGTGCAAAGTTTGTTCGCAACACGAAGGGGTGCAACGCCACCAAAAATAGCCCAACAAATAAAAATGACAGAAGGCATTCATTTGTTTGTGTGTCTGTCTGCACTGCAAATTGGCAGGTTATTTGTTTGTTTCTATTTCTTCTTTTTTTTTTTTGGCGAATTTTTAATTACTGACAGAGAAGTTTCTCAAAAAAAGAAAAAAAAAAAGGCCGTACAATCCCCAGTACTGCAGTTCGGCAGTGGCACTGCTCGCTGATAAAGAGCGATTCGCGATTGTTTTGCATTCCATGGGGTTAGGTTAGACATACAAGATTCCAATCGGTGGTATAGCGTGCTACTGTAGAACAGTCGATTGGGTAAGTTGTTCGTTCCTAAGATATGCCAAAACAAATGTTCTCGACATATTTTGATTGCCCCCTATCAGCGATTTGTGTTGACCCTCGATTTTGGTCGATTGCCAGCGGAATTAAATTTATTTTGGCGCCAATTAATTTTATGCGAACCAAAATGAAAATGGAAATCTATAAATATTTGTCTTGAACTGTGCACTGCACTCTGGCAATGCCCCCCCTGTCACTCTTCGTGACCCTTTTGTCGTCGCAGTCGTCGTCGTCGTCGTCGGCGACGATGGTGCCTTGAAAGTTTCCACGCGAGAGAGCGAGGGTAGCTAATGCACATTCCCGAGTGTAGCTGCAGCCCCCTTCTTCATGAGTAATCGCTATAAATTAATTGTCAACTTTAGTAGCAATTGTAATAATTGCAGTACGGCTACGCCAACTTTGATTTTGCATGTAAGAAAAGTTGTGTGTGCCAGTGTGGTGGTTGTGTGAAAGTTTTCGTGTGTGGAGAGCTGGTAATCCATGCGGGATCACTCATAGGTAAATATATATATAAAATACAAAGTCGTTTGGACTTACCTTTTTTGGGTATCAGCGACTTTAGGAGCATCACGGCGTTATCATCACATCCCCAGGCGTGCATTTTGCGGTAGCTGTCACGGCCTTTCTCAGTCAATTTATCCCAGGGCTTTGGCTTGGACAGTAGCTCAGAAACGGTGCCCTGCGACAGTCCGAGGATGTATTTGGCGAAGAGCCGCTGTCCGATGTTGTGCACGGAGAGGAGTTCGCGCACCCGGCGTGATATGTGAAGTGTGTCGAGACTTTGATTGGCGTACTTGTCCATGTTGTAGCGCAGCATCTCCTGAAGCTTGGCCTCCATCGGGTCACCCTTGGGTATGAGCGACTCTCCGAGGCGGCCGGCCATCGAGGCGCCGGGCGGCAGTTGGATGTCTTCGGCGAAACGGAAATGACCGCGATCTTGGAATTGGAATGGCAGGCCTGGCAGGAATGCTGGCGGTAAATGTGCCAATGAGCCCAACGAGTTGTTGTTGTCCTCTAGGGCCGCCTTGGCTGATTTGGCGCCGTTTATGTGGCCGTCGTTGGAGCGCTGGTCCTGCAGATTGGGCGTGCTCGCCGTTGATGACGAGTCGTGATGGCTGTTTGCCTTCTCGTAGTCCTGGTGCTGTTGATGTTGTAGGGCAGGATGCTGATGCTGAAGTGGGTGCTGATGATGGAGGTGGTGGTGATGGTGGTGTTGCTGCTGCTGTGAAGACTGCTGCAGGTGGGCGCCCGTTGTTGCGGTCGACGACGATGACGACGACAACAACGACGGATGGTTATCTGTTCGAAGAGAAGGAGTTGAATTGGATGAGAATGTTGAATTGACTAGCTGACTCAAGAGAGTGGTGGTTGATGGTCCAGCAGCGGCCATCGAGAGTGGTGGAGGCGATCGGCACGAAAGGATTGATGAGAAATTTTGGAAAATCGATGTTGGCGTCTTAGAGCTTGGATTTGCCGTAGCTATTGACGGCAGCGGCGGCGGTGGTGGGTGCGCTATCGAAACGGCGGCTACTGCCGGCGATGGCTGTTGCGTTGGCATAACAAGTGGTGGCGCTAACGGCAGGTGGTGCGGTGGCGGCGGCAACTTAAGTTCCGCAGACAAATCAAAGCCACGACGCCAATACGAGTTCACCAGCTCACCGCCTAGCAGCGAACCAAACTGATCGACACTTGCGAAGTTCGAAGACGCCATTTGCTCGACCGACCCCGCTTCCGATGGTGGTCTCGCCTCCTGCTGCTGCTGATTCGACTCGTTCGGGTCGCTATCGAGGACCACGCATGCTGCGGACGGCTCATTACAGGTCTCTCCTGCAATCGAATCACTGCATCTTCCTGTGAAACGCACGAATTTTTGTTTTCGATATTGAATGCATGTGAGTTAAAGAATTGGGGGAAGTGGATTTTTTTTTTGTTCATGTGAATGATGGCACCAATGGTGTGGTGTGGAGGGTGGTATATCCAAGACACGCCAAACGCCAAATGAATGACAATTCGCAAATTTCTTTTTGGAAAATTTTATCGTTTTTAAAATTGCGATAACGCAAGAATTTACAACTGCAAGGCATAGCGCGGCACTCCACGGCATAGGTACATATACAATCATCGATGGCGATAGCGATGGCTTTGATTTGTACGAGACTGCCATAAATGCAGGCGCCACTTTAGGAAATGCCGCGCCACGTGCAATAAAATGCCTGATCTGTTTTGAAAACGTATAAATGATGTTTGTGAAGGGGGTGGGGGGTATATGATGGGCGGGATGGTTTGCTTTGGGTTACTCACCTTCGGCTTTCAGTGTCGCCTCGCTGCAGGTCTGGGCAGCGGCCGCCAGCGCCCTTGTTCGCTCGAGCAACAGTTCCTGGAACTGCTTGGGGTCGTTGACAGCAGCCGTGATGTCGATTGTTGGTGTTGTTGTTGGTGTTGTTATTGTTGTTGTTATTGTGGTTGTTGGCGGTCTGCACAGAAAAAGGAGAAAATTTGGACAACATTTCAACTGAGCACAGTTGCGCTTGAGAGCGATTGTTTTACTCACTGAGTTTCCGTCTTGATGTGGACCACCTCTTCAGGCAGAGCTGTTGTTGTTGTTGTTGGTGGTGGTGGTGGTGGTGGTGGTGGCGGCGGTGGCAAGGATGGTTGCGGCTCAGCAGCAACTGATGCCGCATGTTGCTCGCCATCCTCGCGGTACAGGTCCGGACTTGGTTTCTGCGGCACTGCGGGGAACTGCTGCTTCTCCAGGCGATCCTCCAGTCTCAGAATGTGTTGACGCTTCGCTTCCAGATTATCTTCAAGTCTTTGTATTTGTACAATGTGGGTTTCTTGGAGGGCTTGCAGTCGGTTAACCTCATCTATAAGTGCTTTAATCTGCAAACAGAAGAAGAACATATTCATCAATTACGGTTTGTCATGCCAGTAAATAATAATTTTATTGTCGCCATCAATATATGTGGCGATGTATACACGATATTTGCTAATTTATATTGCAACCAAACCCTCAGCGACGACCCCAAATGTGCGTGTACGAAGATGTTTACGATTCGACGATCCTGCGTGTGCATAACTCAATGCCCAACGACATATGGCAATAATTTCCAATCACAATGCTATATAGGTATGTGCGCGGGGATGGGAAAAAAAAATCGCTGTGGGAATAGGTACCGAAAGTTGTTTAGATACTTAACAAATGAGCCATCCCCCATATCCGCTGTGTCGTTCAAAGGGGATTCATCATTATTTCATTAGTGACGAGCAGAGCTATCGTGTTCTTCATGTTGCTGGCTTCATGTGTGTGTCGTCGTCATCAGACTGCGTAGACTGTGTCACGTAGGAGACTGTATACAGGGCATACCCATATTCACCCCCTATATACACGGCGCGCGGTGTGGCGCAGAATTTCTATCGACTTTAATTAATTGAATAAATTTCCAGAATGGCAAGAAGGGTTTTGTTATAAATAAAAGTACAAGCGCAGCTCGACAGGGGAAGCGATCTGCGTTCGAAGGCAATGTCAATAAATGGAACCAGAACCCGCCTCAGCCTCAGTTGCCCCCATCCCCATGTGGACTTAATCACAAGCAAAACTTTGTCTTGTCTTCATCCTGGGGGAGGCCATCTATTTTTATACCTACATGTACCAAAGCGGCAGGCAATCCCCGCGAATCATCCAATTATCATATCTTCCCTTCAAACAATACCTATAACTGAGGTTTATCCACCTTCGCCGGAGGGGGGTTTCGGCATTCCTACAAGTACTTTACTACACCATAGGGGTGCGTAATTTTATTAAAAAAATATGTTGTGTTATATTTTGATGCTCCCATCGACGCGACGGTGGGTAGGTAATTTAATGTCTCGTCTTGTTCCTATACCTCCGAAGAAGCTCTTTATATGCGTGAATGTGAAAAAAAAAAAAAAAATGTCCAATTGCCCATAGATACCGACAACTACACGGGGAATGTCAATTATAAATTTTACTGCGAAACAGATGATTCCATCGAACGCGAACGGGAACCCATTCGGTATTCCCTTTCGTGTAATTCGATTCCTGGCATTCCCTTTGATTTATCGCTTTAATATTGAACCGCCATCAATGAAATAAAATTCCAATCTAATACAAGACAGCCTCCCCTTGCTGCACCCATCAGAGAGAGGGAGAGAGAGAGGGAGAGAGTCTCCTATTAATTAATGAATCGAATCAAAATTTCAAAACGATGTCAGATTTGCCGTTATTTCTTTATCATTCCCACACTACAAGTCGAATATACTTTGTGCCTATAGTACGGCTTTGTGCACCCCCCTCGCCAGCCCAGATATAAACAAAAATGTATACTCGGAGCGTATTTGTACGGAATCCTTTCATTTTCATTTCATATACCATGCCAGCCGAGTGCGGGGTGGGGGGGTTGGAGAGAGCTGCTGCTGCGGGACTGTCATATTATAATCGAAGACACACATTTACAGCAAAATCAACCCCTTCGCATGCAAATTGTAGAAATGTAGCGCACAATTTTGAATTATTGAGCAAATACACGGATTTCAGTGAAAGGTAATTCATTGATTTCCATTGTTTGTATTTTGTATATACGTGTACAAGTTCGTTTGTTGCTATAAATCATTGTCGGTGAGTGGGTGGCTGGCAATCGGAAAAAAGGGGTAGTTTCCACAGTAGTGTGCACTTGCTTTGCTGCTGGGTTTCCTTTTAATTATGAGCTGAACTCCTCCGTATACCCAAGGTGTTCTTGTACTTGATATCCATCTTTTGCTGATGGTCAAGTGAATGACAAGAGCCGGAGCGGAGCGGAGTCGCAGTCGCAGTTCAAGTCCAAGTCCGTCTCGCATTGTTTCTCGGTTTTGTTATGGATTTTTGATTAATTATTAAGGATGAATCTGGCAGCAGTTTTTTTTTTTTTTTTTTGTTTGTTGCTCCACTCGCCGCAATAGAATGCGGCGGAAGGGAAATTGCGGTGCGGTGTGCGGGCAACAGAGAAAAGGATCTGCGTAGGATATTAGATTAGAGCTAATGTCCTTCTGTTAATACACAGATATGGAATCAAAAATCAATGACATTGCCGCTGTTTCGTGCACCGCACCTCCTCACCGCTGGTAGCTGGATATATACTTTTGAAAATATCCGCTAGAATGGGTTTTAATTCCTTTTACTTGGTGCTTCCTGTTGAGCCGAGGAGCGGGCGATATATTGAGCGGGCGGTGTGCGGTAATGGGGGGCAAAAAAGGATATTTGTTTCAATGCGCCTTTAGCTGATTACTACTTATTGTGTGTGCGAGTGAATAGAGATGGGAGAAGATTCCGGCAGAAGCCAGCGGGAGTAACAGCAGAAGACCCCTTTCGGTCTTTTGATTGTTGGTCCGGGTGCGTACAGACATATGAAAAGGAGTCTATACGACGACGACAACGACGACAACGACGACGACGACGACGACGACGACGATGATGATGATGTTGTTGCTGTTGATGATGATGATGGTGATGACGACGATATGATGGTGATGTTTCGTGTTTTCGGTGTACAGTCAAAGAGAAGCGCAAAAAATATATATTTTGGGGTTGATTTTTATATTGTATTGGTTTTTGGTGCGCTGCCTGGCAATTTTGTTAATTACAAAACGAGAGTGCGTTTGATTGTGGGTCTGCGTCTCTGCGTATGTATATAGAGACACGCTCAGACGGCCTAGCACACAATAATTCACAATCCTTTCGTTTTTGCATACTCAGCCTTCGGCGGGGAAGGGATTAAAAATATGAATTTTATCAGATATTTCAAATAAATCAATGAGGTGGTCCTTGAATGGATTTGAATGGGTGGATGGGTGGATTTGTTGGTTTCACCCCACTCCCCCCCCCCCCCCTCATATACTGTAAAGGAAGATGGGCTGAGAATCAACCCACTCTTTGCGTGGGTAGGTATTCTGTGTTGGTATATAATCGAAGTCTGTGTGTGGTGAAGTTGGTATAGACGCGGTGATTGGCGGCTCCTTTTAAAAGATGAAGTGGAGCAGGATTGCCACGACTAACCGCAATGTACGGCAAAAAAGCATACCGAGGGACCGAAAAATCAGGAGAAACAGTGGCGAATGGGTCATATTGCACGGATTTTGACAAAAAGTGAAATAGAGTTTCCCGAAGTCAACCGCATTTGGGAGCTGGAGTCTAAAGATTTGTCCTGACGTACTCGAGGTCGGGGAAAACTAGAAAAAGAGACCGGTGACTGGGCCAAATTGCTCCGATTTTGACAGAAGTCAAGCGAGGTGAGCGATGACCAGCAAACGGACCACACTACCATAGTCGTTGCATTTACTTCCACAAAGATGCATATATAACTATAGTTTTGACAACAGTAAATTTTGGGATGTTTTTTTCCGTGCAACAGTTACTTTTGTGGAACATGTTACTTTTGTGGAACATCGTGTTACTTGTGTGGAACATGTTACTTTTGTGGAACATCGTGTTACTTTTGTGGACCATCGTGTTACTTTTGTGGAACATCGTGTTACTTTTGTGGAACATGTTACTTTTGTGGAACATCGTTTTACTTTTGTATCACATATTAACTTTTTGTGGAACATGCTACTTTTGTGGAACATGCTCCTTTTGTGGAACATGTTACTTTTGTGGAACATGTACCTAGCATATAACTTTTTGTGTATAACATGTAAGTTTCTGTGTAACATGTCACATGTAACTTTTTATTTAACATGTAACGTTTTGTGTAACATGCTTATTTTTGTGTCACATATAACTTTTTGTGGAACATGCTCCTTTTGTGGAACCTGTTATTTTTGTGTCACATGTAACTTTTTGTGTATACAAAATGTAAGTTTCTGTGTAGAATGTAACTTTGTGACATGCAACATGTCTTGGGGCAGCCTTGTTTTGGTCTGGTTTTGAAAGAACTTCACTCTCATTGTGATTACATCCTCCCGGGCGCTCCCTCAAAATGCACCGAGAAAAATATCGCCAACTGTTTACAATTTCCCTTCCCCATTCGGGTGTTGTCTCTCGAGCGCTACCTTTGTTTCTTTAAACGTTTCAAGGGTACCACTGGGGATCACACAGCCAATCCGTATCTGAATCCGAATCCAAACACTGACTGTGTTTCGTCCCTCGAGTGCAATCATACCCTACACCGGTACTACATCCACATCCACACACCCATCCCATGCATTCCATGAAAAATCCTTCTTTCGTCCTTTTTTTTTTTTTTTTTGTTCAACTACTTATTATTTTATTTGCCATGCGATTGTTTTTCGCTTCAATTGAAGAATCTTGGAATAGAAAAAAAAAAAAAAAAAAAATTCTTTTCCTGCATGCACTTGCATATGTCACCACACTTAATGCCAGAGCGCTGCGTATACAGATATAGTCGGCTGCAGCTTGTGCCAGTTCAGGATGCTTGGCGTTCCTATGTTGTTTTGTTTGAACTTCAATTGCATTATTATTCGCATACACATATTCGTATACTCGTATCTAGTATGCGCTTCCTCGTGCGTCTGTATGTTTTCGAGTAAACAATGAAAGAAGCTTTGCCCCGAGGCAAGAGTCTCAATTTATTCATGTCGGAAGGAGCGCTGCACAATACAATAATATTTGTTGTACAAAAATACACACATCTCCTCTTCAACAACAGAAAAAAACCAAACAACAAAAACGGAAAGGGGCAACAGACGACACAGAAAAAGCACACAGCTAAATAGTTTGAGGAAAACTTTTGTCCAACCCCCTCGCGCGCGCAACCCCGTCACAATATCGTCACAGATCAAAAATATTTATAAAATTCATAAATTTTCATATATTTATCCATGTATAATGAAGAGGGGATACGGTACGGCTACGGCTACGGTGACGGATTCCTTGCTCGTCTATAATTTTTCATTGAATCGCATCTCCTGTGTTCCTCCATCGCTGGCAAAAGGTTGATGGTCTCACAAACTTATTTGATTGAGGTTTATCTATGTGTAGATGGGTGGTGTATATACACAGGAGTTCGGTGTGCACAACTATGTACAAAATATTGAAAATCAGGACTCTTTGTTGTCGGAATTTCAATTCGAGGCAGCAGACTGGGTAATTAACCAAACGTCTCCCAATTGGGATGGTCGGACAAATTATAGAGAATTACTGATGTGAGTGCATTTTTTTTTATCTTAATCTGTCATAAAGTCGATTTAGCCATCACTCTTCAAATGAGATATTGATGCGGAGGCCCATCGCATCCTCGTCATCATCATTACCATTACCAAGTTTAATAGACCGAAGCTAAAGACGATAATAGGGCGAAACTTGCTTACCCCACTATACCCAAGGAGGTTGGAATTTTTCTCTTAAGTTTGGGTGAAAAAAAAATGTAAAAGGAAATTGGAAAGCACGCAAAGAAATATCCGCAATAATGACAAATTAATTTGATGTCCTATAAAGTCGGAGGGGCCGTCACACAATCAAAGTACGCTGTTACCAATTAATTAGTCGCGCCGCAGAAGGAATTACTCCCAGTGCGGAAATGTGTCCTTTGGAGATCGTAATAGCGCAGTGGCGGCAAAAAAATCCAATTATCATAATCTGCTATCAATTTGGGGCGCACTTTAGTTAGTTTCAGACTTGGATTCGAGTTAATTTTAAATTAATTCGGCAAACTACATGCGCATTTACATAGAAAACCCCCCTTTTGATGTATTCACGTTGGATCCTAATCAATTAAATTACAACCATGTATGAGTGCTTTCACTTTTTGTCTGTCTAGACAGTAATTTATTTGAGCGCGCTGATAAACAAAATATAAAAAAAAAACAAAAAAAAAACCTCCACCTTCGGAAGGATGATAAGTCTCTCAGTCGAGTATCCTTTTGTGTGTATGTCAACAATACACAGAGTAAGCAAGGAATCAAAATTCTCTGTATATTTGGATTGTGATCTCGGTTCAACCAGCAACACAAAAAAACATATTTCTCCCCCCCCCCCCTCCCCCTCACACTCCCTCGCTCTAATATAAGCCAAAACAAAGGCATCAAAGTCATTTTCTCGTTAGCTATTGGTCGAGTTTATTGGGCCACACAAAAAAACAAAACCCACGTAGGTAAGGAGCCGAAAGGATTGTAATCCGTTTGCTGTGATATCTTTTGCCAAAACCGGAATCGAATGTGAATTTATGATTTCCAGGGCGCGCGTGGAATCCACATTTTTACATTTAGTCACATTCAAAAAGGACGAGTGGTTATAGCAGCAAAAAACAAAAGCAATCCAACAGACAGGCTGTGTGTGTCTGTGTTTCTTCGTTTGAATTATCCGACCGTTATAGAATTTTCTGAACTGTTACACTTTTTCCCATTGAAAGGAAAAGGAGCATTCTCCATATATCCCTATATGCTAGGCCAATAATATTTGAGAGCAGCTCAGCATCCTTATCGTTATTATTTGCTTCGTGTGATGATATATTGAGAGATCCGGCAAGGGACGACTCTGACCATTATCCCTGAGATAGGCAAAAAATAATAAAAAACGCGACAACGATGAACTGAAAGAAGAATTGAAGCGAACACGCAAAACGAAAATAAAAACCTCTTCTCTATGTATATATTTAAAGTGGCTTCTATTTGAAGATACCTACAGCCATACACCAGGACATATAGCCGGTGGTTTTAAGAAAAAGCAAATAAATCCAGCGCGAGTGTGGTGGGGAAATGCTTTATCTTCAGCGAATTGATGAGAACGATGATGATGACGACGACGACGACGACGATGACGATGACGATGAGGATGATGTCGACTGCGACAACGAAAGGAGTATAGGAAACAGGAAGAACAAGGATAATAGCGCAAACAAACAAAAATACATGATTTTTCAATAATCCTAATGATGATGACTCCATAGGTATACCTACCTACACCATACCGCACGGATGATATGGCAATGACCAAAAAAGGACATAAATATAAATTTACGAGATGAGTGAATACCTGTGTTGCTTTTGGGGGCTAATGTTGCTGTTGGAATTCGGATATTTTAACGGTAATGACCGTTTTTAATGGCGTCTGAGGGGAGGAGCATCTCGAGGCGGCTAAATGCGAAAGTCAAGGATTTATCCTGAAAGTTGCCATGGAGCTTTAATGTGGTACACTTTGGGCTATGTCGTGATGCGCCTGAGAGTATGCATGGCATTTTAACAGTGGGATAGCGGAGCTTGGGAGGTGGGTGATGGTAGATACCTACCTAAGTGCGAAATTTTTAAATTCCGATGGACATCGTAATAATAAGCCCTTGCGAGGTATCCGTCGGTACGGAAAATTCTCCGCAGCGCATACTCTTTCGGAGGCTCAAATTACATTCGAGGTGTCCGACTTCGGAAGAGAAATAAACAATTGCGATGGCGCACCGCACCGCACTCCAAATCGTAAACTAATTCCGAAACCAATTTCTGTCGGAGGATATCGGAACCTAGCTGTCAAAAATTTAACAAAAAAATTCACTTCATCGCACTACAACGTAATTCGCCGATATGCGTTACAAAATGTCGGAACAAATCCTTGTAAGGTTGTTCCGAAGAATACCTCGCAGCAAAAGTCCTTCAAATCGTATAAAATCGGAGAATTTTCCGTTCCAACGGATACCTCGCTAGGGCCGATTGTTTGAACAGTGCCCCTTCTTACACTGTCTGTCAGCGAATCGTTCTGTCCAAAGTGCCAATAGACCTTCGGTCGAAGGTTCAACTTTTTGGACATTCTCCGCATCAAGTGACATTTTTCGGTTTGTTACTAGGTGTTTGTAGACTTTAGTAGTCAATTGGAACGAGATCAGTCTTTGGTTCCACAATTTCAATTGTCTACGTGGCTAATGATATTTTTTTCAGTTTTAAATGATTTTTAAAATGATTATTCGCAAGGTTGGGGCTACATGATATTTGGCCCCAATGAAAAACGGCCTCAAAACAAGATTGAACAATTTTAAAATAGCCTGGGTATAGGTAGAATTGGATATCTTCAGTTTTGGAGTTTGAAAATCTGACTTTTTATAGAGACTTGCACAGGTCTTGGTCCATGAAAACGAATATAAATCGCCATGATTCATATCAGCAATCGGCCCTCGACTTACCGAGTTTTCTTTGATGTGTTTTTGAAAGAACTTGAAAAAATATGGTTGGAAACAGTGCGGTTGGAATTCTTTCATTCGAACTACAGCAGTTATTCGTCATATGACATTTTAAAATTATTGTTCGCTAGGTTGTTGCTACACGAAATTTGGCCCCAATGAAAAATGGCCTTAAAACAAAACTGAGCAAATTGTTAAAATAGCGTGCCCTTGACTTAGGCAACTCCTGGTCCATGAAAACGAATATAAATCGCCATGAATTGTATCAATAATCGGAGCTTGACTTAACGCGTTTCCTTTGTGTTCTTTGAGAGAAATTTAAAAAAAATATGGTTGGAAACAGTGTTTTTGGAATTATTTATATTAAACTACAGCAATATTCAGACATTTTAAACTGGTTGTTCGCTTGGTTGCCTGTAAACGTAAGCGTAAATAGGTTGAATTGGATTTCGTTGAGCTTTGGAGTTTGATTAGTTGATTTTTTAGAGCGGCCTTGACTTGCGCAAGTCCTGCTCAATGAAAACGAATATAAATCGCCATAATTCATATCAACAATCGGTCCTCGACTTACCGAGTTTTCTTTGATGTGTTTTTTGAAAGAACTTGAAAAAAATATGGTTGGAAACAGTGCGGTTGGAATTATTTCATTTGAACTACAGCAGTTATTCGTTATCAAACATTTAAAAATTATTGTTCGCTAGGTTTTTGCTACACGAAATTTGGCCCCAATGAAAAATGGCCTTAAAACAAAATTGAGCAAATTGTTAAAATAGCGTGGGTATAGGTAGAATTGGATATCTTCAGTTTTGGAGTTTGAAAATCTGACTTTTTATAGAGTGGTCTTGACTTGCCCAAGTCCTGCTCAATGAAAACGAATATAAATCGCCATGATTCATATCACAAATCGGCCCTCGACTTACCAAATTTTCTTTGATGTGTTTCTGAAAGAACTTAAAAAAATATGGTTGGAAACAGTGCGGTTGGAATTATTTCATTCGAACTACAGCAGTTATTCGTTATCAGACATTTTAAAATTATTGTTCGCTAGGTTGTTGCTACACGAAATTTGTCCCCAATGAAAAATGGCCTTAAAACAAAATTGAGCAAATTGTTAAAATAGCGTGCCCTTGACTTAGGCAACTCCTGGTCCATGAAAACGAATATAAATCGCCATGAGTTGTATCAACAATCGGGGCTTGACTTAACGCGTTTCCTTTGTGTTCTTTGAGAGAAATTTAAAAAAATATGGTTGGAAACAGTGTGGTTGGAATTATTTATTTTGAACTACAGCAATAATCAGACTTTTCAGCTTCGTTGCTTGTAAAAATAGTAAAAATATTGTACATAGGTACAATTGAATATCTTTCAAATTGGAAGTTTGAAAAGTTGACATTTTAGAGTGACCTTGACTTAGGCAAGTCCTAGTCCATGAAGCATACTCTTGTGTTTTTTTTTTAAACCTTGCTTTTTTTTCTCGTACCCCTTCTTTTGGGGTTCCTATTCCCGTATATCATTCCTCCTTACTATACAACCCGATCATGAGTTTGCACCACAGATACAGTCGGCTGGGTTAATCCTTCTTAATTTTAAAAACGTATCGCGCCCCATTCGCCTAGCCATAAAGTCGAAAAGCACACCCCATTATCTTGTTTGTTCGAAAATCAAAATGTGATGAAATATTCGAAAAAGCAGAACAGAACAGAACGCAAGAAGATACCAATAGCGCATATTAAGCTGAATAAATTCATAAATTTGTATATTTGTTCCCCAGCCATAAGCCCTGGGCTCGTAAATTAATCGGCCATTTGCTATAGTATCTGCGACACCAAATACCTGTGACTATGACACTTTACATTGTTTTTGTTTTGCTCTGCCTGTGTAAAGTTTCGAGTGCTCGTGCTATATCAGATATAATCCATATTTAGAAATGTTTAATAATTCTTAATTCATCTTGATTACACGATGTTGATGATGTTGATGTTGATGACGATGATGACTTCCCGAACAGCGATAAACATGTCACACTGTAAATATTGTGATTATTTATTTTTTTTGTTCGCTCTTAATAATTTGTGTACGGCTGGGCTCCATCGGGAGAGTGAACGACAGAGATTCCATTGATTTATAGTCATAACCTAAATTTACAATTATAAGACAAACACAGACCCCTGTATCGTGAGCTGATAAAATTTATTGAGTTGGTTAATTCTTTTGAAATGTTTTGTTTAAATATTGCGTTCGCGCAGCTTTTTTATCTCTTAGATACGTGTCATATTTATTAAATCTGTCTTGAGTCAGGGCAGCCGTTCTGATTGCAGAAAGACACAGCATAAATTATTTTAAAAAAAGTTGGGCAAAAGTTAATTTTTATTGACTCTAAACTAACGAAAAATGTAATTTATTCGTTGATTAAGTGGGTGCGCAGAGTGAGATATGTTTGACTGTGTGTATATATATCCATATCCATATCCACCTGGTTTGATTGTGTGTATGGTGATATGGGTTGTGGCAGCAGTTTCCACAGCCCGCATTCGGACTAATTTAGCAGATTTATCATGCGCTAGCAACTGTCGGGCGTCCCTGGTGCGCGCACTAGAAGAGAATTCATCAAGTCATTGTTTCCGGTACATTTACTTAAAAAACAATAAATATGAAGTGGTCATCTTATCTTACGAGTTGCGAGGCGGACAAAAAAAAAAGCTACAAGTATCTGCGGCCCTCATGCGGGTGAACCATCCCTCGGCACGACATCTCGCTGAAGGAAGTTATATATTGGAAAATAATTGGCACAGCATTAATCACACAATCTCATGCAAATTTCGTGCACATGAATGCGCATCGATGGGAAAACTTAAATCAAAAGTCGCCTAATTGAATTATGTCATGCGACGGTGACATGCCTACAGCATGTGTGTGGAGAAAATCCACCCGCCCTCTCTCTCTCTCTGTTTCTCTCTTTAAATTTCTGTGTGGATGGATTGATTTATCAATCGATTCCCTTCTAATTTATAAGGCAATTAGTCGAAACGGCAAGGAATCGTTTCCTTTGGGAATCTGCAGTCAATCATCACCATCGCAGCACCTTCAGTCAGCCGTGTCGTGTCGTCTTAAGGCGGCGTTCACCGTCAGAGAGTCTTAATCAAGTTGAACATCATTGCACACGAAATGGGAACTCAATTACAAGGCTGAACGGAAATTTACCATAAATTGAAGCAAGCAAGTTGGAAAATTCAACTTTTCCGGCAGCCAGCCTTTCGAAGAGAGGCGAAAACTGAATTTAAGGCGTGCAAAATCTGTCGAGTGATTTATGATTGCCTGTCTATTAATCTCTCGCCCCTACTGTCGCTATATAAACTATACCTACTGGACTGGGACTGGTACTGGTACTGGTATAGAGGTATGTGTGGTACAAACTGCTCAATCAATTATGGTTAATTGAATTGTAATGTATGTAGTTGCGGCTGTGTGGCAGTGCATTGCTTCTTTGTCATGCTCAGCGCGCGCAAATCAAAAGGCCAATTATTCAATTCAACAAAATAAAAATATATATTCAACTTATTTATGACCGACAATCCATTTCCTTTCAATTTCAATTCAAATGTCGCTTCGCGGCGAATCAATCTACTCTACCTACGCTTCTAAACCAATTTATCCGCCACACAGAGCATCATCCACTTCGATGATCGACTATAATATACTAGTTTGGTTTTTTTTCTTCTCATTTTTACTGTACGTACGGGGTATTTGTGTTGTTTGCACTGACTACTACACACGAGTTTTGATTTTTTAAATTGATTGCTTCCTTATTTTGGTCGATCTGTTCGTGGCATCGGTGTGCCGCGCAGTGCTGGGATCTATTAAACACATTCGACAGATTATTGTTAGCAAATAAAGGATAGAATGCACACATACACACCGGCTCACTTGATTATTATTATTTTTTTTTCTCTTTTTCGCCGTTTGTGTGGTGAATAGACTTGCGACTGTGTTATAGTTGAATGATTACACTAAATACTGTGGAAGCAGCACATCGCGTCGCCGTTGCTCCGATGTGACCCTTTGACAAAGTGAACGAGTATGACAAACAAACTTGGCAATAGTTATTGCAAATGCGCGGTATGCTGATGGTGGAGTGGCTCCCGCATGAGCTGCTGCATGGGAAAAACTGCCCTCCTCCCCCGCATAAACAAATGCGAACATGTGTCATTATTTAAGAGCAAACAAATAAAAAATATGAATGGAAGGAGCACACACAAGTGATCATCGTTATGTCAAGTAGCAGAGTCTGTTTGATGGGAACGCACAGCCATCCCTCCGAAAGTTTTCAAACATCACAATCGATTGGTACATAAATCAATTGTTTGATGAGACAGTCGCGCAGATGAACGTGGGTAATTAAAAAGGAGGCTAATCCCTAATCCGGACCCGTAGTAGTTTCTCTCGTTCGAGGGGGTTGCGATTGCGTTGCGAAACACGCACAGTTTGTTCCCGAGCGACAAAGGGTGGCGATGACAATGTAAAGTAATTAAGTTTGGAAAAGTTGCTCCGGCTTTTGGGGACGACGCGAAATAAATGTACCAAATGATTGGGTAATTTGATTGGAATGGAATTATTTAATTCGATTGTTCTGTTGCGACACAGAAGGTGCCACTCTCTTACCAGTTGATTAGAACGGTCCTCGAACGCCATATTTCGGTCGAACTCAACACGCGAAAGAAACTCTAATCGAATACTAAACTCATTAGTTTGTCAATAGATTAGTTTTAGTCTTTTCCCCGAAATTCAATTTATTATCTCCCAAACACATGACAGAAATCGAAACAATTTTCATAATCAAAAATTTATTTCAAGCATATCAATCGATTCTCGGCGTAGGACCATCAGGCCACAGCAAAAACAATTGATAGATAGATTCACTACATCATCGTTTAGATGCTGGCATATATATATATACAAAGACAAGCCCAATTAGGCGGCGTTCTAAAATAAGCACACAAACGGGGCTCGCAACCTTCTTTGGCCGGCGACTGAATTAATAAGATTAGACCGAAAGATTTGGTTTTCATTTCCAGCTTTTATGCCTCTCCAAATTATAATTATCAATTATAAATAATGGATTGGATTGGATCGTGTGTTTAGTTGTCGATCATCTGTCGAACGCACCGCAGCCTCTCGCATGTATGGCTTAAAGGGTTCTCAACCAAGTCGTCGGATTGATTGAACAGATTTTTGTTTGTCCCCCCACCCCACAAAAGAGAATGACTGATTAGAATCGAGCGGACATGTGTATAATTTTGTCTATATTTCGTTTCTGTTTCTGTTTCTGTTTTTGTACTGCGGTTACATTTGAATGAATTCGAAATAGCGTGCGATGATAATTTTAAATATTTTAACACGGTTCATAGAGTTTTTCGATTAGTTCGATTATTTTTTGTGTTTCTCTTCATCACTGTCGACGTTTTGTCGGCCTCTGATCTGTCTCCGTCTCGGGGTGAAGCGAGAGTTCAAATTTATGTACACACACACTTATTTCGGTGGTGGTCGGCGCGGGGGAAACAAATAATTATACATTTCGCCACTTGATTGCTTCCGATCACGTAAGATTTTCCATTCGACATCGATTTCGTGTCCCAATACAGCCAGCCATACACACAAACATATGCGTGCATATGTATGAGCTGAAAAAAAAACCGTATTCTATGCGCGAGTCAATTGAAATTTCTAAAGATGTATGTTCATGAAAGAAAAACTGAACAAAATCGCACAGAAATATGCATAGATGCAGGTATAGTAAGTGGCATCCACTTTCGCATTCCTATGTGTTCAGTGCACACCTATGTGCATCTAAGGAGGAGCGACAACGATGAGTATGTGCCGAGTGTCAGACTATAAATGAGATCCCTTTTATGCGGATGATTGCCTATTATGCTGCTGAGATGAAATATAATGCATCGTACGCTGCTTTTCGGTGCCCAGAATGAGAAACTCTAATTTCGGTTGAACGGCAGAAAAAACAAGCCCAGGCGGATGCGAATCGATGCAGGTGAAGGTGGCAAGTGATGCTGCATATATGTATGCGGTACAGTGGGCGACGGGGAAATGTTGCTGGGTTTTTCTTTTATCTTAGGGGCTGTTTCTTGAGTTTGACGGAGCGGGGGAATTTAAATTTTGGTTGTAGTTTGGGAAGTTTTTTTGAATTGGCAGCACTATTTTTTCACCAAAATTCTTTTTGACTGCTGATTTGTACTGCCTATTTCAAGAATGAAGATCTACGGAGAGATGTTAACAATTTAAATTTCGGTTGTACCTACGAGTATAGTGGGAATTTTTCTGAATTTGCAACACTTTTTTTTTTTTTTTTTACAAAAAACCTTTTTGACTGCTGATTTGTACTCCCTATTTCAATTTGCCTTTCGACTTTGCTTTAATCATGCTGATGATACGCGGATCCAGCTGTTTTAGAAACTAGTTGAACGTTAGATTTCCAGGTAGCGAATGCTAAAATTCGGCTTTTCGCTTTGACAACGTGAAATAATACCGAGTTTTGGAATTGGGAATTATCTCGCTCGTCGTTCTTTCAACTCATCGCGCCTATGTTGAGGTATTAAGTTTTCATGTGTTTGCTTTATATTACACTAGCTGTGCCCGCAACTTCGTACGCGGCGTGGGACTGTGTAATTTCCAACAAAAGTTTTCTCAACGGCATATTTGTTTAAAATCAACAGTCTAGCTAAAAAAAATCGGTGAACATTGTCAATGTGAAACAGTAAATCAAACAAATCTATTTACCTAAAACACCAATTTAAGAAAATTAAATTCAACAGCATAAGTACTAGAGTTTCACTTCCTTACTGTAGGTACAACGTAGGTAATATCAAAACAACCACTAAAACAAAAGCCTTAAATTTGTATCTACACCAACAATAATTAAATCAAACAACATAATTCACCTATATCGTCTTTACTTCTTGAATTCTTCAATTTTTTACTGAAGGTATCAACGTAGTTACTATAACAACAATTAAAACCAAAAACCATGAATTCAATTTATATACACACCACCTCCACCATACGTCCATAACCACACCACATGTCATCAACCCTCTGCGCATTTCCTCAGAAACACATTGTCGCTGTTTTTTTCATATGAACGTGCTTGTGCGATGTGCGCCACCAAACCACCCCAAAGCAGAACAACGATCAAGAACCGCGGCTGCTGATAATATTCGATTTGAGAAAATAAATTTATTTTTTTCGTGTTAGATCTTAGGTTGCTCAGCTTCTAGAGGACATAGAAAGCTGATTGATGGCTTGAAATAACTACAAAAGTGTTGGCTCTCCTAAGTATTTTTATTTTGTTTGCATTGGTTAAGAATTATTTGAGTAATGGCGAGTTAAAGGCAGTAAAATCAGCAAAAAAAAGACACATTTTGGTCAAAAACGCTTCATAAAATAGGCAAGTCAATGAAAGGGAATAGCCTATGTGTTGCACAAAATCTTAAGGAACATTCCAAAAAAAGTTTCATCGATATCCGTGCAGTAGTTTTCACGCCATTAGGTAACAAAAAAATTGCCTATAGTTTTATTATAAGTATAGATTTACCTTGTAATAAAAAAGTCTGTATACCTAAAGACGCACACCTTGAAGAACATAGTGTTTCTGGGATACAGTGGCTGCCATTAAAATGAGACAGTAATAGGGGGAGAGAAATGTGAAAAATAAATAAATTTGACTGTTGATTTGTGCTCCATATTTCAATTTTCCGTTTGACTTTACAGTAAGCAGACTTAAGATACGCGGGTCCAGCTCCTTTGAAAACGTATTGAAAGTTAGGCTTCCAACTAGCGCTTTCCTGAACACGCCCATGGCGGCGCCTACATATTGAGGTATTAAGTGATCTTTCTAATACAGTCTGCGTCATGAGTTTGTAGGACTTACATGTCTTATTCAGTTGTACATACACATTTATTTTGCTCATCTTTAACTGCACTTATGCATCATTGTAACATGTTTTCTTTGGAGTTTTGTACAAGCAGTCGTTATATATGAAGACGTGTCTCTTTTTCTTGGTTCTTTGTGTTTTACATATGGTTTTGATTTTTATGGTTTGCTTCGCCAACATTATATTTTCGTTCCTCTAAATTAACGCACAATTTCAAGAACATAGTGTACTTGGGATACAGTGGGTGCTATTAAAGTGGACAGTAATAGTCTTTTTTGTTCGTGGTGCACCTAGCCTGAAGTGCTCGTTGAACTTAGGAAGCTTTAGAAGAGCTGTACCTATATATCCCAGTTAGTTGTGGTACGAGTCGGTTTCGTGATTTTCAGGTGTTCAGACACAGAATACATATACCTAGCCTCAAAGATGGATATGGGATTTGTTATTATTCGGTCTCTTCTCTTTGAAAGTCGGTGGTGTTCAGTGGCCTGGACTGTTCCATGCGACTTCTCTCCAACCACACATATGTCCTTTAGCTCTTTCTCATTTCGGATACATCAGAAGACCATTTCAATCCGCGTATGAAGGAATTTACAAATTCCTCCATCATCTCCAAAGTGATGCATCAGCATATTAAGCACCATGGCCCTAACCCCCCTGGCGGGCACTGTATCCATATACACCGCTATTCATTTCCCTCTAAAACGGCATGTTTACTTTGATGCTGCATCAGCGATAGATTGTTGGTTGGATGCGTCCTTTCACGCGTATAAGTAACCCATCATCTTTGCCAGCGACTGACTGTATGTGATGGAAGGATCATAATGAGACATGTACGGCGCAAAATGCATCAAAATCCATTAAAAGCCATTTTCGTATTATGGTTTCCACAAAAGAGCGAAAAAAAAAACAAAAAAAACAGCCCCCAACCCACAATATCCACCTAATGCATTGTGTAATCATCATCTTACCCGTCGTCATAATCGGAGGGTGGAAGCGCACAGCAAAATGACAACATTTTGAAACATCAACTCCTCCTAGCTCCCACTCACACCCACCGCGGATGATAATAGATTGGAAAACAATTTTTTTCCCATTTATTTTTCAATTTTTTTTACATTTTTTCGAGTATTTGCGGGAGTTTTTGTCGAATTATTTGCCCGCACTTCAATGGGCACAGGGATACGACAAATATGTGCACAAATGCAAATAGCAACGAACCACTTAAGATAATAACCTGCGTGGTTTGGATTCGAATTGGCGAAGGGTGCTGCCGCGCGCACTCGAAACTGAAAGATAAAATCTCGCGCTCATAACGCATTATGTACATGGAAATCAATTAATAAACTGCAGCGCAGCATCGTTCGATACGGGCGTCTGGCGAAAGATAAATCCGCACTGCGAGCCGCATAGACACGGTGATTCCTCAGCCATGTCGGCCACATTGCACTGGTCCATTTGAGTGAAATGTTAGCCAGCCAGCAAGGCGGCTAGTATAATTGAATTTGCCCATACCAGCAGCACATGGTGTATTTTTAGGAGGACGACGTCTAAATTCCCAATTGACAATCTGGCCAATGGCGATAAGTTGAAAAAAAAATTCCAAACCTATCGATAAGCGCGGAAGGTTTTGCGCCTTATCGCCGCTATATTGTATGTATGCGCATGCATCCGTTTTGGCAAAACCCCACACAATCAGCGTCTTCGGCCGGAGTTGAAATGGAAATGAAAGCGGAATGGAATTCCTTGAACACACTGACTGATAAGGTGACCGCCACCAAACCGACCACCATACGCACAGCCAAAAGTATCGCATGTTTATCGCAGGCGGAGCTCTCGATACATCGTTATCGAATTACCATATTTTCCTATATAGCCGCCAACAAAATAATCCAAAAATGTGACAAGTAATAATTAAAATAATAACAACTGGAGGGAGAACGCGCAGAGCTCGTTTACTCGTTCGTATAATGAAAAACCGGAAAACCATTCAAAATAGACCGGATGT
This sequence comes from Cheilosia urbana, assembly GCA_946477585.1. Taxonomy (NCBI): domain Eukaryota; kingdom Metazoa; phylum Arthropoda; class Insecta; order Diptera; family Syrphidae; genus Cheilosia; species Cheilosia urbana. The sequence goes on from OX297854.1 coordinate 95,412,925, forward strand.
CACATATAGCGCTGCAGCGCACCATGCTCTGTATTTTAATCACTCGATTCGAACAATGCTACATGGATGTAGTTTTACCAATAATTTAATATATCTACCCTACGATGGATGCGGTATAATTTATTTTCCATTACCTAGATACATTTGCAACCATATACATAGGAGAGTAGGTGGAGGAGGATGAGGAGGAGGAGGAGGCGCACGGGAAGAGTCGACGGCACAAACTATCCGCAACTTAATTTCGCCGAGCATCTCTATCTGGCATGAAGAAAATATTTGTCTCGTTTGCAATGTATCGGAACGATACCTCGGCGTCCGCAAATAAAGTGTGCACGGAAAAATCGGTGCGACGAAATCCCCAAAATGAAATGGAATTCCTCGTCAAACACAGGGAAAATTTTCAATTTTAATTAGGGAGAGCGCGCGTTGATTTGCTTGCCTTCATTATGTGTTGGCATCCTTTAGTTTCGCGCATTTGATGTGCATGAGGTTCTGTTTTCGTATGTCTGCTTGCATATTATACTTTTTAACATATGTGAGTATATGTGCGCGATAACATGCCGATTATTTCTCGGAATGAATGAACTTCGAACTGTATAGTGTATAGGGTTAAAAAGGAATTGCTTTATTGCTGACATTAGTCAAACCGTTGGCATGTATCGTAACGTAATGAAGTTCGCTTTGTGACTTGGACTTGGACGATGATCTACAAATTGTTCGTAGATCCCCGGGATAAGATATGGAACACATGTGCTCTGCAGATACTTTTATATTTATACAATGAGCCATGCGAGACCCGAGACATCAGGATCCCGATTCCGATGCCGATGCCGATCCCGATCCGGAGGGAAGCGGCTGGCGCACATTGCAAATAATAAATGAGCGCGCATGTTCTCCGGATTAATGTTTTAATACTAAATGAGGGCCAAAAAGTCGTCCGACTGTTGATGCGTTATTGAGATGAGTTGAGCATGCAGCATCAGACGTGCCCCGTTCCCCCGGTATATACGGGTGCCCAATATCGCTTGCATATACGGCAAAGAAACACAAGCGCGTACGACGAATACACGCCACAATCAAACATGTAATTAAGGATGGGAAGAGTGCTGCACTTGGAATAGTAATAGTTTTGTTGCATACGCGTGAGTGTCTGTATATGTTGTCGGTATTCTCGGCGTCTCAAGATCAATGGCATTTTTGACATTTTACAAATCAGAAGGTCATATATTTGTATGCGGATCCATCGTTTAGACTGGAGATGGAGACGAGATGGCTGGGCCATGAGTAATTTTCACAATGCGAATTTGATTTCTAAGCGCTGTTTAGGGTTGAGGACCTTGCTGGAGGTGGCAATTTTGAACATGGAGTTTAAAGAAAAGACTAGGACGCTCTAAGGAGCTGCTATTAATCGACTCGGAAAGGGTATCAACTCAGTCGGTACTGGTTTGGGTCAGATTGCGTTTTAATACAAGTCCCTTCGATGGGTTCATAGCTCAAGTCTTTAACGATTTAGATACAAATATGACAAGACAAATATTTTCTATGTACAATAACAACAGAAACAGGGATGTTAGTAGAATGCATTTGCCGACGTTGAACATCAGCTTCATTACACGATTTTGCTGATTCTGGAAGGCCATGCAGAAGGTTGATCCATTGAAACACCACATCTAGCACGTTTCACTTTTCATTACGCTCCTTATTTCCCAACGAAACACCACACCTTCCACCGTTTCACTTTTTGTTACGCTCATTTTATTTACAAAGAAACACTTCATCTGTCACCGTTTCACTTTTCGTTACGCTCCTTTTTTCCAACGAAACACCACACCTACCACCGTTTCACTTTTTATTACGCTTCCTTTTTCAAACGAAACACCACACCTACCACTTTTTTCACTTTTTGTTATATTCCTTTTTTGAAAACTAAACAGCACACCTACCAACGTTTCATTTTTCGTTACGCTCCTATTTTTCCAACGGAACACCATTCCTTCCACAGTTACACTTTTCGTTACGCTCCTATTTTTCCAACGAAACACCATACCTACTACCGTTTCACTTTTCGTTACGTTCCTTTTTTTTATTCAACTAAACAGCAAACCTACCACCGATTCACTTTTCGTTGTGTTCCTTTTTTTCTCATCTAACCACCACCCCTAACACCGTTTCATTTTTCGTTACTGTCCTATTTTTCCAACGAAACACCATACCTTCCACCGTTACACTTTTTGTTACGCTCCTTTTATTTTCAACGAAACACTACATCTTTCATCGTTTCACTTTTCTTTACGCTCATTTTTTCCAACGAAACACACACCTACCAGCGTTTTACTTTTGCCTTTCGTTCCTTTTTTTTCAACTAAACAGCAGACCTACCACCGTTTCATTTTTCGTTACGCTCCTATTTTTCCAACGAAACACCATACATACCACCGTTTCACTTTTCGTTACGTTCCTTTTTTTTTCAACTAAACAGCACACCTTCCACCGATTCACTTTTCGTTACGTTCCTTTTTTTCTAACTAAACACTATACCTACCACCGTTTCACTTTGCGTTACGCTCCTTTTTCCGAAAATGCTACCTCGCCTCACTTAAAAAACATTTTCATAATCGATTTGATCAGAATCTGTCGATTTCCTATATAAAATTTATTAGCCTGGCGCTCTTCGGAACTTACACCTCTTTAGCCACATATTTCTCCAACTCCCTGCCGAGTTGTAGATAATTATTTCGTCGTTCGTAATGCCAACTCTGACGAAAATTTGATGACTTCCCCCAACCGCCCTATGGCCACTTATTTGGTCCATCGGTTTGTCGGACCTATTCGCATTACCTGCTTAATTAGAAACCAAAATCGCACGACTTAGTTCCACTCGAGTGAAAGCTAAATAAAACGCCCAGACTTCCGACCGACTGTTCTTAAAGCGCAATGAGACGCAAAGGTATATTTCCCCCCACGAAACCTCAAGAATACAAAAAAAAGCAATCCCTGTCTCGCCAAACTCTTTAAATTCTTCTTTTTTTTTTTGCTTCCCATTTTGCTGCCCATCTTCTTGCCGACTCCTTGTGTCGTGATTCTTCGTTTATTTTTTTTTCTCATTGTTTGTCCTATTTAGACGATTTAAAGATGTTGTTTCTCGCCTTGAAAACAACCAAGCGAACCCACCCCCGACACAAAGCGCCAGGATAAAGCTGCGGCAGTATCATTTTCAGTATTGACATCTCAATTTTTGCGCCTTGGAATATTGTTTACACTCTTTTTTTTGTGTGCTGAGGGGGAAGGGAGGGTCTGGGCGGAAAGGATAGGGCCCGAACGACCCGCACATCGTAAATGTCATATTTATAACTTGCTAGTCGTTTTTTTTTTTTGTTCTGCCGAGTTAATGCCTTGTTGATGTTGGGAAGTTGCTGATGTTCGCAAAGGGTGCAGAATGGAAGGATAAGTGATGCTTTACGCATTATTGGATAAATACGAGTCAAGAAAGAATCAATTTCAAGTGTTTTGGGTCAAAATGAGGGTTTTTCTTATACACCGAGTCATGGAATGGGGGTGTTCAATGTACAAACATAGACGAAGTGAAAAGATTTGTGGGACTTACCTCTTTCTCTTTGGCAGCCAATTCATCAGCTAAATTATTATTACAACTACTACTGCTATTACTATTTGTATTGTTATTATTGTTACTAGTGCTATTATTGTTATTATTGTTTCGCGTTGCGTCATGGCCGCTGCCCTCCATTGAAAGGAGGGGGCTGTGCGACCGGTTTGATATTTGATTGCTCGCCAGCGTTGCCGATTCGCTGGAGTCTTGGTGGAGATTCATTTCGGCGGTCATCGCTGTTATGAGCTTGCTAGCGTCGGTTGCGGGACCGCTGTGCTGCGCAGTGGCTGTCGTTACCACGTCGGTCGGTGTGCCCGATCCGCTTGTGTCCATTATTTGATTATGATTGAAGAGCAATTTAGCCGCCACCGAGCTGAGGCAACCGTTCAGTGGGCTGCCGTTCTCGGACAATGGGGGGGACGGCGACGGTGTTGCCGCCAGCAAATTTCCGTTCTGGTGCAAATGCTGTGATATGGCAACACTGTTTAGTTTGTTGTTGTTGTTGTTGTTGTTGTTACTGAAACTGCTGTTGTTGTTTATCGTTGGCGATAGTTTGATATTTGGTATGGGTGTTGTGCTCGCCGACGACGGAGACGGTGGCGACGAATGTATCGAAGACGCTGCTGTTGTTGTTGTTGTCGAAGACGTTAAAGTTGTTGTGGTTGCAGTCGAAACTGTTGACAATTGCTCCTTCAAAGTGTTAACTTCCTTTTCGGCCAAAGTAGCCCTCTGCAATGGGAACAACAACAAAAAGAAAAACATTACATACAGTTACAGTTTAAGTGAATCAGTATATATTAGCAAAAAAAAAAGAACGATTGAAAATCCAGACGGTATTCGAACGAGTTTGCCAAAGTATTCCCATTTTGATGTCTGCGCTGATAGTATCGGCCAGAACTTATAGCCCAATTAACCCCCATTTAGAATAATATTTTATATGCAACGGCGACGGCGGCGGGAATAGTGTGCCGGCGCACATCCCCAAAAAAAGCAAACGAAATTTCGGTGTGTTTGCTTCCTCTTTTTGGAACAGACAAAAATCCAACATAAATGTATTTCCGTTCAATTTGAATTGGACTACAGTCTAGCAATCGAAACCACCCCCCACCACCACAGGTTTGTGGGCAAAGACGAAATACGAGCAAATTTACCGCTCGAATTTTAATAGTTCGGAAAAAGTTTTCCTTGTTTGGGTTGAAGAATGTACCTATATATACCTATATCCCAGGCAAAAAGAAGAAAAAATGACAGAGCTCTGAACGGACCCCTTTTTGCCAGGCAAAACGGACACACCCTCATTAATTTTACTTTTAAAGTCATTACGGGCTAAATTTACCCAAATTAATACGTTACACTGTTGTACGGCGCTCTCGGGCGCTGGGCTACTTGCATAGTGGATTTATCGATAAGCCAATTTGGGGTAGAGTCCAAACAAGTTTGGCAAATTAGTCAGTCGAATCGAAGGACAGGCAACCAAAGGGACAAGTTTCCGCCTTGCCAATTCGAATTCGAATTCAAGAATCGAAGGAATTATACCTCGCAGCATTTATCTTTTTGTGCCCTCGTACACCAGAGATGTTGTTGTATAGTTGTCGTTGTTATCCCTTTGTCTAGGATTGCACCTTCATTTTTAATGCGATTGGGCGAGGAATTATGATTCGTTACCTTGGCGCTGCAGCTGGAGTCTTCTGTCGATTTGTTTTCTTTCGCCGAAACTCCAACGGACAGAGCACAAGTGGACAGTTTCTCACGAGGATTGAATTTCAACAAGTCGCAGTGTGGTATCGATGTCGCCCGACGGACGAGGCAAATTAAATATTTACCGAAAAAACAACGACACACAGGCGAAGGATAGACAACAAAGCAAAAATAAGTTAAGACAAAAATTAAGCTCCTTATACCGAGCAGAAATCGATTTATGGAACCCGCATAAATCTACCCGAACCCTTTCCGCGCATCGAGCCCGGCCCCGAGGCAGATAGCTATTAGAAGTAGATTTATCGCAATCGAAAAACTTTTGGCGAATTGAAAATGTTGTGCTCGGCGGGTGGAGCACGATGACAAGGACGAGAGTATAGACCTACAAGTTTTGTTGTCATTCCCAAAGTCGATAATGTTTAATTACAGATTACATCTGACAACCGCACCGCCCCCATGGAGTCCTCCCCAACTCAGCACAGCAACGATTTTAATGATTTTTAAACTTAAAGCTGGTCGGGGGATGAAATTTTTGATGTCTGACACTGAACCCTTGCCATTCGAATTGATTTTACAAAAGTCTTCGACGCGAAAATGCGGGAAGATGCGAATGCGAACTGGGGGATACTTGTGTGTGTGTGTGTGTGTGTGTGGTGCCAGTGGGTAATCCTCTATACGCCCCATCATTGGAGATATCAATTAACGAAAATGGAAAAAGGTTAATTAACTAAAATGCGGGTTTTCACTTCAAACACAAAAGACGGACAGACCAACCGACCGACCTTTTACTCTCACATCAGGCATCAGGTCCTGCATTTATTTTCCGTTAAATACTATATTCAAAAAACTGCCAAATTTTATATGCGACGACCACATGTGTAGTGAGGAAGATGTTCAAGCCCCAGAATATTCCTATCCCCTTCAAGGATGATCGCTGTTCAAGTATTTTCCATTTTCGGTGGGTAGGTATTTACTCGACCCAACCTGCACCATGAACAGTATCGCTGTCATTATTGGCTTCCTCGAGTGAGCTCGCCCCGCAACCACTGCCTGTCTTTGAACAGAACTTTACATACTACGAGTACACGTTTCCAATTCTCATTTTTGAATGGCTTTCCATGTGGATTATGGAATAATATTCTTTTGGAGCTCTTCCGTTGACTGGTGATTTTTGGCAGTAAAGGGGGACGCTGCCCTAAATGAAACTCGAAATGAATAGGTTTCTTTTTCGGGCGGTTTTTTTCGGGTTTTTGTTTTTTTGGTGCATTTTAAAAAGGATGCTATTAATCTTTATTGGTTCTATCATTCACTCGATTCGGAGGTCTGGACGGCAAGTCAAATATTTTCCCTTAATTAAGAAGATGGAAGCATGCAAAACAAAACAGAAAAGCAAGCCAAACAAACAAGGATAATTGTCGGCGAATGGAATGCCAAATGGATGAGTTTTCTATATTTTTTTTTCTTTATTATTATTATTTATTTTTTTCGTTTTCGACGCGGTTATTGTAAGTTTCTTTGGGTAGGCGTCAAACCTCAGGGGGTCCATTATAAAAGCGAAGGAAAAAAGGTGTTCTTTCGTTGTATCCCTTCGCGAAAGATGTGTAACAAAGACATTGCCTTGAATCGGGGTGTGCAATTTAATTAATATTTGTCTTACACAGTAGTAATGTGGAATTTATGTTTTTTAATTGATATAGAGCAGTCGTCAGAGACATGTCGACGGGAGAAATTAATTAGAAAAAAAATAAAAAATATAAAATTATGAATCACAATAAGAAACGACGGATGGAATAATAAAATGCTTGGGGCTATTTTGTCGGTCGATTTTTCAAAGCATTTCGCAAAAATATGAATAGAGCGCAGGCAAAATCAATGCTGAAACGTCAGTCTGTCATTCTGTCATATCCTTGTTGTGTGCGGTTTTGCAAGGCCTGTGTGCTGTACACAAGTGTTTGCTATGCTATCGTGACAGTTTTTTTTTGCGATTAACAACAAATACACTCCTTATTGAATGCCTTTTGAATTGCTTTCCTGTATGCGGCAATGTCCGTTTCGGTTTTATTTATAAAATTGTATTTCAATAGAGATGCCCTCCCGCGCAGGCTGTGTGTTTTTTTTTTACCCTTTTTCCTTTGATTTTATTCGACCCTTGTGTGCCTAGTGGTGGGAACTGGGAAGTGTGTATTCAAATTAATCACGGGCCTAACGTCTGAAGTTGCAGTCAGTCGGCAGTCAGTGGCAGTACATACGTGAGTATGTATGGAAACAGCTCGAGGGGCTTTCTTTTAATTACTGATCGATTCCGGCAGATTAAGCTACGGAAGGGAGTGCTGCTGCATTTTGTTCTATTCCAAGTTTAAGGTTGCTTGGTTTATTTTTTGCAGAGAAAACGTGTGATACTGGTTAAGGTCCCAGTTAAAAATCGCCATTTATAAACTGGCAAGTCCAAATGAAAGTATGTTTTCTGAGACCCACTATTCTTATGGCCAGTTTAAGCACATCCTTACGCTGTCATAAGTGGATTTGTTTAAAATTGTTCTCGTGTTTTCCTTAATAAGGAATGAAGGTGTAAAAATTCAGTTTTATCCCGAATGTTGTCAGTTCTGGAAATTGGTTCAGTAAATGACTGATAGATGGCGTTTCTGACATAAAAAAATGTTATTGTACATTTGCGTGGGTGGTAATGTTCAAAACATCAAAACATTTCCTAGTGTTAATCAGAACTTCAGTTCGATATGAGTTTAATAAATCGCTCCTTCAATTGACTAACAGATGGCGTTGTTCGACAGACATAAAGTTGCTTCTTATGCAGTCATAAGTGGATTTGTTAAAAAATATTCCCATGTTTTCCTGAATAAAGTATAAACGTTTGAAAATTCAGTTTCATCCCGAACATTGTCAGTTCTGTAAACTGGTTCAGTAAATGACTGATAGATGGCGTTTTTGACATTAAAAAAATGTGATTTGTAAGATTATGTTTTATCTAAACATTTCTCAGTGTTAATCAGAACTTCAGTTCGATATGAGTTTTACAAATCGGTTCTTAAATTGACTAACAGATGGCGTTGTTCGACAGGTATAAAGTTGCTTCTACCTTCGAGTGATTTTATTTCACTGATTAGAGATTTATTGCCACGACTTTAGAAAAGAAAATTTCTAATCGGTTGGCGATTTTTATAACGCGTTTGTGACTTAACATATATTGGTAAGGATTTCTATTGTGCGCCGTCCATTCTACTTGTTACTTAATGTTGTTGAAACTCACTTGCACTACCAGAAGTACATATACATATGGTAGTATATTATTTGTCGGTCGTCCCTCTATATCCGTGAAGGAGCTAGGCTTCGGCCACAAAGCTGAATGACTTCAAAAAGACCATGTACACCAACATACTGTAGAGAAAGCCATTCAGATTTGTGGCATTTTCAAACTGTGTTTCGTCCGAATACAGTTTATTATCGATTACTAAAGGCATCTCGTCTCAAAACATTTGCCCTATCAACTTTTATGTTAGTTGTCGCTGTGGATGGTGAAACGATTTTCTGTACGCACACTTGCCACACAAACACTTCCCATCAAAGGTGGGCTGTCAATTTTGCAAATCAATGTCTGACACAAGTAACCAGCCGACATCAGTTGGAACCAGACGCACCCCCTTCGTCTCGGATATTAAACCGAAACAAATTAATTTAATTAATTACAATCCCGTCTTATTAGATAACATTTTCCTGGCTAAACACACAGAAAATATCCTTGCGCGCACTGATTTACCCCTCACCATAACATTGTGGAGATGGCGAGGAGGAGGATATTCATCAAATCCATCACTCAGAGTGCTATCTGCCTGATTTGTTTCGAGTCCTGTTGCTCTCGATGAGACTCCTAACTCCTTGCCGGGGGATAGGACGGGGGTTGAGCGCGCACATTCTTTCTCCTTTCCACCTCTCCGCCGGTTAATTGCCCCCAAACGAAGCGATTAGAAATCGAATGTAAAAGGATGTCACATCAATTTGGCATGTCAAGATTTGACAACTAAAAAGGGTGTCTGCTCGAAGTGATGTATTACAGCAGATGTGGGGTATTGTAAGAATGTATATGTATTCCAAAAATCAAATGGAGCACACACACCGACCGATTGACATGCAAGTTTAGGCAACTCGGCGTATCCTATAAATTATATCGAGATCGAGACCGTGTCGCTGTGCACCGTATCTGGGACACACTTTTGAAATTTCCTCAACCATTTGCCAATGTTAAACTGTCAAATCCTTTGTAAAACAATACTAACACGCCGCACAATGCCAATTAATCAGAAATTCTCAAATAATTGTCTTTAGTGTGTACATGCAGTGGTGCGGCGACCGGACGGGGGACGGCCGGTGGGTCTTTTGTGGCAATAATATAAGATTAATTAATGTTCATTTAAAATAGATCGAACCATGTCTAAGAGCGCAGACCGAACAGCGCGCACACACACACGCACACTGATACCGACTGAGTTCTAAAATTATATCAAAATTAATTCAAAAGCATCTATTGTTTTGTTTTCGAAGATTTTCAGATTTTCGCGGCGGCAGCGACGCTTGTTTTACTTTTTACATTTTGTCACTAGGTATTCGTTCGAGGGGTGGGGTATAGGTGTACATTTTTCACACACACATGAACACACGGACAAACATTGGGGGGACAATGCTTCTGAGCTGTGATGCTGGTGCTGATTCTGACGCTGCTGCCGATGACAAATGCCGAGCCAAAGCGACTTTATTGTAATGGGGCGCGTTTTTCAGTACACACGGCCAATATAAATATTTTCCCGACTTTCAAAGTACGCGCGATGCTAGACTGCAGCAGCGCACCGGTGCCTGTCGATCATCTAATTGTGATTTGGCTCGACAGCGCAGCGTTTCGCTGAATTGTTTTGCATGTGTTTTTGAGAAATCCTCTATCCGAACCTATCGACTATAATATGGATGGCAGATATACCTACGAGTACACCCGCGTGCGATCAAACTCACCCCCATTGCAAATCGCCCCCTTTCATGTTTGTCTCTAATCAATTCCAAACATCAAACTTGACGTTGTTTTAGCTACACTCATACGTATATATATGGAAACCTAAAACGAATACAGAATTAAGACGGAGAATTATAATTTCCAAGCTTCCTCCTCCTCATCCTCAGTCGGCCGCGTCCATATTAAAAATCGAATCCTGTCATATGGGCTTGGGCATGTTGTGTGTATGAGCGCGCTCACCCCTTTTATATCGTTATTTTCAATTCCGCACCATGACAGATAGCTAATGTATATTTTTAACTGAAAAATAACACAGTCATAAATTTGCATACAAACACACTATACAGCACCTATATCTCGAAAATAAGACAGACTCTCAATGGTGTAGTACTGATACTTTATCCTTTCAAAATACGCAAGGCAAAGCAAAGCAAAGCAAAGCATCCTGCTGCTAGTGATGATTCTGATGAGTCTTCTGCGATGGGTTGTTAGATGGTGGTGGGTGGTGGGGGGTTGTAGAGTGCCAGCACCAAAGAAGAAGGAATAATGGTCGAACTGATATACAAATGATGATTTTTGTTCTATACCAGGGTACAGGGTGGTGGGGTGTGTTTTTGTATTCGCTTTTATTGGGATGGGTGTCATTTTTTGATGGTGTGTAACGAACAGAAATACTATACACACATGTGTGTAATATTTAAATAAATAATTAGGAAAAAACGAACGAAAGAGATAGAGAAAAGGATTTTTAATCGTTTGTTCGTTCATTTATTTGTTTGCTTATTTATCTTCCCCGAGTGTGTGTACATGTAGGTATGGCTGCTGTGTGCGAGTGTGTACACAAGGCATTCGAAAAAGGGTGCTGAAGAAAGAATAACGACATTCTGTATTAATTGCTTATACGTACAGATACAAAAGAGTCCTCCAATCAAGCAGTCGTGCAAAAAAAAAAAAAAGAAGCGGTACGATGACAATATAAGGGATACACGCGTGCGGCGCAGCACAGACGGTGACAAGAAGACGGTGAAAAACACCCTTTTTGAGGACCAAAAAACACAAAAAAAAAAAAAAGGATTCCGAAAACTCGAACATACCCTCAGTGCGGATGGAACTTAAAAGATACACGCACACACACTGGCGTGTATGAATTGCTAATTAGTTATCAAAAGCAAACATCGACATCGGAAGGACGCGCGTCATCTGCGAGAAAAGGAGATGCTGGAGAGAATCCTTTTTTTTTTTCGTTTGCCTTCTCAAGATAAGACAATTTCCAACAAGACATGGTAATTTCATTGATTAATTCCGTGGGTGGGTTGGAGGCCCACCCCCACCCCCATCCCCACCCACTCTGCACACATGTGTGTGAGTGTTTGAAAAATTATCATACTGGAAAAAAAAAATGCCGAATTGTTAATTTTTGATGTGATTGCGATGTGCTGTTGTACCCATGGACCCAAGTTATTATTATTATTTCGCAGCCATATACCTACATAGAAACTTTTGTCAACCGCAAAAAGGGTTGCCCGGGAGTGGGTGGGGAGGGTATATCTGTCGAACAAGTTCATCCCTTTTATGCCGGTGGACACATTAGAATACCTACCGGCGAAAACATATAATCATGTCGAGTCCTTTTTCGAGAGTACAAAGGAAAAAACCAACCCCGCCCCCCTTCCTGCCGGTCACTCGCATTCATTAATTGTGAATGATTATTTATTTAGAAAATTTTGACGATTCCAAAGGGCACAGAAAAAAAAAAGAGCATGCTACCCGAACGCTGCCGTGGGTTATGAAAAGGATGCGCATAGCGGAGAACCAATGCTATTTGTTTAAATATTTCAAAAAGGACTGTGGATAACAAATTGTTCCGCACATATCGATAAGCATGAAGAACTATAACCGGCGTGTGTGCTGCCGTAATCCGTTGGGTTAATTAGTCCTAATTAAATATGCATTAAAGGAGCGAACATCAGGACAGAGTGCGGAGACGAGCTTATCTTTCAAAGAGGAAGGCATATACCCATACCCACCTGCCTATTTGCAGAGATACAATGTTGGTTTTTCGATATTTACCTAATAAGGATAAGAGCCGGAGAAGGATTCCAATTAGCATGCAAGTTTGATTTTTTTTTTTTTCATACGTTTGTAGCTCCATCCATTCGATTTGTTACACACAACGCGCGTGTGGGTATGGGGCCTCCATTGCCATTTCAATTTCCATTTCCATTTCCATTTGCATTATTCGTTTCCATTGGCGCACAAGTCATTGCCATCTTGAATTTATATTTTGCCTTTCTTCATGCATCTGTGTGATCCCATTGTGTGGCGGAGCACATCACTTGCAGACACAGCTGCAGAACTGCTTGTGACGCTTTGGAGGAGCCTCATTGTCAGACCTTAGAGCATCAGGACACACACGAGTAGCGCTACACAGCAGATCCTAAGACGGATGTCATCAACATAATGACAATTATTTCATATTCTGGTGCATCTCTGCTGGCACATTCCTTATATGTGAGAAGAGGACTTACAACTTACATGTTACTTGGGAGCGACGACGAGTGCAAAGCGCCCCCAGTACCTATAGGTGTGCATGTCAAAAAGCACTTTTTCAATCACATTGCACACCTGAAAATCTGAAAATCTGAAAATCTGAAAATCACTCGGTCTCTTCGCTAGAGTGGACTCCTTGAAGCGCGTCAACGCCGTTGTGCCATCATATGGTGGATAAACCCTTGTTGTTATTGTGAATAATTTTGTTCGCCTTAAACACAATAATTATGCGAGATGACGTGACGTGCTTGAGAATCCCGATGACAGTACCCATACGCTATATACTGCCACTATACACATACTGACCTTGCAAAGGGATTACACGCAGCCACAAATAGCGCACCCCGTTCGGCATTCGCGTGAAAATCACAAACCCCCGGCTGCAATTGATACGCGGACTATGATACAGTTGCCACCACCAGTTGTCCATCCGGTCTACGGCATATATAGCCAAACAAACAAACAACCCTTGGCCCCCAATTCGGGCGGCCAACTCGTGCACTTGTGGTGCGTTGGGCTTCATGTTCAGCTGCAAAGGTTAACCCCCCTGCGCACACACAACCGCCAATTATCCTGTACATGACAGGTGGTTATTTGCACGTATTCCATTACTCATCGCTGTGTTGTGTGTTGTTTTTCGACAAATGTGACAAATCATCTGCCGAAAATCGCCGCGCACACTGCATCCTGCTGGGGTGGCGAGTGTAACTAGGCTGTTACCTCTGGTGCGTATCTGGATATGCGGGGAGTTGCAAAAAAAAAAAAAGAAATACATGGAGTATGATGGCAGGAAACATACCCCAATTTCAAGGTCACTGGCGGCGGCAACACCACGAGGATAGCGGATAACCCCATTTTCGCGCGCTGTCCTGTGCATTTTTAATCCCCTTGGAGTGTGTGCTTGTGAAAAACAATCAACAAACAATCGCAATATTGTATAATCCTCTTACGGCAACAATTATACGAGTGGGTGTGGAATAATGCAGTATTGTTGCTGCACTAAGTGAGTAATTAGTCGGTTAAGGTGGACGCATGTAAGTCGGTGATTTGATTGTTTGACAATTGACGGGCAATGGTCGTCGTCGATGTGGGGTTGTGCCTTATGCCTTTCACACAGTTCACTCAGTAGTAGGGATTCTACCATTTTACTAACCTGGCTTATACCAAAAATATTGAAGAAAAAATTACACACAACATTGCAGCTCTGCACAATCTTTCCAACAACAACAAAATCAAGCGACTCTAAATTTTAGTAGTTCACAGTGGCTATATTTTCCATACAACCGTTGGTGCACAGAAGACAAGTCGCTGACCTATGCTTGTTCTATAGGTACTTCCATGGTAGATGTTCTGAGGAACTCAAAGACATTATCCCTCGAAATGCAACTTTTGGGCGCCCAACAAGACAGGCTGCTAATGCTCATGACCATACAGTACACTTGACAACCGCGAGGACATCAACTTTAAAAAACTCCTTCTGTTACAGGACAAGCAAACTTTGGAACTCGCTTTCTGGGGATATAATTACAGAAGACTACAATTTGCAGCAATTTAAGTGCAGAACAAACATACATCTGCAGGCATCTCGGGGCGCTGTTGAAGCGTTATAGGTTCGCCTTTCCCGGGAGAAGTATATAAAAGAAAAAATACAAATTTCGCAATTGTGAGCTTCCGTAAATTTAAAGTCGGGACTAAAATTTATTATAAGTACGGCGCGTTGTGTTTAAGGCAGTGAAAGTGGTTCTTAACTATTTGCCTTCGCCTATTTATATAAAGCATGGGCTAATAAAATGAAAAAAAATAAATTTTTCCCATGTATTATGGCCTTAGTTAGAGGAAACATTCCCATATTAATTATGGAACACAACGTGGTTCAAGTGGCCAATTGACTTCGCCAGGACGGCTAATAACACGATTTGGGAATTTGGTGCGCAAAAGACCGATTGTGGCATGGGCTGTGTGGCATGGCGCGCCATCCTGCATGAACCAGAGGTCGTCCAAATCGATGTCTTCAATTTCAGTAAAAAATAAGTCGGTTAACATGGCTCCGCAACGCCCACCGTTGACCGAAACGTTCCCAGCATCATTTCGAAGTAAAAGGTCCAATGACGCCACCACTCCAAAAACCTCACCAAACTGTCACTCTCTATGGATGCATTGGCTTCTCGACAATAACGTGAGGCTTTTCCGAGCCCCAGATGCGGCAATTTTATTTGTTAACGTACAGCAAACAGTAGGTGCTTCTTTTCGGACAAAACTGCTTTTCAAAAAACTGTTTGGGCTACACAGCACTCACTTTGGGAGTAAGTTTTCAATGTTTCCCAACGTTGTTCAAGCGTAAAGCGACTCATTTCGTTCCACGGAGGTATGATACTGACTTTCTGTCAAGATTTCGAGTGTAAAACAACTGTCAGTGTCAAAATATGTTATGATCTAAAAATAACCCACTAGATGGCCCACCCTTTATAAGATGTGCAGGTAACATTTCGAGAGACGGTAGCACAGCTCTCAGTAGATGCACGTATTTTTTTATTAACAACTAGTAATTACATATAACAAAAGTAGGAATGTGGAAGTCATAATGGTTCTAAAACCAGGCAAACCACCGAATGAAAAAAAGTCTTATAGACCCATCTCGCTTCTTCCAATTATTTCCAAAGTTTTTGAGAGGATATTACTCAGACGTTAAAACCAAATTATAGAAGAAAACCGTCTTATACCCGACCACCAGTTCGGATTTAGAAGAAAACATTCGACAATCGATCAAGTGCATCGGATAACTGACGTAATAGAGAAAGCTCTAGAGGAAAATAAAATTTGCTCTGCCGTGTTCTTGGACGTTTCGCAAGCATTTGACAAGGTTTGGCATGAAGGCCTCAAGTGCAAATTAAGACAAGTTCTCCCCAAACGGTTATGGAAAATTCTAGAATCGTATCTAGAGAATAGACTCTTTCGTGTCAAACACGGAAACGAATATTCGGAATTTAAAGAAATAAGGGCAGGTGTGCCGCAAGGAAGCGTCCTTGGGCCTCTCCTGTACCTGGTATTTACGCGTGATGTTCCGCAAACAGAAGGTAAAACCGTAGCCACTTTTGCCGTTGACACTGCTATACTAGCAGTTGGTACAACGACCAAAGAAACAAACAAAATATTACAAGGCGCGCTTAACCGGGTCTATGAATGGACAAAATCATGGAGGATCGCTCTTAATGAAACAATATCGGTCCACGTGGATTTTACATATATAAAAACAAATAACTTGCCTGTATTTATAAATGCGGTACAAGTTCTGTTTGCAAACGAGGCCAAATATCTCGGAATGACTCTCGACACAAAATTTAAATTGAAACCACATGTAAACAAATATAGAGAACTTTATTGGTTACTTGGAAAATATTTCAAGCTTACCCTCGAGAACAAGCTTGCATTATATAAGCAAGTGATGAAGCCTGTATGGACATATGGTATACAGTTATGGGGCTGTACCAGCGATTCAAATCTAAACATTTTACAAACTTTTCAAAACAAAGTGCTAAGATCATTCGTCAGTGCACCGTGGTACATGAGAAATGAAGATCTTCATAGAGACCTCGGAATTCCCACCGTTAAGGACGAAACGAAAATATGCGCTCGAAAGCATGGAAATCGATTATTAGGACACACTAATAGCTCGGTACGTGAAATTCTCGATGAAACAAATTTATTGCAGCGTCTACAACGAACTAAACCTTCGGACTTAGCCCGATAATTATCAACCGCGTTAAAATTGCGGAACGAGCAGGAACTTTCGCCAGAATGTTGCCGCCAAACGTGTAAAACTTCGTGATAAAAAAATTGCTTGATAAGTCATAACTTAGTTGTAGTACAAAAGAAATTTGTAGGACGTGGTTTTAGTGAGTAAAATTCTCACACTACTATGAGCACGCGCCGAGTGTCCTCATAGTGTCTTCGAGAAGATTTCCACCTACCTCGGAGAAAAAAAAGAAAAGAAAAAAAAGTAGGAATGTGAGTTATTGTTTGAGAGAATAACTCTTAACAACAACTCGTAGACACAGTCACTTTGGAAGGAATGATAGCTATTTCGAACTACACCACTATTTCATCATCAGACTCCTTAAGTGATTGTTTTTTGTTTGAATAGTTTGAATTCGGACCGTCAATTCTCCGTATAGAATCCACTTGGTAAGACATTTCTACGTTCCCCTGTCAGGAATTGAACTTCCATTTCGATTTAGTCAATTGACCAAGTGACTACCACTTGCGCCAACTGAGCTCCTTTGTTCTAGTCACCAGTTGGCAGGCTGGCAGCAGAAATCTGAAATCTCAAATCAAATTGTCAGGGCAAAAACCTAAGAACGAGAATCGTTGTTACTCCTCGCTTACCCCCACTCAGTAAAAGTAGGAATAGTTTTAAAAAAAAGTGACTAAATTTAACGGGATCTGGTCGAAATTCTGCTTTCAAAATTCTGCTATGTAATATTCTGTCGCCTAACACAAAAATTCTGCTTTTTTTAATTCTGCTTTTAAGCAATAAAATTCTGCACCGAATATGAACGTGAAGAAAAAAATATTTTTCTATTATAATATATTATGCATTTCAGGTATTAATTATATATAACAGGTAAATAATTTACCTACAAGAAAAAAATCCAGCAGAAGCAAATTATTTCACATTTGAAATTACAAAAAAATTAGGAAACCAGACAAAGCTAGAGAATGTTATATTTTTTTTATAGGGTGATGGCCCCTAAGTTCAGCCCCCTCCAGTAGTCAGCCTCTGGAATACAAAATGCAGCGCAATAGTTAATCCTTTGATCTTTCTTTCAAGCAAAAAATATTATTCCCTTGACTAACATTTCTTCTATCTGCGTCCAAAAACTTTCAACACTCCTGGTGCTGCTTCGCGCGTAAAAAATATATACTTGAGTACAGTTTTTATAAACGCAGAAAACGAGTGGTATTCCAAAAAAATAAATAGTAGAAGTGGTTTTGGAAAAGTGATACAAATACTAATCCATTTAAGGTATTTGCATTTTGTGATTATTGTTATGTTATTGACAGTTTATTTTACTTGTTTCTTAACTTAAAATGTTAAAAATATGTTTTGTTAAATAATTAAGAGGGGGGCCGACCTTATGACACATTATTTTTATGATTGTTCTAGGCTCAGCCCCTCCGGCTGACTACTGGAGACTACGTTAATTTTTTTTTTTACAATAACTGAGTATGCAAAATGAATGGAAACTTCAATCTGTCTTGATTCGCATTAAAATTTCGATCAATTTTCTTTGTTTTCCAGTAGTCAGCCCCACTGTACATTTACTAGAGAAATGGGGGTTGACTATAGAAGACACGGTTCTTTTAAACGTTCTTCAGTTGTCAGCCCCCCCTTTTTATGAAAATGTGTAAATTAAATTGGGGCTGACTACTGGATACTTGCGTGGCCGACTACTGAAGCTGAGGGGGCTGACTACTGGCAAATCATATCCTTTTCACTTATTTTCTAAATAGTTTGCATTAGGTAGCTCATACACTTAATAAGCTTAGTATTTTCGAATCTACATACTTCAAACATTCAGAAGAACCAAATACTTGATTATATACCTACTTGAAGAATGGATTTTTAAGGACCAATCAAACTCAACAAAAAAAAAGTTAGGGGGCCGACTACTGGTGCCATTATTCCTTTAAAAAAACGAATTATCTGTTTGTTTTAAAAAAATAAATTTCCTTTCCTTTTTCTATTTCAATTCCTCCCCATCCCCATCCATCCACGCACAACTTATCTTTCCCTTTTTTTGATCTAACAATTATTGAAACATTCATTTATGAGCACACGTTCACGAAGGGATAGCAAAAAACACTGCCTAGAAGAGTAATTGTCAAAAACAACACTGCCATCTCAAAAAAAAATTCTCTACACTACACTTTATGAATAAATAAGTGAGTAATCCTCTTTACAAATTCTGAAAAAAAGCGCGTGCTTTTTAATATTTTTCAAACCATTTTTTAATGTCTGCAGAATTGTGTAAAAAGATCAAATCCCTGTGATCCCCCCCTAGTTACGGCCTTGGCCACCCTTTCATTTGATTCCCAAACTTTTGCCAACAGATTTGACCAACTATGACAACCACCGATACAACTGACCAAATAAGTTCATCAACGGGTTAATTTGTGCGCCCTGTACATCCATTGGATCGTCAAATTTGAATCAATCAATACATTTTTACATTTGGACTATCAGCAGGAATTAATAAAAATTGCGGAAATGCGTTTCCGTTTAGATGGGCTTCTTTCCAATGAGATTATTTGCGACGAAAAAAAAAATAACGAAAACTTCCAAAACTCAATCAGTATCCACAACCCACACAACTCAAGTTCCCTTTCACCAGAACAAAAGAACAAAAACCGATTCAGAAATAAAAGACAGGAAATCAACGAAATTCGCAAAAGACCCCAGCACAGACAAAATAAATCCCAAAGAGACTTTTCAATAGTGGATCACAGTCGCAGCCAGCACAGCATCGCTGTGTATATACCTACGCTGGCAGTGTTCTTCTTATAACGCACAGAGTCGCTCCAATCCAGTCACTGACGCGATCATCGAATTTAATTGAAAAGAAGTTATTGAGATTTGCATATTATGCGAGGGCGGACCTCGCGTCTCTCTTGTTCCTTTTTTTCTTCTTTTTTTTTTTTTTTTTTCATGGGTACCTATACGTACTTGAGCCGAACTGACTGTGCGACACAACTGATCGCGCAGAATTCTGTAGGGTTATTTGCGACCAAAGAAGTCCTTTCATTCAAAATAACGTTCTCAGCCGCATGAATGGGATAATTTTACAAGGCGCAGACATAGGTTAGGTACGATACGAACAAAAATCAATCAAAGCCATTCTTTAAAAGGTTTCCAAGCATATAGGAGCGAAAACACACGACACTCGTTCATTCATTACTGAATGCCAATTGTATGTAAATGAAGTTTTTTTTTTTTTGTTTGTTCTTTTCTTTTGTTGTGTGCTGTTGTTTGGCAGTGATCGCAGGGATCGATAGTCGTCAAACTTTGTATTGAATGTTTAGTCAGGACTTGGAAGGTATATTGTGCGAACGCCCACCTATTCCGTATTGGTTTTGTGCCAGCTGTAGATAAAAGTGATCGTTGGTGATCTTGAGTTTTGAAGAGATTGTGAGGGCAAAAGGTTGTGTGACACTTTGCATAATTATGGCTGGAGCAGCTCTGCCGTTATCCACTGCGATCGGTTACGCTAAAATTGGAAAATATCTCATTCTGTGGCGTTATTCCACTCCCCTAAACTGTGACATTTTGTGCATGAGTATCGAGTTTATTAAAATTCATAGTCATGAACAGCGCAATATATTCGCAGCAGCTGTTTCAAATGTCAGTAGTAAATACTCAACCTTCAAGAGGTAAGCAATTGTGGTCGTCTATTTAAGAAGAGCCCTGAATAGCGAATGTATTTACAAAGTAAAGAAAATACGAAGATGTTCTGTAAACTTGTTCAAAAATGAATACCTCCTTTGGAAATGAAAAAAAAAAAAAAAAAAAAAAAAAAAAAAAATCGATGTAGAAAAGTAACGAGTAGGTACCGAATTGGTTGCCACTTACGACAACAGAGTGTTGCAGCTTATCAATTCTGTTTAACAATTCCCTCGGTATGTAGGTACTTTAAATTCAAAAGAAAGTAGTGAAAGTAACGAGTAGTGTGAAAATTAATAAATCGGTAAAAAAGTGCCCAGTTTTTTTATGTTAAGAATTATTGCGATTTTGCGAGTAAGATAAAAATACAAAAAAAATGAATAAATAAAAAAATAGGACATATTAGCAGGCAAATGTAGCGAGTGTTAACTCGTCAAAAAGTTCTACAAACATGTTATCAGTACCTATATATATTTTCAACGTTGAATTGTAAAAAGATAAATGAGAAGTGAATTTAGATTTTAAAACTGCAATTGGAAGTGATCCTTTCTTCATAAAATATACTGTAAACAGTAACGAGTAAATAATTCATATGGTTTATTTATGGTTTTTGCCTTAATATAATAAATAAAAATCAGGGAGTAGGTTATATTTAAAATTTACCATTTCCAAAGTTAGTTGATAAGTTCATGAGATATCTATTATATTCTAAAAAAGTAACGATTTAATATCGATTTATATAAACTTATGTGGCATGTAAACGTTGACAACTAGGTAAAAAGGTAAATAACTTACCATTTCAAAAATTAGTAGATAAGTTGAGATATTGAATTTTGAAGAAGTAACGAATTAATATCGATTTATATATCTAAATATAAGTGCCATGTAAACATTGACGACTACGTAAAAAGGTAAATAACTTACCATTTCAAAAGTCAATAGAAAAGTAACGAATGAATATCGATTTATATACATTTTTCTGTCATTTAAACATTGACAATTATGTAAAAAGGTAAATAAATTTACTAATTAAAATTTGTAGGAAAAGTAACGAGTATAAAATTTCCAATCTTTGCATACGCCAAAAAATTCGTACAGAACTAAGCCCCAATGCAAATGGCACTAGTCTCCGATGCCTGTTACAAATTAAGTGAAAAGTATCGAGTAGTAACGCGAATACCTAAGTCCCTTAATCTTGCTGTTTATGTAAATATTTATATGAATTTCAAAGGACATGCAATTCTATCAAAATATTAGCAAATATTATTGTATCACTGAATAGCTATTTACGATTTGCAGAAAATTGCATTATCTATTGTAGGTATTATTGAAAAAGTAACGAATTTACTAAACATCAAACAGGATGGATTTAAACCACTAAAAGTACGCCCTAAATGATTATTTATTCAAACTTTGCGAAAAATCTAACGAGTATAGGTAGATACGCGCTTATAATCATTATGCAAACTTTGTGAAAGAAGTAACGAGTAAAAAATTGCAAAAAATTGAATGGGTAGGTATATTGAAAAAAACATACTATACACATTTTGAACCACTTTGATATCTATGAATTTAATAACACCCTCGTCGGTTCCCACTTTCTGACCCTTGACTTTCTTTTAAAGTAAATGGATAAGCTGAGCATTAATTTAAAAAAAATAAAAATATGCTCGGCAAATTTAAAATAAATTCAATTCGAACTTGAAGCAAACACACATTTATCTAGAATTATACTCACAGACTACACAACGAAACGAAACAAAACTGCTGCATAAACAAAGTGAAAAACCATAGACAAATCTAGGCTAGGTAGGTACTCGCTCCCACTTTTTTCAGTTGCAAATCGAAAACTAACTCATCCAAGTGAAAATGATCAAATTGTTATAGACCGTAAAGTAGCTAAACTGATGATGAACAAATAAAACACAATCACTCATCAGCATTTCACAGCTCTCAAGCATCAGATAAGATATCGTATTTACTGCAGCTGTAGCGATTCTCTCGCCATCTAATGTGGTTTATAATCGCAGTTCGGTATAAATGAGCAGATACCTACCTACATAGTCGAGGTAGGTATTTCAGGAATGTAGGTGGGTAGGTGCGGTGCGGCTCTGGCTATATCTATCTACAAGATTAGATATCGGAGCGATTGATAAGCGCTGTGCGATAAAAACAAGCTTAATATGTGCGCCATTTTGGTTTTATTGATGAAGCGACATCTTTTTTGATTCTCCCACAGATCGTTTCTACCTATAGATATATTAAATTTTAAATCCCACCTTACTGCCGTACACATGTGCTGTGGCAGTAAATAGATGGGTATAGGTATAGGTACCTACCCATACCGAACGTAAAAAGGCAATATCAATATTGGTCCATTGTAGGGGATGCGCTTCATCGCGCGCGCAATAAAGGCGTTTCCAATAGTAGATAGTAATTGATGGAGCATTTTTCTTCTTTCCTTTACATAGCCCACACGCAGATGCTTACACATCTTCCCACGAACAACATATTGATTTCGTAATTCATTTATTCCATTTTCCTTGCTCTATACATAGGTCCCGTAAATCTGTCTCGTCCAATCGAATATCGACTTTCGCACTGGGGTGGCGCTGTAAGCGCTCCCATCACCACCAATCCACCACCCACCCTGCCTTGACGAGCGAACAAAAAAAATACAAAAAGAGTGAAGAAAGGAAGAAAAAAATATAATCACCCCTCACTCAATCGAGGAAAAAAAATAAATAAAATCGTACATAAGCGCCATCCCCCTTGCTCTGCTGTGCTGCTTGTATATTATGTTGCGAAAGCTTAGCGCATTTTTTCTTTTCCACTTTTCTTTGGAGTTTTTTTTTTTTCTGTGCACCCCCATCGATTTTGATTGGGAATCCATCCATACAACTAAGCGCGCTTGAAATATCCTTACATACCTCAACCCCAAATGGAAACTCACCATCACCAGCCACCCCGTGCTCCGCCGTTCGTTCGAATGGAAATGGAATATGGAATACAGAATCGGAACCAGAATCAGAATCAGGTGGAGGTGCTCTCTTTCTGTGCGCGGCGCTCTCCTGCCAAACTATATACAATCTAGCAATAGCACACCACAATCGAATGAAGGACACTTTTCCTTTGGCATTGGTAGATGGTAGGTATCCTCATTACCCAACACAACACCCACTATCGTCAGAAAGAGAGTTTTTACTGTATCCTCTTCACATATGCTCTTAAGCAGACTACTGCCTCAGATGCACCTCAGCTCAACTCAGCCAACTATACAAAGCTTTCGATTTAATAATATATTTTATTGGAAATGCTGCTCGAACGGAAAGTGGGGAAATACCAATGCATGATTGTTAAGCGATTCGACACGAGGGTGCTCCGCCCAGATTTAATCGAACTCGAACCATATAGGGACAGCCAGAGGACAATGGATGGATATAATCGAATCAGCTGTCTCAAGCATCGGGAGGAGAATGAACCTTTCGCTCTCTTCGACGAGCCAAAAGCGACAAAATAAAAACACGAAAAATCAAAAAGGAATTTCCGATCAAAAAGGTGAAAAATAAAAGCAACCAGCCAACAAAACCCCTCACCGACAAGCGACAACCGACACAACCGAGAACCGACAACGACAATGCTCTCTTTTACACACAAATCAGAAGAAGAAGAAATATAGCAAGAAGAAGATGAGAATAAAAAAAGAAACATCCACGACAATCATCAACATCCCCTCCTACTGTACCACATTCCCAGTCAATAGCCATCCAATCAGGTTTGTTAAAAATCTATCTATATTCCATCTTTCGCATTTCGGGGTTTGTTGCTGCTGCTGCTGCTGCTGCTCATGGTGCTGATCGAACGGCTTTCGTTCGTTTCGTTTCACACACTCGTTCAATTCATTGGACTCACTCTCGCTCGCTAACAAAAAGTGCCACTGCCACTGCCGCACACATATACTTTCCCTACCCGCGCTTGTAGTAGTGCCGATAGCACATAGGAAAAAAACAAGCAATAAAAATTAATGTAGAGATATAATAATAAAAAAGAAAAAAGAAAAAAAAAACCGAAAAAAAGATGTTAAGTTCACCATTGAGTATTGAGATTGGATTGAGAAAATTCACCACACAGCACACATGCGACATGCCCCGTGTGTCTCTCTCTTAAGTTATTCTTATTGCTTATTGGCGTTGCTCTCTTAATCTCTATCTATCGAGTGTCGCTGTCGTGCATTTTCGCGGGAATAATTGCCAATTCGATTTGAATTTGAATTTGAAATTGCACTTGCAATTGAAATTCGGTCTTAAAAATGTAGGATCTAACAGCATTTGGCTTGGTCCCTAGAATCGGAGGACACCCTTTGCGTTCATTGTTGTGGGTTTTGTTTTTGGTTTGTATTTTTTACAAGGCTCCTATATCCTTGAATTTGAATGTGCGCGGCGCCTCTAGACAGGCAGTGACCTGACTCAAGTATGCAAGTGTGTATTCCAGACTCCATCATCCATGGGACTCTTGATTTTTTGCTTTCCCCGATAGCTTTTCATTTTTCTTGTGCTTTCTGGCTGTAGGTGTGTGCTTCGATAAGTTTTTAAGGATTTTTTTTCCTTCAGCTCGGGCACGGGCATTGGCATGGGCACGGGAGCATGATGATGCACACATAAATAATAAACATAGAGATGTTGCCATTAAAGTGTGTGCTGCTGAGACACAACGTAAGTGGCAGGAGAACTACTCTGATGCTGCCTTCGGGCTCCTACTGCTGTGCACACAATATCACCAATTGGTCCATTTGGGTTCAGTATCTATCGAGGTTTGTATGTGAAGATATTGATAATGTGTCAGTGCGCACATACCGATTCAGGAGCAGCACACTGTCTGCTGTATTTAATTCCTGCACTTGTTTATTTATTTTCTGGAATGGCACCTATATAAAGAGCGTCGTACTACCTACATGTGGGTGGATGGGAATCGTTTCCATCCACTTGGAGAGGTGTTAATTCCCCAAAAGGAGGTGTGAAATTGTGTGTGCTTGCTTTTTTTTTTTTTTTTTTGATAGGTAGGTAGGTAGGTATTGTCGGGCCAGCGCATTATTGATTTACCTCTAACAAAGGGACAGGTACTGTTCGATATATTGGCTTCCAATGAGGAGGAGTTGGTGTCACCAATCAGGCATCTATATAAAGAGAAGTCAAATCCATATACCCATTCAGCTACCTATACCAACCATTTGAAAGGAAGAAGAATCCGTCGTGCCAGAAGAGGAAGAGAGAGTGAACGAACGAGCAAAGAAAAACTCTCTAGGGAAAAATCTTTGTGTGCGAAAAACCAATAAAGGCGAAGAACGATAAAAAAATAAAAGAAATTCCCGCATACATAAAAAGTCGCCATGTATAACATGGCGCTCCGGCTCCATGCATAAGGATATTTATTTACCCTTATCAGCATCGAATCCGTCCAATACACATGCCCGTTTTATAGTACTTAGGTAGGTTGGTAGGTAGGTATGTGCTAAAGGAAAATTTATTCCTTTTCGCAATTGGGATTGCTACTGCTATTGCTATTCCTATTGCGATTGCGATACATAAACCATATCATCATCTCTCGTGTATAGAGAAGACGAAAATGAAGGAAAAAATATCTTGAATTCGATGACTTTCGAGTGGGTGGGTCCTTGACAGTTTTTTTTTTTTTTTTTTTTTTTTGCTGTCCGCTCTTAGTCGTTTTCTTCATCTATGCCAAGCACTTACAATACATAGTTCGCGCTTCTTCGATTTCGATTCAACTGCAGAGCAACACTAACTAAGCGCAAGGATACGACAACAACAACGACGACGACGACGACGACGACGAGATGCAAGTGGAAGTGAAAGAAAATGAGAGAGAACATGGAAAATTTATTATTGAAAGTATAGCTGTTGATGGTGTCAGTGGCAGTGGCAGTAGGGAGCCCCGTTGGAAATGGTGCATGAGAAGAAATGTACATGTAACGAGAAGGGTCCTGGAACCGATGCGATGATGCTCCGATGCTCCGATGCTCTGTTGCTCCGATGCTCTGATGCTCTGATGCTCGATGCTCTCGTTCGTATCGTTCGTTCTCCTCTGGGGAAAGTGTTGCTGGAGTGCACTATTTCCTATACCAGTAGCAGTACATAAAAGCTGGTTGCATCAATTTTTGATTAAGGGTTGAAGCTACTACCCGTTTACTTCATCTTTTCCTCGGACGTGAATTGATGAGAAGATGTGTATATTTACTTAATATGGCAATGGGAAAATTGGAAAAAAAATGTATCCATATATTGACAAACCGAACTCCACCCTTTTTTTCCCGACTGAATATAAATGCCATCCATTCACACACAAAATGACAAAAAACAAGAAGAAGAGAAAAAAAAAAACACCACCAACAAGGCACAGAGAAGTAGCAGTGTCAAGAATGAAGCGCGCATGTTAATGCGCCTTAATTTTGATTTATGAGTCTTCGCCCTCGTCTTTGCTGCGGTATTCTTGCCTTTCATTTTTTTATAAATTTTTTTTTTTATACTTATGCATTACAGTGTCTTTTAATTTTATTCTTCATATCCCATCACAGAAATCCATATCGTATATACAGCCACAGCGTGCGTGCATGGCAAAGGATGTTGGATGCATTCTGGTCGCAACGCAACTCTCCCACTTTTTGAAATATGTATCGAGAATGGAAATTGAGAGCAGCGCGTTCGCATAAAGTTCGGTTCCAAAGGGAAACGGCGAAAAGCGACTTCTATGCTGATGCGTGAGACCCCAACAACACAACAACTGATCTTTATGGGTGACAAAAACATTCCCTTTTCGATGCAAATGAGATGCTGCGCGCGGAGCAAGGGATCTGTTCGGCTGAAAAGATATGCCCTAAAAACAGCATCACACATTTTCGAGTCGTTTCGGTTGTTTTCCCTTTTTCAATTTGTATTTCCGTTTCGGTTTGAGGGTTTATCAAAATTATCTCCTCAATTTTTTTGTATCGCATCGACTGTTGATCCGGACCGAGACTTGGGCTTCTCCCACACACACACGCAGCAGCTGTTGATGATTGCGATGATTCAATGAGACGATGGTTATCGTGCAGAGCGCACGCACAACGAGCACTACACTCGTATTCAAATTGAATTTGGTTATTGGTGATCGTTTAATTGACAGGAAGTCGATTTAATTGAATACGTATCCGAATCTGGGAGCTGGTGAATTTGCGGAGACACTCTCGCTACGAGTGTATCGTGCGCGCGTTAATTCAATCATCGCAATTTGTTCTTCCGCTAAGGGGGTTCCACGAAATATAGAGACGCTGCGAGCTGGTTAAGCCCAGATATGCCATTGAACAAAGTAGGCATATCTGCCAGTTGCAGTTGCAGTCCTTTTTTGCGCGCGCTTTGCCATCAGAGAGCTTACAACCCACACGACAACGACAACGACAACGACGACGACATCGACGACGACGTAAGAAAGTGTCATTCAACTGTGGTACGAATAAAACTATGCCAAAAAGTTTCAAGGACATTCACTCTGCACACAACGTGCGTAATTATGCCACAAACTAACAGACAAATGATAATGCAAACACGTATACACAAACATGCCATACATACCTATACCGACCGGATAAATACACAGTGTTTGTATATGGTATATTTGCAGGATACTATTATGCTGCTGTTAAGTGAAAGTGCGTTGTGTCGTCTCGTGATTCAGATTTACCAGAGCACACCCTTTCTTCTCTCATCTCTCCGGGTATCTGTCGTCGTCGCCCCCACTTTGTGCGCCCACTTGTTTGTCAGTCGCAACTGTAAATAGCTTGCGTATATTCTTTAAGGAGTGCGGATGCCGCAAAATACCTTAAAATGTATAAGAGACGACGACGATGACGAAGACGACTTTAAGGCGGTATAGCGGAAATTAAAAATCCATGACATCACTTCCGGTGAAATTCAAGGACGACCGACGAACCAGATATATAGATATATACAGATACAACTCTAATTTTGCAAAATTTTAACTAAAAACAAACATCATCAGCGAGAGAGAGAGCAAGAGCGACGACTTTCTCACAAGACGACAAAACGTTGTCGGTCGGTTTAAGTTGGCTTAGGAAGGTTGCTTCTAATACACCAGTAAGGTACAGTACCAGATACAATGTGCCCTCTAATACCGAGCGCCCAAAAACCACCAAAAGGATGGAGTTCACTAGGTTTTCCCAATGTCGGCTATATACCACTACCACTATCCCGAAATACGACGATGACGACGATGACGACGACTACGACTACGACTATACGTTTTGGTGGAGTTAGCAGGAGATTTTATAGAAAGGGGAGAGAGAGTAGAAAAAAAGCATAACCATCAGAGGGAGCAAGGAGAAAATAAAAGAAGGGTTTCACTTCACTGTAGGAGCGCAGTAGACGCCTTCGTTCAAGGTGGCTTTTGTGGTGGACCGTGGCAACGGGACGGGGGAATGGTATAGTAAAATGTTCTTAAACGCCTTTAAATATTATTCTGTTTGTCTGCTTGGAAATCCCCTTGGATATCACAGTATCGAAGGCGAAGCCGTCAAGGACGTAGAGGCTTGATTTTTTTTTTATTACATATTTATATTTCTGGTGTAAAATGCGTGCCTACCATTTTTCTTAAAGACTTCGCCGGTCTGATTTTGGATCCGAAAAGATTTTATTTAGAGTATTTTTTTTTTTTTTTGATTGGAGGACTCTCATGCACACAAGGTACCCAATCTTAGTCATTAGAAACCCAAGGGCATCACAATGGATCTACATTGATCTAAGTGCGGTAGGTGCAGGCTGCTCCTGTGTCAGTAACCTTATCTAGACCCATTGCGATCCCAATTTGGGTGTATCAATATTGGGCACCTTTAAAGGGGTAAACCGCGAACATTTTAAGACCGTTTTTCATTCGAGAATTCATTATTCGCATTCTTTTGGGAATTTCGCGTTTACTCGATTAAAAAAAAAACAAGTTCCACAAAAAGTATTGACATTGCCTGTTGGGACCAGCGGCTCCAGACTTTGGAGACTGGTTTCCCCTTCTTTTTTACCCCTATTGCGAAGATCAACTATCAATTTTATAGTTGATACTTATTAATATAAAAATAAATAAATAAATAAAAACAACTTAAATAAAAATAAAAATAAATTTCTTTAAATGGTATTGCGACGATCAATTATCAATTAAGTGTTGATCGACTGTGAACGTGCAGAAATTGTCGGTTGACAAATCGGTATTGTGAATGTCAATCTCGAAGAATTTTACTGGTAGTTGTCAATTTTTCTATCAATCGCAATTTCGGTGTTGATAAGGACGGCTCTTAAACGAAAATGTTGAACATCATCGTTTTTAATTGTTATTGTTGTTATTTCTTTAGGGCTATTATGTATATACATTTTGCCATTCGTTTTTCTTCCTCTGTGTTATGAATTTTATCCAGTTTTGGCACATGTAATTCTCCATAACGCGTTTAGCAGTTCATTTTGAATAAAGGGCACGGTTGCTGTTGACTGCGCAAGATCAAGCAGAGCTGCAATTAATCGGTTTAAGTTTGGGTCCAATATCTTCCAAAAAATCAACGAATGCACCTCAAAAGCATTCATTGGAAATGAGATTAGCTAACTTCGGTTTTCCAGTTCCAAAGGATTAGATGCGACTCGCAAACTTCTCCGTATAGCAGCCAATTCTGCGTGGCTACTCTGCCTTGGTCATCATAAAAATAAAATTCCACTGATGACATATTTTTCAATAAATTTTACATATTTGTAACTCGTAATTATTGTTTAATTAAATTGTTTGCAAAACCCTTAACGATCACTCTTCAAATAGCAATACCAACATCAATTTTGATTGATAAATTTCTCAATCGTCAACCGATTGATAGTTGATCTCGCAGAAGGGCTGAATTTATGAGCAAACGCATTAGTTTTCCCCCAGATTGTAAAAAAGTTAACCGATTCCGCTCCCCCAGGTGAAGTTTGCTTTATTTTCAAATGAATATAAGCCGTTTTAATTAACAAGCTTAAAATAAGCATACATAAAACAAAATTGCATCCGTAAGACCGTCCATAACTCGAGAACGGATCGTCCGATTTGAGCTATCTTTTCTTTGTTGTGTTTGTCTGCACCTAAGGAAGTCTAAGCCTAAGTTCATACGGCGAGAAAATTGGAAAACTTTAAAAGGAAATTCGAAAGTTCGTTAAAATTGATTTTCTATGCATTTTCTAAGCTTTATTTTTTTATAATTTTTATCGCAATATCCAGTGGGATCGCATTTGTCAAAAATTCTACATGAATTTAACTATTAAGTAGATTTTCTTTAAGGAAACAATTTTTTTAGTAAGGGATAGGCCGGGCGGGAAGAGCTAGTATAATATAAAAATCTTAATGATGTCCTTTTCTCTGAGACATATTATCCAATCGAGTGAATACATTCGAATGGATAAAAATTCTTACGTAGAAGTTCGATGGGCTGTTTTCTTTCTTATTTAGTGTGCACATGCGTTCTAATTATACAATTTAGCAGTTTAAATTAAAATTTCACAGAGATTTTCGATGTTTTCCCCTCTTTTAAGCTTGTCCCTCGTTTTCAACTTTTTCAGTTAGTTTCTTATAGACTTCGAAAAATCCTGTGCAAAGAATCCGCAGTTCCCGGATATCTCAAGGATAGTAATGGTGCTTGAACACAATCCTGTGAGGAGACGCTCAGTCTACTTCTGCAGACTCATTTTCTGGGTTGTACTAAGAACCAGGCTAATCAGTGTAGGTACTTTTAATACCACATTAGCGACAATTCCGGTAGGACTCGTAACCGAAAACAAACTAAACTGGGCAACTGATACATTCTCCCCGTTCAAATCCCCTGGATGCGACGGCATTTTTCCAATCATGCTCCAGAAAGCTAAGACCACTATTACACCGATCTTAAAAACACTTTTCATTCGCAGTCTGGAATGCGGCTACATTCCTAAAACCTGGAGAGAGGTTAAGGTCGTCTTTATTCCGAAGGCAGGGAAATCTAGCCACACCACTTTAGGCCGATAAGTCTGACATTATTTATTTTAAAAACTTTCGAAAAACTAATGAACGTCTTTATACGTTGCCGGCTAGATGACAGTGCGATCTCCTCCGCCCAACATGCTTATAATAAAGGCAAAAGGGTGGAAACCGCATTGCATGAGGTCGTTAGCACTATAGGGAAGTCATTAAAAGATAAAGAATATACACTGGCAGGAATATTGAAGGTGCCTTCAATAATCTTAAAACCTGCGCAGTAAAGAGAGCACTACAGAATTTAAATGTTGCCCAATCTCTCACTAATCTGATTATAAACTTACTTAGCGAGAGGAACATCAACGCGAAAATCGGTGACACTGAAATTAGAGTAACTGCAGTTAGGGGCACTCCGCAGGGAGGGGTCATTCCCCCTCTACTCTGGGTACTTGTCATTAATGAGATACTAATGAGATTTAAGAATATGGGTGTCACGGTGACTGCATACGCAGATGATGTAGTCTTGCTTGCAAAAGGAAAATTCTAAATTCCTACAAACCATAAGTGACCGGTTAGGGAATTCACTAAGAACTCTCAGAACGCGGACAAAGCAATGCGGCCTCGGGGTTGATCCTCAAAAAACCGAGCTTGTCCTTTTTACAAAAAAAAAAGAAAAGAAAAGAAGAAGAATACCACAATTCGTGCCACCAAGTCTTGAGGGATACCTCTAAAGGTGACAGATAGGGCAAAATACCTAGGTATGATCCTCGATAGGAAACTTAATTGGAAGCCGAACGTCAATGAAAGAGTGAAGAAAGCAGCTAATGCTTTCTACGCATGTATACGCATCTGCGGCACGAGGTGGGGACCAAACCCCAAAATAATCCTGTGGATGTACACTAATACCTGAAACCCATGCAATTTTGGCCACGCCGACAGTCTAGGTAAATACGTTGGGAACGTTGTCACTTCTGACTATATGTCTCCCCATCTGAACTTTGATAGACCATTCTCCTACTCTTTTCCGAGTAGAGATGAATGGAATGCAGATGAACCCATGGATGGCCGATGACCGATGGAAATCGGTATCCATCTACACAGATGGATCAAAGATGGACTGTGGAACCGGTGCCGGTATATTCTGTGAGGAATTTAATATACACTGCTCCATTAGGCTTCCTGACAGCAGCAGTGTCGTCCAAGCAGAGGTTCTGGCAATCGCGGAAGCACCCCGAATGGTGTCATTGTTGGCAATACCACGTAATGATATTACCATTTTCATTGACAGCCAGGCGGCTATAAAGGCATTTTCTGCTATTGAAATAAAGTCCAAGCTAGTACATAGCTGTCGCGAAGAGCTCAAGGTTCTCTGCTGGGTCCCTGGACACAGTGACAAAGCCGGCAATGAGATAGCTGACGAACTGGCGAGAAAAAGGTCTGCAATGGATCATGATAGAGCACTACAGTCGATCGAGTGGTGAACAAGATTCGTATAAAAACCAATAACAGGTGGAAAGAACTAACTACCTGTGAAATATCTCGGAAGAAATGGCCAGTATATGACAGAGGCCGAACCACCAAACTTCTACAGTTTGACAGGTCATCGCAGTCTAAGCTGGTAGGGGCTTTAACGGGTCATAACTTTGTAAGAAACCACACGATGAAAATAAATCTCAAAGATGACGATATATGTAGAGGCTGCGGGGACGAAGAGGTTCATGAGGACACACCTCACTTCCTCTGTCACTGTCCAAGCCTCTGTCACTTGCGGAAAAGAACACTTGTAAGCTATAACTTCCATGACTTAGAAGAACTTTCTTAGGTTTCACTCTCTGATCTTTACAGGTTCTTGAGGACATCACGATGGCTGGACAACGTCGGATAAACACATGAAGGAGAGACATGTGCTAACTATCTACAGCACCTACAATCAACCCCCAAAAAAAGGGCATCACATCACAATGGGTCCACAAGGACCTAAGTGTGGTATAGTAGGGTCTACCCTGCTCTACCAACCCGTTTACCTAACCTAACCTAGTTTCTTATAAGAGGTTATAGTATTTCGTTTTGTTTTGTTTAAGTTGTGAAGCGCAGGGATGTTCCTAGCCTTCGAAGATAAGGGCGGTCTAGAGTCTAGAGATTCCATATCATTGCCTCAGAAATAGAGCTATTACATTCCAAAAAGCAAGTAATTGACTGAATAAATAATAAGAAAATTCGGGCATACATGAGTTCTCCTCCATTTTAAGGTTTAGAAAAATATACCTACTAAAGGAAGCACAGCGAAAGTCTTGGGATTATTTTCAAAGAGCACGGAAAGAACTGAAAATCACCAATTGCAAAATTTTGAGTTGCGATTCACGAATATTTTAATATAACACCTATATTTTTTTTTCAAAAGGCGGGATAAAACGCCATGGGAATTTGCCTAAGCTTTACAAATTTCTATATGTATTGTCATACTTTAAACCAATAAAAATGAGTATTGAAATAAAATATTTTTGGTGTTGAAATATAAACCATAAATATTTAAATCAAATCTAAAGAAGTATTAACACATAATAAGATTGCATTATATTTTAGTATTCATGGGCAAATGGAAAAGCAAAAAATGGATTGAATTTGAGGTGAAAGTATTATGTTTTAATTTGCAGTTCATTTAATTCGAATAAAAATGTATTAAAATTCTTTAATTTTTCAATATAAATGAGGGTTTATTAATTTAAATAGATTTGCATTGAAACCCATCAAGAAAATTCAAGATTTCAAACATATTTTGAAATAGCAGACATTATTTAAAATTAATAAATCTTTTATTAGCTGTTTAATTTGAATATATGCAATAATATTAAATTTTAATATTTTTTTGGCGTTGAATTACCTATATAACAGAGAAAATAAATAGTTGGCGCAAGAGGTTTTTAGGGAACCTAGGACTAGTTTCTCACAACCATTCGTTTTGTGTGAGTTTTAAATTTTGTTTTCTTTAGGAACGGAAGGAAGGGATCTACAATTCTATGCCGATTCCAAACGGCTTATTGAGAAGCTCTTTCATGATAGTTATATACATTTTCGAATGTTTGTTAGACGCTCGCGAGAGGTGGATCAGTGAAAAAAAAAAAACCTTAAGTTGAAATTAGGGTTTTTGCGGGATTCGAACCTGGGACCCCTCGCTTAGATAGTAGTCCCACACACTAACCACTGAGGCACTTGACTTATGTATATACAACTCCAAAAATATTAAAGAATTTTTAACCGTGTATTTTCTGTTGCGAATTTCGCATTAGATCTAAAACATGCAAAGCCTTCGGCAAAATCTACCATTGATTGAGAAGCTGCTGTAAGAAATTTTGTTTTGTTCATGCAATCAGTAGGCAACTGTTTTTTTTTTTTGCATAAAAACTACCCGCACTCTTTTGCGAAATTCGCAAAAATTAAAAATCAAAATTAAAAATCTTTAACAAACCAGCACATTTTTATGGAAGTTCTGTCCTGCTTCCACAATAGTAAGCACTTCCTTACGACAAATTTCTTGTGTGCGAACTACGCTGCGAACTTCGCATAAGCTCATCATCTCTAGTCTGCCATTTCGTATGCTACAATTCGATACGTCTTCTCTGATGCTGTACAAAATCTATATATCTCATCGAAAGGAAGTCCTTTATTGCCACCGAATGGGATGCGCGATTTGAAGAGACGCAGAATAAGAACCCCGTCTGTCTGGCTCAAGTAGTGACAGCGCGATCACAGCCACAGATTAGGAGCGTTTCTCAAAGAAAACCCGAATATTTCATCTTCATCATCGTCTCATCATCAAAGTATTTTTCTACCAGTTATTGGGAACATACATACTCCATCTGTGTGCTTATGTGTATATCTCACATCTAGAACAAACATGTCATCCCTTCACCCTCTTAAGTGAATTGATGTGAATTGGGTGAACGAAAACCACTTGAAGCAGTCGTGTTTGCCCGTTCCCTTGTTTCCACTAAACGTTTACGATTGTGCGACCCACCACTAGTACGGGTTTGTTAAAAATCTATAAATTAGCCCGTTCCGTTCGAGTCTATTATCAAAGTTGAACAATTTAGATTGAAATCGCATAGGCAGGGCATTGCTGAAACTATAAAAGTAATAATCGCTTAATATCCTTCGATCGGGTTCACCTTTTCGAGGGTATAAAATATAAATCCCAGCGCCCTTACTGTTGTGTGCATATATGTACGTACGTGCTAATGGCTGGGACATCGCATCGGTTATCGGTGTCTACCAATTACATCTGTTTTGGGGGTGAGTGCGCGCTGTACAGTGTACACATCTATTAGAAATTAAACGTATCCGTTGGAGATGCTTCCAGATCGAATAAATGTATCTATACGACTTAATTATAGAGCGAGAGGGGGGCAGCGTGTATCAACCGTATCATCGTGATATTAATAATTAAGTGAATTATGTATTATTGTTTTTCCCTCTTGGTAATAACAGTTGTGTGGGAAATTCTCCTCCGAAATGTGACAAATGTGGCTCCCCTTTTATTTTTTAGAAGAGCAAACACCGAACAAAAAAGAAACATCTTCGCTTGTTTTTTGTTCGTTTGGGAAATCAAATTTAATCTTTGTCACAATTTTCTATTTTTGATTTTTCGATATATTCCTTGAGTCGTCTCCCTCCGCCGCCGTCGTTGCGCCGTATATTGGACCCAACGGAAACCCATTTGATTTTATGACCGAGCCACCGAAGAATTATAGGAAATTTTGATTTGATTTTATGTTTTAGAATAGATTAAGAAATGTCTTTG
Organism: Cheilosia urbana; assembly: GCA_946477585.1. Lineage (NCBI taxonomy): Eukaryota > Metazoa > Arthropoda > Insecta > Diptera > Syrphidae > Cheilosia > Cheilosia urbana. Next base: position 95,449,052 of record OX297854.1, read on the forward strand.
ACGCCAATACACAAACACACAAACACTTTATGTGGTGATCAGTGTATTCTTCTTCTTCTTTTTTTCGTTTTTAAAAAAATCAGAAGGGAGAGCGAGTGATTTGTGGCACGAGGTAAAAAAAAAGTCAAATGGGCAAAAATGAGCACGTGGTGGCACAGCAGGCGGCGCGGCGGCAGCGATTTAACTTTTGACTTTTGTCTAAATTCCAATCGCAACCCTAAACAGAAAAGTCATTTATGCACAAAACCAGAACACTACTCTCTGTCAATAAGTGGCGCTCCAGCGTCTATGTTCGAGTCGAATAGTTTTCTAAAAATATCCGCGTGTAAAAATAACAGCACCAGCTCTCGATAGATGTGTCAAAGTGGCAGCGGCGGCGCACGCAAAAAGACGCGCAGACACTCGGTAAAGAGATTCCTCCTCAATCATGTTCATCATACAATTATGACAAACTAATTGTTAGCCGGACTCTTCGGTCTGCCATCAGTATGTGAATGTGGGCGCGATACTCGTACTAGTTCCCAAACTTATTACCATCTGTCGAATGGGTATTTTTCGGCCGTTTCACGTCCCAAACAGATCGAATCAAATTTTATTGTCATGCCGTTTATTGATTATGAAACAAAATTCAAATTTCAAACGATCCAGTTCACATGCAAACCGAACAAGACAACATGTCCTATAACTGTGAAGTACATGTGTCGAAGACGACGCTCACAAATTAGATCCACACAAAACTCTGGGGATCATTAAAATTCAGAAGCCGTCAGATATCTAAATAAATCGAAACGACAGATCATAAAAACCGCGCACCGCACCGAAAATCTAAGCACAACGGATTCGGTTTTTGTTTCTGAATCGTTTATATAGATATTTTGTATATTTTGTATTCGTTTCTTCATCTGAGCTCGCGATCGAAAAACGAAATTCCCATTAAAAACAAGCGAACAAAAAAAAAAAAAAAAATGTTTATCATGTTGAGTGGTACGTGTTTGTCGTATTAGTAATAGATATATATTTCTGATTCTGATGCCAAAGGGGGGGTGAAACACATTTAGACAACTCTGTATAGATGAATGTGTTTTGGCACATTATTAGCATAACATAATATGTGCTAGCGCACATCGAACTGAAACAACAAAGCAGTGGAAACTGATCAGTCTACTACTCGTTCCTTTTCAGTTGATCCACTTGACTTCAAGTACAATCAATGACTGTCGGATGATCATGGCGATGAGATGATGTGTATTCATCGACAGAAATTGGCTAATTGTAAGCGATAGATCTGTGGATGGAAAAGAAAAAAAAAAGTCTAATTCTTTGAATTCAATTTGAGAAAATGCTACTTCAGGCGGAACGCGGAGTCGGAATGGATCCAGTGATTTAGTTGCCAATGGCTGGAGGAAAACGATGCTGTGTTCAGTTTTAGTTGGGGCGGCAGACTCCCCCAACCGTCCGCTGTGCCAATGCACACGACTTGACGACGCAGCAGTCAATTTCTCCTCTTGCGACTTGTTTTCCGTGGCATGCGATGCGGTTTGTCTTCTTTTTTTTTTACTTCTTGTGTCTGCGATGCAATGGGACGAGACGTTTTTTGTGCATTCGGTGTTGTAAAAGTGACAAAAATAGATGTCACACTAAGTACTTTGACATTTTCCATAAATAAGGCGACGCATATGATGTGCCGTATTCAGTTATTTTTTTTCTTGTGTCATTTGTTCCCAATGGACCATATTTTTTACTCCTTTTTACACGAGTTTGTGTTTTTTGAAAGAATTTGATAATGGTAGCGGTTTTTGTTGTGTCGTAATTGGCAGTTGGAATCTGCAAAATTGTGATTTTGATTGGGGAATCGAAATTGGAACGGATTTGGCAACGCCGCTTGGATTCGGCCGTAAAAATACCTTCCATTCCTGCCAAAAGGTTCATATTATGTAACTTTGTACTATTTTTTTTTTGAAAGGTACAAACTTAAAAAAAAAAAAAAAAAAAAATAGTTGGCGCAACAGGTCCGGAGGGCCCCATCAGGCCTAGCTTCTCACAACCATTCGTTTTGTGTGAGTTTTTCATTTTTGGAATGTATGGAAGGGATCTACAATTTTATGCCGACTCCAAACGGCTAATTGAGAAGCTCTTACAAGACATTTTTACTCTCGGATGTTTGTTAGACGTTCGCGAGAGGTAGCGCAGTGGAAAAAAAAACCATAAGTTGGAATTTGGGTTTTTGCGGGATTCGAACCTGAGACCCCTGGCTTAGTAGTCCAACACACTAAGCCACTGCGACTACAGTACAAACTTATTTAACAAATATCGACTTAAGGTACCTTTCTTTATAAATATGTCGTTGAAAATAACGGTGCGTCAAAATCAGGGATCTCATCGTCTCTTGAGTTGAATTAAATTGACTGTCCGTCCAACTGTTTTTCTTTATGAAAGCCGCAGATGGCACAGTAAAAAATCTAAACAAAATTTGATGCAAGTGCATTTTCGGCTCGTACACATTTTTGAACATAAAAAAATTCCGGTAAAAAGTTGAAGGTCACAGTCCTAACTAACGCCAATTTTAAGTTACTTTTTGGGACAGTTTCTTATATTTCTGTGATCGCTTGTACCAATTCAAAGCAAGCTACCATTTCGACCCAGAAATACTGCGACGTTCTTTGAATTGGTTAAGAGGGAGCTAGTCAAGTCTTAAATTCTTTCTTATATATATACGAAAATCTGGTAAAGATTCGATCGTTTTTACGTTAACGTATGCGGATGCAGCCAATTCTTTTGTAAAATACTTGTACACCATTCAGCATCGGCAATCGGAATGTTGGAAATAGTTTATTTTATTCAATTTTTTAAAATAGTGCTAAAAAAAAGTACCAACCTTGGTGTCTTAAGTAACATAAAATTTATGAAATATTTTCTCTTATGAGACGATGCAATTTGAATTTGGATAAGTCGGAATCACTGGCAAAAGTTGAAGTTTTGCTACCAAGAATTAGAGTTTTTAATGTTTGTAATGAAAAATAAATTCGGAGCCATCAGTTTTCATTTTCAATAAAGTAGTCTTTTTAATAAAATAGCGCTTTTAATAAAATAGCGCTTTTAATAAAATAGTGTTTTTAATAAAATAGCGCTTTTAATAAAATAGCGTTTTTAATAAAATAGCGCTTTTAATAAAATAGTGTTTTTAATAAAACAGCGCTTTTAATAAAATAGTGTTTTTTATAAAATAGTGTTTTTAATGAAATAACGCTTTTAATAAAATAACGCTTTTAATAAAATAGTGTTTTTAATACAGTAGCGCTTTTAATAAAATAGTGTTTTTAATAAAACAGCGCTTTTAATAAAATAGTGTTTTTTATAAAATAGTGTTTTTAATGAAATAACGCTTTTAATAAAATAGCGCTTTTAATAAAATAGTGTTTTTAATAAAATAGCGCTTTTAATAAAATAGTGTTTTTAATAAAATAGCGCTTTTAATAAAATAGTGTTTTTAATAAAACAGCGCTTTTAATAAAATAGTGTTTTTTATAAAATAGTGTTTTTAATGAAATAACGCTTTTAATAAAATAAAGCTTTTAATAAAATAGTGTTTTTAATAAAATAGTGTTTACAATCGGCAATGCATTCAACATGTTTCACAATATGAACTTAACAGAGTATCAGAACTGGATTATGTCAAGTGATGACCTGCCAAATTAAATAAATGAAAATGTATTTATGGACAGCCAGTGATAGCAATTTCCGTCCAGCCTTTTAATGTAAATTTAAAATATATTGGAGTTTGTTTTTTTTTGCTGAAATGTGCTGCTAAATTGCAAGTTTTTAACTTGCAAACTGTTGCCAAATCCGGTCTATTTCTTCACTGTAAATATACCAACCAATTTTATACAAATTTCTTTCAAAACAGCCTTACGCTCTGAAGTTGTGAATAGATCTAAATGGATTTAATGTATGAAACTACAGGGTGCCCTAAAATATATTCGGGAAATTTTCGTTGCTTAAGAGGGCAAGTTTTTAACACTTTATTTGCCAAGGCTGGTGGTAAAAAGGGAAAGTAATGTACCTTTTCTAAGCCAAATTAAACAAATGTGTTATATATTTATAATACTTTGTAGTAAACAATTCACTGTATTATTCATTGAGATATCGTTGAATTATATTTTATGAAATGTAATTAAGGAAAAGTAAAGGGTTTTTCAATAAGAGGTGTTATTGTGAATGACCCGCTGTCCTGTATGCGTGCTCGTGGTGGCCATTTAGCTGATTTTATTTTTTTTCATTATTAACGGCATACCTTCCTCTTTATTATGAAATAAACATCCGATCATTTATCTCAAAAAATGGCATTTTTCTTTGAATACCAAAATAGCACCTCTTATTGGAAAACCCTTTATAAAAAGAGAAGAATCTGTTCTCCTGGAGTTGAATCAGTTTTGAACTGTAAAGTGAGCAAGCCAATTATATATTTGGCACAGAATCTGATTTCTTTATATGTATAAAACTATAATAAAAAAAATAAATAAGTAGCTGGCGCAACAGGTCCGTAATGACCCTAGGCCTAGCTTCTCACAACTATTCGTTTTGTGTGAGTTTTTAATTTTTGGGACTAATTGAAGGGCCATACAATTTTATGCCAAGTACAAACGGCTAATTGAAAGCTCTTTCATGACAGTTACACTCTCGGATGTTTGTCAGACGTTCGCGAGAGGTGGCGCAGTGGAAAATAAAACCTTAACTTGGATTTTTTTTTTTTTTTGGGACTCGAACTGGGGATTCCTAGCTTAGTAGTACATCACCCTAACCACTAAACCACTGGATACCTTCACTGCGGCAACAAATCAGGAAGAATCAGGACGTAGACCCCTTATGGATATGCAATACTATACTCTAGAAATCCTCCCAATATTATTCTGTGCTCCTCCATAGGCCATTACTTTACAAGTGCCCCCACCAGAGATCACTTTGAATTCTTTACTTATTTGGGTGGTACTCCTATTCATGTAAAATCTGTAATTAATTTTTTTTTTTACTTTTAAATTTCTACGCATCTGCATGTCGCATGTGGGTAAATAATTCACGCGACAGAACAATGCTACCAAACCTAGTCAAACATTTATTTTTTGCCTGCAAATTCAAATGAGTTTCTTACTCATATTCGTCCCTAAATCGCCCTTCGATTTTTCTTTCTTAAACATTAACTCATTTTTTTTTACATAATCGCAACTGTTCCAACAAACTTGGATTTTTTTTTGTAAAAGTCTGAAAAAAAAAACTGCTTAACATTCAGCTTTGGGTAGAGGGTATAGTATCTAAATAGTTGAACGGGAATGTGAATGATATTAATTGCTACTGCGACAATTTATATATTTATTTGAAACCCTTTTTTGTGATACCTAATATTTTATGCGCGGTTACTTTTGATTTTTTTCATTTTTTTTTTTAGATTATTTTTTTTTCCAAACGTGATACTTGCACTTATTGTGTGCGGATGCCCCGTGAACTCGTAGGTATAGTGTTAATCAATTTCAATGCGTAAACCGGTTTTTTTTTAATGGAAAAAAAAAACTCCCTTCACCCATGTATACAGATACACTATCCCTTGAGCCGATGGACTGGCCTGATTCAACTATCTATCATGGGAATAGCGGAATCGTTCCCATTTTGAATTTGACGGAAATATACACAACAAAAAGGAGATAATTCGCTTATCGTGGATGTATAGATTTGTAGCGTTCGTGTGTGTTGGCAGGGGATGATTTTAAAGGGTAGATTTATATGCATTAAAAGTCCCAATTACATATTCAAATGAACAACAAACTCTCTGCATGAATGTGCTCAAATAAACAGGCGGCGCGGCGCTTGACATTCCCGCCTTAAAATGGAAATACCTAGCCGACTAACTAACTACTTGGCTTGTAAATTAATTTCGTGTGTAGTAAATTGCAGAAACATTTTCTTCAACTCGTCTCTGGTTTTGTGAATCTATTTACATTGTCTAGACAAAAAAAAAAAAGAAGAAAGAAACAAATAGCAAAATTCGTTAAAATTCACCCACCCACACACGCCACCGCCGTATACAGCCAGCGAAGGCAGACAGTCTATCTTACAATATATAGTGACAAACGATCGCAATCGCATAATTAGTATCCTAACATTTCAATTCGAATATCGAGTATCATTTAGACGTCGACAGAGGAGAAGTGATCTCTTCAGAGAAGCCAAGCACACAACATGTCAACTGATTGGTGTTTTCTTTTTTTTTGAGAAATTGAAACGCCACATTCGTTTTAATTCGACGTCCCAGGTCCCAGTCATCCGTTATATGACGAGTGTGTATCTCATAGACACAAATAGACGGATATTTCCATTTGAGGCAGAGCCGTCGCTTTTTGACTACTGTTTACCACATGTTTAATCAAACACTGTGCACATTTTGCATATACAAAGGGGAAGGCGGGGGGCAGATCGTTTCCTTCTACATAAATGTAAAGTTTGCTAAGTGCCTTATCGCACGAAAGTATAAAACTCAGCTTATAGTTAGTAATGATGATTCCTTTTTAATTTTGCCTCGCATTAAAAGAATATCTCTCACATGCTCCGGGCTCAATGTAGAGCTCCCATTATTCCTGTTTGTTGGATATAATATCGACACACCAACAACAAACAATTGGGAAAGACCCCTGTCGTGTTTTTTTTTTCTGTTGTTTTTCGCTTGTTGCCTCGTTTTTCTGCAATCTGCAGATGATAGGTGGTGGCCAGCGAATGAGTGATCTGTCCCTTTCGGATTGACTGATAACCACGAGGAAGGAAGGACTCACAGATCCACCCATCACATGGCTGAGCGGAGAGACTGTGCGCATTTCAAGTTTTCGGGACTATAGATCTGTGGATGTATGTGCGCGTACAAGACGAACCTATTCGTCAAGAGAAATACGATTGATGGGATATTTTCTCGTGCATCGAAAACCTAAAATTAAAAACTCATAAGATATCGACTGATATATTGAGCTGCGCACACAAATTACTGACAGACATCAGTCGGAGATCGTTTTTTTTTCTTCCCCTGTTGTTTCCATCCTCCTCTTCCCCTTGCACGAAGTCTTTGCTATTTGGTCGGCTACCACCACCGACCGCCAGATATTAGGCGAGCAATTAGGCATATTAAGACGTTTTTACTCTCGGTTAAATTGATTGCATGTAATTTAATTCGGTTGAGTTTCCGGTGGTTTCCTCGCATTCAATAAAATACAGAAAAAAAAAAGAACCGAACAAAAGCATTTGGCTTCATTTTCATTTCACAATTAATTGGGCCAAGTGCACCGCTATGGAGACACAAAAAAAAAAAAAGAAAAAAAGAACCAAAACAAGGAACTGCAAATAAATACCGATTTTGTGCAAACGCTGTTGTATTTGCATGTTTGGTAAGACAAGCGCAGAACTGCAAGCGCAGGTATCATCGTTTCTGCGAACTTGGCGTTCTGCGAGTATTAAGTAATTGCACTTGAGTTCCGCTTTCAATTAAATAACGCCCAGTCGAATATTGTCAATGCGCTTGTGTAATATCTGCTCGTCACTGTGCAGATGTTCACTTTATAGTTCGAATTTGATTTGGAAAATAGGTCTGCGCACCTGTGTTATTCTCTCTGTCAGATATACACATTTCGAAGGAAATGGCTATTAAATTGTTTGATAGTTCCACGCAAGGCCATTACCATTACCTTTTCGATCTTTACCAAAGCTGGAGGGGATCATTGTGCGGCTCACATGCGCCTAATGACAGTATTGGATGATTGAATGGCATTAACTCGTTTGATTTTCTCTTTCGGCTCGTAGATCGTAGATTAGTATCCACCACAGAAAGATCGGAAGTTGATTCTTGATCGCAGTTAAGTACACCAGAGTCGATCGGATGATAGCAGGCTTTGGGTTACACGAAGTTTATATAAGTTGATTGGGTTTGCGGAGACAGTTTGCACGAAATTTGACAAGAGCTACATTAACAAAACATTTTTGGCGGCAACCAAACATTTTTGTTATAGGTATAAGCACCACACGCTAAATTGCGGTGGGTATAGTAGCGTGAGAGTCTTCAATCGCCAGTTGTATGACATAAGTCAACAAGTCGATCTTTTTCAAATTTGGAGACTATTTTCTAGTCGAATTTTAAAGCTGCGATCAAATTCGATGAGCTGTTTCTGACTTCTTCTTAGACTCTGTCGGATTATAGGCGAATGGACCAGTAAGCCCTTTGAGTCTATAGAGCTTAGGTACTAATGGATATTCAAATATTGAGCCTGACTCTGCCTACGCAGACTAGACGTGACGGTGAGACAGAAAAACATTGGCTGAAACAGCAACCATACCTAGACAGCTTTTTTGTCAGAAAATCGGTTTCGAAAGAAATTGAACGCTCTAATGTTCATTGATTTAAGCTACCACTAATATATTCCCTATAATAATATATTTCCTATAATATAATATTTCCAATGATGAAAAAGTATTGCTCTGACTTTCGGAAACATCCCTGAACAATTTTAGTTGTTTACGCATTATTCATTTTCATTCCTCTCACATGAATCCGATTTCAGAATTCCGATTTTTGTTTTAGAATTAAAATATTCATCAAAGTTATGCTCATAAATACAAAATGAACCATTAATGCAAAGGAATCATTTAATAAATAAAAAAAACTGTTCGAAAGAACGTATATCTAATTGCTCGATAGTTTACGTGGAAATATCGAAAATCGTAGTGCAAAACGAACCATAAATGCAAGGGAATCATAAAAAAAACTGTACGAAATAACGAATATCTAATTGCTCGATTGTTTACGTGGAAATATCGAAATATCGAAAACCATAATGCAAAACGATCAATAAATGGAAATGAATCACTTAAAAAATAAAAAAACCGTTCGAAAGAACGAATATCTAATTGCTCGATAGCTTACGTTGAAATATCAAATATGTGAGCGTTGTCAACCATCTGCAGACCTACAGAGCCAGCAGACACATCTTTATTTTTTTATTGACTGACTTGCCGTTTGTCAATTACTTTCAACAAATAGATTCGAATAAATTTCTGACATTTATTTTGAAAACAAATGTTCACCAAAATTCAATCGAAGTTAGACGATTTCTTTATGTCTATGCGTTTAGTAAATTGAAATCCGAATTTCTTATTTTGCTATTATTATTATTTATTACAAGTATATTAAATATATAAAATAATATATTACAGCGCTTGCTGACATGGCTTTCGGCTGGTGATTTTTTTTAATTCAGCAAAGAAAACGGTGTCTGGCTCCTAGAGTAGAAACATTTTTTTGACAGTCTACCCACCACGAAAGTGTCAGAAAATTGTCTGAGGAGGTCGGATCGCCACTTCTGTGAACGAGCTATACGTTCACAGAATTATGACGGTTTTACAAATGAAACAAAAACAAATTCCATCAAGTATTGCTCGTTCACGGAAGAGGCGATTCGACGCCAGGAGTATGGGCAAAACAAATTCTTCCAGTAATTCCACTCAACAGATGGCACTGGAAGAAAACACCTGAATCGACATAATTTTTAAGCTTTTGTTTGATTCACACCAAACATGCAAGCTGTACCTATACCTATCTACAGCACGCCATAAAAATCTATAAATAAATAACCAGCCAACAGATGGCACTGCAAGGCAAATCCAATGCATATACTCGACATAATTTTATTTATGACTTGCAATGAAAATCTATGTCATGTCACATAAGTTTTGTATTAATGCAAAACAAATCTATGAAGTAATAGCAACCTAACAGATGGAACTACAAATGTGCAATCTGTCAAACTTACAACTCCATGATATATGAATTTTAAAAACCCACCAGTGTCAAAAATGAGTTTTAAGTGGCTCGGTTTAGATTTTAAAAGGAGGTTTTCGATTCCTATTGTTTCACAGAGGCACAAGTACAAATAGTAAACTTTTAAAGACATGGAGGGATTTTCCAGCAAAATATATGTCAAGTTTTCTGGATAAGAAAATTTATCAATGATTTTTTCCCGCTCGAAGTTGATAATGTTCGTCCACCAAGTGGTTGATTTTTTCTTCTAAAGTGATCTCTGAATTTCAAATTCCCAATGAAAGGCAAACCTCTATAACGTCTTTAGATCACAGCCGAGTTTTAATTACAACACATTAAAAACATCGAAGCACAATTGTGACGCTCACAAATGCATGTATCAAAATTTGACAAACGCTTTCTGCAAATACCCGAATTTACGATTTCCAACAAAAAACATATACTTATACTCTTCACAGATGGCGTTGCCGGAGGAACTTCTTAAACATTTTTAATTCGATCAAGATTAGTACGCACATACACGCAAAATTTTGAGGTGCAAATCACGAATTATATATTTTTCGCAATTCACAACGATTTTGTCTTGAATTGATACAAAAATTGGTAATTTGACATTGAAAACGGGGAAAAATATCAAAATCTGTTTTTTGAATATTGCGATTAGAAGCATTAATTCGAGCTTCATTTATTTGTAGTGATTTGCGACATTTTTGGCGCAATTCACTACTTCTATAGGTCAATTCCTCAAACACCACTTTAAAATCTCCAATTGCAAAAAATATTTCGTAATTTACCACCACTGAATGATGAAGTCGCATATTGCAAAATATGAATTGCAAATTGATAAAAATAAGTTGCAATTTACGATTAAGAATTTGTAAATTGCAACTACTGAAGTAGTAAATTACTCCTGTTGTGCAATTTACTAAGGGATGAAATCGTAATTGCAACAGAAAAGTGGTAATTTACGATTTATTTTTGCATTTCACAACCACAGTAATATCAAATTGATAACTATTTGTGTCAAATTGCGATCGGTTGTGGCAATATGTATTTCACGTCCGATCGCATTATTGACACTGAGAAGTGTTGATTCACGACTTTTGAGGGTCAATATCTTCACTTTGTACAATTTCTAGAATTGCGAATAAAAAGTCGTGATTTAGTAAATCCTGAGCTAAGCTCTAAAATGAGACAAACTTGTCGTGATTCGGCGCTTATTTTCCTGGATTTGATCTAAGATTTTTGTCCTTGTACCCAAATTGAGTTGTTAATCAACAAAACAAAATCAAAATTACACTCAACAGATGGAGCTTTTTACAAAATCTTTTCTTTTTAATCTTTTTTAAATAAATTTGATTTTTATCATAAGTAAGACCATCTACAAACATAAACGTTGCTGTGCATCGACCTCGGACATAGTTAATTAAGTACACAGAAGAACCCATAGATGGCGCTACAAAACGTTTAAAATTTGTTTTCAATTCATGACAGAATGAAGAGATTTCGACTTCACGACAAGCTGCGGAAGGCTACAAACTCAAACTTTGTTATTCCGTCACTCGATCGGTAATTTAAAATTCCACTTCGCCCCAACAGATGTCGCTACAAAGCAACCAGAAATTATGCGAAAATCAAACAATTTTTGAAGGAGTTTATCAATAAATTGTTGCAACCTTTTGCTGCAAGTTTACTAGTTTATATCACTATAGCGCGATCGGCTTAAACATCCGAACTGTCACTGCAAATTCGAAACGTACAATTTCAAGGTTCTTAAAACTGAGTTTAGCAACTTCTGGGCCAATTAGGTGATCTAACTTTGAATCCCAGAAAGTTCTGTCGCCTTGTCCATTTTTGGCGTAAAACACACAAAAATCGTTGCGTATACAGTACTCACAGGTTTGGCGAAAATATATATTTTAATTTTCGACACCATGCAAGGAACACGAAGACACAAAAAGAACAAAAGCTCGGACACTGTCTGTTGCAACCATGAAGGCTACCCCTGTTGGATCTCGCAGCCGCTTAACGAGTATTTGATTATTTATTAATGACGCGATACCAATGATTGTTTTGCTCACCAGCCCGCTTGTAAGATCTCGTTCGAGCATTCGTTGCGAACGACGAAAACAGTATAAACTTGCGAAGAACATTAAACCCCGACAATCAATTAAAACTGAGCCAGGTGTGTGTGTTTTCTATTCCGTACATGTGTTCTTGAAAAACGCTTACAAATAGGCAGGTAGGTATACCTGCACACGACTTATCGATATCGTTTGATCAAAAGTTAAATTAAATTGCGCGATTTTTGTTTTTTTTTTTTTTTGACAACCACTCGAAACCGGTAGCGTGAAAGTGAAAAAAACAAAAATAAAAATAAAACAAAAAACTGCTAGGTATCACTGTAGGACGATGGATTTTCTGAGTCTGACAAGTCTGACTAGGTAGGTATATCGACGGCAAATCGAGAGAAAATTCAACTGCGAAAACACTTACCTGTTGCCAGAATTGTGCCAATAGATAGATTCGCTCCTTTTTAAATAACCAATCCATTGATTGAACAGCCGTCAAATCCATATCGGCTGTCCCGGCTGTTTGAGGCAGTGTTGGCTGCATTCGGGTGAATTTTTGAAAAGTGGAGGCAAAACGATCGTCGCCTGCCTCCCTTTTGCCGTGCGATTCAATTTCCGTTTCCAGTTTTTCCGCTTTTTCGTTTGACTGTTTGTGCAAGGAAATCGAAAATATTGTTCACAATTTTGTGCACAGTCGGTGGTGGAAGTTTTTTTTTGTACAGATAAATGTATATTATAAAGAATTGGTGAACTTCAAAAGGGTGGTCTTTTTTCCTTCTTCTTGTTGTTGTTGTTGTTGATCTTAAAACTTCACTTCACTCTTATTTTTTTTTTGTTTTCATAACATAACATAAACAACTAAAATTGGGTTGAAAAAAAAACATGAACTTTTTCTTCCGCCTTTTCATTTACTTATGCGGCAGGGTCACCATATTTTTTGTTTCACCGCATTTTTGCATTTCATTTTTCAAACTGTCACTGTATCACTATGTATTTTTGAAATTTTATTTTCATATATAGGTATATATTTTTTTTTTACTAAAAAATACTGAACATCACAATGAATGGGCAAAACCAAGCAAAAATGTTGACTCGAGTTTGTGTTAGAAGAACATTCTTCCGATCGGTCGTTGTCGCCTTCTCACAATCGAATGACAATACTTCTTTTGATTGATACCACCAGCGGGGTGGTGCTCAGCTCACTTGTACAATGCGGATTGCGATATAAAAAGTGTATCTAAATACGTTTAACATAAAGGTGGTATGGTATGGTACGGTACACTCCCTGCTGTGTGTTAAAGCAGAAAAATAAATATACGTCCGTGTATATGTGCGATAGTTGGTAGGGTTTATCGGTTCTTGTGGTGTTGACAAGTTTCGCGAAACACGGAAACTGATTTTAATAAATGTTTTGCTGTGTGTAAATCCGAGCGGGGGGGGGAAAAGAACGACAGGTAACTTTGTTTTATTTTCGAATTAGAATTTTTTTCCCACAGATATTACTAGTATCGAACAGCGCAACCTTAATTTAATAAGATGTTGCCTGTCATGAATTCAGCTGATGACTGAAAAATTCAAACATATACAAAACACACACAACCCTCGATTCGAAAAATCGAGTTTGAATAGTTCGAGATACATTTGTATATTGTATCTCTCATGCTCTTTCTCTGTCGCTCCCTCATACTCCACCTCCTCGGTTGATTGTGTGAGTTTGTGCATGGACGGCGTAGCGTAGTCGTTGCTCTGCGTTGAAATTCATTCACATTTCGATGAATGTTCGATTCGACTGAACTGAATCCGAATCTGCTGAACTGAATGTGTAATGTGTTTCTTGGTTTCGGATTGTTTTTTCTCTGTTTCTGTTTTTTTTTGTTGGACACTTATTCACCACGTATTCGCTTCCTTGTTGCGCTGTTTTGTTACTCGCCTTTGGTAGATGGTCTTATAAAAGCAGTTTTTTGTCGCGTTTCTTTTGTACGGCATTTTGTCGTCGAATTATTTGTGTGTGTTACATGTTACATGTTACATCTTACATGTTCGCTCTCTGCACGGTGTGGTGAGTAAGGTGGTGAGAATTTGTAGTCCATTGGCTTGATACGGTATGATCAAGTTGGAAGAGACTCCTGTCAAATGGGGGGAATAAAAAAAAAAACAAACAGAATTCAAGTCAAATCAAGTGGAGACGGCGAGAAAGAGAGAATAAAATACTCGGGGAAAAAATGAAGAAAAACGAATTATATACATTTTTTCTGTATTTCCATCCACAATAGACGAGAGAAGGAAAAAAAAAAAAGGAAAAAAGTGGGTGGGTGTGAGTGAATGATTGTGTGTCCAATCGTATACTTTGGTTGTCACTAACACCATGTGCATAGGTGGTGGCAAGGTAATCGAATCGTATCCAAATGACGACGGCGCCGAGCAGCAGGAGACTTAACGTCTTTACACATGCATGCTCACCGAAGAAATAGGTATGGGTACTTCGATACTGCTCCAATCGAATAGTTACTAATCGGTTTCCTATTACTGGTGTGTTGGGGCGACGGCCCCTCCCTTTAGATGGCGGCTTGCGAGCGGGGGTATATTGCATGCGAGAACAATGGTGTTTAGTGACTCGGACTCACACTCAGTGTCACCCATCAAATTGACAGTTGATCGATGCATAGTCGAAGCTCGACTGTGCGATTGTTTAGTGGTAGTGGCCTCCGTTACATCTCCGTCATTAGCACGGCCAGTTCATATGTTGCGTCTCATGTTCTTAGCCAACTGCCACCACCACCACCCCCGCCCGGCCAATACCTACATGACGAACGAAAGGAATTGTGACAATAGAGCGATAGATGGCGGAAAAATGGAAAAACCGTTCTCTGTGTGTGCGATATTTTTTAAAATCTTCGTTTTTTCTCAATAAGAACACACGACGGCGACGATGATGTCGTCGGAGACCAACACATGTACTCGCGCGTGGTTGATAAGGATAAATCCTCCCCCCATTTTTTGTTATTTGAGATTTCTCATTTCTTTTCTCATATTCGATTTTATATTCGAAAAAGTAACGATAGGCATGTTTGAAGTGTGAGAAGTGAGATGAAGGGGAGTGTACCGTGTTGAGTATCTGCTGCTGCGACCTGCGACTCTTGTTTGGCAATTTTGTGACTTTTTCGGGCGACTTTAACACATCGCTGTGAATCCAGCAAGCAGCAACTGGCATAGCTCACTGTCATTCCATCAACTGGGCTGTCATCAATTAATGCGCGTTTCGCACACAGCAGCCGTCCAGCGACAAAATGTAAACAAAAACAATGGCAAGTGGTGAGTTTTAACTCCCCTCAAGTCACCACCACGTGCAGTTGCTGTATAGCTGTAGCAGTTCATCGGGCGACGGCCGACTTAAGAGAAATTCATCCGACATGTTGCTCAGTTGGACTGCGAACTTCGAAAATGAGCGAGCGAATCCAGTGGCATGTGGTGGGGGGCGATTTGTTTAATACGGCGGGGATTTGCTTGGATATCGCCGAGTTTTATGGGTTTTTCGGTTTTTCGAATTCTCTTTTCGATTCATTTGGAATTTCTCCGATTTGGGTCCGGCTATTGTGTTTGTCAATTTTTGTATAAACCTAGCTGATACCACGCCCCCTTTGATTGCTCGAACACGCACGCACACAGCCGCAGGCGACTATGAGAGTGTGTTCGCGTTTGGGGTGTTTAGTGGCCTCCGTTTCGGAAGCCGGTTCTTCTCTCTCTGTTCGCAGGTGGTGGCTGGTCTGGTGGTGGCCCACCGGTCGGCTCGCAAGTGCCACTAGTTTTTCTCAAGATATTTGTTTTGAGTTATTTAGAATAATCTGCCGATTGGAAGTTGGTTGGGTTGGGGTGTATTTTTCTTTTTTTTTTTTTCTTTTTTTTTTTTGAGAAAGGCTGGGTGATGATGTGAATCGTCATCGTGTGGAAATTGTGAATGATCTGTGTGGTGAAAAATGGATTTTATTGGACAGACAAAGGAGTGGTGTAGAGGGGATGGTTGAGGAGTACAGTACCTAGTAACCGTTTAAGCCTAGCTGTGAAGATCGACAAAATGGAGGGCTACAAAGTTGTATCGCAGGCCATTTTGTTGGTCGCTGAGGAGATTTTTGTTTTTAATTTTTGGGTGGCGGTGTCCTAGCTTTGTAAGAGTTTATTTCGATCGACTTGAACTGTCTACCATCTAGAGCTAGGTTGCAAATGAATGTAATGTTCAAATTGCAAAAGCATTACAAAACTTATTATCCTTGAATATCGTACCTATTTATTAAAAACTAATAAGAAGCAAATGAGCGACTGTTCGCAACTAATGTTCTATCTCGAATGACACTCGTTATACTTACATACCTACCTCTTTGTCGCGTCATCCATTTTCTTCTTATAAAAGTTAGTTAGGTACCTATAGGTAGGTACCTACCTACATAGGTACGATTGACTTTTAACTACATGGCACAATCGTCAATTTTAGTCGATCTTTTTAGTGGAAACATGCGGCAATTCAACCAAAAATCACTCCTCGACGTATCATATAGCAAGCTAGGTAATCAACAAAATTAGATTTTGATCTTCGATCGCGCCAGCTCTACCTAATGTTGGTACATGTAGGTACCTATGGACATGAAGAAAATACATGTCAATATGTTTTCTTAAGCCTGTAGCATAGGTACCCATTACTGAAGCCTTTCTGTATACCTAAAGCTATTTCCCGAGTCCTATGAGGCTTAACTCGCACGTTTTGGAGTTTTAGCTGCTTCTGTAACCAAAAGTCCATTTGGCCATTTATTTGGAATAACCCGACGCTGTTGGAACTCAAACAAGAAGGTACCTACCTACATGAAATTTGTACCCACCCGCTTTACGTCAATTTTAGCTACAAGTCCTCGTGCAAGCGTGCATTTAATTTGGTTACTCTACAGCACTTACCTACAGTCAGCTGTCAAAATGTCTTTACAAGAACGTGCTTAAAATCGAGGTAGGTAAGATTGGTGGGCTGGCGGGGAGAGTTCCGAGCCACACTCTGGTCAAAATTGACCCATTGTGATACCCGTCGGCGGAAAGAGTTTAACCCTCCGGGAAATCGAGGCAACTATAGAGGGTACACTACCTCCTTAGTGTCTCAGGCAGAAATTCTTCACGAGTCGCAGATCCATCAACTAAAATATAATATTCACTTTGACTTATTTTTATTTAACAGATTTCAATGTTAACATTATCCTGACGTTATTTTCCCGCCCGATTGATGCTTTTTACCTCAACTGCTAGCTTTTGCATATCTTTTGACTTAGCTGGCGCAAAAATCTGTAGTGGACCTGGGCCTCTTTTCACTTGCTCCTCTCAAAAGGTGTTTAAAAGCAGCTACGATTTTTCTATATTTTTACTAGATTCAGTTAAAAAAAAACACCAATGGGTTAAGTAATGGAAATTGTCCTGCGAAGAGTCGTTCTCGTGCCTGTCTCTGAAGTGAGAGCTGACTGTTGCGTTTGTTTTTAATAGGACAACAAATAGGTACCTTCCTACAACCACAGGGTATATCTCCTTAAAATCTATAAGCTAGAGGTCATTTCTGGCTGTCTAGTAGCACGCTGTACTATATACTACCACCTACCTAAAGCTAACAGGTGCACGTTTGCGACATCTGGTTGGGTCTTCCACATATTTACATCCCAGAAGAAGAGCTTCACATGAGGTAGGTACCTGTGTGGTAAAAGCTGTTCACCAAGAATTGGAATAAGGTAGAGTGGTACCTACTAATACGAATTTCCTTCCCGTTGAAGCTCTTTCTCGGACAATATTTAGGTTCTTAAGCTCCTACCATTTAAAGTTCAACAAAGTCCAACTACAGTTGCTCATTATTAGTGTTTTTATATTCACACGCCCTCACTACTCCCCGTCTAAATCGTGCGTTAGACGGACCTTTTATTTATTTATATATTTTTATTTATGGAAAAACGCAATTGAATCTGATCCCCATATCTACCTAAATGCGTTTTCCTAAGCCCCCTTTCTACGTCTTTTAATTGAATTTACAATTTTACAATACAAAAATATATAATAAATAAAAATAAAAAAACCGGTAAGACGTCATAACCAAAGACTGTGTCCATTTGAGATGATTGAAAATGAAATCGTGTAACCAAAGTGCGTGTATCCTTCAATTGTGCAACCCCTTTTGTAACAGCGCACACAAATCACAGAAAAATAAAAAAAAATTAAAACCGAGTGAAAAAACATGTCCTTGCAAAAGAGTTCCTATATCATTTGCATAGAATAGTAATTACAGTTTTTTTCGTCTGTTTCTTTTTTTTGTTCGGACCAGGATTTGAATTTGAAACAAACACCCATCAGACTCGCTTTCGAAAATATCGCCTATCCACTGGAGGATGAGTGTGTGTATGATTATAACGATGACGATGCAGAGGGACAAACATACAAAGCGTATATAGGAAAAAGGAACAGAGAGACTGCTGCTCGCACTCTTTTTAATAGGCGGGCGAATAATCGTAATAGGAACTGAATCGAACCTGGGGTATAATGCCTGAATCTGCATTCAATGACACGAAAAATATTCAAATTGATCGAAAGAACCGGATGTCCTTTGCATTGGTACATGTTTTTTTTTTTTTTTTTTTTTTTTGTAGAATAATGTATGAAATATGATCTGCGAAAGAACTCGATAAGGAAAGGGTTGCATAAAGGTGTTGAATTTATGTCCCTTGTGTGGCGAGCATTGCGCGTCTTTGATTGAAGGAGAAGTTCCAGTGATTTACATTTGTAAGACTTGCTAATGATAGCTTTATGATCAATTGTGTGTTTTTTATAGGTACTGATTTTATACCGAAGAGGGGATGGTTTCTGTTTGCATTTGACTTGAGATATGGATAAACTGCAGTCTGCACTATGGCATGAAACTGGTTGCTGGCAGAGCAATTTTAAGCTCCAAGATTAAATGTCTGCCACCATCATGGAGGCAGCTTTTCGCTTTGTCCTGCGATTTGTATATAAACGCAGATCAAACAGGAGGTACCTATTGTAACATCGGCAGCGGTTGGAGATTCCACCACATCATGCTTCCGTCTAGTCTTCAATCTAAGTATGCCTGATAGACCGGTGCATGTGACCTGGTGACTTTTGATCAAACTTTAGAGGGAGTTTTGACCTAGGTGTACCAAGCAAAGATACCTACTTATGTAGGTACTTACTTTGGGCACTGACCCACAAAAGACTTACTTGGAAAAGTACCAATCATCAGATGGGGAAATGCAGTCATTGGAGCCAGCTCTCGTCCTTTCTTACGTTTTGTTCTATTTCGCTGACTGGACTGAATTCCTCACTCTCAACTCTCTGGCTTCATTTAGCTTTAGTGTTCACAGTTCACTGCGAATGCTGCCAGTTTGGTACGTTACTAAAGTGGCAGTCAGATTGACGTCGCATCCCTATACAAGAATATTGTCCCGAATGCAGGGCTTGTGAGTTAAAAAAGACTGTTTATCATTTGACTTCCTTTACTATGTGTAGACAATCTATAACCTTTTTTTAAGACACTTATTAGCCACTGACACTACTTGAAAGCCCTGGCAGTTAGCACTTGATCTGAAGATTATTGACTTTGTAATTTTGTTTACCTGTTAATAAAGTTACAATAATAATAATTATCGCTGCCAATTATCGTCATTCAACAGCTTTTTCCTTCAGCTTAAGATACCTATCGGGTTTAAAAATAAACCCCTTAACTGCTTCGCTATAAGTTTGTCGAGAGTTTTTAAAATTCGCTCACAACAGCATAGGGGAGGGATTCTGTAAAAAACCAAACGAAAAACGCTTTCGCTTGTCAAAAAACGATAGAAATCACGCGAAAGCGAAGGTTTGCTTCATGTAACTCCTTTCGTTTCCTCGAAATGAGACGAATCAAGCTAACATATGTGTTACATCAATACAGCTAATGACTAAAGCAATAACCATCGTTTTACAGAAACTACAATACAATTGAAAAGCTGGCATTTATCGCCGGGTATTTGAAATTTTTGGAAAAATTTTATCCATTGAGGACACAGAACGTTTTCGTGTAGTATTTTCGACAAAGTATTCTGTGTGAGAAGAGAAACAAAATCGTTGCCAACTGGTTATCACCTCCAGCCATTACCTCAAGCAAATACCTAAAAGCGCTTTTATTCAACCGAAAACGTTGAAGAAAACCAAACAAAAAGTAAGAACATGTAAACTTATTCTTCAATACACATCAATAAAACAAACCTTTCATTGGACAGCGTAAGAGGATTGGAATAATCCCGAAGATGTTTCCGGATTTTTCTTAGATTTTGATCTTCTACATCGCATCACTATCACTTGCTATTCGCCAGCATATTTTGTATCGAATAAATAACAACCAGCAATTTAGCAATCAAAGAAATGAGAAACGTCAATGAATAAGCTGTCGTTATTTTCTTTTCGCACTGAACGAAAATGTCATTCGTTTTTAGAGTTACATGAAGCAAAATAAACGAAAACGTGAACGAAATGGCTTTCGTTTTTTTTTGCTTTCGTGCAAACGAAAAATCCTTTCGTTTTTGTAGTTACATGAAGCAAAACGTTCGTGCAAACGAAAACGATCGAACGTTTTCGTCTTACAGAATCCCACCCCAGGTTTTAACTTGAAGAGTCTCATGACTATATACGTACCCAGCTGACTCGCTGACAGGAACCATACGTGGTAATTTCTGTATCCAAGTCCAACATGTATGTGTTTGTAGTTATATTTTATTTAGTATTTATAACTACTTTAAATTACATTTGGTTTAAGTTTAATAACAAAACTCTGCGCTACAGTCCGGTGTGAACCAGGGCCTCAACCAATACGCCTCTCCAGTTAGCGTGATCTTTGGCTAACTGCCTCCAGTTGCGCACTCCAAGTTGGTTGAGGTCCCCTTCCACTTGCGCGCGCCACCTAAGGCGAGGTCTTCCACTACTGCGTTGTCCCTCCGGGTTGGAATCGAAGACTCTCCGGGCCGGAGCGTTGGTGTCCATTAGCTCCACATGTCTTAACCATCTTAGACGACTAATGCGTACTTTTCTGACCAGGTCGATGTCGCTGTACAGCTCGTAGAGTTCTCTGTTAAATCTTCTCCTCCAAAGCCCGTCAACGCAAACGGGACCAAGAATCGCTCGAAGAATTTTGCGTTCGAAGCGACCAAGAAGATCCTCATCCGTTTTTGCTAGGGTCCATGCTTCTGCGCCATATAGAGCAGGACAGGGATGATGAGAGTCTTATATAGAATCTTCTTAGTGCTTCTTGACAAGGCCTTACTAATCAATTGCCGTCTTAGGCCAAAGAAACAGCGGTTGGCAAGTGTGATTCTTCGCTTGATTTCTGAGGTGATGTCATTTTCAGAGTTAATAGCGGATCCGAGGTAGACAAAGTCCCTAACTACCTCAAAGTTATAGCTGTCTATCGTGACGTTCTGTCCGATTCGTTGACGTTGTGTGTCCCTTCTTGTTGACAGCATATATTTTGTTTTACCCTCATTCACCACTAAACCCATTTTTGCCGCTTCTGTACTAATACTAGCAAAAAACAAAACAAAATCTAGAGAATACAAAATAATGTTCAAGTTTCTCTAATCTGTGAAGTCAGAAGTTTCTTAAATCGTGTTAAAACTGTTTCACTTTTTATTTCTAATGGTAATTCATTGAATAATTTTAATCTACGATATTTGATCATGTTTTTGGTTCTACAATCTCGATACAATTGAAGTCTAAAAACAGAATTGGAACGTAAGTTAACGATAGATACTCGGGCACCATATTGTACTTAATTTTGAACACGAACAGTAATACATTGAACATTATTCGTTGTTTGATGTTGAGCCACTGCAGACAGTTTAGCATCCAATACACAGGCGTACGAAAATTAAATTTTGTAATACTTGAAGTCTATTTATGTCTTCATTGTTACCCATAAATAAAATAGTTGAACAGAAAAGTGAAGTTTCACAATAGCATTATATGCATTGATGGCACACATCGTTGTTATATTTTTCCGTATTCTTTTTAGGAAGCCTAGTTATTCCGCGATATTTTTTTTTTTGGTACGTTTATCAATGTTTACTTAAATCAAGTTTAATATTTGATTTCGGTAACTTGCTCATGTTTCATTCTCTCAACAATTCAATTTATTGGCTCACAACTATTGACAACCATAGATTCAGTTTTGTTTACATTTATTTTCATTTAATTGTTCTGCAGCCATGTGCATATGTTTTGAGGTCCACTTTCATGAAATTCACTCAGAATTTTACCACTTATAAAGATGAGACCATCATCGGCAAATATAGAGTTGTTTTAAAGTGTAAAATTTATAGACTTGTAAGACGTTACATATATCGTTGATATAAATTAAGAACAATAAGGGTCCAAGTATGTATCAAATACTCGTTGTAGAATCTGATTTAAGGACAAATAGTAAACGCTTTTGGAGCTTTAATAATAGCAAAAAACAATCTAATGGTATTCCTAAATGTATGAGTCTAAATAACGTATCTTCGTCTGACCTTTCAACCATCTGTAATATGTTCGCTAACCACTTCCAGTCTGTATATTCTTGTGGTACTACAACACCTGTAGTTCCTAGAAATATCTCAATGTCTTGTTATTACTTTAATATCGGGAACTTAGAGTGTTCAATCCCTGAAGTTCAAAATGCTCTTTCTTTATTAAATTTAGATAAAAATTCTGGTATAGATGGCATCCCGCCAATTTTACTTCAAAAGTGCTCCCTTGCATTTTCTGTACCTCTGTGTTTACTGTTTAATTTGTCTCTCCGGTCTGGACATTTTTCGGAAAATTGGAAGACCTCATTTTTAACGCCCATATATAAATCTGGATCGAGACATGATATTACTAACTATCTGCAACATTTCTACTATTCCTAAGTTGTTTGAAAAACTAGTTTGTGACCAACTTACACCTCTCTTGAAGAGATTTATCTCTCCGTTTCAACATGGCTTCGTTGCAGGCAGATCTACTGCCACAAATCTCTCAATTTTTTGTAATTCTGCCTTGAAACACCTTGAGAATGGCTTGCAATGTGATGTAATATATACGGACTTTGCTAAAGCGTTTGATCGCGTTAACCACAATTTATTATTTTCCAAATTAATTGGCTTAGGACTTCACTCCGATTTCCTAAAGTGGACTCATTCCTACTTAACTGATCGTATCCAGTATGTTCGCATAAATGACACGTTCTCGTCACCAGTTTATGTTACCTCTGGAGTACCTCAAGGAAGTCATTTAGGCCCTCTGCTCTTCCTTTTATTTGTTAATGATATTCCTGACTTGTTTTTGAGCTCCCAGTGTCTTATGTTTGCCGACGATTTGAAGGTGTTTCGACCTATGCGTTCAGTTCACGACTGTATTCTTTTACAAGCGGATCTTGAACGACTTTCCATATGGTGTCACAATCATGACCTTCATCTCAATGTCTCTAAATGTCAAAGCCTTTCTTTATATCGCAACCTCTCTCCAATTCACTTTACGTACGTAATCGATAATACCCCTCTGTCCATTATTTCATCGAAAAAAGATCTTGGAGTAGTTTTTGACGTAAAACTTAGCTTTTGCAAACACGTTGACTCTTTGGTTGCGAAAGGTAATCAAATCAGATGCTGGGTTTTATATTGCGGAATTCGAAAGACTTTCAAGATCCACATACTCTTAACTGTTTATTTTTTGCATTTGTTCGATCTCATCTTGAGTACTGCAGTATAGTATGGAATCCATTTTATGAAGTGCATTCTATTAGAATAGAGAAAATCCAAAAGCGTCTTACTAGAGTATCCGTTCGTAGACTGCGATGAGATATTGAAATGCCATCTTACGAGACGAGGTGCAAATTATTTGGTATCTTACCTCTTTTTAAGCGTAGGCAATATTTTTTAATTGTGTTTATTCGTGATTTCATAAATGGCCATATCGATTGCCCTTTCCTTTTATCATTAATTGGATTTTATGCTCCTTTGAGAGCTCTTAGAATTCATCTTTTATTTTATATAGGTACCTTATCATAGAGTTAATTATGGATACAATGAACCAATTTCTAGATGTCTTAAGGAATCCAATAAATATTGTAGTATATTCGATTTTCATTTTACTAGGGATTCATTCAAGATTAAATTAATTCTATTACTAGGCTTTGGTGGTCGTTTTTGAATATATTTTTGTATTAAGTAATCTAGCGAGAACAGTAGATGTACTCATTTGATTGAAAATAAAAATATACCCGGAACACTCAAGTATTGGTCCTTGTGAAACACCAAAACTTGTTTCACTTGCACTTGATATAGTGATTTATTGACAATAGTCCTTTGTGTTATCTCGGACAGGTAGGACTTGAACCAGTTAATCTCTCCCTTTTACACCATATTTCTCAATTTTTTTTTAAAAGAATATTTCGATCAATTATTTTAAACAATTAATCTTTTAAAAAATCGTTGGAAATCTAAAAAGACAGCTGCAATTTTATTTCCGTTATGTGTCTCTTCTTTTAAGTCCAATTTAAGGACGATTCACACGAGTGATTATGACGGAAGCCGGATTGATTTTCAATTAAATAGCTTAGTATCACAGACATATTTATAAAACTGGTCGTACGCGCATTTTTTAATTATTTTTTCGAGTAATGGCATCATGTTAATGGGTATGGGTTTGTATGAGTTTCTTTAGGTATATGGGAATAATGGTAGATTCTTTTAAATTTTTCGGAAATTCACTGCGGTTAAAAGATTTGTTGATAATTTTTATAATTATGGGGTCAATTATGTCAAAACAATCTAGAACAAATTCAACATTCTCTACGGTTCCGATGCTGTCCAATCTGCCAACAAGGAAGGCTTCGTGGTTCAATAAGAGCGACTTGGTCTCCTGGACGCCAACTCCCGAGAACTGGGGCCCATACGAATTTTATTGGTTCCGTCGTATTGGTAGAAGCAGAATTTCGTAAATCATTTCCAACTTTTTTACACGAAAAAAATCCTAAAAACGAACATTGAACAAGGAACAAAAATGAAACAACTCAACTCAGGAAAACAGTACGTATACCTACTCTGATTTTAAGGGGAAAACTGTTCCGCTATTAGATGATACAAAACTATTCAGGTCGTTAAACTGCGTATTTGTTTCGATTCAATTCAATTCAAAATATATATTCAATATTCTTAATTCAACAATTGTCACATAGCTACATATAGTTAATCTAACAAAAATATATTTAAAAATAAGAAGTAAGTTATTTGAAAGTAAAAACAATGATAATGTCACTTTATGACAAATAACATTGAGAATTTTCATCTTAAGTATAATATTTCGACCGGTACATGGACAGAGCTTATTTGTTCTTCTTGCCGCTGATTCTTTGGCCGCCTGACTGTCCATTATCCTGCAGCTATCAACACATCTCTCGAACATCGGTGTAAGACTACAGGCTTTCAAATGGTCTCTATTGGCTAACGTGCACCTATAGAGGCTTCGTAAATCTTTACGCCATGTTCAACTAAACAACATCCTAGAGGCGTCGTAAGGGAATCCTACGGCCCCTACGAATATCCTACGGAATAAATACGGCTCTATAAAATAGATAAATAGTTGGCGCAACAGGTCCGTAGGGACCCTATAGGCCTAACTTCTCACAACCATTCGTTTTGTGTGAGTTTTTCATTTTTGGAACGAATGGAAGAGATCTATAATTTTATGCCGGTTCCAAACGGCTGATTGAGAAGCTCTTTCAAGACAGTTATTCCTTCGGATGTTTGTCAGACGTTCACGAGAGGTGGCGCGGGGGAAAAAACGGCGCAGGGACCTAAGTACACGAGACATAAATTCATTATGGACTTATGTCTCACGGAAGTGGGACATAAGTTCAAAATTTTGTTATGGACTTCTGTCCCACCCAAGCGGGACATACGTCCATTAACAACATTTATGGAATTATGTCCCTTCTAACATATTTTGATTTTAAAGAAATGCTGTACCTACCTGCTGTTTAAGTAAATTTAATTTAATAGCAGAGCTGGACACGCCAAAGTCCTAAGCATCCTGCGGCGGCGCCCATTGTAATTTTTGCTGATGTTTCATTTAAATTTGGGCTATTTTGCATATTGAAAAATCGCCTTAGCTTCCGGAAATTTGAGAAAATAGAAGTAAAAAATTCGCGCGAATTAGGGACTTGAACTTTTTTATGATAGGTAGGTAGCATGTTCTTCTACTTACAAAATGTTGGAATTATTTCCCATCTTTGAAAAATAAATTATGGACTTATATCCCACTTTGGAGGGACATAAAAAAGTATATAGATTCGAGAGATATTCGAATCAGACCACCATTTTCGGGTCTCTTTTCGTCTCTCAAACTTAGGCCCAGCTTCTCACAACCATTCGTTTTGTGTGAGTTTTTTCAAGTTTGAAACGAATGGAAGGGATCTACAATTTTATGCCGACTGCAAACGGCCAATTCAGAAGCTATTTCAAGACAGTTATACTCTCGGCTGGAAAAAAAACCCTAAGTCGGGATTTGGGTTTTTCCGGTATTCGAACCTCGGATCCCTCGCTTAGTAGTCCAACACACTTACCACTAAGCCACTGCGCCTACTTGGAGGCACATAATTTCACAATCAAATTTTGAACTTATACGTCCCACCGAAGTGGGGCAAAAGTTCATTATGGATTTATGTCTCATGGACTTATGTCCCTGCGCCGAAAAAACTCTTAGTTGGAATTTGAGTTTTTGCGGGATTTGACCAGGATTTAACCCCTCGCTTAGTAGTCCAACCCTAGCCACTGCGCCGACGGCTATATATCTATATATATATCTCAAAGTAGAGATCAGATAAGTCTTCGACTTGTAGCGCTGTGTTGCAGAAAATAATGAAAGTGCTCGCCGTTCCTGTGTTATGATGTCCCCCGTCTTTTATACAAATGAAGGATCGACGTTGTCGCTTCGTATGTTTCCTTCAAAACCATAAAACAACAAAAAACTTGTTAAAATTTGCAAATCTTAACTCAAATCTTTGCTGTGCACAAATCCTCTTGATCGGAAGTGCGCTGACGAACCACCACACAAAATTGCCCACTCTGCACAATCCGATCCCATTATCGATTCGAACGAAATTCAAATTCAATCTAGAACACGGCTTCTTGGAATTGGGGAACATCTCTCCACCTACGATATGCGCATCGGTTGTCGCTTGTCGGTTGTCGGTTGTCGCATTGGAAATAATTACAAAACGACATTGCTCACTGTAACTCAATGTAAATTTGATACTCGCTGTCGTAGATCTCGTTTCGAGAACGACCGCCTTTCAGCCAAGCGAAAAAAGAGTCTCCGCAGATATTTAGAGTATCCGTATCTATTGCATGCCCGTATACCGATTGCATTCATACTTATGAAACGTCCGCTGTCCGCACATAGAAACAAAACGGACTATTTCTCTCTATTTGTTTGCTGTTTGTTTGGTTTTGCATTTATAGAATTGTAATAATAATAATCATAAATGCTTCAGATAGATTTTGTTTCACAGTTGTTGTTGCATTGCGCGAGCATCCGATACCGAACGAACTGAATGTGATACGGTTGCTTTAGAGAGGAGGAGGAGGAGGTTTCTATGCCTATGGCGAGGTGCTGTTTTGCGACCGCATGATCTGACTGGGCTTAGTTTACACCTCGGGAAAAGAGCGCAGACAAAGCAAAGGAAAAAAAAAAAAAAAAAACGCGAAGGTCTCCCCCACCCCACCCGCCGTGCCGTGCGGTGCTCATTCGTTCGCTTCTCTATTATTGAATTCTGATGAATGCATACAAAAGATTAACAAAAGTATCTACATCGATATTTGTATGGTTTCGGAGAGGGCGCAACAAATACAGCCAGTAGACACCAGTGCAGCAGCGTGTCTTGCAGTGCGCTTCGTGGCCTGTAAATGCTGGGCCAAAGACGGATATGTTACCATTTAGTAGCATAATGTGGATGCTCCAATGCAATTGCCTGCCAGCTCAATTTCATTCCCATTTTCCCTTATTGTGTGCACCATTTGTGGGACTTGACGTTTTATTTATATTGTTGGACGACTGCGCGCTGCGTAGCGCATTTACTCGTTAGTTGTATGGGTAGTTTTACAAAGGAAAAGTTTATTTATTTAAAACGGCGGATAAATAGCAGGAAATGGGCGCCCTCTGTGACCAGTGTGCCACTGTCTATTGATCAGTATCAGATTCGGATATTAAGAATTCAGATGCTTATCAAAGTAACGAGTCGGTTGCAATCCATCTCTTCGATGGTTCGTGGGTATAGTTTATTGGCGAGTATCTGCTTTGAGGCGCCATGTTGCCATGTGTCTGGTTGCCGCATCATCAGGATGTGTTCTCTCACGGAAATTTGAATAAAAATCACATTCAGACGCACACAAGGACACCTCTGATTTATGGCCACTCCATCTGATCACAAATGGCATAGTTTATGATGGAACTGCATATTGATGACAATTAATGTGCCATATAAACTGCATGAAGTGGTTATGCTCATCGTCATCGCGGCGCGGAAATGTGTGCATATGTGTGTGCGCGCGATGGCAAGGGTAGCGCGAACGAACCCCCTCCAGCATATAATCATCACCCGTTCAAGGACAATGAATCGGCTACAATATAGCACATGGTAATCGCTGTCGTTCAATGAATTCTTTTGGGAGACGCGCACAATGTGTGTGAATGTGAATGCAATCCATATCGTCTTGATATGCAAATTATTTTTTGTATCTATCGACTGATTGCGTTTGTAGATACCACTACCTATAGATATACAGTATACACGCAGTCAAACTTCCACTCTATCGAATTTTCGAATTAAAATCCTTCAGCTGTTTGATGCATAAATTTCCGAGCAAGGGCGAGGGACCATTACTTGCACGGGCAGATGTTTACAGACACGCACCTTTGGCTAAGGAATTTATCCTTCTTATGGCATTCATCTTGAAGGATCACTGCGAGAAAGAGTGCGTATGCAAATTTGTTGAATATAGTACCCACCCAAAGTACCAACCGAATGTGCAATAAACAAGAAAAAGGATTCCGATCACAACGAAAGGATATTTTAATCAGCGATTTGATTGTTTCGTTTTCATATGCAAATCAATTGGTATAGGTCCCGCCGCTCGGATTGCACTACATCTTATACCTGGTGTGGCTTTTATTCGGCCGACCGTGTTTGGAAAATATTCCTTTATTAATTGCAGGAGCATGAAAAAGGACACGCACAACTGAGTGCCGTGTGTGATTTATTGGGCTGGGAAAAAGCTTGAACTACACTTTTCTCCGATGCTGACAAACGCTGACACATCCAAAAGCAAGTCGCGCTATACGCGGTGTTGCTCATCAGCGGAAGGCAAACATTGCCGTATAAGGCAGCGTCGTGAAGCAGGGCAATAAAAATTCCACAGCCACTTCGTGACACACACCACCCGCGCACTGATAACGATAAATTCCACCGCACAGTTGTAATCACCTAATTGTCTCATTGACCATTCGACACTATACGCTCACGGAATTTGCAGTAAAAATGCGCAAAACCAATTCCCATAAGTAGGTAAATTATCCTTTGTGTCAGGCACACTGTAAAACTGCAAGGGCGAGGACCGCTGCACCAAATAGAAATAGAAACCAGGCACATTCAACAGTTGCAAGCCCTTCAATCCCCGGCGCGCACACACAACAAGGCCGACTACCCGCAAAACTACTTAACAAAGCACTCGAATGCAGCAAAAATGATTATAAAAGGATATCAATTTCAGGCTATTGAGATTTGCGTGCAACTATTGCAAAATATTTACGCAGGGGTGCCGACTGCCGACTGCCGAATGCCGACTGCCGAATAATAGAAAAGAGTTCTCTCTTATGTGTTATGTGTGCCATTATCAGTGCACTATTTGTCCTTTTGAGAGGATACACTATTTATGGTTTGGCTGCGTGTGCATACGTACCTATTGTGAACACGCGTATCATTAATTTGCATTAATTCCAAATCAGGAGGTCCTGTGCCAAAAAAAAAAAGAGAACATTTAATAAATGTAACAGTAATGCGATTGAGGTTGACAGTTTCCAATTCGGAGATGGAATTTTTTGACATAATGATCCAAAGAAAAAGGAATATACAAGCGAGTGGATGTGTACGCGATAAGGACGAACAGGGGGAGGCTGGTTATGCTACATGTGAGGGCCAAGGAATGTGTGTGTGTTTTCTCGTAAAGCCCCTTATGCGGATACATTTGACATTTGAGGGTTTCAACTCGTTTGTGTCTGCGCGCGCAAAAAAGGAAAGGATTGTGTGCAGGCACATCCTAATGGATTTTCTAATTTTCCCAAAAAGGGATTTTATTAATGATAGTTGCGATTTATTGTAAAAAGAAATACATCGTCCCGAATATTTGGCCTACGAACAAGTGTGATTGTTGAAAAGAAAACATGAATCTGTGTGAGAAACTAAAAGTGTGGGAATTGTTGTAAATTTTGACGGATGGTGCTAGGTACACCTGGCTTTGCAAGTCGGTTTAGTCGAGCCTTTGTCCAATGGGGCGAAAAGCGAACAAACGCAGTCTCCTGAATTTTTTTAAAAGTCGCATGGTTCCTACTAGCACGGTGACCCAAAACTAAGTACCTCGACTACAGATTGGGGAACCAAGACTCAGTATGTCGACTAGAGATTGGATAACACAAAACTCTTTTGAAAGCTCGTTTGTGATGTCTTATGAAGAGTCTTTCATTAAGGAATTATAACTTTTTGTTTTAAATAAAATGCAAACTACTTGAAACATCTCAAAAGAAAAATGTATTGGCATGAATTACTATAAAAACATTTATGACGTATTCAGCGGTCGATATGCATACGTTGAACCTAGTTTTTGATGACTCCGCATCCATACTTTTCAACCGATACGGTCGCTATTTCTCTTTCAATAAGGCTTTGAGCTCCTCTAACTTCGCCGCCTTGTTGGTATAGACCAGCGGTTCCCAATCTTTTTTAGTCGCGGAGCACTTTTTGGTGAAAAATTCCTCACGGGGCACTTCGTTGCACTTATGCTATTTTCGGGGATTCCATATACATAATGTTGATATTATCATCCCATATCACATATTGTTTGTTTGTTTGTATGTGTTGATTTCTTTTAAATGAGCATTTCAAGTTCGATTGCTGCGATCAAAATGACAAGTTGAGAAGCACAAAATGAACTAGTCACTGGTGTAATGGAATTTTGTTAGGTATTTCTTTTTTTTTTATCTTACCGCGGAGCAATTGAATATCCTTTGGGAACCAATGATTCAATGTAGCCCCATCAAACTTTTCTAGAGGTGTTAAATCACACGATCTCGGCGGCTAATCGACGGATCCGTTTCTCGGGATAACACGTTCACCGAACTGAGACTTCAATAACTCGATTGTTGCACCCGCCGTGTGGCTTGTGGCACCGTCTTATTGGAACCACTGATGTCCAATTCATGCAACTGCTCAAAGAAATAACGTTCCAACATGTCTCTGCAGCGAATACCGCATTTACGTAACATGACGGTCATTTTCATCGACGAAAATAAAAACCGCCCAATGACGACGCCACCGGCATGAAAACCGAACCAAATAGTGACTTCTTGCGGATGAAGTGCGCTGTTTCATGAGCCACATGAGGGTCCTCACCTGTCGAGTAACGCATATGTTGCTTGTTGACGAAGCTGTTTAACCAAAAATTCGCTTCATTTCTGAAGATGATTTTGCGATAAAATTCTTCATTTTCTTCCATCACGTACAGAGCCCAATTCGAGAACGTACGTAGCTTCATATGATTAAGTGGCTTTAGTTCTTGAGTCAGCTTGATCTTGTAAGGGTATATGTAGTCCAATATCCTTACGCAAAATTCGCTACAATGTTGTCTGGGAGAGGCCTAATTCTTGAGAATGCCGTGAAATTGACTGATTTGGCTCGTTGGCGACGGACGCCTCTGCGGCAGAAATATTCTCCGCACTTCGGTCAAAAATTTGTCTCACTGGCACGGCAACATCAAGCAGCGAATATTCTGATTCAAATTTATTCACTAGACTAGACTATGAATAGCTTGTCAACTTAAAGGTGCAAGAATCAAGACCACCGACTCGGAATTTCGGTATAGTAAATTTTAATTATTTGTAAACGTTGTTCCTTCGTGTACTTCACAATGATGAAGATGTTGATTTTACTGGATATTTTCACATTGACAGTTCGATAATCGGTTCACACTGAACGTTTGAGGCTGTCAAGTCGCTAATGAAAGACCCTTTATATAAATAGACGAAGGGAAATGGTTAAGAACCATTTTCACTGCATACATATTCGGTTGATTTTTGTTTTGTTGGAAAGATCGGGCAGAGATGCAATTCTGCCTGTAATTTGTTATAAGTCAGGTTAATATAATTTCAGAAATTCTGTATAAACTCTGGAGACTAAAAATGGCCGGGAAATAAAGCCGGCAGCCAAAGATTGTGCACTTTGGTGCATGTTTGATGTGAAACACAAGTCAAAGTTTTTTTCCTGTTTCTTGTTTCTGCTAACAAATATATTTTTCCAAAAAGGCAGATCAACCACAACCGACCTAGTACCGTTCACCCTCTTAGCTCTAATAATTGGCAGTGAAATCGATGAAATATAGCAGCTGAAAAGATGTCATGTATCCTTTTGAAATTGTACGCCCTCGACTGTGATCCTATTTTGCTAAAATGGATATCTTCTTTCTCGAAAAGTTTTTTTTTAAGTATTTACTACAGAATCGACCTATCGGCCCTACCTTGACATCTTCCTTCAGTGGTATTCCACAGGGCTAGGTCCCATGACCATACAGTACACTTGACAACCGCGAGGACATCAACTTTCAAAAACTCCTTCTGTTACAGGACAAGCAAACTTTGGAACTCGCTTCCTGGGGATATATTTCCAGAAGACTACAATTTGCAGCAATTTAAGTGCAGAACAAACATACATCTGCAGGCATCTCGGGGCGCTGTTGAAGCGTTATAGGTTCGCCTTTCCCGGGAGAAGTATATAAAAAAAATACCATCAGGTGATCACTTTTCCTATAAAGATTTTTCGGTTCCTTACTTATTATTTTCTTGCCTATAGCTATCCAAGTATTTAGTACACAGCTGTAGTTTCATAGCGCAGCCATTTATGTTTGGAATCACATAATTGGAAAGTAAAAAAAGAGAGTAATAGGCGAAGAAGACCCGAGAGAACGACAATTGATAAAAAAAAGTTGGCGAGCTTGTGCTCGTCGCCTGCCTTGAATATATTGCTACTTAGGTTAGGTTAGGTTAACGGGTGGATACGGCAGAGTAAACCCTGCAGTACCCCACTTAGGTCCATGTGGACCCATTGTGATGCCCTTGTTGGGGGGTAGCCGATGTTGTTGGCGATGGTGTTAGTTCCCTCTAATTACTCGACCTTGTCCAGCCATCCTGATGTATTTATTAACCTGTAAAGATTAGATAAATTAACATCTGAAAGTTCTTGTATGTCATGGAAGTGGTATCTTCCAAGTGTTCTGTTCCTCAAGTGACACAGACTTGGGCAGTGACAGAGGAAGTGAGTTGTGTCCTCATGCACCTCCTCGTCTTCGCAACCCCTGCATATATCGTCATTCTTGAGTTTTAATTTCATTGTGTGGTTTCTGAGGAAGTTGTGCCCTGTTAGGGCACCTACCAGTTTATGTAGCGACGTTCTATCAAACCGCATAAGCTTGCTAGTCATACCTGCATTATACTCCGGCCATAGCTGCCGTGAAATTTCGCAGGTAGTTAATTCCTTCCACCTGTTGTTGGCTTTTATTCGAATCTTGTTTTCCACTCTCTCTCTGAGATTACAGAGCGGTGGATTGATCGATTTAATAGCCCGATCTTGATCCATAGCAGATCCATTTCTTGCCAGTTTATCAACCATCTCATTGCCGGCTTTGTCCCTGTGTCCAGGGACCCAGCAGAGGCGCGTGGTATGCTGCGAACAGAGAACCTTAAGCTCTTCACGGCAGCGGCGAACTAGCTTCGATTTTATTTCAATAGCAGACACTGCTTTTATAGCCGCCTGGCTGTCAATAAATATGGTAATATCATCATTTGGTATTGCCATCATTGACACCATATGGGCAGCTTCGGCGATTGCCAGAACCTCCGCCTGAAAAACACTACTGTGATCAGGCAGTCTGATCGAGTGGTGTATATTTAGCTCTTCGGAGAAAATTCCAGCACCTGTACCACAGTCCATCTTAGATCCATCTGTGTAGATGGATATCGATTTCCTATTTGTGGGTTCGTCTGTGTTCCATTCTTCCCTGCTGGGGAAATAGCAAGAGAATGGTTTATCAAAGTCAATGTTGGGAGACAAATAGTCAGAAGTGACAGAGTCTCCCACGTATTTGTTCAGAATTTGTGCATGTCCCATTCTGTAGGGTTTCCAGCTTTTGGTTTGGCTGATCCTGAGGGCACTTTTGGCTGCAGATTCTTGCATGTGTAGGTCTAGGGGTACCAGGTTGAGGATTGCCTCCATTCCAGCAGTAGGTGTTGTCCTTATTGCGCCGGTTGTACCTATACATGCTAGTCTTTGTATTTTGGTCATTAGTTTTAAGTTCGATGCTTTGTTTGTGGCTTGCCACCAGACTAAGCTTCCGTATGTGAGTATTGGACGCACAACAGCCGTATACAGCCGTACACAGAATTATTTTAGGGTTTGGTATCCACCTTTTTCCGAAGATTCGGTTGCAGGCGTAAAAAGCATTTGCAGCCTTTTTTACTCTCTCATCGACATTTAGTTTCCAATTGAGCTTCCTATCCAAGATCGTACCCAGATATTTAGCACTCTCCGCTACCCTGAGAGGTATACCCTCAATAGTTGGAGGATCGAAGTAGATCGAATTGCTACTTAGAGAATTGTTACATTTCCGATGCGGATCCTGTTTCCCGTTGATTTAGGAAGGACATTGCTTCGCCTCGTTGTTTATGTTGTCAGTTTCGGAGGTTGCAATTTCAAGGGCATATTCGCAGACAGAAGTATGCAGCATCTTAGCCCAGCAACTGCTTTCTTGCCCCCTTTGGGTATAGGGATTAGGTTAGGCATGCCTGTCGTAAAAGGTGACTTAAGTCCACGTTTTGACTTTGACGTTGAATCATTCAGCCAAAAGTATGTCGGCCAAAGTATTGAAGATATTACTTCAGGTTCGGTATTTGCGAGAGTGAAAACCCGTCGTCCTGTCGACTGCGATCGGGGCAATGATTCTGGGCTAATATACATAGCTTTAGCTTCGTCACGTTCGCTTATTTCTAAAGATTCTTGGCAGTTGCGTCCCTGAATTGTGATGCATTTTCTACTAACATTTAAATTTTTATTGATCCCCTCAGTAATCAGGAAGTGACACTCTAAGTCTACAATCAGCGTGACCCCTGCAGAATTCTGAAAAATATGCAAGAAAGAGGGCCAATGAGAAAAAAAGTGTTATTTCTGAAACATTTAGTATTTTTGAACGATATTTAACAAGGTTTAACAGTTTTAACAATTGGTTAAACACGGGTAGTCGCAGTAGCTTAGTGGTTAGTGTGTTGGACTGCTATGCGGGAGTCCCAGGTTCGAATCCCGCAAAAACCCAATTCCGACTTAGGGTTTTTTTCCGCTGCGCTACCTCTCGCGAACGTCTGACAAACATCCGAGAGTATAAATGTCTTGTAAGAGCTTCTCAATTAGCCGTTTGGAGTCGGCATAAAACTGTAGATCCCTTCCATTCGTTCCAAAAATGAAAAACTCACACAAAACGATTGGTTGTGAGAAGCTAGGCCTAGGGTCTCTCCAGACCTGTTGCGCCAACTATTTATTTATTTATAAACACTATAATGTTGTGATAGGCAACTGCGTTACATTTTTGAAGGTTTTTATTTCGAAGCAAACGGCATTTGAAACATTTTGGGAGGGCCTTCTTCAACTAAAATACAAAAGAATTGTGGTAGGCTGACAGTAAGTGCCAAATTGCAACTTTAGTCGCACAACGGTCATGCTGTCTTGAAAATCCTTCCGTTTCGATAAAATGTGGACCTTAGATTGGAATAATTTGGGAACTCCTCTCCTGTCTATCCTACTCGCAATCGCAACTATATTCGTTTTTTATTATCCCGCATGATCCATATACACCCAGAAAAAAACCCGTGTAAATTTAGCCTTAATCGCGGTATAAAAAATCTTAGCCCTAAGGCCATTTTGAACTTGGTAAGTTCTAAGTTAACTTGCCTTATATTCCTTAGGTAACCGAACTTTTTTAAACCTGTGTAAAATTAACCTAGTTTTTGGTAACGATATGCCAAGTTGTCTAAGGAGTTTTACCTTAAATCTTGGATGAATTTAGCCTAACATTTTACCTTAGGAATGCATAACTTTACCTATTTTAATTTTTTTAAATGTGTAAAATCTAGGTACCTAGTTTTTGGTAAAGGTATGCCAGAATGTGTAGGCGCAGTAGCTTAATTGTTAGTGTGTTGGACTACTAAGCGAGGGGTCTAGGTTCGAATCCCGTATAAAAAAAAAAAAAGGACGGACCCTAGGCCTAGCTTCTCACAGTCATTCGTTTTGTGCGAGTTTTTCATTTTTGGAACGAATGGAAGGGATTTACAATTTTATGCCGACTCCAAATGGCTTATTGAGAAGTTCTTTCAAGACTCTCGTTATACTCTCGAATGTTTGTCAGACGATCGCGGGAGGTGGCACAGTGGAAAAAACCCTGAGTTGGAATTTTTGTTTTTGCGGGATTTGAACCTCGACCCCTCGCTTAGTAGTCCAACACACTAACCATTAAGCCATTGCGCTCAATAACCAATAAATAACAAATTGTATACCTTTGACTTAAGGTGGTTGATGAATGGTGATGAGGAGAAATTTCATCCATTGAGACAACCGGAGATAAAGTCACCTTAGGTTTAAGCAGAGTTACGTATGTGCTTAGATGGATAACACTTATTTGTATCTAGGTTAAAATACCTAAGGCCCTTAGGTAATTTTACCTTTTACTCATTAGTGATTACCTATGCCATGCATAAACTGCCCTATTTATTGGCAGATTTATGCGTGTCCAAAATATTTCATACAAAAATATTTACCTAAGGCCTTTAAGGCAATTTTACACTGTATTTTTCTCTGGGTGTAGATCATTGATTTTTCATTTATTTATTTATTTATTTATTTACTTCTTTATTATATATTATCTTATTTATATATTTATTTACTACTAAATGTGATACATATTTATAAATTAATTTTATTTTTGAGCTTTTCTAGTCAACAATTTCCTTCTTTTTCTTTTCTTTTTTTGCTTTTTGAATTTGAGGTTTTTCTTGTAGTTTCCTCAAAAGTCGATTTGTCTACATGTAAATTGTCATAATAAATAATACCATATTCCAATAGAAAGATAATTACCATTATCAAATTATTGTATTGTAAAATGTGCGGTTACAAACACCCATTGTAAATCTTATATACAAATAAAAAATATCTATCTATCTTCATGGTTTATAAAAAACGCCTTACGCTATGGTCTTTGGGCGTTTCCTATTCTCCATTGGATTGGAGAGTCTTTATGGAAATAAGTCGTCTCTCTGCTCTGAACCCCTGTCACTCGCTCCCAAAATTGTTATACTAACAAGAAAGACTTCATGCATCATTCGCCGCAGTTAAATTTTGAATAAAACACTTTCGATGAAGGTGTAGGTACTCATCAGCTCACTAATAGGCTATTTCCAAAAGTCAATTGAGAATTGAACTCTTGGCCGCATATACAGATTATATTTATTCATGTACTTGTAGTACATAATTCAAATTCAACCTTAAAGGCCAGGAAGACAGTGGAAGCCATTATTATTGACTAAACAACCATCATTTCTCTTTTCTTTTTTTTAACCATTTTCTTGTCGGTATTGTCTATTTTGTGAACTGAAAAAAAAATATATATATATCACTAAACATTTCGCCATTCACTGTTCGAAATTCGGATCACACACATGCACAGTGGAAGGAAAACAAAGACAGATCACCACTTAAACGCGATGATTTACTTGAGTTCCATAACATTAAAGCCAGTAGCAATCAAAATTTAACTACTTTAATTAAACGTTATTTCGGAATAAGTCAGAGACAAAAAAAAAAAGTGAGCAACAAAAACGGAAATAACAACGAGAAGGTACATAGAAGAAATCATTGAAACCACACAAACACACACACAAATATACTGCTGCCTGACAAAAGTTTTGTTGTACCTGTTTAACTGGTCGTTAAATAATTTTTAATTGCACAACACATTTAATAAAGACAAGACAAGACAAGACCAACAAAAGCTGGCCGCAGAAAAAGTCTGAGAAAATTTCGGGTCGCATTAAATAAATTACCGCAACTAAGATTTGAACCTCTAGGAGTGAATCTGAATTGATATCGCATCGGTTTGATCGTTTCTCATTTTTTGGCAGCGACAGACATCCTGTGGGAAAATCGAAAGTAAATCTGTTCCTC
This sequence comes from Cheilosia urbana, assembly GCA_946477585.1. Taxonomy (NCBI): domain Eukaryota; kingdom Metazoa; phylum Arthropoda; class Insecta; order Diptera; family Syrphidae; genus Cheilosia; species Cheilosia urbana. The sequence continues at coordinate 95,487,561 of OX297854.1, forward strand.
GAACGCGGCAAATTTATGCAAAACAGGCGAATTAACATAATTCCCATAGGTATAGGGCCATTGTGCGCAGGCATGGATTGGAGGATTCAATCAAGGTGCAGAGTATCCTGGGCACAAAGGCGATATCAATATCCAGAAAACACAGAATGAAAAATTAATTCCTGATAACTGTGGCACTGTGGGTAATGGCATCGGGAACTCGTTGTTGAGCTATCCTCGCCCTTTCTTTGTGTGTCGGTCCTGCTTTGCATATAAATGGAGTTTGTGGATCGTGATCCGATCAATGGCACATGGGATTCAGTTCGATCGGTAGATGTCGCACCAGTAATTATTATCAATCCGTATATAGAATTGCGACAGTGACTGCGAAAGCAAGCGCTCTCTTGCTGCGGGTATGTCTGTCTATGGCCAAACAACTGCGCCCGAAGCTCATCTCCTTATCAGCAAGCGAAAATCTTTGGAGTTGCACACGAAAATGAAGCAAAATAAAAAATAGTTTCTCTGTGGAGCTGGAAATTACCACCGCTGCGCTGCCGCTTATTGTTTTCCGTTGAACGAGCGAAATCAAATGAAACTACGCAATAATGAATAATGGAATGGCTAGTGTGTGTGTGTGTGTACTGTAGAGCGTAGGTACCTGGTACTTACCGCTAGAGAGGAAGAAATCAAACACCAAATGAGATCGTGGGAACTGTTGAGTCACCTGAAGAATTAATGACAGCTAAGCAGCCAAGGAATCGGCAGCGGTTGCCATGGATATTCATTCATTTCGATGAGAGAAACCCAACATCACGCATGCGGCATGCGACTCCAATATGCGATTTACTGGGAGGAGGCAGACCAAGTCCAACGGCAGCGGTTGATCTAATGCCATTGTTCGCAGTGGCGTAATTGTTGTCTCTTTGGCATGCGACTTTTTCGAGATTGATGTGAAGCTTGGCTCTTTTTGTTTTCCTATCATATAGGTACGAGTACGAGTACGTTCTGGTCTATTAACGAGGCTGAGGAGAGTCAATCAAAGCTACGCTATAACGAAATGTGTCTCATAATTAGATATAATTTGGTCAGATCGTTTGTGTAGTGTAGTACTTTGTGTTCGAATATGCTACTTGGCGGATTGATTTTAGGGCAGCTGTGGGAATGTGTCATTGTTTCTGCAAAGTATAGACCTGTACTAAAATAAGACTGAGCGTGGGACAATAATAAATGATTGCGATCTGGAGACGTGTTCGATAGGTATGCAACGAGCTAAGTAGTCGAATGTTCGACTTGGAGTTGGCAAACAAAAAAAAACCGTCCCCAGCACCGAAATCTGCGACACAACGATGGCAGTCAAGTAGTAGAATATTCGACTTGGAGCTGGCAAAAAATAAAACTTTTCCACCACCGAAATCTGCCACGCAAGCGACATGTACGCATGATGGGTCACTTGTTAGTGTTGCTGCCATACGTATGGAAGACATGTTCTATTGTGAGGTGATCCTTTTTGTTTTATCTCGAACCCAAGAAAGGAAATATCCAAGTGGCGCAATTTTTAATATAGACTTGCGACAGTTGAAATTTTACAAACTATATTTGAATGTGTCTCTTGTGACGTCATATGCATAAAGTGTTGAGATTTCAATACCAAGTAAAACGAATATTGTCGTATTGTATGATAGAAGAATAGCTGACAATCACTGCCAGCCAGTGTTACCTCTGAAAATATTCAGAAAGAGTCCAAATAAAGAGTCCTATATGAAAAAAGGAGTCCCATTCCAATATCTTTATAATTTCTTTTCTTTTTTATTTTTCATTTTTGCTAGTGACATACCAAATGCAGGTAAAACCAAATTCTTTCGAATTCAACTAAATAGGCTGAATTATAGCAAAAAAGTCCTACATTTTTAATAGGAGTCCGAATTTACTGATTTTCAAAAAGACGAGTCCCGGAGTACAGGCGCTCAAAAAGGAGTCAAAATGACTCTCGAAGTAGGTAACACTGCTGCCAGGTGTTTGCAAAATAAGAAGGCCCGACGATCAGAATAGTCTTGAAAGTGTCGCTTAGTCCTTCGCCCGACTTTGGCACAACATTTACAACCAACTGCATATGCTTTTCACAACGACTGTTGCTTTACACGATATCGACTGGAGCGGGTATCCAAAATCGACCTACACGACCTCATACTCGTATATGCTGAATACTATTTTAAGAACCTTAGCGAGTCTGCTCTAGTCATGAATTTGGCAGCAGTTTTAACGTTTAGAAGAGGACACTAGGACAATAGGAGCAGTTTAGGTATTGCTGCCTCTCATCTGACGCTCATCGCATTCAATTCTTCTATCGATTTTAATAGCGCATACACTGCGATTGAATCATCTCCGATGCGGTACCACCCCCAAACCCATCACGGGCTCATTTCGAATGTAATTTTCATATCATTTCTCTGATGGGAGAAAACCGTCAACAACGTTTTTTGGGGCCGCCAAAAATAAATGAAGCAACTAAAAGGAGGTCAACCGCAATAATCATCGATCACACACACCCACACGGCATATATGCTGTAACACTACCTCCATTTCATGCAATATGTGCGTTGAGGAGCATATTTTCAATTCAGAGCCTCATGGGGAAGGTTGGTCAATGGCATAAAAAGTCGACTATTGTTTCTGTTCTGCTGCGGAAGGATAGAACGCCTCCCCCGTACACAATCGCCCGTCCCACACACATGTTTATCTAGTAGTCGCATTCGTCGGCGGACAGGGGGATGACATCGAGGTAGAGGTGGCAAAAGGTTAAATCGAGCTTTTTTGTGTAACCGCCGTTAACCTATAGGGAGGCATTGATAAATGCTCTTTAAATACCAACCCCTCACTTAGTACGGTTAGTCGTCGTCGGCGTCGTCGTTCACCCTCAGTACCGCAGCATGTCCATAGTCCAAGACCAAGTCCATTCATCGTCACTGTCCACTGTTCAGCGCCGTACTCGGAGAGTAGTAAAAGCGACCCCTTGATTTTTTTTTGTTTTTTTTTTTTGCCTTCCTTACTTTCCGATTATATTCCTTGTATTCTTTTTTTTTTTTTACTCTCTCATTGACTCGTTTACATGGCCGCAAAACAATCATCTCCAGGGTGGATACAAATGGAGGTCAATAAGGGGGTTGGTCGGTCGGTTGTTTGACTAGCGAGCTGGTTAACCGCTTTTCATTTGAATTCGTGTATATTAAAGTAAAGCCATTGGGACACATGTCATGCGGTGTGTGTGTGTCTTGTTGTCCTGCTTACGAATAACTGAAGATCTTAGTCATCGATAAAAAAATCCTGAAATGATAGCGACGCGCAGCATATGTAGTTGAGGGCAGCACATATAACAGTAACGGCTAACCGAGTGTGCCTAATGAGTGCCTGTATGTATAGTGTAATGTGTAATAATATTCAAATTAATTTCACTAGGACTGCGCGCACCTTGTGATACCAATACCAAACCCCCATACATCCTGGTTGCGAGCGGCGCGACGTTCCTCGTCCGGACACCTGAAGACTGATGGATTATAAGTCGATATCGTAATGAAAAGGCGGGAAATTATCCCCGACGGGATAGCCTATGGCCATCAGTTTCAGCAGTGTGTATGTGTGTTTGAGATCCTTGGCGGATTGGACGGTGCGGCGACATTGGGCCATGACTTTTGAATGGTCGACGCGCGGTCATTATAGCGGAGGGTGGGCTGGTAAATAGTTTCGATTTTCACTTAGGGCGCATGCAAGTCAAGTGGACGTTGACGGCGATGACCATGATAGTGGTTATAGGCGCTTTGTTATTGGCTCTTATGTATTGCGGGTAATTATTATGTAAATTGGGCGAACGAAGAATAACTATTGAAATTCAAAAAGTCGACTAAAGTGCTAGTGATAGGCACACAGTCACAGCCCCCAGCACGCGATTGTCGGTGGCTACTTGTTGGAATTACATGGTAAAGGAAGAGGAATCGGCTCACGAGGGAGTACGGTGAAATTGCAAACGAATGCAGTGTGTCAGGAAGGAGTTTCAGCAGTACAACAGTTGGAAAAGTTGGTCGAAAAACAAATTATCAGTCGGATTGAATTTGAGTTCGACTCTGATGGATTACTCAGTAGAGAAGGGTAACCTCAACCAAATGAAGGTAGTTAGCTAGGGATTGAGTTGGCTAGATTTGCTCTTTGTAGTTGAGGACCTTACTCTAATTCGTCATCCATGCCTGCGATGAAATCTGTCATCATCCCGCACTCCGGAAAGCATTGCTCTATTGTCTGTTTGTTCCCATAGCTTATTTGGGGAGTTCCAAAGGTTACCCTTTGGGCTTAACCTCCTCAGAGGCTTCCGACTATCAGCTCTTGATCTTTGATTTTTGCCAATTCCATCTATGTATAAGCGCCTCCGATGTAGTGACTAGGGAGCTTTAGAGGACCCTCAAAAACCTAAGCCTTCCAACACCAATTAACAAGTCACCAGGGGCAACCCGGACTTGATCTAGCCAACTCGTCCTTGGGCTTATGCTACCGATTCCGCAGAACATCTTGTAGCCCTAGTTTTTCTTACTTACTTAAGGTGGCGCTACAATCCGGGGTGGACCAGGGCCTCAACCAATACGGCTCTCCAGTTAGCACGATCTTTGGCTAACTGCCACCAGTTGCGCACTACAAGTTGGTTGAGGTCCCCTTCCATTTGCGCGCGCCACCTAAGGCGAGGTCTTCCTCTACTGCGTTATCCCTCCGGGTTGAAATCGAAGACTCTCCGGGTCGGAGCGTTGGTGTCCATTCGCTCTACATGTCCTAACCATCTTAGACGACTAGTGCGTACTTTTCTGACCAGGTCGATGTCGCTGTACAGCTCGTAGAGTTCGCTGTTAAATCTTCTCCTCCAAATCCCGTCAACGCAAACGGGACCAAAAATCACTCGAAGAATTTTGGGTTCGAAGCGACCAAGAAGATCCTCATCTGTTTTTGCTAGGGTCCATGCTTCCTAGTTTTTCATCATTTCTTAAAAAAAAAAAAACAAAAAACAGGATTTCCTGATGAATATTAGAAAGGCACGTTTTCCGAATCGGCTTTTATGGAGCTCCCAAAGCCAGAGGCTTTACTTGTCGTAGCTTATAACACTACATCTTGTAGTCCCAGTTTTCCATCGTTTCAATTTTAAAAAATAGCTTTTCCTGATGAATATTAGAAAGGCACGTCTTCCGAATCGGCTTTTATGGAACTCCCAAAGCCAGAGGCTTTACTTGTCGTAGCTTATAACACTACATCTTGTAGTCCCAGTTTTCCATCGTTTCAATTTTTAAAAACAGCTTTTCCTGATGAATATTAGAAAGTCACGTCTTCCAAATCGGCGTTTACGGAGCTCCTAAAGCCAGAGCCTTTACTTGTCGTAGCTTATAGTTCTTGCAACTTTCCCAAAAGATCTGACAAAAACGAGCTGAAATTACAAAATTGTAAAATATTTACATAACAAACCTTCCTAAGCCTAACCTATTTTCATACGCAACCCCAACCATTAAGGTTTTTGACCATCTTAACAACAACTTGTTTGGCCTGAGGCATACGTAAGACCTTAGCAATCACTGTCCTTGATCCATATTCAAACAGCTTAAACTCCGACTTTTCTGTATAGATTTCGACATTTTGTAGTCAACCCTTCAACAAATTATACCTACTTACATATACTTCAAATACAAGATGTAAATATTCAAAGACAATAAATTCGGAAACAAAAAAATCCCTCCCACCCAAGCCAGCCTATACTTTTGAGACCCTGTCTGCGCAACACCTCACAAGCGTTCCCATTAGCAAAGTACAACTCGCACATACACATCCAGTAAATATGTTAATTACTTTGTTAACAGGTAACACCACACACAGTTATAATGGTTCCACGTTGTAATATACGCAAGACCCTTATATATATTTATTTGGTTCGTCGCAGTCGAAAAATTATCCTGCCGATGAATAACGAAAAGTCCAAATTAAATGACTCTGACGTGACTTTTGAATGTTTTGTTGTGTTGCTGTTCTCGTCGGTGTACCCACTTAGGTAATATTTTCACCTATGTTAATTGAAAAATTTATTTTTGCGGTCGTTTGCGGCGGGTTTGTTATTTGTGCTGCTTTTCGGTGGCTTTTCTTATCGACTCGTATATTAATTTGTTATGCTTGACAGCGACTAAGAGCTGCGCCTGTTCGAAGTGGTCGGGTGTGAGACTTAGAAAGTCTCTTCTCAAGGGACAGGGTAGGTCTCTGGCATTCAGTTAATGCACGGTATCAATGACAGATGGATTCTATTTCATGACGAAGGACTATTTTGACTTGGACATCAAATTTAGAAGGACTTTGTGTTGGATTGGGTTCAGGGTTATCTGTGGGACCCGTAATAGTGTCCAATTGAACCTTTCTTCCGAACTGGGAACCCAGGACCCACATTTTTCAAAATAAGCCAAATTGGACCTACTTACGAAACACAACTCTTTTTAACGCCTATGGAACCTTTTTTCAGACTTGGTTATTCACCTATTGTGCCTTAAATTTCTTGTGTATACTGTTTTGATACTCCTGATTTTCTTTAATTTCATCCCGGACTCTTTTTGAAAGCTTGGGACATGTTTTTGGGCCCTTTCCGAAAATTTTCGAAGAGACCACTGGTTGGGATGTGTCGAGAAAAGGATTTGAATAGAAAAATAAATAGTTGGGACAGGTCCGTAGGACCCTAAGCCTAGCGTCTCACAACCATTCGTTTTGTGTGAGTTTTTAATTTTTTATACGAATGGAAAGGATTTACAATTTTATGCCGATTCCAAATGGCTAATTGAGAAGCTCTTTCAAGACAGTTGTACTCTCGGATGTTTGTCAGACGTTCGCGAGAGGTGGCGCAGTGGAAAAAACCCTTTGTCGGAATTTCGGTTTTTGCGTTATTCGAACCTGGGAACCCTCGCTTAGTATTGTATTGTGAGTGATACCCCTGTACACTGCGACCAGAAGAGATCTATTGTGTTGGCCTTTATTATTTAACCCAGGGAGCTGTTGAGGCTCTTTATGAACCTCAGCACCCTTCTTGGTTCCATGTTTCCAATGTCTGCAGGACTTAAAATCGCCCTTTGCATATGGATTGCTCTGCCCCTTGCCACAGCAGGACATTCGCAGAGTATGTGTTCCGTTGTCTCCCCCTCTTGTACGCAGAGTCGACAGGAGTCATCGTCGGAAAGTCCAATTTTGTTGAGATGATATCTTAGTGGCCAGTGATCAGTAAGATATTCCGTTAGGATCCTTAGATCTTCTTTGCTTAGCTCAAGTAACTTTTTTGCTTTACTACGAGCTAGGCTTATGAATCTTTTTACCTGCCTCGGTCCCTTTGATTCCGTCCAGTATTCGGCAAGGTGATCATCTTCCCATTTCCTGAATTTTGGGTATGTGTAACTCAAAGGTAACCCGAAGTAGGGCTCAGGACCGGTGGGTGAGAAGGCGTGATGCGCCTCTTCTCGCCAGACAATCTGCTCGTTCGTTGCCCTCAAACCCCTCATGGCCTGGTATCCAAGCAACAGTGACTGTGTTGTCCTTTGCCAGTTCTTCAAGGAGATTGAAACATTCCCAGACTAGCTTTGATCTGATCGAAAACGATCTTAGGGCCTTAAGGGCTGCCTGGCTGTCTGAGAGGATGTAGATACGGGCACCTTTAGTGCGCCTCCGTAAGCATTCTCGGACACATATCTCTATGGCGTGTACCTCCGCTTGAAAGATGTCTGGTGATTTTCCTAGTGCCACGGCTCTTTGGAACCTAGGCCCATAGACCCCAGCGCCGGTGGCTTCATCTTCCATTTTTGAACCGTCGGTGTATCAGATTTGTGATCCTGATTGTGTTACGAATTGGTTGGTTCTCCAGGTATTCCTGTCAGACATGACTATCTTAAATTTTCTGGAGAAGCGAAGCCTTTTAAGCATGGTGTCTGATACTTTGATCACAGGATCATCTTGAAGCATTTGTAATACTCGAAGGTGTCCTGTAAGATTTCCTGCTTTAAGATTTGATATATCAGGGAGCCTGAGGGCACTGAGACTCGCTTCCTTCTTTACAGAAATATGTAAAGGCAGAAGACTGAGCATTGCCCCTATGGCTGCAGTTGGACAAGTTTTCATTGCCCCCGTTATACCAACGCATGCTAAGCGATACATCTTGTTTAATTTTTTCTGGGCCGTTAATTGTTCGCTTAGTAGTCCAACACACTAACCACTAAGCCACTGCGTCGACTTTTTTTTTAGGGCTAACTTGTCCTAAAAATGAAAAGTAAAAAAAAAGTAAAATTGTAAAATTGTTGCGCCAACTATTTCTCTGTCTTATTTTGTAGTAGGTATACTCGACAGGTCCTTATAAGCTGAGAAAGAGGTTTCGCATTTTTTGTTGAATTCAGCTGCAAAAAAGCTGTCTTCACTTTGGGTAGAGGTACTTCAAACCTTCAATAGATAAAAACCAGTACAATGGCTCCAAAAGTCTAACTTCTCATAAGCTCCTGATCTAGTGAGTCTCAATGTTGGCAGAAGAGGTGGAAATGATCTACAGTTTTATGCCTGTAGGAACGGCTGAATTGATAAGCTTTACTGTAAGGCTCTGGCGGGTGTTTAATGAGTTCAAGTCTTAGCTTAAAATTGAACAAGTTCATTTTGAGCCTTGGATATATAAGTTCATTTATAGCATCGCGTGGAATGCCTCGTCAGCTGCCTAAGACTTAAATATGACTGGTGTGCTATGCACACGCCTTAGCAAATAACTCAACCAATTTCTGTTGTCTTCAGATTTTTGTCTGCTCGATCTGCTCGTGAGCTCGAGTATAAAGGGATTCCCCTATGACTATATTGATTTTTTACCGGCGGGTTTCTCAACGCAACGCTACTGTACCGAAGTAAAAGGCACGAAATGAGTTTACACCTCATACCACAACCGTATTGTTAGCTCATACCAACCCTGCCGAGACAGCTGAACTACAGGCCAACACATATTAGCCGCGCAAAAGGGAAAAAAAGCGAGCCACAACCACTTATGGTGACCAATAAAATGATCGCCTAGATGAGATGTCCTGGTATATTGGAAAGTCGCAAACCCACATCGTCGCCCACCATTTTGAGGGTTCCATCGACGCACTATGAGTTCGTGACTCAAACATCCATCCATGGCATTAGTTTTGTACAGCTCTTCAGCTGACCATATGATTAGGAGGCGAATGCGTCTGCGCTTATAGTATCGTCCTCGTATAGCGAGCACAAAATCACAAATCTCTGGTCTATTATCGCGCTCGTCTTTCGTATCTAGATAGTGTAAATCTTAATGTCGGTGGAAATGAAAAATAATAATAAAAATATGACAAGAGAAGTTATGTTCGCCCCAGAACGGTGGTCTACTTTGTTCATATACACGAGTGTATGATGTGCCACTGCCGGTATAAGGCTGCTGCCTGATCAGCTTCTCTTGATCTCGACTCAAAGTTAAATATTACACCAGAATGGGTGATCACGTACGCAGAATTCACATAAAATTTACAATCTGTCTCTGCTTTGTTTTACCTTCTTATTTTTATGGTTATCAGCGCGACTCGCAGTGGGTTCCAGCGAAGTAGTTAGGTACAAAGTGACGGTCGATGCCGCGCACACTCTTTTAATTGGACTGTGTTGTGTATTCCGCCAAGCGAGGATATGCCAAGGTATGAGGATGATGACGACACGATGACGAGGATCTCGTCCCAGCACTACTGTCCGTGTCCAGGAAATATCTCATCTTTTGAGCTTGATGTGGTTTGAAGGAAACTGCCATGAGCGACGCGGCTCAACTCAACTGGAACCACTAATTGAATGTCGTCTTGTGGCCACAATCGGTCCCCACTATGGGGTGTTGGTCACTTAACCATTTAGGTGTGAAATTTCACACCGAATCCGATTCCAATTGTAAAATATTGGCCGGAAATTAAAGACAATAAAACAACATCAGCCAAAGTGGAGTAAAACATCAGCGACAGTAGGCAGTGCGCGCGGGATGCTTTGTTCCCTTGTTAATGGTGTCAGTGAACATACATTTCCACACAGGCTGCGTGCGAACATGGTGCCCCTCTCTCGGGAAATCAATAGCCGGCGATCGTTCGACCATTCAACCAGCCGAACGTGGTCCGAAATTCGTTGTTCAATTGCGCACTAGGGGACCCCGTTTCGGAACTGACCTGGAACTGAAAATTCGTCGGGCGACTGAGCACCTGCGCGCGCGCCGCTTCACTGAGCTACAACCGAAAGCACTTGCGGAGGACCGCTCGTACTCGAACTCGCTATACTCACCAGTTGAAGAAGCAGAAGTTTTTATTTCAATTACGGCGCTCGACCCCCATAAATATTGAGCGATGACTGTTTGGTGTCCCATCTTAATTTATGCCAATTAAATTACCAACTCTAACGGGCAGCACTGCACTGTCCGTGTCCAGCTCATCGGTCGATTGTTCGTTACAAAATTTGTATTTTTGAGTCCTTCGATCGACGATGGTCGGAGCGCGTTATCAGTGCATGCAATCAGATCCATGCGCGCAGCGGAGCGTAACGCGTCAGTAACCCCTATTTGAGTTGCGGTGGAATTCTAATTGACCAAAGGGGAGATGGGACAACTTCAATTAACTCACATCCACGTCCTCCGCATATCGCAGGGCAAGAAGCCGAATCAAACTGTTGTTCGTGGTGGTTGTGGTGGTGGTGCGGCAATGGCAAATGAAGCGTGGCAGTCAACAACGTAGTACTCAAAACATAAACAACCGCGTTTGGCCGCGGGTTCAACAGGTGAGACTTTAACTTCTTAATTACATGACAACTAACTACAAGACGGAGGTGACTTTCAGTCCGGAGAATGTGACCGCCGTTCGGTCATCAATCGATATCGCGACGTACAATAGGGAATTCCCTCTTTTATCTAGTCGAGTGTAATCGAATGGAGGGTCCACCTGCCCGCAGTCGGTGGTGCTCTGGTGCATCTTTCGACAGGATCTGAATGCGGGTTTTTTAATTATCAATGTTCGCGCCAAGACGTCTTCCGAGGGTAGGACGGGTGCATCTGTTGAGGCAGGTCTAACAAAATCGCTTCCATACAGCCTATTTCATATTTTCTTCTTTCAAAGAGAGCCTACTCATATGAGGCGCAGCTATACAGACGAGAAATGAAATTTAATTTAAAAGGATCACAAATGTCACTTTGTGGGTTTTTCATCATTTTCTTTCCATGTCTCCTCCTTGCAAATGCTGGAGAGATTTTGCGTGTTTTTTTTTTTTATATTTGGGTTGGCATTGTGTTATTGGTCTCAAACTCCCAATCTGACCTCGAAATCTCTTATTGGAGATTTTAATGGAATTTTACAGAGTTTCAGAGTTTAACGTGAGACGATGTCAAGTTGAGCTTTTGCAAATAAACGTCGACTCACTGTTGCTGCTGTTGTGTTGGTTGTTGGTTGTTGGTTGCGATGGTGTATTGTTCTGTTTTCTTTGTGTTTAAGCGTATGTAGGTTCATGTGGCGATGTGCGATTTAACGATGCATGGGGGGTTATTAAGTTCTTAATTTTATTTGTGCGCAAGTAATGATTTTTCGTGTAAAAATGTATATGTACGAGTACCTGCATGAATGGTATATTCGGTGGAAATCGAAATGAGGATCATTTCAAGGGCAACCAGATTTTTAAATGATTTGTGAACCGGTCTCGCTTTAAATTAAGTTTGTTTGTATAGGTAAAACGTTGGTGGGGATTTTGTTTTAAATTTATGTCGATTTGGGATGGCCAATATCCAAAAATAATTCATGTTCAGATGAGTCATGCTGACGGACGCTTATTCCCTGAATCTGAGCGAAATTTTGCGATTTTATTGAGGGCGATTTGGGGCTCAGTTTTTTTTACTTAAACTTATTTTGAGTTACAAAGTCCGGGCATTTGCCAAATCGGGTTTTTGGTCTTGAACAGTGTTCTTCGGTAAGATCCATCCTTCATCCGCCATATTTCCAAATTGCAACCAGGCTAGAGTTGATATATGCATACCTAATAAATAAATAGTTGGCGCAACAGGTCTGGAGAGACCCTGGGCCTAGCTTCTCACAACCATTCGTTTTGTGTGAGTTTCTCATTTTTGGAACGAATGGAAGGGATCTACAATTTTATGCCGACTCCAAACGGCTAATTGAGAAGCTCTTTCAAGACATTTATATTCTCGGATGTTTGTCAGACGTTCGCGAGAGGTAGCGCAGCGGAAAAAAACCCTAAGTCGGAATTGTTTTTTTTTGCGGGATTCGAACCTGGGACCCCCGCATAGCAGTCCAACACACTAACCACTAAGCTACTGCGACTACATGCATACCTATACAGTGAAATTCACTTATTGCTACCTTGGGTATCATGACGATTCCGTCGTCCGTTTTTTTGCAAGAATTTAAAATGTTTTTTTCGGATATAGTTGCCTGTTAAAAAAAATTAACGTCGTTTTCTTTTTAATTCTATCTGAAAAATTAAAGTATAAATACATGCGTATGTTGCTATTGCTATCTATTAGTAAAGAATGTTGATAAAAGACTTTTCGATTATTTATAATATTTCATATTTATTTGTATAATATCCAACTGAATGCTCCATTTCCATCTCATCCTCAATCGTTTCTCTTCTTCATACCCTCTCTCATTCGGAAAGTTATAATAGACCAGGTTGCCGAGTTCACATTACTTTACAAGAATAAATATTTATTTTTTTATTTTTCTGACCTTCCGTTAAAGCGGCATTCGACCTTTGCCGTCATTATATCCGGAGGTCAATGTACGCCTATCTACAAACAAAGAAAACAAATTTTAAATTGCTGCCTATTGTCGAGTTACCGACTCAAAAGACGCGATATGCGCAGAGTTCTAAAGGGTCTTTCATTAGCGACTTGACAACCTCAAACTTTCAGTGTGAAAAAACCTTAAACCGATTACCGAACTGTTAATGTTAAAATATTCACTAAAATCAACATTTTCATCATGATGAATAAGTATATGGTATTTACAAGGTTCGCCACAATTCTCCCTGCGCCATAATGCCCGAAGTTACCCTACACGAAGAAACAAAATTTACAAAAAATTAAAATTTGCTACCGAAATTCCGAGTTGGTGGTCGCAACTTTAAGAGTGTTAACGCCAAATTTCGGCCGCAATTCTCCTCCCAGTAAACGTGCAATTCATAGTCTATTGAACAAATTTGAGTCAGGATATTCGCTGCTTGATGTTGCTGTGCAAGTGAGACTACATCTTGCCCTTAGTGTCCGTCGCAAACGAGCCAAATCAGTCAATTTCACGGCATTCTCAAGTAATGGGGCTCTCCCAGACCACATTGTGGCGAATTTCGCGTAAGGATCCTGTAAACAATGAGACACAGTAGCGACATCTATCAGACGCTAGATGTCCGCCACGATAATTATGATTGCAGAAGCGGCCGCAGTAGTCAGATAGCAGCCGGAGTTGAGTGAGATCAGTTGTCTTTTTTGCAAGTAAAAGTGTCAAAATAAAGGTAATAATTTGTTAACTGAAGAGTCCTTCTTTTAACAATCCTTACAAGATCAAGCTGACTCAGGAACTAAGGCCACTTGGTCATATGAAGCTACGTACGTTCTCAAATCGGGCTCTGGACATGATGGAAGAAAACGAAGAATTTCATCGCAAAATCATCTTCAGAGATGAAAAGCATTTTTAGTTTAATGGCTTCGTCAATGAGCAAAATATGCGTTACTGGAAAGGTGAGAACCCTCATGTGGCTCATGACACAGCGCACTTCTTCCGCAAGAGGTCACTATTTGGTTCGGTTTTCATGCCGGTGGCGTCGTCAATTGCCCGGTTTTTATTTTCGTCGATGAAAATGACCGTCACGTTACGGTAAATTTGCTGCAGAGACATGGTGGAACGTTATTTCTTCGAGCAGTTGCATGAATTGGACATCAATGGTTCCAATAAGACGGTGCCACAAGCCACGCGGCGTGTGCAACAATCGAGTTATTGAAGTCTCGTTGAAACGGACCCGTCGATTGGCTGCCGAGTTCGTACCAGTTAACTTCTCTAGACTTATTTTGTATGGGGCTACATTCTATCATGGGTCTATGCCAACAAGCCGGCGACGTTATAGGAGCTCATAGCCTTATTGAACGAGAAATAGCGGCCGCATCGGTCGAAAAGTGCGGATGAGTCATCAAAAATTAGGTTCAACGTATCGACCGCTGCATACGTTCCCGTGGTGGACACATGATCGAAGTCGAATTCCATTCATAAATATTTCTTTATTAACTCCAGCTTATACAATTTTTGTTTGTATCTCAAGTAGTTTGCATTTGAATTGGGAAAAATAAGTTGCCAAGTCTTTAATGGATGGACGCCTTGAAATAGGTAAAACTGCAATTCTAATAGTTGTACGACTACAGGCCGTCTTCATTCAAGTCATTGTCACATTTCCACTATATTCTATTTACAAAAGAAAAGTCCATAGCCGTTACTCATCCAAAGGTGAACTGAAACTTCTCAACCGTGCATACACATCTGCATAGCTAATAAATTCCATTGGAATGAATGTATGATCTCCTAGTCATAAATCGACAAACATCGCCATATCCGAGAAATACCAAAAGACGGCCCATTTTCCCGACGGTCGCTGCTATACTGGCATACAGATACAGGTATGGGTAGGGTGTATATACTTTCAAAAGTTGTTTTATTAAGTTTACATTGTCTTATCACGCGAATCTGAATTCTTCGATTCCCTTCGTTTCTTGGCATTTTCCAATTTTTAACATTTATCAGGAAAATCCAGAACCAAGTCACTGTCGGATTTTCTCACAAACCATGTCAGCAGCAGTACCAGCGCACCAGCAGCATGCGGCAATAGTAAAGGGCTCCTCTGCATACCTGCATATGGTATGGTAGACTCGTACCTATACCTAGAGCAGAAAAGTTGCCAGCAGTTTGTTAGTTCCTTCTACCTCGCAATTATCGTTTATTATTAATTATTGTGGACTTTTTGTGAATTTTTAATGAAGCTGCCTAGTGAATCATTGTTGCACGTGTGTGTATATATGCTGTTGTAGTGTGGATATGTGTGCCCAGTGTATAGCAAAACTAAAGGTATAAGATAATTATAACAAACGACCGAGCCGCTCAACCGTGCAGACACTGGAATATGCATATATATGGTAAGAGGACTCTTTGAGGAGACATTGTATTTGGATAGATGTATTTGATTAGGAGGATTTTATTGTGAATTGTTGTTGGCTTTACGCTTCAACAAATTGTTTGTTAGTTAGTTGAGAGACTCTTGCAAACTACACGTTGATCGATTTGGACGAAAAATGTGTGTTAAAAGTTCCATGTTTGTGCAATGGGAATAAAGGACATCCACTTCCTAAGAAATGTCACCAAAACATACCTCATGACTGAATATTCAGCTATAAAACAGGAGGTTATGTATTTCCTTACTGCTTTAAATCAAAGAAGATTCAAAGATTCCAAAGCTGAGTGCTCGATCTTCTAATAAATGACGAAGTATTGGTTATCCACTATTTTCATATTCACCCCTTCGAGGTTTCCGTTCGGAACGGAATTTTCTCCGATTCGTATACGAAATCGGAAAAAGTCCAATCGAGATATCCGTTCCGATACAACTTTCGGGCAAATTCTCCGATGACATATAGCGCACCTTCACCTTGTCGCATTGCGTGGAACCGCGTTAAACCGCTTACTTTTGCAGAGTGTAGATTTGTCTGCAATTTCGACCTAGCTGTAGCCTTTTAACACCCAGAAATCTGCGCTTCAGATTTTGTCTGCATTCACAATAATACATTTTGTTCTTAAAAAAAAAATATTCTACATTTTGTACACAGTTGCTTTCGCTGGTTTAAGCTCTTGTTTTTTGTTATTGTTACTTAAATAATAAAAAAAATTGTCAAGTACGATTTTCCATAGAATTCTGTATTGCAGATATTTTTTGTTTGTCCGGCAACACTGGCTACACCGCACATTTTTTCCGAAGTTCTCTCTCTTCCGAAATGAACGCGACTTGACTTTGACTTTGACTTTCGTATCGGATTTTTTTCCGAACGGATACCTCGACAGAGGTGATTATCAGTGATCCAAAGATCCTATCGGACACATTAACTGTGTGACTCTAAGTGATCCTGCTCTGCGAGTATAAGTCCGCACTATTTTGCAAGCGAAGTGAAAATTCGTTAGAGAAGATAAGGGATAGTTGCCTAGAATTTTGTTTTCTTTTACTGATGCAATTTTTGGTTGTATATCGAAAACTGAAACCAAAGTTTACTATTCTCGGTGAGTAGTAAGTAGGTAGCCCGTGATCTGCGGAATAGGGGATCACACCCTCAAAGAAGAATTTAGGAACCTGGAGAAAGAAAACAGGACAAGAACGGAAAAGATTCCAAGCTAGAATCGGCATGAGCAAAAATAACCTCCGAATCCTAAAGCACAACTCTTTGGCAGTATAATTTTAAAGTAGCCGCAGTGATATCTCAAAATCAAAAGTACTGCTTAAAAAGTTAAAGCCCAAAAAGTTTGATGTCGAAGAAGACACTGCCAGAGTTTTTGTCTTTTTGTTTTTCTTTAATTCGCATAGAAGTTCTGTGCCGAGGGAACCGCCAAGACCAAAACCGAGAGTTCCGCGTCGAATGGCTGTGAATTCATGCAGCCAGGCAAAGGTATATTTCGCATTGCATCAGCAGACAAGAGCCAGCGTCGATTGAAAAGTCGACTTAAAGACGGTGCTGAGAATTCGGAAAGAGCAATCTAGCAGAGTCAAGACCAAGACTCCCCTGGCAGGCATTAGGTCCATTCACCATTGACGATGATGGACAAGAGTCTGCGTCGATCTGACCGAAATCAAAGCCTAAGTCGAACAAGGTGCTCCTGCTTAGATGACTGATGTAAGCAGTTTCTCATCCGTAAAATTCTGATACATCGAATCGTTTGCTCGGTACGGGTCCTTTGAATTGCGCCAGAGGCAATAGGCAATAGTCGCCTGAGTTGGCGCGCGCAAGTGGAAGGGGACCTTAACCAACTTGGAGTGCGCAACTGGAGGCAGTTAGCCAAAGATTGTAACGAAATTATTGGGAACATCAAGAAAGATGGGATTCATTTTTCTTTCCCGTAACCTTCCGCTTCATAATTCACCCTTATGACCCATAATTACAGGACTTCATGGGTCAGTCCGGGCGTTGAAGACGGAAGGGCGTCCGTGTGTTAACAGCATCAGCATGCTTGCATTTTTGCACGACCTAGCTCGACGGATATGGGGGATTCTTGCTGAAGACACAACGGACAGATGTTACTTAATTTTCATGCTGAAATTTAAAAAAAAGATGTTTTTTTTTTTTTTTGCAATATTGAAATTTGTTTAGGCCAGAATTGTCTTAAGATCTCTTAAAATTTACTACAATACTGATTTCTTTCATGACAGCAAGCGAATATTATTTATACTTGCTCAGAGTTAGCCCTACCCCTATGTCAGCAAATATAATTTGAAGTCATGTCCTTGCTATTAAAGAACTCTGTGATATTTTTTTTTTTAATAGCCCCAAAAAGTTATATCATCATTGTTCCCCCTTTTAAGACCTCATCGTAGCTCTGTCACATCCACCAAATTAATGAATTTAGTGCACCATTTCTTTCCTTTTTTTAAATTGAGTTAAACAATTATACATTATATTTATTGTTGTTTTAATAAACTAAAATTAAGTTAAATGAATAAAATTTTCAAACAATTATATAAAAATAACTATAAAAATTGTTATAAGATCGCGCTAACTGGAGAGGCGTATTTGTTGAGGCCCAGGTCCACCCCGGACTGTAGCGCCTCCTTAAGTAAGTAAGTAAGAGGCAATAGTCTCCCTAACATCGTATGCAAGATTCAGACCGACATAATATTTGAACGCCTAAGGCCGGTTGTCATGTACCCGATAGGTCCTTATGAGTGTGGTTTTACTTTGAAAAGGTCCACCACTTGCCAAACCCTATTCCAAATCAACAACCATCGATTTTAAGGTTGCATTTGATGGATTGTGGCCGCAGTGGCTCAGTTGTCAGTATTCTGGACTTCTGCGAGTGAGGGGTTTAAGGTATTTATTTATTTGATAAACTGTACAGAGACGAGTTGTTCATAGACTTGCCGACAGTGTTGGTCGACCTTGTCGAATATGCCTGTTTTCGCAGGATTTAGTTGAAAAGCTCTCGCTGTTCCATAAAGGTCGGCAAAACCAGCACCCATCTTTTCATTTTTGGAAATTGTTTTTGATAGTCAAATGAGTCTTATTTTGTTTTGTTTTAGGGCTTTTGAGCCACTTTTAATGGACAGGGCACTTTTGCACTGCGCCTGACGTGCTATCATGTGACCCCCCTAACACAAAAAACAAGCTACCCCCACCGGAGCTACAATCTTTCAAAAGTCACTGCGATTCCTCACATGCATCGATGACATTTTTAATCGACG
Source organism: Cheilosia urbana (assembly GCA_946477585.1). Taxonomy (NCBI): domain Eukaryota; kingdom Metazoa; phylum Arthropoda; class Insecta; order Diptera; family Syrphidae; genus Cheilosia; species Cheilosia urbana. Next base: position 95,506,071 of record OX297854.1, read on the forward strand.
ACCACTTTCAAGTGTCGCGGACAATGTCAACGTCATACTGAAAACTTCTCAAAATTCTCTATTCCAGTCCAGCCATCCCTGCCAGCTGTAATGTTGACAAAGTAAACAACTCACATGCATCTTGTCAACTCCCGAAATTTTCGGCCGTGACATCTTAACCCTCCTGCGCGATAAAATCGTCGACCTTTTCCCAACGAGCTGGGTTGACACAAACACCAAGCTGTTAGCGCACTTTGCCTATACCCGTGTTCGTGCGATCAGTTTGACCCGATAGTCTCCCATCAATGATGACGTTGATGATGATGACGACGCCGACGACGACGACGACGACGACGATCATTCGTTTTCCTTTCCTAGCTGCTGAATAAACTTCTCCGATCTATTGATAGTATGTGAAGATAGCAGGGCAGCAAACATCTAAAACATCCAAAACAACAAAAACAACAACAGGTACACAACGAAAGATGGGCAAAAGAAAAAGAATTCTCTTCTGACTCGGTAATTATTAATAATTCCTTAATGAAGTCACGGCTCGATAAGCGCAAACAACCAATTGTCTTTTTGCATTTGGTCGGATTTTGTATATGTCCTATCTGTTATGTGTGTGATGGCTCTCTGGCACTTGGGCTTTGTGTAGTGGGAGTGTGCTGGTGCAGAGTGTGTGCGGTGTGTGGTATAAGGAAGAAGAAGAACCGAACCACAACTCCAAAGAAGCGTAGTGAATGCGTGTGAATGGTTTGGTGAGCGCTCGGCTCTTCTCCGCCTGTTTTTATGCTTCATATAGAAAATATACGATTATGACAATAAAATTTATGATGATGATGGCTGAGTGGATTGGTTCGTTGGTTTGGCAATAAAATCTATATAGCAGGCGCCCTTCTCTCCTCTTTAAATGTAATCCATGCCGCTGTTGGCAGTGTATTTCTATTCACATTACTTGTGTGGCGTTGCTCCGGTCCTCTGTTCCATGTGACAATGGCAATGGGCGGAGGAGGGAGAGGCCCTCCACATATAGAGGCACTAAAGTGGTCAAAGTGTTTGCGGGCTGGTTGGCTGGTTGCGTGTGAGACAGGTGATATCGGTGGCGGTAGTAGTGGCGGTGGCAGTGGCAGTGGGTTCCTGTTGATTTTGGCTCTGCGCAGGGAAACTCGATTCATTAATATTTATAAGTTAACATAATAATACCAATAATAACGATCGTTAAAAAAGTACTGAGAAACGATGGAATTCGCCTCGCGCCCTGTGCGCCGGCCGCTGGCGCTGTAATGAAGGCGTTGATATTCAATTGGAATTATTCGATGCGTGGAATTAATAGAACGATTTTTCATATTTATGTAGGGCCGAGGCCATTATCCCCTCCGAGGCTTGTTCGGCCACACGCAACTCCTGCAAATGTCCTTTCTTGATATTGTTTATAGGGAAATTCGATCCATCGCAGCAGACACTCCACCCAAGTGAAGAGTGCCACTGCCGTCACACACTCAGGTCAAATAATTACGAGACCAACGAGCAACGACCCGCTTACCCGTTTTGATTCGAAACTTATTACAACTATTTGTGTTGCGATGTTTTTCTTATTTGTCGCTCTGTCCCCAAAATCACGAGAGTGACACACGAAGACGGGCATGATACCGTTAAGAAGGGCCGACACACAATTGAGCTTTTCTACTTCTCGCCGATGGTTACCAATATTATTTTTGTCATTAAATTCAAATTGTTTATAATGATGATGATGAGACCTGACCGAGGCGTAATTTTCCTCCTTCTTGAGTTGAATTATTTTTGATTAAAAAATTTTGTCAGCGTGGTGAGTATTGTAATTCCATTTCCTGTCGCACCATTGCAACATTCGTCCGTAGAAGAAAAAGAAAAAAAAAAAAAAAACTTTCCAAACGATGTGATGATGGCCTTTCGCAAACCAGCGAGTACTATCCGCCTAATTAATTACGATTGTTGCAGCAGTTTTACAACCTCTTCCGGTGCCACTGGTCTTGGTCGCAACAGTAAGTGCTGGTGGTCTTGATTGCTTCTGTAGTTTAGACGATTTTCACTTTTCCCATATATACAGAAACAGAGTTAAAAGGTATACCTATACCTACCCAAACCCAAACCCATACTGTCGACTGTATCGAGTGTGAGAAGTTTATCTTGGCGGTGCGCGCATGCATGACTTCCAATCAATCCATCAATCAATCACAGTCGTTCACTCACTCAGCGAAACATTCAAATCAATCAGCGGTGCTTTATGTCACGAAACATGGAAAAATAATCAGTCGCCCCTCTCACCCGCTGGCTTGTTCCCTGGTGCCCATATAGGAAAAGGTAATTTTCTTATTCTTCGACTGTCAAAATTGTGTCTTCGTGTTGGAGACATGGCATTTTGTTGTGTTGCGTGTCTCAATTTTCCCATTTTCTGCTGTGCTTTCCTGTTGTCATTTGCGGATATATTTTTGTGCATGAAACCGATTGTCTTAGGAAAATATTTACACCGTCATCGTCAGAGTTGTAATTGTCTTTAGTATAACGTGTCGAATAGCAGCAGTCATGTTTGATGACTCAATTGAGAGTTAGGGTATTGGCGGGAGATTTGTTTTTTTTTTTTATGTGTAGGCTTCGGAAATTGAACAACCCTTTTTTTAGACGCATCTATGGAAAATTGTGGCAAAAGAATGAGGGTGGGACTCCGTTGTAAAAAAAAAAAAAACGAAGGAAAGCATGCGAAAGTTAAGGAATCTTCGCAATGTTCACCCAAAAAAAAATGTAATCTCAAATTGATATTTTTGTCATATCAACTTCAATTTCATGCGAAAATTTCAAAAATTGAATAAAAACGTATTTTTTTTAATATTAAAAATATCAGATTAATAATTTGCATGGCAGATTTACATTAAAAGCTTACATTATTTGAAATTACGATTTACATTCCCATATCAATAAGCAATATCAAATTTTGTATGATGTTCTGTAATATAATGTTTACAAGATTTAATATCAATTCTACATTACGCGTATTGTTGTGATGTTAAAAATGTAAAATTGATAAGCTTTAATTTTAATATACTTCACAAATTAAAATGCAATATGATTTAATGTGCTTTTAATATTGAAAAAATGTACTGTTTATGTGAGACATGTAAAAATAAGCCGAAGCCCCAAAATACCGGTACCCTAAGGTGCAATTTTTGATATTACCAACATATTTTATATGAATAATGTAAAAAGGCAGTTGCTAACGAAATAAACGAGTCTGAAATTGAAACTGCAGTTACACTTAAAGTGGTTTACTCGTAGCGATCGGTTTGTTTGTAGAGTGTTTTCCGTGTTAACTTTTAATTTAATGTGCAATTTTGCAATTTGTGTAATATTTAATTTAGTGTTAAAAAAAAATCTGTAAGAACACAGTGATAATAAACATCAGTTCGATTAATTTCGTGAATTTGTGTTAAAAAAAAGAGCTAATGGATGAACATCAAGACCAGTTTATTTTTGCAGACATTAGTGAAATAATAGAGGATGATGATGATCTCGGAAACCATCAAAGTTTTCCGGATTCTTTGGAGGTTGAATCCGTAGAATCCCTTCCGGAAGAATCGTGTATTATTTGAGCTGTTAAGGGAATTTCGATTGGAGTTAGCTTTTACTGCTCTTTTGTGTAAGTTTTTATTACGTATTTTGGTAGTCTTTGTAACTTTATCGTGTAAATCATTTAATTACAGAAACCCAGAAATTAACCCATTATGTAACCGTAAAAAGGCAGTCTGGGCCTCTGAAATACTTATGGGGCTATCGATATGAATCGAAACATAGAGAATTTATAGATCACGATCAGTTTTACTCTGTAGGTTCCAAAAGTATCTCCTTGAAAATAATAGCTATTGCCGACTTTAAAAGTCCTCCAATTCATGTTTACTATTTTCCAGATGGAACATGTTTAATAAGAAATAAAATATTTTAAAATAAATTGTTATTAATTGTTTTATTACTGAAGTACAAAGTCGTCTAAAACTATTTTAGTATTATATATAAAAAAAAAAAAAAATATACAAAACCTTATTGCAAAATAAGTCAACTTATGAATTAAGGTTTGAAATACACCGCTTGGACAAAATTAGAACATCGATGTTTAAAATAAGTAAGTAAAAATGAATATTGATTTTACATTTCTAATATAAAAATGATTATTAAATTATTCTTATCAGAAATAAATGAAATCAAATGAAATTAAAAATGTCTAATATCAAAATTTAAATTATTCTTATCAAAAATAAATGAAAGCTATATTCATTTTACGTTTTTATTATATCGATTACACAATTTTAATATCAAAAATCGATGTTCTCAATATCAAAAGTAAATGCGTATCATATCAATTTCACATTTTTAATATTAAAATATTATAAAATTCTAATATCAATTCCACATGAATTCATTGTTAAAATTACATTCGAAACGTATATGAAATTAATATTGGAGTCATATCAGAATTGATATTTTCAACATCAGCTCGATTTTGTCAATGAAAAATATCAATATTACGGCTTTTTTTTACAATTTTTTTTTTTCGGTGATAGCCATTTTGGTTCCTTTTTCATCTTTTTGGGCCAGTTTTCCAGTTCAAGCACATGTAGCTTTTCTGACCCTCTTTTACTTGGTATAAATTTCATTTTAATAAGAGAAAAGTGCATTACAAGCAAAAAAAAAAACGAAAACGTCAATGAAATCGCTTTCGTTTTTTTTTTTCGTTTCTTCCGTTTTTTTAGTTTTATGAAGGAAAGCTTCCGTGCAAGCGAAAGCGATGATTTGTACAAATGTTCAATTAAGCATTTAAAATTGATTTCCGAAATAGAGGTCGCTGTCCTAGTAGTTCTCATACTCATTTCCTTTTCTTTTTCCTCTTTTTGGGTCATTTTTCCAGTTTAAGGATCTTTGGGAATTTTTTTTAAGGCTTCTTAAAACATGTAACTTTGTTGGTCCTCTCAACATTTTCACTTTAACTAGGTATGTCTTTGATTTTAATAAGAGTTAAGTATGTTAGGCAACAAAAAAATAACGAAAACGTCAAGAAATCTCTTTCGTTTTGCATTCGCAAAAACGAAAAATTCTTTCGTTTCTTAGTTTTTTTTTTTTTTTTTTTTTATATATACTTCTCCCGGGAAAGGCGAACATATAGCGCTTCAACAGCGCCCCGAGATGCCTGCAGATGTATGTTTGCTCTGCACTTAAATTGCTGCAAATTGTAGTCTTCTGGAAATGTATCTCCAGGAAGCGAGTTCCAAAGTTTGCTTGTCCTGTAACAGAAGGAGTTTTGGAAAGTTGATGTCCTCGCGGTTGTCAAGTGTACTGTATGGTCATGAGCATTAGCAGCCTGTCTTGTTGGGCGCCCAAAAGTTGCATTTCGAGGGATAATGTCTTTGAGTTCCTCAGAACATCTACCATGGAAGTACCTATAGAACAAGCATAGGTCAGCGACTTGCCTTCTGTGCACCAACGGTTGTAGATTCGATGTGAGTGTAGATTCTCCAATGAGTCGAACTGCTCGTCTCTGTATGCTATCAAGCAGGTTAAGTGAATGTTTTGGGGCCGAGCTCCATATATGGGAACAATATTCCAAGCCTGGTCTAACCTGTGCTTTGTAGAGAAGGAGAAGTTGCTTGGGTCTAAAGTACCTCTTTGCTCTAAATAGGTAGCTCAACTTTGCAGACGCCGATTTTGCGATATAGGATATGTGGTTCTGCCATGTGATTCCTGAATTGACTGTGACTCCTAGAAGGTGCATTGAGTCCTTGTGATGGACTAGATGGTCATCCATTTGGATCTGAGGAACTGTTGATTCATTTTTTCTGGAAAATGTTGTGAGCTGTGTCTTGTTTGCATTAAATACAACCAAGTTGTCCTTTCCCCACTTCAAATTTTGTCCAGATCATCATATAGAGAATTAATTTGTTCACATCTCTGATTGCGTGATGTATAGCCGTATTCACAGGCCCACTGTTCGAGATGGAGGATATAAGAGTGCTGTCATCTGGAATGCGTCCGAGCAAACGAAAACGACTAAAATTAGTTCTCAAAGTTAATAATTTTTTTCTTTTTCCTCTTCTTGGCCATTTTTCCAGTTCAAGGATCTTCAGCGATTTTATTTAGAGCTTTTTAGCACATGGTAGCTTTGCTGATCCTATTAAAATTTTCACTTTTACTAGGTGAGTCTTAGATTTTTACAAGAGTTAAACGCGTTAAGCAATTAAGCAACAACAAAATGAAAATGTGAATGAAATCCGCTTTCGTTTTTTTTTTTTTTGCTTTCTCAAAAACGAAAAGTTCTTTCGTTTTTTAGTTTGATTGCAACGATTGCACGTTTTCAAGAATTTACAATTGACTTGCCAAATAGAGGTAGATAGCTGTCCGAGTCGCTGCCCTCCTGTAGCTTCAGTTTTTGCTATTGGAAAAGGTGAATCTATATAAGTGGAAACTACGTAAGAGTATACCTGTTTGAACTGGTCTATAGGTTTGAACTTGTCTTCTACTTTACGACTTAAGAATCAGTCGTTTATACAATAGACATTCGGCAAGGTTGCAAGTTGAGGTTTGTCTCGGTGCATTTTAAAACCGACCTCAATTTTATTCTTGCCAATTCTAGTAAAAGAAACTGCAAAAGTTGCAGACATTTTTTGTGCTTCTTTATACCACTCTCCGTCCTCAGTACTAAGTTGAGGTTCTCTCAGCTACTGCCGCATCAGTTGAATATCCATTTTAGGCGGATGCTATAAATTTATACAATAATTATTGAAAGCCTCAATGCATTTGGAAACCGCGCGCAGGTGACACTCAATTACACCGTCAACTGTCATCAGTGCACTCAACCCCTCTATCTCGCGACCGTGTATATACGCGGTGTCACGTTATGCCCTCTCCCAGTCCAATACAAATTCTTAAAGAATATTATCCAAAATGAAAGAAAAACACAAACAACGAGGATGATTTGTACAAATGTTGTGTTTTGCATGACAGAGCGAGCGGGCACACACATATGCGCAAGATTGTCTCCGATGTTGGGGTTTTTTCCTTCGCTTCTGTCTAATGTAGAATTGAAAATTTCCAAACGATAAAATTTTATACGTTCAACAAGAAAATGCAATTAAAATGTTCATATATTGAAGGATTCCTCGAGTGCTTTTAATCCACACACCCCATGCCAGCAGTCGACTCCAACTCCACGTATGTACAGATATAGATGGCATTTCTCTGATTCCTAAGAGCACCCTTTAGCTATATGTTGGCAGATAGAAATGGGTTTGCTGTGTGTTTGTGTGCGACATCCTTTTGGTGTTTTGCGATACCATATACCGCTATTAAATAATCAAAAATATAAATAAAATACCAAAAGTCATTTTGCGGAGTTTATTTCCATGTCGAGTCCCGCACCGAACCGATACGAACGACTGTCGTCGTCGTTGTTGTATAGTTGTAGTCGTATAGCGTCGTCCTGGTAATCGTCCCTGTCGTTGTCGTCTTCATTCGCAAAGTCAGCTTCTGAGCACGCATTTTCTAATTTACTCGCATAGGGATAGGGAAGTGGTGAAAATTCTTTCGATCACATTCCCCTTTCAACAGCTCCGTGCCATGAATCTTCTTGTGCGGAGAGGAGCGGAGCCTCGCCTCGACTCGGTATTGGGCGAGCGGGAAAAACCGAATAAAATGGAATAAGAAATCGAAAACGAAATTTGAAAATTCTTCAGAAGGATAGATGCCGTCTGTTGTTTCTGCAGACGTATGAGACAATAAATGGTGACATCTTTTCAGCTGAAAGAGTGTCGCTTGTCCTCCACAATGAGCATCCATGCCATTGTTGTGGGTGTGTGGGCGTCTTTTTTCTCTACCCAATTAATTCACCAATATCCAATCCGCACTTCAAGGATTACGATAAAACAAATTGGATGCCCAATGTACCTGAAAATCGCCTTAATTCATTTATCGCATCTCATTATGTGTCGTTTTCGTCGTCTACGTCGTCCTCCCTCTATATAGCAAGACACTCTGAATTGATTGCTCAAATCAAAAACCTATAAAACACGTAACGAGATACACAACCTCCTTAAGGACACAACAAATTTATGTTGCATAAAATTTCAATAGAATTTCTGTAAATTTTTCCTTAAAATTCGATCCAATTTTTGAGTTTGCAACAGCGGAATGAGTGTCCGTGTGTCACTCCCCTCAGGACTTGTTCAGACTGAAGACCGAATCGCCTCCAGATCTCGTGGGTTATGGGGTGGAAGGAATGCCAGTCGAATCAGTGGGAAACTTGTGTACTTTTGGTGGTGGTCAAATGCTTGACGAAGACACGTGTCCCTTACCAGCATAAAAAAAAGAGATCCATCTGAGGGACGCCAGGGGGATGCAAATGCTGGTGTTCAGTCACTCAACCGGAATTCATACCTTCTGCTTGGGTATTTTTATTTTTCAATTTAAACAAAAAGGAGGGATTTTCCAACTTCCCAAAAAAGGACATTCATATTTGATGTGGCTTAACGACGAACGATTTCTGCCAAATACTAGTCACATGCTGTCCTCTTTTTTATTCTGTATTGTTATTTATCCTTTGTTGCGGGAATCATATATATTGGGATCGTCAACCGCATCCCCCTTATACGCGGGGATGATTTAAATTCCTCCAAAGGACACACACTGGTCGAATTTGAATGCGTCCTTCGAAATTGGCGGGGAATCCAATTTTTTTTTTATATCCTTCTTGTACCCAATCTCAGCGGTATCTGCGGACCCGAACAATGCTCCCGGTGGTGAACAATTACACCCAGAAATACCGTTTTCTCAAAAGCTAAATACAAAATGGCCTTTTGATCGTTCTAAATTGCTACGATCTAATTTCGATAAACGAAACCAGAGACCATCTCCGTCATGGTAATTTCTCCGGTGAGACGTTTTAAAAAAAAAAAAAAAACCCCAAAACCCCCCATTTTCGAGGCGAAGCAATTATCTTTCGATCGGCAATTGTGTGTGACAGAAGCTTTCCGAGTTCATGCTACCCAAACTTGAACTCGCAGTGCGGCGGCGCGGAGGTCATGCTTACACGGATCTACAACTCCACCGCAAAGATCAACACCAATCAGAGGAATACCTATAACATGAAGAAGTGGCTGCCGAGGTATTCTAGTATATCTATGTGCGAAAAGCCAACGAAGCGAAACGCCTCTTTCCTTAACCACTGTATACCTACGACTCCGACTACCTATAATATTAACAATCTTGAATCCGAAATCAGTTTACGTCGCGCGGTCAATATATATACCCGCGCACGTTTAATGTGTGAAGAAAAACTTCAGCTAGGCGTTGAGGAGAAACAATAGATATTCGCTATAAATTTAAATAGAAACCTAGACGCACACACATGCGCATGCTTAACGCCTGAATGCTGAGGGCCCAATGTGGTCTTTGACTTATTTCCCGATTGTCATCGGCGGAGCAAAGAAAATGGGGGGGCCGTCTTGTTGGTGGCGACTAATTAGGGCGGTGCGGCCGCGGCGGTATTATGAGCGTATACCTTGGTGTCTGCGGCTGTTCCAAATCAAATGGGAATCCAACTCGTCGCTGGCACATAACAAAAGATCTTGAGGCGGTGGATTTTATGTGGCTTTTAAGGGAGTTGACTTTCTTATGGATAAGGTGCGGAGATACGCTCGAATCAACACGAGGCGCGATTAAAAGAGTCCACTCTGTGGGTATAGGTGCACGTGCTGTGCTGGCGGTGGTGCGAAACGAAGTTAAATTGGTGAATATTAATTAGTTGGCAGTAAAATTGGACGCCCGGCACGAAGGGGGGAAGATCAGTCAACCGCTGGGTGATCTTGTATGACAGAATGCGGTTCCAGGGGTCGGTTTAGAGATGTCGATCTTTGCGACAGAGTGGAGAGAGAGGGAGATAGAAAGAGAGAGAGAGAGAGAGAAAGAGAGAGAGAGAGAGAGAAAGAGAGAGAGAGAGAGAGAGAGAGAGAGAGAGAGAGAGAGAGAGAGAGAGAGAGAGAGAGAGAGAGAGAGAGAGAGAAAGAGAGATAGATAGAGAGATAGAGAGAGATAGAGAGAGAGAGAGAGAGAGAGAGAGATAGAGAGAGAGAGAGAGAGAGAGAGAGAGAGAGAGAGAGAGAGAGAGAGAGAGAGAGATCAAATCGTGCGGTTGCAGATTGCAGTGAATAAACCAGGATCGGGCTGAAATTTCTCTTCTCCTTATAATGTTTTATTGAACACCCCCGACTACAACAAAAAAAATAAAAATGTTTATAGTTCTCTCTATGTAATTTTGGGTGGCGTGCAGTGGCGTTGGAGCATGTACTAATTCCAGCAGGGTTCTAAACCATTCGATTGTTAAATCTTCAATAACTTTTTCAGCGATAGACTTCGCTCTCCATGCGTAATCGGTGCTATGGAAAGTGTCCTCGGCCTTGGTAAATGCTTAGGCCTTCTTCTTTGGAGCAGCGTTGCCGTTAAAAAAATTCGAAAAGGGGACCGAAAAATGTCCCGAGAAGAAAAAGAACCTCCACATAAAATACTAATATAGCAAAAAAAGAAAAAGAAAACTGAAAAGACATTTATTTTTAACAAAAAGCAAATTTATTCTTTGCAAAACACTTCTTTTCATACGTTTGCATTCCTTTTCGTTCAATAAAATCCTACCTAAACTGAAAAAGCGGCCATTTCGATCATTTTGCAAAGAAGTGGCGGCCAAGGGTCCTGAGGCTGAAAAAGGGTCCAAACGGCAACGCTGCTTTGGAGCCGTTCTGCATGTCTCACCCAGAAATTTACCAGCACCTCCCTCCATAGACTCCCCTCACTCTCAGTACTCGACTGAAGGACAATGCACGGAATGGACATTTCTTGCATAGCTGCTTAGTGGCTATATGCTAGACAACCAAGCGGGATATTTTTGGTGCAACAAAACACAAATTCGACGATAACCCTCCTCAAATATTTGTCTGCACTATATTCTGTGGACCTCTATAGCTCTACCTTAACCGAGGCCTATCCATGCAGATACAAAATAAGACCAACAAATAGCCACCATGCCCAGTTTGCAGCTTGTTGCTAAGCTGCGTTTTCGATTAATAAAGAAAACTCCTGCAATTAATCACGCGTTGCACTGCCACTTCCTATTAAATGCGAAGAAAAACTCTTTCCCACTCTTGCGAGGAGTTGGGCACGTTTTTTCCACCCAAACAAAGGGGGAACTGCATTGTGGTGGGACAACTTTGATTTGCTTTCTTTCCGTCCGTCTTTGAAGTCATATGCGAGTACCCCCACCACTATACTAATTTCGACTCGATTATAAATTAATTTTAATATTCAATCCTTAAAGGAAAAGCAACAAAGAGAGAAAAAAAAATGAACAAAATCATCAACCCTTTTCCTGATGGTCTCTGTTGTTGCAGACGGCGGCGCTATCAGGTCTTCGAACGGATGTCGGTGGCGTCCGCTGTTATTTTTCATTCCTTTCTTCTGTTGGGTGTTTATTTTAAGAAAATATAAAAATCACCACCACACAACCCTCAGTCGGGTTTCGCACTGAACGGCCACCCGCAGGTGTGGGGGGTGGAGTAGATGATTGTTTGACGTTTCCAAATCCACGGCCAACAACTTGCAAAAAATAAGGGATAACACTTCCCGGATGGACTTATTTTCCATCGAATAGAACATGGTTAATATTTTTGTGTGCAACCATTCGTTCATTTCACTCGCAACAACCCCCCGCGCCCCGCCAAAGACTTGTATTCAATTTTTGTATTTATTTTTGCACTTTTTGTGTGTGTTTTCTTGTTGGACTCCTTTCGTTTTATTATTCTAAAAACATTAAAGTAGCAGGAAAAAAAAAACAAAACTGTACCCGCGAAAGGAAAACAATTTTTCGATGGTGGAAAATTGGAGAAAAATTTCCTTGACTTCTCATTGTTTTTGATGCTTTTTTGCTTTAGTTGTTGTAACAAAGTCACCCCTTTATTTTTTTTTACTTTCGCTCCCATTGTAGTCGCAAACCACTCGGTCATTAATATTAACCGATTTTTTTTTCTGTTACTACTGATAAATATCCTGTAAAAGTGCAGAGAGGAAAAAAGAAACCGAAAAATGTATCAAACAGGATGGATAGGGGGGTGGCGACGATCATAGTCCCCAAGGGGGCAAAAGACCGTTATTGACGCGAATAAATTTTAAACAAAATTTAATTTTGCAGCGGCGAACAAGGCGAAACGCGGAAGGAAAACATAAAGAAGGCGGCTGGGGACGAGCGCGAGATGACATGACGACTTATTGGCAGGATAGACTCCATTTCACAGTCGGATGAATTGATTGAAATATGATAAATTTTTAATGAAATGGAAAGGACTTTCTGTTTAATGGTCTTGTGCGCTTTTTTTTTTTTTTTCGTCTTCTGAGCTGTTTTTCTTTGCTTTGGCTACGCGCGGCTGGGGGATGGACTTATTGAATTATTTTTGTTCAATGTTTTGTTGCCTTCCCCTGAAGATTGTTGGATATTAATTATTAATCTGTTGATGTGACTCTGCGATGGGTGCGGGCCCGCTCAAAGAGGATGGTCGATGTAATTTTGTTTTCATGGAAAAAAATGTTTTCGCATTACCACAATGGAGTTCGAGTCCTGCAAGTAATGGCGCATTAGCAGCACTTGAAAGTGGCTACTGTATGCGAATGACGTGGAGGATAATTTGGTTTCACTTGTTATTGTCGATTTTTTTTTTTTTTTTGTGAAAATAGGTATCTGACAGGTACAATATGCGACGGTGAATAATTTCGAAATGAATGAATAATAATACAGATTGGAAGGATACTGTTTGGCTACATGATTACGCGCACATTGATGTCTTGTTTCTTGAAGAGTTGTCGGAGGCTTGAGCTGTTGAAGGCTTGAGTTTCCCTTGGGTTCACCTGTTTCGCTTGAGTTTTTTATGAACCCTATGTCGAGCTTCTCCCAACCATTCGTTTTGTATGAGTTTTTAAATTTTTTCAAAATATACGCTGTTATTGTGCCAAAAGGCTTTCAAAGTTTCCCTGGTTGCTACGATATAGGTGGTCCGAAAATTATCCAGCACTATCCTTGTAGTTGTTTTATCTACTTCCAGGTAGTCGATTGGTTGGGTGTTGTATGAATAGGGTAGGCACTGATTGGCGTCAACTTGGCGATGCCCAGGCGTTGTAACTGTTCATACACATCAATTGTGCTTATTTTACCTCCGCGTGGTAGCTACCGGGTACTGGTTTTGTCCTTCCGGGCATGACTTGCTAAACTTATAAGCGCGAGTTTTGAACACGAAGAAAATAGCAACACTATAATGCTCTGTCGGAATGACTGCCTGATCGAGTCTCAGAGGTCTTACATGAGCCCCTCAGAAAGAGGACGTACGGCGGATGAATTCACATGGTTGAATCAACGGTGGCGTCAACAGTCAACATGGCAGATACCTCAATGAGCTACTTCGACGTATTTGGAGATGAGGTCATTGAGGATTTTTCAGCACTAGTCAGGGTGTTGAAATAGAGATGGTGGCGGAAGAGCCCTTAATGGGTCAACGGCAGCTCTCACATCCCCGCAGCGGGTTACTGACTCCGGAATATTCCGGCTCCTTTTGCCCAAGGGGTTACAGAAAGGGCCTGGTCCTCCAGGTTGGGGGTTGTGCGTGGGGTTAACGACCCTACCACGGAAAAAAAAGAATTGTTGCGAAGCAACCAAAAGCCTCGGATAAGGACGGATTCACTGTTGACGACCCTGCAAAACGAAAAAAGGACAATGACGTTCGGATCTGCACGTGGAATGTTCGAACTCTGAACAGACCACGTGCAGCCGAACAACTAGCGGATGCCCTAGACTGCTACAAAGCAGGTATCACCGCCATCCAGGAAGTGCGGTGGGATGGGCCGGGCAAAAGGAGGATGAAAAACTGTGACATTTACTACGGTGACTGCTACAGAGAACAAAAGCAGCGTCTATTTGGATGCGGATTTGTTGTAAGCGGCAGACTTAGGCAAGAAGTCTTGAGCTTTCGACACGTTAGTGAACGCCTTACAACTATCCGCATCAAGGCTAAATTCGCCAACATCAGCCTGATATGCGCTCACGCCCCCACAGAAGATAAAGACGATGCTACCAAAGAGTGTTTCTACGAGCTCCTCGACAAAACATATGAGCAATGTCCTAAGCATGACGTTAAAATCGTCTTGGGTGATTTTAACGCCAAAATAGGAAAGGAGGACATCTTTGGTAGCACAATCGGAAAACACAGCCTACACGACACCACGTCTGGAAACGGACTTAGGCTGATTGATTTTGCTGCGGGACGTAATGTTACCATAGCTAGCTCACGGTTTCCTCACCTCAATATACACAAAGGAACATGGCGGTCACCTGATCATCAAACCGTCAACCAAATTGATCACGTTGCGATCGACGCAAGGCACTCCTCCAGTATTCTAGATGTCCGAACTTTCCGAGCGGCCAACATAGACTCGGACCACTACCTTGTTGTAGCCAAGGTACGGATGCGGATATCCAAGATGCCACAACGACGAGAAAATACTGTGAGGAGATTTAACGTTGGACGGCTACAAACGCAACAAACCGCCAGAACCTTTGCCGATCGCGTATCCCTTTACCTCTCGAGAAGTCCTATGCTGCCAGCATCAAGTGCTGAAGACCAGTGGCGCCGATGCCAAGAAGCCATCAAAAACGCCGCAACTGATGTGCTCGGTTTCACCAGCCCACCCCCCCGAAACCCCTGGTTTGACGAAGAATGCCGGCAAGCACATGCAGCAAAACAAAGTGCCTACGAAGCGTCGCTGCATAGAAGGACGAGAGCAGCTCGTCAGCTCTACGAGCAAAAAAGGAGGGAAGAACATCGGCTTCTCCGGAGAAAAAAGAGAGAGCATGAGAAGCGCGCGATCGAGGATATAGAGAGGTGTTACTCCAGGAACAATGTTCGGAAGTTTTACCAAAAGGTAAAAAGAACGTGTCATGCCAACAAGACCCGAACGGAGACCTGTAGAGACGAGCAAGGAAACCTTGTAGTAGAGTCACAGTCGGTGCTGAGGACATGGAAAAACCATTTCTGCAGACTGCTAAACGGCGAAGACGACACAAATTCCGCTGTTAGGCAGAACGATCCATTCAACCTGGACGATGACAGCCAAGATTTCCGTCCACCTGACCAAAATGAAGTGAGGATAGCAATATCTAAGCTTAAATCCAACAAGGCTGCTGGTCCAGACGGCTTACCTGCCGAGCTCTTCAAGGCAGCCGGAGATGGCTTGGTAGAGTGCATACACCAACTCATCTCCAAGATTTGGTTAGAGGAAAGTATGCCTGATGAATGGAACCTCAGCATTGTTTGCCCGATCCACAAGAAAGGAGACCCTCTAAACTGCGCCAACTACAGAGGCATCAGTCTCCTGAACACTGCGTATAAGATCATGTCTGCTGTATTGTGTGAACGCCTGAAACCATTCGTCAACGATCTGATAGGTCCCTATCAGTGCGGTTTTAGGCCCGGTAAGTCCACGACCGATCAAATATTCACACTACGGCAGATCCTGGAAAAAACCCAAGAATACCAGATCGATACTCACCATCTTTTTATCGATTTTAAGGCCGCATATGACAGCGTTCATAGAGACGAGCTATACAGAGCCATGTCTAGTTTTGGCATCCCTGCCAAACTTGTCAGATTGTGCAGAATGACGATGGAGAACGCTCGCTGCTCCGTAAAGGTCGGAAACAATCTCACCGAGACCTTTGATGTCAAAAAAGGATTTAGACAAGGTGATGCGCTGTCATGTGACTTCTTCAACATCATTCTTGAGAAGATTGTGCGAAACTCACAAGCCAACACCAGAGGCACAATTTTCTATAAGTCTGTGCAACTGCTTGCATACGCTGACGACATTGACATTGTTGGTACAACACAGCGAGCTGTCACTGGTGCGTTTGCAAGTATTAGTACAGAAGCGGCAAAATGGGTTTAGTGGTGAATGAGGGTAAAACAAAATATATGCTGTCAACAAGAAGGGACACACGACATCGACGAATCGGGCAGAACGTCACGATAGACAGCTATAACTTTGAGGTAGTTAGGGACTTTGTCTACCTCGGCTCCGCTATAAACTCTGATAACGACATCACATCAGAAATCAAACGAAGAATCACACTTGCCAACCGCTGTTTCTTTGGCCTAAGACGGCAACTGATAAGTAAGGCCTTGTCGAGAAATACTAAGGAAACTCTGTATAAGACCCTCATCATCCCAGTCCTGCTTTATGGTGCAGAAGCATGGGCGCTATCAAAGACGGATGAAGATCTCCTTGGTCGTTTCGAACGCAAAATTCTTCGAGTGATTTTTGGTCCCGTTTGCGTTGACGGGTTTTGGAGGAGAAGATTTAACAGCGAACTCTACGAGCTGTACAGCGACATCGACCTAGTCAGAAAAGTACGCATCAGTCGTCTAAGATGGCTGGGACATGTAGAGCGAATGGACACCAACGCTCCGGCCCGAAGAGTCTTCGATTCTAACCCGGAGGGACAACGCAGTAGAGGAAGACCTCGCCTTAGGTGGCGCGCGCAAGTGGAAGGGGACCTCAACCAACTTGGAGTGCGCAACTGGAGGCAGTTAGCCAAAGATCGCGCTAACTGGAGAGGCGTATTGGTTGAGGCCCAGGTCCACCCCGGACTGTAGCGCCACCTAAGTAAGTAAGTAAGGTAGTCGATTCAATCGTAGCTAGGGCACTTCTGGGTTTTTAAAAGACAATCCTGTAACGTATATTTGAACTCAAAGTAAGACGAAATTCGACGAATGAAAGCATAAGCTTAACCAAAATTTATTCGTTTTATGGAAGCAACCATCTGACTGAATCCAACGAGCTTCTCTCAGCTCAGCCTTTGAGGAGAGTTGTCAGCACCTTACACAGCTCAACCATTTACAAAGCCAAAGTCGCGTCAAATACGTATTTTTTATCTAAAAAAAAGTGAAGTCACCAACTCGCAACCCTGTGGGACCCCAGGGAAGCTAGTTCCCTCTACCGCTTGATGCAAATGGAGTTTTCACAAACTACCTACACATATCTCCCGAATTTGATTGCTAATGGAAGTTTTATGTTAATTGATTGAGGTCACCGAGTCGCAACTACTATCTTACACCTAACCAGTGAGGCATTTAGTCATAGACAAAGAAAGTTAACGGCCAAAAATATTCCCAAATAAATGCCCCCTATATGCCACAGAGGTTTTATAGATCACCCAAAACCAAGATAGGCAACCGAAACAAATGGAAAATGTTTTCTTTATCTGGCCAAACGGCGTGTTAATTATACTGCTCATATCATTTGTGTTTCTATTTGGGCATAAATTAAATTTGAATAAGCCAGGTCGTAGATTTTGCATCTGCCCGCGCGGACAATTATAGGCGGAAGTGCAAATGACCCGAAACGGATTTTTTTTTTTTTTTCACCCGGATGGATGATGATGGGGTTTGGATTCGCAAATGATGGCAAATAAAATAACAGTCATGTTCGCATATCCGCGCACCGGAGAAGACACCTTCGAAACGCACTCAAGGGGAAAGCAGACGTCATTTTGTTGTTCCCCAAATTCGCTCCGATGTACAGGGTATTCCACTTTGCGTTTCCCCATCTCCGTCGAACCCATTATCGAACTCGAACCGTGCGGCTGTGTTTGTGTATTTAATGCGTTCACCTGCTTCTCTGGTGGCGAATAAATTCAATTAACATTGCTCATTAATTTGCAAATTTTGTTGATACTCATTCTCGGTCGGTGGGGAAGTGTGAATCACCCAACTGTGACCAAACAAACCACATAGGGCAACGATTTTTCGGTAGGTACTCGTTATTTGGATATCCAAGCGATTCCACCTTGAAGTGTGTTAATGCAAGTCGCGATGTATACCTATGGTAGTCGACGGCACTCTTCCGATGGGAATGTATCAAAATCCCTCTCGACCGTTGAAAGAATTTTCATAAATCACTCTCGGATTATGCGACTGCCACTGTGTGCAAGTCTGTGATTTACTATCTATACTGTGACATTTGGAAAATGAAATAAAATTTGAAATTATTTCGCGCCCCTCGACGCGATGCGACGAGACGCGACATCGCTTTGAAAACATTCCTCCGTTTATAGTCTCAAATGGTGGATGGTGGTTGGAGATGACAGGACGTCAGATAGTAATACCAGAAGAAGGCGAAATTGTCATAATTAATACCCAACGTGCATCTAAATTTAGCACTCATTCTCCTTTTGTGATGGTACTATAGGTGGTGTTGGTGATCCTTTCGGAAAGAGTTGCAAGCATCCAAGACGGACTAAGAGAAGGAGATCTGCCATTACCAATTGTGGGCGGATAGTTAATTGGAATAGAACGCTGAACATAGATTTTCACTTTGTGGCGGGGAGACGTACAGCGTACAGCGCACAACGCACAACACACAACACACAACGCCACAAGCGACAATTCGACTATGACTATGTGTAGGAGTGGAACTCAAAAGTGAATAATGAGCCATCCGGAATACGGAATAGTGTGCGCTGCAAGAGATTTTTTTTGTTGCTTTCTTTGTTCGTTTTAGCAAACATCCATGCTATCAGTTTTCTCGAGAAAATTCACTATCGTCGAACGCTAAATCAAATAGGTACGTACACTTAGAGAGTGTAAAATCCTTAAACAAATTTCCGCGATCCTTTGATCTGGTCTTGATTTGCTTCCACCTTCCATGGAAATTGGAAGTCAGGTTGATCCATCTGCACTGCATACGAAACATCAAAGACCGCTTGACACTATTTGCTCCTCGTATTCGAGTGTATTTCTGGGAATGAGTCACAGGTGATAAGGACGCACCAGGTAATAAGGGCACAGGCACACACACGTTTATGGCCCGCTATTTGAATGCCCGCACGAAGGAGGCACTCAATTTCAATATCGCGCGGCATCCTTAATAGCTGCGTAAAATAAAATTTCAATTAGATTGATTTCCAGTCACCATCACCAGAGCGCGAGGTCCTCCTTGATGTAGAGACACTTGATTTATTGAATCCACCATGTCACCGGGTATTTTACGAGCTCTTTTCTCTGGTTTGAAAGCGGCCGTTGGCGGTCGGCCAACTGCTCCTCACTCCTCACTCCTCGAGATGCGACAATCGCTCACATAGCGATAAATAGATGTGGCATGCATCTTGGGATTCTGTAGTAAAACTTGCAACACTTTGCACTAAATTTGTTTACGATCGATCAAGAACGTTATGAGCAACCACATGGACTGCGTCGTATATTGATAGATTGTCAGTCTCAGATTTTATCGGGGTGTGGAATCAATTTTTACTCCGACGGATCGGGATGGTATTTTAACGAGTCGAAGCGGATTTATTGCACTTTGACGTAGGCCTTGGGAGTTCTAGCAAGCATATAAAACGCACACATGTTGATATTGATTTAAAGACCGGGTCCCATGGAGAGATGCAGTGGAAAAAAACCTCACGGTGTAATTTGTATCCTTCCGGAGGTTGAACAAGGGCTCTCAACCTCGCTTAGGAGTTCGACTTTTGACGACCAGTCGTGCACTTTACTATTTCTATTTTTGAAAACATTCTCTGTGCGGTTTAAGAAAATTTTTCTTGGTTATTATTCAGGCTATTTACATAATTCGGGGGAAAACATTTTCTTAAATTAAGAACAATTCTTTCTTCATCTAAGAAAGCGTTCTTAGAGTAGAAAACATTTTCTGACGCTCAATGAAAATATCCTTTCAATCAAAAATCATTTTCAACTACTACTTTTTCTCCTCAATCTAAGAAAAAACGTTCGTAAAGTAAGAAAACATTTGCTGACACTCAACGAAATAATCCCTTCAATCGAAAATAATTGTCAACTGCTACTTGTTTTTTTCTTAATTTAAGGAAAACGTTGTAAGTGTTCGAAAACATTTGCTGACGCTCAATGAAAAGTTCCCTTCAATCGAAAATAATTTTCATCCGCTACCTTGTTTTTTTCTAATAAAGGGTGTTTAAGTTTTAAGGGCCGCTGTTGATTTTGAATAAAACACAAATTATTTATGAAATTATTGTCATTTCTTTTTATTATGATAATATTGGTATGGTTCAATTATGTATGGAACAAAATATCGGCCAAATGGCCGCTGCGACCTCGGCGGCTCACCTCCATCCGATTTCGATGACGCTGAGGCATAATTGAGGTTCTATGCTCTTGAATTGTGGCTGGCTTATCGACGTAAACCTTTTCTTTCAAAAAACCCCAAAGAAAGAGGTCCAACGGTGTCAATCATATGATCTTGGCGGCCAATTGACATCGCCACCACGTGAAATAACGCGGGCATTGAATTTGTCGCGCAAAAGAGCCATTGTTTCGTTAGCTGTGTGGCAAGTGGCACCGTCCTGTTGAAACCAAATATCTTCCACATTAATATCTTCCAATTCGGGCCATAAAAAGTTCTTTATCATCTCACGATAGCGAACACCATTCACAGTAACTGCCTGACCGGCCTCATTTTGGAAAAAATACCGTATGATGAAAATATCCCATCAATCAAAAATAATTTTCAACTGCTACTTTTTTTCCTTAATCTTAGAAAAACGTTCTTAAAGTAAGAACAAATTTACTGTCACTCAACGAAAATATCCATTGAATCGAAAATAATTTTCAACTGCTACTTGTTTTTATCTTAATCTAAGAAAAACGTTCTTAGTATAAGAAAACATTTTTTTTTTTTTTGTGATCAAGTGATCAAAGTAAGAAATAGTTGCCCTCGAACTTAATTTATTTGGTTGACATGTCACCTACCTCCGCAGTTTTTGATTCGAAAGGTACTTTCCTTCCATGGCTGAATGGTACCTCCACTCTCCACAAAGCCCGCACATCCACCTGCTTGCAATCAAATGCCGCTTTTCAAAAACTAAATCAGCCTGTATTCGCATACTGATATCTTTTATTAAGACGATAACGCACACAATTGCTTTTGAATTCACTTCGCAGCAACTTGCCAAAAGAGGAAAAAATCAATTGTCTCATAACTGCCATTCGGAATTACTCCCTTTGGGAGACTATATATGCGAATATATAAATTGTCTTTCAAAAGCGATTGGTATTTTAAAATTGCCAAGTGCGCGCGGCAAAGGGTTGCTGCTAAACTCGCTACACATTCCTCCGCCCTCATAATTTAAGACGATTTTCACACAACGTCAACGGCAAAAGTTATTGAAAATCAAATAGACTGTGTAGAGGGTGCATGACAAAAAGAAACTTGTTTTCGCCCACCCTCTGCCAAAGGGTTGTCGGAGCGGGTGGGTGATTTAGTGCAAAGTAAAGACCTTTAAATTGCTGTTTGATCGTTCACTTTTGGCGCAGACATTGTTCGTAGTAGGAGGTGAGGAAAAATAAAAATAAAACAAAAATTGGGGGTAGCAAGCGACAACCCCCATGCTCGCATTCCACACATACGAGATGCGAGTAGAAATGGAATGGAATTCGAGAAGGTCTTAATATGTTGTGATGAGAGCACCGCATCATTCGCTTATCACAACACTGCGCTTGGCAAACAGGATGCAACTTAATAAATCATAATCTGCCTACGATTATTAGTACGTAAGTCGCTCAGACTCCGACTCAGACTCTGGTACATTGAACAACGGCGACTTGAGACAAATGCCCGCAACTGACGGACAATAAAAAATATTTAAATATAACGTCAAGATATCAAATGAAATCACTTGCTGGCGTGATCATGCAATGGATTCTTCTGATAGTCTTAGATTATTGAAACTATGTGTGACTCGCTGATAGTGTGCTGATCTAAATGGAGATGATGATGATCCGCCAGATGAACCAGAGGCATTCCATAGGCATTATTAAATGATTACCCTCCCGCGCGTATAGGCGGATTGCGCGCGGTTGCGAGCACAGTATATAATCTGTGTGTACTGCGGAGGGGGATATGGTTTCAGTGTCTCCAATTATCTCGAACTGGCAATCATATCCAATCAATTGACGCCCCCATCAATCCCTCTTGAGTGTTTTGCTGCAATATTTGTTCTGTTCGTTTTATGGTCGCTTTTGCGTCTTCTTGAGTCTTTATAGGAATGACAACGCGTGCATACTTAGTATATGGTTGGCAGTAGCGCGAGTGCGAGTGTTTTTTTAATTCAATAATAATAGGTTGCGATGTACGTACGGTACGCACTTGCTATAAGAAGATGCGTTGCCCGGGGGTTTGGTTTTTGTTTCTGTTCCCTAATTTAGCGGGGAATTGATCGAAAATTTCCTCAAAGCAAGCTGCAATCTAAACCAGAGTTGATGCGAAGGCTTAGAGCTTGGGTGACAGATCGCATTTCAAACCCCCCAATCCTAGGAGTGAATGTATTAAAACTCTTTTTTTTTGACACTCAGTAACATCCAAAACAACAGCCAAATAGCGTTAAGTTTGTGAATCTACTCGTATGTAGGTATATTTTATTTTATATTTTATATTTAAAAATTTCTGTTTTTATTCTGTAAGGTGGGGTGGCTATTTTGGCATTTGTCGATAGTTTAGAGTTGTTACAAATCACTCTCGACAAAGGGTTAGTGTCTTCGCCTTCCATTATTGATTTCACTGCTCCGCAACTGTAGACACCCGGCAACAGTCTAAGAGGATCCGAAATCTCAATACGACCAGTAGTATTGACTAATCACAGTGGCGACGCGTCCTATTGTTCATTGCTTTCATGAACGTCTACTTTTTGAAAATAAATATTAACAAAAAAAAAAAAAATGGTTTCACTTGTCCTCTAAGTCGTAACTACAGTCTAGTGTATTTCCAAACTCGTCCCACCCTCTCGAGAACTTGAGCCAAATCGTAATTCGTACAAAACGAACTAGTAACCTGCGACAGCAATACTTTCCGCCCTCATTCCGCTACGATCAAAATTTAAAAAAAATGTTTCCAATGTCCACTTATCCCCTAAGTCCTAATGCGAGAAACAGATTAACACAGCAACAGCAACTTTGACAGAACGTTTAGAACCAATGCATTTTAATTACTTTGAACACATTAACATAGCAACATCGACAGCGACATCAACGTTAGAGCCAATCATAAATTCGCTGTTGCTGTTGCTGTCGCTGTGTTAATCTGTTTCTCGCATAAACAAACTTCAGTAAACTTCTTACCCTGATAGACAGCGACCAGCGGCTGCGACTGCGACATGAGCGAAAATAATACTTTCCATTTCCACTCATTCGACCATCAACTCGTTCACATGAGTTGGAAACGAAATGCATCCACTAAAAATAAGTGCTATAAAAAAAAGTATGACGCACATCGCACCTACTATTTCGTTCAGCTCAGTTGTAAACGAAATCAACTATGACTATGGTTTGTGTCGGGTTCGTGTGGTGCTTGGGGTTTGGGTTTGGGTATGAAAAAGTGAAAATGAATGTTTGAGTAATTATGTTGCTTTCACGTTCTACTCGTTCTGGAAGGATATGAATGAAATGGAATATTTATATAGGACGTTTTGGGTGCCTTTCAACACTGCTAAGACTTTTATTGAAGGCGTCACCACACAACTGGCTAAGGAACAATGGAGCAACACCATCGGTTGCGTCATAACCCGAAGTCTGTGGCCTGTGGTTGACACCAAAAGATCAAAGTTCCTAATCTCCCTTAATAGAAGCCAAATCCGGATGCTCGTCGGGGTTTTAACCGGACACTGCATCATAGGAAATATGGCTAAAAGGCTAGCAAATGACTTCTGCAGAAGCTGTAGAGACGAAGAGGAAATAGAGTCCGTGGAACGTCTTCTATGCCACTGCCCAGCTTTACAGGAACGCCGCTCATCCTGTATGGGAGCTAGGTTCTTCGAAAGTTTGGGCGACTTGGCAGGGGTAGCTCTATCAGACATAGAACTATTCCTCAACAGATCGAAGTTGTTTTGTTAGCCACATGTCCGTTCATGTACAAACAGGGTACTCACAATGGGCCTCCACGGCTTCTGGGTGAAAATTAGCATCGGATGCCCTCCCAACCTAACCTAACCTAAGCTTTGGGTGTATTGGATATTCAGGGTGGAAAAATATCAATAAAATATTTTTGAACAAATCTAGAAGGCTGGACTTAATATCGGTAATTCTTCTGTGTGTGTATATCAAAAAAAAAAAAAAAAAAAATGTATTGAATTAGCCTACCATTTTTACTCACGCATTGCCACTGACTAAACATGTTTCTTCTTTCGAACACTATTTTAAGTAAAATCTAGTCTCTTCTTTACCAAGGATTGTGTCCGCCAATAGATATAACAAAATCGATAAAACGCATACAAAAGGATACAGCTCATACGTGGATGACTGAAGCCGAGTGCAATTATTGTTTTAGCCAATTTAACGACTTGATTATCAATCTAGATTAGGGCCATCTGTCGATTCGTTCTCCCTCGCGACTGGACTGACTGTCATTTGATGTTGACGCCTCACACATAGAGTCCTACATGTGCATGCGGTTGCCATTGGTATACAAGAAGAACGACCGTCTTTCATAGCGCGTGCAAGCAGCCAGCCCAGAAGATGTGCGAAAACGGAAATGCGGGCTTCTTAAAAGTCGCTTCAAGTGTAATTAGTTAAAAAAAACAAAAACAAAAACAACAACAACGACTGGAAAACAGAATTTTATTTGTCATGTGGCCTTGATGCTGATGACGATGCTGCTGCTGCTGCACGCTCAATACGGGGAAGCAGCTTACACTACATATAGCGCTGCGCGAGTATATGCTGTGTAGTGCATCGCTGAGTTAATAAACAACCATGATGTCTGCGATGGATTACTTCTTTGGCATTTCGAAAGAACTTGGCGTGTATATACAGTGCTACTGCTACTGCTGCTGTCGATTTCTGCTCTCGTGGCGAAGCGTCGTCCCTATAGACAAGACCGTTGCATTTGAATTGAATATCCGATATAGGGGTGTCGCATGTTGTTAATTAAATGAGCTTCTCATCGGCTTAAGGCAAAGATCAGTGAACTAAGAGCGCGCGACTTAATTGGAAACGAAGAAATGAATTCTTTTTTCAAACATAAAGATGAACTTAAATTATCACTCAATTAATTGATTCCACATACAGCAGCCAGTTCCAGAAACGGAATAAGTATAGGAACAGCGGCAGCTCCAGCTACACCATCAATGGCATCGGCAGCAGCAGTGCAGGTGTATTGGTATTAGTTTCTGGGAAGCATTTTTTGTATCTTGATTCAACTCTGTCAATGGGGAGACAAATTCAAATTTAAACTCATCAGCATGTTCGATTCCGAGAAGGCGCTTCCAGCAAGAGGTTCCCATGTTTATGGATGCTTATGATGGACACTATGGATTCCTTTACAATTTGTCGGAGTTAAAGTTAGGCGATTGCTTGATTTGTTTGTTTTTACGATGCAGCACAATTAAGCGATTATAATAACTGGCGTTTTGATGCAATCAGTTTGCGGTTGAGTTGAGCCTACGTTGAACTTTTGCTTTTGAGAGCGGGTTTTCCGCAGGCGATATTCCTCACATTTGGAAGTCTTATCTTTGAAGACTTAGGTCGTATTAGAAGTCACAGCGCGGCGAGTCCTTTAGACTATTTATTTTTGTCTTATATTGACAAATTGTTCCTACGATCATAGGTTTTAAGTGGAGGCTTTTGCTTTTCAAAGTTCCTAATCTTAGACCTATAGGCATTTCAATTGAATTTTTGTCGGATTCGTAGAGCCATTTGAGTCGGTGTCCCGTTGATATTGGAACAAAATTATGCCGATTTAACACAGGAAACAAGGACGAACTAGACAAATTACCTAACGTGTGACTCGGTAACGGATAAGACGAATCGACCCAAAATGGTTGGACCATCCTGTCGATTAGGGTATAATCGTTAAATATATTTTACAAAAATCGACTAAAGTCAATTACATACTTTTTAATTTTTAACTTTTTGTATACCTACATCTTTTTTACAGCAATGGGAACACGTAAAATGTTTGTAAAGTTACTTATTTGTTAGGTTTTCTACGTTTACTTTAATCAATGTCGCCTTAGCTATTTGAGTCCACTGCTTACGCTGTTACAAGTGAATACTGCGGAGGTAGTGCACTTTTTTTGCATTGGTGTTGCCAACTCTGTAAAGCGAATGTATTATTTATTTATTTTTTTTATATAAAATGTGGAATTTTTCACGATTTCTTTTAATTGCTTAATCTCCGTATGACACCAATTTTTTTAGTATTTGCAGTTTTTTATATCTTTAAAACGAAACAAGAGCAGTAAAAAACATAACGACCTAAATTCCGTATGACACTACCTACATTTTTTATACTTTTAAAATGAAAAAAAAAAGCAGTACGAAAAATTAAAATGAAAATTCCCAATGGGAGAGATGTCAAAAAAAAAAAAAAAAAGGATTGGTGCGACTGTATCCAACAGTCCCGAAATATGTGTATGTGTAAACACCGTGCGTGCGTTATGTGTGTGGCTTGATACACGTCATTGAGAAAAGAGGGAATTGTAATAACCGTATTCTTGATATATTATGAAATAACAATAATTTATTCGTTCTGTGCTAGTTTCGGTAGAATAGATACAATCGGATTGTGGTAGCTGAAGTTAGATATGTACATTCGAGACTGTAATCTATCTAGATTACGCTGGAAGACAGCATCGATGGTTGTTCCATATCGTGTTGTTGAAATTTTCCGGTTGGAGTTCATTTGAAGATTAAATTTATCTTGCATAAAATCAATAAATGGTTGAGCTTCTGGAGTTGCAAAATTGATATTGAAGTCTCCGCTTATGATCATTGGTAAAAGATGATAATCTCCCTGCAGAATTCTTGAAATTTCTTCTGAGTACGGTGCAAGGACGAAATGGAGAAATTTTATTTCACATCAACAAAAAGCTGAAATTAATATGCCCCAGCTCATAAATGTATGCAATGATATAAACGAATGCAATGATAAAATGTATGCAATGATAAAATACAGTGACGCATTCCCTGTCCCTGCAAGTTAAATGTGTGGAATTACTCCACCAGATTCCAACAACACGCGCTTAGATATTTACACATCAAAAAATGCATTAAAAAAGTAGGTATTGAATTTATTTCAGCTGCTGGCATCTTTTTTCAAGATTATTTGAAAATAAATTCGTTTGAAAATTTGTGGTTGCTTTGTAAACAATTGCTACCTCTTTCGTAATACACTTTTAGTCTCTTTTACTTGCAAATGACTTTTCAACATGTCTTAAAGTGATAAAAATGAAGAAAAAATTACAGAAAAATGTAGTGACATACGGGCTTAACTAATGCTTCGCTTAGTTGCCGCATTTGGTACACGCGCTTGATCACTTGCATAGACATAAGGCCCAGTGGTATAAAGCACCCAAGTGGGACATAAGCCCCAAACATTTTTTTGTTAAAAATGGGACTAAGTCCCAAATTTTTTTTTTAGAGACATAGGAGTAAAAAGATTTCAATAATTTTTTGATGTTTTATTTGAACGAAAATAAGGAAAAAAAAATATATATATACAGTGCAACTTCGACAATCCGGACACATATAGTTTTGGGCACGTTCGGATTATCGAGTTGTCCGGACTATAGTAGTGAAAATTATTAAAATAATCTAAGTGAATTAAATACATTTATATATGTACGTCCTGTATGTATGTCCTCTAACTCTGGATATTCTGTTTTTTTCATAACTTTTCTATTTCCTAAAAAAAATATTTCATATGTTATGAAAATGGTTTATTACATTATTTTGGTTCAAATTTTACCGGGTCCATTATAGGTATTCGAAATAAATTGTTTTATTTTCTCCTTATTTTTTTTAATGTCGCAAATCGTTGATTAAGAAACATGGAATTTTTCGGCAACCTGCCTAATAGTTTTTCCCTCATCAAGACTTTGTAAAATATCACACTTTTCCTTTAAAGATAGTGTTTTATGTTTGCGTTTATTATTTAAAGACATGGCGCTTGCATGAAATTAGTCAAACACGCTTGCGAAACAATGCACCGAAACTGAAGTAATGATAGTGCGAAATGTAAACAAAGGTAAGAATATAAAAACGGGAAAACCCCGAAATTAATTTTTTTTTCTTCCATAAAAAAAAAAATTGTCCGGATTGTAGAGTTAAAAATTGTAAGTTGTCCGAAATGTATAAGCGTCCGAATTATTGGAGTGTCCGGACTGGCGCATGTCCGGACTGTCAAAGTTGTACTGTATATATATCCAAAATAAACAAACTAAAATATTTTCAACCATAATGTAATAAAGTGCAAAGACTGGCATGCCTATGTATTACAGGGGCCATGAAAACTTGCCCAACCGCAGCTACGGAAGTGCTATTGGAACTAACTCCACTGCACCTCGTTGTTGAGGAATGTGCAAGTAAAACGGTTCTAAGAATGGCCAAAGAAGGAGTAGGAAGACAAAAGTGCATCACACTGGGACAATTTGACGGACTACTCAAGTAACATCCATTATTGGCCTTTCCTAGAGACGATATCATCAAAAGATTTGATTTTCAAAAGAACTTTGTTGCTAAGCTCAGCAATAAGAAGAATTGGAGCAATGAATCCACAATTCACAGACTGAGCAATCACACAACGAAGTGGTACACAGATGGATCGAGAACTGATGAGGGAACTGGAGCGGGAGTATTTGGGCCTGGAGCCAAATATGCTGAACCAATGGACAAAAATACCAGCATCTTCCAGGCTGAAATCTATGCCATAGACAGATGTGTCCAAATCAACCTCGACAGAAACAAAGTCAACTGTGATATAGCTATAATGTCAGACAGCCAGGCTGCTATTATGGCACTTAAGTCCTACATCATTAAATCCGAACTTGTGTGGGAATGCCTACAAAAACTTAATGAACTGGGTAGGAGAAACAAAATAACCCTCTGCTGGGTGCCTGGCCACGTAGGAATAGAGGGTAATGAAATAGCCGGCTCCCTAGCAAGAAAGGGAGCATCAGAAACTTTCATAGGTCCCGAACCATTCTGAGGAATAGCGGATCACGCCCTCAAAGAAGAATTTAGGAAACTAGAGAAAGAAAACAGGGCAAGAACCTGGCATAACACTCAGGGCATGAGGCAGGCCAAGAAACTTCTGGGGAAATACAACCGGAAAAGATTCCAAGCTTGCATCGGCAACGGGGTTCCTAACGGGTCACTGTAGACTCAAGGAACACCTCAGGAAACTGGGTATAGGTATCTGAAGAAGGTCTCTGCAGATTCTACGATGAGTCCAGTGAAATCCCAGAACACGCTGGGATCATGTGGGGCACTGACCCACAAAAGATTGAAATACTTGGGCCAGTACCAACTATCTGATGAGGAAATACTTTCCCTGGGGCCCATACTCATACTTAGATTCTTAAAGAAAACTGGACAGGAGAGAGTGCTATTGGATGGATTTCTTCCGCCAAGGAGAAAGAAGAGTACCTACCTTTAAATTATTCCGAAAGGAATTATATTGTGAGGGAAACTCTTATGAGGGATTATACATCTCTGAGGCGTAAGCAGGGGGTACAATAGACCAACAGGTCGCAGCACAATAAACCCTTTCACATAGTAATAACCATAATTTAAAAAAAAGTAAATTAAAAAAAAAAAATCCGATGCAATAAACAAAAATAAAATCGAAGTATTTTCAACATAAATTCTTATTTAGTGGGACACAATCTCCAACATTTTTATTTGTGGGACATACCCAAAAACAAAAATTGGGCTTTATGTCCCTACGCCCGACGAAGCAAGGCAGAGGTTTACTTCTATAGATAACTATAGGTACACAAATTTATTTCATACAAGACTTCTCTTAATTACTGCTTAAAACGAACTGACTCATATGTCACGCGACTTACTGTGTCGATCGTATCGTATGTAAAATATGTCGAAAATGTAAATATAAAATAAATGAGTAAGAGTAGGACTTATACAAAAATGTTTATAAATAAGACATTGATAAAATACAAATTGAAAGTGTTGCAGCTGTTTTCTTACACTTCCTGGCAGAGCAGAAAGGATACTAACTAACTCTTACAAAAAAATAACACTTTGGGAACGGTTTTTCAATATTCCTCAGCACTATTTAGAAGTCCATTTCAAAAAGCTCAGGCACTTCCTATTTAGAGATTGTCAGTTTTGCCCTTTAGGGTCTATTTCCACACCGCTACCTCTCGCGAACGTCTGTCAAACATCCGAAAGTACAACTGTCTTGAAAGAGCTTCCTAATTAGCCGTTTGGAATCGGCATAAAATTGTTGATACCTTCCATTCGTTCCAAAATTGAAAAACTCACACAAAAGGAAAGGTTGTGAGAGTATAGGCCTATGGTCCCTACACTGAAAAAAAAAGGTACACCATAGTAGTGAAAAAGTTCATCAATGTGATGAAAAAATCAACAATTTTAGTCCAGTGAACTTTTTCATTAGTATGATGAAACCGAGTTCGTCAATATGATGTTGTTCATCATTCATCAACTTTGTTCATCAATATTATGAAAAATTCATCAATATGATGAACCCAAATTCCCCTTTAATTTCATAATGTTGTGATGAATGTATTCATCATATTGACAAATTTGTTCATCAATATGATGCACACTTTCTGTGCTGTCAAATTTGTTTTCATGTAGTTGTAAGATTATTCACACAAATAAAAACATGAAATAAAAATACTGACACCAATATAAATCGTAAAGATATAGCCTTCCCACTTTCATGGGGATGCTAAAATACTTAAACGAGCATAATGTCATGAAAATGGTAATGGTAATATTATGTGAATTTAACTATTGAATTTCTTTGCATCCGAAAGGAAAATATTCAAACGAAACTCAGTTTTACCACGAAAGTCAATAAAGTGTAGTGGCAAAAACTCACGCGCTCAAGAAATATTGAAGATTTATAAAAATAAATTTTATTTCTGAGTTACTTTTATCACTCCAGGGACATTTTTTTTTTTTTTTTCATAATGGATCCCAATGAGAATCAGAGAACGGCCATTTGCCTGCCATATGCATTTCTTTAAGTAGAGTCACAGGGTGCATGTGTATACATTTGTGTTTGAAATATGTTTTTTCGTTTTTTGTTATTTAGTTATAATTTTATTGATCCATTCTGTTGAATTTTATAATGTTGAGGCGTGAGAGAACAATGTACGAGAAAAGTTTGCTTAAGTAACAATATTACATTGATTTTGAAAATATTTTTAAAAAGTAAATATTTATTTACATTTATGTGTGTAATGAAATCACAACGTTATAATTATATAGCGAGCTCTTTTTTTTACCAAAGGAAAATCGTTGTAGAAAATTCATGATAATTGTAGTTTTCGAAAATCGACCTACTGCTAAGTTTCCACCGGAGAATAACTGCGAGATTTAGAAAAATTTCCGTAAATCCCGCATAAATCTCGGAATTTATCATACGAAAGTAATCTCATAAAAAGAGAGATTAGAAATAAAACAAACACAATTTTCACAGCTCGATATGTCAAAAGTGTAAAAAAAAAAATGAAAGAAAAAGACATCAAAAATGGAAAAATGC
This sequence comes from Cheilosia urbana, assembly GCA_946477585.1. Lineage (NCBI taxonomy): Eukaryota > Metazoa > Arthropoda > Insecta > Diptera > Syrphidae > Cheilosia > Cheilosia urbana. The sequence continues at coordinate 95,537,712 of OX297854.1, forward strand.
CTCTCTCTCTCTCTCTCTCTCTCTCTCTCCCTCTCTCTCTCTCTCTCTCTCTCTCTCTCTCTCTCTCTCTCTCTCTCTCTCTCTCTCTCTCTCTCGTGAAATGTCATTTTCTCTCAAATTGACAGAGCCAGACCGCCAGAGAGAATACGTCAAGTTAATCTTCTTTTATTTGGTGGAAACACTTCGGGATTAATTCTAAACCTCTTGTACTTAATCTTGGTATTTGTGTTCGGTGGAAACGTAGCTTAACCTACCTTTTAGAAGTATGTATTCTAAAACACGTTCAACAACATTTTTCGATATTTACGTTTTACTTTTTACAAATGAAAAAGCTATATCAAGATATCGGAAAAATAAGCCCCTTTGCAAATTAGATAGTCTTGCTCATGATTTAGCTTTTAAAACGTCGCTATGAACATTTAGAGCAAACAATTTATGCCGAAAAACGCTCGTTTACATAGTAAAATCATTGAAACGAAATCACTTGGTCAACACCTCCCAGATATATCTATGCAACTGAATTAAAATTATACATTAATTGCATACCTTTAATTAAGGCTAGGTAAATTGCATTCTTTTTAGGGTAAATGAGGCGCTCCATCGAAGATATGGGTTCTAATTATATAAGTTTCATTATACTGATAACATAATAAATACTTAAAATATATTAATGTATTAAAGCTATTTATGCAAAATTTATAACATTTTATATAATGTGAATAATCGAAGTTAGACTATAGCTTTTTTATATTTCCACCATTCTTACACTAACATTCCGCCGTACCAATAACCAATTTTAGTCTCGACTTTAAATTTACGGAAGCTCACAATTGCGAAATTTGTATGGAAAATATAGCCACTGTGAACTACTTAAATTTAGAGTCGAAACTAAAAATGTTTATTGGTTAGGCCCATTGAATTTTTCACACTTCATTAATTGTTTTAAATTGTATATACTGCAGTTTTTGTCAATACATTGTTTAAAATGCAAATGGATACTTTTGGGGGAATATAATTAAAAGATAAACAAATAATTATGTGATGAAATTCCTAAATCACATATATCGAAACTTTTAAGATATTCATCGTTCATCGTAAAACCATTCACAATTTTCTTCTATGCCACCCTGTGTAGATACTTTACGCTTGATGAGCAGTGACATATAATTATCTACGCATATATACATTAAAATATTTATCATGCGTGTGTGAGTATAAATGCTGTACCAACATCGCGTGTATACACCTACAGCATACATCATATTAACAATCTGTGCATCACATTGAAGAAACCGATGAAAAAAGTTCATCAATATGGTGAATATAATGGTGAATTTAATTTTTTCCATCAATATAACGAATTAGTTCATCTATATTACGAAGGTTTACATCAACGTTCTCCTTAATAAAAATTAATGTCTGTTTTTTGACGAACGCTGTCATCAATATAATAAAAGCCGTCATCAAAACGATGAACGTCGTTATCAATATGATAAAAATTCAAAACTTGGCAATCGTACTTGAATATGATGATTCCATTCATCAATAAGACGAATAAATCATCAACTGAATGAACAAATGACTAAATTCATCAAAATAAGTGTTTTCGTCATATTGATGAAATGTTTTGATGAAATAATGAACGAAGTTCATAAAAACATACGCTAAATTCTCTTCAGAATCCTGTTGAAAAAATTGATGAATTCATTTTCATCATATTGAAAAACTGTTCATCAATTGTCAAAAAGTTTTCATGAATTTGTTCATCACATTTATGAAAATTACGTCATATCAATGAATATCATGTTGATGAACGCCATTCATCAATACGACGCCGACTTTTTTTTTCAGTGTACAGACCTGTTGCGCCAACTTCTTATTTATTTTTTAAGTTTTGCCAGTGAATGAAATTCAAATTTAAATTGAAATAAATTTAAAAACATCCCAATAGATGGCGCTTTGCATACACTAGTAAGAATAAAAACGCCCTTGCCGCCAATGTCATGCTAAACCAACTCAAAACAACTTTCGGGTTACGAATTGCTTCCGTCTATTATTTGCCGAACCATACAGCTCTACACCTTGGTGACAGCTCATCTCGCTCACCAATTGCGATCGCAAATCGCGCAAACTTTGCTCAATAAAAGTCAAACTTATTTATTTTGAGATGATCTTTTACGACCGTCTGCATGCAACTGCCCACTTCCGTCTTGCCGCAGCTATACACAGATACACTGACTGATCCGTTGCCATTCATGTCAAATTGAATATGCGAACGAGAGCAATTTAGTTTTATTATTTCGAATTATTATCTGCGAATCGTGAAACATCTTCCTCGTTGCCTATATCAAAATTGGGTGCATTGAATTTCATGCAAGCACAGTCGGGCTTTTATGGACCGTCATAAATTTCCGCCCGGCTGAAGATGAACATTTCGCATGTAGTATATGTACTGACCAAGACGCAATAAAACCGCACAAGAATGCGCATAGCTTTAGGTAAAACTACTTAACACTTAATTTTGTTTGGCCGTTCATAGATTTGGCTAATTACTTAATTTCACTGGAAGACAACAGACAGGAGATGTGTCGCGTCGCATTCCGCACACGAGCCAAAGCCAATGTAGTGCGCGCGGTAAGTGTTCGCCGTCGTGGGTGTCAGCGGTGTCGGGGTACTCTCCGAATCGCATTTGAGACACATTTTCTGATTTGATTTTGTGTCATTATTAAGAGATTTATGTGACATGGCTACAGCATCTTTCTGCATATGCGAACTCATTTGTGCGCCCGCTGTGAGTAGTGACTGGTGAGTGTTGCTGCGGTGGGCGTTGGATTGGATGTGCTGCTTAATTTTTCCTAGTCAACTGTGGTGATGGTGACAAGCAGCTCTGCCTAAGTGACTCATTGTCTCCCTTTGAATCGCTGATGGAAGATGCAGTTCTATGGGTACGTCCACTTTACATTGATATTCGGCGCATGGCCAGCTTTATTTGATTTCCCGGAATCAATTGGAACATTTGAACCACTTGATTTGGGGGAAGTTATGTGACACACCATACCAACTGCAATTGCTCATATCGATCGTGTGCAAGCGCCGCAGTCGAAAGAAATATCCACGCGTGCTAAGAGCCGTATAAACGCACCCAAAAACAACAGATCGAAGATTAAGAAATACACAAAAGCGCTGCCTCGACCTATCCAGATCCACGGCGCAGAAGTTGGAGGAGCGCGACAACGGCGGCGACGGTGGCGAGGTGACTGTGCGCGGTAAAATTATTAATTCGTTGCTGTGAAGTTATTGGCCGAAGTCGGACGGACTGAAATGTTTATTCGATTCCATGACCAAGATGTTTTATTGATAACGGCCCCGAAACAACGATGAATGTATCGGATTGGGGGAGCGCGTATACATATTGGCTATATATATCGTGTGGCAGCCGGCTCCTGCTGCTGCTGCTGCGCGAGCGCTCGTCGCTGATGATGGTTATGACCGGTGTCGCTTGATTGCCGTACACACGACACGGCAATGACTATAGCGACACATCGCGCGTTAAACAGTTTTTATGACCTGCTGATCACCCGATGATGATTATGCATTTCGAACATTGTGCATAAGTGCATGGGGATTCTTTGTCCTGGGAATTAAGTGATTGGATATGGGAGCTCTATGACTACCGCAGAACTAGCGGAGACATGCCATGGGGTGCCAATAGTTGGCAGATACCCATCGCATCAATGGCAAACAGCAGCCGAACGGTAGAAAGCCTCTCGAGCATGGCACCACGACGGTCCTACTCGTACATCATTTGTAGATAATGTTCCAATTAGTTTGAAATGTTTTCCACCCGCCGCAGGATGTCGCGCACGATTCGGGCACCGACGAGCACAATCACAATTCGCAGAATATTCACTCATATTGTTGCGATTGTGCAGTTAGATTTTGGTTTATTGAATTTTCACATGAAACCAGCACTGTCGCACGTGGGACATTGATTTTCTCACCCAAAGTCCTGCCGATCCTCCTTGGCCGCGCGGAGGCGCAACGACGAAACGACTGCTGTGCAAATTGTTGGCTGAACGCTGAAGGCTTGTTGTTCTCCATCTCCATCGTTGTCGTAGTCATCGTCGTCGACGTCATTCTTGTCTTTTTGGTTGGACGCTGCAGACCTATCACTGATAAAATCTCAAACATTGACTTGTTTCCCTTTCCGTTTCTTAATCCTGTGTTGGCCATAAACAATGCCAGGCGTACACTACTCGCTCGCGAGGTAGGGGCAATCGAATTGCGGCAACAGAATCAACAACAGCAGCAGCAGGATAACCGCGGACTGACTTGCATGCATGCAGTTTTAACACAAAATAAACTAACCACTGACAAATTAAGATAGGCAGATAGACAGAGACGCAACAAACAGCGGAGGAAATCGAAAAGAAATTTATCCCGGCTCGGACTCTTGACTCTGACTCTGACTCTGACTCTGAGATGCTGTTCATTGGCGCTCATGATTTTCACTCTGAGCTGAGTAGTCGCCAAAAGTCGACATTGGAACATCCGCACCGATCGGGTCAAGAACTACTGTAATATATACACATAGTTGGAATTTGGGCGCCTTACAGTGTTCTATTTGCAGAACGGCAACAGAGACGCGCCAGTTCATTCAGTGCTCGGCTCATTCGATTCGCGTTGCACTATCAGTAGCCACGGAGTTTCATGTCGGACACGAAATCCGTGATCGGCAATTTGTAGAGTGCGATCACTGTGTGTTGTGTTGTGTGAGTCCTACGACAGAACAAATTCGCGACAACACCGTACACAGTAAGCTGGGTAGCATGCTGCATTCGCATTTAACAACAGATTTCGTCTTAAATTTCATTTGGGGCTTTGCTCTTGCCTTGCGCTCGCGTACAAGTTGCATTTGGATTTGGATGTGGATTTGGATTCACCGCGCAATTAGTGCGTGCTGTGTGCTGCTGGTGTGGAATGGAATACGCTAAATGTGCAATATTGGAGCCCGCCAGCCAGTCAGCCATTCAGAGCAGCCAAAGGAATTCGGAGTCAGCGCCAGGCGGACAAGGCATTAAATTGAATTCCTGCATTCGTTGGATTTTCTTCTTCTGTTTTGTTGCATTTTGCTTGCTTTCCTTTGTTTATGGAATTTTGAAAAGGCTGGCGATTACAAGGAGTTAAAGTGCCAATGAAATATTGAGGGAAATGTGGCGGAAGACCCAAGCCGCTACAGAAATTGAATTTAGTTTCGAATTTCGCAGATATTGTGATAGTGGTTCGAAAAAGCACGAGTCATAATTTGGCAAAATGTGGTTAAGTGACCGAGACAGGCGTTTACGGATGAAAATGTTCTGAAGAAAAGGTAGAAAAAGAACGTAAGGACGCCTCGGAACAATATTTCTACATCTTAAACGGATGCGGAAAGTTTGTAGGAGAATCCAAAGCGACCATGCTTGGCGGGATTTTGCATTGAATTGGCGCCACTCGGCTTACTTTTCGTGGGAATACGCGTGGACGTCCATCACAATTTCAGAGACAAGCGATATTCACAACCGGTTGTTCAATGAACACTACACTCTTTTACTGAATTCCAGTTTTTGGCATATAAAGCCCTAACTGATGTTCGCGCGTTTGACTTAACTTGACCTGTACAAGAAATAGTTAGGCCAACTTTACTCATAAATGTTTTTATGCCCTTTGCCTATACATTCTTAAAGACATAATAGACAAAACTAATAATGGCGGCGTTTAGTATGAACTATTGCGCCACTCGGACTTTTACTTTTTTTACATTTTGTGTAAAAGTTTTTAGGTATGACCCTTTAATTCAGACTTAACCTAAATTGAATTCAATAAGCCTCTTTGTAACTCAGTATCACAAGTCCAAAGCTGATTTTATTACTAGAAATAGACAGATTCGAAGGGACTTGGAAGACTTCTCGAATTATTATAGGCCTCAGTTAGTCCAAACCCTAGCCAACTGTCTAAAACTAATCGAGTACGAGTATTTTCCTACTTGTGTCTGCACCACCTTATGCGAGACCAGTAAGTGAGTGACGTAATAATTACCATCTTCATATCTCCACGTCGACCTAAAATATTGCATATTATCCCCTTAGTTCATCTTCTTATAGTCTCTGATGACCATGGTCTTGATAGGTTTTAAAAAAAAAGATCCTTTGCACCGCATTCGGTGTAAACGTTTGTTTTGCCTTTTTGCTCTGATGAGAATCACTCCTGTCTCTTCAGCTTGTGTGCCTCTCTATCTATAGTACTCGCTCACCATTGGCAAAATCTACTGTGCGACCTTGAAAGTGCTTTCTACACAAGTTCTACTTCTTCTAAATTCTTCAGCGATACCTACCTTCTGTAGTTATCTGGTGGGCCTACTGCAAAAACAGTATTTGACTCTTAAAGTTGCTGTTTTCACTATGCCGGGTCAACTGTCACCTGCAGCTTCGACGACCGACGTATAGATCTTCATTACCACGGTGGTCTAACTATAAATGTTTGCTACCCACTTTTCCACCAGTCCGCCGATAAGAAGCCTTCTAACAAAAGATACTGAACATATCTCTCCCTCGGTCCAATTTTATTACACTTATACAAAATATTAGCCGCACATTTTTACGAGCGTGTTACCTTCATATTTCTATACCCAACCAGGCGATGACAGACAGTAGCTGCACAGGTGCACCTTGCCATAGTTGTCATTCTTCGGGCCTCCTTCCAGAGGCTACCTCCAAAACCAAACCCATTTATGAGCCTTTCTCATATTTTCAGCAAAAACTCTATCGCCGTTTTTACAATCATCATTTCGGCAGAAAGTCATTAAAACCCGAAATGGCTGGCATAATGTGAAAGGACCTTCCACAGTAGTCTCAGTCTGGCATAATTGATTTCTCTGCAATTTTTACGACTGAGACGGAGGCATTTTTGTATGGAGGACATCTTTACAAATTCACATCGTGTTAATTGGATAAAAATATCAGTGTTTTGGGATCTGTCCAGAACGTTTCCGATTGCTTATCAGTCGAAGAGCGGCCACCGCCCGAGATGAATGGGGGCCTATGTGGAAGACAATTGTTTTTTATCTGAAGATCAACAATAAAATCCATAAACTCAATGGAATGCAATGCTAGAGTGCGGTACGGTAGGAAGAGATGTGGTCCGCTTGAGGATGTGAAAGTCACGATTTAAGGATTTATGTCTACATTTTGTGGTGGAGGTTGGAGAATTTCTTTGGAAAGTATTGAAGGCCCATAAAGATGTGGGTTAACTGATAAGCGGATGAATCGATTTTATTCATTTCTATAAAAGTTGTCTCTTTTTTTTGGGAATTTTACATCAAAAATGTATACTCGTGTGTTGTGAGCACAGTTGAAACCTGTTTAATGTCACATATAAAGGACATAGTATCCCATTGATTGTGTGAACAACTTAAACTTTGTTGTGTCTGTATGCTCGTCAAACATCTTTAAAGTTCTGTCAAAGCAGCGAATTGTGCAAATTTTTGAGCTCCGTATTGTGAGAAGAACCGAATGCATTTGCTGGTCAATAAGTGACACTTGGCGCAAGGCATGGAGGTGGCAAAAATAGACCACACGAGGGAAAGAAAGTTCCTATCCTTTAATGGACTCTGACAGACACAGTATACATGACTTGAGGACTGTCCACGCGGGTTTTGCCCAACCAACAAGTAGTGATCCCAATCCAATAATCTTATCTTGGCAAGTCGAACAGTTTCGTTCGTTGTAGTCGGCGCAATAAATTGCTCTCGTCCAAAATTTGTCGGACTGTATTGTTGATATGTCCAATTAGTCGGTTTCTATGCGTTCTCGCGATGCTTCTAGTTTCAGCTTCAAATGTAATTGCAAATTAAATATTGCAACTTCCACATTGATGCTGACGATGTTCAGCTCTATTTCGACTTTCCTGTAGGTCTTGTTGAAGATGCCGTGGTAAAAATGAACGACGACCTGTAGTTAAGTGGTCAGACCAAAACCGGTTGCTGTTAAATCCTACTTAAACAAAGTGCTTACCAATTGGAAGGCATGAAACTGATTTTGTAGATTTTCCACCCATTTTGTTAAATGGAACCCAAGTTGAAATGGTGTCGAAGATTAAAAACCTAGGAATAATATTTAACAGCACGCTGTCTTGGGGTGACCACATAAATTGCGTAGTTGCAAAAATATATGGTTCGCTGCGTAGTCTTTCCACCTGTAGGTACTTCTTACTTCTTCTTCTTCTTAGTTTCCGGTTGCTGTTGGCAACACTTTAACTCCTCCTGGAGCATAGGGCGGCAACCAGATCCTTCCATCTCTCTCTATTCCTAGCACGACACCTCAGCTGTGCCCACGTCTGCAAGTTCTGGGACTGAGCTTCCTTCATGACAGTTGACCTCCATGTTCCTTTTGGTCTTCCAGGCCGTCTCGCACCTTGAGGATTCAATTCAAAGCACTGCTTTGCTATAATGTCATCAGGCTTCCTCAGTATGTGGCCAATCCAGCGCCATTTTCTTTGCTTGATGTCAACATCCACTTTTGTTTGTAAAGTCCTCAGCCACAGATCATTGTTGGATATTGTTTGTGGCCATCGGATCTTTAGGATGTACCGCAGACAACGGTTGACAAAGCCCTGCAACCTACTCGAGATGTAAGAAGAGCATTTCCACGTTTCACAGGCATACATCAGCACAGATTTAACATTGGATTCAAAGAGTCTCAACTTAGTACGAAGTGATATTTTTGAAGAGCTCCACACTGGAGAAAGCATTTCGAATGCACTACGAGCTTTATTTATTCAATTGCTGACGTCCAAGTCTGTTCCACCGTCGGGTGACAGATAACTACCCAGATATTTAAACTGAGCGACCTCTTCTATTGTCTCCTGCCTCACAATAACCTGCTGTTGTTGGTTCTGGCTGGTGTGCATTATTTTTGTCTTCTTGGCGTTAATTCTTAAGCCAGTTGCCTCACCAGTTTGTTGAACTTCTTACTAGTAGAGGTTAAACAAGGCTGGTAAAAGTATTAATTATACCTATTCTAAGCTATGGCTGCGAAATTTTTGCCGATTTAGACTGCCTCGCTACGCAAACTACAATTAACGTTTAATTCCATTACCAGGATTCCCTTCGGCCTCCGCAGGTTTGATCACATTTCCGGATACTCGCGACAAATTCTCGGATGCAATTTACAGTGTTTTCTTCGTTTCAAATGCATTGCCTTTCTCGTAAAAATCATAAAAAGAAAAATGCCCTGAACAGGTTCGGGTCTAATCTCTGGATGGGTCAAAATTCTGATTTCAAAATTCTGCTTTAAAAAATTCTGCAAACAATAAAAAAAATGAGTTCGTTTAGACAATACTCGCATTTATTTATGCATAAAGTGTACAGCATTTTTTTTTTAGATTGCTGTTTTAGACAATTGCTCTTCTAGGTAGTGTTCTTTGTTATCCCTTCCTGAACGCGTGCTGATAGCGTTCTACTCATAATGAATGTTTCAATCGTTAAATCCAATAAAGGGAAAGATAAGTTATGCGTGGATGGATGGGGTGGGGATGCGGAGAAATTTAAAGAAAGGATATTTATTTTTAAAAACAAACAAATAAGAAGTATTCTAAAAAAGAGAGTAGATCTCAGGTATGTTATTTTTCTTAAACGAATATAAAAAAAAATATAGCTCTCTCTCTCTAGCTTTCTTTAGTTTCTTCAATTTTTGGTAATTTCAAATGTGAAATAATTTGCTTCTTCTTGATTTTTTTCTTGTAATTTATTTACTTGTTATATATTATTAAAACCGCATATATTATAATAAAAAAATATTTTTCTGTTCATGTCCATATTCGCTTTTTTTTTAAAGCAGAATAAGCAGAATTGTATTGCTTAAAATTTCAATGGCAGAATTTTGTAAAGCTGAATTTCGAAACGCAGAGTTTTTCTGTGAGGAGACAGAATTTTGCAAAACAGAATTTTTACCAGATCCCCCCCCCCCTGAACAGCTCTGAAATTTAAACTGCTAAAATCTATCATTAGAACGTAATTTTGGGATCCGGTTGATATTCTGCATTTAAAATTCTGCTTTGCAAAATTCTGTCTCCTCACACAAAAGTTCTGCTTTTGTTTAATTCTGCTTTTCAAATTTTAAGCAATCAAATTCTGCTTATTCTGATTAAAAAAAATAATAATAATATGAACATGACGCTCACGCTTTTGAACACTTTCCAAAACTTTTTTTATTGCTTACCGATTTTTTTAAGGCTGAATTATGAAAACAGCATTTTGAAAGCAGAATTTTGTAAAAATAATGTTGACCCCAAACCCATAGGTAATTTTATTAGGTACAACCTAATGTCAAAGTTTACTCAGAATGAAATTTTCACACTTAATAAGAAAGAAAACAGTCAATCGAGCTCGTTCTACGATCGAATTTTTGTGCATCCGAATGCATTTACTCGATTTTATATTATGTCTGAGAGAAAAGGAAATCATTGACACTTTTATTTTATACTAGCTGTTCCCGTCCGGCTTTGTCTGTGCTAAAAAAAAATTGTTTCCGTAAAGAAATTCTACGCAATAATTAAATTTATGTAAAATTTTTGAAAAGTGCGATCTCACTCAGCAATTCTCATGCGCCAACACAGCTCACATAAAACTTTAAATGCACTTTCTATTTCAAGCTAGTTAATAGCTAAGCGATGGAGGGTTAAAATTTGATTTAAACTCAGACTAGTGCATTTACCTGTTTGATTTGTTAGTCATACTCCCCCAGCTATAAGCCTTCAAAGTATGACGTCTCCTTAAGATTGCTGCAGCTCAAATACTGCCAACGTTAACTCGCCACATTTCCCTTACAAAAAGTAAATCTGTTAAAATTATCCCATTCATTTTCAGGGTAACAAAAGTCCCACCGCAATCCCACAACACGCAGTCTGATCTGTAGTTTTGCTTTTAGTTCTTCATTCCTCTCAAGACCCTTACTTGAACAAACAACTGGAACGACTCTTATCGCCAAGATTGCCTCCAAAACTGCTTGCAAATCAATTTTCTCATCACTTTGTTCCAAGAACTCGTTGACACTTAGTCAACGTAAGACAAGAAGTCAATTTCACGAGCCTTCTGTGTCCGATTTCGAAATTCATGCTCACCTCATGCCATCACTGCTTTGCCTGCAAAACCATTAAAACATTAATTATGCAGCAAACTTGTTGAATAACCGTTTTGATAGGGATCACAGGCAAAATAAAAAAAAATAAATAAATAGATTTTGGTATATATACCTATTTCATGAATTAAACACAACAAAAGATTAAAGCCGGCGGCCGCGCGCACTTTGAAAGGTGCGCTTTTGTCATTTATTCGAGTTTTTATTGCCACACGGCCACAATGACAGCGACAGCTACAGAAGAAGAAAGATGCCTGAGATTCGGGTGTCTACACACTACAAAACGTACGTACGACAATATGATATGGGATATGGTTTTCCTTTCGCTTTAAAACTCACACCAATTTCTAGGAATATTTCGCGCACCGCAATCATTCATGAATGAGGTAGCTCTGGTGGTGGTGTGCTGCGGTTCGGATTGGAAGAGCCAGCGCAAGTTTTAATGTTGACCCAACCATCATTGGAGAGGCAGAAAAAGGCAGTTAATTGCTTTCGTTTATGTTTCGATGTTTGTCAATGTTTTGTGTTTTCTTGGAGAGCATGTTCTGGATTCTTTGAAAATGTATCTGTTCTGTCGTTTTGGGTAATGTGCTTTTTCTGGCGCAGAGTGTATAGTACGGGGGGTCAGACAATGTCAGCGCAATAAAATCACGACAATTTTGGATACGATGATGGGGCCTATTTATGTGGAAATTATATAGCCACGATTCATCGGAAATCGTTGCAGAGCTGAAAGTTGTAAAAGCCGCATGTGGTTACACTTCCGGTTTTGAGAGTGTTGTATGGAACGATCGGACATATCCTGTGTGCTTTTTAATGGCTTTTAGGCTTTTTATGAGCTAAGGCTTTATGGATTGTTTTCTTTCAAAAAGGCATATATTTTTCATCCATATCCTTGTCCAAAAGTCAATGTATTATTGTAATGTCATGAATTTTGTTCCTATTAGGATTTTTGTCTGTGATTTAATTTTTTTTCTACAGTCCGGGTGGACCTGGGCTCAACCAACAAGCGTCTCCAGCCAGCGCGATCTTTGGCCAGCTGTTTCCAGTTTCGCACGCTAAGTTGGTTAAGGTCCCCTTTCACTTGCCTGCGCCACCTGAGTCGCGGTCTTCCTCTACTGCGCCGTCCCTCGGGAGTGGATTCGAAGATCTTGCGGGCTGGAGCATTCACGTTCATTCGGTCTGCATGACCCAGCCACCGCAGTCGTTGGACATTCACTCTTCTGGCTAGGTCAATGTCGCTATACAGCCCGTACAGTTCGTCGTTGTATCTCCTCCTCCATTCACCGTCCATGCAGACGGGAACGAAAATTACTCGAAGAATTTTCCTCTCGAAGCAACCAAGAGTAGCCTCATCGGATTTTGATAGAGTCCAGCTTCTGCACCATAAAGTAGGACTGGGATGATTAAGGCCTAATAAAGGATCACTTTAGTTGTTCGAGAGAGGGCTTTGCTCCACAATTGTTTTTTTAGCCCAAAGAAACAGTGATTGGCAAGAGTTAGTCTTCGTTTAATCTCAGCGCTGGTGTCATTGTCTGAAGTCATAGCGGAGCCTAGGTAGACAAAGTACTTTACCACCCGAAAGTTACATATATCTGTCTATAGAGACATTCTGTCCAAGACGTCAGTGTTGGGTGTCCTTTCTTGATAACAGCATATACTTTGTCTTGCCCTCATTGACCGCCAAACCCATCTTCGCCGCTTCTGTCTCAATGCTCACGAACGCGTCAGTGACATCACGCTGCGCTCTGCCGATTACGTCGATGTCGTCGGCGTAGGCGAGTAGGTGGACGGACTTTTGGAAGATAGTGCCTCTGGTGTTAGCGTTTGAGTTTTGCACTATTCTTTCAAGAACGATGTTGAAGAAGTCGCATGACAGCGCATCGCCTTGTCTAAATCTAAAGTTTTTCACATCGAAAGTCTCGGTGAGTTCTTTACCGACCTTGATGGAGCAGCGTGCATTCTCCATTGTCATCCAAAAGTAGACATTGCTCTGTATAGCTCGTCTTTGTAAATGGTGTAGATATCCAGGTTGAATATTTCATTCTGCCTGATGACAGCGGAATTTAGTTCGCCATCGCCATTAAACAGTCTGCAGTAGTATTTCTTCCGTATCCTCAGCATCGACTGCGATTCTGCTTTGATGTTCCCTTGTTCGTCCTTGCAGGCTTCGGTTCGGACTCTGCAGCCTTGGCAGGTTCTTTTTAACCTTTGGTAAAACTTCCGAACCTCATTCCTGCTGTAGCATCTCTCTATTTCCTCGATCGCGCCCTTATCGTGCTCTTTATTTTTTCTCCTAAGAAGCCGGTGTTCGTCTCTTCTTTTCTGCGCGTAAAGATCACGAGCAGCTCTGGTTCTTCTTTACAGCGCCGCTTTGTATGCCTCTTGTTTCGCTGCATGTGCTTGCCGGCACTCATCGTCGAACCAGGGGTTTCGTTGTGGTGGTCGAGTGAAACCAAGCACATCAGAGGCGGCGTCTCTAATGGCTTTATGGCAATGTTGCCACTGGTCTTCGATGCTGTCTGCATAGAACCTCTTGAGAGACTGAGAGAGACTCGATCGGAGAAGGATCTGGTGACCTCTTGCGATTTTAGCCGTCCGACGTCAAACTTCCTCATAGTATTTACATGTCTTGGCGGTGTTCGGGATATCCGAAGGCGTACCTGGCTACAACAAGGTAGAGGTCCGAGTCAATGTTGGCCCTCGAAACGTTCGGACATCCATGGAGGATGTGCCTTGCGGCGATCGCAATGTGATCAATCTGGTTGACGGTTATTATGAATATCGAGATGCGGGAACCGCGTACTCGCGAAGTCGATCAGCCTAAATCCATTATCGGATGTCGTGTCGTGTAGGCTGTACCTTCCGACAGTACTACCAAAGATGCCCTCTCTTCCTATCATTGCATTAAAAGCACTTATGGGACAATTTTGCCTTGTCTAAGAGCCCGTAGAACCTCTCTTTGGTGTCATCGTCTTTCTCCTCCGTGGGGGCATGGGCACATGCATGGGCTAATGTTGGCGAATTTAGCCTTTATGCGGATTGTCGTGATCGTAAGGCACTCGTTCACACAGCTGAAACTTAAGACTTCCTGCCTAAGTTTTTTTTTTTTAATAATTAACACGCGCTAAAGAGGTTGTGACTACTTTTATAGTATTTTTACACAGCGCGGGCATTAAGGAAATTGGGAAAGAGGAGATAGGAGATACCGATGCATATTGGTCTTAAATGTCTGTAAATTGCATTGGGGAGGAAAAACAGGGCTGGGCAAGGCATCCCACGTCTGTCGCCAACGACGAATCCACATCCACATCCAAATAAGCGCTGTTTCTACCTAAAAAAAAAATATTTTAGAGATTATTTTATTAAAAAAAACATTTTTTTTTTTGTAATTAGACAATTTTAATCAAAAGTGGTTGGCAACGCTGCCTGTGTGAATTGTTGGGGCAATAATTTCAAAAAATTTTAGCGCAAAACCAGCGTTTTCAGAGGGACTGCGAAAAGTCTTGGGGCATGGTCAACGCCGCACGGAAAATTTGCAGTAAAAATCAAGTCAAAAAAAAAACAAAGGGTTTTGTTTGTACGGGAAACTTTTAGTAATCCTCGGGTTTTCCCCGCAAAATTGTCACTTTAAAAAAGGGACCTAAAGCTTTACTTAGAGTTATGTCTGCAAATGTCCCGTTTTGTTCTAACTATGATACTTAAGACTTATCTTGTGATGTATTTTTGTCAAATGCTGGTGTAGATTGGGCGCATTTATATAGGACTGGCCCCAAAGAGATACAAGCTTTTAAATAGCTTAGCCTTATCTTTAATTTGACATCCTCTCTTTACTGCCAAGCAAAGCAGAGCTGTAAGGACGGTCGGAAACAAAGGAACTACACACAAATTTAATCTTTTTTTTACATACAAGACTTCTCTTAATTCCTGCCTATATCGAACTGACTCGTATGTCACGCGACTTACTGCGTCTAACAGATCGTATATCAAAACGTCTCGAAAATATATATAAAAAACATAAGTATATATAAAAAATGTAGGCATAGTGGTTAGTGTGTTGGACTACTAAGCGAGGGGTCGAGGTTCGAATCCCGCAAAACCCCAAATTCCAACATAAGTTTTTTTCCACTGCGCCACCTCTCGCGATCGTCTGACAAACATCCGAGAGTATCTTTTAACTGTCTTAAAAGAGCTTCTCAATTAGCCGTTTGGAGTCGGCATAAAATTGTAGATCCCTTCCATTCGTTTCAAAAATGAAAAACTCACACAAAACGAATGGTTGTGAGAAGCTAAGGTCCCTCCGGACCTGTTGCGCCAACCATTTTTTTTTTTATATATGAAAATGTTCATATAGAAGACCTTACACTTGATAACAAACAAATTGAAAGTCTTGGCGCTGTTTTCTTACAGACCAAAGGCCGCGTACAAGCTTAGTACTCGCGTCGAACAGATGCCACTTTCCACGTTCAAGTGTCTACCTTATTGAACGTTACAAACAGTTTAGTACAACCTTTCCCATGTCAATTTATTTGACTTACAAAATAGTGGACACTGCGTTCAGCCGCCATATACCGAAGCAGTCGATTGCCTTTCGAATAACTTTGCTGTACAATTATTTAGTGTCAATCAAGTCAATTGCGGTTTGAGTCAGGTATAGACTTATTCGAAGATGGGTTCCTGCAGTAAGCTGACATCTCCATGTCCCTCTCACCAACAACTCATCAGGCAGATATCCATCACACTATTCGATACAAAAAATAAAAACCACGACATCTTCCGCACATCGTCTCCCCGAAGTGACTTCAACGGTTAGCCGGGGTTTCTTGTTTTATTGAGGTCTACAAATGCGATTTGAAATACTCGAGTCTCTCTCTCATTCTGAAGGACTCTCGGTCTCGGTGTCGACTCGACTCGACTCGAATTGACATATAGCATATGCACACAAGATGGAGTGATAAACAGAAGTGATGATAATGACTTTGGTTGTGTTTTCGGACAGTAAGCATGTTTGCAATTTTATTTGCATCGGATTCTTCAATAATAATATGTCGCCGCCGACGCCGGCCGCCACATCCTCAGCCTCACATCTTGATATGTGCTTCCTTCGGCTGCATTTGGTCCTCCGTCTTGTGCTTCTCGGTCGTCGTTTTTGGTCGTCATCAATGTTCCGATACGATAATTTTCCATAATTACAAGCGATTGCCGAGGGGATTTAATGGGCACACCATTCGGGGCTTATATGGTGGTCGCAGCCAGTAACAGTAGCATCATCACTAGGGTTCGGATTTCCATGCAAATGCATGTTTTTTTATGTATATTATGTATACGTATCATGAAATTTCCTTTAAAATGGCATTTAACCGTTAGTGCATATTTTTGCATATTTTACTATAAATGCATATTTTGCAATTTTTGTGCATATTTTACTATATTTGCATATTTTGCATATTTTTTATAATATTAATTCATATTTTTGGAGCAATGACGAAAATTACACAAAAAACTTTACCGGCGATGAGATTTGTTTTTTTCAAAAATGCTCCACTAACTTCAGTTGACGTCGAGAGATCTTTTTCGTTGTATAAGGTATTCTTAAGACCGAATCGCCAACGTTTTGAATTCGAAAATTAAAAACAAAAAATTTCATGATCTATGCAAATAAAACTTTTCAAAATGAATTAAGCAATTAAGCAATTTATTTTAAATTGTTTATTTTTATTAAACAAAGGAAGATGTTTATGCTTACGTTAACTGTGTTTTTTTTTTTTTTTTAAATGTTGATCTCGTTTTAAGTTATTATTTTATTAAATAATAAAAATAAAAAATTGAACGTATTGTTGTAGACTGAAGAAAATGTGTATTTAAATTGAACCGAAATTAAGTTTAACTAATTTTAAGTGCATATTTTAAATGCATATTTTGCATTTTTAAGCGCATATTTTAAGCGCATATTTTGAGATCTTTAGTGCATGAAAATCCGAACCCTAATCATCACAAACATCGGCAACAGCAACAGCAACAGCAGCACCAGATCATTGACGTTGTGGCGCGCATTACTGATGCGGAACTAATGAAATTTTGTCATTAAACACATGTGGTGGTGTGGTATATGCTGAGAGACAGCACAGCACTGCCTTTGGCATAATGTACAAGAGGCGACCGCATATTTAATTTTAGATGGTAATAAATAATCTCTCAATCAAGCAAATGAATCCAAACATCCGAAGAGCGTTACAACTTCTCGGTGGGGTTCATCCTGGGATTGTATGCGGTAACAAAAGGATATCTTGGTATCATATAGATTTCGCATCTATTTCTCCATCGACTCGGTTTGGTGGTAGACAAAGAAAGACAATACAGAGACGCGAAGGAACAGAAAATTTGCATATTACTCCGAAGAAGAGGAATCGCCAATAGCCGGGAGTCGATGTCGACGGCGTCGAGTCACCACCACGGATGTTTTTGTCCGCGACATTCCTTCATTGTATCGATGTTCTTGCGCACTTGCCCACTTGGTTACTTTTGCCCAGCTGTGGTGTCGGTGTGCTGTGCTGTGCACTGTGCAGCCATGGATCCCTGGGGGAGTATAGCAGTTGAGTTCTGTCTGAGATTTAGGTGCCTTCGAGGTTCGTTTGTCATCCGATGTTCGGTTGACATTGGAAACAAATTTTCCTTTGACATTCTTCCAGCGCGCCCTGTTCCCCTCGTCCACTTAGCGCGCATGGAAATTTAATTTCGTACCGCATATATGCTGGGGCGATTGTTTTTTCTCAATTTTGGTTGTTTTTGCGAACGCTTGTTGCATCATGCAACGCCAGGCAGACTGCATGCAGTGATCGTGTAATTTGTGGTCGTGTTTAACAGATAACGACGCCACAAGGTGCGAGAAGCTCCATTATATATTAACGATATTCCCGAGCGAGCGACCGACCGACCGACGACGTGTGTGCGGAGGGCTTGCCTGCGCCCGGCTCGGAATGGAAGTACATAATCGCATTTATTTGGTAAATCAATGCGCCCCAAACAAACAAATTCTACATGTGCGCAACCGTTTGTAGGTTTGCCGATGCGTCTTATCTTCGGCTACCGAAATTGGAAAGAAAACGAATAAAAAGAGCAAAAGATGAAAGGACTGGTGCAGGTCGCTCTACACGCTTTACGATGTCATTAAACTAAATTTAAACGCACAGCGAAAGTGTTTTGCTTATTAAATGTTTAATGGGTTGAGAAAATCCAAAGAAAAAACCGAAAAGGCAGAGCGCTCAGCGCAGCGCCAGCCCTTCGAATTGAGAGGGGACCACCCTAGTGTCCTTACGCATCACCTAATCTCGATCTATGAATTCGATGCGTGTGTCCCGAGAAAAGATCATTGAAAGCGGCAAAATTTTATTGCGTTCAGTAGACGCGCTGAGCGCATATAGTGGTTTAACGAGAGTTTCCCTAAATAACGAGTACGTGCTGCGCACATGCAGTGCAGTAGCAGTGGTACTAGCATGGAGTAGGTATTTACATGAGGACAGGTTAATGTTTCACAGAGATAATGTCAGTAGCTCGGTGAGAATAAGAGGAAGTTCACAGATAAGCATATCGAGTGGAGAGGTACCTTGGGAAATTTGAGATGCCACGAGGTGTGGGACAGTGGTTCGCTCGGCAGGCGGTGACCACATCAATAAATAGCAACAGATTTACAGCCCTAGCTACTGTAAGCTGTGCCTATTCTGCAAACTTTTTATAGAGACGAAACTGACTGACAAGTGTCAGAGTTCTGGTGCGTTCATAGACGTCATAGACGAATGAATGAACAGAGATGCGAACCCATAGTGCCCATAAACACACGTCAACTTGATTTGAACGCTAGATGATATGATAGCAGCTACGACGAGTCCTTTTGTTCATTTCGTTCATGAACGCCTAACTTTTAGAGAATAAATATTAACAATTAAAAAATGTTTTCACTTGTCTTCTAAGTCCTAACTACTGTCTAGTCCTAGTGAATTTCCCAGCTCATGCCACCTTCTCGAGAAATGCAACCAAATCGTAATTCATACCAAACAAAATAGTAGCCTGCGATAGCAATTCTTTCCACTTATTTTGCTAAAATTAAAGTTAAAAAATGTTTCCAATGTCCACTTATCCCCTAAGTCCTAACCAAACTTCAGTAAATTTGTTATGTATTTCCCAACTCGTGCCAGCCTCTTGTGCACTTGGGCCCATCGCCCATTCGTAATTCATACTGAAACGAAAAACTACCCTGCTAGACTGCGACTAGCGGCTGCGACACGAGCGAAAACAATACTTTTCAAAATCCAATACTTTCAACTCGTTCAGATGAGTTGGAAACGAAATGTAACCTTTAAAAATAGATGCTATACAAAAAAATATAACGCACATCCTACCCACTATTTCGTTCAGATCAGTTGTAAACTAAATCAACTATGACTATGGGTTTGTGTGGGGCTCGTGTGGTGCTTAGGGCTTGGGTTCGGGTGGGATGAACTGTAAATGAAAGCTTGAGTAATTATGTTGCTTTCACGTTCTACTCGTTCTGGAAGGCTATAAACGAAAATGAGTTTTTGTTTAGGATGTTTTGGGTGTATAGGATATTCTGGGTGGGAAAATGTCATTAAAATATTTCTGAACAAATCTAGAAGGCTGGACTTAGAATATATACGTAATTTTTCTGTGTATAAATTTGTGTACCTATATAACAAGCAATTTAAGAAAAAAATAAATTCATTGAACTGTACGCCTACACTTTTTACTCACGCGTCGCTACTGATAGTGGGTCATCCGAGAGCATATTTGCGTAGTAGGCAACACATATACACCGAGAGAAAAATAGAGTCATAGTAAGCAAAAACACGCTTAAATTAATCAATTTTCGAGTCATATTCATCGCTATCCGATCTGTGCTTTTATACGTCCTTAAACTGATACCGATATTTTCTTATTCTTAAAGCGCAGGATTATTGAATTAAGAACGATTAGTACTTAATAAGTATACTCATTATTATTTTAATATATTAGTCATTTTTAATGTGATAATGATTTTGATTATTATTAGACCGCCTGCTATTGATTTTGGAACGTCCTTTCTTAATTTAAGTGAAAACAATCCATGTTAGATTGATTTGACGTTCTCAAGGTAGTAATTATATTTCTTGTTTCTATTACAAAGCATTATTGATTTAAGAAGCACGTTCTTAATACAAACCTTTCATAAACGGACCTGCTATATAAATTAAAAAAAAAAACTACATTCATTTTATAAACAATTTTATTTTTTATTAACAAAATTTGAAAAACAAGACATTTCATATTCATCAAAAAAATAAAACAATAAAAAGAAACATAACATTCGAATAATTATTTTGAGTGAACATAAATCATTTCTTAACGTCTGATTATAATTTTTAAAATACTGTATATAAATGTCTATTATTTATGGGATATAAATGCATGGGGATGCTATTGAATTCATTTATTTTTTTTCATAGATTCATAGATTTTCAAGATAACTACCTACTTGAATTGAGTGAAAATGAATATCGTATTTGATAATCTTTATTTCTTGACAAAGCACATATAACTCATCGTCCTCATCAAAAATAAAACATACAATTTTAAACAAGGAACATGAATCTTGATTTTTAATTGCCAAAACATAGTTTAGTTTGTATAATGTATTCTTATAAATAATTTTTGTCGAGGTTTTACATTTTTCCAAGTTGATACTACCTGGGAGGGTTTCAGTTTTTAGTACGAAATCTTTTTTGGTAATGTCTTCAAAATTATGTTCGGAAACCATGAGATCTGGCTCATATATTCATATTTTTTCAATATCTTGGCAAATCTAATTGAACTTTTCACAGTAGCTGATACAGATGGCTTGATTCTGGATGTTGTATTTTTTAGGTAGGCTTTCTAAATTTTATGTACTGCCTCGAATCGCATTGACCACAAAGGCTTTAAAGGACCAACATTGTTAATGGCTGATGCGTAATGGACCAAAAAGTGGTGTTTCGGTTTTAAGTCACCATACAATGAAATGTACAAAGAGTGGTGGTCCTCTACCAATTTTTGAAGCCTCGTTATGTCATTTTCCCCATACTTTTGTAAGAAAATGACTTCAGAAAGATCCAAAAGAATCAAAAAGAACAACCAGTGCTTATTTTTTCGAGGGATTAGATCTCCTATCATCAGAGGAAGAAGTCTTACAAAAGTAATTGATTCACTCGCAGTCATTTTCAGGTTAAAAGTTTTAAGTCTGTGTAAAGATAAATCAGGGGATATATTCCCAATTTCTGTCTCTCCGTAAGGAAACAATCTTTTCCGATAGTTAATAGTGTCAAGAGATATAATCTTTTCACCTATCAGCGCCAATAATATATTGCACACATCATAAGTGTAAACGCCCTCAGCAATATCGTGCATTATATCAAAATAAGTATTATGAATGGCATGAAAACTCTGAATTTTATTAAAGGGGCATTGGAATCTTATTCCACTTTCAATTTTATTTTCGAGAAGGTCTCTATTATAGTTGTCTTCTGTTCTTAAGTACATATTCTTATGATCTCTTTTTGTATCTAATTTAGTTCTAACACACATTCTGCAAAATCTAGTACTACTAAACGATTGAACAAATCCCATGATACTATTTACTCCCAGGTTATCCCCAACTACAAGCCCCAAAACAAATCTGACTTTAAAAACTTCACCGTTTGTTGTTATTTCAATTCCATCTTCTAGATTCTTTAGTTCGTCAACAAGATCCGCGAGCAAACATTCATAGCTAACATTCTTTTTGTTTTGGCTATTTAAAAATGTAGCTGGAAAAATGAAATCAAGTTTGGAAATCATGTGCTGAGGTAATGTAGGGAAACTATAATAAAAACCACAAATTGAAGAAGGATGACTGCCTAGAGGGTTATTGTATTGAAAATCGTCTGAATAGAGTATATATGGAATGACTGTGTCTGGCAAATAAAGATTCTTTTTCGACTTAAACAATTCCCCACTAACAAAATTACAAATCACTTTTTGCTGATGTAAATCCTCCATATTTTGCAAAACTGACTTTAAAACTCCTGTTAATTGAAAGAAGGCTTTGAATTGAAAGGCAAGGGGAAAAATTTGAATTGACATTTTTTTTGGTTCTAATTTTGGAATGGCATTAACAACTTTTTCGGAAATTGAATTTTGTAATATTTTTGATTTGTATTTTTCGTAAAAGTTATTTTTTTTTTTAAGGTTGCAAAAAAATTGTGTTCGGTACTTATTTCCTCAAACGGATTTTTAAGAAAATGTAAAACTTCTTTTAAATTAATTTCTTTATCGATTGCCAATTCTTGCTGTATAAATGAAATACTATAGTAACTACGTCGCGTTTTCACCTTACTAAGATCGGGCTCGGGCATTTGACCCAAGACAGCCACTTGGAATTACACAGAGGAAGCCTGCCTCATGTGATTAAACCACCGAAAGCATGCATCCCTTCGTTCGGAGAAGGTGCTGTTCGCCGTTGAGTATCTTCCGCATTCTGGTGTTGCTTATACGGACGGTCTCTGATGCAAGTCAGCCCAAGTTGCTTGTTCTACTTGCTTGATCAGATAGTGCTGCACCAGACTCTGAGTCTAAGGCCCGTTTGCCGATACTACTTACAGCGATTTAAGTTCCAGTTAAAATCGTATGTGACGTAGTTTATGACACAGAAAATGTTGCCCATAACGTATTTAAGTAGAACTTAAATCGCTATGAGTAGTATCAGCAAACGGCCCTAAATGGTACCTCACTAACAAGCAGAGTGCATAGAATAGGCGCTTGGGAGAGAACTATCGCTTCAGGTTTGTCCCTTATCTGTCTATCAGGAGTCAATTTTGTTGAAAAATCTGGCTACTTCAAGTTTGCAAATACAGGATCAATCAGACTTTGAGTTCCGGCTCAAACTAAAACCGATTGTGGTGTATAGGTACCTTAAATCGAATGAAGCAAAATCCGACTTTTGCTTATTTCGAAAGGCTGCAGATTCGTTTTTAGCGGGAACAAGCACTTTGCCAAGTCCGAACAGCATTGTCTGCTTTCCGCCCCTTTTGGGAAGCCCTTGTACCGCCACCTTGATCGGCGATCTAGTTCCCTAATTGGAACGAAATCTCTGCATATGCCTTTCGTACACACTCATAACGGCGTCCTTGTATACGAAAAGCCTTCCTTCTTCAAAAGCCATCCACCCATGTGAATGCCATTACAAGTGGCGTATACAATTACACGCGGTTGTGCATGCGAAACACGCATCACTGATCGTCACTTGGTGATATGACGTGATATGACGACAATACGACTGCGGATTGTACCATCTGACAGGGCCAATAAACGGTCGTTACGTTGGTCGGCAAAGCCATACGACTCGCCGTGTCGTCGTGGGGGCAAATAAAGAAAATTACCGTCAACCAACTAACCAACTATCGCATCTGCCAGCCCAAAAGATTGTAGTACCAAGATTGAGTCCGAGCCGCCAACAGCAACAGTACCACTTTGCGGAGCCACATCTAGGTTATATCTCACAGGCAGCGGCGGCGCGCGCGCGCAGCAACTGTCATCGCCGTCAAAATTATTATCTGTTCACGAAAAGCAGAGTCGTCGGCTGCGGCTGGGGCTTTCGCTATGAGCGAGTCATAGAGTCGCGATCTCGAGGCGCGGTTGCGGCTGGCAGCACGCATTTCCATAACAATATTGTTAAATATTATTAACAACTTCATCGGATCAAAAAGAGATTATCGGTGGGGCAGCGGCGGCAGCGCTCTTGGCAGGCAAACCCCCTATGTGAGCGTCGCGTTTATTGGCTCTTTGACCTGTGTACCTATGATCACGATTCCATCGAGAGATCAACGCACGCAGATAGCGCATTATTGCTGAATGCGGACGCGGCTAAATCGAGCTCGAGCATGACATATGTAGAGGATCGGCTGATTGGTCACATATTTTATACCGTGAATGTGACTCATATGTGCAGGTAGGCGAGGACGGCCGGCCGGCTTGTTGTTCTATTGAAATTCGCGGGAACGAATAAAGAAGCTATTAAGATCGGGAGTAAGAGGCGCGCACGATCAAAGTGTACCGCCAATACGCCGAAACGCAAATCAAATGGCGATCAAAAAATCACCGAAAAGGCATCAATATGAGCTGCTAATAAATTCTCGCATCAGATAAGCGACAGGAGGGGAGGGAACAGGGTCGCCGCCGCGTCGTTACTAAATCAACAATGAAATTAGCTGTTGATGCTCTTACCTGACGCTTGCGTTTGTTGTTAATTTATTTCATTGGACTTTGTTTTATTGTCGAACGTTGGTGGGGCTGATCTCGAGATTGTTGCAAATTATTGTCGACGGTACAAACTGTAGCTGTCACTGTCACTACTCACTGGTCGCTGGTATCTTTCCCACAACAAGGGCCAAATTGAGACATCCGACATGAACATAGAACATATTTTTCGTAGATAAAATTAATTGAGCATGCTACACGTCAATCCAGTCGAAAATTGAATTTCCCAAACGGCGGCAGCAAAAATCCCTGCTCCAAACTAATCACATGATTGATGATTCGTCCGTCACCCGAGGCGGCACGACTTTGCAGCAGCAACAGCAGCAGCAGCCGCCACAGACATACTCTCTCGGTGAACAGTGGTGTCCCGATAAATCGTATCGTGCGTCAGCTCCACGCAACGTCTTACTTCGGGATACCCTCAATTTGATGTGTGATGTACCGAAATGAATGACAGGTGTCGACAGGTGATGGATTGTTGTGTGAGCCTGACGTCTGAGTATTATGTCGGATAGGTGGTGTGGCAGTGATTTGTCCACTCGCTCGCTCTTGGGTTGTTGTTTTTTTTTTTCTCGTTAAACGATCATTACGGCTTTATCTGATTATTGCGTTCGTTGTTGTCCATCTCGAACGCAGCGACCCACCGCCTTTGTTTACGAATCAAATCAGAACCGTGATCTTGACAGGCGCTGCAAGCAGGATGACGAACTCATTGACAACCGAGACCGAGTGCTTTCCCTTGAATTGTGTTTTATGTCACTCGGCCCGGCGTGGGCAGACTGCAGAGACACTTTGTCTGGATTACCATGAAATTAACTTGCAAATTGGCGATGATTGGGGAAAAGCGAACTTGGAGGACCTACTGTGTTTTTCGTTAAATAAAAAAAATAAAAAAAACCAAAGACGGACAAAAAAAAAGTGACAGGAAATTTGTTAACAGCGAACAGATAAAGAAAACCACACAGGCATCTGAAACAATCTTTGAAAAATCGACACGGCACTCGTTATGCCCTCTTAAATCTTATTAGGAATGACAATCGATTAATTTGGAATTCAATACGGACAATGTTCCTAAATCATCCCGGTGGTGGTTACCTGCGCATATCGACTTGGCCATTGACTGACTCCGACTCCGACTCCTACTCTGACTCGGACACGGAATCGACTCGGCTCAGCTCAGACTATTTATTGGAAACACAACCAAATCGTGTGGTATTCGATGTTTTGTTTTGTTTTGTTGTGGTGTTTCTGAACCATGTCCGATGTGACAAATAAGCAGCAATAAGTCAAAATGCTGCAGGGGAGATGTCAGAGGGAACCGTAATTTTACCTGCGGCCCGGCAACAATCGGAGGCTTATCTCTCGCACTTTCACTAGGAGGATGTCGGAGTTAGTCGGAAAAAACGGGATCGCCTCGCTGATGCCACCACCTGTCGGAATGCGCTGTTAAAGGTGGTCGATAATACATCAACATTGATTTATTAATGGGTCATCATCACACTCAACGTTGCCACTAGGCCTCGTGTGGCGTCTTCTACGCCTCAGTATAGGGATGCGTAGGTACATTGTTCTCGCATTGGGATTTTCGAAATTGAAGCTGCTCGATTCTGGGTGCCCACACACACACCTACACGCATGCAAATTGTGCACAGAATCTGCACATCTCCGCACGATTAATTCAAGTGTCCATTTCCTGGGGATACTCGATTAATTGTCTGCTGAGTCCACCCTTCTGTTTGGACAAAGTCCTCGTCTAGCTATTTGTGTTTTTTTTTCGTTTGGAAAATTTATCTCGTTCTAGTCACACCTCTTATCTTGGAAATTTATCAGCGCGTTAGGAAACAAATTCGTTGGCATGTAATAACGCATAATGTGCATTGTGCATCCATCTGTGTGTCGTCGTCGCATACAGATGCAACGTGTGCACAGCCCGTAGGCAGTGCTGAAACAACGAAATGCAATAATTGTTTAACAAATGCGCGCGCGCGCAGACAAGTGGCTTGGAAGGTACTTGGCTGCTGGTTAAGAAGTAGGCATATTGACATGCATCCAGATGGAGGACTGCGACTGATGTGCGCAGCGAGAAATCTCTCGCAGATAGGATCGCTCGCATCACAATCGCTGCGTGGGCTTTCGATGCAGGACGCACTTGGATATTGGAAAAAAACAAAACAAAAATCAAGTAAATCCCAAGTTGAGAGACAAATCAAGTAGTGATGATGATCAAACAGTATTTGAAGTGGGCCTGTTGAAGTATGGCTGAAAAAGTTGGATTCGTTTCCTTCTGTAAGGTGCGGTGCGGTTACTCACTTTGTCTGGCTCGGAGGAGGTGATGCTGAATGTTTGTATGCGGTGTTTCTACTTGTAGGCATAGAATCACGCATAATGAGTTGGGAATTTTATTTTCGGTACCAACTGCGGGTGTGCTTCCTATTTCTTGGTTGTTCGATGGCAGTATGGTGGCTTACTGCTTCTGATTGAAAACTACTAAAAACGCTTAAGAAGGCGGTTCAAATATGACATAGTCCAAATCAACTTGTCCCCCTCTTTTAGTCACAAAATAGAATCAGAGCTCGACAACATAATTGAAGCTCGGCCCCAAAGCCTTTGCTTTAGTTCCTTGTGCAGAAGAAACACCTTTTTCAAACATCTTCCGAGTATGACACTGTCTAAATAAATTTTGCCGATGTGGACTTGGGAAACCGATGGTTTTCTTGCTATAAATGGACACAGAAGTAAATTTCTTATGCGGTTTAGTTTGAATATCCACAAGTATTTCCTTTAAGATTATTCATCTACATATTTCCCTCTTACTTTTGACAGCCATGACATTTATACATCCCCTTCGGGTAGGGGTTAGAATATACCCGAGGTAGGCATGTCTGTCGTAAAAGGCGACTAAAATCCAATCTCCGTATACCGAGCGAAATGGCGTATACAAAAAATGCAATGAACAAAACAAAAAGATTAAGTACCCCAGGTGGCAGTCCAGCTTTACTGGAAAATCCGCCCTCTTCGGAGGTCGGCTCTACGGATTCTGGGGAGAGCCGCTTATTGCAATCCATAAACCCTTTTATTAAAAGCACAAGGGTTTCTCGATCTCCTCCAACAAGATCGAATAACCCCGGGAAAAGAAGTCCGCCGGGAGCGCTAGCGCATGAAAAACAGGACTCAGTGAAAGATAAAAGTCTTGAGGAAGAAAATAAAGAACTCCGAATCAAGCTTAAGGAAATGGATCTACTCAATCAAAATCTTAAGAAAGAGATAGAACTGTTAAAAGAACAAAATAAGGTTCTAAGGAACACCCATTTGCAGGAAGAACGCGAATGTACTCCACCACGCTTGGCTAGTCGGGAATACCACACCGACGAAGAAGAGCTAGCACGCGAAACGAATTGGGTAACTAAGAAAAGACCTAGTAAGAAAAGGAGAGCCGGTTCTTCGCCCGAAGTCGAGCCCCTTAAAGAACTAACGCGTAAAGTACCGCAAGAAAAACAACTCCGAAAGCATATTCGCGCACCACCTCCAATAAACGTCGTTGGGGTAACGGATTATAATAAATTGAACATCCTCCTTAAAGGAACGATAACATCGAAATTTAAGGTTACATTTTCGAGAAATAATGCGTGGAAAATTAACGTCGATAACCACGAAGACTACAGGGCAGTGTCCCAAAAGCTAAATACCGAGAAGATCCAGTGGTACACTTTCGAAATAAAGTCAGATAGGCCACATCGTGTTGTAGCAAGGGGACTTCACCCCTCATGCAAAAAAGAAGAGGTTATAAACGACCTCAAAGCCAAAAGTTTTAAAATTCTTGATGCTGTTAATATCATCAAGAAGGAGAAACAACTAACGGAAGAAGATAAGGATATCCTGGTAAGGCGTGGACTCCCGCTCTTTATGCTTACATTCGATAGGTCTGACAATATCGAAGATATCTACCGAATTAAAACCATACTAAATACAGTTGCGATTTCCACTCGACGGGCAAACCGACCTACTGGCCAACTGATACTTCAAAAATACCTGACCTGATCGATTTTTTCGTCGTGAAAGGAATATCTACCAACCACATTAAAGCTGAAGAGAGCTTTGATCTGTCATCTGATCATTCACCGGTTATTTTAACATTGAACGTAAAACTAGTAAATAACCTTCAGCCAGCGAGATTAACTGGTAGAACAACTAACTGGGAAGGCTTTAGGAACGAAATTGAAGAGAATGTTGAACTGAGCGTTCCACTTACGACACCCTATGAACTTGAGGTTGAAGTAGATCGCTTCGTTGAGATCGTACAGCTCGCTTCCTGGAATAATACGCCTAATCCAAGGAAAACGCCGGCCAAATACGGTCTACGATATCCTCCCGAAATAAAAGAATTGGTCAACGAAAAAAGGAAGGCGCGTAAAAAATGGCAACAGAGTCGCGCCCCGCAACATAAAACACATTTGAATTATTTGTGCAATTTTTTGAAGACAGCTATTAAGGACTTTAAGAATCGTGTGATAGGTTCTTACCTTGAAAGTTTAACGGCGAAAAAAGTTTCCAATTATTCACTTTGGAAAGCAGTAAAAGGCACCAAAAGGCCCAAAATCCCCGCGCCGCCAATTAAAATAAATCAAAATGAATGGGCAAGGGAAGATAAGGAAAAAGCGGACGGTTTTGCCGCCCATTTAGAAGAAACCTTTAAGCCGTACGATGGTCGGGCGGTTCACGACAGTGTAATTGCGGCGGAATCACTATCCGACGATTTAGTAGTCACAAGTGCAACGCTAAGGGAACTTAAACGTGAAATTGAATCCCTAAAACCTAAGAAAGCTCCTGGTTATAATTTGATCACGGGAGAAGTTCTCAAAGTTCTACCAAGAAAAACATTAATTAAGCTTCTTCATATTATAAATGCCGCGCTCAGACTAAAACACGTACCGAGCCAATGGAAAGTTGCGGAGGTCATAATGTTTTTTAAAACCAGGAAAACCGCCAAATGAAGTAAAGTCGTATAGACCAATTTCCCTTCTTCCAGTCATATCCAAAGTTTTCGAGAGAATTTTACTAACGCGCCTACAACCGGTTATAGAATATAATAATCTTATCCCTGACCACCAGTTTGGGTTCAGAACCAAGCATTCGACGATTGACCAAGTGCATTGAATTACTGACGTAATTGAGAACGCATTTGAAGAAAAAAGGATATGCTCAAGCGTATTCCTTGACGTCTCACAAGCCTTTGATAAGGTGTGGCATGACGGCTTGAAATTTAAATTACGGTAAGTTCTTCCCGTACGCCTATATGATATTTTAGAATCATATCTCGGGAATAGACTCTTCCGTGTTAGACATGGAAACGAATACTCTGAGCTTAAGGAAATTTCGGCCGGCGTGCCGCAAGGAAGTGTCCTTGGGCCCCTTCTCTATCTGTTATATACTCGCGATATACCAAGAGAAGATGGCACTACTCTTGCTACATTCGCCGACGACACCGCTATCCTAGCAGTAGGTAATACAATTGAAGAAACGACTGCAAAACTTCAAATCGCACTGAATAAGGTAAATGAATGGACGAGGGACTGGCGGATCGCCCTCAACGAGGCCAAATACCTGGGAATGACACTCGACGCAAAGCTGAAATGGAATTCGCACGTGAAAATGAAACGTAAAGAACTCGATATCAAATATAGAGAAACGAATTCAGAACAAACGGTTGTAAGTTCTTCACGTATATGTAATTCGAAACTAAACCAACTCATTCAAGAAGAAAATTGGAACTCGCTTCTTGAAGAGGAGAATGCTGAAAATATGTACAATAAATTTGCCAATAAACTAAAAAATATTTACATGAAATCAACAATCAATAAAAAAGTCTTAAAAATACGGAAAAACAATCCATGGATAACACCGGAACTCATCGCTGAATGTAAAAAAAGAGACAGATTATACAGGAAATGGAAAAATAATAGATTAAACAATAATTATGAAACAGAATACAAGACCTTACGGAACAAAATCAACAAAAATATAATTATTCAAAAATCAAAATTTTATAAAAAACAGTTTATGGAGTTCAAAGCAGATCCGCGGAAAACCTGGGGACTTATAAATGAAATCCTAGGAAGAAAAAAAAAGAGCATTGACGAGACACTGATGAACAATTTCAAAGCGGGATTCAATTCGCTTCCTAACGATTTTGCTGAGTTTTTCTCTACACAAATTGAAAATATAATACATAAATGTTATTTACATACATCAAACAATAGAAACTTGCATGTAGAAAACACAATCTTCGCATATGCTACAAATGTAAATGAGGTTAAAATTATTATAAAGTCACTTGGGCCGAATAAGTCACCTGGTATTGATGGTATCAGGGCAACTGACATACAAAGGTATGCTGATTTGTTTGCTCCAATCTTGTGTAAAATAATCAATTTAACTTTAACCGAAGCAACAATACCAAAACAACTTAAGACTGCTGTGGTAAGACCAATTTATAAAGGTGGAATTAAGGATCGATTATCTAATTACCGACCAATTTCAATACTGCCGGTCTTTGAAAAGTGCCTAGAGGGCATTGTTGTTAGTAGATTACAGAGCTTTGTTGAAAAACACTCTCTCATTAACAATAGTCAGTACGGGTTCCAGAAAAACAAAAATACTGGACAACTAATTGGTGAATTTGCTAACTGCGTGAACGAGAGCTTAAATAAAGGTCACCATGTACTGGTATTGTTCATGGATTTCAGCAAGGCTTTTGATACACTCAATCACTCAAATCTTTTAGAAGCGTTGGAAAGAATCGGGATTCGAGGTGTGATGGCTGATTGGATGACAGACTATCTTCATAACAGAATGTTCTGTGTCAAAATAAAAGATGCTTACAGCGATGCAAAATATGTTAAATACGGAGTACCTCAAGGTTCTAATTTGGGTCCACTTCTTTTCATAATTTATACCAACGAGCTCCTTCGCACTTTTAAGCTAAGCATTCCCTTCGCTTTTGCCGATGACATTGCAATTGTGGTACGACATAAATCTCTTGATACGGCGATGGTGATGATGCAAAAGGAATTCGACAAAGCTATACAATGGTGTCACGATAACGGGTTGGTAATTAACGCTTCTAAAACCAAACTAATGCATATTCGAAGCCCACATTTCAAAAAAACCGATAAGCAAATATACTGCAGGAATGCTTTATGTCCAAGCACGCCCAGTGAATGCATCGAAGCTGTTGAAAGTTATAAGTATCTTGGAGTCGTTATTGACAGCCACTTCCTTTGGGACAAACATATAGACAAGCTACGCAATGATCTTAAGAAAGGCTTATATGCAATCTCACATTTGCGGTACCATGCTTCAGAGGACGTTCTGCGACAAGTCTATTATGCATTAGTAGAATCAAAGCTAAGATATGGTATACTTGCTTGGGGAAACGCTGCCAAAACTCACATCAACAAGATCCAAAAACTTCAGAAAACGATCTTAAAAACCATTCAGAATAACAGACAGCAAAATGGAAACAGTTTTAAGGTGCTTAA
The DNA here is from genome assembly GCA_946477585.1 of Cheilosia urbana. Lineage (NCBI taxonomy): Eukaryota > Metazoa > Arthropoda > Insecta > Diptera > Syrphidae > Cheilosia > Cheilosia urbana. The sequence goes on from OX297854.1 coordinate 95,569,741, forward strand.
AGTCGAGGAAATCTTCAAAATGACTACAGTTCTACAATACCAAGATGACCACCGCTTCGTTCGACCGATACAACATCAACTTAACACCAGACAACGCGCACAAGGTATGCTCCAAATTCCAAGAAACTACAACACTTATGGTAGAAGACAGCTAAAACACACTGTCCCTTCAATAATAAATTCTTTGCCTCAAGAACTTAAACAAATTAGAAATTATAAAACAAGAAAAAAGCAATTAAAGCACTTCTTCCTAAATGAATCCAGATAAAATACTATTGATAACTTTTATATATGTAATCTGTAAATGAAATCAAATTTTGAAATTGATAACTTTTGTAACTTTAAAATACAACTCACTTTTATTAGTTAAAATCAAATTGAAACACAATCTTCTGCAGAAAAGCCTAGGCTTCGCAGGAAAACATGAAAATTATAAGAATAATGATGATAATAATAAAAAAAAAAAAAAAAAATAAAAAAAAAAAGCAGACTTAAAGCAATCCAGCCACAGAAATCGCAACCGCCTGTCAATAATCTGAAAACGCGTGGCTCCGCCAAAAGCACATTTTTTGAAACGGGATAATTTGCCACGAACTAGTTCAGAACAGGGTGACTCTAATGCCGTAGTATGAGCAAAAACAAATTTGATGTTGTTGCTGCTATAAAAAAAAAATGCAATATTTTTTTAGTATAGTATTTTTAGTTAGTTTTACGCGCGTATTTTAGTTTTACGCGCGTATTTCACTTTTTACGCGCGTATTTTAGTTTTACGCGCGTATTTTAGTTTTACGCGCGTATTTTAGTTATACGCGCGTATTTCAGTTTTTACGCGCGTATTTTAGTTTTACGCGCGTGTTTTAGTTCTTACGCGCGTATTTTAGTTTTTACGCGCGTATTTTAGTTTTACGCGCGTATTTCACTTTTTACGCGCGTATTTTAGTTTTACGCGCGTGTTTTAGTTTTTACGCGCGTATTTTAGTTTTTACGCGCGTATTTTAGTTTTACGCGCGTATTTCAGTTTTTACGCGCGTATTTTAGTTTTACGCGCGCGTTTTAGTTTTTACGCGCGTATTTTAGTTTTACGCGCGTATTTTAGTTTTTACGCGCGTATTTCAGTTTTTACGCGCGTATTTTAGTTTTACGCGCGTATTCGAGTTTTACGCGCGTATTTTAGTTTTTACGCGCGTATTTTAATTTTACGCTCGTATTTCAGTTTTTACGCGCGTATTTTAGTCTTACGCGCGTATTTCAGTTTTTACGCGCGTATTTTAGTTTTACGCGCGCGTTTTAGTTTTTACGCGCGTATTTTAGTTTTACGCGCGTATTTTAGTTTTTACGCGCGTATTTCAGTTTTTACGCGCGTATTTTAGTTTTACGCGCTTGTTTTAGTTTTTACGCGCGTATTTTAGTTTTACGCGCGTATTTTAGTTTTTACGCACGTATTTTAGTTTTTACGCACGTATTTTAGTTTTACGCGCGTGTTTTAGTTTTTACGCGCGTATTTTAGTTTTACGCGCGTATTTTAGTTTTTACGCGCGTATTTTAGTTTTTACGCGCGTATTTTAGTTTTACGCGCGTATTTCAGTTTTTACGCGCGTATTTTAGTTCTACGCGCGTGTTTTAGTTTTTACGCGCGTATTTTAGTTTTACGCGCGTATTTTAGTTTTTACGCGCGTGTTTTAGTTTTTACGCGTGTATTTAAGTTTTACGCGAGTAATTTGGTTTTACGCGCGTGTTTTAGTTTTCACGCGCGTATTTTAGTTTTTACGCGCGTATTTTAGTTTTACGCGCGTATTTTAGTTTTACGCGTATTTGAGTTTTACGCGCGTATTTTAGTTTTTTCGCGCGTATTTTAGTTTTACGCGCGTGTTTTAGTTTTTACGCGCGTGTTTTAGTTCTTACGCGCGTATTTTAGTTTTAAGCGCGTATTTCAGTTTTTAAGCGCGTATTTCAGTTTTTACGCGCGTATTTTAGTTTTACGCGCGTGTTTTAGTTTTTACGCGCGTATTTTAGTTTTTACGCACGTATTTTAGTTTTACGAGCGTATTTCAGTTTTTAGGCGCGTATTTTAGTTTTACGCGCGTGTTTTAGTTTTTACGCGCGTATTTTAGTTGTACGCGCGTATTTCAGTTTTTACGCGCGTATTTTAGTTTTACGCGCGTATTTCAGTTTTTACGCGCGTATTTCAACTTTTACGCGCGTATTTTAGTTTTACGCGCGTATTTTAGTTTTTACGCGCGTATTTCAGTTTTTACGCGCGTATTTTAGTTTTACGCGCGTGTTTTAGTTTTTACGCGCGTATTTTAGTTTTACGCGCGTATTTCAGTTTTCACGCGCGTATTTCAGCTTTTACGCGCGTATTTTAGTTTTACGCGCGTATTTCAGTTTTTACGCGCGTATTTTAGTTTTACGCGCGTATTTTAGTTTTACGCGCGTATTTCAGTTTTTACGCGCGTATTTTAGTTTTTACGCGCGTATTTTAGTTTTTACGCGCGTATTTTAGCTTTACGCGCGTATTCAGTTTTTACGCGCGTATTTCAGCTTTTACGCGCGTCTTACGCGCGTATTTTAGTTTTTACGCGCGTATTTCAGTTTTTACGCGCGTGTTTTAGTTTTTACGCGCGTATTTTAGTTTTACGCGCGTATTTTAGTTTTACGCGCGTATTCAGTTTTTACGCGCGTATTTCAGTTTTTACGCGCGTATTTCAGCTTTTACGCGCGTATTTTAGTTTTACGCGCGTATTTCAGTTTTTACGCGCGTATTTCAGCTTTTACGCGCGTATTTTAGTTTTACGCGCGTATTTCAGTTTTTACGCGCGTATTTTAGTTTTACGCGCGTATTTCAGTTTTTACGTGCGTATTTTAGTTTTTACGCGCGTATTTTAGTTTTTACGCGCGTATTTTAGTTTTACGCGCGTATTCAGTTTTTACGCGCGTATTTCAGCTTTTACGCGCGTATTTTAGTTTTGCGCGCGTATTTCAGTTTTTACGCGCGTATTCTAGTTTTACGCGCGTATTCAGTTTTTACGCGCGTGTTTTAGTTTTTACGCACGTGTTTTAGTTTTTACGCGCGTATTTTAGTTTTACGCGCGTATTTCAGTTTTTACGCGCGTATTTCAGCTTTTACGCGCGTATTTTAGTTTTACGCGCGTATTCGAGTTTTACGCGCGTATTTTAGTTTTTACGCGCGTATTTTAATTTTACGCGCGTATTTCAGTTTTTACGCGCGTATTTTAGTCTTACGCGCGTATTTCAGTTTTTACGCGCGTATTTTAGTTTTACGCGCGTATTCAGTTTTTACGCGCGTATTCAGTTTTTACGCGCGTGTTTTAGTTTTACGCGCGTATTTCAGTTTTTACGCGCGTATTTCAGCTTTTACGCGCGTATTTTAGTTTTACGCGCGTATTTCAGTTTTTACGCGCGTATTTCAACTTTTACGCGCGTATTTTAGTTTTACGCTCGTATTTCAGTTTTTACGCGCGTATTTCAGTTTTTACGCGCGTATTTTAGTTTTACGCGCGTATTCAGTTTTTACGCGCGTATTTCAGCTTTTACGCGCGTATTTTAGTCTTACGCGCGTATTTCAGTTTTTACGCGCGTATTTTAGTTTTACGCGCGTATTCAGTTTTTACGCGCGTGTTTTAGTTTTTACGCGCGTGTTTTAGTTTTTACGCGCGTATTTTAGTTTTACGCGCGTATTTCAGTTTTTACGCGCGTATTTTAGTTTTACGCGCGTATTTTAGTTTTACGCGCGTATTCAGTTTTTACGCGCGTATTTCAGCTTTTACGCGCGTATTTTAGTTTTACGCGCGTATTTCAGTTTTTACGCGCGTATTTTAGTTTTACGCTCGTATTTTAGTTTTACGCGCGTGTTTTAGTTCTTACGCGCGTATTTTAGTTTTACGCGCGTGTTTTAGTTTTTACGCGCGTATTTTAGTTTTTACGCGCGTATTTTAGTTTTACGCGCGTGTTTTAGTTTTTACGCGCGTATTTAAGTTTTACGCGCGTGTTTTAGTTTTTACGCGCGTATTTGAGTTTTACGCGCGTATTTTAGTTTTACGCGAGTGTTTTAGTTTTTACGCGCGTGTTTTAGTTTTTACGCGCGTATTTTAGTTTTACGCGCGTGTTTTAGTTTTTACGCGCGTATTTTAGTTTTTACGCGCGTATTTTAGTTTTACGCGCGTATTCAGTTTTTACGCGCGTGTTTTAGTTTTTACGCGCGTGTTTTAGTTTTTACGCGCGTATTTTAGTTTTACGCGCGTATTTCAGTTTTTACGCGCGTATTTTAGTTTTACGCGCGTATTTTAGTTTTACGCGCGTATTCAGTTTTTACGCGCGTATTTCAGCTTTTACGCGCGTATTTTAGTTTCACGCGCGTATTTCAGTTTTTACGCGCGTATTTTAGTTTTACGCGCGTATTTTAGTTTTACGCGCGTGTTTTAGTTCTTACGCGCGTATTTTAGTTTTACGCGCGTGTTTTAGTTTTTACGCGCGTATTTTAGTTTTTACGCGCGTATTTTAGTTTTTACGCGCGTATTTGAGTTTTACGCGCGTATTTCAGTTTTTACGCGCGTATTTTAGTTTTACGCGCGTATTTTAGTTTTACGCGCGTATTTCAGTTTTTACGCGCGTATTTTAGTTTTACGCGCGTATTTTAGTTTTACGCGCGTATTTCAGTTTTTACGCGCGTATTTCAGCTTTTACGCGCGTATTTTAGTTTTACGCGCGTATTTTAGTTTTACGCGCGTATTTTAGTTTTTACGCGCGTATTTTAGTTTTTACGCACGTATTTTAGTTTTTACGCACGTATTTTAGTTTTACGCGCGTGTTTTAGTTTTTACGCGCGTATTTTAGTTTTTACGCGCGTATTTTAGTTTTACGCGCGTGTTTTAGTTTTTACGCGCGTATTTAAGTTTTTACGCGCGTATTTCAGTTTTTACGCGCGTATTTTAGTTTTACGCGCGTGTTTTAGTTTTTACGCGCGTATTTTAGTTTTTACGCGCGTATTTTAGTTTTACGCGCGTGTTTTAGTTTTTACGCGCGTATTTAAGTTTTACGCGCGTGTTTTAGTTTTTACGCGCGTATTTTAGTTTTTACGCGCGTATTTTAGTTTTTACGCACGTATTTTAGTTTTTACGCACGTATTTTAGTTTTACGCGCGTGTTTTAGTTTTTACGCGCGTATTTTAGTTTTTACGCACGTATTTTAGTTTTACGCGCGTGTTTTAGTTTTTACGCGCGTATTTTAGTTTTTACGCGCGTATTTTAGTTTTACGCGCGTATTTTAGTTTTTACGCGCGTGTTTTAGTTTTTACGCGTGTATTTAAGTTTTTACGCGCGTATTTCAGTTTTTACGCGCGTATTTTAGTTTTACGCGCGTGTTTTAGTTTTTACGCGCGTATTTTAGTTTTTACGCGCGTATTTTAGTTTTACGCGCGTGTTTTAGTTTTTACGCGCGTATTTAAGTTTTACGCGCGTGTTTTAGTTTTTACGCGCGTATTTGAGTTTTACGCGCGTATTTTAGTTTTACGCGAGTGTTTTAGTTTTTACGCGCGTATTTTAGTTTTACGCGCGTGTTTTAGTTTTTACGCGCGTATTTTAGTTTTTACGCGCGTATTTTAGTTTTACGCGAGTGTTTTAGTTTTTACGCGCGTGTTTTAGTTTTTACGCGCGTATTTTAGTTTTACGCGCGCGTTTTAGTTTTTACGCGCGTATTTTAGTTTTACGCGCGTATTTTAGTTTTTACGCGCGTATTTCAGTTTTTACGCGCGTATTTTAGTTTTACGCGCGTGTTTTAGTTTTTACGCGCGTATTTTAGTTTTACGCGCGTATTTTAGTTTTTACGCGCGTATTTTAGTTTTTACGCGCGTATTTTAGTTTTTACGCGCGTATTTTAGTTTTACGCGCGTATTTTAGTTTTTACGCGCGTGTTTTAGTTTTTACGCGTGTATTTAAGTTTTTACGCGCGTATTTCAGTTTTTACGCGCGTATTTTAGTTTTACGCGCTTGTTTTAGTTTTTACGCGTGTATTTAAGTTTTACGCGAGTAATTTGGTTTTACGCGCGTATTTCAGTTTTTACGCGCGTATTTTAGTTCTACGCGCGTGTTTTAGTTTTTACGCGCGTATTTTAGTTTTTACGCGCGTATTTTAGTTTTACGCGCGTATTTTAGTTTTTACGCGCGTGTTTTAGTTTTTACGCGTGTATTTAAGTTTTACGCGAGTAATTTGGTTTTACGCGCGTATTTCAGTTTTTACGCGCGTATTTTAGTTTTACGCGCGTATTTTAGTTTTTACGCGCGTATTTTAGTTTTTACGCGCGTATTTCAGCTTTTACGCGCGTATTTTAGTTTTACGCGCGTATTTTAGTTTTACGCGCGTATTTCAGTTTTTACGCGCGTATTTCAGTTTTTACGCGCGTATTTTAGTTTTACGCGCGTATTTCAGTTTTTACGCGCGTATTTTAGTTTTACGCGCGTATTTCAGTTTTTACGCGCGTATTTTAGTTTTACGCGCGTATTTTAGTTTTTACGCGCGTATTTTAGTTTTTACGCGCGTATTTTAGTTTTACGCGCGTATTCAGTTTTTACGCGCGTATTCAGTTTTTACGCGCGTGTTTTAGTTTTACGCGCGTATTTCAGTTTTTACGCGCGTATTTCAGCTTTTACGCGCGTATTTTAGTTTTACGCGCGTATTTCAGTTTTTACGCGCGTATTTCAACTTTTACGCGCGTATTTTAGTTTTACGCGCGTATTTCAGTTTTTACGCGCGTATTTCAGTTTTTACGCGCGTATTTTACTTTTACGCGCGTATTTCAGTTTTTACGCGCGTATTTTAGTTTTTACGCGCGTATTTTAGTTTTACGCGCGTATTCAGTTTTTACGCGCGTATTTCAGCTTTTACGCGCGTATTTTAGTTTTACGCGCGTATTTCAGTTTTTACGCGCGTATTTTAGTTTTACACGCGTATTCAGTTTTTACGCGCGTGATTTAGTTTTTACGCGCGTGTTTTAGTTTTTACGCGCGTATTTTAGTTTTACGCGCGTATTTCAGTTTTTACGCGCGTATTTCAGCTTTTACGCGCGTATTTTAGTTTTACGCGCGTATTTCAGTTTTTACGCGCGTGTTTTAGTTTTACGCGCGTATTTCAGTTTTTACGCGCGTATTTCAGCTTTTACGCGCGTATTTTAGTTTTACGCGCGTATTTCAGTTTTTACGCGCGTATTTTAGTTTTACGCGCGTATTCAGTTTTTACGCGCGTGATTTAGTTTTTACGCGCGTGTTTTAGTTTTTACGCGCGTATTTTAGTTTTACGCGCGTATTTCAGTTTTTACGCGCGTATTTCAGCTTTTACGCGCGTATTTTAGTTTTACGCGCGTATTTTAGTTTTACGCGCGTATTTCAGTTTTTACGCGCGTATTTTAGTTTTACGCGCGTGTTTTAGTTCTTTCGCGCGTATTTTAGTTTTACGCGCGTGTTTTAGTTTTTACGCGCGTATTTTAGTTTTTACGCGCGTATTTTAGTTTTACGCGCGTGTTTTAGTTTTTACGCGCGTATTTAAGTTTTACGCAAGTAATTTGGTTTTACGCGCGTGTTTTAGTTTTCACGCGCGTATTTTAGTTTTTACGCGCGTATTTTAGTTTTACGCGCGTGTTTTAGTTTTTACGCGCGTATTTTAGTTTTACGCGCGTGTTTTAGTTTTTACGCGCGTATTTTAGTTTTACGCGCGTATTTCAGTTTTTACGCGCGTATTTTAGTTTTACGCGCGTATTTTAGTTTTTACGCGCGTATTTTAGTTTTTACGCGCGTATTTTAGTTTTACGCGCGTATTCAGTTTTTACGCGCGTATTCAGTTTTTACGCGCGTGTTTTAGTTTTCACGCGCGTATTTTAGTTTTTACGCGCGTATTTTAGTTTTACGCGCGTGTTTTAGTTTTTACGCGCGTATTTTAGTTTTACGCGCGTATTTCAGTTTTTACGCGCGTATTTTAGTTTTACGCGCGTATTTCAGTTTTTACGCGCGTATTTTAGTTTTACGCGCGTGTTTTAGTTCTTACGCGCGTATTTTAGTTTTACGCGCGTGTTTTAGTTTTTACGCGCGTATTTTAGTTCTTACGCGCGTATTTTAGTTTTACGCGCGTGTTTTAGTTTTTACGCGCGTATTTAAGTTTTACGCGAGTAATTTGGTTTTACGCGCGTGTTTTAGTTTTCACGCGCGTATTTTAGTTTTTACGCGCGTATTTTAGTTTTACGCGCGTATTTTAGTTTTACGCGCGTGTTTTAGTTTTTACGCGCGTATTTTAGTTTTACGCGCGTGTTTTAGTTCTTACGCGCGTATTTTAGTTTTACGCGCGTATTTTAGTTTTACGCGCGTGTTTTATTTTTTACGCGCGTATTTTAGTCTTACGCGCGTATTTTAGTTTTACGCGCGTATTCGAGTTTTACGCGCGTATTTTAGTTTTTACGCGCGTATTTTAATTTTACGCGCGTATTTCAGTTTTTACGCGCGTATTTTAGTTTTACGCGCGTGTTTTAGTTTTTACGCGCGTGTTTTAGTTTTTATGCGAGTGTTTTAGTTTTTACGCGCGTATTTTAGTTTTACGCGCGTATTTTAGTTTTACGCGCGTGTTTTAGTTCTTACGCGCGTATTTTAGTTTTACGCGCGTATTCGAGTTTTACGCGCGTATTTTAGTTTTTACGCGCGTATTTTAATTTTACGCGCGTATTTCAGTTTTTACGCGCGTATTTTAGTTTTACGCGCGTGTTTTAGTTTTTACGCGCGTGTTTTAGTTTTTACGCGCGTGTTTTAGTTTTTACGCGCGTATTTTAGTTTTACGCGCGTGTTTTAGTTTTTACGCGCGTATTTTAGTTTTACGCGCGTATTTTAGTTTTTACGCGCGTATTTTAGTTTTTACGCGCGTATTTTAGTTTTTACGCGCGTATTTTAGTTTTACGCGCGTATTTTAGTTTTTACGCGCGTGTTTTAGTTTTTACGCGTGTATTTAAGTTTTTACGCGCGTATTTCAGTTTTTACGCGCGTATTTTAGTTTTACGCGCTTGTTTTAGTTTTTACGCGTGTATTTAAGTTTTACGCGAGTAATTTGGTTTTACGCGCGTATTTCAGTTTTTACGCGCGTATTTTAGTTCTACGCGCGTGTTTTAGTTTTTACGCGCGTATTTTAGTTTTTACGCGCGTATTTTAGTTTTACGCGCGTATTTTAGTTTTTACGCGCGTGTTTTAGTTTTTACGCGTGTATTTAAGTTTTACGCGAGTAATTTGGTTTTACGCGCGTATTTCAGTTTTTACGCGCGTATTTTAGTTTTACGCGCGTATTTTAGTTTTTACGCGCGTATTTTAGTTTTTACGCGCGTATTTCAGCTTTTACGCGCGTATTTTAGTTTTACGCGCGTATTTTAGTTTTACGCGCGTATTTCAGTTTTTACGCGCGTATTTCAGTTTTTACGCGCGTATTTTAGTTTTACGCGCGTATTTCAGTTTTTACGCGCGTATTTTAGTTTTACGCGCGTATTTCAGTTTTTACGCGCGTATTTTAGTTTTACGCGCGTATTTTAGTTTTTACGCGCGTATTTTAGTTTTTACGCGCGTATTTTAGTTTTACGCGCGTATTCAGTTTTTACGCGCGTATTCAGTTTTTACGCGCGTGTTTTAGTTTTACGCGCGTATTTCAGTTTTTACGCGCGTATTTCAGCTTTTACGCGCGTATTTTAGTTTTACGCGCGTATTTCAGTTTTTACGCGCGTATTTCAACTTTTACGCGCGTATTTTAGTTTTACGCGCGTATTTCAGTTTTTACGCGCGTATTTCAGTTTTTACGCGCGTATTTTACTTTTACGCGCGTATTTCAGTTTTTACGCGCGTATTTTAGTTTTTACGCGCGTATTTTAGTTTTACGCGCGTATTCAGTTTTTACGCGCGTATTTCAGCTTTTACGCGCGTATTTTAGTTTTACGCGCGTATTTCAGTTTTTACGCGCGTATTTTAGTTTTACACGCGTATTCAGTTTTTACGCGCGTGATTTAGTTTTTACGCGCGTGTTTTAGTTTTTACGCGCGTATTTTAGTTTTACGCGCGTATTTCAGTTTTTACGCGCGTATTTCAGCTTTTACGCGCGTATTTTAGTTTTACGCGCGTATTTCAGTTTTTACGCGCGTGTTTTAGTTTTACGCGCGTATTTCAGTTTTTACGCGCGTATTTCAGCTTTTACGCGCGTATTTTAGTTTTACGCGCGTATTTCAGTTTTTACGCGCGTATTTTAGTTTTACGCGCGTATTCAGTTTTTACGCGCGTGATTTAGTTTTTACGCGCGTGTTTTAGTTTTTACGCGCGTATTTTAGTTTTACGCGCGTATTTCAGTTTTTACGCGCGTATTTCAGCTTTTACGCGCGTATTTTAGTTTTACGCGCGTATTTTAGTTTTACGCGCGTATTTCAGTTTTTACGCGCGTATTTTAGTTTTACGCGCGTGTTTTAGTTCTTTCGCGCGTATTTTAGTTTTACGCGCGTGTTTTAGTTTTTACGCGCGTATTTTAGTTTTTACGCGCGTATTTTAGTTTTACGCGCGTGTTTTAGTTTTTACGCGCGTATTTAAGTTTTACGCAAGTAATTTGGTTTTACGCGCGTGTTTTAGTTTTCACGCGCGTATTTTAGTTTTTACGCGCGTATTTTAGTTTTACGCGCGTGTTTTAGTTTTTACGCGCGTATTTTAGTTTTACGCGCGTGTTTTAGTTTTTACGCGCGTATTTTAGTTTTACGCGCGTATTTCAGTTTTTACGCGCGTATTTTAGTTTTACGCGCGTATTTTAGTTTTTACGCGCGTATTTTAGTTTTTACGCGCGTATTTTAGTTTTACGCGCGTATTCAGTTTTTACGCGCGTATTCAGTTTTTACGCGCGTGTTTTAGTTTTCACGCGCGTATTTTAGTTTTTACGCGCGTATTTTAGTTTTACGCGCGTGTTTTAGTTTTTACGCGCGTATTTTAGTTTTACGCGCGTATTTCAGTTTTTACGCGCGTATTTTAGTTTTACGCGCGTATTTCAGTTTTTACGCGCGTATTTTAGTTTTACGCGCGTGTTTTAGTTCTTACGCGCGTATTTTAGTTTTACGCGCGTGTTTTAGTTTTTACGCGCGTATTTTAGTTCTTACGCGCGTATTTTAGTTTTACGCGCGTGTTTTAGTTTTTACGCGCGTATTTAAGTTTTACGCGAGTAATTTGGTTTTACGCGCGTGTTTTAGTTTTCACGCGCGTATTTTAGTTTTTACGCGCGTATTTTAGTTTTACGCGCGTATTTTAGTTTTACGCGCGTGTTTTAGTTTTTACGCGCGTATTTTAGTTTTACGCGCGTGTTTTAGTTCTTACGCGCGTATTTTAGTTTTACGCGCGTATTTCAGTTTTTACGCGCGTATTTTAGTTTTACGCGCGTGTTTTATTTTTTACGCGCGTATTTTAGTCTTACGCGCGTATTTTAGTTTTACGCGCGTATTCGAGTTTTACGCGCGTATTTTAGTTTTTACGCGCGTATTTTAATTTTACGCGCGTATTTCAGTTTTTACGCGCGTATTTTAGTTTTACGCGCGTGTTTTAGTTTTTACGCGCGTGTTTTAGTTTTTATGCGAGTGTTTTAGTTTTTACGCGCGTATTTTAGTTTTACGCGCGTATTTTAGTTTTACACGCGTGTTTTAGTTCTTACGCGCGTATTTTAGTTTTACGCGCGTATTCGAGTTTTACGCGCGTATTTTAGTTTTTACGCGCGTATTTTAATTTTACGCGCGTATTTCAGTTTTTACGCGCGTATTTTAGTTTTACGCGCGTGTTTTAGTTTTTACGCGCGTGTTTTAGTTTTTACGCGCGTGTTTTAGTTTTTACGCGCGTATTTTAGTTTTACGCGCGTATTTTAGTTTTACGCGCGTGTTTTAGTTCTTACGCGCGTATTTTAGTTTTACGCGCGTATTCGAGTTTTACGCGCGTATTTTAGTTTTTACGCGCGTATTTTAATTTTACGCGCGTATTTCAGTTTTTACGCGCGTATTTTAGTTTTACGCGCGTGTTTTAGTTTTTACGCGCGTGTTCTAGTTTTCACGCGCGTATTTTAGTTTTACGCGCGTATTTTAGTTTTACGCGAGTGTTTTAGTTTTTACGCGCGTGTTTTAGTTTTTACGCGCGTATTTTAGTTTTACGCACGTATTTCAGTTTTTACGCGCGTATTTCAGCTTTTACGCGCGTATTTTAGTTTTACGCGCGTATTTCAGTTTTTACGCGCGTGTTTTAGTTTTTACGCGCGTATTTTAGTCTTACGCGCGTATTTCAGTTTTTACGCGCGTATTTTAGTTTTACGCGCGTATTCGAGTTTTACGCGCGTATTTTAGTTTTTACGCGCGTATTTTAATTTTACGCGCGTATTTCAGTTTTTACGCGCGTATTTTAGTTTTACGCGCGTGTTTTAGTTTTACGCGCGTGTTTTAGTTTTTACGCGCGTGTTTTAGTTTTTACGCGCGTGTTTTAGTTTTTACGCGCGTATTTTAGTTTTACGCGCGTACTTTAGTTTTACGCGCGTGTTTTAGTTCTTACGCGCGTATTTTAGTTTTACGCGCGTATTCGAGTTTTACGCGCGTATTTTAGTTTTTACGCGCGTATTTTAATTTTACGCGCGTATTTCAGTTTTTACGCGCGTATTTTAGTTTTACGCGCGTGTTTTAGTTTTTACGCGCGTATTTTAGTTTTACGCGCGTATTTTAGTTTTACGCGCGTGTTTTAGTTCTTACGCGCGTATTTTAGTTTTACGCGCGTATTCGAGTTTTACGCGCGTATTTTAGTTTTTACGCGCGTATTTTAATTTTACGCGCGTATTTCAGTTTTTACGCGCGTATTTTAGTTTTACGCGCGTGTTTTAGTTTTTACGCGCGTGTTCTAGTTCTTACGCGCGTATTTTAGTCTTACGCGCGTATTTCAGTTTTTACGCGCGTATTTTAGTTTTACGCGCGTATTCGAGTTTTACGCGCGTATTTTAGTTTTTACGCGCGTATTTTAATTTTACGCGCGTATTTCAGTTTTTACGCGCGTGTTTTAGTTTTTAAGCGCGTATTTCAGCTTTTACGCGCGTATTTTAGTTTTACGCGCGTATTTCAGTTTTTACGCGCGCATTTTTGTTTTACGCGCGTATTTCAGTTTTTACTCGCGTATTTTAGTTTTACGCGCGTGTTTTAGTTCTTACGCGCGTATTTTAGTTTTACGCGCGTGTTTTAGTTTTTACGCGCGTATTTTAGTTTTTACGCGCGTATTTTAGTTTTACGCGCGTGTTTTAGTTTTTACGCGCGTATTTAAGTTTTACGCAAGTAATTTGGTTTTACGCGCGTGTTTTAGTTTTCACGCGCGTATTTTAGTTTTTACGCGCGTATTTTAGTTTTACGCGCGTGTTTTAGTTTTTACGCGCGTATTTTAGTTTTACGCGCGTATTTTAGTTTTACGCGAGTGTTTTAGTTTTTACGCGCGTGTTTTAGTTTTTACGCGCGTATTTTAGTTTTACGCACGTATTTCAGTTTTTACGCGCGTATTTCCCCTTCAGGTCGGGGGGTTAGAATAGACCTGAGGTAAGGTATGCCTGTCGTAAGAGGCGACTAAAATCCATGTTCAACCCTGAATGATGCTGAGGTAATACATCCGATAAAGCATTGTTAACGGAACACACTAGAAGGAGGTTAACTGCGAAACCCAATTAAGCAGCTTCCCAACCAGATGGGCGGAGAAGGAGGGCTTGACTGAAAAGGTCAAAGGAACCCCTAAGAACTCTCTGCGACAAGACGAGCAAGCACCGTCTTCCAAGTAAGTGCTTCCCACCCACAAGGTGGCAACGAGGGACACAACAAATGGCGAGATCCGGCGGTACCCGCCATAAGGTGAAAGTTGCAGTTTCTTCACCATAAAGGGACTGCACGCACATATTTTTTATATTACAGTGTAATGCTATAAAACTAGTATTATATTAAAATAAATGGTAAGAATAACATTAAAACATTAAGACTGAGCCCAGTAAGGTCTTAATTATGGCATACTGGAAAAAGAATCGGAATGACAACTATGAGGGCTGACGTTTGCAGTATTCTGTTACCTGAGTAAGCAAGAGTGAAATTTTGCGGAAATGGCTTTCAGGCTAATGCTGCAAGCGCCCCCGTCCCGTTAAAACCCTGGCAGGCCTCAAAGAACGCTCAATATTTCGTCGCCATTAAGTTGGTGGTGTAGGTACAGATGTAACATTCCTGTTTAGCACCGATCTGGCTCTGGCACATGACCCCATAAGGGCTTGTGTCAACCCTCGCATGGCCTCACTGCTCGCATAGATAACCATGGGATCATAAGGTGACTGCACATCCGAATATTGATAACGGCTTTGAGTGGGGACCCAATAGACATGATAACAACAAACAAAAAAAACACCAATGAAGAAAATGGGGAGAACTATGTGAACCCCTTCCAGAGAAGTTCTGCCTTGCAGAGATCGCCCATTGTTAAGGCGTCGACGCCTCAAATGTATATGGAAGAAGGTGTGGCTCCCCCAATGCGTCCAGCTTCGGAACCGCAATTAAACACCCAGCCAACCACCCAGACAGTCTTCCATAAACTGGGAGAACAGATAAAAACGCTGGTGGAAATGCTAGAAGATGGCAAGAGGCGCTCCATCCACCAACCAATGAGAGACGCCATCGAAAGCATTAAGGCACTCTACGAGCTCTCGGCAATTGAGATGCACGATGACATGGCCAAGGAAGTCATAAGAAAAAATAATAGCTCACAGACTTCACCATGGCTTAAAGCGGCAGTTGTGCATTCAAAAAGGAGAACGGAACCCAACGGCGAAACACCGAGCTCAAAACGTCGTCAGAAGCCGCCACCAGCCACTGGTAGTAAGGTAACCCGGAGCAAAGCCGAAAGCAAGAATACCGGCAAAGTCGAAAAAGGTGCTAGCATCAAGCCTCTAAAGGCTGACAAGGCCGTGAATAACGGACAGACGGTAACCGAAGATAAAAAGGAGTGGTCAAAAGTCGTTACCAAAAAGAAGGCGGAACCCAAAAAGAGAATAGTTACCAAGGAGAATACGCGACCCGATGCAATTGTGGTAGCAGCTAAGGGAGAGCTATCGTATGCGGAGATATTACGCAAGGTTAAGGCTGATCCCAAGCTTGGCAACTTGGGGGAGTCGGTAACAAGAATAAGACGTACCCAAAAAGGTGACCTCCTGTTCGAACTAAAGAAGCAAGGTGAGAAAACCGAGCAGTTCAAGGGGATACTCGGGGAAACTCTCGGCGCCAACGCGGAGGTCCGGACACTGACCCACCGATCCACGATAGAAATCAAGGATATCGACGAGGTCACCACTAAGAAAGATATCTGCGAGGCCATAAAGTCGCAGTTCCAGCTGAAAGAGGTATGTGAAGCAGACGTCCTGAACTTAAGGAAGGCCTACGGAGGCACGCAAGTCGCGATGATCGGGTTGCCAGTAGACAGCGCGAATAAGATGCTTAAGTCGGGCAGGATTAAGATTGGGTGGGTAAACTGCCGCATACGAGTGCGTTTAGTGCTAACTAAATGCTTTAGGTGCCTAGAATTCGGGCACACGGCGCGTCACTGCAAGAGCGAGTATGACCGATCCAAGCAGTGTAGAAGATGTGGGGAAGAAGGTCACATTGCCAAGGCTTGTGCAAAGAAACCTCTATGTTTCTGGTGCAAGGAGGACAAGCCTGATAACGCTGTACACGTGGCTGGTAGCGGCCAGTGTCCAGTACTCAAGAAGGCCCTGACGAACAAAGTATGATGAAGGTCGTCCAGATAAACCTTAACCACTGTGCGGCCGCGCAGGACTTGCTGGTGCAGATGACAAGGGAACAAAAAGTAGATATTGCCCTAGTTAGCGAGCCCTACAAATCTTTGGATGGTTGTAGCTGGATAGACGATATCTCAAAGAAGACAGCGATATGGACCTGTGGAAGCCACGCCATGCAAAAAGTCGGTGGGCCAGCGGAGTACTTCGTAACCGCTAGGATAAACGGCATCCACTTCTATAGTTGCTACGCACCCCCTAGCCTAACACCTAGGGCTTACCTGAAGCTGCTGGATGACATTGTAGCTGACGCGCGAGGAAAACACCCAATTATAATTGCTGGCGATTTCAATGCATGGGCTACAGAATGGGGCAGCAGGATAACGGACGCAAGGGGTAGAGCTCTACTAGAAGCATTCGCAACACTAGATGTGAGTTTGGCGAACAATGGTGCAAAAAACACATTTCGGAAAGCAGGCAAGGGGTCTATCATAGATATCACCTTTATGAGTAACTCACTCCTGCGCAAAACAAAATGGCAAGTAAGCGAAGAATATACGCACAGCGATCACCAGGCAATCATATTTAGCTTGAACAAAGACAAGCCCAGGCAGCCCCCCAAGCTAACAGGGCCAAAGTGGAAAGACACCCACTTTGATAAAGATATGTTCGAGGAAATGATGAATACCGAACTTGCATTCAGCAGCGAAACAGCGGAGACACTGTCACAACAATTGACGCAAACAATTACCACAGCGTGTGATGCAGCAATGCCTAGAAGATCTGCCAGTAAAAGAGGGGCACCGTGTTACTGGTGGAACGACGAAGTTAAAACGCTCAGAGCAGCTTGCCTCCGGGCTAGACGCAGATCCCAGCGATGCAGGGGAAGGCCAGAGTTTCAAGAAAGGCTATCTATTTTCAGATTAGCAAGGCGAGATCTCGAAAGGGCCATTAAAGAGAGCAAGGCAAGATGCTTTAAACAACTCTGCGATGGGGCAGACCTAGACCCCTGGGGTATGGCATATAGGATGGTGATGAAGAAGCTTAAGGGCAGTAGGTCCCCACAAATATCCTGCCCAATAATGCTGAAGACAATAGTTGAGCACTTATTCCCACATAGGCCGTCAACTTTGATCATCACCACAAGAGACACAAGTTCGGAACGCATCCCTGCAATCACGCCGAAGGAACTATACGAAGCGTGCAGGAAGATAGGTGACAACAAAGCGCCCGGACCCGATGGCATCCCGAATGTGGCGGTTAAAGCGGCCGTTCGAAAACGACCGGAGCTTTTTATTGCAACGATGCAACGGTGTCTGGAGGAAGGGGTATTCCCGAGGTCGTGGAAACTCCAACACCTGGTTTTACTGCCAAAAGGGAAAAAACCACCGGAGGAACCGTCCTCATACCGGCCAATATGCCTATTAGATACAATGGGAAAAATCTTAGAACGGATCATATACTGCAGACTACTCGAGGTGGCAGAAGATAAAGGAGCTTTGTCTGATGACCAGTATGGATTCAGAAAATCGCGTTCTACCGTCGATGCCATTAAGGCGGTAGTAGATACAGCGGCTGAAGCAATACGGGGAAAAAGATGGAGAGGTGGGATGAAGAAATATTGCGCGGTTGTGACCCTTGATGTTAAAAATGCCTTCAATTCGGCAAGCTGGTCATGCATTAGGAGATCCTTGGTCAGAATGGAAACGCCGTACTACCTGCTGAATATAGTAGCAAACTACCTTACCGACAGGAAGTTAAGATACCATACTGACGATGGCGTTAAGTACTACAACACCACCGCGGGAGTACCACAAGGTTCGGTTCTTGGACCCCTCTTGTGGAACATAATGTACGACGGGGTTCTCCGATTAACGCTGCCACAAGGAGTTAAGGTTATAGGCTTTGCTGACGATATCGCTGTGGTTACTGTGGCCAAACATATCCATGAGATAGAGTCCGCTACGGATGAAGCAGTAGCCAGAATCAAGAATTGGCTAGAGTCTGCAGGGCTAGAACTAGCTGACCACAAGACCGAGGCTGTGTTGATAACCAGCCGAAAGACTGTGGAATATGCATCTTTCCGTGTTGGAAACCAACTAATTAGATCAAAGGAGTCATTAATGTACCTAGGAGTAATGCTCGACAACAGGTTAAGCTTTAAAACGCATATCCAGTACGCCAGCAAAAGGGCGTCACAGATGCAGGCAGCTCTTTCCCGGATTATGCCAAACATCGGTGGCCCTGGATACGCCAGAAGGATTCTGTTATCCAGGGTGGTCAGCTCAATACTGATATACGCTGCACCGGTCTGGGCAGGGGCTCTTACATCTAAGGAAACAAGAAGGAAGCTCTCGTCAGCATACAGGCTCTGCGCAATAAGAACAATAAGCGGATTCCGAACAATTTCGGACGAAGCAGCCTGCGTTATTGCGGGAATGATTCCCATCGACATTCTCGCTAACGAAATGCAAAGGATCTACCTTAGGCTAACTGTCAACAGGCAAGAGTCCATCATAAGAAAAAGGATAAAAGAAGAAGAAAGGGCAACATCTCTAGCACTGTGGCAAGTCCGGTGGGATAACACGGCAAAAGGCAGATGGACCCACAAACTGATCCCAAACATCGAGGTCTGGACAAGAAGAAAAAGCGGGGACTGCAACTACCACCTCACGCAGTTCTTGTCCGGGCACGGCGGCTATCGAAGTTATCTTCACAGATTCGGCCACGATAGCTCGCCTCTATGCCCCGAATGCCCAGATGAAGAGGAGGATACGGAGCACGTAATGTTCCACTGCAGAAGATTTTCAGGAGGAAGAGTGAACTTACCCACTCCACAGCTTCTCATAGAGCGTATGATGAGCTCAGAAGACGACTGGCTGGAAATATGTTCATACATAACGAGCGTACAAAATGAGCTAAGAAGAGCCGAAAGACAAAGAAGGGTCGAAGTGGCAGACATTGATGATTTAGCATGAGTTGCTAACCAGCCCCGCGAAGTAATACCTAACGGCAGTCCCGCGGGGAGAGTGGTAGAAGAGTACATGGGTGTGGTTTAGTACGTGAGGCGCGAGGCACTGGAGAAACATATCCCGCGAATCGTGCATGCTAGTAGCACGGGCAACTAGTATCTTTCGAAGATTACACATCCTTTGGACGCAACCATAAAAAAAAAAAAAAAAAAAAAACGCGCGTATTTCAGCTTTTACGCGCGTATTTTAGTTTTACGCGCGTATTTCAGTTTTTACGCGCGTGTTTTAGTTTTTACGCGCGTATTTTAGTCTTACGCGCGTATTTCAGTTTTTACGCGCGTATTTTAGTTTTACGCGCGTATTCGAGTTTTACGCGCGTATTTTAGTTTTTACGCGCGTATTTTAATTTTACGCGCGTATTTCAGTTTTTACGCGCGTATTTTAGTTTTACGCGCGTGTTTTAGTTTTTACGCGCGTGTTTTAGTTTTTACGCGCGTTTTTTAGTTTTACGCGCGTATTTCAGTTTTTACGCGCGTATTTTAGTTTTACGCGCGTATTTCTGTTTTAACGGGCGTGTTTTAGTATTTACGCGCGTATTGTAGTTTTACGCGCGTGTTTTAGTTCTTACGCGCGTGTTTTAGTTTTTACGCGCGTATTTCAGTTTTTACGCGCGTTCTTCAGTTCTTACGCGCGTATTTTAGTTTTACGCGCGTGTTTTAGTTTTCACGCGCGTGTTTTAGTTTTTACGGGTTGGGGTCGAAATTCTGGCGAGGGCAAAATTCTTTTTTCAAAATTCTGCCTTCAAAATTCTGTTTTACAAAATTCTGCTTTCAAAATTCTGCTTTACAAAATTCTGCTTTTCAAAATTCTGTTTTACAAAATTCTGCTTTACAAAATTCTGCAAATAATAAAAAAAAGTTTTGGAAAATGTTCAAAAGCGCGCGCTTTTTAACATTTTCCAAAACTTTTTTTTATTATTTACGTAAAACAGTCTACCTACCTACCTACTTACTCACTTGTTATAGAAGAAGAGGTAAAAGGAGTTTTTTATTGGTTTTAAATTTGCTCTCTTGGTTTAGACAAATGTTCTGTTAGTATACCCTTGTGAGTGAACGTGTGCTTCTAAAGTGAAAATGAATATATCTGTAATTAAATCCAATAAAGGAAAAGATAAGTTGTGCGTGGATGGATATAATGTATTATTGTGAAAAATTAAGTAAATGTGAAATATCGGTTTTCTTAAGAGATTATCAAAAAATATTGTTCTCTCTGGCTTTGTTTAGTTTCTTAATGCTGTTGTTTCTTTTTTGTTGGTAATTTTTTTTGTGTTCTTGGTACCCACCTGTGTACCTTCTTTATATGAAATATATTATAATTTGTTGATAAAGTTGAAAAATATTTGTTTTCTTTAAATTTTTAAATTGGAAAAAAACAGAATTAGCAGAATTTATTTGCTTAAAATATTGCCCGTCAGAATTTTAAAAAGCAGAATTTTGAAAAGCAGAATTTTGTAAGACAGAACAGAAAAAAAAACAAAATTTTGAAAAGCTGAATTTTTGTGTTAAAAGTCAGAATTTTGCAAAGCAGAATTTTGAAAGCAGAATTTCGACCCGCTCCCAGTTTTTACGCGCGTATTTTAGTTCTTATACGCGTATTTTAGTTTTACGCGCGTGTTTTAGTTTTACGCGCTTGTTTTAATTTTAACGCGCGTATTTTAGTTTTACACGCATATTTCAGTTTCTACGGACGTATTCTAGTTTTTTTCGCGCTTATTTATGCATTCAGCAGTGAAACAGCGGAGACACTGTCACAACAATTGACGCAAACAATTACCACAGCGTGTGATGCAGCAATGCCTAGAAGATCTGCCAGTAAAAGAGGGGCACCGTGTTACTGGTGGAACGACGAAGTTAAAACGCTCAGAGCAGCTTGCCTCCGGGCTAGACGCAGATCCCAGCGATGCAGGGGAAGGCCAGAGTTTCAAGAAAGGCTATCTATCTTCAGATTAGCAAGGCGAGATCTCGAAAGGGCCATTAAAGAGAGCAAGGCAAGATGCTTTAAACAACTCTGCGATGGGGCAGACCTAGACCCCTGGGGTATGGCATATAGGATGGTGATGAAGAAGCTTAAGGGCAGTAGGTCCCCACAAATATCCTGCCCAATAATGCTGAAGACAATAGTTGAGCACTTATTCCCACATAGGCCGTCAACTTTGATCATCACCACAAGAGACACAAGTTCGGAACGCATCCCTGCAATCACGCCGAAGGAACTATACGAAGCGTGCAGGAAGATAGGTGACAACAAAGCGCCCGGACCCGATGGCATCCCGAATGTGGCGGTTAAAGCGGCCGTTCGAAAACGACCGGAGCTTTTTATTGCAACGATGCAACGGTGTCTGGAGGAAGGAGTATTCCCGAGGTCGTGGAAACTCCAACACCTGGTTTTACTGCCAAAAGGGTTTTACACGCGTGTTTTAGTTTTTACGCGCGTATTTTGGTTCTTACGCGTGTTTTAGTTTTTACGCGCGTATTTCAGTATTCACGCGCGTATTTTAGTTTTACGCTCGTGTTTTAGTTTTTACGGACGTGTTTTACGAGTATTTCAGTTTTTACGCTCGTATTTTAGTTTTCGCGCGTATTTTTGTTTTTATGAGCGTATTTCAGTTCTTACGCGCGTATTTTAGTTTTTACGCGCGTATTTCGGTTTGATGTACCGCAACGTTTGAATGAGCATCTTGCCATTTATTTATTAGAGTATTCATATGAATACCGTACTTTTCGTTCGCTTTTTGAATTGAAATTCGTCCAGTTTGGACTTCCTGTACAGATTTTTTCAAAGCTTGCTGTAGGGCCGTCCTCCTATCTTTTTTATATACTTTCGAGGCATTTCGGCTCAATTCTGGAACCTTCAAATTTCAAATTAAAAAGTATTGGGTTTCTTTGGGCCAAGAACGTTGTACGTGAAAAATAAAATCAATACCCAGGGGGTAACTTTGTGCCAAGTTAAACACCAAGGATGGTGGCACAAAGTTAGACCCCATGAACTTGCGACGTTATTGAAAAGGGGACGTAAAAATTAAAACAATAGGTTTTACTAATATTAACATTAATATTTATTATCACAAATAAATCATAAAAAAATATAACGCACTTTCAATTCCGTAGCGATTATAGTTTTTTGGTTGTAGATGAAATTTGTTGCACTAGCATTTTTTTGGCAAAAAATGTATGAATATATAATATTTACTGGAAAGCTTTTCTAGCAGTCTTGCACATTGAAAAAACGTTCATATTTTATGTAAAAGTATTGGTAAAGTTAAATTAAATGTACAAAAGTACGGTTGGCACAAAGTAACCTTGCAGGCACAAAGTAACCCCAGCTTACGGTGCTGTACCAACTTCGTGTCTGTATTAACAATCTGTACTTCACATTTAATAAAACGATGAAAGAAATTCATCAATACTATGAATATAACGGTGAATTTTTGTTTTTCGTCAATATAACGAATTAGTTCATCTATAATATGATCGCTTACATCAGCGTTCTCCTTAATAAAAATTAAAGACTGCTTTTTGATGAAAGCCGTTATCAATATGATGAAGATTCAGAACTTAGCAATCTTACTTGAATATGATGATTCTATTCATCAATTAGACGAATAAATCATCAACTGGATGAATAAATAACTAAATTAATCAAAATAAGTGTTTTCGTCCTATTGCTGAAATGTTTTGATGGAATGATGAACGTAGTTCATAAAAAAATACGCCAAATTCTTATGAGAAACATGCCATAAAAATTGATGAATACACTTTCATCATATTGAAAAACGGTTCATCAATTGTCAAAAAGTTTTCGTGAATTTGTTCATCTTATTTATGAAAAATAAGTCATATCAATGAACATCATGTTGATGAACGCCATTCATCAATATGACAACGTCTTTTTTTTTTAGTGGAGGCTCACAGAAAACCTTGCAGCCCGACTTAAAGTAATCTCAGCAAAGAAATCGCAACTTATTTTTGGAAACGGTATAATTTGACACGAAGTAGTTAGGAACAGGATAGCAATATTTATTTACAAATATTTATTACTGATGCTGCTATAGAAAAAGGAATTTTTCCCTCTTGAACTAGAGTGTATTCCAGCTAGAGCTAGCAAAATATAAAGAGCTGAAAAATAACCACCAGAAAAGGGCTGAATGTATATCCAGTACAATTATTGGAACGGTACCGGGAATGGTCGGGAACGTCACTTTTCCTACCTACCTCATATATGCGAACTGTCGATTAAGCACTGGGCACATTCAAAAATCTTGCTATCTTAAGTCGACTAGACTGATCTGGAATAGATGTACTTTGAGAACGCAAAACCTAGATGGGTCGCGAACGTCACTTTTCCTACCTCAGCCATGTCTGCGAAGTGGTAACTTCGTACTCAGTTTTGAATTTTTTAACTTAATTCGTCGGCTACGCCTCCATAAACGTCAATTGAAACAGCAGTTCATGTGACTGAGCCTAGCCAATCTAAACTGAGATGCATCAAGTCAGGCAGCTGTCAAACTTACTAAATTACAAATTAGATACTTGAACATCCCCACTAAGTCACGAAATACTTGACTAGATTTGTCTGCGTGCAATTAAAACTGAGATGAATGCAAGACGAAAATGCAATTTTTGTAAGACGCACAGACCGTCATGCATATAGATCATTGGTTTTCATGGTTCACAACAACAGTTGGATCTCGTATTATTGTTGTAAACCATGAGAATTCAATGATCTATATAGATCATGAGGTCATAAAAAAAACGAATTTTGAGCCCCAAATAGGGTTATTGTTGAGCTTGTTGCCTATTTGAACCCAGTGGCGACGCGACATATTGTTCATTTCATTCTGGAACGCCTTACTTTTAAAGAATAAATATTAACAATTAGACGAAAATGTCGCTTGTCCTCTAAGTACCAACACCCAACTACAGTCTAGGCCTAGTATTTCCCAACTCGTGCCAGCCTCTTGTGCACTTCAGTCCATTTGTAATTCATACCGCAACGAAAAGCTATCTGCTAGACTGCGAGCAGCGGCTGCAACTGCGACTGCGACACGAGTGAAAGCAATACTTTCCTTTTCCACTCATTCGACGGTCGAATTTCGAGGCATCAACTCGTTCAGATGAATTGGAAACGAAATGTGTATCAATCAAAAATAAATGCTATAAAAAAAGTAAAACGCACATCGTACCCACAATTTCGTTCTGCTCAGTTGTAAACGAAATCAACTATGACTATGGTTTTGTGTGGGTTTCCTGTAGTGCTTGGGGTTAGGGTTTGGGTCGGATAAAGTGGAAATGAAAGCTTGAGTAATTATGTTGCTTCCACGTTCTACTCGTTCTGGATGGTTATGAACGAAATGGGAAATTTGTATAGGACGTTTTGGGTGTATAGGATATTCTGGGTGGGAAAATGTCATTAAAATATTTTTGAACGAATCTAGAAGGGTGGACTTAGGACATAGGTAGTTGTTCTGTGTTTGTATGTATATCACAACAAATTTGAGAAAAAATAAATTTGAATAAACTGAACGCCTACACTTTTTACTCACGTGTCGCTACTGTCTGAAACTATAGAGAAACCGCTTTTGACTTTTGGTCTTCGTACTCATGGTGGCAATCGTGCCATTTTGCATTTTTGCTTCTGTAAGAAAGCAGTTCTTATATTCTTACTGAGACTTCTTCTCTTTCTATTATTAGCTAAGGGCTATTTCAGTGGGACTGAATTAGATGTTGCTCTCAAATTAAAGTATTGCCTTTCTATAGTTTTGACAGCTAATAGTCTCATCACTCATTGTCTGAGGAGTTTCAGTGTTTGCCGGAATTTCAATATTGTTTGAATGATGGTTCATGGACTCTATCAAAAGCGGATGAGGCTACTCTTGGTTACTTCGAGAGGAAAATTCTTCGAGTAATTTTCGGTCCCGTCTGCATAGACGGTGAATGGAGGAGGAGATACAACGACGAACTGTACGGGCTGTACAGCGACATCGACCTAGCCAGAAGAGTGAAGGTCCAACGACTGAGGTGGCTGGGTCATGTAGAGCGAATGGACGTCAATGCTCCGGCCCGGAAGATCTTCGAATCCACACCCGAGGGACGGCGCAGTAGAGGAAGACCGCGACTCAGGTGGCGCACGCAAGTGGAAGGGGACCTTAACCAACTTAGCGTGCGAAACTGGAGACGGCTGGCCAAAGATCGTGCTGGCTGGAGACGCTTGTTGGTTGAGGCCCAGGTCCACCCCGGACTGTAGCGCTACCTTAAGTAAGTAAGTAAGATGGTTCAGAAAATACATGCTTATTCCAAAAAAAATATTATATAAAAATAATTTTCCAGGATAAATTGCTCATCGCAATTGTTCTCTGATCCAATACTAGTAAGAATTTACTTCAAAAATCTAGCCAGACATATAGTGGGAGTCCAGTATAAGAGTATAATGTTTGATGTCATTCACTACATCGAGCTCGTTCGTTATGTCGATCGACTTTTTATACTATTTTTATGAAAAGAAGATGTTATTGAAAAATATGTTAATTTAAAAGGTTTTGTTTAATGTTAAATTGAACAGATGATGGTCCTGCCATTTAAATACTTTCAGGGCACTCATTCCGTAACTTTTCAGACGATTATCGTCGAAACGATAGAACCCAAAACTAGCAACTAAGTGCTAAAATTACAAGTTCGAGAGGTTAATCTAGTTCATTTCCCACAAATGTAATGAAAGCTGACGATATTAAAAAAAATTCGAGCAGATTATAACTTCTAATGGTGATTAAACTTTCCAAAACGATATCGTTCAGACGATCTTTGATATACGAAATCTGCCCCCAGGGCTTTTAAACCAATTTATATATACATTCCTTATATCGGATAGCAAATCTTGGGCACCATCCGCTATACAGAGACACTAATGTATATCTGAAAAGCGTTTGTTATATCCCAAATTCGCTACATCGGTTATTTGTTACAATCGACGTCCACTTCCACTGTATATATTTTTTGTTTCCTTCGCGGAAAACAATCAGTACATAACTGCCATCGTCGTTTTCTCCCCCCCTTCGTTCTTCGGGGAAAAAATCCCAAACACATTGACCATGTGTGAACTGAGCCCTGACCCACAAGCCATGTCCGAGTGTAATCACCCGATGACCTCTAAAGCCGAATTAATCTCTAATTTAATTGCAATACCGCACTTAAATGTAGAAATCGTGTACTTCAAAAGCTAAAAGGGTGAATTGCGAACATTAAAATCATAAAAACCCAATCCTAACCTTATCTCAGCATGTGCGCTAAACGTCATTGATTGAAAAGATTTTGTACTAATGAACACGAGTTCGGCTTCTGGATTACTTTGCTCAATAAATCGGGCACTTTATGGGCCAATCAAACGAAATGAGGCTTTTAAAACCGCTGTGGATAATCGGTTATCGGAATGATATCTCCAAATTGTGAAAACGAATGCGTAATCGGTCAAGTGCAAAGCCGTTTTAATGGCCTAGGCCACGCGGAAATAAGTGTGTCTACCTCCGGCGATGAGAATGACAATGTCGCAAACCACTTCCCGGTGATATTGTCACGTTTTGCTCTCGATATACTGGGCGGTGCTCGTCATAGACGATGATGGTGATCCGACACCGCTGCGGACGCATTCTGTAGCGCGGCGCCCTCGAATTCCATTCCACGAAAGCATCAGAGCCGGTCAATCAGAAATTGCAGATATCAACAAACGATCATCACTGTGATCAGATCACTGCGGTCCGGCAGAACAAATTTCCCGCCTGCGATCGTATTGAAAGAAAATTCGTCTCAAGTTGTATTATGACCTGAATGCAGAACCAGTCAGACCCAGACCCAGACGGCCAGAGCCAGCACCAGCATCAGCATCAGCACCTCCGCCGACAACATATTGGGGTATCACGTACCGATCAAAGAAAACCACCATAAAGAGGACTGGAGAAACCAAATTGAAGCGCATGGTCGTCAGCATAATTCTGCATTGATCTCGTCTTGTAGCTGCAGCGGCGGCGGCGTCGTAGTTGCCGTCGACTCACCAACTCCGAATCAAATTATTTTGTGACAAAT
Organism: Cheilosia urbana; assembly: GCA_946477585.1. Taxonomy (NCBI): domain Eukaryota; kingdom Metazoa; phylum Arthropoda; class Insecta; order Diptera; family Syrphidae; genus Cheilosia; species Cheilosia urbana. The sequence goes on from OX297854.1 coordinate 95,596,670, forward strand.
CAATTCTTTTCGCCTATAGCCACGTCAGCTTGTGTAGAGCACAGCTAAATCTCGCAGCGCAAAGAGACAACCGATGCGCACATATACAGGTGACTGCACGAATGAGCGTTTCGTCTCGCTTGGCAAATATTTGCATAGTCGCGATCGTAAATCGTACGCGATCATTCGGCACTTTGGTTCATACGTTTATCTGTCCGACTGATGGCATTCGAAACGCGCAATCAAAGTTCCGAACAAAGGGAAGACGCGACTTGTTGGCTTGGTAAATAAGATGCCAATTGGCTTGGCGATGTTGGCAGTAAAAAAAAAAACAGAACACACACTTTTTACTGTTGGTTAATTACGAGTTTTCTCACATCGCTTTGGGTCAAATCAATAAAAGGGAATCGCATGAGGTGGCGAAAGTTCGATCGCGAAAAGTAACCAAAGTTGTTTGGGTTCCCAGGCTTCTTTTCGCATGAGATTGATGGCGGTTGTGTGGTGATTGCGGGTATGTCGTATGTGGTTCGGGCTTTTGTGGTATGCCCGAGCAGGGGAGGGCGCAGGGGACATGCTCGTAGGGTGGCTTTCCTTTGGTTTAGTGAAGTCTAAAAATTGCTTTTATGCATAAGCATAGCAACCACTTTTCATTTCGTTCGCTTAGAGTTCTGAGGATGAGAACAGAGGGAATGGACAGAGGATAGCTGAATTTGATATAAAATGTTCTATTATCCCAGCAAAGCGTATAAAAAGTGTCTGTCTGTAAGCAAACCAGGCGATTCTCATTTCGTTCGCACTGAGTTCCCGGAAAGAAGATGTCGTTCACCGATGAGTTCATCTGGAAATCGCAGGCGATACATATATCGCGTGAAACGGTATACTTTGCGGAGAATATAGATGGAAGAAATATGCGGGAAAGTCTAAAAAATCTATAAAACCAAACCAGTTGCAACACTCCTAAAATAATGTTCTTATCGAGGGTCTTTCAATTTTGACACGAGAAACAACGAGACAGTGAGAAATGTTGGCGCGACTGCGGGTGTTTTGAGAAGCTCTTTGTGTAAAAAAAGAGTTGACAAATAATTAGACGTCAATCCTTTTGTATGTAAGGCTTCGTTTGACGTATCTTGGTCAATGAAACGTGACCGGCCATTGTTTTGAGCTCAATTTTGTTGTTATTTGGTAAGGAAATTCATCATGTTCAACGATGTTTTCGTCCCTTTTGACTTACGCTAATATTTTGTTAATTGGCAGCAGCAGACAATACAAATCCATGGACAAAATGACCGACTAAAACCTTGCTTTGTCTTACAAACGACCGTAGAAGCCGGGAGTGTCACTTGGGATTTTTATTTATTTATTTCGCTATGTCGCAGATGTACACGATCTGTTTTCTTTGAATGGCTACCATCCATAGCAAATCATTACACGAAAAATGTTAGAAAGTTTTCTTCCAAATACTGTGCCGCCTGCACATGTTCTACCAGGCAAACATAACTTTTACAAGCTACTGTAACTTAATTTCCAACGAACAGCTTCACCCTCACACATTCACAGGATTTGTGAATGAATGTGACGCACAAAACATTTGGCTAAGTTCATGTGCATTGAACAGATATTGGCAGAGAGCTTTTTTCCAAACAGTGTGCCGCCACCTGCACATGTTTTCATAGCACGCAAGTGGAGAAAAAATATCACAAAAACGTAAACAAGCACATTCAGGTGATTTGTTTTTGTAATTTTCGTCAGATTCGCATACATTCCACCATGGCAAAAGGATCGTTTTTTACCAACTTACTGTGCATTGCCATTGTGCAGTATTATATATTGTTAGAGTTGCCATTGTTCAGAGATAGCAAAGCATTCAGCTTCTCGTTGGTTGTCGTCAAAGAACTTTGGAAATGATTGCTTTTGAAAACAAATAAATGAATACGAGTATACGAGGGTGTTGCCGCTTACTTTTTTTGCTTCATAAAAGAAGCCAATTCGAAGTGCTATGGGCATTTGTTCAGAATTCAGATTATTACTAAAAGATTCTAAATTCCCATTAAAAGGTTTGACGAGCAACCTTAAATGTTTATGACATTCGAAAGAACCGTCGGCGGTATGGTTATATTACGAAAATAGTTTCCTGCTATACGTATTTTACTGTATCAAGTACAAACCATTTTCTTTAAGTCCTATAATGTTCAGAATAAGTTCGATTTGGTATAAAGTAAGTAACTAACTAAAAGACTATTCATATATGACAGCAAATTGCGAACCGAAAACAAGCGGATATTCGTAGTTTCTGACATTTCATTCACAAGAAACAATTTTTTTAGTTGCAGATACCCGCGAAGCCTGGCCACCCTATTCCTCAAGAGTCAACTCTCCTCTGGTGGTCTTCCTCGCTGCACAAGTACACGACGAGCAAAGGATGTAACTCAATGAAAAATGTTTATAAAATTAGCATCAAATCAAATATCGATAATTTTGCGAGCCACCCAGGATGCAAACCACAAAATATCGAAACGTGATCGATTATCTCGAGCGGACCGCCGCGGCCGCCGCCGACAGCACTGGACGCCACAAATCTAATCAAATCTTCATTTGCAAATAAACTATTATACATTATGATAAATTATTGAGCCGAACGCTGCACAGATAAAGCAATCAACGGTGCGGAGTGTGCGCCCAAGTATCTTCTATATACGATAAATGGTACGTGGCGGCGGTGGCGGCGGCGAAGATATTTTTCCATTTGCGCAGATGAAATTGCAACTTGAAGTTGTAATTCCGCTGAACTTTTGTGCAAAATTGTTCCGTGCGAGTAATTGGGACACGTTCTGTGCGTCTCTTTCGTCGTCGTCGTCGGCACTCTATACTGTGTACGTACACACAGGTGCGCACGATGACCATCATCGCTCTGACCAACAGTAGCAAACAGCAGGCCGCTTTGTAGAAAGGTCAAATGCCCACACAAAGCATGGTATAGGAACGCCACTCCATATCAATTAGCTGGCGTAAATAATCTCCTCGTAATCAATTAATTCGGCTGGCTGAGCTGCCAAAAGTGTGGGGCTTAGTTATCACTACAGCAAGTTGTGCTGGGAGCAAAGCGCGGAAGCGAGCCCCCCAGACTGTCATCTCAATTTATTACCATCAGCATCATAATTCCCGATCGAAAATAATTCATTATTAATTGATCACTTTGGCCATCTTAATGAACACTTGAGCATGAGAATCGCCTCCGATTGATCAAAGGCGTGCATGCAGCACTGCACTGCGCTCGTATACATACGAAGACGAACCGAACACAGCATCAATGAATTATGAATGCGCTGAATTAATTACTCCGCGCGCACTTGCCTACCAATCAAGCGTCGCAACAAGAACCAGCAACACCACCATCACCATGGAGAAAATGACGACGAAAAGGAAGGCGCACAAGAAGTATCTGCGCGGTTCTAAATTAGAACGATCGCGTGCGATCGCAGAACGCTCAACCCAGCTGGATGCTGCGATTTTTGAGGTGTGCAATAAGTCAGACTTTTAGACAAAGTCGCGTCGAACGGGGACGACCAACCGCAGTGATTCCCTTATTTACAGCCTGCCCAAGAAAGAGTCCTAGAGCGTGAGATGCGGTCAAAAGATCGATAATGATCATGACGGAGCGCTTCTGCCATCGCCATCGCCGATGCAATGAACAGGAGCAGTATCCGAGTATCCCCCCATTGACAGTTGGAAAAAATCGCTACAATTACGGCGACCCCCGGTGTGTGTGCAAGGGGTGACCTTGAACCCCGCCACTATTACCGACTGCCGATCGCGCTAATCCGCGCATAATTCCTAATTAATGGAAAATGATCAGTTTTCGCGCAGACAAATTGTGTTAAGTGTCCAAATGAGATCAGGGAATTACTCATGTGCGACTGCGACCCACGCGATGCAAGATCAGAACAGATCAGCGCAGCGCAGGAATATCGGTTCGAAGAAGCAGCCCGCAGAACTTGATCGATGATCGGATTCGAGCGTCTGCGCGCCGCCGCCGCGACGCGATACTAACACTTTTTTTTTTGTTTTTTTTTTTCTTATTGCTGTGTCTTTCTTGCGAGCTGTTGGCAATGTCGATAGTATGTCTCCATGTTGCACTGCCTTTTCAAGATCAATTGCAGGTGATTTGTATTTCTGTCGAAATCGTCTTATCGTAACTCATTATGAGATTTATTTTGTTCACAATCCCAGAAGGTACGATTTGTCTTCCACGGCGATGCGACACAGGTGGGGGAGTGGAGCGGGTGTGGCGGCGACACTGTGTTCTGTGTGCAGTGTGCACCTATTCACCGAACGGAACATGAATTCGATTTACACGAACGCCGACGCCAGCAATCGGTTATTTCCTCTCTCGATTCGGTCCAAAAAACGCTCTTTTTTCCGTAGAAGAAGCGATAATGTGATTTATGCTGTCCATTAATCTGGTAATTCATTTTTCTGTTGGTGGAGCTGCTTTTCGGAGTCTGCGGTCGCTCGGTGCAGGTTTGCGTTTGGGGCCATCGTGCACTAAGAACCTTTGCGTTATTAATAAACCATTTATTACACTGTTGTTGGTGAATGGTTTTGTGGTGATGTCGTTCCGTAAAGAATTCCCTTAATTCCTCAACGTTGGTGGCATCCAAGAAATAGGTGTAGGTATGCGTTACCCAAATTGTGGCTCAATGGAGTTGTAGCTTTCAGATGGGCTATTGATAGGGCTGGTAAAGTCATCTGCGATAAGGCACACCATCAGGTGGCTGATGCGGAATGTTTCCTCATTAATGAAAGACAAAGTGGGAAGTGTGTCATTTCGGGGGTAATTAGAAGGTAATAGATTTTTTGGTCCACAATCTGTGTCATCAATCGGTTCTTTATTGCAGCGACAGCGGAAATTACAAGGCTCCCCTAGTCGAGAATCTGAAATCATCCCTCTCGGATACTCTATTCTTTGGCCATGGTTAATTGAAAGTAATAAGCGGGAAAAAAGTGTAATCGTGCTCACACTTTTATTTAATTAAAGGAGGGCGTGCCATTGCGAGGCGGTCTTCTGTGCAAGACCAGGCGCAATTCACAGCCATTGATTTAATTGATGCGGTGACAGCGATTGGTTCCTGGGGCCGATCGCATTAAAAGTGCATCGCACTTGCGAGGGGATCGCGTTCAAATCGGACGCCAATAGTCGACTGTCATCGCACGATTCCAATTATGTCGTATACTTTCCGCGGCAATTATTGTCGACAATTATTAAGCTCACTGGCAGCAGACGCACGGACAATTATTTTTTGCGCACCAGAGACGGGTAATTGCACACTTTGAGTCGCGCTTTGCGTTTGTCTTTCTTGTTACTTTGGTTGATCTTTTCGTCATTATCGATACACACTCTGGGTAGCGCGAAGCAAATGTGATGTTTTGTCGCGTATCGTGCCATGAACGTGCAGATCTCCTCCCACTTTAGTGCACTGTAAAAAGTGGTTTGGTTGAGTTTGTAGAGTGAGAATATTTTCTTCAGGGACAGTTGTCAATATCAGTGCTACTTCTTATAAACCAGGAACAGTACTTCCTATGAATCGAATAGTTTTTGGGTAGTGGTCCTTTTTGGTCAACAAATAAACTCAAAGGCAGTGTAGTAAGGACTCTTTCTTCATTTATGCCACTAAGCGTAGTAATTTTTCCATTTAACCGTACTTAAATTCCCTTAAAAATCCCTCGATAACTGCGAAAAAGTCCAATTTTTAAATTAAAATTTGTATTACATGAAAAACAAAATAATATTAAATTAACCTTTAGTATAAAAATCGCAGATTGTTAACATTGGGTACTATGATTTTTTTTATTTACTTTTAGTGCTTTGATATTAAAAATACCTATATAAAAAAAAAGTATGATGAAATTGCAGCAAAAAAAAAAAATGAATATTTTTTTGTTAGATTCGACGATCAAGAAACACCGTGAATGCACTTAAAAGAAGCGGCCTCGGGCACTTTCTGTTGGGAAGTTCTGCCGGAAGACCCAAGCGAATATACCACTTGCGCTGAGGCACCACCCATCAAAGAGAATAGTTAGTCAGTATGGAGTATGGCGTCTGTAATACCTTCAACTTTAATTTTTCTTTAAAACGAACGCCTAACTTATAGTCCTAGTGTATTTCCGAACTCGTGCCAACCACTTGTGCACTTGAAACCAATCGTAATTACCGAAAGGAAAAACTACCCTGCTAGACTGCGACCAGCGGCTGCGACTGCGACACGAGTGAAAACAAAATTCCAATACTTTCAACTCGTTCGGATAAATTGAAAACGAAATGTATCCATCAAAAACAAATGCTATAAAAAAGGTATAACGCACATCGTACCTACTATTTCGTTCAGCTCAGTTGTAAACGAAATCAACTATGACTACGGGTTTGTGAGGGGTTCGTGTGGTGCATGGGTTCTGGGTTTGGGTGGGTTAAAGTGGAAATTAAAGCTTGAGTATTTATGTTACTTTCACGTTCTACTCGTTCTGGAAGGCTATGAACGAAATGGGAATTTTGTATAGGACGTTTTTGGTGTATGGGATATTCTGGGTGGAAATGTCATTTAAATATTTTTGAAAAAAGCTAGAAGGCTAGACTTTAGAATACAAGTAATTTTTCTGTGTTTAAATGAATATCAGAAAAAATGTTAAAAAAAAGATATTGAATAAGCTGATCTACACTTTTTACTCACGCGTCGCCACTGAAAAGCATCTTTCCTATCTTGTTAAACAGTCCTTTCCTTAAACATGCAACCCATGCTCACCTATCAACCTATCGTGCAATACATTTTGTTGCCCTAGAAGTGGCCTTCAATAGAGTTGGACCCAAATCCTTTTTCTTTTTTTTCTCTTCTTGCCGGAGGTTGTTACTATCCGATGGAGCACTCGGACTGGTCCATTGTACTGCCACACAGACACCTTACTTAGTTTCCCGTCTTCTCGAATTCTATAAGCATTCCCTATAAAAGGCAGTAGTATTAACGTAGTGACTCCGTGTGCTGTTTGGTGGAGCGTATATCCCCTAAGTCCGAGCCATATATGCTTCACTTTGGCTTCAAAGCTCCATCAATAGACCTAACACCTCAGTTAGGGGTCTTATCCTCTATACTTTACGAGTCTTAAGTCACCAATTAAGACCAATTTAATTGATGCTTTGAAACATTTTCCAAGGGCGCCACGAGTAAAACCAACCTACGCCGTGTTTCTTTCCGTGTACTATCTGCCCAAGCGCCATACACAAATGTCAACAATACATAATGCGACTTGCACAGGGTGCGACTGTGTCGGTAACCAGTCTCAACGGCTCAGAATTAGATCTGCCTGGCGGATTGCTGATTCTTGTTGCATTGTCATCATCTCCATCAGCACTCCTGTTGCCAGTGACAGCGCTAGTGATGTCGTCAATCTGTGCGAGCTGTCATTCTGATCGAATTGTAAGGGATAAGTGGAAAAAAGTTGATTGCACCGCCATCACACAACTAGCCGTCCCTACGCATTTAATAATTTTCCAATGTCGAAGTAATTATCAATTTTTCTTTTGTCTTTGGGTGGTTGCACATGCACTCGGGGAACCACACGGACAATGCGTACAAAAAAGTGTACCTGTACATGCCCCTCATGAATCAGGTGAATACATGAATGAGTGATGATGATGATGGCTGATGGGCCAGCGATAGGACAAGAAGAAGTGCAGCAGCAGCACTACCACCACCAACAACAAGTTAACCACTCAGAAAGATTTGTCATAATTGATAAGACGCGTAAGCGTAACTCGTGAGAACCAATCGCCTCCGGTTAGCTCTGTGTCAGGAACGGCGAGAGTAAAAACGTCTGAATGCACAAGAAATCAAAGCCCTTCCGAGAAAACAAACAGCGTTCTGCTTCTGACAATATCAGGAGCATTTTTCGAATAGCAACATTGGCAAAATAATTGTCCTCGGAGCGGCACACATCCAGTGTCCGCAGGTATAACGTTGAAAAAATCAATTGCAATTATTCGCACCACCAATGTGATCCAAATTATTGTCGGCGAAAATCAAATAAATCGGCACTGTTTGTCACCCTCCTATTGAGGCCCCGACACGGTGACGGTGCGGGCAGGACCGACAACTGGTTAATCAGCAGGCAATGCAAACACGATTGATTATTTTGTGGTGAGCGTCATCGGGATCGGACATCGTATCCGAAGTGCCACTCAGTGGCAGTGATTAACGAAATTAGTTGCGATGCATTTTTATCCCACGGGAACATTGTTTGCCTCCAAGTCAATTGGAATCGGATTTTTGTTTCGCTTATGTCGGAATTCCTAAGGTGTGATGACGTCGTTGCATGTTCAGTGATTTTGTACAGCCAAAAATGGATCGTACGTGTGTGCTGCGTAGGCACTTGCTAGTTCCGTAAATAATTTGTCACCTCTAGCTGAACGGTGGTGGTTGAGGTGGCGGCGGCGACGGCGCACCATATAACTACCAGCATTACTCGTAGATGGCAATTATTTTATTTTCCATTCGTCGTCTTGAGGAACGAGCTCATCCATTCGAATAATTGTCGATGCGTTAAGGTAAGTGTACACCCTAGCGTTCACTCCTCTGGGTACATCGTTTCGCCAACAAATATAACAATTGTTGTGGTGGCAGTTTCCTCTCTGTCTAGTATCGAATATTGTATTCAATTCAATGCGCTCCTCTGGTTTTCGTATACACGTAGATGGATGCGCCATCGAGCATGAAGGGGAACTCATTGCACGGCACAAAGAGTGTAAACAGAATAAAGAAACCGCAGATTAATTGCGAATTTAAGTCGCTGGTAAGTGTTGTACTTGTCACTCCATCGCTTCGGTCTGCTGTCGCTGTAATTGTCGATCGAATTGATCGGTTGTTGACATCCTAAATCTCGGCGAAAATCCATAAAGAGTTTCTATACCGAAGAGCCCTTGTCTTTATGAAGTAATCGCCTGTAATAATCCTCCTTGCGAGGGGGTCTTTCGAGCAGGATCAATTTTTTTTTTTTTTGGGATAGGATTTTGAAAAAATAAATTTCTTTTAAATGCACGTGCAAAGATGGTTTGCACAGATCTTCAAAGTTAAAGAATCGTTTGAGGAAAGAGACGGCGGGAGAAGCCCAGAAGGTTCCGGTTAGAAGTATAGGGGAAGCTGGTGTGACTTGGACTTCGGTATAGGCTTGGGGTATCTATGTGAGTTGGGATACACCTTTGTGGTGGATGTCCTAGCTAAAAAAAGAGCACTAAATAAAAAGCTCCTATAGAAAGCCGGCTTTAACCTATAAAACGGTCTATTGAGCTAATACCAAAATCTTCTATATAAATTGGCAAAGGGAAATAGCTAAGAAGCACTTTTATTGCCTTAACCACAACATATTCGCTTGATTATTTTATTTATTTATTTTTTTTTTAGTTGGGAAGATAGTGTTTTCCAATTTGTTGTGTATAAGCCAGGCCAATATAGTTGTAGAATTTCTAGCACCTCCCAGTATTGAGTAATCGCATCATTTTTTTTAACTTTCTACATTCGTAGTAAGAGAAAGATATTGTTTTCGTACAAAATTTCGAACTCGAGATGTTAATCAATTCTGACATTACGATGATAGACGAACTCAAAAAAGTGGGTCTCAAAATTCTGTCCGGTCTGTCCGTCTTTCTGTCTGTCTGTCTGTCTGTCTGGCCACAGGCCTACAGCCTAAACGGCTGACCGGATTTTGTTCAAACTTCGGATTTGGAGTTTGTGGGCTTAGGGCTTGGGGCCGTTTTTTATTTTGCAAGGTAACCTCAATATTAATGGTACTTCCCATACAAACTGTTCATACCAGTTTGATTTGCTCGAAAACGGCTCTAACGATTTCAACCAAAATTGATATTTAAGATTAAGTGGGTGAGGTTACCATGACTACATACCCAGTTTTTGGCTAGAAATTCGAGTAAAGGTACTTTTAAAATTAGAACATATCTCGAAAACGGTCTATACGATTGTAACAAAAATTAATTTCTAAGGTTATATGGTCATTTCCAACTTAATGGCAAACTCAGTTTTTCTCGGTATTATCGTAAAATAGATTTTTGAAAAAAGTATTTTTTTTTTAAATTAAGTTTTTCTTAGTTTCCCAGAAAACGGCAGTAACGATTTTAACCAAAATTCAAACTTAGAGTTATACTGATGTTCTTAAAATTGTTGCGTCCTTAATTTTCAATTCGAATCACCGAAAACGCTTATTTTAAAAACCACTCATATCTCGAAAACCCCACTTTTGACTTCGATAAAACTTTAAAAACCAAGTAGTTTTTATATCGCGAATAATAACCTATACTCGTTTTTTAGCTATATAGTTAACAAATAGTATTTTTCAAACTAAACATTGCAATATTTGATACTGTTTTGTCTGCCAAATTTTACAAAAACGGCTCTAATGATTTTGATCAAAATACATATTAACGATAATATCAGTATTCTAAATAAGATCCCGTACTAAGTTTTTCTCAAAAAATTCGAACAAATTTGTTTTTTAATTATTTCTCAAAAATGGCTACCCAAAAGCCAATCTCTGTTCATATTTATTTATCTATTTTATTTATTTATTTATTTATTTATTTTATTTTTATTTTCAGAAAATATTACCTACTTTTACTTTTTTTCAACCATTTTGCATATGCACCTTAGATAAATTCCAACCACTTGGAGTTTTAACAATCAGAATATCCCACTTCATTTGCACCCCCACACACGTTCATCGTTATATATGCAAATACAAAAACAAATCTCTGAATACTTGCATATACATAATTTACGAGTATATGGAAAGATACCTATCTATAACGAACAATACTTTCAATCTGTTTTCAATCATACACAACTTAAGCCATCAGCGTCATTAATATATTCCAGTCGAAAGAAAATCATTTCCTAAAAGATCGAAAATGAGAAACTCCTCCTAAGCTTGTTTATATAGCATTGCTTCTCGGATCCTAAGATCTTTACTTTTATTTCTAACATTTTCGGAAGTTAAAGTTGTTTGAGTAAATAAATTGGCATTTAGCATTCTAAAATTGGATAGAAAAAAAAAGTAAAAAATTCGCGCGAATTTTTGTTTGAGTAAATAAATTAATTTTTAGCTTCCGATTTTTGTTTTTTTGTCCTTTTCCATAAAATAAACATTAGCAGCCTTATTTATAAACTCACCGTGGAGTCTGCTTATCTTCACGCACCTTCTAAAATGCCTTTACGCAGGAAAATGTGATTTATACACATTTTTCTAACTTAAGCAACGTTATTTTAGAGCTGCGTAAGTTAAACGCAAAAATTTGCATTTAGAGCCTGCCTAGAGCTTTATGTTTTTTTTTTTTTACATGTTTTTGCATCAAATATTATTTTGGTTGAGGTCGAATTGTAAACAAAACCAAAAAGTGGAACTAATTTCTGTTTGTGCGTTCATTCCGCAGTTTTGTAAATTTGCGCCAAACGAATTTCGTTTTTAAATGCAATTATAAAATAGAAAATGTACTTAATAAAAAATGTCAAATCAAATTGTGCGTTTGTGATATTATATCTTCTACTTCAGTTTTGTTGCTTGTAGGGAATGTTCCAGGATGTGTGTGAATAATGTCTACCTATATGGCCGGGCATTTGATTTGATGGTGGTTGGTGGAATTGGACGAGGTATATGCATAAAGGAAGACACATAGGTACATGATAGCAGGTTCATATCTCAGCAGTCCCTTCGAAGAAATTTCGGAATTGTGCCAGATAATTTCTCTTTTTTTTTTTTGTGTGTCTAATGATTTACATAACGAAACTAATCGCAGCTGATGTTGGTTTCAGAGCAAAAAGTAATAGATTTTAGTGTTTTCTAAAATAGTTTGTCGAAATTTTTAACTTTTTAGACACAAACCACGTTTAGTAAATTAGCGAGGAAAAATGTTTATAAATAACAATTTTAGGAGAGCCACGTAGAGGCTGCGTAAATCCTTACGCGATGTATAATTAATAAACAGCATCGTAGAGGCGTCGTAAGGGAATCTAATAAATACGGCTGTAAATTGCCAATGACATTAATGTGTTGTTATTTTTACTGTTGTTGTTACTATCCGATGGAGCACGCAGACACAACTACTACTAATGGACCCATTGTACTGTTTTTTTTTTTTTTTTTTTTTTTTTTATATACTTCTCCCGGGAAAGGCGAACCTATAACGCTTCAACAGCGCCCCGAGATGCTTGCAGATGTATGTTTGCTCTTAAATTGCTGCAAATTGTAGTCTTCTGGAAATATATCCCCAGGAAGCGAGTTCCAAAGTTTGATTGTCCTTTAACAGAAGGAGTTTTGGAAAGTTGATGTCCTCGCGGTTGTCAAGTGTACTGTATGGTCATGAGCATTAGCAGCCTGTCTTGTTGGGCGCCCAAAAGTTGCATTTCGAGGGATAATGTCTTTGAGTTCCTCAGAACATCTACCATCACCATGGAAGTACATATAGAACAAGCATGTCTTGACTTGACTTGTCTTCTGTGCACCAACGGTTGTAGATTCGATGTGAGTGTAGAGTCTCCAATGAGTCGAACTGCTCGTCTCTGTATGCTATCAAGCAGGTTAAGTGAATGTTTTGGGGCCGAGCTCCATATATGGGAACAATATTCCAAGCCTGGTCTAACCTTTGCTTTGTAGAGAAGGAGAAGTTGCTTGGGGCTAAAGTACCTCTTTGCTCTAAATAGGTAGCTCAACTTTGCGGACGCCGATTTTGCGATGTAGGATATGTGGTCCTGCCATGTGATTCCTGAATTGACTGTGACTCCCAGAAGGTGCATTGAGTCCTTGTGATGGATTGGATGGTCATCCATTTGGATCTGAGGAACTGTTGATGCATTTTTTCTGAAAAATGTTGTGAGCTGTGTCTTGTTTGCATTAAATACAACCAAGTTGTCCTTTCCCCACTTCAAGATTTTGTCCAGATCATCATTTAGAGAATCAATTTGTTCACATCTCTGACTGTGTGATGTAGCCGTATGCACAGGCCCATTGTTCGAGATGGAGGATATAAGAGTGCTGTCATCTGCAAAGCTGTAAATATTATTATTTGTCGATCCAAGCAAATCGTTGATGTGGAGAAGAAAAAGAGTTGGAGAAAGAATAGATCCTTGGGGCACTCCTGCATTTATAGCAAACGAATTGGATGATACACCATCTACAACAACTTGGATCGATCTTCCCAGAAGAAAATTTTGCATCCATCCGCAGAGTTGTTGTGGTAATCCGTAAGACGCTAACTTGCCTAATAGGGCTCTATGCCAGACTCGGTCAAATGCCTTTGATATGTCCAAGGCTACGGCTCTGGATTCGCCGTGTTGTTCAATTGATTGTGTCCATAAGTGCGTTACGTAGCTTAACAGGTCACCAGTGGAACGACGGCTCCGAAATCCGTATTGCCTGTCGCTTATTAATCGATGGCCTTCTAGATATTTGATTATTTTGACATTTATTGCCTTTTCCATTACTTTGGAGAGCATTGAAAGTAACGCTATTGGACGATAGTTTTGTGGCAGACATTTCTTCCCTTTCTTTGGAATAGGTTGAATGCGATGGTCTTCTACTTTGTAAACAAAATTGTATGAAACATAAGGTTGGGACTTTTTTATGATAGCATATTCTTCTTCTTACAAAATGTTGGATTTATGTTCCATCTTTAAAAACGAAATTATGGATTTATACACTCAAATGGTAGACGGTCAATAATGACCAAACCTAAAATAGACTTGAAAAATGTATCCAAATGTATCAACCTACCTTTTTCTTTTTAATGAAATAAAAGTCTTAATTTTTTTTTTATAATTCACTAATGCTCAAGGGGTTTTTGTTCCCTTATAATGCTAATGCACAGCACGAGTGCAACTAACTAACTAACTACACTCAAAATAAAATACTACGTAACATTGACAAAATTCTATTGTAAAATTTCAACAAAAGTAGTTTTGTTGAACTGAAAAAAAAAAAAAAAAAATGTTTATAATGATAAATTAAATTTATGAAACGAAATTAAAAAACAAAAACAAAAAAAAAAAAGTGAAATGAACCCGCATTTTTATCAAATATACCAGTGTTTTATTTTCAGTGCATGTATACCACTTTCGAGGGACATAATTCCACGAGGGACATAATTCCATGGGACAAAAGTCCATTATGAACTTATGTCTCGTGAACTTATGTCCCTGTGCCCATTTTTGCTCAGATTGCAGTGACACAGATCTTAAATTCTTTAAACGAAGCAGTCTTCAGAGGTGATCGATCTGAGACCGATCTCAGTCGATTTAATATATAGTAACCTAAGCCAAAGGCCAACTGTGCTTGCTGTTATACCTTATGCGGTATACAGACTCAGTAAGAGTCTCAATAAACCCTGCATCCTTTGAAACGCCGATTTAGTTTGAAGACTTAACAAGTGAACAGATTCGCCGAATGCCCCACTAAATCCCACGAGGACTGTTGAAAAGTTCATAAAAAATTTCATAATTTACTACCCACTTGTGGTTTTCTCAGAACCACAAAATCACACAATTAACGACGATAGATTAAAGATTTTAGGTGCCCGTCTCATATCATATTTTTTTTTTTTACAACCTCTCACTTCCCATTTCCCGCGCACTTGTAATGCGATGATACCCGCATTATAGACCACACAGTGCCATCCAACGCACCTAATTGACTTAACAATTTAATTAACTTTCTAAGAGCATATTACGGATCATATCTGCTTTCTTGGCACTTCCGAAACACATATTTAAAATGCGCGCCTCTCCGTCTTCAGATAAAACAGTAACGCAGCAATAAGAAAAACGCTTAATTATTTGTATAGAGCAAAGATAGACGTGTAGGTACTTGTATACCTCCATCAATCCACTCGGCGAAGGGAGGAAATTAAAAGACTTATGACACAAACTCGAAACCAATTAAACAGAAAAATATTAAAATACATTAAACGACCAAGAGGAAAGGCAAAATAAAATAATAATAAAAAAAAAGTCTAAATTAGGTATACCAACCGTCAGTAACGATGACAAAATTTCCCACACTCGACGGGCAAACGAACTGTAGTAGCAGTCCATTGGACAAAATGGTCAACTTAAAGGGTCGTACCTCGTACAGCCACACTGTGTACTACAACAGTGCGATGATGATACGGCCTGTGAAATTTTGTTATTAATTTCCAAAAAAATATATAAACCTCAAAGAAACACAAGTGAAATACATACTCGCACCACTCAACATGGAAATAATTTCTACGAAAACAATAGAAACGTCCGCTGACGTGTGGTTTAAAGAGAAATACAATTGTCGGTTAACTACCTGGCTTCTGTGACCCGACCGATTTCCTTTGTACCAGCTCATACTAAGTATACAGCGAGCCGAGCAAACCATCTACCGGCTACAAGCTACAGCGAGATACTTTCCACTTTGTGTGTAATAACTTTGAGCACATTAGCAGCGCGCTACCGGTGGAGCTGGAGCGATTGTGTATATGTACAACACAAGTCTTCGTCATATGGGGGCCGGATTTCAAGGAAGACACTCCCGAGTTATGGATTCAGAAAGACACGACGACGACCAGACTCGCAGTATGGATGAATGGAGCGATGAACTTGTGTGTACCGCTAGCGCAACCGAAACGACCCCCGTCCTCATTAATTCGAAAGAAAAGAGTAAACTGTAACCGTTCCAATTCTTCGATTTGCCGCGGCCGCACTAATTTGCATACAATGCGACTTCGGATGGTTCTCTAGACTCATAGATTTATTATAGATATGACGGTTGCTTTTGGAGTTGATGGCCTAATTTGGCGGCTTAAATTCTGCGTGCGCAGACGAACGCCAAATCCGGAAAGGAGTCACAGTTGGAGTTAGTGCTGCGAAGATACGCACGCCCGCCTGCCGTAACAAAAGCTGATTTATGAACGGATAAGAGCTCCATCGAGTGCAGCATATCTTTTGATCTGGCTTCGGGGGACTTGTTGGTTCTCGCCGCGGCGAGAATACAGTGGGTGGCTAGGAAGATTTGACATTTTTATTTGCATATAATCGCCGATTGAGAGGAAGCTCAGGAAATTAGTTGTGTTCCCTTCTGGGTGGATAACCCCAGTGGCCAAAGTGTTTGCCAGTGCATGATGGCTAATAAATGAGGCGATATGCTTACTGAGACGTAGATTAGTATTAGTTGAGTGCCTATCTGATGGTGGAACTTGGAAAGACTCATCTATGGGCGCCTGTGTTTCAAATTTTGTTTCCAATTGTGATTAAATATGCAACGCGTTTGGACAGTAGACAGGTGAGAGCTGGGACATGCAAGACCCAAGTCTGAGAAGATAGCAAGTGCTTACACTTTCAACTCAATGAGACTAGAGATTTATTATCATGGGGGTGATAGTGCCATGAGAAAACGCACAACTAATCTTAAGAGGCTTGGAATTCATAGAAAGCTTCAAATATCAGGCCTTACCTCAGAATTTAGGCAGCGAAAGCGATGCAACAGCTATCCTAGTCCAGAGAGACCCCTACGACAGAACTCGGTTTTTCAATGCAGCGAAAACGATCCAAAGTGAAGCGTGGTTTCGGGTGTCTTCCGGCTTCTCAGAGGTCCAACTACAACTATACGCCAAAATGAAGTTTCTGAGTTTTGGGGTACAAAAAGTAGCTCGCCGTGATAAATTTGCTTCTGAAGGTCTTACGAAAGGTGTACACCATATCTTGGCTGATCTGCACAAATGATATACTACACCGGGAGCGAAGCGAGCTACCCACTATCACGGAAACATTGATCTTGATTTCGTCGAACTGTGAAGGGATTTCCACTTGCTTCGTAGATAAGTCGTATTACTGGTGGGCACCGGTGAGTCAAGCCTTGTAAAATTGGCGACAGGCCCCAAAGAGAATTTCAAAACTGATACACTTTAGAACCGGAAATAGTTCACGTCGCTATGTATATAAATGGGTACAGCTACTCCTCAGCAAATGCTGTACAACATTTAAATGCTACGTACCTTTAACAAAAAATTCCCTCACGCCCTGGGAATCGCTTTTGTAAAGCCTGTGCACGGAAACAATTGCCACCATTGTAATTTATCAATCATCAAGTGTAAGAAGTCCTCGAAAATCAACCCGAGAGATAAGCCAGCTCTCTAAATCATCTGTTGAATTCCATTTCCGTGCCGCAGGTGCATCACTATATCTACACGGAACGCTGCACTTTGTTTGGCGACAAATGAGCAAACATTTACATCTCCTTATCGGGATTTATAGGGCGTATTCAAACAAAGCCTCATAATTATCATCGGAATGTCAACAAATTAGGATTCAATTCAATAACCGTAGTCCCCCTTATTCCCTGATTTTATGGGGC
Source organism: Cheilosia urbana (assembly GCA_946477585.1). NCBI lineage: Eukaryota > Metazoa > Arthropoda > Insecta > Diptera > Syrphidae > Cheilosia > Cheilosia urbana. The sequence continues at coordinate 95,614,067 of OX297854.1, forward strand.
CTACTCTAGAGCAGCCACACTGTCGGTGGGACAATGCGCTGTTGGCTCGTGTATAGAGCAGTTCAGTTCCAAATAAGCAAACAGAGCTGTATGGAACTTCACCGGAAACTCCGGGCCGGGCTGATGCCCGTGAAATTCGAGACTATGTGATTTTATGATTCCATTATAATTTCTTTTCCATGCGACTGTTGCATGGTTTTTATTGCACCTAAACCAATAAAACAACTAAATGCCCTCGCTTAGGACGTTATCAACGGGCCTACGAATTTGATGGCAGAGTACTCGCCTCACGCACTGTTTGCGGTGCGCGGGCTAGCGCACACATTTCCCGGGATCAAAGGTACATGGGAGGATGCAGATTTGTATGTGCATCTGTGTGTGTTTGAAGGGCAGTTTTTCGGAAGGATCTGCACAAGGGAAAAGACCCCGATACTCATTAAACCAATGTACCTTCTTATAAGCTATATATATCGGAATGCGGCACCTCCTTTGATGAGAAATCGGCAATTTTTCATCGCTTTTGGAAGTTTACACACTGATGGATATTTAATTAGATACATGGCCATCGCCGAGATACTTATTAAGAAGGAGAAACAACAATTGACGAATGGCAAGTCATGTATGGATTAGCTTCGATTTAGATTGATGGGTCGGTCCGGTTATTCGCGCCCAGTTTTCAGGAGTAACCGGTCCAAGTAAAGTGCCATAAATATTCGACGGTCGAATGTGAAATCTATGGTTGATGAGGTTTCCAAAAAGGATTGCGTGTGCGAGCGTCCGACGGCTGCGGCCGGGCTAAGGTTTCCCCGTTCAAATGAGGGGATGTTCGCTTGATAAATTGTTAATCATCAATCAGCTTTTTGTTTCTTCGATTCGGCGGAAAGAACAAATGTATTTGGAGATCCACATATGCAGACACGAAATATACTGAGAAGGGTGTAACAATTGGCATGTAGAATTTGTTAAAAAAAAACAAAAAGTTCCAAAAGACAAAGGGTTCTGTTTCTGTATGCAGATAGCAGATGGCTTAGACACAAATTAGATGCGGGCAGACAATGGTATTTTTTAAAAAGTAGGTTCGGAGTTCGTTGAACGAGTGTATATAGTTTAACCAATCAAGAAGAGTGTATGTCCTCAAATGTCTTGGGTGCTGTTTGGATGGGCTAGACATATGTCTGACTTGCGGGAACATGACGATAACTTGTATCCTTCAGGACTTGTTGGGGGAATGACAGCTTTCATAACAGCTATGCAGTCTTTTGGTCAAAGCAAGGGCCTAAAGCACTCCAAGTAGGGCATTGTCGGATTTTTGTGCGGAAGGATAGACTGTTATGAAGTTGGTATTCTCGAGAAAAATCAACAAAATATAGCAACAAATTAAAAAGGATCAAAGATCTTTAAAAAAGAAACTGTCGGAGACCTAAGACAGCTATGGAGCAGACATCGTCGATATTTAGGAAGTGCAGTAAGATGCCATGGGAGAGGATTTCCACTTGTTGTGTTTCAATTAAGGCTTAGAAATATGTCCTAAATAAGAAAAAACTACTACTCGGTAGCCACAGTGTAAAATGATGCCTCTGTTCTAAGCCAACCACTATTTTGCTCCATTAGCATCAGAGATAAGGACAGATACTCCATCTATTTGAGTAACCAAAACTGATCATGACCTACCGCCAACAACGGCCTGATGACAATAAATACCCCAAAACCATTCTGTCCTACTCACTCGTCGTGCTCTTCCTGTCCTGCAACGCACAAAAAACCATTCATAATAACAAGTTTCGCATGCGCAGCTTCCATTTGGCTGCTATTTTGACGATAATTTCCACCTGACGAGGGCAACGTCACCCGATGAATATCCCGCGTGCGCCGGACCGATACATTCCCACCGAATGGAAGCCAATAATCAAATGCCAGTCTGTCTGTTTGCTCATTCGTATATGCCATTCGCGAGTAAGTCCATCCTCCGTCCATCCATCCATCGCATCGCAAATTCACATTCGCCGTGATCACCACACCACTATTCGCTGCACCGAGGAGGAGCAGCAGTTTTTTAATCACAGCGTGTTCGTTTCGATGGCACCTTGACGGATCGATCGTCTTCGGGCGGTGAATTGACCGACCATGTGGTGTTGTTGCTGCTAGCTGCTGGATGATGCTGATGCGGCTGTAGCTGTTGCTGGTTGCTGGTTGTTGTTGCTGCTGCTGCTGCTGCTGCAACTTACTTCTTAGATGCATGGTGGATTGAATTAATCGAAATTGGTATTGCATCTGCCATTTCGTGTATCTATCAGGAGAAGAAGATACCAGTTCTTGAACCTTCGTACGGGTACGACTTCCTCCATACTCTTTCGCTATTGCCATGTCTGTCTGATGTGGCCAATGAAGCACATCGATGTGATTTTGTTCTCTAGATGTGCTCTGATGGTTTGATGGGGCCTTGATGGAGGATGCTGTCTTTTCAACATTTTCTACCGGCCCGCTCACTGCAAGATCACTTTTAATGGATCTTTTATTATGATTGACACCTTCTGATTATACATATTATACAGTTGGCATTGTATGGCCGGCCATCGGACGGACAACGACAACGGCGACGGCGCGTGTTTTTTTTTTTTTTTTTTTCTCTCTCAAAGCGATCACATTTTGATCCCCAAATTAATAGGTTCGCAAACGGTGGGAGGGAGATTTGGATTTGGAGCAGTCTCCGACTCCCCGATGCGGCGGCATCGATGTGATTGATATTTGGCAATATGCGGCCTGATTCGGTATGGTACGGGCTTTGTCTGTCAAAGCCAGTGACACTGACAGGTGGAAAATCATTAATTTCTGTCTTCACGCGTGATCGCATTTAAATCCAATTTCGATCGCGCCAACGATGACATATCCCCTTGTTGGAGTCATCAAAGTGGTGCAATCTGCACCAGGGCACGGACTCATCGTTCGTCCTCGCGTTGTATTCCAGTAAATTCTTCTTCTTGGATCGGCCGGTCGCTCGAACGACCGGCGATGTCTCATTTTAAAGTGGCAATGAATCAAATCGTTGTTCTCTTCGTTGTCGTCGTTGGTTCACTCCCTTCGAAGCGGTTGTCGCGCCACATTATCTGTCCATTGACATTAATCCCACGCGCGCCTACAGACAGCCACAGGGATATTGATTTCTATCCCTCACCCGAAAACTCGCGAAAAGCAAAAACAACGCCATATATGCAAATTGTGCTCAGCCCTCGCAGGATATGTCGCGATTTATTGGTCTGATTGGGAATTTATTTGTCGTTCCTTTGTACGAAAGCAGAGTGACTTATGGCTCGCCATGATCACCTCGCGTAATCGTATAATCGCACGGCAATTAATACGCTCAAAGTGCTGTAAATTGTCGAAGTAACAACCGCAACAGCATGTTGCTCATTCATTTCGAATTCGAATACGGATTTTTCTGTCCATGCCAATCAGAAACCAATAAGTGTATGGTGTACGGCTGCGGGGAAATCCTAATACGATCACTAAATGCTCCCGAACAGCGATCGCACCGACGCATACCAAATAGGGTGGCGGCAGCCGGCAGCCTTTGATTTCCACGCTCAGTCCAATAAATAAAATTTTGAATAACGATCAGCTATCGTTATTGTCTGATTTTGATTATCGATGGCACGCCACTGGCATACCAAGCGGAAGAAATGTAGTTTAACAAGCCCCGATCGCGGGAAGAACCTTGTCAATTTTGCATGCCGGTTATGCCGAATGACTTCTTTTCGTTTCTTTTTTTCTTTTTATGGATAAACGTGCGCTTACCCCTTTCGAGACTCATCGATTGAAGCGGTTGCTGCTGCTGTTGTTGTTGTCAAAACATAAATCCAAACAAATGCAAGTCATCGAATGTGGGCCGCTGCTGATGCACTCATAGATTGAATCATCATGCTGCCGACCTTATTCAAAGCGCGCTGTTGTTTCTCCGACCATTGATCCGTCGTCAAAAGGTGTAGATTTGATTTGCGATTTTTATCATCGACGATTTTCGTAAGAACCGACCTGGAGTGAGATCACATCACATCCGTACGCAAGCACGCAAAGGATCGCTAAAGAGTCGCATCGATTCCGTCGACAGCTTAATGAGAGCTGTGAAGTAGTGAACATCATTTATCATGTGGCTTCTGGAAGGAGGCATTTTTGATCGACGCACAAAGAACAAATTGAGTGCTAAGGCTCCTACAGATGCTTCTGTTGGAAGAGCATGTACCGACCGCCGGGGGTGCTTGCTATTGACGGTGATTTGTTGAGCAAACAAAGCCAAGGGGAATGCACCGAGTGTCTTCTGGAGTCGGAGGAGTACCCCAAAGTATTGGTTTTAGTGGATGTTAGTCGTACTCTCTACGAGCGGAGTGTTTTGTACACTGACTGGCTAGCTCGTAGATCACGACTACGGGTTACGGGTTTTCAATTTCAAAGGGGGTTTTTGTGACACGGGCACTTTTAATGTGAAATACTGCCTTCGTAAGATTGCTTGCGACTTTTGCATATATATATCTTCTTCTCTCGTAATATATAAAAACGTTCGTGCGTATGTATGACCGATCATCACGACTGAACCACTGAAGCTATCCCCTTTATACTCACAGCATATATTTGTGTGGTGCTCCGGATGGTTCATGTTTATTTTAGACCCTATAGGGGGCGCTGGGGTCGCTTATTTGAAAATTCGTATTTATGGACCGATTTGGCTCAAACTAAGACCATATAACACTTAAAAAAAAGAAAGTTTTTGCCAAAATTTGAACCCGATAGGTGGCGCTGGGAGATATTTACGACAGAAGTTAGATTTCCCTGCATATCAATTTTGTATCAACAACATTAAATTTAATATTGTAATAATATAGTCGGCGCTGGTTGTCTATACTTTTTTGAATTTGACATTTCAGTAATTCATATTTCATTTAGCTGTACAATTGTCAGACGAAAACTCCAAATTAGTTTTCAATCAATTTTAAATAGGTAAATAACATTTCCATTCGATTTCCGGCACAAATAACATAACCGAGGAAAATGTTCATAACCACTTAGCCAATTTTCATGGTTCTTCTTTTGTTTTGTTCGTATTGTTGTATTGCAGGTTAAGGCAGTCTTTAAAGAAAGCACTATTTTGGACCCGATAGGTGGCGCTGTCGTAGATCTTCGACACAGTTTTATTGAGACGATTAAAATTTTTGGGATGGGTATGGTTGCTTCAAGTTTGACAGAGAGGATAGTTATGGACCCTATTGTTGGTACTTTAGAAAACATAGGTGGGATAGGAAAACGGGTTGCGGCACTTCTCATTCAAAAATAAAACCAAACGCTATTTCTAAAGTTGTATAATTAAAAATATTAATGGAAATCCTCCAAATAAAGCACTTTGGAAAATCTGGGGTGGGATTCTGTAAAAAACGAAACGAAAAACGCTTTCGCTTTTCAAAAAACGATAGAAATCACGCGAAAGCGAAAGTTTGCTTCATGTAACTCCTTTCGTTTCCTTTTTCTCTTTCGCATGGGTTTAAGAAACAGTGGGACAAAGAAATTAAGGTTTGAGAAGCTGAATGTATCATAATTAGCATAGGACAGCCAACAGCTGCTGACAGATTCAAAATAATTTATTTGTTGATATTTTGGTTTGAGTCAATAAGGTCAACATTGTAAATAATAATGTGAGTACAATAAATAATTATCGACACACATACTATTTATTTGAATAAATAAAACACACACAGCAAAATATATTGTTTAACTGGATACAAAGGAGTCATGAGCTGCACCGCCATATTGAGGACAAACAGCTATTATCCTGTACTTGTGGTCCGCAATCTGTAACAAAATATTATATATGTACTGTTTTTTATATCAAATGAAATTTTACTTACGATCATAGTATTGATGCTGTGATGGCCTTTTCTGTTAAAAAAAAAAAAACATTTCTTCGTTCGGAATGAGACGAATCAAGCTAACATAAATGTGGTACATCAATACAGCTAATGACTAAAGCAATAAACATCGTTTTACAAAAACTACAATACAATTGAAAAGCTGGCACTTATCGCCGGGTATTTTAAATTTTTGGAAAAAGTAACTCTTAGAAACATTTTCTTCCACTTCTGATGGCCATTTTATCCATTGAGGACACAGAACGTTTTCGTGTAGTATTTTCGACAAATTACTCTGTGCGAGAGTAAACGAAATGGCTTTCGTTTTTTTGCTTTCGTGCAAACGAAAAATCCTTTCGTTTTTGTAGTTACATGAAGCAAACCGTTCGTGCAAACGAAAACTATCGAACGTTTTCATCTTACAGAATCCCACCCCTGAGCAGGACTTAATACTTAAGGTACGAGCAAATCCGGGTGGGTACAACTACATTTAAAAGAGGCTGACGCCCGTATGTACGCACTCATAACTCGGGAACAAATCCTTCAATTTTTATGATTTTTAGTTTAAATTCGCATGGGCCCAAGGAAGGACGTACTATGATACTCTTTGTCGTGAAAACAAAACTTTTTTGGGATTAGTTGAATTTTTGAATTTCTTGGATGTTCCGGGCAGTTATAATTTTGCTGTGCAACGTCAATGCACCGAAACTTTGTAACGGAACGCGTTTGATTTGATGGTGAAAGATCAAATCAAATGTCATCCAAGCGACGGTTTCGAGGGGAAAATTTAAAGGCAAACATTGTCATTGCTCGGATTCCCCTTATTCAGAACGATTTGCCATTCGTATTTAAGCGTCTTGCATTTTCCGTACGTCTTCCCATCATACTCAGAGATGGTAACACCTACCACAACATTTTTCGTATGAGGGAACTCGAGAACGGATCGTCCGATTTGAGCTCTTTTTTTTGTGTTTGTCTACGCCTAAGGAAGGTTCATACGAGGAAAAAAAAAAATGGAAAATTTGAAAGGGAAATTGGAGCATTGTAGAAATTTATTTTCCATGTATTTTATACGGGGCGTGTTATTTTTTAAATTTGTTTTTGATTTGATCGTAGTCGTGAGATCGTATTTGTCAAAAGATATTTTGGATCAAAAAAATTAATTTCTGGTGGAATAGTTAATGCTCCAAATTCAAATTATTTTAGTCAAAATGTCAATATTGGGCGGGACGAAGTTCGCCGGGCACGCTAGTATATATATATATATATATACCTATAGATTTCGAGAGATATTCGAATCAGACCACCATTTCTCTTTTCCTCTTTTCCTCTCTCTACCACAACAAATCTTACCCAGAGAGACTCTCTGGATTTCTCCAGATTTCTTCTCTGGGCTCAATTCCTAGTGTTAACGCTAGCTTCTGTTTATGGGAGATCTTTGAACCCTTCTTTGAGTGGAGCAGGTCAGCCACTTAATTGACATTTTAGCCTGTCTACATTGTTCACCTTCTCAGGTGTTCTGCCGTGATCCATTTGTGAATCAGCTGTTCTACCATTCCTTTGCCAATTGAAGGGAATGGTTCTGGTCTCAGCAACTTTTCAGTTGAGCCCTGTTTTGCAAGGGAGTCTGCCTTTTTGTTGCCTTCGATACCTATATGTGTCCTCGTACCCAAGTCAGTGTTACTTCATTTTAAGATGAACACTTATTGAGCTTAAGTACGTATTCCAGTGCCAATGATGTTGTGATGTTTGTCTGTTCCATGCGTCTGATCACCGCCTGATTGTGCAGTGCTGTAAGGATATTTCTTCCCTCCACCTGACTATCAAGCAAGTAGTCCAACGCATGCAGCAATGCAATCATCTCAGCCTGGAATGCGGAAGTGTGTTTACCGAGGCTAACGTAATGGGCTAGTTCCAGCTCTTCTGAATAGATACCGGCAACCGCTCCGCCATCCATCATGGATCCATCTGTGAAAAACACTATTTCACCATTCCTTTTTTCTGGAAGTAATCCGTTCTCAATACGAGTTTTGTGATTCCTTTCCCTAATCTCGTTTTTGACAAGTTCCAGGAGTTCCAGGCGAGAGTCCCCACCTCTGTCCACATACACGTTTGCACTGATGTAGTACCCTTTTTTCCCTCCTGACCTTCTCCTCAAATGGTAGTTCCAAGTAAGTCTAGTATCTAGATAAACTCCCAGATACTTAACCTTCTTGGTCGTTGTTAGCTCCGATCCAAAAAGTGTTAAGGGTCGAAATTTCAGATTTTTCAACTTCTTCGTGAAGATTATTAGATCTACTTTCTCCGCATTAATGGAAAGCCCTTGTTTCAGACACCACCGTTCAACCACTTTGAGCGCATTCCTCATGATATCTGCGGTGACGTCTATGAAATTGCCTCCGGCCATTATTGCTATGTCGTCGGCATATCCCACTGTGTGAATACCAGTCGTCTGAAGTCTGTCGAGAAGAGAGTCCACAGTGATATTCCACAGTGTAGGTAAGAGAACACCTCCTTGTGGGCAACCTCTGCTAACCCTTCCTCTGAGTTTTGAGGTTCCCGTCTGAATATTTATCGCCCTTGTGTTCAACATATTGTCCATCCATCCTACCACCATAGCTTGTCTCAGACTTTCAAAGCATATCTTATCGAGGGCACCTTCAATGTCCATTATAGCGGTCATCGCAATGCCCCCGTTATTAAGCTCTTCTGCAGCGCGTACTACTTGATGTAGCGCTGTTTCTGTAGACATGCCTGCCCTGTAGGCATGCTGTCAACTATTTAAAGGATACCTCTTAAGAGCAGTACTCTCTATATAGTCTTACAGTTTTAGATGTAAATGTGCCCCGTTTTATATAAGTAGGTATTCTAAAATTGATCTTGTAAGGCTGTTGCCCTCTTTCGAAATATGAAGAATTTAGTGGCAAATTTTCTATAGAACCAACTACTCTCCTGGAGGCGGCTTGCTTGTAATTTGTAATTATTATGGAAACAATTTGAAAAGTTGAGAATCCACTTAAGCCGGTTTTACCCTTTGAGGTGTCCATATGGTTAAAGTGCCTGCTTGCGAGATTAGTTGTTTGGATTCTTTTTAAGGCATCTGCCACTGATCCTGGAGAAAAACAAAAAATTTCTAAGTTCCTCCATCGCACTGAACCACAAAAGGACCTTCACCCTGGTAGAACAATGAACTTGATTTTGAGTCAAATCGCTTCAGGGTTGGACAAGGACATATCAGTTGTGCAACTAAATGGATTGAATACAGTTCTTCATTTTTTGAAACTGTTGGTTTGGATTTCCATGACCAGACCTTGGGTCAGATTCGGTAAGGCGAAACGATCAAACGTTTTTCGTGCGCAGGAATGGTTTGCCCTATATTCCACAAGCAAATTTCTTTGTGCACACGAAAAGGTTTGAACGTTTCGCCTTATAGAACCTGACCCCTTCTTTCCAGTTGATCGCGCTCAAAGCTTTGACAGTGTAGTTTTAAGAATGGGCCCTTAGATTCTAGTCAAATAGACCTGGAATTTGAAAGTGCGTCGCTTTGAGTCCGTAGTTTCTGCAGAAGGGTAATATCCCTCCACTTTTGACTAGCGCGAAACAACTGAAATTACACAAAACTTAACCACCATATTTTTGGGATTGCGTTCCATCATATTTCCCACCAAAATACTCTCTAATTAGAGGACAAACTCAATCAGAAATCCTTCTAATTGGACCCACTGTGCGCGCAGTCATCAATTGGAAATGGTCAACTCAAATAAGAAAACATAAAAGTCTCTCTGTCAGCAGCTCCAATTCGATTCACTGACAAGCCATCCATTATCATATAGATTAACTTTACCCTGCAGTGGAGGCACTGCCACCAATAAAAAAAAGAAAAGAAAAAAAGAGTAGAGCTCTTATAATCCTCGATAAAATAATTGATGGTCAATATTAGCGCGAGTAACTCCGAGTCAATCAAGCCAACACCAGTTGGTCAACCCGACCAACATCACTACCGGCATCATCGCATCACACAAATATCGCACCCATCACGGCGGCCGGCGATCAATCAATTAGATATTTGGTTTATTAAATTCGCCCGATTGTCGCAGACGGACAGAGTGGGTTTTTCTCGGCCATGGTCCAATTATTTGCTGAAAGCGATCAATCACCCTGCAAGAGGAAGGAGTGCATTCCAAACGTATGCTGCGAGATAATCAAGAAAAAATCTACTCAGAAAGTTGATGTATCTACAGAGAGTGATTTGCGCACTATTAAGCCATAGCCGAATATCTACCCCAAAATGTTTTGCCCATAGTCACCAGCTAGCGGATGGCTGCACTTTAATCTTAATAAATTCGGCTTCTGCCGAATATTTGGATGAATAGTTAAAAAGCGTTCGGATTAAAAGGAACAGAGTCGAGTCGCGCCGAAAATTAGATTGTCAATAAGCATCTCTGGGGTGTGATTTTAATTTCATACTCAAGCGGATTTCTCACGAAGATTAATAACAACACAGACGTAGAATATGAGAGAGAGAGAGCAGTTGGCTATGAATCATTAGGACCGCGAACAAGCTCGCCGAAGGAAGATGCCATCTTTCATATGCAAAATTGCAAACAGCCAAAGAGCAACTCGGCTCATGGGGGTGGTTTTCCACCATCAAAACATCCATGCTATTCAGGTAAAAAGAAATCCATCCATGTGTGCGTATAGTAAAAGTGTCTAACCGAGGGCGCGCTGTCAATACGGGGCTGTGGGGGAGAAGCCGCCGCAATTCATCTTCTTCTGCTTCGTTAACGTATTAAAATAGCAAACAAAGAAAAATTACCAAAAATCGAGCAATTTCCACGCAGGGGTTGGGGCTGAATTTAATAAAGCTCATTCGGGATTTTTATTCGAGGGGTTGTCTTCTTTCGGATCACTCGCTGGCACAATGTATAGGTACATGCGGTATTGATACTTTGAAGAGGGATGCTTTTGCAAGGTAAATGTGGAAGTTTTTAAGTTCAAGTGGAAAACAAGATTAATTTTTGCTTTTGGGATTTTCTCGTAGGGCGTACATGTTCTTTGACTTTAAGGGTTGATTAAGACATACGTTACGATCATGTGCATGTCGTGTACTCGATTGACAGAGGGGGAGACCTTGTTCAACTTTTTTTTTTTTTTTTTATTGAAATGGCAAATGGCTGGTTTGAGCCATAACACGACAGGCTCTGGTGCACATTGAATCGAATCGATTCGGAAGGTGGTTTTAAGTTCTCCTTTATCGCCTCTTCGTTGGTCTTCTGTTAATTAGATTGTTCAAAACAGAACTCTGACCTCGCGCTCGGTTAGACAGCGCATTGTGGGCTGCTGTTTAGCATACAATCGGACCATTAAAGAAGATGGATCACTTTCGGATACAAATTGTTCAGGTTTGCCATCTTCAGAAAGTGCGAAAGGCTCAATACGAGACTAAGCATTTGCATTTGCAATTGCAGCGCAGTATAACTTCTATCTGTATATCTATGGCTGCATCTTGTGTTTCTTTTTCATTCGCTATTTTATCACCTGAGAGGCATGAATGGAGTGTTGCGGGTGGCTACCAAAATGGAAAAAGAAGCCCCATTTGGTTCGCCCTTTCATCTTCGAGTGGATAATGAATCTCTATTGCGAGCGAAATTTATGCATCGAAGATGGCAGAGTAGCAGGCTCTCGCGCCCATTAAGCAGGAAGTCAAAATCAGACCCGTCATCACAATAGGCAATGCACACATATAGGCACCTTATACTCACTCACTTAGACAATCCGCGTATACACTTAAGGCAGCACAGAGTGTTGTGGGTTTTACCTTTCATTAATTATACTCTACTTAGGCTGGAGTTACTCGTCGTATAGATATTACCTCACCCTCAGAGTTGTTGCTGCTATACAACAATGCATTTCTACAGCAGTCCCTGCTTAGATAAAGACAACGAGAGATGAAGCGATGAAGCTTGTGCTGATGGAGATGAAAAGGCTCGAGGCTTCGGCTTCGCTGTAACGATTCATTATTGTTGTCGCTCTTCTCAGAAAATGTGCACATTTGTAGAAATTTTAACTGCGTATTGTGCTGTGCGCGCATTTTGTTCGCGAATCAAGTGTGTGGGGCTGGCGATGTCGAATTCGCGTTATTACAGTATTAGATGCGGGTATTTGTGTGGAAATTTGTAAAGTGCGCTCGAAGAGGCAGCTTTTTGTTTTTCTAGGCTTGCAAAGGACTTTTTATTAATATCTATATTATTCTGCCTGAAGTATTTTGGGTTTAAACTGGCGATAGGTTGAACCATCTGTATAGTCTAAGGCTACCATATGGTTATTGGAAGATTTCGCCGTCGAATTTCAAGCTAAGACAGTGCAACAGATTCAATTGACTTTCACTGAAAAGTTAAAGTTTTGACGCTGAGTCTGGCCTTCTGCACATAAATGGGAGACGGTTTTGAACTGCCTCTAGAAGAAGAATATCTAGAGAGTGATCTACTTTTTATGAATCGTCCCAAAGTTATACCGAAAGGGAGCAATAAATTCCCTAAAATTTAAAAAAAAAAATAAAGTTTTCACGCTGATCCTCTGCACAGATGGGAGAAGGTTTTATTTATTTATTTATTCATCTACAATTGTTCATTACAAATAACAGATGTTGGAAAGTAAAAGTAAAAGTAAAGTAAATAATTCAAAATAAAATTTGTTAAAAAATAAATATAAACCATAATTTGTTTTTGAAACTGTCTCTCGACAAAGATAAATCTATATATGTACAAACGCTGTTGAAAGCTACAATGGCTCTTGTTATCGGTTCGTTAAGGCCATAATTTGTTCGATGATTTTTTTCTAAGAGGAGATGTCGTGTTCTCAAGGATCTCATCGGTGCATAAATTGGCATCAATGAGAGCAGAACAGGACATCTTGTGTGAAAGCATAGCAAGTTTCTGACAAACATTATATGATGAATTTGACGGCGCGATTTCAGGGATTTAATGCCCAGAAGTAAACACCATGCCTTATAATTTGGAGAGGCAGCCCAATGCAGTTTATAAAAAATGAATTTAGTGAATCGTCTTTGAATTTTTTCAAGGCGATCAGAATATGTTGAGAATGCAGGATTCCAAATCACATCGGCATATTCAAGGAGGGGACGAACCAAGGCAGTGAATAGCGAAAGTAAAGTAAATGGGTCTCTGAAGTCCCTTCCATTACGGTTTATAAAGCCAACAATAGAATTAGCCTTCGCGACAGTGTTTTCAATATGATATTTAAACGAGAAAGACGTATCGAGCATGACACACTCAGAGAAAAATACTATAATTTTAATATGAATTCCTATTCGTTTAATATGTTTTTGCTATTAAAATTAGTCAATGTGATTTTTTCTATTATTGGTATAGTTCAAAAACTATTGAATCTATAGTTCTTTTAGCTATTTATTTTAATTATTTTATAACATTAAACCAATAGTGCATACGATAATAAGATGTCCTATTATTTTAATGTGAATGCAATATTAATTTAATGTGAATGCAATATTAAAACTATTATTGTTTCACATTAATTTTATAGGAGAAGTACTATAAACTCAATGTGATAATGTTATTAAATCAATTCTCCGCATATTATAGTTTTAATTAGTTTTTCAATATTAAATCAATGGTGCATCCAACTTCAAAGCAATAAGATGTCCCATTATTTTAATACGTTCTCTTTAATGTGAATACAATATAAAAACTATTATTGTTCCACATTAATTAAAGTACTATTAACTCGTATGATGCAGCTTTAATTAGTTTTTATTATAAAAACAATAGTTCATATAGATAATTGAATCAAATACCCAAATCGATATTTACATTTGAAAAATATTAAGACCAATACCTTGCTGAAAATAAAATTAAGCCTGTTTAAAATGAATAAGTAAACACTTTTTTTTTCGTTTTTAGCTTTAAGCTTTTATTATAAACACATTAAATTAAATTCAATATTTTTACAAAAATAATAATAATAAAACTTAGTTCTTGTTTACTTCATGTTTGGCTGGAATCGAAAGACAAAATCAATCGTATTCTGCCAATAATATTAATATTCTAAAATAAAGATACATATTACCAAAGAATGTAATAATAACACAGAACACAACACAATAATAATAACAAAAAAACTTGCTGTTTACACTTCCTATTCCACAAATTAATTTAAGCTACAAATTACACCGATCTGCACACTAAAACGGATACTGATAGAATGCAATCCCTTCAAAAAATGTTAGCGAACAGTAAAACACGGATTCAATAGCAAATCACATGAAAAACAATAGTATGCGTACTATAAATCAGGGATTCAATAGTATACCTCATGTTGTAAAAAAACAATAACATATCAAACTATTTCATTAATATTATAAAACGTATTGTTTTTTGTACTAAAATGGGTTTTAGACTCAATATTTCGAATACCATTAGTTCCAGTTAAGCTGAAAATCTAAAGTATTATACCATTCAAGCTATATGATCGTAGATTATTATTTATAACATTTACAATATTGAAAACTTAAGGTATTTTACTATTGCCGCTAATAGGCTAATACTTTTAATATCAAAGTAAATTTACTATCACATTAAAAGTATACCTATTTAATTGATTAGTATCTCTTTTGCTTCTTAATAATGGGACAAAATCATATGAGAACTATTACGTTAATGGGAAAAACCTATTAATTTACGTACTATTAAATCAATGGGCGTAGTTTTGATTTTTTATAGGATTCTTTTCTCTGAGTGCACCTAAATCTTTAATTTTATTTACCCTGTTTATGTTAATTGAATGAATTGTATAATTATATTCGATAGTAGACGCACATCTATTAAAAGATATTGCATTGCATTTCTTTACATTTAATTTTAAGCGATTGACGTTGCACCAATCAATTATTCTATCCAAGTCAGATTGAATCAGAGCACAACTCTCTATACTTTTAATAGATGAAAATAGTTTTAAATCATCCGCATATAGTAGGCATTGGCTATGTTTGACCGTTGACACGATATCATTTATAAAAATAGTAAAAAGCAGTGGACCTAAATGGCTCCCTTGCGGAACACCAGATGTACAGTTAATACGATTCGAAAGCGATGTTCCGATTTTTACTCGTTGAACGCGACCAATTAGGAAGGATGAAATCCAACGAAGCATTTTAGAGTGAATTCCAAAGGCCTCAAGCTTCTCAAGGAGAATGGAATGATTGACCGAGTCGAATGCTTTACTAAAGTCAGTATATATTGCGTCCACCTGACGTTTGTTTTCCAACTCATTTAGAGTAAAAGATGAGAAAGAAGCCAAATTGGTGATAGTGGACCGACCAGATACAAAACCATGCTGCGCTTCCGATAAACATTCTTTCGTCAAAAACTCAAGGTTGTTTTTAACAATGCTCTCAAAAAGCTTTGGAATTGCAGAGAGCTTACTAATACCTCGATAGTTCTCAACATTATTTTTAGAACCAGACTTATGAATAGGAACGAGAAACGATTCTTTCCACTCAGTGAGAAACTTTCCCTCGAGAAGCGAACGGTTAAAAATCATTAACAGCGGCACGCAAAGGCCTGTGGCACAATTCTTTAGGATAATGGCTGGTATGCCATCAGCTCCACAACTAGAGTTTGGCTGCAGGGACTTTAGTGCTAACAAAACCTCTTCATAATTTAGTTGCAGAGAACCAATATTCACATGATTGCCGATATTTGTACTTGAGTTGATAGGGCAGTTGTCGTTAGTATACACGGAACGAAAGAAATTAGCAAAAAGTTCTAGTGTAGACACCACATTAGACGATTCTACGTCCATGTAATGCATTGTGGTTGGTATCCCAACTGATTTACGTTTCAGATTTACAAAATGCCAAAATGATTTGCTATCCTGCTTAATTTTACTTTCGATAGATATAATGTGATTTTTGTAAAGAAACTTGCTAAGAGAAATAAATTCTTTGCGCAATTTGCTGAAATGCTCGTAATCATTAATACAACCCGATTTTTTTAACACTTTAAAAGCTTTGTTTTTTAAATTTTTTAAATGACTCAGTCTCTTATTATACCAAGAAGGCTTTGATAATGTACGATTTTGGAAGTGGGGACAAATCTCGCAAAGCCATTACCTAGTAATTCAACGAAGCGTTTGTACATGCAATCTAAGTTCATGTTGGACAGTTCGTAAAACCAATCAATATTATTAAACAAATTATTAAGCTCAATAAAGTTAGCTTTAGAAAAGTTAAAACGATTAACATTGTCCTTAGAATGTACACCAATATATTCATACATTTGAATTTCCATACATAATTCTTTATGGTTAATAGATTCGGTTAGTAAATCGAACGGAACTTGAGTAACATTTGCTTTAAATTCATCACGGCAAACAAAAATTAAGTCTAATATCTTTGACAAAGAATTTTGTATTGAGTTAATTTGACTTAAGTTTAGCGAATGTATATAATCGATAAAACAATATTCATGAAGGTGCTTAATATTATTAGCAATTAGGGATTTATCATGCTCAGACCAAGTCCAACTTATATTAGTGAGATTAAAGTCTCCTAAAACACAAACATTATCTAATGCAGGGCATTTATCATTAACAAACTTGATATTATGTATATGCTTCTCGTAACACTCAATTCTACTATTGGGAGTTACGTAACTAACTACAAAAAACAAACGCGTTTTATTTACACTATTTATAATAATAGAAAAAGCAACTTGTTCAACCTCTAAAACTGGTAGCTTAACTTCTTTACCATCAAGATTAGTGCGAACTGCGACTATGATCCCACCTCCACGCTCAGCTCAGTTTTGAACTGCCACTTGGATAAGAATATCCACACTGAAAAAAAAGGTACACCGACCATAGTAATGAAAAAGTTCATCAATATGATGAAAAAATCAACAATTTTAAACCAGTGAACTTTTTCATTGCTATGATGAAACCGATTTCGTCAATATGATGAAATTCGAAAATTATAAACTGTGTTCATCATTCATCAACTTTGTTCATCAATATTATGAAAAATTCATCAATATGATGAACCGAAATTCCCCTTTAATTTCATAATGTGATGAATGTATTCATCATATTGACAAATTTGTTCATCAATATGATGCACACTTTCTGTGCTGTCAAATTTATTTTCATGTAGTTGTAAGATTATTCACACAAATAAAAACATGAAATAAAAATACTGACGCCAATATAAATCGTAAAGATATAGCCTTCCCACATTCATGGGGATGCTAAAATACTTAAACGAGCATAATGTCATGAAAATGGTAATGGTAATATTATGTGAATTTAACAATTGAATTTGTTCGCATCCGAAAGGAAAATATTCAAACGAAAATCAGTTTTACCACGAATGTCAATAAGTTGTAGTGGCAAAAACTCACGCGCTCAAGAAATATTGAGGATTTATAAAAATAAATTTTATTTTTTAGTTACTTTTATCACTCCTGGGACTATTTTTTTGTTTTTTCATAATGGATCCCAATGAGAATCAGAGAACGGACATTTGCCTGCCATATGCATTTCTTTAGGTAGAGTCACAGGGTACATGTGCATACATTTGTGTTTGAAATGTGTCTCTTTTCATAGATTGTGACGTCATGCGGTGAACAAATATATTGTTTAGCATTACTAAATGCCTGTAAATCTTAGCACTTGCATGTTCATCAGACATTTTTTTAAATGTATGATGTATAATTATATAAAAAAGAAAACAAATGAACGGTTTTATTTTTTATTTGCTAAAGTGTAATGCTTTATTTATGTAATCATTTTTGGCAACTTCTTGTAAATTTTCGATTTTCTTTCATTCTTTTCGTTATTTTTAAGATTTAGAAATCGTATCCTGAAATACATCTTGCATCTGAAAAACATTTTTTTAATTTCGTCCGGCGTATCAACTTCTTTGCTTGAATTTGTCAGGGTACTTATTATGTTCGGATGAGTAGATATGGTGTTTCCATTATATTCTTGAAAAATAGTTTCCAAATGTCTAATAGAAATTAAAAATTGACTTGATGGCTTACACAGTCCACCCTCAGAGATATGGTCCGTCCATGAGAAGGAGGCAGATGGAGTTACAGACGCAAGGTTACCAATTTCGGGATACTTTTTTTTCATTTTGAATACTATGTACCCAGCAATATGCTCTAAAGCGTCGCTCTCTAGCTCCGTGATATCATTCTCTTCATCTTCTCTCTGTAAATCCGGTAATTTAATGTTAAGTTTCTTTACAAGATCCGATGTGATGCCCACAGCTTTATCAGTACATTCGCAGACACATACCTTGTTAAACGTTGATATATCACAGCTTCCCATAAGGTGAAATACGACATTTAAGAATCCAGCATCGACGTTAATTTTAGAGATCCACTTATACAAAGTAAAAGGAGATGGCAATGGAAAATTATTCCTCCGCAGTATTTTATATGCCCTTGGCCCTCCAGCGTGTAGCGATATTGCCTTGGAAATGTCTTCTACGTCCCAACATGTTCTCTTACTAGGTATTTCTAGTTTCCTTATTTGTTTTTTTTTTTGTGAAGATTTGTTCTATCGAATGCTTTAATGTTTGCAGAGATAAGTTCTCCTTCTTTAAAATTTCGACCTCGGTTTCCAGATGGCACTCTTTGGTTGTTTTTTCACCTTTCAGCACAGCAATCTCCTGCCTTAAACTTTGTATTTCTGCTTCCGGCTTGTTTAGTTTTGAATGCATTAATTTTTTTCTGGGAGAGTATTCTTTCATCACCGAACTTAATTCGGTTCCTGTATCCATAGTTTCATTTCCTGCGTCGCAACTGTTATTCGTTAAAGTTTCCCTTAATAAAACAAAATATATAGGTCCTTTGATTATTAATGACATTTAAATACTTACAATAGTTCATTTACCATATTTTGATTGCATCTCTTTTGCATTCACGCGACTCTAGCTTTCGCTTTCACTATACTAGACAATACTGGCTTATTGTTTTTAATATTCTCTGTGGGAATAGCATCCGACTTCAACTTTCGACCAAGAAGTTGTTCTTGTAGGCTCAATAAAAAACAACTTTGAAGGAAATGTATAGAGCAAATCGTGTATTTTTGATATTAAATTTGTCCTTCCTCCCACATTTGTTAATCCATATTTGTTTAATAAGCTCTTCGGCTGGAAATCTGTAGAAGTGAATTACATTTTCTTCGGCAGAATAGTTTTTTTGTTCTATCATGGTTATTACAACCAAATATTGCACAACACACCATTTTAAAATTATATTAAACAAAAATACAAAAACACCCTAAGGAAAAGTACAATCCACAATCGAATCCAATTAATTTTGTTCACCGCATGACGTATTGTCTCAATGACAGAAAACGGGAAGGCAATACCTATATAAATGTCATATTATCATGGGTGGAAACACTTCAGGATTAATTCTAAACCTCTTGTACTTAATCTTGGGATTTGTGTTCGGTGGAAACGTAGCTTAACCTACCTTTTAGAAGTATATGTACGTATACTAAAACACGTACAACACTTTTCGATATTTACGTTTTACTTTTTACAAATGAAAAACCTATATCAAGATATCGGAAAAATACGCCCCTTTGAAAATTAGATAGTCTTACTCATGATTTAGCTTTTAAAACGTCGCTATGAATATTTAGAGCAAACAGTTTATGTCGAGAAACGTTCGTTTACATAGTAAAATCATTGAAACGAAATCGTTTGGTCAACACCTCCCAGATATATCTGTGCAACTGAATTAAAGTTATACATTAATTGCATACCTTTAATTAAGGGTAGGTAAATTGCATTCTTTTTTGGGTAAATAAGGCGCTCCATCGAAGATATAGGTTCTAACCTAAAATTATTTATATTTGAATACGCAACTGCTACCAAAATACTTTCAATTAAGTGATAAGCACAGTACCTTTCTAATTATATAAGTTTCATTCCACTGATAACATAATAAATACTTAAAATATGTTAATGTATTAATGCTATTTATGCGAAATTTATAACATTTTACATAATCAGCCTTATCGTGAATTCCGAGGGAATATTCCGTTCCCCCGGATTTGTTTGTTCCCAGGAATAAAATCCGCCTATCGCCAATCTCCCTCGAATTCCCTCGGAAACCGAAATCTCTCCTCGAAAAGAATAACAGCTAATTTCGAAAAAGTTCTGTCAATTATATTTGGTTAGAATCCAAGATTAAAATGTTATTTCGGTGACACAAATATTTAAAAAAAATAATGTTTAGCATTGCATTACGAGTTGTGGCTGAGGAATTGGATGAAACGGAATTCAAGCGAATACGTTCAATTAGAAGACGCTTGAGATTGTTCAAATCCGTTGGAAAGTTTTTTTTTTTTGTCATTCCAAACCTAACTCTTTTATTAATATATTACAATAGGGAATCATACAACAATTTACATTTTTCCACTCAAAAATTGTGATGGCGGCCCTACACTGTTCAGTTCACTTTCGACCATTTTCCGAAATCGAGCAATTTCATCCTTACTCCTTTTATGAAATCCTCTGACAATGTCTGGACTCGCATCCATTAAATTAATTAAAACATTGAATTGGTGTTTTTAATTTTTGAGAACCAACCAACTTGCTTTTCATAAATTCTCCAACTAAATAATGACGGAAATATCGGAGGGAATATCCAACAAAAATTCCCCCGAATTTTCATTCGCGATAGGTATTTTTTTCCCGGGAATTATTTTTCCTTATTCGAACATCATTCACGATAGGAGTATTGGGAATTGGGAAAAAATCCGAGGGAATCTTTATTCACGATAAGGCTGAATGTGAATAATCGAAGTTAGACTATAGCTTTTTTATATTTCCACCATTTTTACACTAATATTGAATTTTTCACACTTCATTAATTGTAAATTTTATATACTGCAGTTTATTTAGCAAAACCAGTCGCCCGTAGTAAAAGCAGAAATAAAAAAGTTTGTTCATCGGCAAGCAATTGCCAATACATTGTTTAAAATACAAATGGATACTTTTGGGGGAACAATAATAAAAAGATAAACATATAATTATATGATGAAATTTCTAAATTACATATATCGAATCTTTTAAGATATTCATCGTAAAACCATTCACAATTTACTTCTATGCCATCCTGTGTAGATAGTTAGGTTAGGTTAGGTTAGTGGGTTGGCAGAACAGGGGAACCTGTACGTGCCACACTTAGATCAATGTAGATCCGTTGTGATGCCCTAGGAGTTTACTGCCCCCATACACTGGAAACCTATGAAAAACCTACGGATTAGAAAACCAGTCCGTTTTATTTACAAATTTTAGTAGGTCGTTAATGGACCTATTTGAGAGTTCCTCTAAATCCTCGAAGAAGTAACTGCCAAGGAACTTATTTCTTTTGTGACAGAGTGCTGGACAGTGACAAAGAAAGTGTGGGGTGTCCTGATGCACCTCCTCATCACCGCATCCTCTGCACAGGTCATCTGAACTGGTTCCCATCTTCTTGGTGTGGTATTTCAGTGTATTGTGTCGATACTTTGCGCTTGATGAGCAATCGCATATAATTATCCACGCATACATACATTAAAAGATGCATCTTGCGTGTGTGAGTATAAATGCTGTACCAATATCGCGTGTGTACACCTACAGCATACATCATATTAACAATCTGTGCATCGCATTGAAGAAACCGATGAAAGAAGTTCATCAATACGATGATTCCATTCACCAATATGATGAATATAAGATTGAATTTAATTTTTTTCATCAATATAGCGAATTAGTTCATCTATAATGATGAAGGCTTACGTCAACGTTCTCCTTAATAAAAATGAATGTCTGTTTTTTGACGAACGCGGTCATCAATATTATAAAAGCCGTCATCAAAACGATTAACGTCGTTATCAATATGATAAAAATTCAAAACTTGGCAATCGTACTTGAATATGATGATTCCATTCATCAATAAGACGAATAAATCATCAACTGGATGAACAAATGACTAAATTCATCAAAATTAGTGTTTTCGTCATATTGATGAAATGTTTTGATGAAATAATGAACGTTGTTCATAAGAACATGCGCCAAATTCTCTCAGAATCCTGTTGAAAAAATTGATGAATGCACTTTCATCATATTGAAAAACGGTTCATCAATTGTCAAAAAGTTTTCATGAATTTGTTCATCATATTTATGAAAAGTATACGTCATATCAATGACCGACTTTTTTTTCAGAGGGCAATGGGGCAATAAAATCTCTGAATTTTAAAACAACGAAGACGCATAGCCCAAAAGCTAGGATTGGCGACGGTTCATGCCTACCAAATTAAAACTAAGAGAGGGGACACAATGCAAGCCCATTATGAAGCGTTCTCCCCACTTACAATTCAGCCAGTAAGAATTATGCGCACTTACCTTAGTCGTTGGTGCCGAAAATGCCTCTAGATCTGACGCAATGCTTGTCTGAATTAATTTCCCGAAAAGGGTCAAACTAACTCACCTCCACCATGATATTCATTTCGTTACTCAAAATTCGTATGACCGAATCTGAAAAACCACTGAATCATCTAGCGCTAGCACAAAAAATGATTAATGGTATTCACCTGTAAACAAGATAAACGTTATCTTGCACGCGTTGATATTGTGCTTTGCTCTGATAAACTAATGCAACTCAGTTTTTTTGTTTTGTTTTATTACATGTACCAAACCAAATGTCATTTCTTACTTGCTACAGAATGCGTATATGATACAGGCTCTTGCTCTCTCTCTCTCTCTCGTGCGTAAACATGGCCTAAACAAATAGTAGGCTGTGACAAAAATGCTGGCACGTACAGTACAACAAGGCCTCAATTGTATGGATCCAATGCCCCCGCAAATGATGAGGGGATGTGATTTATATTGTTATCTTCAATATTTATTGTGTTCAGACAAGTTTCAGTATCAAACGCACGGAACTTCCAAAATTCAAATCTACAGATTAAAGTTTGTCGTTATCGCTGGGGTTATCGTGAGGCATATAATGTCAGGTGAACGCCTCCCAAATTTTTGACACGAGATGGTATCAATCTGTGCTTTTACAAGTCATAACAATACCTCCGGGTGTTGACCAGCACCAACGAACGCAATAAGTGTCATTTTCCGATTTCTTTACGACCATACATAATCGTCAACCGGGCCGGGGGTCGATTATACTTGCTGGTGTGTTAGTTTAAATCCCCCGGCACCAGCTATAAGAGTCGTCTCTTTTTTATGATGGTTGATCTATAAAATTGCGTATTTATTGGTCCTTAAATAGTCCTTGTTAGTTTTGAAAGGCGCACCACCACTAAAGCACTTATACATTGTATTCGGCATCCGCCTTTAACAACATCGTAAAGAGAGGAAACTGGGCGGCAAAAATAAAAATGCTTTTCTTATCCTTACGACATGTCACCCTGAGGGCACATATAAGGTATATATTTTCGTTTGGCCATTGTATCGTTTTGTCGCACCCTCGAGAAGTACAAGGGAAGAAGCATCAGGATCAGGAATCACGCATTAGTTTAGTAGCTATAGTACATACTGTGTTCAGTAGGTATCCGCACAGCATCAGTGAGAGGATTCTTTTCGATTTAGTGTTTTATGATTTGCAAACGGAGCAGGGGTACTGTGCTGATGGTTGTTTGTGAATTTGTCCCAAAGTGGTCACATACATCCTGTAAACAGATGGGCGGGAGGCGAGGAATATGCCCCAAATTAAATTATTTTATTGCAGATGTGAGTCGCCATCGCCATCGCCATATCCGCACTATAAATCAATGCACGGATTTTGGTCTGTGGCCAAAAAGACTCTCCAGGCGATATCAAATTGAAAATCAACAATTGGTCGTGTGCGGGTGCGGGCACTGCATACACTACACGGCTTCGTCGGATGTGCAACATGCGGCGAAATATTCGCATAACCACCTGTGATGCATATATTGGAAAATTGACGGTGATATCCTATCAAAATATTGTCCTTAACGAGTTGTGCTACAGAGATACAAGTCTGAGCGCCCACCGCACACCTTCGCCTAGGTACACGTCAAATAGCCCCGAACGTCATCTATACCGCATGTGAACGGGTGTATGAGTGTGTGTGTATCTGTGGTGTTGTCTTTGAAGGGTTGCTGTTTGTTACTACAACGCCGTACGGACTGTGGAGAGTGGAGGCCATGTCCTCCCTCGCTCAGTTCAATTATTGACTCCTTCAGGGGTTTAACATGCTCGGATGTAAACATGAATCAATTATCAACAATGATTACACCTTGGGCAGTTTAATTACGTATTTTGATCAACGTAGTAAATTTACCAATTATCCTGCAACAACATTGACTGTGTGGCAGCGGTGACAGACGTCGGTCGTATATGTGGTCTTGCGGTCGATTTAAAAATAAAAAAAAAGCTCCTCTGACTTTCAGGGGATATTCCAGCGACGATAGCAATTCCTAGGGAAGCCACGAAGGGGTATTTTAATTGATGCAGTTGTCTAACTCCAATCAAGTGAGATGCGCCAATAACTGTGAATAATTGAGAACCCAATCAAATTCCCTCAGTATTGGTGTTCGTCTATGACACCCTGGAGAGAAGGTGGCTCCCGTGCTGCATTCGAAAACTTGTTAGCGCAGCCATCAACGTTTCGTATTGAGTTGTGCGCGTTATTACCACCGAGGTGTTGCCGTGGAATATGTAGTTTTGTACGCAGGTGATAATCAACATCTGTCGGGGCAATAAAACCTGATGAGTGATGAGTGATGAGATGACCTATCGACTTTTATGAAGGTGTACCATTAAATTGGAATTTGGGCTTCACCGAAAGCTGTATGTTTCAGCAACAAATTTGATCGTCTAGCTGAAAACAAGTTGTATTCACAAGGAGCACAAAGAAAGGTCACCCAAATGGGTTCAGCGCTTTTCACTATAGTGAATGGTTTGGGTAGGTGAAAATCTTCCAAAGGCACTATGAGAATAGCAAGCGCGTGCTCATAGTAGTGTCAGATTTTTACTGACTAAAAACACCACCCTTCGAAGAATTGTTAGATACTGCAACTAAGATATAACTTATCAAGCAGTTTTTCTATAACGAAATAACAACTTTTAACGGGCTACTTTCCAATGAAAGATCCTGCTTGGTCCGCAATTTAGACGCGGTTAATCTTATGTTGCCAAGTCGAACGGTTTCGTTCTTTGTAGTCGGCGCAATAAATTGTTCTCGTCCAAAATTTGTCAGACTGAATTGTTGACATGTCCGATTAGTCGGTTTCTATGCTTTCTCGCGAAGCTTCTAGTTTCAGCTTCAATTGTTGGAGTTCCTGTGGATATCGTCGTTTCTGATATACCATGGTGCTTGTACAATTTCTCTAAGCACTTTATTTTGAAAAGTTTGTAGAATATTGTGAGTTGTATACCGTAGGTCCACACCGGCTTTAGCACTTGCTTGTATAGAAGCAGTTTGTTTTCGGTACTGAGCTGGGAATATTTTCCGAGTAACCAGTACATTTCTCTATATTTGATATCGAGTTCTTTACGTTTCATTTTCACGTGCGAATTCCATTTCAGCTTTGCGTCGAGTGTCATTCCCAGGTATTTGGCCTCGTTTGCAAAGGGTATTCGGGCCAAGTTTAGGAAAATTGGCAAGTCATAAGTTTTCTTATACGTGAAATTCACGTGAACAGATTTAGTTTCGTTGAGGGCGATCCGCCAGTCCCTCGTCCATTCATTTACCTTATTCAGTGCGATTTGAAGTTTTGCAGTCGTTTCTTCAATAGTGTTACCTACTGCTGGATGGCGGTGTCGTCGGCGAACGTAGCGAGAGTAGTGCCATCTTCTCTTGGTATATCGCGAATATATAGCAGATAGAGAAGCGGGCCAAGGACACTTCCTTGCGGCACGCCGGCCGAAATTTCCTTAAGCTCAGAGTATTCGTTTCCATGTCTAACACGGAAGAGTCTATTCCCGAGATATGACTCCAGAATATCACATAGGCTTATGGGAAGAACTTGCCGTAATTTAAATTTCAAGCCCTTATCAAAGGCTTGTGAGACGTCAAGGAATACGCTTGAGCATTTCTTTTTTTCTTCAAATGCTTTCTCAATTACGTCAGTAATTCTATGCACTTGGTCAATCGTGGAACGCTTGGTTCTGAACCCAAACTGGTGGTCAGGGATAAGATTATTATATTCTATAACCGGTTGTAGGCTCGTTAGTAAGATTCTCTCGAAAACTTTGGATATGACGGGAAGAAGGGAAATTGTTCTATACGACTTTACTTCGCTTGGCGGTTTTCCTGGATTTAAAACCATTAACCTCCGCAACGTTCCATTGGCTCGGTACGTGTTTTAGTGTGAGCGCGGCATTTATAATATGAAGAAGCTTAATTAGTGCTTTTCTTGGTAGAACTTTGAGAACTTTTCTCCCGTGATCAAATCATAACCAGGAGCTTTCTTAGGTTTTAGGGATTCAATTTCATGTCTTAGTTCCCTTAGCGTTGCACTTGCGAGTATTAAATCGTCGGATAGTAATTCCATCCCAATAATACTGTCGTGAACCGCCCGATCATCGTACGGTTTAAAGGTTTCTTCTAAATGGGCGGCAAAAACGTCCGCTTTTTCGTTATCTTCCCTTTTATTTTTTTTTTTATTTATTTTAATTGGCGACGCGGGGGTTTTGGGCCTTTTGGTGCCTTTTACAGCTTTCCAAAGTGAATAATTGGAATCTTTTTTCGCCGTTAAACTTTCAAGGTAAGAACCTATCGCACGATTTTTAAAGTCCTTGATAGCTGTCTTCAACAAATTGCACAAATAATTCAAATGTGTTTTATGTTGCGGGGCGCGACTCTGTTGCCATTTTTTACGCGCCTTCCTTTTTTCGTTGACCAATTCTTTTATTTCGGGAGGATATCGTAGACCGTATTTGGCCGGCGTTTTCCTTGGATTAGGCGTATTATTCCAGGAAGCGAGCTGTACGATCTCAACGAAGCGATCTACTTCAACCTCAAGTTTATAGGGTGTCGTAAGTGCAAAGCTCAGTTCAACATTTTCTTTAATTTCGTTCCTAAAGCCTTCCCAGTTAGTTGTTCTACCAGTTAATCTCGCTGGCTCAAGGTAATTTACCAGTTTTACGCTCAATGTTAAAATAACCGGTGAATGATCAGATGACAGATCAAAGCTCTCTTCAGCTTTAATGTGGTTGGTAGATATTCCTTTCACGACGAAAAAATCGATCAGGTCAGGTATTTTTGAAGTATCAGTCAGTTTGCCCGTCGAGTGGACTCCATACCTGCCCCATAGAGCATTCTTCCTTCAAAAGATGTTCTCTTTCTTTTTATCTTCAATATCTTTATTGTAATTTTCTTTTCCAAAGCCTTATATTTACTGCTTATAACGAATTTACCGAAAAATGTATGCAAATATATTTTCTTATTCTCTTTATTTTCCTTCTGAAGCATTTTGCTATAAGAAGTACCGCTCTTGAAGTTTTGAAATTTCGAACATGCTTAGCTGACATTTCGAAAACTTTTAAGATTTTTCAAAATTTATGGTAAAAATAGAGGCTGCTAAACTACCGTATTAAAGCTCCTCGGAGCGATCCTTCGAAGTCTGACTATAAGGAACTACTGCTTTGACAGTGTCAAGGAGTCATTGAACATGCGTTCAGGCCCCGAAGTGTGTTTCAGGAATTTATATATCTTAGCTCATTTGTTGGTCATTTATAAACCAAAGCCGTTTGTGCGAATTGACCGATGGAATCGATGTCCAAACCACTGCCGCGTTTTCTTAACTAAAACAAACAACAAGAACCTAATGAACCCCGATAATGTCCAATTAAGTGTCAATTCAAGAGTGCCCAAGTCGATTCTGTGTGTACACAGACAGTGCGTCCGCATAAGACAAGCTGCCACTATCCTTAAATCTTTAATCAAAATACCGAGGAAAAAAATTGAACCAAACCAACACCACCGGTGTGGTGTCGAATAACCCTTCCCTTCGGAGTAATAAAAGGCAAACCAAACACCGGTGGGTGTCTGCTAAAATTATTATCCTTTGTTTGTCTGTTAGTATACCCCAGTATATACGGCCATAGTCGAAAGTCGAAGAAGAATATGCAAATTAAATGGTTTTGATTAAAATTCGATGGTCTCGTTTTTATGATGCTGCGGAGTGAGTTTTTATCGCGCTTCCTCTTGTGAAAGTGGCCTGTGGATAAATAATAACCCTTTCGGGGTTGAAACAACAAACATTGACAAAGTACACACCACCCTATCAGCTATCTGCGGTTTATCGACGACACCCCTGGGTACGCGATGCTGCGGGAGCATGCACCATCTTCCGGTTTAAAAACGAACGAACAAAAAATTACATTAGACGTCTTAGATATTTGTACAACCCCTCTCCACTACAGTAAAACTGTTCTTGCGATTTTATCTTAATGGTCGAAGAAATATCCCATGCAAAAAAAAAAAAAAAAAAAATGTGTCCAGAAAGTGCTAATTTACTGACGACGACACATTCAGTGCCTTTCTCTGATTACATTGCCGTCGCATCCGGTGGCAATACGAAGCGAAAAAAAAAAAACCCAATGAAAAATGGAAAACTTTCCACCACATCTTTGCCCTTGGCTGGCGGGCGAACGCTCTCTATCAAATATTTAAAATTATTTGAAGGATTTTGAAAACGTTTCCACGAAGTTGAAGAGCGAGGAGAGTGCTATGAAAGAAATTAATTAAAAAAAGAAAAGAAAAACAGAAACCACGCGGACACCATTCTGAAGCATCGAAATGGCCATTGGTACTCCATCTTCCCGGCGGAGAAAAAGGAATAACTTCTGTTTGGTTTCCCCCCACCTCCTTGAGCAGTTACCTACGTAGGAGTAGGTTCCGTCCAGCGCGCACTATTGAATCTGGATAAATAAATGCATTATAGTGAAATGGCACGAAAAGTCCTACCCCACCGCTTTCCTGGCCGGTGTCAGGCAAAGGAAGGAGAGAACTTTTTCTTTTTAAAACAAACTAAACAAGAAGGTTCGATACTGTTAAGTGTGGGTCGCGGTCTCGTTTTCTGTGTAGGTGGGTATATCCTTTTGGTTTGAAAAAAGAAGAAAAAACAAAAAAAAAACGTTCGTTTCCGCTAGAAAAATTCAAAATGTCCGTCGAAGGGAGGGGTGGTAAATATAGAAAATCGCATGCACTTTTCACCCTCCCGGTCCTGCAGAAAGCAGTCCTTGGAAAGCGATAAATTAATGTTATCGCTCCGGGCTATAAATCTGCATGAATTAAGAAGAACATTCTCTTCGGATCCTTATTTCCTTTTAGATATTCCATTTTGGGCTCCATCGCAATTCTTTCGTTTCTTTGGTGGCTCTTGCCCGCATCTTTGGCCAGTTTTTTTCCGCGATTTTTTGCTCCCACCCCCAATTTTTTGTGATTTTTGGTTTCCACTGAGTGGAGTACTCATCCCCGCATTGGTATTCGGTCCCACAAGTATATAGAGCCGCACAATCACGCAACAGCATAGACATAGACACTGTCTTGGGGTGTAAGTTTCAAACGGCACTTAAAAAACGAAAGGAAATTGCTCCAAGTGGGGGAGGTATGGTTCGGAGGTGTCTTGAGTGTAATGATGCGACAGGGCAGGGTCCGTTTTGTTCACTTTAGTAAAGCACTTCGAACTTAAAATCAACTTCAATCGATGTGCTCATATGAAAATGTTGTGTCTCAAAAAATGGTGTCTAAAATTTGCTTTACATATGTATTTTTAATGTAAAGTTCCCTTTAAGTATTTTTCTGTTTTGGGAATAAAGGATAATATAAAGTAAGTGAATAACTCAATGGCTGTTATTTATTAATTAATTTAAACAAAGTCGATAGCGAGCACATTGTTAGAGAGCCGTAGAAATCGTGATGACAGTATCAGTCGTACTCCATTGACAGATGCAGTTGGGTTGCATTCAGCTCAGCTTGACAAGTGTTGCCATAGTATAGTACACTGCCGATCACTATAGGATGAGGGCATAGATTTTGAAATCGACTTTTGTATACTCTTTATACCTGTTTGAAATTTTGTATCCGAATACTTTTGCTTCCTGGTAACAGGTACATATTTTACCAACAGTAAGTCATTAAATTAAAGGGTAAATAAAAACGAAGGCTGGCATTTTCCAAGATCATACAATGAACTACTTGAAAAACGTATAAAAAATGCGCCACTAAAAAATAAAAATGAATTTGCAGAATTCTAATGAGCACTTTCCTGAACAAAAGTCGCCACTGAAATGGATCAACTTTCCACAAAAAGCCAATTTAATCGAATCTGCAATTTTATTTCCAAACAAAAGGACATTCCAAATTCCACACACGACTTCCTGAGCTCATCCAAATCCATCAACCATCCATACCGTCGTAATGATGATAACTTCCCGAATATAAAAGGACGTCGAAATGGCATTTTCTCATTTTTTTTTCTTCTTTTTTTTTTTTTTGTCGTTGACTTTTTTCTGCCGGTTGTTGTGTATATGGAGCGGATTCGAAGAGCACTCGAAAAATACACAGCATATTAAAATGATACAATATTTGGGCATCGAATGAAGGAAGACTCTTATCGGGCGACAGCGAGAGGCAAAGCAAATAATAAATATTAATAACGTCACATATTCGAGGCACATCTACGTTTGAGGATTCTATCTTCGGCTACGACGACTGTCGGGATAAAACCATTACTCATACCTGGCGCTACTGCTGCCGCCATTTATCTCCACATGCCTCAGAACATCCATGTCGTGTATGTACTGACTATGGCAACCCGGAGCAACCCCTTTGCGCGCACACCATCATCACACATCAGATGTGACATGTCATAATTTTTGGATCGAACCAAATCGTATGTGTGACGTGTCTGTCATAACTCATCAGGCATCACCGCGTGTACATATGAGCGGCGGGCTTCGATTAGAATAACAATATCAGCATCAGCAGGCTCGTAGTCTCCCATCCCCGTCTATCTCGGTTGATAATGATAAACTTCCTGGTTGCGCGTTCCTCATTTATTTTCGTTGTCTTTGGTAAAACTATCAATACGGTGGGAGCAGCAGACATTTTCCCTCGGGGTCGACAACGAGGAATCAATTTGTCAGGCCGGCGTGGATCTCGGAGGATTCGATTTCAAATGGAACCCACCCCTGGTGATACGTGGCGGCATCGGCATCGGCACCCCTGGTCATGGTCACATTCATGCGGCATGTCGTGTCGACGTCATTAGAACTATAAAAGCGTCTTGTTGCAGGCTTTCACTTGCTTTTATGACTCATACTCTGCCGTCTTATGGGAGCGATTCTGTTTGACGGTAATGTCCACTGTCAGATAGCAACGCACTACCGTCATAAAGTCTAATAGTCGTAAATATAGATTTACGGTAAGCAAGCATCGAAATTAGGCGAGATTGTCACACAGGCCACCTTTATTGATGACATAAATTCCAATCGGATGCAGTAGCTGCTCTCTTTATGACATGCGAGCGAGTACTTTGCACGGCTGTACTTTTATAACCTTCACTGCGGAGCGGTGCGGGGACGTTCCTTAACAACTTGTTTGGGTTAAAGCTTCCATCAGTCTGTAATTAAAAAAAAAAAAAGGAAAACCCTATACATCGAGATTCCTTTCTGCCGTTTGGCTCAAGGCATTTCGGCAGAAATCCTCAAGTCCTTGACGGGGTTGCCGAGACAATTGAACAAGGAGGAGGCAAACAATACTTGTCATATCCTTTTTTTTTTTTCTCCTGTGTACGCAACGTACTCCAGTGCCAATTGAATTGAATTCTTTAAATTTCATGTGACAGAGGGGATGATAAAAGTTACCCTCACGTATAGAGGTATAGGTAGGCATTGCCCTCGCAGGCATAATTTCATTTTCAATTACTTCGCGAATTCTTGTGTTTATTTTTTATCAATCGGTGTTATTGGCGGCGCTGTAGAGTGGAAATAAACAACAAATCACGAGCCACGGCAACAACAAGAAGTATTCCAATTTCATTTACCGCGGATGATCCGATGCCGATCCCACCCTGCGGCTGTCGTGTTTCCGCTTTTTATACGGACAATTCTTTGGATGAAATTAATTAATGCACACACATATGGAGGAACATGCGCTTTTCCTGGAGTCTGGTTCGTGCGGGTCAGCCACAGGTGTAGACTGCGTGCATTGTTCCGAGGTCAACCGATTTCTAAAATGGTTTGACTCACCTTTCGTCACTCTCGAGGCTATGAATATTGAAATATTCACACGCACCTATGGCGCAACACCAACCGTCTGTACCGTACCGGCGCGGAGTATAATATACCCTCTCGCCGAGTACGAGTATAGGCCGGAAGGATGTTCCAAATGGGGGCTTGTGTTGATTTTGCTTGCATGCTTCCGCCGACGTTACGAATACGACCCCTGCCTTTCAATATTCAATTCAACACCGCAAATGTTAGTTAATCTCTGCACAAACTTGTGAAGCATCAAAAGCCGAACACTGTGCGCTGGTATCCAGTGCTAGCACACCTCCGCACCCCATACCCCACAGAAGCCGCACGTCACGTCAATGTAGAGTAGCTTCCGATCGACGTGGATGTGAATACGATGTGGATGCGGAGTGGATGGGTCCTGTGAATGTTGTTCTATGCTCAGTGCAAACAAAAGCATCAATTTAAGGTTAACCGATGTTTTCCCAATGCTGAAATTCCTGGCGCAAACATTCGCATTCTGTCTTGACACCATCATCATCAACACCACACCACCGTCACCTCGTCACCATCATCGTATACGGCATGACATCGAAAATTCAATTCCTCTATACTCGTCGCAGCACTCTCACGAATGTCGATATCCGGACCTGATGCTGGAGGAGAATAGGAAATCTGCTAAATGGCAGGATTCAATGCTTCATAGATTACCGATTTTACATTTATTCTGAGAGTTTTCCAATGGATTTGTTCGGTTGACTGTCAGTGTCGGTGTTCCCAGTCGACACTTGGTGCAAAGAGGAAGCCGCATTTATCGCTACCGACATCAGGATGTGGTCCTTGGCTGGCTGCTGCTACTGATGCTGCTGGCTGGCAAACTCAGCTCTGGTGTTTGTCTGCCTACAGCCATCGATGATTGCTATCAACAATCTGGTCTCTCCTCTGTCCGTGCTCCTCTCGAGCATTAGGCCAAATGGAGCTTGAATTAAAGTTCGCTTAAAGTGTTTGCGATTAAATTTGCATATGTTTCTGGGATATATATACCTAGCACGATTCTGCTGCCCCTTCTGCGCCTTAGTCACAGTGGCTGGGGGAATGTCGATGCAAGTAATTGTGCACGTGATACTTTGTCCTTTTTGTTTCGTTGGATCTCTTTTATTTGATTTTTTTCCTCCTCGGGAATAATTATTTCCAGAAAATCTATTTACAATCATTGATGCGTGCGTTTATACACTTGCTGCGTCTCTTGAAATTACGGTTAAAAAAAAAGGACATTTCGCAAAGACGCTTTGAACTTTCCGTCAACGTGTGGGTATCGTGCACAAGGCGCAATTGAAAAGTTGAGTGTTTTTTATTGCAAACAGTCGTTCATTTGATTTCGGTTATATTTTTAATTGCAGAAACAGATCGAATTACCGTAGACGTGGAATGAAAGACAACCTGGGCTGGCTTCATCGGGGCTTTGCACTTAGGGGTTGTTTCCCATCAAAGTCGGAGAGTGAAGTCAATTAGGTTGAGGTGAATGGATCCTTTTGACTGAGTATTTGCAATTTTTTTGAACCGGGAATAGAAAGTGAGTCCGATGATTAAATGGTTTCGAAGGACCTCGTTTTTTTTTTTAAACTTTTATCGGAAAGGCGAACTTCTAACGCTTTGAAATGTTAGCTCCAAAGTCCCCACTTGGATTGCTTGAAGTTGTAGTCCTCGGGAAACAATTTATGTACGTGAAAAGAGTTTAAAAGGTTGCTTGGCTAAAACCGAGATTTTTGTCTTATCGACCATCTGTCATCGAAATCTTTAACAGAATCGCAGAATTCTTTTTACCGACTTCCAGGACGCTACAAATGCTTACCTTGAGCCTTCGTTGAGATATTTTAGAGAGTGGAAAGGGTAAAGTCCGGAAACTCTATAGGTCAATCTTCTCTTCATCTTTCTCAGTGCAGTGCAGCTCGGGATGCGGATGTAATAGAAAGGGAATCCCTGCTCATTGCACTGTATGAGAAGCGACACTTTCCGTACCTAGGTTGGTTCTGGATGGCTGGTTTCCCAAATTCGTCAGGCGGCTAGTTTGGCGGTGCACAACAAGTGTGCCAGTGTCCTCATTTCAGTTTAAATTGTCATTTCCGAACAAGGGAAGCCAAATCGAAGCATTCCTAATTGCAGCCGCCGCACTTCCCGGTCCATATATCAAAGTGATAGACAAGGACTTTCCACTTCGCTATATACTCTGTCGCAACGACATTTTCATTTCCAATTTCTTTTTAATAAAATTATTTTCCGGTAGATTGCACGTCCCATTACTTGGTTTTGTGACTGTTCCGTGGCCGTCCCCTCGCTGTCAGGACTTGAGCTGAGGCTGAGGGATATGCAAATTCGTGCTAAAAGCACAGATAAATCATCTGAAATCAGTAACCGCAAGTGAAAGTTCCATCCCGAATTTTAATACTCTCGGGCACAGTTTGGCAATCGAATGCCATCGCCATATAGTTGTTTGGGAATAACAGCAATCGACAACAGCAAACGACAGAAGAAAACAAAAATTGTAAATGTAAATCTATTTTTCAAGCGCTGTTGCCAAACCGACTTACCAGCCCATCCATCCTCGCTGCCGCTTGGTATCTGTTTCTTATTAGCTGAGATTAATCCCTATCCCATAATCAATTATTGCTTCCACTTCAATGAGTTGAAAAATTGGTAGTCGCGGCGATGGCAGCCAGCATCCCATCCCACCGGGTGGCGCCGAGCTATTTTTTTTCCCTGCCACCCCCCGTTCTCTAGTTTTGGCGGCATTAATCTCGGGCGACGGCGGTTAGGAGGTGTGGAACAACATTGGCAGCAGGAAATTTCCATAAGTGCACGATTACCCTTGTGATTTTCGCGAAGAATTTTAATAAGCCATTACACCAGCAGTACACGGCATTGGCGGCACTCCACCCTCCCGTTGCGGGATGTTTGCGCGCCTGTTGGGTGCTTATTTGTTCCAACTTTTTATAGCCGATCTTTGGTCTATGGAAATATGTTGCAATTTTTTTTTTTTTTTTTGTAAATCCGCAACATGAGGTCGTATTTTGCGTATTGTGTATCAGTGTTCGAAAGGGGGTGGTATAGTGTGCCAATTTAATATTTTGATTAAATCCAGCTCAATGTTTATTTGATTTGTGCCCACCGAAGCGAAACCATTGAAATGGCTTTAAAAATAATTACAAAGGACCGCCGTCACAGCCACACAGGGACTCAACTACGTGTGACGGTCCACAGTCGAAAGTTGGTTCGGTTGACATAAAACCCACTTTGAGGGCGAAAAGAACTCAATTAATATGTGGGCCCCCAATAGCCTGGTGATGTAATTTTTTGATTTTACCGTGTTAATTTTATTTGCACATTTATTACCTGGCTTTATTTTTAAATGGACATTATTTGGCTTTAATATTATTGTCGGACTGGTTGGCTGGTCGGTCGGTCTGTCGGTCGGTCGGTGAAATAATAACGCACTCGCATTCGGGTCTGGCTCTGGTCTCGCATTGAACATTCAGCCATTAATATTCGCTGCAATATTAAACACGTAATAATGAAATGGATGACCTCATCGGATTAAATTAACTGCCCTCACCCCGAGCAGTATGTATATGAACAGTCGATAAGGACCAAATCCATGGTTGGTATATGGCTGGCTGGTGCGGACGGACGACCGTGTAGAGGATGTTTCGATGTGCTGATGCTGCTGGCAAGTCGTTGTATTAATTAATTCGGTTTTTATGTGTAAAATTAATTGTACTTTGATAATTTATTAATAATTTCAATTTTGAATGTTTTTAGTTGAACGGCTTGAATGGAAATGCCGACATTGTAAGTGGGTGTCGGTGTAGGTGATGCTGATGGTTATGTTGGTCGCGTGAGGTCATGAATGTTATTGATATCGTTTATTTATGCTTTCGGTATAATGAACTTGTAATTTGGAAGTTAGGACAGGATTTTAATTGATGTTAGGATTGTTTACAATCATAGCTGTTGAATATTGCAGGTCGTTATTGGTGGGGGCTGTTTATAGTAGGTAGATACGTAGTTGTAGTTGCCGAATTTGTTGCTCGTTATCATTGCTGAGAGAATTGTTTGTCATCCTTCTTACAAATCGACTATTAAGTCGTTGAATGCGTGAGCTGTGTTGACAGATAAGCTAAGGTGTGGAAGATCATTGACAGAATATTTACACTGAATTTACTATATGGATAAGTAACGCCTCACATGCTACGTTTAACCCCACGAATCATCGCCGTGATTGGCTAGCACACGCAGCTTAACAACTCGGGATGAGCAGCGAGTCGTGAGCGCTATAACCGATATAAGGCGCAAGATGTAGGAATAGCACCGCATTCTCCCAGAGGAAATAGGTAGAGCGTAAGAAGCCTGCGCGATGATCCAGACGGTCAAAATATTTTCCCCCAGATAAATCTGAAAACCCCAGATTTGGCCACTTTTGCAAAAAAAAAAAACTTTTTGTCATTCATTTTTAACTTTCTCCATTACGTAGTAAAAGAAATATATTGTTTCGTACAAAATTTCGAACTCAAAAAAGTGGGTCGCAAAATTCTGTCCGGTCTGTCCGTCTATCTGTCTGTCTGTCTGCCTGTCTGTCTGTCTGTCTGTCTGTCTGTCTGTCTGTCTGTCTGTCCGTCTTTCCACAGGCCTACAGCCCAAACGGCTGCCCGGATTTCGTTCAAACTTCGGATTTGGAGTTTGTGGGCGGGCTTACAGTTTTGAACCGTTATATATACATATATTTTTTTTTTTGCAAGGTAAACTCAATATAAATGGTACTTCCCATTTAAAATTTTCATACCAGTTTGATTTGGTCGAGAACGGCTCTAACGATTTCAACCAAAATTGATATTCAAGCTTAAGCAGGTAAGGTTACCATGACTGGATACCTAGTTTTTGACTACAAATTCGAATAACGGTACTTTTGAAATGTTGACATATCTCGAAAACGGTCCATACGAATTGTATCTAACAAAAATAATTTCTAAGGTAATAAGGTCATTTCCAACTTAATGACAAACCTAGTTTTTCTCTGTAATATCGTAAAATCGATTTTTGAAAAAAGGATTTTTTTTTAAATTTAGTTTTCTCAATTGTTTACCTGAAAACGGCAATAGCGATTTTGACCAAAATACAAACTTAGAGTAATATTGATATTCCCAAAGTTATTGCGTTTTTAATTTTCAATTCGACACACCGAAAACGCTTATTTTAAAAACTGCTCATATCTCGAAAACCATGTTTTCGATTTTGATATAACTTTAAAAACCAAGTAATGCTTACATCCCAAACAATCGTTTAAAATCGTTGTCAGCTAAACAGTTAACCAATAGTAATTTTCAAACTAAACATTGCAATATTTGGTACAGATTTCTCCGCCAAATTTTACAAAAACCGCTGTAACGATTTTGATCAAAATGCATAGTACCTAAAGATAATATCAGTATTCTTAATAAGATGCCTTACTTAGTTTTTCTCAAAAAAATCGAATAAGTCCGTTTTTTTTTTTAATTATTCTCAAATTGTCTACCCAAAAGCCGACCTCTGTTCATATATATTTTCATAACTCAATACTGTACCTTAAAATTGAAATTTCAACAGCCATTAAAAATGCAATACCAGCTGCCCAAAACTTATTTTTAGCGAATATTACCCACTTCTATTATTATTTATTTATTATTTATTTACAATAAAAAGTAAGCATGGCTTTGCCGTCTGCCTGGTTGACAAAAAAAAAAAAAAAGGAAAATGAAATAAAAATACTAAAATAATAATAATAAAAAACGACGATTAACGATTTGATTGATTTGGATTTGATTGGCCTTTAAAAGTTTTCATTCATAATTCTAGTACGATAAGACAGTGCATTTTTACAATAGTTGTATAATTGGGCGACGTTCATTTCATTAAGAAGCATGAGCATTTGATTTTCTGATAAAACAGCAACTCCAAGGAAATGTCTTCTTGTTTCACGAAGGATAGGGCACTTACCCAGAAAATGTAGTATGTCTTCGCGCTCTTCCAAATTGCACATGCTGCAGAATATAGGCAAATCCCCCCTATGTGGTATATAGTTAAGTTTAAGTAACTCAGCCCGTAACTTAAACATCATAGATATTTCGTCCACGCTATATTTGTCATCAAAGTAGTTCTTTGTTTGCAGATTATGGTTAAGTTTGCTGTAGACCGATCTGTATAGTGAGTTAGACGCTTCCTGTGAAAACCCTACTCTAGCCCTCTCGTCCACTTTCTCTATGAGCTTATAGAGAAAGGGCTTCCAATTGGTGACACCATCCGCTACCAGAATCCATTCCATATCACATTCCCGAGTGAGATCTTGCCACATTTTAAACCACCCGGTTCTGCTCCGTATTGTCTCAAGCGCCACTTTCTTTGGCAATCTATTGTCTGGCATATTCAACACCTTAAGCACGTAGTCCACTTGCAGCTTTAGTGATTTTATGAACAGGGGCGATAATCCGGTTTCTAACATTAGCATGTACTTTGGCGTGCAGGGTGGCAGGTGAAAGGTTCTCTTTAAATAATATCTTAACAGTTTCTCCACTGTATCATAAGCCTTTCCTCCCCATACCTGCGCTGCATACAACATGATTGATTCCGAAACCGCCAAAAATACTTTATATTTACAGCTGTGTGCAATGAACTTATTACTGAGGCATTTTCTCCATGCTACACTGATAGCAGTTTTTGACTGTGCCAGTTTTGCCCTAAGGTGTTTCTCCATGTTTAAATTACTCGTGAGTATAACTCCGAGATATTTGTACTCCTTAACAACTTCTATTACACTACCATGGATATGCCACTTTTCATTTAAACAGTTTCTGCCTCCTCCTTTTTTAAAAATCATCACTTTTGATTTTTCCAAATTAACGGTTAATGTCCACAATTTGCAGTAATCCCACAGTCGGTTAATCATTAATTGCAGAGACTCCGGCGAATAAGCTAAGAGAACAATATCATCCGCAAAGAGAAGCGCTTTAATATTCACCCCCGCGAAATCGACCCCTCCTGGCAGAAAATCAATTATGTCATCCATGAAAAGCCCAAACAGGCTTGGGCTCAGAGCACATCCTTGTCTTACTCCCGACAATGACTGAAACCATTCCGTCAATGCCTCGCCATTCCACACTGCTGATTTGGTATTATCATATAGGCTTTGAATAACACGCCCAAACTTCCTTGTCATGCCTTTCGAGTACAATTTATAGAATAAGGCGTGTCTGTCCACAGAGTCAAAGGCTGCCTTGAGATCCACGAAGAAGACATATAATTTCTTCTTCCTTTCGAGAAAGGACTCCGCAATACTCTTTAATACAAACACATGGTCAATGGTAGAATAACCTGTTCTGAAGCCGGCTTGAAATTCTTTCAATAAATTGTACGTATCAATCCAGGATGTAAGTCGACGTTGCAGTACGGCAGTAAAAATTTTATAGGAAGCATTTAGGAATGATATACCCCTATAGTTAGATGGGTCTAGCTTACATCCTTTCTTGTGAATCGGAAAGATCAACGTTTCCTTAAATCGCTGGGGAGCTAGTCCGGTTTCTAGTATAATGTTGAACAAGGAGGTAAGTTTACTCAATAACTCCACTGTCCCATATTTGTAAAATTCGATGGGAATCCCATCTGATCCTGCAGCCTTTCCATCCTTTAGATGATGTAGCGCCTCTAGTACATCTTCCATAGTTATGACACTATCCAAAATATCATTCTGGAAATTTGGTTCGGCGTAATGAAAAGTAAATGCGCTTCCAGTGGGATTCAAAAGCATTTTGAAATGCGTCAAAAGTATTTCTGGGCTAAGCTCGTTGCTTATTACATATTGACTGCCATTTAGTTTTTTCACCAACTTCCAAAACACTGATGCATTCTTACAGCTTGCTAATTTTCGGACCACTGCTTCGAAATGATTCCTCTTTTTTTGCCCGCATAATGCTTTGTAGTCCTTATTGGCCTTTATGTACTCCTCTCTCATAAACCCTTCATTAAAAAGACGAAAAAGTTTAAGCCAAGCGAACGAGAGCTGCCTTGCCTTTTTACACTCTTCATCAAACAACATTTCCTTATAAGTCGTTTTAGTTTTCGAACTTCGGTGTAATGGGGCAAGATTCTTTTATTGTATTTTCAATTAGGTTGAAGTCAACGCCTCCGCGTGCTTGAAGGAGTTGATCCAATTTCCTTCTATAAGTTTCTGCTTGGGAATTGTTCCACACAAGCTTTGGGATAAGTCTCATAATTCGCATGTCTTCTCTAGGTGCTGCCAAATGACCGAATCCTATGACAATCGGCAGGTGGTCTGAATATGGGACCTGCTCTACTTTCATATCAGTTACTATGGAACCCCATTCTCCCCCGACCAGGCAGTAATCTATAACAGAAGATCCATGACTTCCCACAAAAGTGAGTTCACCGAGTTCATCACTCCTACTGGTTCCGTTCACCAATCTAAGACCAAATGAATCGCATAGTTCCAACAACTTCGTGCCTCTAGAATTACAAACCCGGTCTTTCGACTTACGATGCAAATTAGCCACAATGTTTCCTGATCCTTCTTCTTTGCCCACTCTTGCGTTTAGATCACCTACTATCATTATGTTTTGATGATTGCAGGACGCCACCATTTCCAGAAACTTTTCGAAATCCGCTTGCCAATGACTGCCGTTTAAGTAGGTCGGAAGTATGCAAAATATGTTTTTGTCGAGTTCTAAACGTACATACACCATCTCTTCGAAGGTTATAAACTTGCATTCCACGCCTGGTAGTTTCTTCCTGCACCCAAAATAACATCCTCCGCTGACTCTTCCCCTATCATTTGTTCTTTTCGCTGGTATCCACCGAAAGTCATAGTCTACGAACTTTTTTTCATAATTTCAAAAAATCTTTTTCCATCAAGAACGTTTCATAAAGAAAAATAAATTCGAATTGATTAACAAATTTATAAAATTCAATAAAAAGGGACTTATTACTTAAACCACATACATTATAAGATAATATTTTAAATTCTCTAATACTATTATTGCTTGCAATTTTATTATTAACAATATTATTGACATTGAGAGGGCAGACGGCATTACAATCAAACACGATTTGGAGGCACATTTACATTATTTTGGAATGTGCTGCTG
This sequence comes from Cheilosia urbana, assembly GCA_946477585.1. NCBI lineage: Eukaryota > Metazoa > Arthropoda > Insecta > Diptera > Syrphidae > Cheilosia > Cheilosia urbana. The sequence continues at coordinate 95,655,409 of OX297854.1, forward strand.
ACGTTCCTACTTGCGTTTCCACCATAAGCTCTTAAACCAGAAGTTGTTGTCATTAGTAAATTGTCAGACCCACTGTCACCAAGAAGTTGTTGGATAGCTGTCATTCCAGAAACGTCATCTTTGCCTTCACATTTCAGGTTGTTGTTGATATCATAATAATAAACATTTTCACCAACTTTTAGATTTTGTCCCCGCATTTCCATTTTTATGTTTCTGTTTTTTGCACTTATTTTTGCCTTAATGGCAAGCAAACAGCGTCTTTTTTCCCGAGAAGCAGCTGTATAGTCCTTATGGACTGATATTCCAGTGCCACGAAGTTTGGGAGCTGACTTTAGTATATTTCCGACATCTTCCTTACTACGCAATTTAACGATTACGTTTGCCGTGTTGTTCTTTGTGCCAATACTTCGTACATCCGAGAGCAAAGAAGAATCTGTTTTTTCCACTTCTACTTTTTCAAACATTTCGAATATGCGCACCTTAAAATAATTCCAACCACTTGGAGTTCACACAATCAGAAAATCTCACTTCATTTGCACACCCACTAACGTCAATCGGAATATTCAGTTTATAACTGTTAGTACAAATTCAAAAAAAGTCCCTGAATTCTTACATATCCATTACCTATCTTTCTTTTAATATATAAAAACGTTCGTGCGTATGTATGTATGACCGACCATCACGGCTGAACCACTGAAGCTATCCCCCTTATACTCACACCATATGATTGTCTGGTGCCCCGGATGGTTTATGTTTATTTTAGACCCGATAGGTGGCGTTGTTGTCGATCTCCGAGACTGCTCAACCGATTTCAATGAAATTTCGTGGATGTATATTCTTCATTCCCACTTGAAGGACAGGATACTTTTGGACCTGATAGGTGGCGCTGTTGCCGATCTTCGAAACAGCTCTACCGAGTTGATTTTAATTAGTGGATGGGTAGGTATGGGTTGCTTCAAGATTGAAATATACTATAGTTTCGGACCCTATAGATGGTACTTTGTAAAACATAAGCGGGATAGGAGAACGGGCTGTGGAAGCATTACAATTATTAATGGACCTTGTCCAAATAAAGGACTTTGCGAAATGTGAGCAGGACTTAATACGAAAGGTATGAGCAAAGCCGGGTGGGTACAGCTACATATAAAAAAGACTGACGTCCTAATGTGCGCACTCATAACTCTGGAACAAATCCTTCAATTCTTATGATTTTTGGTTTAAATTCGCATGGGCCCAAGGAAGGAAATATGCTACTTTTTGTCGTGGAAACAAAACTTTATGGGGATTAGTTGAATTCTTTGGATGTTCCGGGCTTACATATATACAATTGAAAGTCGGCTCAGTTATAATTTTGTTGCGCAACCTAAGTACACCGAGACTTTGTAACAGAACGCGTTTGATTTGGTGGTGAAGGATCCCAAATCAAATGTTATACCAGCGACGGTTTTGAGGAAAAAATTCAAAGACAAACATTCTCTTTCCACGGAATCCGCTTATTGAAAACGAATTTGTACGTCGTGTACTGTAAACAATTATAGTCAAAAAGCGGAAGGTTGGCCGACACGTTAATCTTCTTTGTTGCGTTTGTCTACGCCTAAGGAAGGTTCATACGGCGACAAAATTGGAAAATCTGAATGGGAAATTGGAAAGTTTGTGAAAATGGATTTTCCATACATTTTCTACGGAGAGTTTTTTTTTCTAATTTTGATCGTAGTATACAGTGAGATATAGATTTGTCAAAAGCTATAGTTGGGATCAATAAAATTGATTTCAGGTGGAAGTGCAAGTTATTTTAGTCAAAAAGTCAATTTTGGGCGGGACGAAGTTCGCCGGTCACGCTAGTATTACATATTTATGTAAAGATATCGATCTATCACGAATACTACCTGCAATCATTGAACACTTAAACTATCGTTATCAATCTATTCCAGTCAAAAATAAAATCATACTCTAGAGGTCAAAAAACAGAAACTCATACTACGCTTGTCTTCGTACTACTATTGTCCTCGTACTCAAAAACTTTAAAGTTTAAGCTATAAAATAGTACAGTAGACCTTATAACTCTCTAACCAGAATTTGGGACAATTATGTGCTGCCACATCAGATGAATAACCCAAAAGGGAATTTTATTTAACACTACTCCTTTCTCTATATTTCATGAACCGTTTCTTTTATCAAGCATTGCTTCTTAGACCTTTTCCTACCTACCTAATAAAATAAGAAAACATCCAACCAAACTTTTGATGAACGAGAAAGTTTCGTTCGACCCAGTCGTGCACTTTATTTTAACATGTTTTTGTACGACTTAAAAGAAGGAATTTCGAAAGTTTGGTTTTCCGAATGCAAAAATGTGCGCCAAATAATTAAACACAAAATGTCAACGCATGTTGCATTTTGAAAACATCTTGCAAGAGTTTACGTAGCCTTTAGCAAATTTTGATGAAGTTGTTGTGTATAAAATTTACAGATGAGTTTGTTGCTTGAATCCCGAAAAATATTTAAGAAAATTAAAGAAAATTATAACTTTTTTCCTATTCAAACTGGCATTACCTTTTTTGAAAGACTTCTTTTGTTAAAAAACGTAAAAGTTAAAAAAAAAAAAAAATTAGTAAAAACTGGAGGGTGACTTGGCACCCATAGGTGGATGGTATGGTACTTTAAGTTTCCTTGGAGTTTTTCTTCCCACATTTGCTATAAGTATTCAAAAAAAATTTACACGGGTACACAATGTATAAATAGTCGCCATGTCTAATAAAATTCGTACAAAAAAAAGTTCTCAAATAAAGACTGTTAAGCGAAGAATTTTGAGATTTTTTTTTTTAATTGTAAGCAAAAAGTTATTGCTTTAACTATTATTTTTGATAACAAGAACTCGTTTTTAAAAAATATTATATTCTCCATAACTACCTTCTCACATCATTGCCAACAACATCATTCTTAAATCAAAAATTTGTATGTTCATTTTGTATGTTCATTTTAACCAAAGATGATTGTTGGCACTATAATGTTTTTTTTTACACACTGCTTTAATACACTCACATTCCGGAGCTCATGACACCCACACTGTTAGAAAAACCACCTTGACCGCACCCACAAAAAACCGACAACAGTTCTCTTCGAAAGCTGGAGGACCCTATCCATCATTCACTCATCAAGACAGCTCTCGGCTGATATTGTTGCCTCTTTTTCTTATAAACCGATAAATTTGTCTATGACCCTCGCCATTCACCCGCCGCCGAAGCATGCTGCTTTAATCCACAAGCGCATGTATATTCTCCTCAGCGAATCTTCCTCCTAAGCCACAAATGCAAAGTTTTCCATGATGGAAAATATTTTTAATCGCATTAGAATTGGAATGCTCTCTCATTTGAATAAATCACAGGAGTAAATCAAAATGTTTCATTGTGGATACACAATTGTCGCGTATTGTGTGCTCTCGGTTGTCACTTCTTGGGACTCGCACCTTTTGCCGGCGCGCTCAAAGACTTAGCAGCAGCACGCAAAACAATCAAATACCACAAATGAAATTATGATGAAATTCCTGGTTTTATTGTTTTCCAATTATTGAGATTTTACGTCTTCGTCGTCGTCGTCGTCAGAGTACACGCAAATCCGGTACTCGAAGGAGGCGAATTTGCATTTACTCTGTGCGGGGGGGAATTTGAAAATTGAAATGTCGGATGTATCTGACAATAATGAATTCAATTAGCAAAAAACACTCACGCTCCACGTATCACATTCATCCATCCATCTAACCGAGAGCGAACCCCCAAAATAAATGTACCTTTTGGAGTTGGCAGTTGGCACATCGTAACTGATTGGGCGGGCGGTGCGGTTCTAATTCCTGTGCTCCTCTCCCAAATCGGCGATGAATATTCAGAAAGTTTTATTGTGTGCGTCGGGCAACAGAATAGACGAACTCTGGAAAAATGCTAATTAATAAATTCGATTCAAATTCGGTGTTAGCCGATGATGAATGGTTTGTTGGGTTGGGGGACTCCCACCAATCGATACTCCATTCCTCCGAATTTTTCTTTTTTTCGTTTACAGCGAATTTCTTTGAACGACCGCTTGACATGTGCACACTTAAATTACCTGCGGTGCGCGAGTGTGTGAACTTTGATGCCAAATCGTTCAATTCATCCCGGTGCCGAATTCCCCGAGGATTTCGCGAGTGTATACAATAGTATCGCTTGTACCTTTTGTGAATTAACCGCAGTCTTAAAAGCCATTTTGCAATTTACACGCAAAGGGATGCGATACGATGCGAGCATACATTCCGATTCCGGCAGGGGTGCGCTTTGTTATCGCATCATGTATTGTGTCTCGTTGCCACCCCATCCTGGCGAAATTTGAATTTCTTATTTGAGGTACCCCTCGAGATAGATATAGCTACCACGAGGAGGGCGAAAAAAGAATTCGAACTGATGAAAAATTTATTTCGCGATAATTTGGCGTATCCTTGTGCGAATGGCATTCGTGTGTGCGTGGTTTCCTGGCAACTAAAAATCGTCTTATACCAGGGTATTCTCTTTGAAAAGCAATTTTAATATTGCATGCAAGTGATATTATCGTCATCGCCATCAACATCATCATTATTCCTTTTGTAAGCGGGGATACCACGAATGCGCCGAAGGCGGTGCGGGTGTGATTTATCGAAAATTGCACCTAAAAGGACGACTAAGACGTCTAAGACCCAAGACACGGTAGGTGTAGGATAGGTACCTACTGTACGAAGCGGCAGCACTAGCTATATGTGATACAGCAGTGATGTCTGTATCGCATAAATATTAATTTAGCAACGGGGCTACAGCAGCAGATTTTTATTTTGTTGTTCAAGTGCCATATCCCTTTTTCATTTGTGCAATTCTAAGGATTTATTTAGAAAAAAAAAAAAACCTTTTTTCTTCATCTGCATCTCTGGCTCTTGCTAACCGATTCCCATTACCAGACCGCGTCGCATACCTACGCTATACGCCCACTGTATTACAATAATTTTTAATTACCGGAGTAAACGTAATTATGAATTTTATATTTGCGGTTAACTGGGAACAAAGGACGAGTGCAGTTTTTTCGCTTTTCCTTTTTTTCTTTTTCTTTTTTTTTGGTTCTCCAAGCAGGATTTTTTTTTTTTTTTTTGTGCCTCTGTATTTTCTCCCAGAAGCTGGTGTGTGACAATGGTCCTGGGTGATGATGAAGTTATATTCCATGCTAAGAAAAATGCAAAACCTACGAATGGGGAACAAAATGGCATGGCCTTATAGTTTTCGACGGCGAGTGTTGTTTTAGTCGTTTTTGTGTGAGTGTTGTGTGTTTCTTCTTTCTTTTTTTTTCTCTCTACATTTTTAGCTGACTGATTCAGTTGTGCCACATGCACACAGAAGGAGTTTCGCGAGTTAACTCTGTGTATTGCCATAAGGACATTTGGCTTCACATCCTTTTCCACACAGGCATTCGCGTTATTTTTTTTTAATTTTCAAAGTTTCCTCCGAGTTAATGAATAATTGCTTGCAGTTAGCAAGGACCTCTTAATGAGTTGTGAAATATATTTCGCTTGACTTTGATTTTAAATCACAACTGCTGTCATATTCTTTAGAAAACGCTGTTGCGAAGGAGAAGTTGGTTTTTTTTTGCGCCTTTAATTATCTTTCGCATTGAAAAGCGTTACTATGGTGCTGCTGATGAGTGCGCGGTGGCTGCGATGAAAGGTACCCATTTTGGATCATTTAAAATCCAATTTCATTCGATTTGGCCTTACACCCATCAGCAGCAGTGCATACATACTCGATAGAAGGGTACCATAAAACATCCTCGTAATGAAGTATTAAATATGCAGCCAAATAGAAAGCATCCCATTCAGCATACGAGTAGCAGCGAGTATATACAGAGAATTGCGAAAGTCTCGAAAGTTATTTCAACTCTGAATGGGTTGGGTTGGTTGCACATGTGAAGACCCATCCCCTTTGTTGGATTTGGAGAGTCCAGCAGTAGCAGCATGTTGCAAGGACACGGTGGTTCTGGTGCGTTCACGGCAACAGGCTGAAAAGCCACCAGTCCACCAGTGCCGCATTCTGAGACGAGGCCGATATTAGGCGCATTCATAAATTTCGAAATGTTGTCTGCACTCTGCACACAAACCGGCACCCTGGGCATTCAGTCGATGAAAGGATGTTGAACGTAGGTCAACGCGTCCATTCAAAGAACCGATGCGATGGCGCACCACAAGTGCAATCGAAAGGATTTCGTTTCGTTTTGCAGCAGATAATATAGACGGCGGGTGTGGATGCGGGTGTGTGTTTGCATGCAAGTGCGACTGGCAAATGGAGAAATTATTGAAGATTTCACTTTAATGCTTCTGTCATTCAATATATGCACTCTGTGGGTTCTAATGAAATTCAGGATGCATAAAAGGTATGCTCCTCCTTGCTACGGCACAGTCAAAGTGAAACCCAAAGTCGATATATTCAAAAACAGTTTTTGCTAGCAGCTTTTGCTTGCTTTTCGGGGTCCCTTTTGCACAGTTTTCGACTATATTAGTCTGCATCCTTTGTATAAGGATTTGTATGCAAACTAATATGTAGCAGAATAAAAATGAAGAAGCACAAATCGTAGAATGTAGTAGAAAAAGAAGCAGCACGAAAATTCGCAGTCAGCAAACAAATTTGCACATGTACCACGCCTCAGCGCTATCTGCACATCATCGTCATCCTGAATCCTCAGCCCTTAGCCCCAGCCTCAGTCTCACACAAAAAAGGATAAAAATTCTATCGAAGCGCATATGCATATGTACCTACATATGCAGCAGAGATGATGATGTGGACAAACCTGGGCAATATCTTCCTGAATGCAGATCCCGGAACGACGAGTGCTGTTCGTTAGCCATCGTCCTCGTTCTCGCCGTGCCGCGCCGCGACCGTACCAGCACCATCAGGTCTAACGAATCAAATAAATTTGTTGGTCAATTAAAAAACTGCATAGCGCACCATGAATCTCCCAATGGGTGGTGGTGGTGGTGGATGGTGGTCGACGTGGTCCTGCTTTCTATCTTCCGCCATAAATATTCCCTCAAGAGCATGTGTAGCTACTCGTAAGCTGATTCTAGGAGTAGGAGAGAAAAAAAAGAAGAAAAATACCATCCAGTCGACAGTTTTTTCGACCCATCCCCCAGGAGAAGCCACAAAAAACGTGTACGGCAACAATTTTTTTCCAATTTACCATATTCACTACAGCACTCTGGTATCCCTAATAGGGACAATAATGAAATAGTAAAAAAAAAAGGCGAATCGTAGATTTAGGGTAGCATTTGTTCCTCTTTGGCAGTCTTCGTTTCGGTCTCGCTGGGGCGTTGGGCGTCCGATGGGTGGTCGGCACTGATGGGTATTCCTTCAATAACTTGGGCAGGTCCCGACCCGATTGAACTGCTAGTGCGGAGTATGCGCGTATTGGAAAACCAATAATTGTCTCAATGCACCTGTGTGTGATGGTGTTCGATATCCAATGGCGTGTGCCAGATGCATTCGATTTTTTGTTTTACTGTGTGGGAGGTCGATTCATAGTCCATACACATATACAGCTAGCATTTTCTGCCATCCAATGTTTGCATACATATGTGCGTGGATTGTGTATTTTTTAGAGAATTTCTTTGAGTGTCTCTTGGAGGGAAATATTTATGCTTTGTTAAGAGAGACGGGGTTTATATTTCAAGGATTTGTTTTGGTTTGAGAAAAGCTCCTACAGATTTGGAAGTTCTTAACAATGTCAATCTTCAGTTTGGGGAAGGAGTCTATAAATTGGATCAGCTGTCTTGGAGGCTTATAGTGGACAGAAGGACGCTGATTTATGTGAGGAAAAGTAAGATTGTTCAAAAGGAAGCTTCATAAGATAATAGCATTTAATTTGATCGTATGAAATATTCTAGTTCGATCAGCGATGCAATATCTTATAATGGGGATCGGAGTATTGATTTTTAAACCCCTCTATTGGCAGGCTGAGATTGGACAACATGACTCCTTCAGAGCTATAGTGATTTCAGTCCCAGTTTTACTTTTCGTTTCACCGAAAAACCTGTGATGTTGTAGTTCTGTTTATAGGCTGTGGCAGTCAATTGCTGATCCCCACTGGGATAAATTCACGAGACGAGAGTCACTTGTTAATCCTAACAGGAAAGTACTTTATTTGAAATAGTTTCTCAGCTAAATTTGCAGGCTGCTTTGATGGCTCGCTTTTGCCAATAGTATGCAACTTAATTGACAGCATCGATCTTTTATGGTGACGATCTAAACATTTCTTCTGTCGGATACATCGAATCCCTGCACTACAGTCATTTTATCGCTCATACTTGTAGGGGTCCGTTTTCGACAAAGCATTGTTTCTTCTAAACTCCGGGCTTAAATTGACCTTTGGTATCCATTCGCTCTTTATATCGCTGCCATCTTCGGCGATTAGTTCGAACATTTTCATCCTGGGCAATGTCTGTGTACACCTCGTAGGGTTCCCTGATGTATCTCCTCTTCCGTGGCCCAAAAACACAAACCTGGACTTCTTCATCCTTCTTATTCATCTACCTCCAAAATTGCGGTGGAAGAATGAAAGAGCTATGGAGTACAGAACGAATCTTGGGAACAGGATTCAAAGCGCCAGTGAAGGAAGTAGCTATTGCGGAAATTGAATGTCTCATCAAATCATCTTATACGACAAATAGTTAATTACTTACAACAAATAAGAAAAGGAAGGAGGAATGGTTCGACGGAACATGTGAAGCATTGCGAAACGGCTTTTGGATATTGTTACAGTGGAATTTTTCAAATATGGGACAGATGATCTTGTCGATGTACTTACAAAGGCATTTAACAAAATCATGGAAACAGGTGATATGCCGCAAAAAAAAAAAAAAAAAAAACATTATATAAAACACAGCTGATCCAAACAATAATCGCGGAATATCTTTTTCTAATGCCTTCTTTAAGATCTTTGCATCCCTATTAAATCATCGACAAATGGATACGGGATGGTAACAAACTGAAAGAATTCCAGGCTGGATTTCGAATTCTCAATGAATGATAACACTTTCATCCTTCGGAGTATAGCTGGAACATTCCTCGACAAAAAAATAAACTGTACGTGTTTTTCGTTGACTTCAAGGCAGCCTTCGACACAATTGACAGAAGAGCTTCGTTCTACAGGATGTAAACGCTGGAATATCGTCAAAGTTTGGTAAGGTTTTTGAGGGTATCTACGACGACACTCTATCAGCAGCATGGAATGGATTGGAAATCTCATAATGATTCGCATCAAGAATGGGCGTAAAGCAAGGATGTCCCCTGAGCCCTTACCTATTTGCTTTGTTTATAGACGATTTGTTGGACTATCTTTCTGATGGAATAGAATATGTCGGAATCTTGTTCAAAGCTCTTCTCTTCGCAGACGATGTTGTCCCCTTCGCATATTCACCTGAAACTCTGCTATGATAAATAGGCTGGAAGGGTACTGCAGGTTGTGGAATTTAACAGTGAATTTGAGTAAGTCGAAAGTAATGATCGGGGTCTGGTAGGGAGAATTGGCACTTCAGTAGGGAACCGATTTTAACAGTGAGAGCATACAAGTTCTGGGTGTTACGATAACCAGTAACATGGATATGGAAAGCCAACTTAAGGAAAAACTTATTAAGGCAAAAACTGCGATATGTGCATTGTGCAACTTGGAGGAAGTGTTTTTCTTGTATCTCATAGTGTTAAGTACAAAGTCGTTGTAGAAGTGGCCGAATCTGTGATGATGTATGCTGCTCAAGTCTGGGGATATGAAAAGTATTCAACCGTAGAAAAACTGCTAAGATATTATGTAAAAATGTGATTTCACCTACCTAAAACGACACCGAACTACATGCATCCATTACAATCGAAACAGGATTATCACCGCTCGTTGTTAAAACATTCAAGCTATGGAATATTTACTCAGACATCAGACTGCCAAAAATAGTAGCGTAATATGCTATGGAGAGGAAGAGTCTATGGTATAGGAAATTGAAAGAGCTGGAAGAATTTTGTGACCAAAATTTTGATCTTAATCAGCAGAATATTACCAATGGGTAGCTAGAGAGATGTACTGTAATCTTGTCTCAAAATAAGATGAGAGGTATAGAATGGACTGCATAAACGAATCTAAGTCCACTGCACAGAGAGCAATTTATGGCCAACTGCGACATCATTTATGTGATCGAAACTATTTCCAGAATGAAAATTATGAAATAATTTCTGCTATATTCAAAACTAGCTGTGCCCGCAACTTCGTACGCGGCGTGAGAATATCCAATAAAAGAGATTTGACCCTTTTTCTCAACGGCATATTTGTTTAAAATCAACAGTCTAGCTAAAACGAAGCGGTGAACATTGTCAATGTGAAACAATAAATCAAACAAATCTATTTACAGCGTAAGTCCTAAAGTTCCACTTCCTTAAGTGCAATGCAGATTTCTATAGAAAAATCTTCCTTCAAAAAAAACATTTTTTTTTTGTATTTATGTAACAATAACAAAAAACAAAAAAGCTGAATACGAAAATGACAGCATACAGCGAAATCAGGTGTGCAACAAATGTTAAAATTTGTTAAAAAGAGCAAAATATATTATTGCGGACGCAGACAAAATCTGAAGCGCAGATTTCTGGTTTTTAAATATTTGCAGCAAGGTTGAAAATCTGCAAAATGCAGACAAATCTGCGCTTAATGCAACGCTGATCACCACACGTCATCAGCCATCTGCGCATTTCCTCAGAAACACATTGTCGCTGCTGATTACATTCATATTCATGTCGCATACTTCTCTTTCGTTTCACTTAATTTGGAGGAACCACCCCGCAGTTTTTTTTTTCATATGAGCGTGCTTGTACGATGTGCGCCACCCAACCACCCCAAAGCAGAACAACGATCAAGAACCGCGACTGCTGATAATGTTCGATTTGAGAAAATAGATTTATTTTTTTCATGTTAGATCTTAGGTGGTAGCTCAGCTTCTAGACTCTAGAGGACATAGAAACTTGATGGCTTGAAATAACTATAAAAGTGTTGGCTCTCCTAAATATTTTGTTTTGTTTGCATTAATTAAGAATTGTTTGAGTAATGGCGAGTTGAAGGCAGTAAGGTCAGAAAAAAAAACACATTTTGGTTAAAAACGCTCCAAAAAATAGACATGGCAATAAAAGGGAATAGCCTATATGTTGCACAAAATCTTAAGGAACATTTCAAAAAAAGTTTCATCGAAATCTGTGCAGTAGTTTTCACGCCATTAGGTAACAAAAAAATTGCCTAGAGTTTTATTATAAGTATAGATAAGGGGAGGAATTGTAGGACTTACTCATCGAGAAGTTTTATCTATATAATAGGTGTACCGGAAAGTTTTTACTGGTTTTTCTGACAGATGCCGCTAGCCGTCAGTATGGAATAAAATAATTTGGCATATATACCATTTTATTCTACTGTCATTAACCTTCAAAAACTACTCATTTTCATTTGCGGCATGCACTGCTTTTCCCATTTCATCAAAGGAAAAAGGCTTGAAAGTCATCGTTTGCTGGTAGAAACTTACGGAGAGCATGCGCCAAGCGTAAAAACGTGTGAGACGTGGTTTCGAAAATCAAAAAGTGGGGATTTTGATTTAACAGACAGTAGATGTTCGGGTAGACCAACAAAATTTGTGGGCCCGGAATTGCAGGAGTTATTGGACGAAGACCCAACCTAAACTCAAAAACAAGAAACGATTAGCGACCGCTTACGAGCAATGGGAAAGATTTTAAAACTAGGAAGATGGGTGCCACATGAAATGAATGATAGGCGAATGGAAAATCGAAAAACTATTTCTGAAATGCTCCTTCAACGGTACGAAAGAAAGTAATTTTTGCATCGGATTGTGACGGGTGATGAAAAATGGATGTTTTTTTCGAAAATCCAAAACATACAAAATCGTGGTTATCGCCTGGCCAACCTGGCCCATCAACTCCAAGGCCAGATCGCTTCGGAAAGAAGACAATGCTCTGTGTTTGGTGGGACCAGCGTGTTGTATTACGAACTTCTTAAACCTGGTGAAACAGTAAATACTGATCGCTACAAGCAACAAATAATCAATGCATTGATTGAAAAACGTCCAGAATATGGGCCCGAAGACACGGTAAAGTGATTTTGTTGCATGATAATGCACCATCACACACAGGAAAACCGGTGAAAGACTAATTAAAACCGCTTGAATGGGTCGTGTTATCACACTCGCCGTACTCTCCGGACCTGTCTCCGTCCGATTATCACCTTTTCGCATCAATGGGACACGCACTGGCTGACCAGCACTTTGTAAACTTCGAAGAAGTCGAAAAATGGGTCGTTGAGTGGTTCCGCTCAAAGGACAAGCAGTTCTTTTGGGATGGCATTCATCATTTGCCAGAAATATGGACAAAATGTGTAGAATCGAATGGCCAATACTTTGAATAAATACCATTTTTAATTTTTTTCTTTTTTTTTTTAAATTATGTGTCTTTTTATTTAAAAATCCGGTAAAAACTTCCCAGTACCTACACCTGCAGTCTCTGTAACTTATCTGAAGGGAAGATGTCTTAGATTTTATCGGGGAAAGCAGTGATTCGAAGTCGGAGGCTGACATTTTTGAGATCCTTAACTGTGAGAAACGTTTAGAACAGTTATACAATTTCTATATCTTATAGAACGCAAATTCTGAACGAAGCTTTCTAAAACTGTTTATAGAGTAACCGTATCTACTATTTATTTAATCAAAACTTCCTTTTATAGGTACGATTTGATTTAAAGCTAAAATGGAAACAAATATGTAACAAAAATGTCAATCTGGCAGACGGCATAGCCATGCTTAAAGATTTTTGTTAATATACTTTTGTTAAGCTCTCTTTGTTGTTAAGTTCAAATAAAAATTCAATTCAAATTCATCATAGATCATAGTGCACAACTAGTATGATGAGGGTATCTACGCCTTAGTGTTTTTTAGGATGGCATCAATTCCATTAAATACAAATTTCCACTAAAAGGTGTTAGGTAGGTTTCACTTGTGAGTTCTGTATGGAAAAAAAAAAGTTCTGCAGCCATCCTCTGCGAAACATTCACCTGATCTCCGTGTCGTCCAATCAACGACTTTTGAATGAGTCTTATAACTAACTCAAAACCTCCTACTCTTGGAATTTCATCAATTCGTCACGCTGCCTTCCAAAAGAGCCATCGCACAAACGGAATTCACAATTATGACTTACAATTATTATATCCGACACGTCAGTCTGTGTTTGTGTGTATGTATTGATGAAAGCGAAACTCAACAAAGCTGAACCTGACACTGGTGGTCATCCACAAAACATATCCCAATTCCATTGCTGTGTACGTCTGTACCGAAGCGAGTGTCTGCTGCTTGCATCCAAAACGAAATGTAGGTATACTTGGCAGTGTCATTGCGCCTTGAATGTATGTGCTGTCTATCCTTCCCTACACAGCATACAGCATTTGATGGAGGATAATGAAGTTTTGTTTGAGTTTTTCCAAAGTTCTTCAGACGCTTAATCCGTTTTTGACAACACAGCATCGTACATTTTTAATGTGTTTTCGGTCAGATGATGTCTGGCATGCGGCTCCACCCCTCCCCCGACCATATCGGTCCCAATCATCAATAATTAAGAGCGCGCTCTAAGCGCAGCTTATTCACGCTTCACACCCCCGCTTCTTATACGAGTAAGCCACCCTTCTGCCTACACAGACCAGACTCCAAAGAGACATCGGGAGATTAATTAACTTAAGTCAAAGTAATTTCCCAGGAAGTCCAAAAAATACCCGCACTGGTGAGTGGTGGTGGCGGGCAAACAAACGAAATTGATTGTTGGTCCTTGTCGGTCGATTTTTCACTTGGACCGACCGCCCCCAGAGGCTGCAAGATGGCAAGCCGGCAAGACGCACACCAACCGAAGTCAATAAGGAAATAAATGAACGTAATTACAACGAAGATAAACACGGCCAGCGTAAACATTCGACAAAATCAATTCATCCTTTGGCAAACGTTATTAGCCAAAGAAATCCTCTCCGGCAGGCGGGCAGACCAATTCATCTCCTGAATCGAAGAAGTCCTTCTGCAGTCAGTCAGCACTTCATTGCGAGCATATTTATCGTGTCTTTCGCAAAGAATTTGGCATTCTTCTATTCAGCTGTACGACAACGACAACGACGATGACGATGAAATCAGATATCCAGGAACACAACACTTACACAAATGGGGATTAAGGACGCTCGAGTTGTATTACTTGCAAAACAAATTAATTGATGAAGGACACACAGTCACAATCACAATCACTTGTGACAGAGCAGGGGACGGTGTCTCTGAGCGATGCTATCTGCTTCGTCTTTTGGCTAAAAAATAATTGAAATTGGTATTCAATGAGGAGAGGTGGTCGTCGGTGGCCAGGGGTGGTGGCTGGTGGTATCCTTGGAGCTAGGGTAAATTTATTATTCTACTGCGAAATCGAAAAGCATGAGTTTCACCCTAAGTAGGCTTTTCTAGGGATTACAATATCAGACATCCCTTTGTTGTATACTTAACCCCGGCCGGCGCCCATTCAGGCGATGGCGATTCCAAAACCGCCGGTTGCCTGACAGTTAATAATGAGCCATCGGACCACAAAGAAATTCGTATTCGTGTCACATTATTTGTGTTCAATTGATGTTGCTCGAAGAAGTGATGGTGCCCATAGGCGTTGCCCTGCACGGCCATCGTAAGTGGACAATGGACATATGGCACATTCTTGCGAGCCATGTCCTTGGAGTGTTGGCCATGGCATGGCAACATAACAAAGCACCAACCACCTGTCCACGATGGACAAAAAACGCATGATTTATGGCCATGATATGTGAGTAATGGCAGAAGCTCCAACATTGTCCTCGTGATCGATAGTTGAGAGTGTTGCCAGATACACACTAGTTTCAATAAACTGCCACCATAAGTTGCCGCCCTGGCGTGACATTATGCTACCGGTCCTTCAGCCTTGATACTTGTGTATAGTTTGTCTCAAATTAATTGAGAGTTGCTACCCTTTTTTTGGCTCACTTCGGATACCAGGCTATAAAATCCAAATGTACTCGTATACCGAATAATTTCGTTCCCCATTATTCTTGTTTAATTGCTTCACACATGTCCCGAAAGGAGTAGAGCATAGTCAGTACAGCGCACAAAAGGGACATGCACACGAAAATAAATACGCCATTAATTCCATAAATTCCTTAATTAAAATTGGTTTTATTTCGATTCGAAAGCGAACAGTTACACACTGTATGTGTGTGGCAGGACCCCCTTCGTGAAGTTGAATACTCCCCCTCGCAATACCACACGCATTATTTTCCAAAACATCAATTTGCATAACCTTTAATTTTCCATAGAAAATGTCGGCAGTTAATCGTTCACCAAATCAGGGTGGAGTGGGGGTTGTATTCGAATTGTGTGTGGGAGGGGGCGGGTTTCTTAAATTTTCAATTCGACGTTGCGAAGCGGCCGAATGTCCACCTTGGATACAAAGGAACAGGTCCGCAATATATGGTGGCTAGCTTTTATCGCGTATTCACGTGAAGTGAGCTGTCGGGTAATAAATCATAAATTTCGACGTTTTTTTTTTTTTTTCTGTATTTGCTGATACTTTTCGAACTATACTCGTATGCCGCAGCAGAATGGAGGAAGTGAAGAAATACGAACAAAATATGCTAAGAAACCACTGCAGAAGCACAAGTATTTCGCGTGTAGCATGAAAAGAGTATGAAAGCCGCATGGGGTGGGAATCGGCTTTGAGCTTTCCTTCAGGATCCATCAAAGGGTTTACAAATCCTGAACATTATCACTCGCTTGGTTTTTGTTGGCCTGAGATTTGTGTTTTTCTTTTTTTGTTTATTTCTTGTTTCTCTGTTCGCGCAGTGGAAGAAAAAACCAACGTAGTGGTGATGGTGACACCGAATCCTTTTCTCGCCTGAGGACACACTTCAGCGAGAAGCGGTTGTGTGCCGCCTCAGTTTAGAAGAAAGTGTTTTGAGCAATTTATCAAAACTGAGGTGGTGTGTTGCAACTGGGTTTTTTTTTTCCCTCTTCCTAATGAAAGTGCGGGGAAATGCATGTGAGTTGAGAAATGATTGAAACGATAGGAAATAATTGCCTGGCGAGAGCGTCGCGTATTATGAAACGATGCCCGAAGAAAGGCTGAAATGTGGGTATGGGTATAACTATTATCGGACGAGGGACAAGATTGAGTTATGAGAATGTGATGATTTATGCGGACAGTTGATCGCGACACTAACAGGCGCTTCGAGTTTTATTACTCTGAGGATGTGGTTGTAAAGTTTCATAGATGAACGCCAAGTCAGGAGATCTTACCGTCATTTTGTGTGTGTACTGGCTACTGGATCAATCAGGTTTTGCGGTCTCTTGGTTATATATGATCCTCGTCCAATCCTGTGGCTGACTCGTCTTCTATAAAAGCATTTACGAACCAAATCTCTTTTGGCTGCGTAACACACGCACCTTAACGTGTGAAAAAACCTGGGGTCGAATCGCGTCGCCCGTGAACGAGCATTACTTGACGGAATTTATTTGTGTTTCTCATGTAAAATCAACTTAATTCCGTGGCGATTCGACCCATGATCAGGGCTGCCGTTTCAAATTTTGTTTGGGGAGTAAAATAGAATTTTTTTGGGGAGTATCGGGAAGTACAGAAATTTATTTTTAGCGTTTTTCAATTGGGACTGTTTCGATGATGGAAGCCTGTGGCGGCCATGTTGTTTTGGTAGATTCTTTCTAATATGGTGTTTTATTCAGTCACTAAATTTTTTTTATTTTTTTTTTTTTATATATACTTCTCCCGGAAAAGGCGAACCTATAACGCTTCAACAGCGCCCCGAGATGCCTGCAGATGTATGTTTGCTCTGCACTTAAATTGCTGCAAATTGTAGTCTTCTGGAAACATATCCCCAGGAAGCGAGTTCCAAAGTTTGCTTGTCCTGTAACAGAAGGAGTTTTGGAAAGTTGATGTCCTCGCGGTTGTCAAGTGTACTGTATGGTCATGAGCATTAGCAGCCTGTCTTGTTGGGCGCCCAAAAGTTGCATTTCGAGGGATAATGTCTTTGAGTTCCTCAGAACATCTACCATGGAAGTACCTATAGAACAAGCATAGGTCAGCGACTTGTCTTCTGTGCACCAACGGTTGTAGATTCGATGTGAGTGTAGGCCGAGCTCCATATATGGGAACAATATTCCAAGCCTGATCTAACCTGTGCTTTGTAGAGAAGGAGAAGTTGCTTGGGGCTAAAGTACCTCTTTGCTCTAAATAGGTAGCTCAACTTTGTGGACGCCGATCTTGCGATATAGGATATGTGGTTCTGCCATGTGATTCCTGAATTGACTGTGACTCCTAGAAGGTGCATTGAGTCCTTGTGATGGATTGGATGGTCATCCATTTGGATCTGAGGAACTGTTGATGCATTTTTTCTGGAAAATGTTGTGAGCTGTGTCTTGTTTGCATTAAATACAACCAAGTTGTCCTTTCCCCACTTCAAGATTTTGTCCAGATCATCATTTAGAGAATTAATTTGTTCACATCTCTGACTGTGTGATGTAGCCGTATGCACAATTGCACAGGCCCATTGTTCGAGATGGAGGATATAAGAGTGCTGTCATCTGCAACGCTGTAGATATTATTATTTGTCGATCCAAGCAAATCGTTGATGTGGAGAAGAAATAGAGTTGGAGAAAGAATAGATCCTTGGGGCACTCCTGCATTTATAGCAAACGAATTGGATGATACACCATCTACAACAACTTGGATCGATCTTCCCAGAAGAAAATTTTGCATCCATCCGCAGAGTTGTTGTGGTAGGTAATCCGTAAGACGCTAACTTGCCTAATAGGGCTCTATGCCAGACCCGGTCAAATGCCTTTGATATGTCCAAGGCTACGGCTCTGGATTCGCCGTGTTGTTCAATTAATTGTGTCCATAAGTGCGTTACGTAGCTTAACAGGTCACCAGTGGAACGACGGCTCCGAAATCCGTATTGCCTGTCGCTTATTAATCGATGGCCTTCTAGATATTTGATTATTTCGACATTTATTGCCTTTTCCATTACTTTAGAGAGCATTGAAAGTAACGCTATTGGACGATAGTTTTGTGACAGACATTTCTTCCCTTTCGTCAGTGATAATGTTGCGTTCATTTTACGGCAAACGCGGTGAGCCTTCAAAGTCGACTCATCAAAGTTTGGTATCAAATTTTTAAACAAAACTTGCACCACTCGGTACGAGCCATCGTGCGAATCCTCGGTGGACATTTAAACGATGTTATATTTCATGCATTACGACACTTTAAATTTAAAGGCCGTTTTAAATGAAAAAAATATTTCGTTAATACCTCACAAACATCTGATTGTTAAATTCCATTTCGAATCTTTAAATAGTGTAAGAAGAAAAATAATTTCATGCATCCGCAAGAGCGTGTTCGACGCGAAAGTAAAAAAATCGAAGCACGAAAAAAATGCTAATGAGATATTCGGAAAGCAAAACTTGTTTTGCAAATTACTAGCTAAAGAAATGTCAAGGCAAAGTAAAAATAATTCAATCCAAAATTAAAAATAGGAGTAAAATTTGACGTTGGGGAGTACCGGAGTACGGCTGTCGAAAAAGGAGTACAATACTCCTATTGTAGTACTTTCAGCAGCACTGCCCCTGATTAACTTTCTAAAAGAGATGGAAAATAATGAGCTACTCATCATTTGAAAAAAAAAAAAAATGCGCGCTGGCAAGCATCGGAAAAAGTGTTACACCGGAAATTTCTGTTCTAGGTGCTGATTTGTAACGTGACGTTTAGTTACAGCTTCTATACCTACCTTATAGGATCATTTCATTGAACTTTCTAGATGACAGTGTAATTTGTTTAATGGCATTGCGGTCTATTAGAGCCCATAGTCGTCAACAGCACAATAGCCTCCGAGGGTTAAAGGTGTTGCTGAACTTATGTTTGCGCTGGATAAGGCACTCCGTATACGTCCTGTAAGTAACTTCTTCTAGCAAAGCTTTCCATAGCATTATAGCATGATCTACATTCTACTGTACCGTAGATACCACTTACAAAATTCGTTCCTTACAAGAAGACCTGCTCGGATACGAAAATGTTGCGGTGTGCAATTTCCCTCGCAGGGCTTACCTACTGCTGAGAAATACGTCGGCAAATACCTACTGTTGCGGCATTAGGTATATCGTATATGCTATATAGGTACTCCCCTCAAACTCTATTGTACACCTACTCTACTTGTGATCATTCATCTGGCACTTGTCTAATCCGCACGACCTCAGTCTCTGTTTTCTACAAAGGCTGCTTGCTCACAATCCTCCCCCGAATAGACAATTTTTAATTTCATCACCTTTCCCCAGCCCCCATCGTCGTGGCAGCTAGCCTTTGGCTCACAGTCCAGCACTTCTGGACTGTAATTTAATTTGCACTTGCGGAATGATAAACATTACAGGGAAATTAATATGAGACCTCGCCGCAGAGATGCACAAATCTCTCACAGCGAGAATGTTAATTCGCTCTGCTGCATACGTACGAGTATGTCTATGTCCTGGAACTGGGCGGAAGAAACGCTTGATAATAAGATGGATAAAGGAAAACATTTCCATTTGCGGTCACATTAACTGAATCGTGCGTAATCTTCGCGTACTGACTGTGTGTATAGGTAGGTGCTCTCTCTTTATACCAAAGGGTCGACATATGAATGTTAAATGAGCAACAAAGTTGTTTTAACCCCTGTGCCAGTGGGCGGGTAGTGCGGAGGTGCACTTTTGTTTCTTTTCGGAGTAAAGAATTTTCGCCATCCGCATAAAAAACAACAAGTAATCCTTTTATGGCAGTATAGAAAAAAACAAAAAAAAAAAACATCAGAAGTAGAGGACTGCTATCCAGTTTCAAAGAGCGGGGATCCCTCTTGAAGCTCACTTTGCTTCTTCTTAGCAGAAATGCTGCGTTTTTTCTGTTTGTTGGTAGCCAAGCGGTTAACAAGGATACTTTTATAATTTTTTACAATAACTGACATAAAGGCTTACCTGCGAAGGATGTACATTCCGACTTTTATACGCGCAAATCGCCTTTAGGCGGTGACACTGAGTTCTTTAGTCCTGTTTGCGCATTTTTTTCCTTTTTTTTTTTTCCTTTTTCGGTGGAGCGTCTGAATGTGAAACATCTTTTTAAGCTGTGCATTTTTTCGGTTACGCGGTAGGTTTGTTGGGGTCCTTGTCTTACAAGAGATTATCTTACGTGAAAATATTGTTGGAATGCCGTTTTATTTTTTTCTGTGTGCGCTGCTTCTGGTTGTGGCTCCTTTGAGTGTGGCACATCCAAATCCTTGTTTGTGTGGTGCGCTCTCAGCGTAATTTTATTTAACCAAGCAGCCAGAACACATGTGACTTTAATCGCGGCCGCTGCTCGCATTCATGGTATTTTCTCTAAGAAAATCTGAAAGAAGGACATTTTTATTCGCGCTAGCGGTATCCTCTTCAGGACCAGAACCCAGATAATTGTGATATCCCCTCTGACAAATCTAATTAGTTGTACAAAAGATGAACGGATTAAGAAAAAACGAACAGAAGAGTTAATTTTTTAATTAACATATTTAAGGATGCGTACATTTTTTCTTAAATTGTTGGCCAACATATACCTAAGCGTAAGTATCGCTTAGGCGTCTTGTAAGCGGATAGAGGCGTGCGCTATGTGCTTCTGTATAGGCAAATCCTTCCGTGGAAATATTTTTTTATTAAAATTTATTATGAAACATTAAATGTAATACGTCAAAGGATCCAAAATGCGAATATTTGTTTAGTGAACATATGCGAGGCGAAAGAAAGAAAGGATTGAAACTTTATTTCTTTGAATTTTGCTCCCCTCCCCCTTCACTGGGGGTGGATTTTTATTTGTATATTCTTGGCTATAGAGACAGAAAACGAGATGCTGCGTCTGTATAAAGGGGTTGCTATTTGTACATACATTACGAGTCCTTATGCATACATATTTTACGTACGATTAATGTATTTAGGATTTCTCCACATATTTCCACCACCCCCCCAGCGCCGACCCGCCTTATATGGTTCGCTCGTTTAATTTAAAATTTTGTTTGCTAAAAAGTTTTTGAAATTAAATATGCGAAATGCAAATATAAGATTTTCAATGAAATGTTTTCTTTTTCATTAGTCTAAGGATATGTGTTTGTGTATGAAGTATGAAGTATGATTCCACGAATTTGCTACACAGTATACACCTATACGCAGTCTTGTTCGGAGGATGGCAAAAGGATCTAGGTCTGTTTTGCAAGGAGGTTGCTATGCCATTCGCATGTGTACATGGTGTTGATATGTTAATTTGAACTGAATATTGGTTTGACACTAAATAAATACTGAGCTTTGAAAGGCAGGATGTGAAGTTTACTCTATACAGTTGAGGCGATCGGTGTCTAAGTTGGTTTATCGCATGGGAACTCGATGGCGGCTTCGCTAGTTGCAGTGCCTGTGTAAGTTATAAAACTAAAATCTAGTTTTATTAAAAAAAACTTTATTTAAAAATTCGGCAGCGTTTCTGCCTCCTGACTTAAGACTGACATTGAAATTCTTACGACTAGCTTAAATACTAATTATCTGCTGCCACTGCACTTCTGTTTCGAATGTATTTTCCTGGAATCGTACGGTCGTCGCCGGTCGGTGTCATATGCCCGTGCGAAAGTGCTTTCGATGCAGGTCTCGTCGCTGGTTGCTAGATGGCATGATTTCGGGTCGTTGCTCCGTGTGACGGTGGCATGTGTTATAGATTGTTTTACGTTAACTCCTCCGCCCTTAAGAGTGGACGCCCTCGTTCACTTAAAAGAATGGTATTTGGCTTATGCGGGATGTTCTTGCCCTTGGTCGTGGGGACGGCTCGCTTTTGGTAGTCTCCAAGGCTTCTGTCGATACTTCTGGTTTGGTTACAGTATTCTCTACTGAGTTGTTGGCTTTCGTAAATTTCCTGAAGATGACCAATATGACAATGCAGGATAGTAGACACGCTCCAAAACTTAGCATAGTATTATTTTTGAAGTCGGTTTTCAGGAGCTGGATGTACTGGGTGTTGTTTGTGTGGAGTTCTTTTACCATTTCCAGCGAGAGAACTTCTTCTAGTATGTTGTCCGATGAAGTTGGTTGCAGGATTGGCGGGAGAGGGTTGAGATGACTGGTTTCGATGGAATTAAACGTGTTCTTTCCAATTTGTATACTGCTGTTATCATACCTTATAAGGAACGTACCGTTGAGTGAGATCATGTTGTTGTTTATTGAGATTTGCCCATCGTACCGATTCAGAAAAATGATGTCTGATGATATCTCTTCGACCGCAGGAATGTGTTGGCTGTTGATTGCAGTACAGTTGGCTGGGATACTACGTATTAGGTTTGGAATACATGTTGTATTGCTTATGTTAATAATATTAATTCTAGGACAAATGGATAGTTTATTCACTGTTTTACAATCTGTTACAATTCCATAGATTTCGTTTTCACATTCTATAATTTCCTTAAAGTCGATTTTTATTATTTTTGTTTCTTCTCTTACTGCTTTTATAATAATTTTTTTACAAATTTGTTCATTTACAGTTGGTAAACTTACTATGTATAATAAAATGGTATTGTTAAATGCTATCTTTATCTCTGAGAACTCAATTGCCTCTTCTATATTCTTGAATGGTATTTCTTTATTATTTATAATTTTTTCGATAGTATTTATTTCAATATTCGACAGGATATATGAATTTATAATATTTACTCTTGCCCAATGTAAGGCATATGCCACGTTTGTTATTTCTTCTTTTAATAGATCTAATTTATATTTTATGTTGAAAACTAACTGTTCTATTATGTTTCCATTTTCTTTTACATATTTATTTATTTCGTTAGTTCTATTAGCTACGTTATTTATTTTATCTATTACAAGTTTGTTAATTACTATCTGTCTATTATTATTTTCTAGGACGTTATTAATTTTTTCTTGAATTATTTGGAAGTCGTGTTTATCTGGGTTGCCAGTAATGAATTTCCAAGCGCTTCCTAGGAAGTCAATTGACCTTCTGGATTTTGGATGGTTTGGGACTAAACGTTTTATCAAGGAATTGATTGTTGATATTTCTTCGGATAACAGGTGAAAGCTATTGTGGGAGGTTGGTAGATTTTCTCTCATGGATGTCTCTATGCTTTCTATGGCTTCGGAATATTTCGACAGATCGATCTCGTGAATAATCTTATAGGTTCCTGTTTGTAGTCTTGATGTACCCGTGTTTATGGTCACAAGTCTTGCGTTTGTATAGTCCAGTATCTGTACGTCAGCTAAGCAGTCGGTCATGTATAGGTACAGTTGTCTAGAAAGAAAGGTATAGGAAGATCTATTATGATTTGATGTGTGATTTGTGAACAACTTTGCCGGATTGAGTAAGAATCGTTGTTTTTTTATTTTCTTTTACGATTTCCTTTGCGTATCTCGGCGTAAGTTTTGAGCCTAATCTTTTGTTTCTTTTGACGTATATTACGTCGCCTGTTGAGTAGTTCTTTACTGGTTGCTTTCCCTTATTATGGTAAGCTAAGTCACGTTCTTGTTTGACTTGTAGTTTGTCCTTGGTTTCCAAACGGATTTTGTTAATTTTGGTAGGATCTGCGTTTCTACTAAAAAATATATCGACCGGTTTCCTACTGGTCACAGAGTGTATTGAAAAATTATATGCGTTCGTTGCTGCCTCTAAAAGTTCCGTGAAGGATTTGTGTGTTTGTTCACATTTTATGCATCGCATGATTTCAACGAGAGTCGAGTGAAATCTCTCGACTTGTCCATTTGAGCTGCTCGTGTATGGTGGTGTTTTATAAACTTCGATGCCGAACTCGTCCTCAATCATGAATATGATCGGGATTGAATTAAAAGACTTCTCATTATCGAATACTATAGTCTTTGGAATACCGTAAGAAAATATAATCTCTCTGAGAGGTGTTCGAACATCCTCTATGGCCTTCGATTGTATTCTTTTAGCCTGGGCGTATTTAGAGAACTTATCTACCGCAGTCAGTACAAGATTGCCTTCAGTTGAGAAAATATCTAGGTGTATTATTTGTCCGGGGTAAGTTGGTATAGGGGTCGCCTGAATTTCGATCTTCTCCGGGTGTCGGTCGTACTTATTTTCTCTACAAACCGAGCATAGTTTTGTTATTCTTCTTACTTTGCGAGACATACCGGGAAAATAAAATTTTTCAAGAATCTGTAATTTGTTTTCGCGATCATTCCTATGAGCACGTTGATGTGTCCTTATTATTATCTCTTCTTGTTGATTTTCGTCGGTTACATCTTCGACAAGAACTTGGGAGAATCTAATGCGATAACTGTGAAGATGGTCTCTATAGATTTCTTGAATCATACCCTGAATTCGTTCCTCTGTTCTGATGCAATTTATAACTGTGGGGTTCAATCGTACTTTTAGGATTTCTATTAAATTATTATAGGTAAAGGAGGGCTCTGTTATTAGGTGTCTATGGTAGGTGGGAAATACTATGCGAAACTCTTGTTTACTCGTATCACCAATATTTAAGAAAATTTGATTTTTATAAGCATTTATTGGCGTCTCAACACTGATTATGAGGCCATGGGACGAGCTTTCGTCACTGTGTACGGTTGGAGTGAGGGAGTTAACTTCAGTTCGAATGGGGGGTCTGGAGAGGGCGTCGGCAACTATGTTTGTTTTTCCTGGCTTGTACTTTATCTCATAATTATATTCCTCTAAGATCGCTTTCCATCTCTTAAGTTTGGTGTTGTTGTTTTTGTTACTTAAGGAGTAGGTAAGCGGTTGGTGATCAGTGTGAATTATAACCTTTGCTGGCCCATATAGATAGTTCCTGAAGTTGTTCAATGACCAAATTATAGCTAGCATCTCCTTTTCATTAGCTGCATAGCTTTCTTCGGTTTTAGTTAATGTCCTAGATATGAACATAATGGGCCTGTCCTCTTGTGATAGGACAGCTCCTAGGGCGTAATTTGAAGCATCGGTTACTAACTCAAAGGGTTTCGTGAAATCGGGGTATGCGAGTATGATTTCTTCTGAAGTTAAGGTATTTTTGATTCTCTGAAAGGCTTGTTTGGCTGGTTCATCGAGGTGGATTATTTTTTTGCCTGAGAGGTTTTTGGACATTCGTCCGTCCTCCCCCCTTAAAAGGGCTGTTAGGGGTTTCGCAAGCTTTGCGTAGTCCCTAATGAAGCGGCGATAATACCCTGACAGACCTAGGAATGAGCGAAGTTCCTTTAGGGTACGAGGGTAGGGGAAATCTTGGATTGCTCTGACCTTTTCTGGATTGGTTTTAATGCCGTTGGGCGAAATAACAAAACCAAGGAATTCTACTTCTTGCCTGTAGAATTCGCACTTATCCAGTTGCACTTTCATATTTGCGGCTTGTAACGTTTGGAAAACTTTCCGAATATTTTGCTCGTGTGTCGCCTCATCTTTACTAAAAATGACTATGTCATCTATGTAGACATAACAAATTGCACCAATATGTTCGCGCAGTATGTCGTCGAGTGCTCTCTGAAATATAGATGGAGCATTCTTGAGACCGAATGGAAGCCTCGTGAACTCATATTTGCCATTGTTGACCGAGAAGGCCGTTTTTTCGATATCAGATGCTTTTAAGGGGATCTGATGAAACCCGCTTTTTAAATCTATTACAGTAAACCATTTATTTTGGCCTAGTTGTGCTAGCACATCATTTATTTGAGGGATCGGGTATCGATCTGCCACGGTAATACTGTTTAGCTTCCTGTAATCTATGACGAGTCTGTATTTTTTCTCTCCGGAAGCATCGGCTTTTTTAGGCACTACCCATACGGGAGAATTGTAAGGGGATCGTGAAGGCCTAATTATACCATCGTTGAGAAGTTTGTTGATTTGTTTTTCAACCTCACTTTTAAGAGATATAGGGTAGGGATAGCATCTGGTGTACACGGGTGAATCAGATGTTGTCCTAATCTCGCCTTTTACCACGGTGGTGTAGGTTAATTTCTCTTCAGGTTCATCGAAGAGTTTCGGGAAATCGAGTACAATTTTGTCTAAGGAATTTCTTTGTATTGAGGTCATGTGGTTCGTCCTAATGTTAAGTGAGTTAATGGATTGCGAAGCCATCTGTTTTATACCTATCTTTACTTTGTTATTGATAACCATGTAGTTATCTTTGGTATGTATAACTGCAGAAAGGCTCTTAAGACTGTCATTCCCGAGAATGGCGTGAAACGATTTGAGTTTGGGCATAAGAAAGAATTTAATTTTTATGTTTTGAAGACCAAAAAGATTGACAAAAGTATGCTGAGTGACTTGGATGTTACCTCCAATCGAGTTACAACAAAAAGGTTTTTCATTTAACAAAGGGTTCTTTACTAGGGATGGTTGTATGTAATTCTTATTGGATCCGGTATCAATAAGAATTTTTAATATATCTCCATTCTTCGTTGCACATTCAAAATATGGCAGCGAAGAATTGGTTAATCTAAAAAATGTATATCGGTTAGTTGCATGATATCGGTAGAATCGTTATTGTCCGGTTGCGTCATGTCAGTATAGTCTTGTAAAGTTTGGTCATATTCGTTCGAGTTGTCTACGTACGCTTGTATGCCCTCATATTGGCTGATTTCCTCTGCTTGAGTCATATCGGTACCAATATGAAAGTTTCTTTGAATCTTGTTAGGGTGTACTTGCTGAGAATGGGGAGCTGATGGTCTTTTCGGTGCTGGTGGCCAATTGTTCATACGGGGTCTGTTTATATAGTTTACGTTGTTCGTCCGAATTGTCGATATATCCATAGGCTCTTGTGGTGGTTGCCGGGGATTGCCAAAACGTTGTTGGTATTGTGGATTAAATTGTTGTCGATTTTGCTGTGGAACAACCTGCCTTTGAGGTAGAGGAGGCCTAGCGTTGTATTGATATGAAATCTGTTGTCTGGGTGGTTGAGGTAAATATGTTAGTTCTGGATAGAATGACTGGCGGCTTGGACCTTGTGGGTGGTTGAAGTTTCCTCGTCTAGGTGGGATTGGTGGCGGTTCGGGGTGCTGAATTCTTCTGTTATTGTTATTTGCAATCGCATACTGTGATCTAAAGTTTTGATTTTCTAGCCTCAGGCACAGATGCAAGGCTTGAGGTAGATCCAAGGGTTCTTTCATTCCCAACAGTCTGGGAAGGTCACCCTTAAGCCCTCTAATAAAAGTGTCAAGTGCCTTATCTCTATAAGTTTGCATAAGCAAATTGAGAGCGTCCGCACTGATATCCATGCACGATATTTTATTGAGAATTAATGAAAGATGCGCGTATACATTTTGATAGAATTCCTGTATAGATGTGTTGCCTTGCACAAGCCCTGTCATTTGGTACTCTAGTGTTCCCAAATCACGCTTGTCAGCGTAGTGCATGGTCAAGCATCTTGAAATACATTTCCAATCCAATGGAGTGTTGTACGACTCCAGGACATGGTCTGCATTTCCTATGATTTTGTTTCTGATGGTATTTATAATACCAAAGTATTTTGCTGATCCTTTGATCGAGTCATATATTTTTAGGATCCTCTCTACGCTCTTGCGCCATGAACTAAATTCTCCTGGTTCCCCAGAGAATTCGCGTAGGCTGCGTACCACATCTGGAATTTTATCGAGGTCGTTAATGTTTGCTTGTTGGTCGGGCGATATAGCTTGGTCAGTTCCCGTGAACTGATCCGCATATGGGTTTAGAATGGAGTGTACAAGATTTCGACCCTCGGTCTGAAAAGCTTCACGAACCATAGAAACGATGACGGATTCCAAGGGAGGGTTAATAACAGGATTTGATGACCCTGCTTGGCCAGCTTGAGCCGCATGGCCATCAAGCGCGGATGGTCGTAGCAAATTTTCATTAGGCATTTTAAGTGGAATTGAAATTATGAAATTAGACCGACAACCAAATAATTCTTGTTCTTATAATGTAAGTGATGATAAGTGGAAATTAATTTTCTTCAACTGCTTTATGCAATAATCAGATGGTAATTCTCTTTCGAGTTATTCTTACGCTATTTTCTTTAGTTTCTTAAGGAGTTTCACTTTTCTTGTGATTACATAGACTTGTATAATATTCTTTTCCTTACTTTAATTTGATTAACTATTTATGTTCCTAAGTATACCTTAATCTATGCTTACATTAAATACACGATCATCAGCATGTTGTTGGCGGCAGTAGTCTTAACTACACCTGTTCACTGTTTGTTACTAGGGGGCCCTTGATGTTTTCTCCAACTCTGGTTCACCAGCACTAGTTGTTTAGATGTTCTTCTAATGTTTTGAAGTTTTTTTCTTTGCACTGTACCGGTTACACTGATTTTCGTGCGGACCCTGGTTTTTGACGCACTCTTTACACGCACGTTACACTGGTTAAATGTTTTATCGGTTTGTACCACTTGGGGACTTTTCCGGATACGGTATAGTTATTGTACCACTTGGGGACTTTTCCGCGACTAACACACGTACCACTTGGGGACTTCTTTTTTTAAAAAAAAATGGTTAGTTAAGTACTACTTAAGTACAAGCGCGACTAACTATAGTGAACTAATTTTTTTACCGTGTTACCAGGGTCCCTGCTCGGGCGCCAGTTATAAAACTAAAATCTAGTTTTATTAAAAAAAACTTTATTTAAAAATTCGGCAGCGTTTCTGCCTCCTGACTTAAGACTGACATTGAAATTCTTACGACTAGCTTAAATACTAATTATCTGCTGCCACTGCACTTCTGTTTCGAATGTATTTTCCTGGAATCGTACGGTCGTCGCCGGTCGGTGTCATATGCCCGTGCGAAAGTGCTTTCGATGCAGGTCTCGTCGCTGGTTGCTAGATGGCATGATTTCGGGTCGTTGCTCCGTGTGACGGTGGCATGTGTTATAGATTGTTTTACGTTAACTTGTATACAGTGATAAGCGAAAGATTTAGAATTTAAAGCATAAGATCCTGTGAAGGCTGCTGTGTAATATCGATATCATTTTGAACTTGCGTTTTTGATCCATCTGTGAATGAGACTAGACGTCTGCTTTTCATACCCGTATATCATTAATTATGTAGTCGCAGTAGCTTAGTGGTTAGTGTGTTGGACTGCTATGCGGGGGTTCAAGGTCCGAATCCCGCAAAAACCCAATTCCGCCTTTGTAGGGTTTTTCCGCTGCGCTACCTCTCGCGAACGTCTGACAAACATCCGAGAGTATAAATGTCTTGTAAGAGCTTCTCAATTAGCCGTTTGGAGTCGGCATAAAACTGTAGATCCCTTCCATTCGTTCCAAAAATGAAAAACTCACACAAAACGAATGGTCGTGAGAAGCTAGGCCTAGCTTCCTTTTCCTACGGACCTATTAGTCCAACTATTTATTTATTTATTTATCTTCTTAATAAAATCCTACAAACCAGAGTTCCAGAAGCATTGTTATTTGTTACGTGTTCAATGCCTTGGCCTTCTATCTTTTTTTGCTGAGTTCGGATTTGCCTTTGGTCAAAATAGGTCACTCGGGATCATTTTATTGGGCATAATATATCGAATTTACTTTGCCTTGCGATATATGTTCCATAAACTTAATCGGGTTTAAATTTGTGATAGGTATAGATATCAACTGCCTCGATTAGGTAATCAAAAATTGAAAACCGATCCCCGAAAGCTTTTTTAAAAGTAGGAACCACCCTATACCAGTGATGAAAAATTAACTTTGTGGACTGTAACTATATCTTAGTTACGATTGTATTTTTTTGTATTTTTCAATTCGCGTTTCTCGTATACAAGCAAAGGAGAAAAATATCGCTTTCGTACAAAAATTGAGATGTTTTTAAATTCTAAATAACTACATAGTATAATCTTATATATAAAAATGACTTGTATATTATGTTTGGATGTTTGGATGAATTTTATGATTCTTTTTTTGTTCAAAAGGTATTCGTTTGTAGCAGGTTTGTACGTAAAAAAAACAATAACTCTCCAAAGGAAAAAATATTCGAAATCGAAAATTGTTTAGCCAATGAAGTGAGTGAATGGAGAAAGAACATCATTTCTCCGTTTCTACGGTTCACACTCCGTTCGAGTGGATGCTTGCTTGCACACATTGGTATAGCCAGCATATCCGCTATGGGGGTATTCAGGGTTTCCAGGTATTGTCGTATTTTGGTTTATCTTTTTTCAAAAAGCGATAGAAATAGACATTTTTTGGGCGATATATAGTTTTACAAATATTTGTGTTAATTTTTTTCGTTTCACAAAATCAAATATTTTCGGTACTCTTAAAACTTAGCAGCACAGTGCAGTGACACGAGCAGTCGTTCAACTTGCTCGCACACCAATTTATTTTGCAAGCCTTCTGTTTTGACACAAACCACAAAAGGCGATTGCAGAAAATATAAATATAACCGCTAAAAGCAAACAAAATGATGGCAGCCCTGTGCGTGTTGCATATAATTTGTGTTTGACAGCTTTTGTGTTTCTTTTGTGTAAATCTAAATCAAGTGAAGTGTGTTTGTGTGTTCACGGTTAGTGTTGTCGAGTGCGTACATAATATTTGAGTATTCCATATTTCTTTTGGAGTCTACGCTGTAACTAGCAATTTACTTACAAATTAACTCTTTATTTGGCGTTCGTTTCTACTATTCACACTCCATTCGAGTTGATGTTTGCACTCATTGGTATAGTCAGCATCTCTGCTATGGGCGTATGGGCTGCCAGATTTGGCGCTTTGTCGTGTTTTCGGCTAACTTTTTTCAAAAAGCGATAGAAATGGAAAAATTAGCGCCCAACACAATTTTGGACTACATATCGTTTTACAAATATTTGTGTTAATTTTGTTCGTTTAATCCTTCACAAAACCAAAAAAATATATATATATTTTCAGCACCTTTAAAACTTGGCAGCACTCTTGCAGTGAAGTGACATCGAACATTCGCTCAACTTGCACGCAAACAATTGCGGATAATATAATGTGGCACTCGATTGGGCGCTCTCAGAGAACTTTTTCTGCTCTCAGAGCAAATTTTACGTTCGTTTGGTACAAAAAAAGCAATCTTTTTCAGATTTCAGAGAACTTTTGCGAATCTAGATTTTTTCTCAGATTTCCTTCAGGTTTACCAATTCAAGTGCGTTTGAGTTTGACAACAACTCGCGGAGTTTGTTTACGTTTTCGTGAACTTCTACCGCAGAGAAAGGCATTGCATTGGGTGAATCAATTTTTGTAAATTATTTATGTTTAAATATTTAGAAATCTATTGGGACGCAAATTTTAAATGCTTTAATTTAAAATTTAACCAGCGAATGGAAAACGCTTTGGAAAGTGTCGAAGGATACACTTATTCGAATCGCACCAAAATTATCACGAAAAGAAGCAAGTGACGTTTTATGTTCGATAAGCCATACGAAATCAGAAATCTGAGAGCGAATCTGAAGAAGCCCAATACCACATAAGGCAAATAAAATCATAAGTGAAATGGGTAATCAGGAAAAATACCAAAATTTTCCACAATTTTTTGGGCTTCATTCTGGTCAACGATTTTGAGCAACCATTTTTTAAGGTTTCGGCACTCAAAGCAAACAAAATTATGGTAACCCTTTGCGTGTTGCAAACAATTTAAGTGATTTTTCGTTTGAGTAAATCTAAATCAAGTGAAGAGTGTTTGTGTGTTCACGGTTAAGGACTATTCACGTGAGAGCGAATTGCGAACTGCGAACACGCGAATATTCGTAGTTTCTGAAAAGACTTTCTCACTTTTATCGGATAGTTCCAAACTACCGGTCTACCCTTTATTTGTGTAAAAGAGAGTTTAAAAGCGAACTTTATTCAAAGTTTTCTTATTGTTCTCTTAAGTTTCAGCATAACTGAAGGCTGAAGAATTGAAAGCATTTTACGCCTCTAAATTAAACTTTTTTTTTTAAGGGAACACCCACTTGGAAATGTGCCTAGCGAAGCGGGTATGGGTTTGCTAGTCTATATATAAAAATCACTGCCACTTTTCGTTGTAATTTTATAACTCAAGAACGGGCTCACCTATCCAAACCAAATGTTCAGGCTTTGTTCGGACTACTTAGAAGATGGTTTATGTAAAGTTTGCACAAAATCGTTCGAGCGGTTCTTCATCTATCACATTTTTTGTAACAAATGAATTCAATAAATGGCGGTTCATTTTGTTAATGGGGATTTTGCTGTTAAATTGAAACTTTTTTCAGATGGGGATTGCGAATCTGAAGAAGCCCAATCGAATACCACATTAGAAATTTTATAACTTTGCAATTTATTTTGTTCATGGCTCACTTACTCCCACACTCTCACAGTAATGCCAATAATTAAAGACGCAAACTAAGGTATAGCTTAGCTCAGCTGTTCCATCTTGTGTATAATTTGTAAGATGCCAACTGCAAAGCACTTCACTTGTTAGTAAGGTGAAGTTTAAGTTACGTACGTTGTACAGTGGAATTAGTTGCGTTATAGCAATAATATGGATAAACGAATACAAAAAATTAATTATGTATTATTTCAAAATAAAAAAATACTCTTTGAGGGTAACTTTTTCAGGGCGATTGTATGTATTTTTTCAAAGTTCATTGTAACTTAAAAGTTAAGATTGTAATGCGTTTTTCAACCATGCCCTATACCGCAGTCAGTGAGTCAACTTGACCGCAAATTAAATGGTATTCGGTGACATTTCTCCACAGACCATGTCTCCCTGTGAAATCCTTAATTTTTGACATCTGCAAAGAAGGGCTCAGATTGCACTCAAATGATAAAAGCAGTCGTTCATCACAAAGCCCCATGGTTCCTCTGTGTCCTTCCTAAAAAGCATTCAATACATTTTCCTGATTGATAACACTGAACTCCTTGCTCATTGAAAGTCCCTGCATACGTCCTGGCCAGTGCAATGCATACATCCGACTCCAGATATACGGATACCCCTATTGAATATTCAGAAAGGACTTATTGGTCGTCCATTGATTTATGACACTTATCCCTTGGACGTGCCATTTGTCCCCACAACAACTCATTGCGATTGCGAATCAATTTGAATTGAAAGAGATTTATTAATCAGTTCAGTCGCCGGTTGACCGAGGACCTTCTCTCTCTTCACAGCCGCAATCAAATTTTATATGATTTATTGGAGCACTTGTCCCGCATTGCCGATTTATCGATGTATAAACAATTGCAAGTCGGTATTGTAATTGATGCTCTTGGAAAACAATTGCAAGAGGCGTCCTTGTTGTTGCGCGTTGTATACATACATTGCTGGCATCTTTTGGTCTTCCTGTTGGAAACTCTCATTAGCGCGGCCAGGTCATTAAAGCAATTAAATTCGGATAGCAAACACATTGTTCACTGCTAATGGCGCGACCGGAAAACTTTTGGCAATGGAGTTTGTGTTACTTGACCGAAGGAACCCCCTATCTTGCTGGCAAGGCTCTTTCCTCCAAGTTCCATAAATAATACTTGCCCATAGACAAATAAATAGACCGGCCATTGGCAACAGATTATCGATTCTGCACATAATTAGGGAGGAAGGCGTTCTGCTGGAAAAACCGAAACAACAAGCAGCCGAATTACAGCTACAGCCCAAGTCTAAAAACTATAAATTATGAGGATTAATCGAAGGATAAGAGCGTATCTTTCGTATAATGTTTCTTCAATAATTTATAATAAATGATTTCAGCAACGAATGGGTCATTAAGATGTGTTGCTGCTGCCCACATCAAGGAGGGGTTGATTCCTGTCGTCGTACAGTCGTCTAGTGTCGTATCGAACTTAATGGCTTGGCCGTTATGAATATGGATGCGAGTGCTCTGTCGATGATATGATGAAGACGCAATTATTCAGTGTCCTGATCAATAGCGAAATAAGGGAAAATTATATATACTTTTCGCAAGGAGGGGGTGAGTGGATAATTACAGACAGAATGATGAAAGAAAAACATGAGTTATGCCTTTTATGGGATAAGTTACACAGATACGTTATCCCTATCCCTATAGAAATACGAAGCCCTAGAGTGGATGGGTATAGATTTATTTTTTTGCGGTTTTGAGGGGTGTTGATTTGTGTTGTACTTATATGGTGTAGGTACATCGAAATAGCCATATGCCCGACAAAAGCGTTTGCAAAAAAGCTGCTGTTTGCTTAAACAACACACTTGATAAGAATCCCATTTCAAATGGAGAGCTTTGCGTAGTTGAAGTTTTAGAAAAGCCTGTTCAATTCGGGTGCTCACACTACATCTAAAAAAAAAACCATTGAAACACTATTTTTGAATCAGACACATTAAAAGCATAAATAAACCCAAATGCAGACATTTTATGCAACCCGTCCTGTCATTGCTCAAAAGCGATAAGAACGCGAATTAAAATAAATGTCCCGAACCACCTCTGTTTATATTGACAGTAGAGGAGGGAAATTCAATGAAACCCTTCCCACAGGATACTCCTATATAACGACAACAAATCCAAGCAGCATCTTCAGTTTTTGCAAGCACATCGCAAACTGCTGTTAATGATTTCCGCACCGAAACATCAGCTTAGTATATTGTACGAAGCGAACATTCCAAGTTGATTATGCGGAGAAGGGTCCTTGCGAACATTTTGCCGGAATTTCAAGAATCTATCACCGACACAAGCGGTAAATATACGCAAATGAGCGCCATCCATTCGGCGGAAATTCTGAATCTGAAGTGCGCATAGTTATTGAAAAGGAGATCTTATCACAATTATAACCTCGCCGCACATATAGCGAAGAAGGTCCACATAACCGAGTGTATGGGTTGCTGTGAAAACAAATGCAAACAATAAACCGAACAGGAATAATTATTGTTTTGGAAATTCCGCACATAAGAACCATACACACAATCGTGTCATGACGGCGTAGAAGGGTTGTTTAGTTTTCGACAAGTTTATGACGCTTACATTGTTTTGCGCCAAGGACTTTGTGAGTACTGGATGCAATGGCACTGTGAGACACGGCAAACAAAGGACATTTGACTTTCATAAACAGTTGTCTCGCATATGCGGGGGAAAATCATTGATTTTCTCAAATAGTTCCACTTCTACGAGTACCTATGTATCCCCAGCAGCAATGCGCGCCGACAACATTTAATAAAGAAAAAGGAAGATTACTCGCATATCCTGTGCACGTCGTCATCGTCAGCATGTCATCACCATTGAATTAATTCCCCACCACACTGTTGGTAGGTGATGCCATTAGAGCCAATACAATTGGAATGAGCATCATTATTTATCGGATTGCCTCTTAAACTTCACATATACAAGCAGATCAAAGTGCTTCTCCATGCCGATTACCTACTTATCCTGTCGCCCCAACCCCAGCCCAGGGACGAGCACATCGTTCCGGGGGAAAAGTGATTTTTCTTGTTGATCCGCCACCGCCCGCCCGGTAATGAACATTAACGCCGATATTTCTTTGCACAAGCCGCCGCATATACACACACATACTCGTGCACAAATCCCCATCTCAATCATTTATTATAGTGCCACTGTCATTGCCGCAGAGAAAATAATATTATTATCCTGTCAAAGGACATATTTCTCGAGGATTTCCCGAAACTCATTTTAATATTTCATTATTAGATTTCTAGAATTTCGGGTGTCGCGTCGGTCGGGTCGTGCGACTGATTTGGCGATGATGAAACTGAAACTGAAACTGAAACAAGACCAACAATTGTCGGTGGTCCTTTGACACATAAGCGATGGGCGAAAGGATAATTCGCGTTCTCACTCGACGGATGCTGTGTGCTGGTACACAATGCAGGAGTGCAAAAAACGCACCCCTTTTACACATACGCATCATCACCATCGTATAATGTTCCAGTGGCCATTTAGCAGAGGCGGCTCGGGCTCGAACTCGATGCCTTGCCCTGCACACTAGGGGGAAGCTTAATTTGTCTGTTTGCTGGACGGATTTGCGTTTATACTTTTTTTTTTTTTTTCGTTCGTGTATTCCTTTCAACTGGACTGCTGCCGATGCCGATGCCGTTGCCTCCGCTACCGGCCGACCGTCAATGTTTGGTGTTTTGTAAAACATCAAGGTTAATCCTTTGGACATATGCGGGGTGGATTATCTAGTGTGAAAGTAGATTTTTACAAATTGAAAGTGATTTTCTGGTTAATTGAATTTAAAACGGCTAACCGGGGGAGTGGGTCCGGCCCAAGTTGCGGGGGAGATATCGCCCGGGTAATTAAAGGACGTGGATCGGTTGCCGCCTTGCCACTGCATGCATATAACTAGGTGTAGGTATAGGCTTCGTGTAACGCGTGTACACCTAGGAGCCCATTTAAATGATATTACGTGATAATTAGCGATTAAAATGGAAATGCGCTATTCTCCTCCGTGGCTCTCACACACACACACGTGTACACACGGCCTATGTGTGCAAATAAAAAAACTGTCCATTAAATTTTGTTGAAATATGAAAAATGTGTGTACAACACTTTCTCAAATTAATAAAGTAATTAATATAATGACATAGGAACGAAATGTTAACCTCAGTTATTTGACGAAAGCACGCCACCAACTACACCTAGGAATTGGAACAGACCTTGCAGTTTATGGCTGGAAGGTTGTGGCCGCATTTGCATAGAAGGAAATATCCTTCCTTGCCTACTTTTCGGGATATATAATATATAGAACTGTATCAAAGCAAATAAATCAATTGGAAAATCGTTTCATACTTCAAGTGAATACGAAAGGTTCAATCGTTAACCTTAGGTTTACAATCATTTTCGGTACTCAGCCAACGGTTGTTGGCTGTAAATAAAAAAGTTCCTCATATTTTTGACGTAAACACTAAAATGATTTATTGGTGCCGTGCAATGAAACATGAGGCAGGCGGCACTGTAGGTGGCAATGGAATTTGATATGAGAAGGAAGTACATAAATTCGACTCTTTATTGACTGAAGGCCAAGTCGAATTGTAATAAGAGAATTTTTATAATAAGATAATTGATACTCCAGGGCGAAGCTTTCTGAGTTGTGGAATTAAAAATGCAGGTTGAAGAAAACTCGAAAATGTTTTTTTTTTAACAAATTCGAAGACCAAAATTTAGTGCAAACCACTCTAAGGAAAACAGCTTCGAATCATAAAGACGTCAACTTTTTAGAGGTTGCTTTCGGGGCCTTGGACTAAAGGTCGCAGTAGACCGATAGAATGTTGAGGTTTTGAAGTTATTTTCCTACTAAGGCTGTGCGGTGAGCCTCTGTAATATCATTATAGATCACATCAAACGAAGAAAGGGCCGTACTGTTTCGACGGGCTAAGTAGGCATGATACCCATTTATCTAGTTTTGATGCACGAAGACTGTCAAAGGCGGATGAGGACACTCTCGTGGCTGTATGGCGATATACACCTGCTCCAACCCGAGACGTGATTGATTTCACCCTAAATTGGCAACGTCGCAGAGGAATAGTTCACAATTTGCAGGCTGTACACACAACAAGTTTTTCTTTTGAAGAGTGTTGTGAGGTTTTATGCGACAAGGGCTTGTTTCCGTCACTTACAGACTGTTTGAGATAGATATTGGGAGACCCCCAGAGCTACCATCCTCGCGAATATGTTGAGAACCTTGCACCGAGCACCTATCAACATTTAAGCTGCTTATCAGAGATATATACCCCACTCAATGCCATCTCATCCCTAAATCTACTTGAGTCATAAAATAGATACTTCAGCATGCACAGGAAATCAGCACATTACCTCGTGCCATCCCAAGCACACACACTCAGAGTTTATGGCCGGATTATCATGTAGACAGTTTTTGTGCAGTTTTAATATCCCTCGACCATAAATCAATGACGCAAATCTTTATTTAAATACGAAATAATACCTACCACACGCATTTTCGACACGAGACCGTTTTCTGCTCACTTACATACTCCCCCTCATCCCTGGCTTCAAGCATATTGATACTCCATTTGACACACATGCTGCTTGTTGTTGGCTCAAAAGTGAGGGCGAATGAAAACAGCATCAATAAAATTGCCAGCAACAAAAACAGGAAAAAGAAAAAAATCCCAAAAAAATGAAAACCCGCACATTCAAATACCCTCATATATCTATTCCCAAAGGATAATTTGCATACCTATTGCTTCCGTTTTTGCCGGTTGTCGGTTATCGGAATCTTGAAAATCTCCTTTTGAAGTCATTTGTTATGGCATGGCATGGGTTTCTTCCGATTTGACGCCTCCAGGCAATAGAACCGAAGAACTATACACACATATCCGAAGCCGAACGCATCCCGCCGCACACCGCATCATACACAACACGAACACACATCACTTAATCCTTAAACAAACTTCACTTCCAAGAGTGTGTAAAAAAGGATTTGCTTGATTTGCTGTAAGGGATTCAAAACAGCACCCACCACCACCCCCGGAGTTGCTTTCACTGTCTTCTTGATAAAGAATGTTATGGAACGTCAAGGTTGCTCTTTCCTGCTCCTGTTGTCCTTCCCTGCTGCCTCTTCTATATGCAAAGCCAGTTCAGTTGTTGTCTTTTATCCGAAAGAAGTGTTTGTCCATAAGGGCTATTCGGGTGGTATAACATTCTTATGTGTGGGAAAAAATGGGATTTTCCTTCAGCACACTTGGCTTCCCTCATCTTTTTGGGTATTCATATTCTTCTCCAAGCAAAAGGAACTTTGGTGTTTCAACCCTTCTTTTGACCGTTGGCTTCCGCATGCAAATTTGTGGCATTTGAATGCTGCCTGTTGGCAGATGTGCGACCCATCTCGGGGAACTTTTTTTGTTTTCCTGTCTGAATTTTACTGTGAAAAAAGTATGAATTATCAGTCCTGTGGAAGGATATCATGATATTGATGATGTGGGGGGCTTTATTGATGGCACAGTACAGCTTTCAGCAACTTGTCGAAAATGTTGGCTGAATTGTTGGGTGTATTTTCAGCCATTAATCACCTACACACTTGTTGTTGTAGATACCTAATAACTTGTTTATTTGCAGTGCGGAATAGTTGGTAGAAGCTCGCAAGTCGCTTTGGTATTTCTAGGTTTGTTCGACAGACTCGCTGTAGGATAGCTGGCAATATCTGCTAAAAAATGTTAGCTTGTATACTAATCCTATTATAGCACAAAGTTTGTTGGATTAAGCTGGCTTAAGTTGGTATCAAAAATTGCTGAGAATTAATTTTAGTCTAGCCAAACGCTTAAATGGGCCACTATTCCTATTATAGAAAGCGCATACAATTTCAATGCAGTCCATGCAGTACAATGCAGTGCATTGGCTTAAGCCAGATTACTCCAGCGCAAACTTTACATTTTTCTGCCTTTAATCTTCTGGGAAATCTTCTACGACGCTCAAAGTTAATTCCTCACTGGAATGTAGTTGAGATTTGCTTCTAAACATTTTTAAGGACACGGCTATATCCAAAATGATAGGTATAGAACAAAATTGTTGCATTGCACATTCGCAGCAACAGGCGTCCTATAACCCGAGCTTGGGACCTAGAAATGTATAACCACTTCTCGCCTCCCTAATAAACCAGTGCTCCCGTGCGCTCACATGATCCTGTCCTACCAACAAATAAACAAGCAAGTTGTTAATTTCGAATCACCGGATAACCTGTTTCATGTGTGTCTGCCTGGTAAAGTTGGACCATCCCCCGAATTCACTGTCAGATGCAAATAAATTATGCGTGCTAGATAATACTTGCATAGTACGGTCCATGTGTTGGAAAAAGTGTATCACGGAAAGAATAGATCCGCAGGCGCTATTTTACATGGTCTTAGGCAAGTTGCCCTGTGTAAAACTATTTAAAGAATTCCTTTGATCCCTTTTGCTGTAGTAGGACTTACGTTTACCCTTTTCAAGAGGGGGTGTTAATGCTTTCTCTACCGTGAGTGCATGTTTCATTTTGGGATAATGTTCGTACAGTAGTTTTTATCATTTTTTTTCCAAATAAATATTCTCTTAATTAAATATTTGTAAAACCCGATTGCAGTGCTTTGAGGTGTATCTGTATATGTACATCTTTCGCAAATGAGAAATACGATATTTGTAATTATTTTCATAGGGAAAACATAGAAAGGTTAAGATTGACCAAGAACTAATTAATGCCCCGAGCAATACAAAAATGTTACGTGAGGCTTAAGTTGGCGGGGTGAGCTTTACAATCATGTCCGTTTTCTCGAACTATACGTTTAGTTAATCCTTGTTAACGAAATATTTATCGGGTATAATTTTAGCTCCTGTCGCAGTTTCAATTATCCTCACAAAACCGAGTCTTCAACTCAAACTGATAGCTCAACTGAACTGGGACTTACCTCTTTCTTGAGTGAATTTCGTAAAGTGAGAGCCTCCTCCTAATATCCAGGAGCCTATAACATATAACAGCCCTTCAACTTTCAATTGTGAGCTGAGAACTGTACCACCCCCGTTTGCAGTGTTTTTGCTCGATTGAAGTATGGTACTAAACCTTCTGATATTGTTAATTATATATCTAAAAGGGATATCGATACAAAAAGCATTAGATGTTTAAGCTTAACAGCAGATAATCAACCTGGCCGTATTTCTGCGTCGTTTAAATTACTTGCTCCTAAATTGTTTTTAAATCCTAACTTTTGGCCAAGGAGCATACTTGTCAAGGAATTTACCAACAGGAATAATAAGAATAATGCTAAAACCTCTTCTTCAAAAAAAAAAACTTAAGGAAGCTGCCCTCTTCTACCAGAACGTAAGAGGGCTACGGACTAAGTGCACTGAATTCCTGATAAGTGTTTATGGATGTTCATATGACATAATTTTACTTACGGAGATTGGCTTATGATAATTTCAGCGATTCAGTCATTATCCCCACCTTGTCTAGGTGGTGCGCTTATAGCCATTCAAAAGATTTTAAAGCGATAGCTTTTGACCTTAGTTGCTGTAAAGATATCGAAATATGCTGCAGCCATTTTGATCTAATATCCACCGCTAAATTACACATCATTTGTATCTACATCCCACCTAGTGCCCGAGTAGATGTTGTAATGAGGTACATAGTTGCTATTCGCTTCATTGTGAGCCTTCTAACTGCCTCGGATTTAATTTAAACTTTTTGTGATTTTGATCAACCTGATATACACTGGGCCTCGGGGGATCCTGATTGTACATATCAGTCCCGTCAACTCCCTATCTGATATTGGTGCATTGATCGTTGATACGCTCCACTCACTTGGTCTTCTCCAGGTGAATCACGTTAAAAATACCATGGATTGTACTTTGGATCTCATTTTTACCAATAACAGCGACGAAACTCTTGTAACGAGGAGCCTCACTTCTTTCGTCCCGGAAGATTTGTATAACCTTTCTTTAAGCCTTTTTTGCAATTTAAATTTTAATGAAACATTTATTTGTGAATTCTACAGATTTGATTTCTTAAAAGCTTATTAGTGATATAATGTGAAGAGCTTAATAATTATGTCTGGGGACCTTATCTATCATTTGAAATTAATGACATTTGCTCCAAATTCTATGCGGTTATTAACTATGTTAGGTATCTTTAAATATGTTCCTGTTGCTGAGTCATATCCTTAGGGCAACGAAACTACGCGCAACCTAAAATCGCAAAAGAACCGAGCCTATAAGAAATGGCGTTGTAGATTGTAGTTTGGCAGATGAAGACTACTTTTTATTTTGAAGGCTGTAGTCTGAGTTGAAAACATCTCTCTACTATGCATACCTTGTGTATTTTCGAAATATAGAATACTCTTGTTTCCAGGCCAGGCAAATTTTGGAAATTTATAAATTCCAAAAACAAAAGTGATGGTTTTCCAACCTCGCTATCTTTTAATGGACATTTCGCGGGTTCTTCCGATACTATTTTTAGTAATTTGCAAGCTTTTTGCAGTCAGTATATTCGAAAAATGACTTGATGATTGATGACATTTTTTCTTTTTTTGATTATATCTATGATTCTCTTAATCTTCTTTTCAATAGTATGGTACTTTCTGAAAATGATGTGTTGAATAATTTAGCTGTCCAGCCTTAATCCTGGTCCTGATGGTCTTCCTTCTATTTTTCTTAAAATCGTGTATCATATCTTTAACTTATCTTTAAAAACTGGAACATTTCCATCTGTTTCGGAAAACTTCTTTTATAGTTCCCATTCTTAAGTCTGGTAGGAGAAATAAAAATGATAACTATAGAGATAGATATACGTAAACAATCTGCCCTTCCAAAGTTGTTTGATTCTCTTGTTACTGAAAGATTACATTTCTATTGTCAATCCCTCATTTGCAGTAATCAGCATGGCTTTGTAAAAAAAGAGGTCAACTGTAACCAACCTTTTTTTATTTACTAACTATGTGATCTCTGAGATCAGTAAGGGTAACTAGGTTGATGCGATCTATACGGATTTCAGCAAAGCTTCTGATCGAGTTGACCATAAAATTTTACTTTTAAAACTTACCAAATTGGGATTTAAAATTTTCTTTTTAAAATGCTTTCTTCCTTCCTTACTGATAGATTTCAAAATTCAAAATGTTAACTTTCGTAATAATTTTTCTAAAAATATTTCGGTAACCTCTGGTGTTCCACAAGCAAGTCACATTGGACCTCTTATTTTTATTCTATTTGTGAATGATATTGTCAAATTTATTCCTGAAAGTTCTGTGTTAATGTTTGCGGATGCCTTTAAGGTATATTTTCCGGGAAATGATAATCATATCTTCAGAAACTTCATATGTGGTGCTCTAAAAGCTACCTTTCCTTACATGTTTCTAAATGTTCAGTCATAACTTTTTACCGCTGTAAATCACCTGTCATGTATACGTATACTTTTGATGTCATTCATTCCCCGTGTTTTTTAGACACTAAGTCATCGTTTAATTACCATGTTGAGTCTATCACATACAAGGCAAATATCAAAATTATCAAAACTTTGTACAGTGAAACCTGCCAAGTTGGCCACCTGCCGAAGCTGGCCAATATATATATAGTATAATAAATATATAGTAGCACCAAGGAAATTCAATACAAATGTTTTTCCGAATGCCTCTGTATGTTCGCCACCTGTGTATCTTGGAACTTGGCCGCAGATTTTCATACATTATTGAATCTTTCGCACTAAATACCTCCAAAAGTTGGCCAGCTACATAGTCGTCTGCTGGTCGCCAAGGTGGCGTTTGCATTTTTAAAAATGCACTGCACACTATGTTCAGGCAGACATAGAGGTAAAATAACGTCCGTTATAATTATTGTTGGGATATAGATGACTTAATTTCTACAGTTTGTGAATGACTTCAGTGTAAATGCAAAATATGGATAAAAACTAAGTTCTTTACTAACAAGATGGTGTTGAAAAAAAAAAACATATGTATGTACATAGTATGTACCCTTATAAGTTGGCCACCTCTCTAAGTTGGCCAAAAATGCTTGCACCGCAGCTGTCCAACTTATGCAGGTTTCACTGTATGTAGCTTTTATTAGATTTGTATTAGAATATTCTTCTATTGTTTGGTATCCCTACTATAGAATTCATATTAACAGAATTGAATCAACTCAAAAAAGATTCCTAAGGTTCGCTTTTAGAGGACTTCCTTGGTTTGACTTAAGTAACTTACCACCTCATATATCTAGGCTAAAATTGTAAAATTGATAAGCTTAGAGTCATGAGAAGTAAGGAGAACTGTAAGGAGATTTAGCCCATCGCCAACAACATCGGCTACCCCCCAACAAGGGCATCACAATGGGTCCACATGGACCTAAGTGGGGTACTGCAGGGTTTACTCTGCCGTATCCACCCGTTAACCTAACCTAACCTAACCTAAGGAGAACTGTGGCAAGAGTTGTGTTTGTTCATAGGACCCTAATAGGAGAGATTGATTCAACAGACATTCTAAGCCTTCTCAACATAAATGTTCCATTTTTTGACCTGCGATGCACTAGATTTCTTAGAGTAGCCCATTCTCGTACAAACTACGGTCTATTTTAGTTCCTAGGAATGCAGTTTAGAAGTAGTCTCTCAACCTCGCTCCCT
Source organism: Cheilosia urbana (assembly GCA_946477585.1). Classification (NCBI taxonomy): domain Eukaryota; kingdom Metazoa; phylum Arthropoda; class Insecta; order Diptera; family Syrphidae; genus Cheilosia; species Cheilosia urbana. The sequence goes on from OX297854.1 coordinate 95,699,502, forward strand.
AATTCCATTTTCGAAATTGATCAATAGATATCTCAGTAAAAGTAGGATAACTCAACCAAAATAATCGTTCTCTAAATAGCTATGCAACTGCGTTATGGAATTGGATTTTAAACATCCCCATTTAGATGGATATATACGTTCTAATCACCGTCCATCGACAACCGTCGCGACGTTTCCACTCTTCTAACAACAACTAATTGAGTCGCCACCCTAACCCATCTCCGATATCACTACAAAGGAAACCAATCGACGCTACACATATTAACTTCAAGTATAATATAATAACCAACAAAGTGGGTAGAAAATTATGACATTGCGATTGTGCGCCCCCTATATCGATTGACAATATCGATAATGATCTGCACCCCCTTGTTCGGAAAAGGGGTAGAGTTGTTTGCTGTGTCATTTAATTTACGATACATTTATGTTTTATTGCATTGCAGCCAATAAAACACATTTGACTGAAATGTAAACGAACCCTTTGCACGGTGACCGCAATAGCGAGAACCGCAGCCCACCTTTGCGTGTCCGATTGGCCATTTGAAGATTGTGTAGCTTCGATAACTACTATACCAACTAGTAGAGTCCTGACGGAAGGTCAATTCTATGGATTTTTAATTGTGCAGAACTCAATCGGCTGGCCGGCCGGCGTGCGGCGGGTCCTTCGTGTGCTATCGATGAATATATGAAATTCAACTTCCGCGGTCGGCGTGGCAGCAGCATAACACCCCCGCACATGTACACAACGTTTTATAGCAATTTTATTGATAGCGCCATTGTGGAACGAATTATTGTCGATCGGCACGCTAATTCGATTCGAGACGGTGGCAAATGCCACAGCGGTTTTATTTATTGATTGTTTGACGGATTTTTGTATCTGATTTCGGAAGTTGGCAAATTTCCATAGTTGTCCCCTCGAATACCCACCGACTAATGACTTCGATTGACTCATTGCTGCATGGAGTACGTGCAAGTCCTTTACTTGACTCGGCAAACAACGCGATAAGATAAATACCGGCGGCACTGGCTATGCAAATTGGACTTTCAAAATCGACCCTTTTGGCAATACAGGAGGTAAGGACTATTCCGTGCGTGTTCTAATAGTCGCGTTGATTTTTTTTTTTTTTTTTTTTTCGTTTAAATTGTTTTGTGCAATATTTTCGCGACACAACAATCAGTATTAGTCATATCAGGTCAATGCAGAATCGATTTGGTCAACATGTCGTACAATAAGCTCATACGACACGTCTTCAAATTTTGTTTAGGTAAGAGGATTATTCCGGCTCCAGGAAATAGCGCCCAAACGAAATAAGCCCCCAAATGGAAAATGAAATAACCCCCCGAAATTGGGGATCATTTCACAAAATCGAAGGTGAAATAAGTCCCCAAAATGCTATGAAATAACCCCTCAAACATAGTTCGTTATATTTAAATCAAACAAATTAACACTTTGGAAACTAAACAAGAAATACAAGTGAAAACCACGAAATAAGTCCCTAATTTTGTAATCGCAGTGGCTTAGTCTTAGTGTGTTGGACTACTAAGCGAGGAGTCTCAGGTTCGAATACCGCAAAAACCCAAATTCCAACTTTGGTTTTTTTTTGTCCACTGCACTACCTCCCGCGAACGTCTGACAAACATCCGAGAGTAAAAATGTCTTGAAAGAGCTTCTCAATCAGCCGTTTGGAGTCGGCATAAAATTGTAGATCCCTTCCATTCGTTCCAAAAATGAAAAACTCACACAAAACGAATGGTTGTGAGAAGCTAGGCCCAGGGTCCCTCCGGACCTGTTGCGCCAACCATTTTTTTTTTATTTCATATAAAATAAATCCCCACCTCCATACAAATTTTGGGGAGTTATTTCATTTATTCCTGGAGCTGGATATGCCCCTAGAAGATGTCGTTACTGATTTGTGCCGTTGAGGTAACAAACTGCGATCCATTTGGTGGAGATCCGAATGATGTCACGACGTAAACATTTCGGAGCACTCGTCCGGTAATTGTAGATCATCAGATAGATCATGGGAAGATGATCACCTTGCCGAATACTGGATGGAATCCAAGGGACAGAGGCAGGCAAATCGATTCATAAGCCCAGCTCGTAGTAAAGCAAAAAAGTTACTTGAGCTAAGCAAGGAAGAATTGTAGATCATATGAATATCAGTCTAAGCCGTAGCATTTCCTTGCACCTTCGACAGTCTATCGCATTGATTTCGAGCGGGAATTAAATGCTTCCGCCGTGTATTTAGAAACACGATTTGGACAATTTTTGCAGGGCCTTGTAAATAATTTATTTGCGCCCGGGGTTCACGTCCAAAAGATACAAATCACTTGTAATGCATCCACATTCGGTGAAAACTACGTTGCAAACTACATTCAGTTCGTTTTTGACATATATACCCTAGTAGGCGTGAAAGCACCACATGAACTCCCTGCCATTTGACGGCAATCCATCAGCTGCGACTGCTATGTCCTCCACTGTACTGCGGCTATCCATTCCCGCATACGAAACGCAAGCAGGGCCTATCCTACACGCATCACTTCTACACATTTCTGAGCCCACTAAAATATAAAAAAGGACCTCATTATCCCATAAAATGTGAGACAAAGACCACGTTGACAAATGATGTTATTAATGATGGAACTTTATGCGTTGTCCGTGGCTCGTCGCCCGCCCCTCACGCCCAAGAAACAAGGTGCGGAATTTTAATTATTTAATTAATTTGAATCACTGATTCACGCAAGCAAGCAAATAATAAAAATGATAATAACAATAATTATGAATATTATCCGATTAGAGGTGTCTCGTGTCCGGTGTCCGATGTCCCCATATATGTGCAGCTAAAGTTCGGCAGGAGTGGACGCGTGGTCATCAGCGAACGCACTTTTCACACACAAGCAGCAGATCAAACATCCTGATATCCGTCGTCCACAGATGGACACAAATGCGTGCATAAACACAATTAATAGTTATCTAGTTATTTAGATGAAGGTGTGACCCGCGGCGGTGCATGTCAACTCTGAGTGACGAATGATGTCATTTTCGTCAGATGGCCATAGTCATGTCTATAGTTTTGAGTGTTTCATTACGATACTGTACTTTACATGTATAGATCGTATTCAGCCCCTCCTGGCAATGGAAAGTTCAGCATCCTTTCTTCGAAGTTCGCATACATCATCCGAAAGGGATGGGTTCATACCCAGGCCTACCGCGTCAGCGGGAGATATCCCTTTTGAATTATGATGAGAAAGGCAAAGCTGTCAATGGATGCGAGCGGCGCCGGATTCGTAATAAATTGCCTCCAGTGCGTCCTGGCTGAAGATAGAGCCATATGTAAATTTCCGGGAGGCGGCCTGTATCGATATTCAAAATTCGTTACGACACAATGGGATAAACTCTTTCGATTCAACGGAAATCCACCCCACGCAACGGCTTTCACTATGAAGATTCCCCCTTCGCATGAATATGACATTCAAATACTTTGGCATATTCAATTCCATTATTTTATGAGATGGCTATATATGAACTCCGCCACAACAATAGACAGTTTGATGAAGCAAACCAATAAATCAGTTGAAAAAGAGAGAAACTCACAAGATTTGGTTTGAAAAAGGGGTGGATGGCGGCTGGAGCTGCTCTGTGAAGTCTTTTTTTACGAGCGTCTTTTATTGCTCCTTTCGTCGTGTTGTTCGCTCCTCAATTGGAGAGCGTGCTGGCAGTTCTGTTGTGCTGTGAATCGGTATAAAGGACTTAGTCGCATTTTAGCATTTTGCCGATTGTGTGAATGTCAATTTCAATATTTCCAAAATAACAATATGACTTTATGAGCTTGGAGTCGATTGTCATGCATGCAAATGGCCTCATTGAAGATTGGCGGCTATATAGGGTGGGCGCTTAGTAAGCACTTAGAGTGATTGGGTAAAAAATAAGAATTTGGGAAGGCGATGTCAAATGTCACAAGCAATTAACTGAATCGGTGATATAGAGTTCAAAATGTTGTATCCATCGAGCCCGTGCTTCGGCTATACGAGAGGGTCTTTGTTTTATGTTACTGGTCTGAGCGCAATTATGTGGTTTTCACGATTGCGAAAACCGTTAGCCAAGTATTAGCACACGAAACAGGGTGAGTTTTCACAATTATTTATTATTGTTGACCGTCCATGAAAGCACTCTTGCGTTTGACGTACAATACAATCAATTGTGAAATGAAAAAATGTCCTTGGCATAGTTTTTTATTGAAAATTGCGCCCACAGAAGCCTAACAATGAATTTCAATGTATACCTATCTGTATTAGCACGTGCGCGATCTTAACCTCCCAAAGCTCAAATTAATATACAAATGGTGGTTGGGTGACATAGTGTCCACGGACATAATGTCCATGGACGTTATTTCTGCCCCAAACGGACATTATGTCCATAGATATTATTTCTTATTAACAAAGAGACATAAAAGGAAAGGCTGACGTGAAGATTAAACCTCATATAGAGCTTAAAAAAACCTCTGGTCTGCCACCAAGAACTTTGAAGAATTTATTTATTTAATGTTTATTTATTTTCATAAATTCCTATATATATAATTCAATATGAACATTAATTTAAATTAATTTATGAAATTCATTTGACATTCTGTCATTACAAATAATTTTTATAAATAATTAATAAATAACTAAAATAACACTTAAAACCTTAAATTGAATGCAATTCCAAAAGTTATGGGTAGTATGTGGGTTTTTATTTGATGGAGAATTTTCATCAAGGGATAGTTTTGCGAAAACCAAAATGGCGGTCACCTGGAACAGATTTTCTTACTTAAAATCATACCATTAAGTACTAAAGAGGCTTTGAGTGGGGGATGCGACAACCGAGGAGTCACAACGTGTCTTCCTTAAGTTGGGGCGCCGTTTATTTAATTTTTTAATTCCTTTATAAATTAAAAAGAAAGCAATTGGAATGTTAATTCAATTTAATAATTGTAAAGCCTCAATTATATACTTATATCTGGCCATGTGAACATTTTCGCAGTGGCTAAGGGTTCGGACTTTACTCCAATTGCATTAGATCTACTGCAATTTTAAGAAAAAAAAAAAAAAAAAAAAAATCAACTGCACCACTGCGCTCGACTGACAATTTATGTGAAATTCAGAAATCTATTTCTACACATTTTCGTTTCTTAGTATATTTTTATGAGTCCATTGCAAATAATCAGTTACTGGAAGCACTTTTTATTGATTCTGCAATCTATTACAATACATTTAAAAAGAAAATGTCATCTCGTTTTCGATACTGAAGTCAAGTCTCAAGTGATATATAAGATAGATTTTATTTTATTGGTATAAAAATATACATTTCTTTTGTTATCGCACATATATTTAGTACAGAGATGTGATATATTAATGATATCTTTCTACTGAAACATTTTTGGATATAAAATCGGCTCTTCTGAGTAAAATGCGTTTAGAGGAAAAAACCAAAGAAAAAAAAAAACTCTATTTAAAGAAAATAATATAACATAAGTGTTAATTTAATTGTTATGTTAATAATTAAAAAAGATTAAATTGCATTTATTTAATAAATGAAGGAATAAATAAATAAATAAATAAGTTATTAAAAAATTGAATAAATAAATAAATAAATAAATACATAAATAAATAAATAAATAAATATAAAACAAAATAGATAAACTAAGAAATAAATAAATAAATAAATAAGTAAACACATAAAAACAATTAAATAAATAAATAAGTTAACAGATAAATGACCAAGTTATAGCTATAAACAACAAATAACATTTGAATTAGTAACACTTATTAAGGTTACCATAAATTAACAATCAGAAGAATGAAATACCAGTTATATCACAAAAAAAACGAAAAATGTGACAATTTATTAAGCCAACTCGTTAATGAGAGGATTATCTGAGTAATCGCATCTCCTTATAAATGCATTGGTAAGTTTTTGTATTCTATTGAAGAATTATTCAACACTGCCCTTAACACGGAGGTTAGCAGTCAAATTATGAATGAGATTAAGCATCATTTTTAGTAGTTTATTTTGCGAAGTTTGTAGTTTTTTAATATAGCAATTAGCACAACTACCCCATCAAACTGGACATCCATACATCATTATTGCTTGGAAAACAACTTTGTGGGTGCTTTTGTTTTCTACCGATAAAAGCGATTCCCTGTTAATGGAGGGATAAGGAAGCTTAAGAGCAATATTAACCTTCCTTATAGTTTGCGTATTGTGTACATTAAAAGTCAATTTTGAGTCGAGATATATGTACCTAAATATTTAACTGCGGATTTCCATTCAACCTGAGTACCATTAACTATAAGTTGATTGCTCGGAAGAAAACAAGTTTTCCTTTTTCTAGTAAAAAAGATTGCCTGATTTTTATCAGCATTCAACTTGATCCTCCACTTATTGTAATATATTTCTAATATTCTTATCGCATTGTTTAGATTTGTCTCAATATTAAGACCAAATTCATGCGATGAAAATATTGCGGTATCATCAGCACAAATAGCGACATCACATAAAGGTAGTTCTGGGAAGTCTGAGATATACAGATTGTATAATATTGGGCCGAGGACAGAACCTTGAGGAACACCTGAGTTAAACAAATTAGAACTAGAAGCACTACTATTGACGTACACACTAAATCGACGGTTGGACAGAAAACTTTGTACTATTTTACATATGAACGAAGGAAAAGAATAGCGAAGTAACTTACAGACAAGACCGTTGTGCCACACAGAGTCAAATGCTTTTTCAATATCGAGTAACAACATTCCTGTAGATTTTCCGATATTACGGTTTTGTTTAATGTGATTGCAGATTCTAAGCACCTGGTGAACAGTACTATGGAACTTCCTAAAGCCAAACTGCTCATCAGGATAAATATTTTTTTCCGAAACAATTTTTAATATTTTTTCTTTGATGATTTTTTCGTACATTTTAAAAGAAAATGTCATCTCGTTTTCGATACTGAAGTCAAGTCTCAAGTGTGTCTTTCTCTTTCTCTGTTTCTAAATTTATTGTTGTTGCTGTTCTGCTCTACTGTCGGCTGTCGCTTTTTTTATCTAATACATTTTTTAAAAAATAATTTAAATCTTAATTTTTATCGCATTTTTTCTAAATTCAAAATCTATTACAAAAATGTGAATCTAATGCACTTTTTTTTTAGATCTACTGCGAAATTTTATAACTGAAGTCCGAAAACTGGCTACCGAGTGAGTAGGGCCTGGTTTAAACCCCGTAACAATAAAATGAACACCAAAACTTTGTTCATATTGTCCCACCGAGATATATAGGTAACTAAAGTCTACCATATAAAAGATTAAATGGAATTATGCTTGTGTCGAATTTTGTCGAAAATCCACTTGAGTTTGGTCAAGCTACCTGTGATATAAAGGGTCACTAGTCCTATTCTAATCATTACATGCCTTAGAGTGATTATTCCCGAACAAACCTATAGTGGTTCTTTCTTAAAGGGCATTTATAACTTCCTCAATCGAGGCGCTCAGATATGCCATCAAAGGCATCACAGCCAAAATTAGGCTAAAAATGTTGTGCCCCTTTATGGGCTGCTGGCCTTTAATATTTTCTTATTTCTTATTGAAGTAAAATTTCGAGCAGATTAAAATACAATGACTGTTAAGCAATGCGCCCACAACGTGATCCCATGTACCTACCTACCTATAAAATGTTCGTGTAGGTTGAAGAATTCCATCTTTAAAGTTCTCAAAAGGTAGACACCTTTTGCCATTCACAAAAATCCTCCACTCAAAACATCTGCCCTCTCTCCTCTGAAGGACTATTGATATACCTACCTATGCATTCGTCATTTCGTCACTTCGTCTTTCTAAAGCCATATTGCGATTCAAGAATGACAGTTGAATTTAATGGCAACAAATTTAGGCCCATGCAGATGGTGATGTACAATGCAATTTTATATTTTTTAATAAATCTAATTTCATAATTTTACAACCTCCTTTCCTGGATGAATGTGGAGTGTAGGCAAAGGTGCCTCTGCCTCTGCATATGCCTAGGTTTCATTATTATTATTACAACCATGACAGTTCAATTGGATTCCAGAGAGAACGCAGTTCTTCGACAATCCCCTACCTTTTACGTTAGTGTGCGTGTGTTTGGAGCTCTATTTCCCCAACTGTGTCAGGATAAGCACAGCATGAGAGTTGCTTGCTACCAGACAGAAGATACCACATACCAGATACCACATCCACATGCCATATCGAAGAGCGCTCTTATCTAGCTCCACGCGGAAAGAGACTCAAAGAGAGGAGGACTCACTACACCAACACCAACAACACCACCAGAGCCAGTGGCCCTGGGAAGGAAATTAACCATGCTGAGGTGAAGAGTCTCTCTTTTTTTTGACACAACACCAATTTAATCCAAGTGTTTTTTTCTTTTTGCATTTTATTCCTTTTATTTCGGTTTTGCAGGAATCGACAGACGAAAGAAGTCGTTTTTATTTTGTTGTCAGATTTTTTGTCTCATCTCTCTTCGATGGAATTCTTTGCTTGGATGCTGATGCAAAAGTTTTTTCTACACCACGCCTCCTTTGATTTTGCTGCGTTAGGGTGCCGGGGAGACGGGTGGATGGGAGACGTCTTTTCCGCTGCTGGTGCTACAGCAGCAGACTTGTGTGTGCATGGATAACTTGCAGATTTAAACTGTGGGTGTAGAAGACATTCAATGTAGTATCTAGCTAGGATGATGTTGTTATTGTTGTTGGCAATTGTTAATGTTGGCTGGGTTCGAGGTAGGTAGGTGCATTATGATGGTACCTTTGGTGGGTGGCTATATGCGGCTATATATAGGTGGTTGAACGAGGACGCGGTCGTGAAGTGCACTTTCTGATGATTTTCCGGGCTTTCTTGGAAATTTGAGCGCAGACAAAATGGCATGAGTGAGTAGCGTTGATTGGAGGTGTGATGAGGTGAGTGTGCGAGGTCAGACGGCGATTTTTTATAGATATATATATATATTTTTTTTTGTTCCCCCCGTTTACATTTGTTTGATCTTCTACAATTTCACACCATTTATGTTGAGGACGGTAGGTATATGCATGTGCCCCCTAATCCCACTTAGGGTTCGAAGAAAAGGAAGAGGAATTGCCTATTGGTACCTGTTTCCCAAGTAGAAATTTGTGACTTTTATCCAAATTTACTTTAAATTATACCTACCTAGTCACCACATGGTATATTTGACTCGGTTTTGTGTCGATAAACTCCATTCCAATAAGATGGTTACCATTTGAGAGTTTTGTTACCATTACGTTTATCAAAGTTACAAATGTCCTTTATTGTAACATTTCAAACACACACAAAAACTGTGAGGTTGCTATTTAATGTAACCACTTAACAACCACTACGCAAATCGACTGCGCACAGTCTAAATTGTGATTGTGATTTGTGACCATCGAATGTTTCAATAAACGTTTCGCGCTTTTATTTGCAAAAAACCTTACACATACTACCAGGTAATGTCAGATGTACCATGTAGGTGTACATACACGAAGCACTGTTGCAAAAAGGCTTACTATTGTACTGATTTCTGTACTATTTTACTTTCCCGAGTACGCAAGTACCACTTCTCAATTTTGAGTAGGTACCTACTAGGTATTTGTACTATTTTTAATTTTTTAAATAAATCGATCATAGCTAATGAAGTTATTTCATTTAAGTCCATATTATTCACTCCAAAAATTGAACCTAATTCCATAATATAATATTCCATTATATTCAGTCATTATACCCGAATATAGGCTAAATTTTTTTTTTTAAATGTCGTTTAATCCGATTGAGTTTAAACTGCACTTCGGAGACCAGTTTAAGTATTTTAACTCGGGATCGGATTAAAATAACTAAATATCATAATAGTGACATTTCTTCGTTCAGGAAATAAGTAAAAGTGAAATAGAATGTAAAAATGATCAAGAAGCTAAAAAAAATAGAATTGATTTGTAAGGTGGATGAAATTTTGATTTCTTAGTGAGAAGATTTTGGCTTTTTAGTTAGAAGATGAATTTATCGAAGAGCTGCAGCATGATGGAACAGCAGATGATAAATGAACGTCGTCCTCGACATCTTCGGGCTAGGGTTGAGTCAATGATAATGATGTCGTTTATTTTCAGAAATATTTCCGGCTAAAAAAAAGGCATATTGGAGGCTTAATTCATATTAAATACAACAAAAATTAAACTCAGCACTCAGCAACTCCATATGGTTTAATGAATGTTGTTGAGTGAATATTATAAATGTAAATTTAAACCATCGGGTTCAAAAAATTCGGATTAGGGTGTTAAATTAACTTAAATCTTATTTACTCGCAGTGAATAATATGGCCGTTATAGATTCAATAAAATATGACTTTTTTCAATGCAATCTGCTTTTTCTTCGGAACAATTGTTGTTCCGACATTACGTGATGCAAATCGGCGAATTACGTTGAAGTGCGATGAAGTGCTTTTATTTTTGTTAAATTTTTGACAGCTAGGTTCCGATATAGTATAGTGCGGTGCGGTGCGCCATCGCAATTGTTTATTTCTCTTCCGAAATCTGTCATCTCGAATGGAATTTGAGCCTCCGAAGGAGTATGCGTTGCGGATTATTTTCCTTTCCGACGGATACCTCGCTAGGGCCGAATAACATAAATTTATGGCATTTAAAAGAAGTATGTACTATTTTGTACGTTTCAGAACTATTTCTTTTCAGTTTTTAGTACAATTGAGAAAAGTCGATTTGCATCACTGACACGAAGTTGAAACAGTTTTTAACTCGCACACGCATCCTGCTCCTTCAAATGTAGGCGTGCACGAAGAATTCAGTAACTATGGCGCATCGAGCGTAAAAGGGAATATAGGGTGGCATAGACAAAAAAAAAAAAAAAAAACCGTGATTGGTTTTATGATGATTGATGAACAATGAATTTATCTAAAAAGAATCGATATAAGTAGTTTAGAGACTTCATTATTTTGGAATACGTATATCTTTTAAAGAGTTTACTCGTAAAGAAATTTTAATTTTAAACAGTGTACTGAAAATTGTTTGAATAAACTTTTCATTATACCTACTTTTACTATGTGCGCTGCGCTGCTTTCCGACGTTTCAAATTTCAATGAATTTCACGTAGGTATAAGAAAACAAATAACTTGCCAATTTTTTAAACTTGGCCCGAATACCCTTTGCGAACGAGGCCAAATACCTGGGAATGACACTCGACGCAAAGCTGAAATGGAATTCGCACGTGAAAATGAAACGTAAAGAACTCGATATCAAATATAGAGAAATGTACTGGTTACTCGGAAAACATTCCCAGCTCAGTACCGAAAACAAACTGCTTCTATACAAGCAAGTGCTAAAGCCGGTGTGGACCTACGGTATACAACTTTGGGGTTGTACCATGAAAACAAATGCCAATATTCAATTTTCAAAATAAAGTGCTTAGAGAAATTGTACAAGCACCATGGTATATTAGAAACGACGATATAGACAGAGATCTCGGAATTCCAACAATTGAACCTGAAACTAGAAGCTTCGCGAGAAAGCATAGAAACCGACTAATCGGACATGTCAACAATACAGTCCGACAAATTTTGGACGAGAACAATTTATTGCGCCGACTACAAAGAACGAAACCGTCCGACTTGGTAAGATAAGATAAACCGTGTCTAAATTGCGGACCAAGCAGGATCTTTCATTGGAAAGTAGCCTGTCAAAAATTGTTATTTCGTTATAGAAAAATTGCTTGATAAGTTATATCTTAGTTGCAGTATCTAACAATTCTTCGAAGGGTGGTGTTTTTAGTCAGTAAAAATCTGACACTACTATGAGCACGCGCTTGCTATTCTCATAGTGTCTTTGGAAGATGTTCATCTACCCTCGGTAAAAAAAAAAAAAAAAAATTCAATATTATTGTAGGAGAAAAATGAGAATGCTTTCTAGTTTTGCTACATATACTCTAGCAGATTGAATTGGAAACAATTAATGAAGTGCGCAGTAACAAAATTTGGGTATAAGAAAAAGTTGAAATTAAAAAAAAAAAACAATAGTGGTATTCGCGATCCAATGCAACTGGTCTTGTATTATTGCGAAAGTGCGAAAGTGAAACTTTTTTTCGAACTACAACAACAAAAAGTTTGTTAATTTAATATACCTACCTACTGACTAAAATTTAGCTACACTTCCGCATTTTATCTATACCCTGGCCCTATTGTAACCGAAAAATACAACAGAGTAGCCCCATCAAGTTGACAGTTCGCTAAATTGTCAATTTCTGTGCGAAAAAAAAAAAATCAAAGGGAAGGGAAAGTCATAATTTACATAATTATGAATTAATTAACATATTTTTGTCTGCAGCATCTTCCAATAAAGCATTGAAGTGTTTTTTTTCTTTTTCGCCTTTTTTGGCATTAAGCAACTAGCTGACCCGGCAAACTTCGTTCCGCCCAAATTCGTTAATGTAATGAAAATAATAATTCCGAGCATGTACAATGCACTTGCTTATTTATGTAATTCGGCAAATTAAAATTCTTTATTCAAAAGTTATATTAAATGCAAAGAAATAAATGACGAATAGCAATGTTGATTTGTTTCATTCAAACCGCAATGATTTTGACGTGTCGGCCAACCTTCCACTTTTTCACTAAATTGGCAATGTGAGAAACATGGGAAATCAAGATTGATGCCACAAATGCACAAACATCCATCGGTTATCCTTGCAATAAATTATTTGTCATAGTGAAAGCGAGACGCACGGGAAATTGAAGTCGCACGAATGGTAAATCGTTCTGAATAAACGAAATCTGCGGAATAAGAGTGTTTGCCGTTGATTTTTCCCCTCAAAATTATCACTTGCATGATATTTGATATGAGATCCTTCACCATAAATCAAATGCGATCCGTTACAAACTTTCGGTACATTGATGTTGCGCAACAAAATCTTAACTGAGCCGACTTTCAAATCCAAATTATGAAGAGATAAGCCCGGAACATCCAAAGAATTAAAAAATTCAACTGATCCCCATAAAGTTTTTTTCACAACAAAAGGTAGCATTATGCCCTTCCTTCCTACCAAAAATCATAAAAATCGAACGATCCGTCCCCGAGTTATGAGTGCACATACGGACGTCACAGTCTCTTTTATATTTAACTGTACCCACCCGGTTTTGCCCGTACCTTTCATATTAAATCTTGCTCACATTTCGCAAATTGCTTTATTTGGACATTCATAATTTTAATTATACAACTTTAGAAATAGCGTTTGATTTTATTTTTGAATGGGACGTGCCACAATCCGTTTTCTTATCCCGCTTGTGTTTTTCAAAGTACCACCTATAGGGTCAAAAACTATCCGAAATTTAAAACTGGAAGCAACCATATCCATGTACAAAATTTAAATCAACTTGGTAGAGCTGTTTTGTAGATCGGCAACAGCGCCACCTATCAGGTCCAAAAGTATCCTTCAAGCGGGAACGAAGAATATAAATCTACAAAATTTCATTGAAATCGGGTGAGTGGTTTCGGAGATTGACAACAACGCCATATATAGCGGGTCAAAAATCCTATCTTTTAAGTTTGCGCTAACCTGAAATACAACAATACGAACAAAACAAAAGAATAATCATAAAAATTGACCCAGGGGTTATCGAGTTATATCATCATCATCGAGTTTCATCCCGAAAGAATTATAGGTATAAATTAAGAAGATTATTACTAAACAAAATTTAATTGAACTGAAAAACGACATATACGCCTACAACGCCACATGTTGAGGATTTTCCGACGATTTTTTTGTTAAAAATAATAAATTAATTATTTTATATGTATTTTATCAATATAATAACTCCGATCGAAGTATCTGTTTTAAACGATATTTATTTTGTTTACATCCTCGTTGACCATATTTGAAGCACGCATTCTGTCAATGTTATGTCAAACGCCATAAGGTTACATCAAAAAAGTTGGAATTGTAAAAGCGCTATGGCTACATTAGATATAATTTAATATGGTGGTTAAGTATTCTTAAATTTTTTATTTTTCCACGCAATTTTCTTAATTTTTTCTTTCATAAAATTCTTCTCCTGACAATAACAAACAAAACAAAAAAAGAATTAACGAAATCGGTCCAGCCGTTCACGCGTAATGCCGTGACCATGGCAAACAGGGATTCATTTTTATATATATAGATTAAAAGGTAATTTTTCAAATTTCAGTTTTCAGAGATGAGACAAAGTATGTTCACGATCTGATAAACAAAAAAAACATGTAAATATGTTAACTTTATTATGTCGCTTTTAACAAACCAGAAAAGCAGTACCAAAAATTCGAGGCAAAAACATTTTAAAATTTGCAAATCCGTTTCCAAGGCTGAGGATATTTTCTCAAAAGCTCATAGCGCCTATATGAGTCTCCAATGCGTTGTCACCTACCTGGCAAAAGTTTGCAGAGCGGAAAAAGTTCTAACAGCTGATACTAATTGAGAAACACCTCCTGGACCCAAGGCTTGACTGTTTATTTCTTAATTTTTGTTTATACAGAAAGAATACAATTATTCATTTAATCATGGCATAGTCTTTAGGCTTGGGAACCTTGTACCCGAGATGGACATCTGACTGCAATTTCAATTCACCGAATGTATGTCCAATGCAGCTAGCTTCTTAAAAAATCAGAAATCCTATAGTAGCCTCCATAAAGCGTATTTTTACGGTACAATTACTTTACCTGTTGCCTGTTTAGTTGAAACTTTTAACGACTTCTTTTGATTATACTCACCGTTCGACAAGACCCTGCATTTCCACCTTTGATATTCCACGATCAGTGTATGAGTGAAAGGTGATTGTAGAAGAAATTTTCAGCGATGCAAACATTGCAATTGAAACCCCTCAGATCCAACAAGTCTTCTGTCTTTCACTTCGGTTAAAAAGCTAAGCCCTAATCGATACAAGCATGACTTCCCGAATACGGTTATAAGCGACACCTCAAGCATAGCGCGTCCTCTAAAACTCAAAAGCAGCACTTATCCAACTTTAAAATGTAATTAAGACTTCTTCCTGCAAACACCATGAACCATAAATCTACCACATCAACATGCAAACCCAACAAATTCGGTCAGCCCATGGCATATTTTCCTAAGAAAATTTCATCAGCTTCCCGATGTGGCATTCCCTAGGTCTAGCCCATATGTACAGAATCTAAAAACAAAACTGACTAGATTAATTCCTATCGATAGATCATCAACGCGTTGGCCGGTGCACATATACGGAGACTGGGAATTCCGCCTCTCCTTCGCCATTGAGAGCCATAGCTAATCCAACACCTTACGACGCTCGAAGATATTTAACGCTATCATTTGCATCTACTTAACACACTCGGAAGATGAATGGACTCCTTGGTAGTTTGTCAGTGCATCATCGTCCGTCGTCCGTCGTCCGTCGTCTTCGTGGCATCCGAAAATCTGCTTAACTATGCAAGTGCTTGCGCAAAAATAGAAACGATTCCTAAGCGTGCATATAGTGATGCGCTGTGCTCCTTCCACATTTACGCTGCACCACGGATGGGGCATAAGGGTATGGGTATCCACTATCCGTTATGACATTTTAACTATAGCGAAGGAGTTGGAATTTACGGCACAGAAAATGTGCATTGGCCACAAAACGACCTGCCTTGGGCTATCAATTAAAACGCGCAACACTTTGCGCAAAATTTATGACGAAGCACTTAAAGTTCCTTTTATAGTTTTACATCCGGCCACATGGAGCTGGCGATGATGATGACGACGCGACGGATCAATGCGAATGCCACAAGATTGGGCAGGTCGTATCACTACGAATACTCGTATATACGAGTGCCGCATGTGTCAATCGATATTGACAAATGACGCCGGTTGCATATAGCATCTGTCAGAGCCAAGAGGATGTGTCGTTTCGTCGGGCCTGCAATTTGTTTAGGGCCAGGCAATTTATCGATAGCCTTGAATCCGAAACAATATAAATGACCCTCAATTAGAATCGACATGAACAATCTGAGATAAAAGAAATCGAAGGTATTAATAACACGAAGCCATTATGCTAATAAATGGTCATGGAGACGGAGTGAAGACTGCTGCTGTTACTGCGTCCACTTAGTGTTCCTTAAATGGCCCCATCCGTCGATCAATTTAACGACGCTATGTAGCTGTAACAATGGGAGCGAAGTTTGTCACCGACTGGAGATGGTCAAGCGATATGCGCATCTCCCAGAGGGAGACGGATTTATTTTCTGGTGTGGGGAGACGTGAAATGTGTTCCCAAAACGAAATGAAATACACTTGTGAAACTTTCTCAAGGACTATAGCTGCTGTCCTTTAATTAGAGAATTTTCGGAGAGAAAAAAAAAAAAAACAAAATCCGCACGTTGGCAATTGATTTTCTTTTAATTTTGTTCTATAAATTCAGCAGCGCCATGTCCTCGATTGAGATGAACCAAGAGTAGCACTCGAGCAGCGACGGCAACAGCAGACGACAACCCTTTGTCACCTCACTTGAAGCAAAGTAACTTTATTTTTCGAGGGTTCCTCTAGAGAACATAAACCTTAATTAATGCAGCAGCGAGCTGAAGGATGGCACACGTGCCAGTGCCACCAACTGGGCCTGAACCGCACCTTCGTTATGTAGGCACAATCAAACCGCCCCCAGTCGTCAGCTTCACTGCAGCCTTTAGTCAATTATAGTGAATCTCCCAGTCCAAATCAATTTTCCCTTTAGTGTCACACACAGGCCCGCTGATTAACTCCGCAGTGTTTTGCTCGAATTCCAAGCAGCGGCGGCGATCGTGCCTTTGAAGTCTTGCCAATCATTCGATTCCGATTGATTCCAGGAGTAGGTGCAAAGGTGCCGCCAAAAGCGTTCCAATCAACTGCAGAACATCACAAACGATTTGGTGGTGATTAATTACGACACGCGTTCTATGGAGACTTCACATTTGCATCTGGGTCCCGGATCGATCGTGGCCCAACATTGTATAGCGATTGAGGGGATATCACTTGGCCAGGTGCGAGGACCGAGGACCGAGGATCGACATCAAAGCGCTGCGCGACAGGACACAATAATTTGGAGACAAAAACGCGAGCAATGGGCATCGATCAGTATCAGACTGTCTGGGGAATTAAATCACCTAGACAGTCTTGCAGCCCACTGCGCACAGACGGTCAGCGTCAGAGATATAAATTACTTCCAATTATGTTAATGAGTCGGTTTGTTGCAATAAATATTTGTCACATTGAAATTTGTCGCTTAGACACTGTTTGGTTAGTCGTTTGAGTGGCGGCCACCCACCTCCGTGTCTCATTTGGACAGTGGACCGTCAAT
The DNA here is from genome assembly GCA_946477585.1 of Cheilosia urbana. Lineage (NCBI taxonomy): Eukaryota > Metazoa > Arthropoda > Insecta > Diptera > Syrphidae > Cheilosia > Cheilosia urbana. Next base: position 95,716,876 of record OX297854.1, read on the forward strand.
ATATCACATCGTGGGTATGCACTGTATAAATAGGCTTAATAGATGTCGGCCCACAATGTATTATAATAATAAGTGTGCTGCGCTAAAGTAATTGCGATACGACATCTTCGGATGCAAAAGTCGTGCTATATGGAGTCGTGCTTTTTTTTTGAAAAGTGAATTTGATTAGCTTTTTAAGCCGCACTTGTGTCATAATTTAGCTGGCTCTTACAGTTCAAGGCGGTGATTAATACACCCCAGATTACAGTTGCACTACCACCACTACATGAACAAAAAAAAAAAAAAAAAACAGCAAAAGAACCATCCTAGCCATGATAAACATCATGATACAAAATTAATGTGATCTACATTACGCGATGACACTGCTGCGTGGCGTTTTCATGATGAAGGCCCCCGAAACGGGCCAAGCAACCAGCTCGCCATCGCTACATATAAAACAATTTTATTTTAATTAATCGTCTGGCACTATCGGCGGCAATTGGTGACTAAACGCACACTTCCCATCCCCGTCGCTGTCCATCTCTTCATCGATGATGGTTCCCATCGTTCGAATTTAAATTTCGATTCGCATTGGGCTTATAATTCATTGCGCTATTAATTGATATCCGACAGATCGAATGCGGTCATTTAATGATCTCAGTCATTAGTCATATGATGTTTTTAGACATCCAACATGACACCAATTGACATTTAAAGGCAACGCAACGATGAGAACTGCGTATCACTTAATTTGAGAATTTTACATGTTCGGTTGTGGTCTTAGGATTAGCCATCAACGCCACCGCCGCCGCCGTACCACCTCATGGATGTAGATGTTCGTGTACATAGGCAAGGCAATTGTGCATAAATCATTTGAGTGCTATTCTTCTTCCCCGCGTGTTTGATTTTTTTTTTTTCTTTCTGGTTGGTCGTCGTGCATTTAAGAAGATGAAAGATGCGAGTACTTTACAGGACCAGATAAAAATTAAAAATTCATCTTTAATCAAAAAAGTACCGTCTACTTTTTTTTTCGTCTTCTTTCTGCTTATTTCCTTGTACTTTGTCTTGTAAATCATTGCGGAGGACGAAGGAAAACATAATTATATATACATACCGCGCCCGCCCTTCGGTAAGGTTTTCACGGAGGATAACCTCGCATTAGCGCTTTAGACTACACTCATCAGGAATCACCTCACTCTGGAGCGTCCGAATTGATTGTTTTTTTTTTTTTTTTTTGAAAATTTGTAAATTTATTACAACAGAGAATTATACACGCGGCGTTGTAAATCCTCGACTGGCATGAGGCATGACCCTCGGTCGCGAAGCTCGCAGTCGTATTGATTCCATATTTAGAAGAAAAACAGTCAACATAATAAGTGGGGTGGTAATTATTGTAAAAAAAAAACAACCTCCCTCTTCGTCGACTGGAAAGCAGTATAGCCAAATGGTCCGCCGGGCATAAAGATTTTCCATCGTGACGCGTACTTCTTCAGCCGTATCTGTTTGGCTCATCTTCAAAGCGATGGAAAATGGAATCTGCTCGTCGTAAGCATGGGTAGAGCGTTTGCTGTCATATGCTCACAAAATGGGATTTTTTGGCATTAAATTCATTGTACCTACCTACATAAGTAATGACTGGTGCGGGGGTAAATTCGCCCTAGCCAATGCAATTATCATTTTTAATTGATTCTTCTGATGTATAGTAAGCTTAGCTATACCTACGTCGCCTGATTGATAAACAACCATCTAATTGTAGCTCCTCAAAATGTTGCTTACACAAATGTGTTGTCCATGTAAAATTCTGAGTGTGTTATCTGTGAAAATGAAATTTAGTTTAAAAAGCTGAACGTGGTCAACGATGTTTCCGGTTATTTTTGAATTCTCTCAAGGTGTCGGTCTATTTGAGAGTAGAAATGCTGAGAGCAGCTCTCAAGCAGCTCTCGAGAGCAAACTCGTAAGTGAACATAGTCTTGAGAGTAGTTCGCGTAGAGTTAAATTTTAACTCTCGAGTTTCGAACTTTTTGAAAGTCACTCGCAAGTGGACACATGTTCTGATTACTATCGGAGATAAGCTCGCAAAATTCCAACATGCTTCTTGTTTTTCGAGCAGCTGTCGATAGTCAACATCGTAAAACAGTAAACATCGGAGGAAAAGAATTGTTTAAACGATTTTAAACGAAACTTTTAGTTCGCCTTTTGATATGATATACATATTAACTGACTTACCAAGTGCCAGAAGTCTTTAGGTACTGGTTGTAACGACCCGCCCCGCGGGAGGGGTAACCGCCTCTGATCGACTCCACGGAATACCTCTGACCGCCCCCACTGGACAATGAGTCACCAACCACCGGTACCTCGAACTACCTACCAGCACCAAGGCAGAAACAACATCAACAACCAACGTCCAAAAACAACAACAACACACCGGGCCGATTTATACTGGTTTTATACGTCACACTGACTTTTTGCGACGAAATCAATGAGTACCCACGGGTAAAAGTAGTTCGGGGAGAACAGTGCACTCAGTTTCGGGTGCAATACATCCGGCATTGAATCTGTTCTCTATTGTGGGCTGTGTACTGTGAGCTATTCCAGTCCGCCACAAGCCTTTCCTATCCTTTCCTACTGTGGGCTGCGTACTGTGAGCTATTCCAGTCCGCCACAGTTTCCTATCCTTTCTTACTGTGGGCTGCGTACTGTGAGCTATTCCAGTCCGCCACAGTTTTCTATCCTTTCTTACTGTGGGCTGCGTACTGTGAGCTATTCCAGTCCGCCACAGCTTTCTATCCTTTCTTACTGTGGGCTGCGTACTGTGAGCTATTCCAGTCCGCCACAGCTTTCTATCCTTTTCTACTGTGGGCTGTGTACTGTGAGCTATTCCAGTCCGCCACAGCTTTCTATCCTTTCTTACTGTGGGCTGCGTACTGTGAGCTATTCCAGTCCGCCACAGCTTTCTATCCTTTTCTACTGTGGGCTGTGTACTGTGAGCTATTTCAGTCCGCCACAGCTTTCTATCCTTTCTTACTGTGGGCTGTGTACAAGGTATATAGAATACATGGTATGATATTCCGGAGGAAAATATTGGTTCAGTTCTGCGCATGTACGTCACGTGTATCACATATTTTGACACTTCAGAACAAATTAGTTCACATTCATGTGCTTTATATTAGGGTTGTGGATTTTTAATTAATAAAAATGTGATTTGCAAGATATAGTGGCGAAATTGTTTTAAAGTGAGCTGATGGTGGTACTATACCACTTGTTTCCACAGCAATACAACAAAGAAATCTAATGTTGGCAGCTGTTATTCGCAGTTTTATTCTTTCAATCAAACCTCATAACCATAATGTATAAAAATTCCTTTATAATCTGCTAAAATATTAGAAATAAAAACAAGTACATATCAGTTTTACATTTAGTTAAGCGTTTTATTCATTTTTCTTTTTTTGCAGTGATATTCGTAATTAGCGTTTTGTTAAGAATTCGAATCTTAAAGAACATTTTGCACCGGAAAAACAACTTTTTGATCGCGCGATCTAAATCAATAGGTTCGGCAAGGTCTAACAATGTTTTTATGTAATTTTGTCCAGTTTTTAGACCAGTCGAGTTATATTCATTAAAAATACTTTCAAGAAGTCGTATTTTTTCGATAAAAATAGTGTTGGGTTTTCAAAGTCCACCTTCGCTGACTTGATCTGTCCATGTGAAGGATCTGCTCGGTTGTTCTTCAGCATAATTTTGCAGTAGGTTCATTGGTGTCCTGGGTAACTTGCTCACTTGGAAGGGTTTTCCTTTGAAAATACAAATTTTAAATTAGCAACTAATTACGTATTTATAATTTGTTCACACTTAAAACTCACAAAATTTCGCGCACAATTTTTTGTTTTGTATTCCGCCTTTCATAATTCTCCTGGCTCTTATTGTCAGAGTCCTTGGAAGTGAAAGGCAATTCCTACTGTTTTTGGGTGAATAGTTTAGCAGCTCATGTTTCAAGTTTCGCGCATATTGGTCACTGTTAAAGTGTTTCGAGCAAACAAATGCATTATTTGCATTAAACTTGTCTTTTCTACCACACTTTTTTCATAGATTCATCCTTGGGAAATCTGAAAAACGACAATTTTTCGCGCCCGGGAACCTTGTTTTGCTTTCGTTTCTTGTCGTTGTTATTATTACAGCCGAATATCGCACAAATAACCATTTTATTTTTATTTGTTAAAAAAATATTCCACAAAAACCTTAAGAGAACGTCGAACTTGCACTGAAATGTCAAAACAGTGTGATACACGTGACGTAACAGTGTGCGAGTGAGATAGGATGCGGACATGCGCAATATTTTACCATGTTATTCTATATACCTTGGGCTGTGTACTGTGAGCTATTCCAGTCCGCCACATCTTTCTATCCTTTCCTCCTGTGGGCTGTGTACTGTGAGCTATTCCAGTCCGCCACAACTTCCTATCCTTTCCTACTGTGGGCTGTGTACTGTGAGCTATTCCAGTCCGCCATAGTTTTCTATCCTTTCCTCCTGTGGGCTGTGTACTGTGAGCTATTCCAGTCCGCCACAAGCCTTTCCTATCCTGTCCTACCGTGGGCTGTGTACTGTGAGCTATTCCAGTCCGCCACTGCCGCCAGACCTCCCCGTAACTACCACTTACGTATCCAATGGTTGTTAAGGTTGTTTTAAGTAGAATTAAGTTTACAAAATTTGAATTGTCCTTCTTTTAAGGTAAAATAAAGTGGAATTGTACAACGCCCCGAAGTTAAGTGTTTCTTTGGGGGCAACCCTGGACCCGACGAGTCATACCCCGGCCGCAGACAAAAAGCACATCACTTGGCTTCCCTTAATTTGGTATCCATTTTAAAAATAGTAGGCCCAACGAATTGAACTATATATTCTACTTCACTTGTTGTCAAACGGCGAAAATCCATGAGCATCTATTTTCAATTTGAAGCCCTATTGTAAGAGTAGACCCTGCACCGAGTTGACGACGAACATCTACCACCATTTATTTTTTGCTTTATTATTTTGTTTTAAGAACAGTGCTAATAATTAATAACCTTTTGCTTGTAAGAAAACATTTTAACTGGTAACTATTAGGTAACCTGATGGAGAAAGTGATAAAGCTGGCAATGAGATAGCTGACGAACTGGCTAGAAAAGGGTCTGCAATGGATCATGATAGAGCACTTCAGTCGATCAAGCCTCCACTCTGTAATCTCAGAGAACGAGTGGAGAACAAGATTCGTATGAAAACCAATAACAGGTTGAAAGAACTAACTACCTGTGAAGTATCTCGGAAGCTGTGGCTAGTACATGACGGAGGCCGATCCATCAAACTTCTACAGTTTGACAGGTCATCGCTGTCTAAGCTGGTAGGGGCTCTAATGGGTCATAACTTCCTAAGAAACCACACGATGAAACTAAATCTCAAGGATGATGATAAATGTAGAGGCTACGGAGACGAAGAGGTTCTTGTGGACACACCTCACTCCTCTGTCATTGCCCGCGCCTCTGTTACTAGAGGAAGGGACCACTTGGAAGCTATTACTTCCATGACTTAGGATGACTTTCTAAGCTAACCATCTACAGGACTAACGATTAACACCAAAAAAGGGCATCACAATGGTTCTTCAAGGACCGAAGTGTGGTATTGTATGGCTAATCCTTCTCTACCAACCCGTTAACCTAACCTAACCTAACTAGCAGACGAAATATATCAAGTGGACACGGTAATGAGAGTACTCTCAGGGAATCTACTCTCAAAATGTTGTCAAAGAACTCGCGAGACTAAAATCTCGAAATTATTACTCTCAAATGGACAGGCACCTTTAAAGACTGGCTTTTGACTGTGAGCCATTCTTTTTTTAGAACTAAGTAACAACTTGATAAAAAGGCAAAAAAATTCTTCTCTGACTTTTATTGAGCTTTCAATCAAATTGCTTTTTCTCGATTTCAGTTGTTCGCATAAGAAGAGCTGATGGTACCCCACGTCAGTAAATATTCATTTGCAATCATTCAAAAATCAACACTAACTTAAAAGTTTAATATCTAATGATAATGAATTTATTATAATATTTTTATATTTCTTAGTCAGCACTCATAGTGTAACCCAGTTGATAGTGACAATTAATATCTATAATGAATATACAGGGTGTCCGCCGGGAAGGTATACTACTTTGTTTGTTTATAATTTTTGATTAAATGAAAGTGAATGGGTCTTATATTGATAAATGTTTTATTTAATGTCGGCAATTATGTATGGAATACAATATCAGGTAAATGTCCGCCTCTGTTAGTCTCACAAATGCGAGCCCTTTTGAGTACATTTTTCATTACATTCTCACACATTTCACGCGGTATTGCATTAATTTCATCACGAATATTTTGTTTGAGTTGCTCAAGCGTTTCTGCTTTGTTTGCATCAACCTTGCATTTCAGTTATCCCCACAAAAAGAAGTGCGGAGCAGTCAAATCAGGCGACCGTGGAGGCCAATCAACATCACTATTTCTTGAAATAACCTGTTGTGGAAAGAGATCTCGCAGTAATTCCATTTTTATCCTGGCTGTACGCGATGTGGCACCGTCTTGTTGATACCACATGTTAATCAAGCCGAAAGCATGAAGTTGTGGCGTTAAAGAGTTTTCATTCATATCACGATATCGCTCCCCATTCACAGTTACCGTTACGCCGTTTTCATTTTCAAAGAAGTAAGGTCCAATGATTCCTCCTGACCAAATTGCACACAAGACTGTAACTTTTATTGGATGCAAAGGTGACTGATGAATAACCTACGACCCTCTTTCTTCAGAATCATTCACTACACGATAAATAGTGCGTTTTGTTGGCACGTTGTTTCTCCCAAAAATTTTACGTAACTTTCTCATCGTCACAGTAATCGATGATTGATTTTGATAAAATGTTTTAACGATTAAAACACGATGGTTTATCGAATATTTTTCCACAATAAATTTGCCACATGTCTACTTCACGACTGCCAAATATGAACTGTCAAAACTAATGTTTACCGAAATGGCGGCAAAACAAAGTAGTATACCTTCCCGGCGGACACCCTGTATATAGAATAATTTATTTATTAAATCTGTTTCTGACAAATTTAATATGCGTCTATTTAGATATAATCAGTGTGGGCTGTAATGATCATAGGGTAAAGTCGGGTAGTATGGCGCCATGGAATATAGGGCACCCTATCAATATTTCTTATTTAACGATTTTATTTTAAAACAAAGACATCAAAATATCAAAGGCCGCATTTTGTGATAGGTACCTACGTGTATAGGATAAAGGTACTCATCTCGTTTGCAGTAGTCTTTCCGAAGTGCATTAACAAAGTCTGAGCGGCGGTCCGGCCTCCACAATGTGCTTTGTGACAAAGGCGTTATCGCATTTTCAAAAATAAATATCACAGGCTCAAACCAACATGCACTGCACTGAACATGAACAACTCAATATTTCACCGCATGCCTCCTTTGTCTAACACATGTACTCTGTCAGTCCTCATTAAAGCTGCACAAGAGTTCCGTATATGTGAAGTCAGATATGTAAATAATCTTGTTCATTCAAAATATCTATTTCCTCGGCTCCGCTACCTTGGAATATCATTTATTTATTTTCCGAGTTCTACCAGAAACAATAAATATCTATGCCCCAGTTGAAGGCATAAATGTATAGGTTGGTATTCCTGTCCAACTCCTCAACCTTTGTTCCCATTAAACTGCGTTGATGGCCATAAAACCTTAATTTCCCTGAACTACATAAATGGTATATAGTCCACTGTTTGTGGACAGAAAAGACCTTTTCCGAATCACCTCTCATGTTCGGTAGCCACACCGCCACTCTGTCCAAGCTGATTATCGGTGATCTTTATTGCTCCAGATTCACTGGAAGACAGCAGACAACACACGGAACGAATTCCTCAGAATTCACCCCAAAAGACGAGATGAATTGATTTTGACAAATGATCCACGAAGAGCGGCCACAACAAGTAGGCCTAGCAATACGTACGTGTGTGAAACAGTGACATATCAATCCCCTCAGCATAGTAAAGGTACATTGTGCTGTGCTGCTAATTTCCGGTGCCTTCGATCTGCTCAAGGAAAGGGGTGTATTTTGCTCAGCTCTCCTCCATCTGGGATGAGTGATGGTTTTCTGTCAAGTGTGACAGTCGGAATGTAAACCTTTCTAAACTGCTATGCTATAAGCTAATCCGAACAACCCCAAACGCATACACAAGATGTCTCATTTTTGTAATTGAGAGAAATACCCATCCACCTAGGACACGTTCATATATGTCCACAGCGCAGACCAAGCAAAGGGAAAAGAAGGAACCAAACGAATCCATATATCATTCGGCCAAATAAGCTTTATTTAAGAGCGAAATTGATGAGCACTTGCACGATGCCGACGGATCAATTCCCAAAGAAGATTAATGGTCGTGCGGTGTGTGCCGCTGTCGAATCGACGACAAAAGACCCTGCGAAGAAGGAAGAAGAAAATTTTGCGGTTCCAATGATGTGACATATACAAATTGGCGACTCGCTCGCCATACGTATACGCTCACATCAACAAATCACCTAATATACGCGCCCCGACCTTATCACCCGGTGTCATCTTTTCCTCTTTCCGATATTTTTATCCACAACCTATTATACTAGATAGCCATTAGCTCTGTTGTGAATAAACACAGTGTCCACCACCTGTGCATCGGTGCGGCCATCACATGTGTGATCTCTCGCTAAGATGATACTCGGAGATTTCTCGGGCCCACCAGCGAACACTCGAACACTCGAACAGCATCGATCGTTTGTCTACCACCGCAAGGCCAAATAAATCTCACTTCAGCCGAGTCGAGATATAGCTAGTCTGCCGGTCGCCCGGTCGCCCGGCCACCAGTTGGGCCATGCCAACGGACATGGGCGATCTCTCTCTCTAGTGCGGGATCGTATTGAATTCCAAATTAATCGGAGATGTCATTCGAGTGTGATCAGATGAGATTTAGGAGGTCAGAACCAGTCCTTCTTGTTGTGGGTATACAACTGACCGCGCCACGTACGTCTACACCAAACAGCAACAGAATCAGAATCGGAATCACGTCTCCATGTATAGGAGTTGTGATGTTTTTTTTGTTTTTTTTTTTTTTGTCATCTCCAATTGAGGATATATTTTTATTGGTTTGGATTCGTTGGAATTTTTGCTAGTTAACCTTGTTCTTAGGACATGCGTCGATAATATCTCGTGTTTTGGCCAGGTTTCTGAGTAATTAAATTGTGTGGAAGCTATTTTTGGGATGTGCCCCTTGTTTGAGGTGATATGACATCCATCACAAGCTCCGAAAGTCAGAAATTGTCATCGGTTGTGTTTTATGGCCCCAGCGATCGGTATCATGCACAGGAGTTGGGAGATCTTGCGATAACTTCTGGAGAACATGTAACTTTAGTGTAAGAGGAAAATGTGTGTCGTGTGTGATCTCCTTTCGACGCGACGCACTGCTGCTGCTTGCTGCTGCTGTGATCATTGTTCTTAGTCGTTCATTAAAAATGCTCAATCGTCGCGCGTATACAAGTCTTAGGGCATAACTCAAGCTGTCCCCATAAATCAGGGTGATATGGGCTAATGAAGCACCAGCTATCGATAGTCCGATGTGCTTCAACTTCATTCAGCTGATTTGCTAAGGTGATCACAGATTTGCCTTGCATTCGATGGGCAAAATTTAATGATTCACAATTAGCCAAACGATTGGCTTATTCGAGATGGTCACATATCGAGCACAATCAAGAGGCTGCTGGTGGTGATGCAGCCCAGCAACGGCGCGGCAGCAGCTATAAATTCAAAGATTAATGCTGACTTTGATTCCAGTTTAATGTTCTGAATGTGGTGTGTGCTGCGTGTGCCCTGGTGAGTTCGATTGAATAAAATATTGGTCACGTGCAATTTTGTATTGGTATGGAGCCTAATGAATCTGGAAAGAGCCTGACGACGACGCACGGCACGGTTAACTGGTCCATAATTCTCAATATGAGCATAATAATTGTCACCGCAGTTAAGTGAACTATGTCCACACCTACAAACGTGAATTTATGGCCTGTAATATTGGTTTTGATTGCAGCAATAGGAAGGTCTGCCTAAGCGCATCATTTGCATTACGGATACGTGGACGGCGGACGTTGCAAAGTATTTATAAATGCCAGTGCGCATACGTAGGAACGGGTCACTCAATTATGAGCATTTTGGCTTAGCTGGAGCTTTAATAGAGCGAAAAGTCAAGGTCTTTAAGGCAAGTACTGCGTATTTTATGTATAGGCATTCAAAGCTTTATTTTTGACGCCAATTTTTGATAGAGGCTGGATTTACAATTTTGCTTCGAATTGTAGGTTGTGAGTCATAAGATCTTTACGAACGTCTAAGGGCAGATGTGGATATCCTCGGCAATGTGTTGTTGCATCTTCTAAGGATTTTATGTCTCCTGGAATCGACAAAGTATGCCCAGCTAAGCCGTAACACTAAGTAACTAGCCCGTTCCCAAAATGTTGAAACTACTCACTGTAGAGACGTCTAGAAATAAATCTATATAAGAAACGATGAATTCGTCATCTCTCGTTTAGGGACGGACCCCTTGAAGCGGATCGTTGGCACGCTACAAGATTTAAAATTAAATTTATATTATATTTATGAGATGTTAAAAGACCAAACCCCCTACCATCCTTCGACAGCAATTGACATCCATTATGCCACTGCCCAGGCCTCATTCTCATCACGGTCCAGAGATGTTTTGTTTTTTTTTTTTTTTTTCTAATTGAAGCTGAAAATCTCGAATTGGGGCTAGAAACCCAGGGTAGTGTTGCATTCTAGCCGCACTAAAAAAACCTCCTTAATCATGACCAATCAAAGAAAGATCGACAAATGATTTTAGTTTCAACGTTCAGTTGCGTTTGAGAAGGTACATATTAGAATTTGAATACGATTGAATACTTATATTATAAGGTCGAGAGGTTAAATTCTTCTTAATCTACGAATATTGTATCGTACATTTAAGAGGTCTTCTATTTCAGGATTAACATGCATCTGCAGAGGCTGTAGGAAACAAGGCCCCAATGAAATAAGGCCCTAAAAGAGAAAATGAAATAAGGCCCCAAATTTGGGGTCTTATTTCATAATGAATTATCACGCCAATTTCAACTATGAAATAAGGCCCCTCTGCGATGAAATAAGGTCCCAAAACAAAATGAAATAAGGCCCCAAATTTGGATTTATTTAATAATGAAATTAAAAATAATGAAAACTACTTTTTATTTAATATTGTTGATATTGGATAAAATAATTTAGATTAAAGAAACTTTTTATATACTCAACCTCGCACTCACCCCGTAATCTAACAGTAAATCCAAGCAGGTGGGTTGCAGGGGGGCAGCATGCCCCCCATACGCATTCCATATCGGAAGGGTAACAATTAATAATTATTAAAAAAATAATTTTGGGGACTTATTTCATTTCTTCTTTTGGGGTCTTATTTCATAATGAAATAAGACCCCAATTTTCATTAGGAAATAAGGCCCCAAAAAAGGAAATAACACCCCAAATTCTATTAAAAATCGTTGTTGTTGTTCCCTGTATAAATTTTTGGGGCCTTATTTCATTTTCTTTTTGGGGCATTATTTCATTGGGGCTTTATTTTGCAGAGCCCTTGGGACTCATTATTGACTCCGAAATGACATTTGCAAATCATACGCAGGCATTGAAAAAATATTTTCGTTGCACTACCCGACATTTTTTCTACCTAAAAAGTATTTGCGAGAAACTATTAAAAATTATTTTTTATAATAATATAATTATTTATGTAACTTACCTAAATCCTTGTTTTTTTTTTTTTTTTTTTTCTTCTTCTTTTTATTTTAAATGTATTCATATTATCTTGTTTTTTTATGCAATAATGTGTTTATAACTATTTAAGGATTACCCCACCAATAATTAAACTATTGTAATAAAATTCATTGAAGTGGCATTTGACACTATTTTAATACGTATAGTATACAAAATACAAAATGTCACTAAACTATTTCAAATAAAAATCTAAAAAAAAAAACCTTAAAGTTTTTCACTTCAAGAAGACATAAATTGCCGACTTAGTCATTATTTTTGGGAATTAATCTTCACCACAGAATATTCCTCTCCCAGCCTTTGCTGCCAATAAACTCACTCACCATTGCATAGTCTGAAGCGTGAGGGGTACCTTCGCACCTTTGAGTATGCAATGCTTTTAGTAGCGTTAAACGTTTAACGCAACCTTGTTGGAAGTCGCATAAGAAGTTTCACTTCAAAAACGCCTTATATTTGTTATACGATGTACTTCGTCTATTGTCGAGTGCTTATTTCTAAAACCGAATTGATGGGTGGGAATAAGCTTCTCTGCTCTATGATTTTATATAGTCTTTTAAGAAGCAGTTTCTCAAGAAGTTTTGATAGTACAGGTAAAAGTGAAATTGGCCTGTAAGAGGTGACTTCTAATGGTGGTTTAACTTTAACTATAATTTCTGCTATCTTCCAGTGATGTGGAATATTAAAACAAGCATTAATTACAAGCTTAAGTTTAACCACTGCTACGAAGGGTATTTCCTTCAGGATTTGGGCAGTTATTAGATCATAACCTGGTGATTATCTATTAGAGAGCTTGTGAATAAATGTGCTGATCTCTTTTAGCGAAACGTAAGTGATTACATCTTCATCAATTCTATCAGAGAATTCAAGACGTTCGTTTGCCACGCTAGGTGAAAAAGATTTAAAAACATTTGTCAGATGTTCCGAAAAAAGTTTTTCTTGTGGGTCGCCGATCCGTTTCCGATCAGATGTTCTTAACGGGGGATCTTGCGTTTGAGGTCTTTTTGAATATTTGGCAGCCTTCCAAAGGGAGCCGTCTGTGACTTTGTCAGCAGTTAGAGATGGTTTTGTGAGTCGAATATCCTACCAACGAGAAATCCACAACGAGTCTCCATATCTTCTGTGTTTAATTATTGAAAACCGTCCATACGAATTTACAATTCTTCGAAATAGATGCAACCTAATTATTGAATCGGCGAAGACAACTTACAGCGAAAGAGTCACTAACAAAGGGATTGGATGTCCTAGCGGCTCACGCGCATTCTGGTCCATGGCAAAGGCAATCAGTAATAACTTTAGTTGCTCTTCTTTTCCAACTCTAGTAAAAGAAGACGGCACGCTAGCAACAACACCTAAAGAAAAGGCAGATCTTTTCGCTAGCATGTTTTCAGAGAATTCCACCCTAGATTCTGCACAGCTAGAGCCACCAAATATCCCGAGGATACAATCATCGATGGCAGAAGTGAAATTTCGGCCTCGAATAATTCAACGCATCCTTAAAGAACTAGATTGCAATAAGGCAACGGGACCCGATGGAATCCCGGCTATAGTACTCAAGAACTGTGCACCAGAACTTGCACCTGTACTCTGTAAGCTGTTTAGCATGTCGTACTCCCAGAAGACGTTTCCTTCTTGCTGGAAGACCGCTCGCATTCAACCTATTCCAAAGAAAGGGAAGAAATGTCTGCCACAAAACTATCGTCCAATAGCGTTACTTTCAATGCTCTCTAAAGTAATGGAAAAGGCAATAAATGTCGAAATAATCAAATATATAGAAGGCCATCGATTAATAAGCGACAGGCAATACGGATTTCGGAGCCGTCGTTCCACTGGTGACCTGTGTAGCTACGTAACGCACTTATGGACACAATCAATTGAACAACACGGCGAATCCAGAGCCGTAGCCTTGGACATATCAAAGGCATTTGACCGAGTCTGGCATAGAGCCCTATTAGGCAAGTTAGCGTCTTACGGATTACCACAACAACTCTGCGGATGGATGCAAAATTTTCTTCTGGGAAGATCGATCCAAGTTGTTGTAGATGGTGTATCATCCAATTCGTTTGCTATAAATGCAGGAGTGCCCCAAAGATCTATTCTTTCTCCAACTCTATTTCTTCTCCACATCAACGATTTGCTTGGATCGACAAATAATAATATCTACAGCTTTGCAGATGACAGCACTCTCATATCCTCCATCTCGAACAATGGGCCTGTGAATACGGCTACATCACACAGTCAGAGATGTGAACAAATTAATTCTCTAAATGATGATCTGGACAAAATCTTGAAGTGGGTGAAAGACAACTTGGTTGTATTTAATGCAAACAAGACACAGCTCACAACATTTTCCAGAAAAAATGCATCAACAGTTCCTCAGATCCAAATGGAATATGGATGACCATCCAATCCATCACAAGGACTCAATGCACCTTCTAGGAGTCACAGTCAATTCAGGAATCACATGGTAGAACCACATATCCTATATCGCAAAATCGACGTCCGCAAAGTTGAGCTACCTATTTAGAGCAAAGAGGTACTTTAGCCCCAAGCAACTTCTCCTTCTCTACAAAGCACAGGTTAGACCAGGCTTGTTCCCATATATGGAGCTCGGCCCCAAAACATTCACTTAACCTGCTTGATAGCATACAGAGACGAGCAGTTCGACTCATTGGAGACCCTACACTCACATCGAATCTACAACCGTTGGTGCACAGAAGACAAGTCGCTGACCTATGCTTGTTCTATAGGTACTTCCATGGTAGATGTTCTGAGGAACTCAAAGACATTATCCCTCGAAATGCAACTTTTGGGCGCCCAACAAGACAGGCTGCTAACGCTCATGACCATATACAGTACACTTGACAACCGCGAGGACATCAACTTTCAAAAACTCCTTCTGTTACAGGACAAGCAAACTTTGGAACTCGCTTCCTGGGGATATATTTCCAGAAGACTACAATTTGCAGCAATTTAAGTGCAGAACAAACATACATCTGCAGGCATTTCGGGGCGCTGTTGAAGCGTTATAGGTTCGCCTTTCCCGGGAGAAGTATATAAAAAAAAAAAAAAAAAATACAACCCTCTTTACCTTAACCTAAAATACCGAAGCCTTTACGGAGCTCGACACTTTGTACATATAGACCTTCGTTTCTGGTCACAAAGGTCTAATTGTCAAGTCGAAATCTAACAGTTTATAAGTGGTCCAATTCAAACTCCAAACGCACATGAGATAATCCTTCACTCCCGCCATACTACCAGTATATTCATCGCATAGTTTTCTAGAAAGTCCTTTAAGTACATGAACCTGCTGCTAATGAAAAGGACGACCCCGAGGGTTACACTTCTAATTAAACGAACAGCACCGGCAATAATTGCAAATAGAAACAAAAAAAAAAAAACGGAAGAACCCAAACCAATTATACGCACCTTGCAATGCAACCCTTTGGGGAGTCTTTACTTTCATGTTATCGAAAAAAAGACATCAACTCTTACCAGAACTACCGTCATATTGAACTGGTCACAGCTGCAGCTCTAAGTAGCAACAGCCCAGATAAAGTAAAGGAGTAAATATCCTTCCGAAACTGAAATCACTGAAAGGACGAACGGAAAAAGGGTTGAGCAAATAAATCACTTTCTTTTATTTATTTCATTTTTTCCTTCTGATTATTTAATTTTTTGTTTCTTTTTTTTTTGCGTTGCATTGTGTACTTGGTTCGTCCTTTTGGAAAATCCTTAATGAGTGAGTAGTAGTAAATAATCCAAAAGAAAGAATATCTAGCCCTAATGAATGAAATTGAATCTTTAAAGATATATTTCATTTTTGTTCCTATTTCGCCCGTGGACTGTTACGTTTAGAGGAAGAATGGTAATCTCTGGATATCTTAAAGGATTCGTTTGTTAATTTTTTTTAAATTCTAAAACAAAAAAAATCTCGATAAAGTAACAGCAAGTAGGGAAAAAAATCCTTTTGATGAGGGTGGTCGGCAATGGGGCGGTTTGTGCGCGCCATCCTCCAATTTGATAGCCACAAGAAAGGATTCAACTTAATTAGAGAGGATTGTTGATAGAAAAATGTCGTTACATTGGTCCGAACTGACAACAGCTAAAAATCAAGCTTGAGGGTGCTTTGTGCGCTTTTTTTTTTTTCTTTTTTTTTTTTGTGCGCTCAACAGCCCTTTAACGTTGACAGGCTGATTAATTTTCCCCTGGGAATACCCCTCGTTGTGTGTAGGTACATACCTAATCAAAAATCAATTGACATGGCATGGCAGCAGCAGGAATGAAAAGCAATTCATCCGTAGTTGAAGTCGTGTTTTGCTGTCACCCCGGTAACCTGTACGTCACGTCAACCGTCAAACCATGAAAAATTAACTACCCCCGGCCATCGGTGTCTGGAGGATTTTTCATTTCTTTCGCGAAAGTCAATATTGAAAATAAAATTTCCTTTGACAACGCGTTATCCTTATCCCCCCGTGTAACAGAGATAATTTTCAATATTTTAAGTCTTCTGTTGATGCCGCCCGCAGGCTAATTCAAACTGGTTGGGGATGGTTTCCAATTTCCTTGGGTATTGCCTGTCACCAGAGAGCACATAACGACAAACAGGATGACAAGGAATTCCTTTGAACATTCCTAATCGATCGGTGATTACATTGACAGTTTCTGTACTACAACAACAAGGTCTTCGATGATCTCCGCCGTCGTCGTTGTCCCTTATAATAAATACTCATATCAAAAACTCATAACATATTAATGGAATTAGGATTGATGATTATTGCGTTTGGATACAGTGTGGCGGCGACTATAAAAGTCCTAGTTGTAGTTCCATCCCCCGAAGGAAGACCATACGTGCGCCACTATTAATGTAGCCAGTGTCGGAGGAGGTTCAATAAAATAGCAAAAAATATTTATTCCTTCGTGGCGGCGAGTCTGCAACACATGGCACAGTGTCCGGATCCACTGCCACCCCGCCGCACTTACGACAAGTACACACAATAATAGACTCAACACGTTTATTTGTGTGGCCGGCAGATTTTATTATTGTTTATGATGAAGTGATTGAGGACGAGGCTACCGAAACTTAATAGAAATTTCGCATCCGAAGATATGTTAGGACTTATAAATTCAAGGCTTTTCCTCCACTTCGTGCGGGGCTCAGAGTGCAGCATTTATGGGCGGCAATAACTGGCCGCTTTGGCATTCGCTCGTATCTCTTGCGACGACAGCCCCTTCCAATAGCGCTTTCTTGTGTCCTTTTATGATAAAATGTAATCATCATAAAAAAGGATTTTCGGTGGTATAGAACGTAGAAAGCAATCATGTCGACTGTGTAGTGTATATACGAGAAAATTCGCGCTGACCGCGCCCGCACCATTAAGGTAATGAAAATATAAGGATGCTGTCTTGATTTGATTTCGATATATTTGTGTGCCGACCGACCAACGACGGGGCGGGTGTGGTATATATATTTAAAATATTTGCCAAGTTCCTTTGCACTAGATTATGTAGATTAAGGGTGCGATGCTATGCTTACCCTTGTTTCGAGTTATCTCTGTTCAATTTCATGTACCTACTCGTAGCTCTGCGCTGTTAATGAGTTTCGCTTTCCAAAAATAACACGGAAAAAAGTTACGATACACATCTACGACTACGGAGTAGGTACCTATATATTCCGCATCCTTTTCTGAACTGATGACGAACCCATGGTGAGCGGTGAGGTGGACGACGTCTGCCGAGGCAATGAAAGCAAATTTAAAATTTAAATTTGAAAATTTTTAATCGGATAATACCGAATTTTAAGTTTAACCCCTTGCATCCGAGACGCAACCCTTCCCGTTCCTTCGAATTAACCCTATCGCTGTGAAGTCGCTGCATGGGAGATAAACAGAGTTCTCGATATTCATTGACTCTGGGGAGATATCCCTGTCGGGTTGCATGTATTTAACGGCGAGTGATGATACAACAGCAGTCGCACAAATGGGATGTGCCAGGGGTTAGAACAATGGAAGGCATGCAAATAAAACGAATTGATTAAAATTCGATGGGGGATGGTGTGTAGCTTTTTCTAGAGATCCTGTTATCACGTGGCTATAGAAATGCATATAAATTCACCCCCGCCTTGCGTCAAACGACGCTGACCTTTGTTCCTGGATGATTTTGGAACTTATGACTATGAGACAATATAGGCAGATCAGAACTGTGGTGACATTTGACTGCGAGGATGGTTATCTCAGTTGTCGAACAAATGGGTGTGGGTTCATAAAATATTACTAAGAAGACACTGCCGCCGACAAGGGGGAACAGTACTGTGTTGGAACACGAAAGTATAGAACTTCTGTCGCAGTGTCATCGTCATACCACATA
The DNA here is from genome assembly GCA_946477585.1 of Cheilosia urbana. Classification (NCBI taxonomy): domain Eukaryota; kingdom Metazoa; phylum Arthropoda; class Insecta; order Diptera; family Syrphidae; genus Cheilosia; species Cheilosia urbana. The sequence continues at coordinate 95,735,111 of OX297854.1, forward strand.
TCACAACTACTATTGATAAGGACCTTGAGCCGCTGTAGGAGAGACTTTGTCACAGTATTAATATATCGATCATGATCACATAACGATCAGCCGTCGATCATGAATCAACCCCACCTCGAGGGAGTCAAGGTCGAATTTCTAGTTATTGGAGCACTTTCCTTGTCGTAGAAGCTACTCTTCGCAGTGATCAATTAATCAGACGTCTCGTGGCCATAAACTAAAGACGACCAAAATCCGAGCGTATCGAATATCCCCATAACTTACGTTTATTACACATAAATTGCCCTGCAAACATGCATCTGCCAATGTGGGTCCGACAGACTAGTAGGCCGAGTGGCGCAACAGACTCGGCACAGCACGCACTTTTCTCCCGTTCAATGTCACCTATATGAGAAGTGTGGTGCCGCTGTCACTATAACCACCACTATTGGCGCAGTGTAACACCAACACCACCCATGCCCAGAACCACCTACGGAAATTACTCACAAGTCATTTAATACCCGTAAATATTCTAAGTGCGGCATTAATAGCCGTTGATTAATCGAGGTGTCTGGACTCCGGAGTCCGGACTCCCCAACAACGACGGCCGACCGCGACGCAGACTGCCGGCCAGCGACTGTGTGTGTCGTCCTTTTTTCTGTGGTTTCTCCGAATTGATTTTCTATAGAAACACTCTCCTTGAGTCGTCTCCCCTACTTGTACTTTCATTGGCGCGCTGCGCATGTGCACGGCATACTCATTAACAATGGATGATGATGACGACGTGGAGGTGATGGTCGCGCGCGATTCAAGCATCGGCAGAGTCATCAGCGCAAACACTTCCAAGTTTTCGCGCAAAAAAAGGCACAGATTGGGACGACTTCTACACCACTACCAGGACAGATGCTGCCGATATGTTGCTGACTGCTGCCGCCGTTGCTGCTGCTGCTGCTGCTGCTGCCCACCTGCCGTATTACGCCAACACACATCCACACGGTGTAGTTGGAATGGTGGCTTGGATGGGTCTGCTTGCGCAAGGATACAAATGGGCCAGAGAGCGTGCGCATTCAAACACCATCGAGCTGCCGCTTCATTGTGTTCGCCATAGCTGTTGAGGAGACCTCATCTCGGGATGGTCATTTGAGGCTTTATTGTGCGGTGCCGTAAAATTAAACACTTTAACCTCCTCCATGTGAATACGTCGTAGGTGGCTTTACGCTGGCCACTCTGGCAAATAGTAGATGAATTAATGGTGCGTGTGCGCTGCTCATTCTTCCTACTTGGCCAGCGCTCGCTCTGGCTATCGTATTCGGTAGCAATTTGGCTTCTAGGTTAGGTGAAAAATGAGACGGCATAATGGCGTGTGGAGCTCGTCCGTTCGCCGTCACAACATGGGGGCGAGAATTTTTAATGAACGTATAACGAGGAACAGCAAAGAGGGTCCAAGGATTAGGCAGTCCGGCAGTCAACCCAGGCAGGACAAGGCTTTATGATTGATTCCACTTAGTCGATGGTACCGAGCGATATCTCTGCCTGGAATATGTGTTTGTAATCACACTTACGTCTTCCGGTAGCTGTGGTCTCACTAAATCAGAATCACAATGCAGCAACAACACGAGCGGAAAAGTAATTTCACCTTCGAGCTATTTTAATTTCGCAGAAAATAACCCGGACCCAGAAAAGTGATCTCCTGCGCCCAATTGCTTGTCACATGGCCAACATGGAATTCAATTCGAAACGACTATCTGCTCCCGTGTCTCTGATGTCTGTTGTTTTTTCACCTCCCCCAGCTTCATGTTTTTTTATTCGTCCTGTTGACATCGTTGTTTTTCGTATTGTTTTCTTTTTTCTGCTGCTGCTGCTGCGGCTGCTGGCTGCTTTGTTAGCCTATCACCAGGGAATTGGAGATTAAGGATGAATTCTTTCTCCGCAACTCTCATTTTCTCTGTCATTGCAAATGAAAGTGGACTTGGACATGAGTTGACAACTGAAGTTGGATTGAATTTCACTACCTGAGCATAGAGAAGAAGAATGAAATACACCTTTTGGAAATGTTCTTCTAAGGATCGCTATTTTTATTGGAATTTAATTTATAGCGAACGAAAGTGGTGGGCAGTGTTATAGCAATGTTAACCGGAAGCGGCTGTTGTAGCATTGGTGGTTGATGATGTTGGACGTGGTCTGCCTCCAGCCCCGCCACCTTTGCACCCTGAAGAGGTATATCATTAAAATATATCAAATGTAACACACTGTTATATAGATACGCACCTTTCGCACTAGAGCCAGCACCTTGGAAGCCAGCATCATCGGCTGTCAATGGAGCGTTGTCCATCAACGATAGTGGCGAGGAGATCTGAAAAGCGCAAAAGGTTATTTTTTCCCAGATTATCCAAAGGAGCAGATTTGTACCACAACACTGATCATCAGCATGGACCAGATGATGAGGAAAACCAACGACTTGCACTTGATGTTAACCATTGTTGACTACTCACTGCTAATATTGTATCTGTGTAGTCCAGCGTTCGGTTATATAGTCGCTAAACTTATTAAATTAATTCATAGAGCATGAAGTGGTAATCAGGCCTTTTTTGGCACGAGTCTCTCGCTATTGTTATGTTTTTCTCTACACTTAATCGAATTAGAGGGCTGTTTGTGAGGTGAAAATTACTTTGTTTTCACACAACGCTACTACAATTGATCAGCGAGTTCAATAAAGCATTTTTTTTTTTAAGGAAATAAATAAATAAGTCGTTGGAAAAATTGTATTTATATACCTACTCATGTGGTGCGTTGTAGACTGAAATTCGTAATTCATTCAATTGAGTTACTATGCTAGACTGTTGTACCTAGTTACGCTAACCTAAAACTGTATTACGTATAACGTTTTTAATTCATGTTATTTGGAATGAAAGGTGTGACATATACTAAAAGCTATCAACTTTTTGTGATGAGAGCCTCATGCTATTATGAGAATAAATGCTAATCATATTCGAATTTATATATAGCGTTTCATAATGGACTTTTGACCCACGATTCAATTGTGAACTTATAACCCACACGAAGTTCTTGTGGACTTTTGACTCATCTGTTGTTGCCTTATGGCTCACTATGGTCCTAAATTATTAAGTACTCACAAGTCACAACATTTTTAAGGTAAGGTAAAAACCAACAACCTAAGAGTATACCGGTAAACTTTCATCCTTAATAACGAATGGGTGGCCGTGGCGCAGTGATAGAGGCTGAATTCCAAAAGGTCAAAAAAATGCGGATATCGACTGCATACTGCGATCATGATGCATTCAAATAATGCTTTTATACTGCTTTATATCCGTGATGCTTTTTAATATTTGACGTTTTGGAATGATATTTGAAGAAAACACGCGTCAATTGATTTCTTGTTTTAAACAACAAAAATATCCACGAAAGTGATAACAACGATAGATTTTAACAAATTAATTAATAACTTTGGCTCATACAGTGGCAATATATATAAGCATATTGTTATTATGAAGAGAAAACAATTTGATCGGATTCTAAGAATTCCAGCAGAACCATTCGCCATAACACAGTTTTTTTCTTCCGTTTTGCGCGTAATTCGGACTCATACTGCAGCCTTGTGCTTATTAAAAGCTTTGTATAAACATGAGTCCATTTTTTGTTACTACAAATTTAGAAATAAACAATAGGTCATTTCAAAAGACAATACAAACTTAATAATTAAATTTACTTACCATGCCATCGACGCTTCCATTTTGTTTGAGCGCAATTTTAATTTTGTCATTTGACATTTGCATCATAGCTATTCACGATGCGTTGTTTGACGAAACATTTTTCACAAATAAAAACTTCGAATAAGTTTAAGTGAATTACAAGCGAACACAAATATCAACAATTCTCCCCTAGCTATTAGGACGCCACTCGTGGAGAATATCCACTGCGCCACAAACTCTTTCCTATCCCTCTTTCTCTTCCTAAAAAACTTGAATGCCGCGCTGTGCCCCGCATTATAAGGGTATTCATAACCCCTCGAGCGCGAGTAAAATTATAAAAAAAAAAACGAATGTAGCAATAGTCAAAAAAATAGAAGTGACATGGAAGAAGCATCCGAATTTTTAAAAAAATTGTGTGAATTTTTCAAAATAAATTTATTGTTTTTTCAAAACACAAATGTAAATAATTGAATAACGAATCAAATTATTTAAGTTAAAGATATAAATTTGTTAAAAATATAAATCTAAATATTTGGATAACGAATCAAATTATTTTAGATAAAGATATTTAGTTTTTGAAAAATGTATGAAAATATTTTGAAAAGTTCTAGCGAGCTTTCAGAACTTTTCAAAACAACTTAGTATATACATTTTATTCAAAATTTGCAAAAAGTGTTGCACAAAAGTAGTGGAGTAACCCATGGAGCATTTTGCGACTTCATGTGTCATGTCTTGAGCGACGTCTTTAAGACGGTTTTGTTACCAAAAAATAGTCCCAACAAGTAACATTCAAGACACTTGCTAGGTAACATTTCCCATTTAGGAATATTCCTATCTAGGAATTTTATATCTTCACAGGTACGTTATTGTGTCAAAATTGTTTCTTCAATGAAACATTTTGTCCGCAGAGTGTAAAATATATCGAGATACGTGTTCGTGCACACAATTCCTACACCCAAAAAAAAATGTAATTTCAAATTGATATTTTTGTCATATCAACTTCAATTTTATGCGAAAATTTCAAAAATTGAATAAAAACGTATTTTCTTAATATTAAAAATATCAGATTAATAATTTTCATGGCAGATTTACATTAAAAGCTTACATTTTTTGAAATTACGATTTACATTCCCATATCAATAAGCAATATCAAATTTTGTATGATGTTCTGTAATATAATGTTTACAAGATTTAATGTCAATTTTACATTACGCGTATTGTTGTGATGTTAAAAATGTAAAATTGATAAGCTTTCATTTTAATATACTTCACAAATTAAAAACCAATATGATTTAATGTGTTTTTAATATTGACAAAATGTACTGTTTATGTGAGACATGTAAAAATAAGCCGAAGCCCCAAAATACCGGTACCCTAAGGTGCAATTTTTGATATTACCAACATATTTGATATGAATAATGTAAAAAGGCAGTTGCTAACGAAATAAACGAGTCTGAAATTGAAACTGCAGTCGCACTTGCAGTGGTTTACTCGTAGTGATCGGTTTGTTTGTAGAGTGTTTTCCGTGTTAACTTTTAATTTAATGTGCAATTTTGCAATTTGTGTAATATTTAGTGTTAAAAAAAATCTGTAAAAACACAGTAATAATAATAATCAGTTCGAGTAATTTCTTGAATTTGTGTTCAAAAAAAGAGCTAATGGATGAACATCAAGACTAGTTTATTTTTTCAGACGTTAGTGAAATAATAGGGGATGATGATCTCGGAAACCCTCAAAGTTTTCCGGATTCTTTGGAGGTTGAATCCGTAGAATCCCTTCCGGAAGAATCGTGTATATTGGAGCTGTTAAGGGAATTTCGTTAGAGACAGCTTTTACTGCTCTTTTGTGTAAGTTTTTATTACGTATTTTGGTAATCTTTGTAACTTTATCGTGTAAATCATTTAATTACAGAAAACCAGAAATTAACCCATTATGTAACCGTAATAAGGCAGTCTGGGCCTCTGAAATGCTTATGGAGCTACCGATATGAATCGAAACATAGAGAATTTATAGATAACGATCAGTTATACTCTGTAGGTTCCAAAAGTATCTCCTTGAAAATAATAGCTATTGCCGACTTTACAAGTCCTCCAATTCATGTTTACTATTTTCCAGATGGAACATTTTTAATAAGAAATAAAATATTTTAAAATAAATTGTTATTAATTGTTTTATTACTGAAGACGTAGAAAGTCGTCTAAGCCTATTTTAGGATTATAAAAAAAAAAAAATTACAAAACCTTATTGCAAATGAGTCAACTTTAGAATAAAGGTTTGAAATACACCGCTTGGACAAAATTAGAACATAGATGTTTAAAATAAGTAAGTAAAAATGAATATTGATTTTACATTTCTAATATAAAATTGATTACATTTATTTCATATAAATTAAACAATTTTAATATCAAAACTTAAATTATTCTTATCAGAAATAAATGAAATCAAATGAAATTAAAAATGTCTAATATCAAAATTTAAATTATTCTTATCAAAAATAAATGAAAGCTATATTCATTTTACGTTTTTATTATATCGATTACACAATTTTAATATCAAAAATCGATGTTCTCAATATCAAAAGTAAATGCGTATCATATCAATTTCACATTTTTAATATTAAAATATTATAAAATTCTAATATCAATTCCACATGAATTCATTGTTAAAATTACATTCGAAACGTATATGAAATTAATATTGGAGTCATATCAGAATTGATATTTTCAACATCAGCTCGATTTTGTCAATGAAAAATATCAATATTACGGCTGTTTTTTACAAATTTTTTTTTCGGTGTATATAGTAGCAGTGTACCAGTTTTTTTTTTTTTTTTTTTTTAAGTTTTTGTTATACTCAGCGACGAAGCTATATGCCCAAGAATTGTTATGCTATCAAATCCGGCCAACATAGATACAACAGACAATAAATGGATTTTAGTTTTTGAACACATTTGTGGAGTTTTATTTTTATTTTTTCAGGCACATGAATCAAAAGTTTTTTTTTGTTGTTTTAGACATCTTCATCAATTATTGATATTCCAGAGTTACTGCATTTCCATCATTTCCATTTTCAACGTCGGCTTCGCAAAAATGTTTGTCACCCTGACCTGCATTTTAACTTTTCTGCAAACGAAATTAAATTAAATTTGCTGGAACAACTGAATAATAAAGACACATTTTTTCCTTGGTCATAACCACTTTGAACCTGATAATTTTTCCTTGCACGCCAAAATCCCTCAGAACTTGTTCCAGCAGAGATAAATTTGTATTGCTCTCCATTTTATTCAGCTGCTTTATCCGCAAAGACTCCTCTGCTTTAGGAAGTAAATGAATGCTTGGAAACTCGAACTCACTGGAAGGTTTACAAATTTCTTCGGTCTGTCTTTTTCTTGGTTGTTATTTAGTAATTCTATGTTTTTCTTCTACTACTAATGTTGATCTGTATTTACACTTTTTGACGTTTTGCTTTTTTGCACGCAAATAAGAACAAATTCCTAAATAGAAATTCCTGTTCAACTTTCAACACAATTTAAACGCGATTCACAATTGAGAAGTTTTTAGCACGCATAATGGCAACGATTCCCAGTTAGAAACATTAAGCTCGCAAATAAGAACGTACTCCTAAATAGGAACTTCTTGTCAACACAAATCAAACGCAATTCCCAATTAAAAATATTTACCAAACAAATAAGAAGGAATTCCTAATTGGGAATGTTTTACTGTAACCACTATTCCCAAATAAGAATTTGCTAGTTATCCATTTTGTATTGAAAAAAAAAAAAATAATAATAATAATAATATGGAAAATAAGAAATTTTAAATCTACAGTTTCGGTGGATAGGGTGTAATTAAATAGATTAAAATGCTCCTATTATTTCATTATAGACATCGTAGATTTATTTTGTACTAATTTTTTAATAGTCCTTATCAGCATTTAAAATAACATAAATATTAATAAGAGAGATTTTTGATTAAATATAGAAAATTTTGTAAGGATCATGGTTTTTTTCAAAGTACATTGGTAACATTTCAGAGCAAAATGATGTTCCCCATCAAATTTCAGTAGGTAGCTGTTTTCTGTTTAATAATGAAATTATTGATAATGTCAGAATATTATTTTGGTATATAACTTAGGTACCTACACAAAATGAATGACATATCATAACATCAGAAATTATATGGTATACCTACATACACAATAAAAGAATTACATTTTTTCCAATTTGTGTTGAAAATTGTTATGGCCACACACTTTACTCACACTATTACTTGAGGAATGGAATGGAAATGTTCAAAGATGGTATATAAGATTTGTGTCAAAAACATTTCCTACTTTGTGTTGCGCCACTTCCGAAACATAAAAGGAACTGTTACTTGGTTGTTTCGAAACATAAGTTCCTAAATGGGATCACGAATAATTGACGCCAGAACGTGGCCAGGCCTAAAATGTTTATTCGAATGCTACTTGGGAATCGAAAGAGAAGTGACATTTTGTGTATTTTTTGGAGGCAAATTATTATTGCAATAGTACAAAATATTGTTTTATATTTCTCTTATGTATCATATTATTATGTTGTAGATACTTATTATATGTATATCCACAAGAAAGGAGACTCTCTAAACTGCGCCAACTATAGAGGCATCAGTCTCCTTAACACTGCTTATAAGATCATATCTGCTGTACTGTGTGAACGCCTGAAACCTTTCGTCAACGATCTGATAGGTCCCTATCAGTGCGGTTTTAGGCCCGGTAAGTCCACGACCGATCAAATATTCACACTACGGCAGATCCTGGGGAAAACCTAAGAAGTCCAGATCGATACTCACCATGTTTTTATCGATTTTAAGGCCGCATATGACAGCATTTATAGAGACGAGCTATACAGAGCCATGTCATAGTTTTGGCATCCCTGCCAAACTTGTCAGATTGTGCAGAATGACGATGGAGAATGCTCGCTGCTCCGTAAAGGTCGGAAACAATCTTACCGAGTCCTTTGATGTCAGAAAAGGATTTAGACAAGGCGACGCGCTGTCATGTGACTTCTCCAACATCATTCTTGAGAAAATTGTGCGAAACTCACAAGCCAACACCAGAGGCACAATTTTCCATAAGTCTGTGCAACTGCTTGCATACGCTGACGACATTGACATTGTTGGCACAACACAGCGAGCTGTCACTGGTGCGTTTGCAAGTATTAGTACAGAAGCGGCAAAAATGGGTTTAGTGGTGAATGAGGGTAAAACAAAATATATGCTGTCAACAAGAAGGGACACACAACATCGAAGAATCGGACAGAACATCACGATAGAAAGCTATAACTTTGAGGTAGTTAGGGACTTTGTCTACTTCGGCTCCGCTATAAACTCTGATAATGACATCACATCAGAAATCAAGCGAAGAATCACACTTGCCAACCGCTGTTTCTTTGGCCTAAGACGGCAATTGATTAGTAAGGCCTTGTCAAGAAACACTAAGGAGATTCTATATAAGACTCTCATCATCCCTGTCCTGATCTATGGCGCAGAAGCATGGACCCTAGCAAAAACGGATGAGGATCTTCTTGGTCGCTTCGAACGCAAAATTCTTCGAGTGATTTTTGGTCCCGTTTGCGTTGACGGGATTTGCACTGAAAAAAAAAGGTACACCATAGTAGTGAAAAAGTTCATCAATGTGATGAAAAAATCAACAATTTTAGTCCAGTGAACTTTTTCATTAGTATGATGAAACCTATTTCGTCAATATGATGTTGTTCATCATTCATCAACTTTGTTCATCAATATTATGAAACATTCATCAATATGATGAACCCAAATTCCCCTTTAATTTCATAATGTGATGAATGTATTCATCATATTGACAAATTTGTTCATCAATATGATGCACACTTTATATGCTGTCAAATTTGTTTTCATGTAGTTGTAAGATTATTCACACAAATAAAAACATGAAATAAAAATACTGACACCAATATAAATCGTAAAGATATAGCCTTCCCACTTTCATGGGGATGGTAAAATACTTAAACGAGCATAATGTCATGAAAATGGTAATGGTAATATTATGTGAATTTAACTATTGAATTTCTTCGCATCCGAAAGGAAAATATTCAAACGAAAATCAGTTTTACCACGAAAGTCAATAAAGTGTAGTGGCAAAAACTCACGCGCTCAAGAAATATTGAAGATTTATAAAAATAAATTTTATTTCTGAGTTACTTTTATCACTACTGGGACAATTTTTTTTTTTTTTTCATAATGGATCCCAATGAGAATCAGAGAACGGCCATTTGCCTGCCATATGCATAGAGTTACAGGGTGCATGTGCATACATTTGTCTTTGAAATGTTTGAGAATACGTCAAGTTAATCTTCTTTTATTTGGTGGAAATACTTCGGGATTAATTCTAAACCTCTTGTACTTAATCTTGGTATTTGTGTTCGGTGGAAACGTAGCTTAACCTACCTTTTAGAAGTATGTATTCTAAAACACGTACAACAACATTTTCGATATTTACGTTTTACTTTTTACAAATGAAAAAGCTATATCAAGATATCGGAAAAATAAGCCCCTTTCAAAATTAGATAGTCTTACTCATGATTTAGCTTTTAAAACGTCGCTATGAACATTTAGAGCAAACAATTTATGCCGAAAAACGTTCGTTTACATAGTAAAATCATTTAAACGAAATCACTTGGTCAACACCTCCCAGATATATCTATGCAACTGAATTAAAGTTATACATTAATTGCATACCTTTAATTAAGGCTAGGTAAATTGCATTATACTGATATATTAATATATTAAAGCTATTTATGCAAAATTTATAACATTTTATATAATGTGAATAATCGAAGTTAGACTATAGCTTTTTTATATTTCCACCATTCTTACACTAACATTGAATTTTTCACACTTCATTAATTGTTTTAAATTGTATATACTGCAGTTTATTTAGCAAAACCAGTCGCCCGTAGTAAAAGAAGAAATAAAAAAGTTTGTTCATCGGCAAGCAATTGTCAATATATTGTTTAAAATGCAAATGGATACTTTTGGGGGAATATAATTAAGAGATAAACAAATAATTATGGGATGAAATTTCTAAATCACATATATCGAATCTTTTAAGATATTCATCGTAAAACCATTCACAATTTTCTTCTATGCCACCCTGTGTAGATACTTTACGCTTGATGAGCAATGACATATAATTATCTACGCATATATACATTAAAAGACTCATCATGCGTGTGTGAGTACAAATGCTGTACCAACATCGCGTGTGTACACCTACAGCATACATCATATTAACAATCTGTGCATCACATTGAAGAAACCGATGAAAAAAGTTCATCAATATGAGGATTCCATTCATCAATATGATGAATATAACGGTGAATTTAATTTTTTTCATCAATATAACGAATTAGTTCATCTATATTATGAAGGTTTACATCAACGTTCTCCTTAATAAAAATTAATGTCTGTTTTTTGACGAACGCTGTCATCAATATAATAAAAGCCGTCATCAAAACGATGAACGGCGTTATCAATATGATAAGAATTCAAAACTTGGCAATCGTACTTGAATATGATGATTCCATTCATCAATAAGACGAATAAATCATCAACTGGATGAACAAATGACTAAATTCATCAAAATAAGTGTTTTCGTCATATTGATGAAATGTTTTGATGAAATAATGAACGTAGTTCATAAAAACATACGCTAAATTCTCTTCAGAATCCTGTTGAAAAAATTGATGAATTCATTTTCATCATATTGAAAAACTGTTCATCAATTGTCAAAAAGTTTTCATGAATTTGTTCATCACATTTATGAAAATTACGTCATATCAATGAATATCATGTTGATGAACGCCATTCATCAATACGACGCCGACTTTTTTTTTCAGTGTGGAGGAGAAGATTTAACAGCGAACTCTACGAGCTGTACAGCGACATCGACCTGGTCAGAAAAGTACGCATTAGTCGTCTAAGATGGTTAGGACATGTAGAGCGAATGGACACCAACGCTCCGGCCCGGAGAGTCTTCGATTCGAACCCGGAGGGACAACGCAGTAGAGGAAGACCTCGCGTTAGGTGGCGCGTCCAAGTGGACCTCAACCAACTTGGAGTGCGCAACTGGAGGCAGTTAGCCAAAGATCGCGCTAACTGGAGAGGCGTATTGGTTGAGGCCCAGGTCCACCCCGGACTGTAGCGCCACCTTAAGTAAGTAAGAATTAGTAAATCCTTAGCTAAGCTCTAAAATGAGACAAACTTTTCGTGATTCGGCGCTTATTTTTCTTGATTTGATCTGAAACTTCTTTCCGTGAGAGGCGGATTGAAAGAGGTCTGTGTTTTGTTTGTTATGGTTTATGTTAAACCATGGTTGCAGTGTAGTTCGGCGCTAAAAGCACCATTTCAAGACTTATGCTTTCTGACAAAAAATTTAAAGATTATGAAAAATTCAGCAGAAGAAGAGCAAAAACAATTTCTTCTTCGTTGTGTGAAAGAGCACAGGAAGTTATATCCTGATTGCAATGTTGACTTTGCTGTCTAGTCGGCACAAGAAAAAAAAAAAAAAAAAAAAAAAAAAAAAAAACAAAGGGTATGTGTGAAAAAAAAAAATGTTTTTATCCCATATAAGATATAAGGGACACCCTAATACTTCTCCTTAACCACGCAATTGGTTTGCCAAACATTCCCATACTTTTTACTTTGTTTTAATACATTATGTAGGTATGTCGATCATATGAATAATTGTGGACTTATGGACGAACTCATTTTCATAATTGTGAAACTATGGCTCGAAATACTTTGGATTTTTAGCTCACCAGGGTGGGTTGTAAGTTCACAATTGATTTGTGGACTAATAGTAATAACTCACTCAAGTGGGTCAAAAGTGCATTGTGGTCTTATGACCCTGCGCCGTGGACGGACTCCAAAATCGCTTTAGTTTGAATACAAAATGATTATCACGACTTAAGGCTATAATGTCAATGAGTTGACCAGGTAGGACTCATTAACTGACTGCAAGGAAAGTGGAAAAGTGCGGCCACTCTGGCTTCACGGCCTATTACAGGCTTAAAAGTTGTCAGCTCACACCTGAGAGACCCACACTATATAGAAAAATTGTCTATAACTAACGTTCTTCTTTTTGAGTCTAGCTACCACTTCAGTTGTCGAAGGGTTGATAATAAGCTTCCTGCCATTCAATCGGCACATTCTTGCCGTCAGTTTCACTATATCTAAGTATTTTATCCGGTAGTCTTGCTCTGCTCGAATCTTTAATTCTTTTTAAATAAAACACATCGTCGTTTGGGTATTAACTGTTTCTTTGTCAAATCTTCTATTCTTGTTCATTTTGATCTAGGTCGGAAACGGTGAAATTCTCGGAAGAAAGCAATATCTGCGATGCAATCAGACCAGAGTTTTGACTGAGCAGTGAGTACCAGGTAAGTGATTATATTCATCTTTGACGAATAAAAGTCCCGACAGCGCTCCAAGTAAGTAGAGCCGAAGCGGAGAGAAACCTAGATAAAATAATAAAAATATACTTTATGCCCAAAACACACGTGCAGACATTCTGGACGCAGCGCAGAATGCAGTGCTGCAAGTAAAAACAGATGTGCAGAAAATTTTCTTTGACATGCATTGCATCGGTTATATATGTAGCTAAATAAATAAATAAATAGTTGGCGCAACAGGTCCGGAGGGACCCTAGGCCTAGCTTTTCCCAACCATTCGTTTTGCTTGAGTTTTTCATTTTTGGAACGAATGGAAGGGATCTACAATTTTATGGCGACTCTAAACGGCTAATTGAGAAGCTCTTTCAAGACATTTATACTCTCGGATGTTTGTCAGACGTTCGCGAGAGGTAGTGCAATGGAAAAAGCCCTAAGTTGTAATTTGGGATTTGCGGTGTTCGAACCTGAGACCCCTCGCTTAGTAGTCCAACACACTAACCACTAAGCCACTGCGACCTGGCTTTACATAATATCATGTTGCAGTGCTGCCAGAATTTACGGGTGGCTATATCCATATAAACAGGTGTATTATAAGCTTGCTGCGTAGTGAACTCTGCACAAATGTTTTTGGCATTACACCCTGCATCAGGACACCGGAAATCCAAAGAGCGCACAACAAAAGTTGAAAATTTGCCAACTTGCGCATATTGGACAAAACGCCAACGCAGTAATACAGGAAGCTCCCTCACTGTTTTTTTTCCGGTGCGACGGACTCCATTCTGGAAATCGCTTTTATGTAAGCACCCTTATGACTTCTAATTCATATCAGTTTTGGCAAGTGGTTCAATTTCTCTTTTATACCTCTCGAATCTCTCTCCTACTAAATTTGTGAGCATTTACGAAAACTTAGCAGGAAGGTGCTGTGACCGTCCGAGTCCTCAATTTAGACCTCACCTTACGTGAATATAATTCTGCCACCGCTTCGGTTTTTTTCCTATGTTATGTCACCATCGCAAGTCCATTTGTCCACCTTAAAAGTAAATTTTTCGTATGTACCCACGAAATTGGTTGGGCTTCATAAACACACAAACAAGTAGCTCTGCGAATATGTAATAGCAGCAATGTATCGATCATAATAAACTTTTCAGAATTACGCCACATAATCGCATCCCCTACTCGCAAAAACTATGCCAACAATATAAAGAAATTAGTTCCGCCAATGGAAAATTGTTTTATTTACTTCCACACAAATTCATATACATCGTAACAGACCACATCGCCGAACAGTGACGAGTTCCCCTACCATTTATCCATCCATTCGATCATTGTAGTGTGAAGTGATGCGGTGCCAAAAGCGCTGATTTCGCTTGATGTGCGCCACCACCTTGAAATAAAAACACAACATTTACGAACAAATATACCGCTCTCTCTTGAACTTACCCGATTGCAACGCTAAAAAGGCTTCCGAAATCTCCTTAATAGACTGACCAATCTCGGCGAACTTTAGTGCATCACTACCGATCACTGGGACACAAGTCTAAAATATGGCACAACGAATTTTTGAACTTAAATTGTTGAGTCTACCTCTCAACAAAGGGATACCCACCGCCACTGCAATACAAATTGCGAGGACAAGTACAACTGCTGCCAAATTCTGCATGATTTTTCAAACTCACTTTGTGCCGAAAAGTTGTCCGCTTTTATAGGGGGAAGTGTTCTAGAACTGATGGAAATCAAAGCATTTTAAAAGTTTATCATTCGTAACGAATTCGAATTTGCAATATAATTGCTGATGCTATCTTCTTGTAATGATGCTCCTTAATTGCTATCATTCATAGTCATAGTTGATGTCAAAGAGATCAACGCCCGGTAGGTGGGTAGCGGGAAGGCCAACAATATTTTCGAGTTGTCATAAATTGGGGAGATGACGTCGCCCTCGTTGTCGGTGGCATAATTATTGGAGTCTTCACTCGCGGCTGAAGCTCAAGTGTTGAACGGTGAATGGCTGCGCTGGAATGGAGCAACAGTAGGGATGAAAGCGTCTGCAAGACGTCATTCTGTCTATCCTCATGCAAGTCAACTGTTTCCCGCCATTCATTGACAGTCGTTGAAGCAAGAAGAAGAATTTCGTGGTTGTCTGAATGCTGTTTGACTTTTTGGAAATTTTTTTCCAAGTTTTTCAAGAACGCTGGAACAATTTCCAACCAACAATGGCATTCGATTTGCAATAGAAAATATTTGTATTACGTGTTTCATATTTTCATAGACCATCATCACTATACCGATTTAGGGGTTGAGAACCAGCCCCAAGTGTATGGTCCTTATCGGCACGTGATGTGGAAAGTTTCTCTCCCGTTTGCCGTTTGATCTTTTTGATGATTTTCACTTGTCATAAAGCTATTAAATGTTCATCTGTATGGAAAAATCACATATTAACCGTACTCCTGCGGAATGGGAGCCAGTCCACACGGCAAACGTTCGCATAGGTACATGTACATATCCACTCTATACATATGATAGGTATAGGCATACTGATTAGTTCCGCAAGAAAAGAGTCAAGAAAATGTGCTGCTCTTTGGCAATGTTGGAAAATCGCACACATGAATATTTTTGGAGAGCCTGAGCGCATATCCGTGTAATTTTACGGCATAGTAAGCTTTTCACCTGGCGAAGAAGTAAAAGGTTGCTTTTCAGCATCCGGCATATATACCCCTTTGCTTAAACACACATCAAGTGTCCTTACACTACAGTATAAAAGAGCAAAGGGCTTATTAAATTTACACTATCGCTGATTTTAAATCAAAATTCACACATGACTGCCATGGAATTATTTTAATTAAAAAAAATGGTTTTATTAATTTGTATATAATATTTTTTTATTTTTATTTATTTTTTGTTTTTAACACATATTTTGTTTTAGTCTTTTATACATCACGCCAGTGTAATCATTTTTGTACGTTTTGTTATTATCCTTTCATATATGAGTGCAGGCAATTAAGAGGATCACACTAGAGAGGCATCAGCGTATATTGGATGTGGAGCGAAATAAAAACCTATCCCCCCCAGCGTGTGCTAAAAGAAAAGGAAAATAAAATGAATGCTCTTGGTTCTCTGATTTCCAAAATGTTGGAGCAGATGGAGACGTGGCCGAGGGAAAGTCATAGATGGTTGGCAGTAATACCTATATGAGGCTGCTATTAAAGGAGTGGCGGTGTATACCGGGTCGATCATTAAACGATTTTTTTTTTTTTTGCAAAAAACTAACCGAAGAGATGGCTTATCATGTGTTGTTGTGCTGAATTGGGATGAGCGTATAGCTAAGAGGTTTAAAATAAACGGAATATAGAGCTCCTTCTTCATGTAACCACATCACAGTGCAGATGTTAGAGCAGTTGAAGGGGACAGTCGCAAGCAAATTCAAGAAGGAAGTATATACGCGGCCCATGGGTCCGCTGGTTCTTTCAAACCTCTTTGCCCAAACGTTTGTTCAAACTCGTCAGATAATTAGATCGAAAACCACTTTGAAGTTCATTGCTTTCGGCGCACAATGGACACAAACGGTGTGGACGTTGTTTCTCATTGGTGAATTGGACCTAAAGCTTTCGGGTTCAAACTCCGAAAGATCACAACTACCTAAAGTTTTTTTTTTTCTTCTCTTATTGTCGTAGTCGCAGTAGCTTAGTGGTTAGTGTGTTGGACTGCTATGCGGGGGTCCCAGGTTCGAATTCCGCAAAAAAAAAAAAACCAATTCCGACTTAGGGTTTTTTTCCGCTGCGCTACCTCTCGCGAACGTCTGATAAACATCCGAGAGTATAAATGTCTTGAAAGAGCTTCTCAATTAGCCGTTTGGAGTCGGCATAAAACTGTAGATCCCTTCCATTCGTTCCAAAAATGAGAAACTCACACAAAACGAATGGTTGTGAGAAGCTAGGCCTAGCGTCTCTCCGGACCTGTTGCGCCAACTATTTATTTTTTTATTTTTATTATCGTACCTATCGCTAACGCTTGACAAACATCTGAGAGTATAACTGAAGTTATACATGAAATAGGCATCTTCGTCGACAGTCAGGCCGCGATTAAGGCTGTCGGATCGACTAAGTCAACGTCCAAGCTTGTGGTGGAATGCAGGGAGACACTCTCCAGGGCTTGTTATCGGTTTGAAATCACTCTCGTCTTGGTTCCCGGCCATAGGAACATTGAGGGGAATGAGAAAGCTGATGAACTTGCCAGACGAGGCTCTGCTCTGTGCGTGTCTCGTGCGGAGGATGTTTTCCCTCCGCTGGGATACGTACAGAGAGAAATCCTCCTGCACTTCACCACATGGGCCGTAACTAGATGGAGGAACCTGACGAACTGTGTCATTTCAAGGAAGATCTGGCCAGCCTACGATGAAGCCAAGACAAACAACCTCTTAGCCAGAACACGTATACGTATACGTATACTAATTGCCAGACTAACGGCAATTAGTACGGGCCATTGGCCTTTAGGAACTCACGCGGCCAGGCTTGGCATCCCCCATAACACCCACTGCCGTAGCTGCGCCGACACAGACAAGAGTGAAACAATGTTCCATCTTCTTTGTGAGTGTCCGGCCCTAGCCAAAACCAAATGCAGTGTACTAGGTCACCCTTTTTATGATGACCTTTCAGCCATCCAAAGTATCCATTTCAATAAGATCATAAAATTTCTCAATTCCACAGGCTGGTTTTGAGCTAACTTTACTTCCTTCTCCTCCTTTTTCTTCAGGTTCCATTAGTTGTGGTCTCCAAACGGCGCTCAATGCGCTATTTATGTTTTTCCTTCGTCAGTAGACGGGGAATACAGCCACTTAAACCAACCAACCAATAACTGAAGTTCTCTATCCAATTCGATGTTGTCGAGTTTTACATATCCGGCTTGCAACTCTAAGAATTTCTCCAACCTTGGGTCTCATCCGAGAATGGATATGGGGTGGAATAACCGCATCCGTGAGCGAGCCATACGTCACTGAATTTTGTGAATTTTGTGGAATTTTGTGGATTTTATAAGCGAAACAATAACAAATTCAGTCACGTATTACTCGATCACGGATGCGGTAATTCAACCCATGATTTTTGTAGCATTGCCGTAGCTCCTTCAGCTCCTTTTTTGCCTCTGAAAGTCTGCTGCAAGTTCCTCAATTTATTTGGTAGTGTACAGGCGGTATTCATTGTGAGTCGTTTCAGGGGGAACTGCTTTAAGAGATTCGGGAGTTGAGAATAGTCCATGATTAAAGTAAAATTAAGTATTGAAACAGTATTTGTCCATCACAGATGTTGAAAATCCTCGTCACTAACTTGGTCTTGGCTGATCAAGCTGGTATCAACGGACCCCAAAATTATAAATAACAAACACGATACACGATCTCATCTAGCCTAAGATACTGCAATGGAAATCTTAAACATGTACAGCTTATAACACATTTACCTTTATGCCTGATTGTATGCACTGAAATGTGTGATGTTCGTCTGAAAAAATGTGAACATTATAAAAGCATATATTTGGGATTGAATGTAAGATCCTTAATCTATGATTCACTGCTTTGTTGCAGATCAAATTTTGTGCATACTTTTAGGATTGATCTTGTATCCGAGCTTCGTTGCACTTGATCATTCATCCGAGGAAATGTTTGGAATTTTCAACTAATTTAACAATCTATATATCAATACGGAGTTGCCTATAACGTGTTTCCACCCATTTTTGCTATTATACGTCACATAAATATGCCAACAAAAATTGTCCACACATTATGAATTACAGGTAAATTTAAGCAAACAACAACATTGCACTTACGTGAAGCTAGCTCGCGCTTTTTCTAGAATGAAAAACGAGAAATGCAGTTCCATAGGCAATCGTTTGTAGTTGTTTGTAGTGAAATTCTTTTCGTTTGTAGTTCAACCGTTAGAAAGTTAGAACCATTTGAAAAAAAAATCGCAATCCCTTAAAACCGTGTTATCTCTGAAACCGCAGCAAGCTAAGTGATAAAATTTCTAAAATCTATTTTCGAAAGTGTTCGACATTAGTAATCCTATAAAATTCAAATTGTACCAATCGGCGTAACGGTTTATGATTTATGTGAAATTTAAGCAAAATTTTGGCATCTAACTTAAGGTCCTCATAACTCAAAAACCGTTGAACTACAAACGATGAAACTTTGCATATCTATTCTATGCACCCTTTTCTGCCTGTGATATAAAATAGAAGACAGCTCGCATTACTGGACACTTTTTATTCGAAATTTAAGGGAAGCCTGAAATTGTTTCTAGTCAACTGTATGAGGTAATAATCTGCCAATTGGAAGGGAAACATTTTATATCATGGGAAATCAGAGAATGCGATGTCGAAAAATTCATACTTTAGATTGTGGATAATAACGGGAACAAAAGTAAAAAAACGAATTTTGACACCAAGAATTAATTTGACTTTTTCGGGAACTATGTTATGCGAGAAACAGATTAACAAAGCGACTTTGACAGCAACAGCGAATTTAGGATTAGCTCTAACGTTGATGTCGCTGTGGATGTTGCTGTGCTAATGTGTTCAAAGTAATTAAAATTCAGTGGTTCTAAAAACTTGTCAAAGTTGCTGTTGATGTCGCTGTGTTAATCTGTTTCTCGCATACCTATTCAATTTCAAAGAACACGATTTCCCGTTATACCTGCATTTGCCATGACGATAAATAAATCGCAAGGACAAAATTTTAATAAAATTGGAATAATGTTGAGGCGACCAGTGTTTCCACACGGTCAGCTAATGGTTAAACATTTTACGTAAATGAAGAAAATGGACAGGGAAAACTTTATAAAGATGACAGGGTATTAACAATTGATCTTTCACTTTATAATTAGTAAGATCAACAAAAAAAAAATGTTTAAATTGTTATTTAGATTAATTTAAATTAGTAGTAACAAATCGGATTCATGAAAAATAAAAAACAAATACAAATTGTAAACTATTTTGGTTATTATTGCTTTATTCTCTCTCAATTATCAATTGTTAGTGCGTGAGGAAAAAAACACAAACAAACTGGATTTGACAGTGTTACCTCTGAAAATTTTCAGAACGAGTCCAAAAAAGAGTCCTGGATGAAAAAAAGGAGTCCCATTCCGATTTCAATATTTTCTTTCCCATTTTAAATTAACAAACTCTTCAATTCAAATTCAGGTAAAACCAAATTCTTTCGAATTCAACTAAATATACTGAACAATTTTAAATTATAGCAAAAATATCCTACATTTTTAAAAGGAGACAGAATTCGATGATTTTTAAAAAGATGAGTTCGGAGTCCAGGCCCTCAAAAAGGAGTCAAAACGGCTTTTAAGCGCCCCGAAAGGTAACACTGATTCGAAAGGTATTAGGTAGATAGTGATCTGCCAAAAAAAAAAAACAGGCGACTTTGTCAATAAACGTCAATAAACGCGCGACAGGCGACTTAGCCGCGAAGGGCGTTTTCATTGGTGCATGCATTTGTTAAATTCCGATTTGGCGCGCTATTGAAGCAAAAATGAACTTATAAAATAAATTGTTCGAATTTCGACCACGGGGCGACCCCTAATCTCATCTTGACAGATAAGAAACATTCGTACATATTTGTCTTTTTTAAGCCGGAGGAAAATGTCACCAGAAAAAATGTATCGTTGCTGAAAAGGGGGTCAGACAAGTTAGTACGTTTTGATTTTTGGATAACGTCATTATCTCAGCATTGAGCGCCAACATTTATGCAGATAAAGCCTGCAGTTTATAAGCAGAGACAATATACTGAGACCCCTAACTCACAATCCTCTTGCCAATGGCCCCTTCAGTTTTTTTTTTTTTTTTTCACAAATTCGCCATTTTGTTTTCCTGTCGATGTTATATCAATTTAGAATCCGTGTGACATGCAAAAACATACAAAAAATATAAAATCAATGCTGCCAACCGCTACCAGCTATGGGGGAATGTGATGGAGCTTGGGAATACCACATTTTAGAATAATTGAATGCTATTGGTTGGTTATTATACATTTTTAAAAGACGATTAATATAATTTGTTTGGTTAATCTATATATATAAAAATGGATCTTGGTTTGTTCGGATGCTTAAAACTCGAAAACGACTGGACCAAATTGGATACTTCCTTCTGCGGATTTGTTCGTAATTGCTCCGCGAAGGTTTAGGAAAAAAGAAAAATTGAAAAAATTAAGAAAATTGCGCGGAAAATTAGAAAATTAAAGTTTGTATGGGGAAATACACTTTGAAAAAAAAAAATAACGGGATAGAAATCAAGTAGTGACACTTCAAATAAAAAAAAAAAAATATTTTGAATTTTAAAAGCAATTGTTGTTGTCAATTATTTTAATTATTTTCCAACCAAATTGTTGTTGTCAACAATTTTGAAGTTTTTTTTTTTTTTAATATAGGTACCTATACCCAAAAAGTTTGTTCTAATAAATTATGTTTACTATGTTACATTAAGTAACTTTTTGAAATGAAGTAGATAGGTTCTTTGATTATACAAAGATGATATTATGGCCGACGATATTTTGCATCGAATTCGCACTGTGACATCGGATAATGAACTGGAGATGTCAGATGAAATGCGCAACAAAGCTTTGATTTGACGCATTTAATCGAGAATTGGAGCGAGAAATGGACTTTGAACGAATCGCATTGAGTCAAGCTGTTCGAACAAATGTGCCAATGTTGAATCTATATATATAAAAATGAATCCCTATTTCCCTTGGTCGCGGCATGACACGTGAACGGCTGGACCGATTTCGCTAATTTTTTTTTTTTTGTTGTGTTTGTTATTGTCAGTAGAAAAATCTTATGAAAGAAAAAATAAAGAAAATTGCGCGGAAAATTAGAAAATTTAAGAATACTTAACCACCATATTAAAGTATATCTAATGTAACCATAGCGCTTTTACAATTCAAACTTTTTTGATGTTGGCGTTGGCATAACATTGACAGAATGCGTGCTGCAAATATCGTCAACGAGGATGTAAACAAAATAAATATCGATTAAAACAGATGCTTCGATCGGAGTTATTATATTGATAAAATACATATAAAATAATTAATTTATTATTTTTAACAAAAACTGAATTTCTTAGTGCACATCGTCGGAAAATCCTCAACATGTGGCGTTGTAGGCGTATGTCGTTATTCAGGTCAATTGAATTTTCTTTAATAATAATCTTCTTAATTCATACCTATAATTCTTTCGGGATGAAACTCGATGATGATGATATAACTCGATAACCACTGGGTAAATTTTTATGATTCTTCTTTTGTTTTGTTCGTATTGTTGTATTTCAGGTTAAAGCAAACTTAAAAGATAGGTTTTTTGACCCGCTATATGGCGCTGTAATCGATCTCCGAAACCACTCACCCGATTTCAATGAAATTTTATAGATTTATATTCTTCGTTCCCGCTTGAAGGATAGTATACTTTTGGACCTGATAGGTGGCGCTGTTGCCGATCACCGAAACAGCGCTACCAAGTTGATTGAAATTTTGTAGATGGATATGGTTGCTTCCAGTTTTAAATTTCGGATAGTTTTTGACCTATAGGTGGTACTTTGAAAAACACAAGCGGGATAAGAGAACGGATTGTGGCACGTCCCATTCAAAAATAAAATCAAACGCTATTTCTAAAGTTGTATAATGAAAATTATTAATGGACGCTGTCCAAATAAAGCAATTTGCAAAATGTGAGCAAGATTCAATACGAAAAGTACGGGCAAAGCCGGGTGGGTACAGTTACATATAAAAGAGACTGACGTCCGTATGTGCACTCATAACTCGGGGACGGATCGTTTGATTTTTATAATTTTTATAATTTATATATTTATCTACATAATTCGGATCTGAAAGTTGGTTCAGTTAAAATTCTGTTGCGAAACATCAATGTACCGAAACTTTGCAACGAATCGCATTTGTTTTATGGTGAAGGATCTCACATCAAATATCATACAAGTGATAATTTTAAGGGGAAAATTCAAAAGCAAACATTCTTATTCCGCAGATTTCGCTTATTAAGAACGATTTACCATTCGTGCGACTTCAATTTCCCGTGCGTCTCGCTTTCACTATGACCAATAATTTATTGCAAGGATAATCGATGGATGTTTGTCAATTTAGTGAAAAAGGGGAAGGTTGGACGACACGTCAAAATCATTGCGGTTTGATTGAAAAAAATCAACATAGCTATTCATCATTTATTTCTATTGCATTTAATATAACTTTTGAATAAAGAATTTTAATTGGTCGAATTACATAAATTAGCAAGTGCGTGGTGCATGCTCGGAATTTATTAACAAATTAACAAATTTGGGCGAAACGAAGTTTGCCGGGTCAGCTAGTAATACTATATAAATCAGTTGTTTTATATACTAAAAACATATTAGGACAAACATTGTTGTGTATTTTCCGCTTTTGAATATCATTAACTTCGATTTCATGAGTACCTTCCTACATTTTTCTTAAATAACTGAAGAAAAATTGCTCAAAATGTTTTTATTTTCCTACAACCATTCTGCAGTAATCATTTTCATAAATATTTTCAGCAAAAGTGCAGTTATTCCTAAAATAAAATACTATTCAAACGTAAAGAATAATTTCAAAATAACGGACAAAATTCTATGAACGCTGATGGCAGCAACTTTGCCGACACCGGAAGTTGTTGATATTTTTTGAGGGTGTGTTGGTGAGCCGGAATTTTTTAACTTTCGTGACATATGTCAATAAAATTCTATGTAGCAATACAAGCGCACCAAATCGAGTACACTACGTAAAAATATAGCTTGTAGGCAGGGTAACGGAAAAACGGCCGAAGTTGGGGGTCTCAGTATTGTCTCTGTTTATAAGGATCGCAATTGGAAGCCCCCATGAGCTTACTCGTTTATTCCTTATCCCTTCTAATTTCGCTCCGTTTACCGAGTCTTTCTTTGTTGCCAGTTGCCACACTCATGTTTTATCGATGTAGTTCAATTTCACTCGATCAGTTGGTAGTTAAATAATTCATCCATAAATAATCCTTTGTGGTAAACACACTGCCACTGCGAGGGAAACAAAAATTAAATAGCTCAGACATCACAATAGGTAGTAGCCATCCTTCTTTTGACGTCATTTGGAATTCTATCACCAACTAGCGAATGGCTTCCATTATCTTTATGCCACGCCAAGAGAAAGACGAACTAACAATTGAAGTGGAGAAGAATATCCATACCAAGTCGAAACACATAAACAAGGATAACAACGTGTGCATCTGCGAAATAGACAATCCATAAAAGTACACTTGCTATGGAGCGGAAAAAAAAGCAAATCGCCAAAAAAGAAACAATTCAGGAAACAAGGATTTGCGGATTCGCTTTTCCATTTCGGGCAGACGAAAAGAATCCAGAAAAAAATTTAAGAACTGCGGCGGTGATTCCTTTATGAGAGCGCCCAAAAGGAGTATGGAAAACAACGACAGGAACACAAAAAATAAAAAATAAAAATTGCTTGGGTGCTCACATGGTCTGTGCAATAAACATATGGGAAAAAGAAGGAAGACTCCAATCTGGAGAACAACAACAGGACCCACCGTATGCACATACATATACACACACATGTATAAGCAAATATCGCAAACATATATTTAGGGAAATAATTGAAGAGATGTCTTGCGGATATTATAACGAACGAGTCGAGTCCTTTTTCTTTATCATCCTTTGGATTTTTCCGTTTGGTCCTTGTTCGAAAGCTAACTACACACACACACTCGCTCGCACACATATGTGGAGAGAACACTCGTGCAGTAGTGTATATGTGGAGAATAGTATAATAAATAAAAACCATAAGGCGGTAAGGACATTAAGGATATGGGCGAAAATGAAACCAATCCGCATAGAATTATTATTTCTATTCCGAGAACGAGAGAAATGAACGAAACAGACAGACAGACAAACAGACAGGTAGAAATACATAATTATTGTTATTTCTCCTTTTTTTCTGTAGTACCATCCCCAGTCTGTTCAAGTCTCTCTAGAACCCACCAGCCTCCTCCTCCTCCTCTCATAAATCCTTTTTCTCATTTGGTGGTCGTATGTGTGAGATGGTGTGTGACAAGAATTCACAAATGCGAAACAGGAAAAGAAATTTATTTGTCTGATGGTTTTGATGATGGTAAAAATAAAACGTTGTTTTGTTTCTGCTGCTGCTTCTGTTGGTTTGCTGTTGCTACTGTTGTTGTTGTTGTTTTTGTTGTTTTAAAAAAGGACAATATTCTCGTTAATCATCTGTATGTGTAGCTTTGTTGATGGCAAATGTATTAAATTCATATTTTTATACATTGCGGAGGAAGGGGCAGATATGAGTGGCGGCGCAATCATTAATTTCATGTCATTTCAATGAGAATGAAAATGTCAAACGAGCAAGGTAATCCTTAGATCTGTCCAGATCTGTCCATGAGCAGGGTAACAGCCAGATGCGTTCGAGGTCCCTTGTCCGCTCTTTTGACAGTTCGATTTATTTATTATTTGTTTAGAATTCTGTTTAGTACGTGCATGCATATGTGTTGAAGCTGAGGAGATTGGATTTGGATTGTGAGGTAAATGAGTGGTTAGCTGTCAAGGATATATTTTGAAGTGCACTTTTAAGCCACCTAACATAACATTTAAAAGTGAATTTATATAATTGGCTTTTAAAGGGCGGCTCCCTGAAATTACGCAAAAGGAAATTACGACAAAAAATTAAAATGGAAAAAGAGCCCAAAAATCTCCATACAAAGTTGTGGTGGTTTTTCCTAGGAAAAAAACGCCCAAATATTTTGGCGCAAGTGACGCGAAATTTGGCTTTCTTTTTCATAAATGTTTTGGACATTTTTTCCATTAAAGGAAATGGAAAAAAGCAAAAAAAAATATTTTGCAAAAAACACCAGAAAAGTTTTTGGCCTTTTTTTTTAATTAAAAAGGAAAATACGGCAAGAAAAATGTTGCAATTGCATTCTTTGGCAACGCGACCGCGCGATGGCACGAAATAAACTGAGGGTGGTGATACAAATTTTTCAAATTTTACTATCATTATAACAGTCAATGTCCAGAATACGAACTACATCCTCGTTTTCGATATGAGGGAGGACTATGTGTTTGGCCGAGAAGATCTGGCGTGTGTAAGAGAAGAAGAGATGGAACCTGCGGATCTCGACATAATATGGCTAAAGGTCGTTCTACAAAGTTGTACCAAATTCGTTTGCTGCCTGTACCGCTCACCAAACGATAACGAACCATCTAAATTATTTCGTCATTTATCCGATAAACTGGATACAAATTCATCATCCAACCGCTGAAGTTATTATACTTGGTGACTTCAATGCCCATAACATGGATTGGCTACGATATTCTAACCGAACGGACGAGGCAGGGAAACAAGCTGAAGACTTCGCCATTTGCTGCAATTTTACTCAGCTCGTTAATGAGCCCACGCGAATTCCAGACAATCCAACAAATTATGGAAACACTCTCGATCTGTTTCTCACAACAGAGCCAGATAATTATGAAATAAAAGTGTCTGCTCCCTTAGGGAATTCGGATCATGCCCTAAAATCTGCTATCCTCTCTATACCGATACCAATAGGAGCGAAAAAGGATCGTTATCGTTCGATTTGGAATTATAGTAAATCTAACTGGGACGAGCTGCGTAATTTCTTCGCTTCGTTGCCATGGGCTGATATGTGCTTTAGAGATACTGATGTCAATATGTGCGCAGAAGCCGTAACCGAAAATATTTTACTCGGTATGGAACTTTATATTCCACATTGCATCAAAAAATTAGCTTCAAATAAACCGTGGTTTAACAAAGAATGCAAGCGAGCTACCGCAGCGAAAAACAAGGCTTTCCGTGAATGGCGGTCAAACCCTTCAGAACTAAAAAGATCTGAATTTACAAATCTTCGAAATAGATGCAATCTAATTATTGAATCGGCGAAGACAACTTACAGCGAAAGAGTCACTAACAAAGTGATTGGATGTCCTAGCGGCTCACGCGCATTCTGTTCCATGGCAAAGGCAATCAGTAATAACTTTAGTTGCTCTTCTTTTCCAACTCTAGTAAAAGAAGACGGCACGCTAGCAACAACACCTAAAGAAAAGGCAGATCTATCTATCTATCGTCCAATAGCGATACTTTCAATGCTCTCTAAAATAATGGGAAAGGCAATAAATGTCGAAATAATCAAATATCTATAAGGCCATCGATTAATAAGCGACAGGCAATACGGATTTCGGAGCCGTCGTTCCACTGGTGACCTGTTAAGCTACGTAACGCACTTATGGACACAATCAATTGAACAACACGGCGAATCCAGAGCCGTAGGCTTGGACATATCAAAGGCATTTGACCGAGTCTGGCATAGAGCCCTATTAGGCAAGTTAGCGTCTTACGGATTACCACAACAACCCTGCGGATGGATGCAAAATTTTCTTCTGGGAAGATCGATCCAAGTTGTTGTAGATGGTGTATCATCCAATTCGTTTGCTATAAATGCAGGAGTGCCCCAAGGATCTATTCTTTCTCCAACTCTATTTCTTCTACACATCAACGATTTGCTTGGATCGACAAATAATAACATCTACAGCTTTGCAGATGACAGCACTCTTATATCCTCCATCTCGAACAGTGGGCCTGTGAATACGGCTTCATCACACAATCAGAGATGTGAACAAATTAATTCTCTAAATGATGATCTGGACAAAATCTTGAAGTGGGGAAAGGACAACTTGGTTGTATTTAATGCAAACAAGACACAGTTCACAACATTTTCCAGAAAAAATGCATCAACAGTTCCTCAGATCCAAATGGATGACCATCCAATCCATCACAAGGACTCAATGCACCTTCTAGGAGTCACAGTCAACTCAGGAATCACATGGCAGTGGCAGAACCACATGTCCTATATCGCAAAATCAGCGTCCGCAAAGTTGAGCTACCTATTTAGAGCAAAGATGTACTTTAGCCCCAAGCAACTTCTCCTTCTCTACAAAGCACAGGTTAGACCAGGCTTGGAATATTGTTCCCATATATGGAGCTCGGCCCCAAAACATTCACTTAACCTGCTTGATAGCATACAGAGACGAGCAGTTCGACTCATTGGAGACCCTACACTCACATCGAATCTACAACCGTTGGTGCACAGAAGACAAGTCGCTGACCTATGCTTGTTCTATAGGTACTTCCATGTTAGATGTTCTGAGGAACTCAAAGACATCATCCCTCGAAATGCAACTTTTGGGCGCCCAACAAGACAGGCTGCTAATGCTCATGACCATACAGTACACTTGACAACCGCGAGGACATCAACTTTCCAAAACTCCTTCTGTTACAGGACAAGCAAACTTTGGAACTCGCTCCCTGGGGATATATTTCCAGAAGACTACAATTTGCAGCAATTTAAGTGCAGAGCAAACATACATCTGCAAGCATCTCGGGGCGCTGTTGAAGCGTTATAGGTTTGCCTTTCCCGGGAGAAGTATATATATATATAAAAATCGTATGTTTCAAGAGCTAGCGAAAATTCAGTGGTAACTTTCAGAATTGAGAAGCAAGATCTAATCAAAAGTTATTTGCATCCCAGTTGAAAAGTAAAGGTCTCGTGTACCCTTTCATTCCCACGCGACTTTCTCACAACTAGTGACCCTAACTGAAAACATCCTATTACATCACATATAGCTAACCACGTCTTGAGATCTCTCTCACGACAAAAATAACACCCCGAAATCGGGTAATTTCCACTTTAGCATCAGAGGTTCAATGCTGCTATTTTAAGATCGTCATGCACACGCACAGTGCTTGCGCAATATATTTCCACCCTCCGAAGCACAACTATACCTACATACAATTGCGTTGCGACGACCTATGTGCGCAAATTAGGGGGCGACAGTGCTATTCTCAGTACACAGCTGATGATGGGGTTTCATGGAGTAGATCAACTGATTCGGCAGCAGAGTGCGAACGCGGTCAATCGGTGTGCAAACGAGATCGAGTGTAGTACCCACAATAAAGATGACCCGTAGCCGTAGCCGTAGCCGTACCCGTTCGCTAATGGGGGAGTCCAAAGCTCTCTATGATGAGGAACACATTTCAGTTGATCAAGACGACAATTATCCAATACAGGTTATTTATGGCAAATTGCTAGCTGTCGTCGTCTCGCGTTGGTTATTATTGTCGATCGGTCTAACTGACCGCTGGCTGCTCTGATGTTGTACTCTAAGCTCTAACTAAGGGCGGATTTAGCAGATGCACTCTGCATTATTCTACTATACTCGCACTCAAGTAAAGGTCATTGAAGATGCTGTAACTGTAAATCGGTCACAATTTTATGTATGGTGTTTTGATTTTTGAGAATTAGCTACGCGCCCCCACTATATTTATGACGATTGTTAGGCAGCAACCGGCTCGTGTGGCGATGCGAATAAGACGAAACGGTCCTCATTTGACTTATTCAGTTGTTTTACGGCAGTCGAGCGGGAATGATCTAGCAAATCTGGATACCCAGTGGCTAGTGTGTGTTTTGTGTTGAAATTGGTGATTCGAGTTTAGTCTATATACGAATTAATTAACGACCACCTGCAGTCGCAGTCTCAAATTGTCGGATATGACGAATGTGGACGATGTTAAAATTCGGTTACAAAAGTTCGGATGGCCGGACTACTTGGTTTTTGTGGTCATGTTACTGAGCTGCGCATGTATTGGGGTGTATTTCGCTTTAAAGATGCGTCGCGAACGAAAACAGAGCAAGTGCACCAGCAACAAGGACGCAGAGGACAGTTATTTGGTGGGAGGAAGAAACATGAAGATGTTTCCCATATCGATGTCGTTGATTTCGAGGTATAAATTCTTGGATTGGTGTTTCGTGTTTTTTAAATCAGAAAAAACTATTTGCAAAATTGCAAAGGCTCTACAACTGGCAAAGATTGTGTAACCTTTCATAAAAAAATCATATTTACTTCACTGAAATTTGCTATTATGGAAAAATTGAAGCCCCATGATCTTCTGAGTGATGATTCAGTGAACAAATCTTTAGGGGTTGTGTCGGGTCTGAAATTTGAATATCCGTCCAGCGATCCATAGCAGTGAAGGCTATCGACTAATTCACAAGAATTGCCAAATGTACAAACGAGCTCTGGGTGGGCGCTTCGCATCAGAAACTAATTGGTCTGAAATTTTCGAATTGAAATTCTGATTAATATCCAACAGGGTTGATATTTCCGCCTAGCAGTGCTGTACATGATAACCCTGTCTATGTTTAACCGTTGGAAATACTTATGCGGCAATTTAAACTTGGATTGCCAAATAAAGCGCAGCTCACGTAACAGTTCCACCACTGCATCGTCGTCGATGTTTCGGTGTTTTTAGCGGGCTTTCTTGGGTTTCTATTAAAACAGGAACGTTTGTTTCGGTTGGACTTCTACTCTTTCCAACAGTAATCTCTTTCTTTGTAACAAAACCTGGTAGTATTCTCACAACTTATAAATAATTTGTATTTTTTGTTTTATTTTTCAATATTCTCAGACATAAAATCACAATTTTGTCTTAACTTAGATTAAGTTTATATAAATAAGAAGAGAATACAGTTAGAGACATTAATATTTCATCTGAAATAGAGATTAAGTCACTTCAAAACAGACAAAAGTGTGGGGTGGATTTTTTTTTTAGTAGATGGCAACCAATTATTTTTTAAGTACCTAATAACAATTAACATTAAACAATGTAACGCAGCAATACTTCAATTTCAAAGTGGTCGAAATCAGGAAGCCAACTTTTTATTTTAACCAGAAAGGCGAACTTATTTATTATTATTCGTATATTAGCAGGGAGTCTGTTTAACAATTTGCGGGAAATGATGGAGTAAGAATTTCTGAAGTTGGTAGTGCGGAACGCCGGAATTACAATACGACCTTGTGAGCTATTGCGTAAGATATAAGTGTCAGAAATTGGACTCTGCATATATCCACCTCTCATAAAGAAAACCTTAAGGACTTTGTAATAAAATAAATGTCTAACTGGAAGGATGCTCTTAAGACGAAAAAGTTCCATAGAATGGGCTGGCGAGGACATAGTTACAATCTTTTCTAATTGCGCATTTTTGTAGTACAACCAACTGCTGAAGCTTATTCCGATAAGCGCCCTCCCAACAGCTTATACCATACTGAAGTTTTGATTGAAAAATTCATTAATAAATTGTTTGTAGAGTTCTATTAGAACAATACCTTCTCAGATGATAGAAACTGACTTTACCCACGAAAGGTTGTAAAAATAAAGAGTTGATGTATATCAGAAACAAAATTGGCCCAAGAACAGACCCTTGAGGAACGCCAAGGCTGATTACCGTGCAGTTACTCAGGCTAGTTCTGCCTTTAAGAGGCAAACCAATCATGAATGGATCCACAAAAACCTACAGTAAACAATCTTTTCAGGAGAATATTGTGATCAACCATGTCAAAGGCTTTGGTGATATCTACAAAGAGCCCACCAACATCATTTTTTAGCATCCAGGCCTTTCTGTATAGGAGAAGAAAATTCCAGGAGAGCGTCTTCAGTAGATAGACCAACCCTAAAACCAAACTGCATCGAGCTGAAAAAGTTAATTTTGTTGAGGTATCTTAAAACTCTGCCTTTAACTGCCTTTTCCAATATTTTAGAAACAGCAGGCAGTAGTGAAATTGGTCGACCGTTATTTTTTTCCTCAATCGCACATTTGAGCTCTTCGGGAAAACTTCCAGAGAGAACACTCCGATTAAAAAGATGAACCAAGGCATCAACTATATTAATAGCAATTTTTTTCAAAACTTGGTTAGAAATACCGTCGGTACCGAATGAGCTGGAATTATCCAACGAATTTATACTTTTTAATACTTCGAGTCCAGAAAGTGGTTCAAAGTAAGAACTGTTACGGCGTAAAGCCGAATCTACAGCCGAATCTACCGCATCCCATCCAGACTCATGTCCAACTGAAGCGAAGTGGTCAATGTGAAGTGGAACATGTTCGCAACTTCAGTAGAATCAGAAATGCTAACATTACCATTTGGTATTTCTATAGATTTCTTTTGATTACCAAGGTAACGATTGGCAATGCTGTTGACTACCTTGCATTCCTTTTTCCGATTCCCTTGCGCCAGTCTCATTTGAGTATGGTAATAATTGTCCTTACAAGTTCGAATTTCTTTGTTTATCTTTTGTCACAAACTACTATAAACGTTTTTAAACTAGAATTAAGCGGATGTTTCTTGCATTTCTTCCCCAGTTTATGTTTCAGTTTTATTTATTTAAGAAGAAGCACAGCCAAGGCTTGAGCCTCATCTCAGATTTTCTCAGAACAATGTCGAAACGACAAGTTGCAAAACTGTTTTATAAGGTTTACAAAAAATGACAGTTGTTTAAAGTTAATTTTGGTCAATGCAGGGAATCCGCATTTTTTTCCTTATCTAAGAATGCTAACGAAGGAAGAGTATTGCTGTCAGAAATGCCAACCCACAAGAGTCATCAAAAGAGCTACCGCACTGCAGCCAATCACTGTTAAAAGTCGACTCAAAATCTCTCGAAGCTTTTTGCAATCAAGGATATCTGCAGTCGAATGAGACATTTTCTAGGAAATAAGCAAACATTTCTACCTCACGTGTAAGCAGATGCAAGCGCATTCACGCGCCAATTAGACAAACACAATTACACGGTGCTTCCTTTGAGTCCGTGCTTCCAATTTAAAATGTAGCTAGCCGCTCGTAAAACCGATAAATCATCAATTTTACTTCCATACTCCCATTATTCACTTACGACCAATTTTCCAATTACTACTTCGAAATTGAATTACAAAACGCTGAACTTGCAACCTGACGCTTTATTGCAATTAAGTGTATTTGCAGTGTTTGCAAATATAATCTATTGTGATCTTGCTGTGGAGCCGAATCACGCGCCGTGCTCTCATCTGAACAAACACAATGTATAAGATCTTAACTGCGGGAGTCTGTTTATTTGCAGTTTCATTTCGGGGATCACGCTACTGGGTACG
The DNA here is from genome assembly GCA_946477585.1 of Cheilosia urbana. Lineage (NCBI taxonomy): Eukaryota > Metazoa > Arthropoda > Insecta > Diptera > Syrphidae > Cheilosia > Cheilosia urbana. Next base: position 95,768,308 of record OX297854.1, read on the forward strand.
CCTACGGAGATCTATTTGTTTGGCATTCAGTACATCTATGTGGTCGGTGCACTGCTTCTCATGGGGCTGGCGATGTACTATGTGTATCTGCCGGTGTTTCACGACCTGAAACTCACATCCACATATCAGGTAAGCTGCCTGCCCATATACACCCAGAGCTCTACGTAACAGTAATGTGCTTTCCTTTAGTATCTGGAGACGCGTTTTGATCGTCGGATGCGTCTGTTTGGATCAATTCTATTCACGTGCGGGTCGGTAAGTCATCACGAAAGACTCAACTTCCAAGTGAGTTGATTTTCTAGCTTCTAGGCTCTTATTCGTAGTTAATGTGGCTTCCGATTGTGATCTATGTGCCGGCGTTGGCCTTCAATCAGGCAACAGGAATCAACATTCACTGGGTGACACCAATCGTCTGTTTGGTGTGTATTTTCTACACTTGTGTGGTAAGTTTGTGTAGTCCAAGAAATTGCATCTAACAGAAAAAGTTCTTCCACAGGGCGGCTTGCAAGCAGTCGTTTGGACAGATGTGGTGCAAGCAATCCTAATGTTTGGCGCTATGATTCTGATCATTGTGAAGGGCACCATTGATATTGGCGGTCCGGGAATAGTTTGGGAGCGCGCCTGGAACAGCGGCCGAATCGAATCTCCCAAGTGAGTTGATACTGCCAACAAACGGCAAGAAGGTGTCCATCATATTTTTTGCTAAATACAGAAGCATTTCCGCAGCTTTTTTGCTGCATTCGTGAAAAAGTCCTTCTGCATCCTTGTTTCTCCTCATGTTCAATTTAAAGATCTTTTCAATTTTTCATTAACCAGTTGGAGTTTCGACCTGCGGGAACGACACACAGTTTATTCCCTCATTCTGGGCGGATTCCCGCACTGGCTGAAGTCAAATGCAGTGAGTCAAAACATGATTCAACGGTACTTGTCCCTTCCGACTCTTAAAATCGCTCGCAAAGCGCTTTGGGTTTTCGTATTAGGAGTATTTCTACTGCTGGCTATTTGTTGCTACAGTGGACTGCTCATCTATGCGACGTACTACGACTGTGACCCCTTAACAACAAAGGTGAGCCCTCTTCTACTTATATAACAAAACGTAACAACAACAACAACAGCAACAACAACGATGACGACGAACATCAACCCTTTTTTATTTTGACCTTCCTTTCTATATGAATCGTCGTCTCCATGCATACCCATACTCGATAAACCAGCTGGCAACGAGAAAAGACCAACTTCTGCCCTTATTGGTGATGGAAACACTTGGAGATTTCCCTGGACTTCCTGGACTATTTGTGGCTGGAGTTTTCAGTGCCGCACTCAGTTCCCTTTCCACTGGCTTGAATTCAATGTCTGCCGTTGTCCTTGAGGACTTTTTCAAGTCCTTTTGTAAAAAACCACTAACGGAACGTCAAACAGCTTTCATTATGCGTGGTGTTGTTGTCGTTTTTGGTGCCCTATGCGTTGCTCTTGTTTTTGTGGTGGAGAAACTTGGAACAGTACTTCAATTGTCAATGAGTTTGGCAGCAGTTTCGAATGGTCCTCTCCTGGGTATATTCACGATGGCAGTCATGGTGCCGTGGGTGGAGGGCAGGGTGAGTTCTGAAACATTTCTATATACTAACTAAAACAAACTGGCGAGCGAATACTTGATGGCATTTTTAAGGGTGCAATAATTGGAGGCACAACAGGTCTGGCCGTAATGTCTTGGATAGTTGCGAAAGCGCAAGCAGCCATCGCCACCGGAGAATTGAGTTTCATAACGAAACCGCTTACAACCAGCGGTTGTAGTTACACCTTCTTTGCACAAAATTCGATGAGTATGTTGGCCATAAATGCCAGCACCACCAGCACCGAACAAACACTGCTTCCATCGGTGCTTCCAGTGTAAGTTTGAAACAGCCAAGCATTTGGCGAGCGGCATCTTATCTCGTTTTATATATTTCAGCGATGAGTCCTTCAAGATTTATCACATCTCATACTTGTACTATACCATGCTTGGAGCAGTTATCACAATGACAGTTGGACTGGTGTTTTCCCTGATCTTGGGCCCAAATAAACCGGGTGATGTTGATCCGAAGCTCTTGGCTCCATTTGTGCGCCGGCTTATTGGGAGGACAAGGCGAAGACATAAACTGAAACCGAGGCTGGAACCCGTGGGGGAGGACAATCTGACGTTTCCCGGCGAATTTGCACTGAAGGCTGTCGATGTTAATGTTTATAATAAAAATGTAAGCCACTAACGGTTGGAGGTAACGGGTTGACATTTCACTCTGTAAGCCAATCTGTGTATGACTCTGTATTTGACTAACTTTTTAGATAAACGCCTATGGGTCCAGGTTATAGTTATTGATGGGAAAATCGTTTAAATATTAAAAAAAAATGGTTTGTTTGTTATTTTAACAGGTTTAATCATAGTGCCTATCAAAAACTGTGTGGCTCCTCTGTAATGTGTACAAGGATGATAAAGTCTCTCGATCAAATTTGAGTCCAAGAAGATCGCTCAAAAAATTGCATCTCATCCATACGACTACCTTCTACAACATAGCCGATGGGCTTAAAACTTCAGACTCGAAGGACAAATCACATAAGCAACAGAATCCCAACCCTGCCTGCTACGCTCCTTTCTGAGAAAATCCTTCGACTGAGCTTTGATCGACGAGTGTATAGCAGAATGTTCAACAGCAATCCCTTTGAGCTGTACTAAGGTGTATTCTAAAACGTCGACTTCGGTCAATAATAAGCCAGCCGTCTTTATCGCAGCCTTAGAACAGAAAACCGAATCTCTGTTTCAATGGGTTGGTTTTAATAACTGGGAGCAATTTGCCCGGAATCGCAAACCATATTAGACTCATCACGGACTGGCTTCTGTTGAGGATATTGTTGACCCTTCTTCGTTCACTTAGTTTTAAGTTATCTAAGAAATTGTCCTTAGAAACACAATGATTTACCCGCAATACAATTTTTTGAGCGACCGTTCAACACCAAATTATCACACACATCCGATGACGGCAGTAAATACGTTCAATCTTGTCTAGCGAATATCGCACATCCATACGCAGAATTTTGCATGGAACACAGGTCTGTGTCTCATTTGTGTACCTAGCCTACACCATTCTCTGCTGCAAGACAGTCGCACAACAAACAACAATCAATTAAACTTCTCTACCGCACTAAAACTTTTTCCAAAAACCTCTTTCATCTGCTTCGGTTCTCATTCATTCTCAGTTATTGTTCTGGAACTAAGAATAGTGTTCATGATAGTCGATTGTGCGAAGAGGTGGGGGTAGAGTGGTAGACCACCTGCTGGCACAGAAGGGGGGCCTTATTAAAATTTTAATTATTCGGCAATCGAACGCATACGACTGACTGCCGCCAGGACGATCTGAAGAATAAAGGTTTTCGACAATCCTTTCAACTTGAGCATGGTTTTCCTGGGGCATTTTGCTATGCTCGCAGTGTATACGTAGATTGTGTATTATTGGTTGGGTACACATGCAGGTAATGTGGAAAAACTATTTTCGTTTGATCCTTCGACCGAGACCGAGAAGTGCTTGCGAAATTCTCTTTACACTATTTACCCATGGCAACCAAACACACTTTGCTTGCCGCCTCGCCCCACCCCACCCCCAAACCCATGATGCAAAACCAAATCATCAGCATGCTGCAAAGTTTGCGAGTAGGTGTGTGGAGGCAGTAGATGTATAAGTGTGTGTGTGCTTGATAGAAGGACAAAATAAATTTTTATTGTTTGCGTTCGAAAATACCCAATCTAAGTGTAATATCAGTGGGAAGAGCGACAAAGTTCAACAAGTGAAATGAGAAACTTTTGACATTTGTACTCCTTGCAAGGCTGTACTATAGCCACCATGTGTACAGGCATTTTGGAGAGCGTAGATGATGATGATGATGGTTCGAAGTGGGTCCCGGGCATGGGATGGACAAGTTCTCACAAATGAACACAGTTTTGTGGTTTCTGTTTAATGAAGTTTGTAAACAGGCACAGAAGCCGCATTAACTATTTACAGTTGATTACGGAAAGGACCTCAGAAGGATGTCAACAGATGTGTTGTGTGTATGTGTTTTTGGTTCTCGGTTCGGTTTATTTACTCGGAAAAAGGCCATGACGGCATGTACGGTCCACCCCACCCAGCCGGCGTATACCTATTTTACTGATGTTTCTGTCCAGTGAAGTGCGATTCTCGAGTGCATGCAGCTACGTTCATATGCATGCATTTTTTAAAATTTTTTCCTAATTATTCCCCATGGAATGTGGGTCAAGCATTGCGAAGAAATTAAAAGCAAGAACATTTCTATTTCGCTGTTGTTGTTTTTGTTGTTCTTGTTCTTGTTCTTGTTCTTGTTGCTGGCATATCGTTTCAAGTGACAGTAGGCAATTATTAGTTTTCACAAATTTGAATCGTCGGATGTCCTTGTGCGTTTTACAAGTAAACAATGGCATTTTCTTCTGTAGTTTTACTCTACGAAATTCGCTGAGATTGTGTATTGACCTGGCTAAAGGAATCTTTCAATGATATTAATCCATATCAGGTATATGCAGGAGGTACCTACGCATATATATAACTGTCGGTCAAGGCAACTCTGGAATAGCAACATATACCAGGTATATCAATTTGCTACAAATAAACCTGAAGCCTCATTATGAGAAATAATAAATTAAATGAGTCCTTCTTTTTACATTGTCTTCTTCTAATTAAGGATTACTGCAATGCAGAATGCATCCTTATACAAAAATATATGGGGATTCAAATAACTTTTCGTATACATACTTCTTTTTTAAGAAAACTCATTTTTATGCACCACCTCTGCGCATACTTAGGCAAACGAGAACAAGAGCACGGTATAGAAGAATAAGAATATGTTTCGTTTATCCTTGCACATGTTACAACAATTCATCAAAATTCCCATGCAATTACAAATAATTAAACATTCATCTAAGGACAATGGGGGCGGGAGGGGTGAGTGTCGAGCGGCGAAGAAGTCACAGCCAGAGTCACTGGTGGCGGAACATTCACATTACTATGCGGCTATGCGACAATTTTTCCGTCGTCACAACCCGCCCGCCGCCGCCTTTTGCTCCTCGCTGGCTTTCTTCTTTTTGCACAGTTAGTGCACAGCAAACGCGCGAAATTATAAAACCAAACAGAAGATGATGAAGAGCAGCATATATAAAGAAGAAAAGGATTTTTCTGCAATTGTGCATGTAACAATTTCACTTACGGCGAATTATTTACAATTCAAAGGATCTCACAATATGCAGAACGATTTTTTCCTTCTTTCATGTGTGGGTGTATGGGTGTACCCAGTGTCGAGTATTTAAAGCTGCCTAAGTATGCACAAAAAACTGAACTGAACGTACATATACTATTTGTTACATTATTATTCCCTTGTAACGGTGCTGACGACGACGACGACGACAACGGTGAGAGCAGCTGCATAGGGTAAGAAACTTAAGAGTTAACACTTTGGCTCATGGAGAAAAATTAGGATAACAACTTGAAAACTCTTGCTTTGATGAACGACCTGCTACTGTCAAGAGAATATACAAGTACGCACATACTCATGCACTTTTAAAGTATACCTACCTACAACATACAATTCTGCACCTTCAGTAGGACAAAATAATTCAAACTATTATCCAACAACAGCAACAACAAAAAATATATTCAATTGTTTTATAAATAAAACATTCATTGCTGATGTTCGCCAGCAGATTGCCAGCAGCCGAGCGCAATCCTTACAGAAAAAAATGATATTGTACATATTTGCTGCAACTGCTTTGCATGCTTTTTGTGCTTGCTACATCAGGTAAGAGAGCGCACACAGCCCCGGCCCCGGCCCCAGTTCCGTATGTGGGCTACGAATCCAAAGTGCCTTGCCTTGCATTATTACTATTTTCATCATCATCAGCGTCCACATTGAGCATAGGCGCGTTCATCCCTCTCACTATGTATTGAATTCTTGCATTGCATTGCAGGACTTTTGTAATTTTTGTTCTTCTTCATCTTTTACTGCTTCTATTTTCTCTGCATATATGACAACAGAGTAATCGCCTAGTTTGGTGCCCGACCGACTCCTCGTCCCCGTCCCCGTCGCCGTCCCCGTCCCCAGTCCTCTGTCAGCCAGGGCCAGGCCATATCCATCAGTACAATCCGCATATTGCCTTCATTTCTTGCAACATACTACGTACTTGTGTAGGCACCTGTACCGTTGCCGTTTCGGATAGGCGCACATAGGTACATAAAAGCGAAGTTGTAAAAAAATAAATGAGAGTTGTATGATATTTATTTTCTTCTACATATTCATATGTGTTTCAGGGGGGGGAGGGCGGTAGGGTGGATATGGCCTGGCCGCCCACCTCTCACAGGGTGAATACTTATTAAGAAAAAGGACACACTTGCCATGGAAAGGATGCTACAATAATAACAGAAAAAAAAAAATCTGCGTACTCTCGCCTGACTATATTTCCATTAAATTTATTCGTATGCTGTAAAGATGTATGGTTTTTTTTTCCCCTGTCCTGTTCTTCCCTTTTCTTCTCATAGTTATGGATTGAAATGAATAACTACTGTACATATAGGATATAGCTCATCCCAGTAGTGTAACTAGGATGTGTATGATAGCTTTGTGATTTGGATACTACAGAACATCTATTTTTTGCTTCCTGCAGTCTATTGGAAACAGGACAACTAGAATTGCTGAGACAAACCATCGGATGAGTGTAGAGGTGTACAAATATAAAACAGATGCAAAGAATGAAATGCAAGGAGTGAAGAATTATTATTTGGTGGTTGTCAAGTGTTTTCCTGCACCATTATTATATGCTTAACAAATGTGTGTTTTGTAATGATGTTGAACTGTTTCGCGGGCTGAGTTTAGTTGACTGATGCAGTCATGTTTCTGATACGAAGGCTTGCGGCCGGGCTTAAGGGATAACATAAAACTATAAACTACACCTTCCACTTTTTAACCATCAACTAAAATCACACAATTGACCGTAAATACTGGTCGAATCTGTTTATGTACGATTTTCAGGAATCTATAGTCCACTCTGAAATACGATTAATTAAGTTTTAATTTTTAGAGCAGTGATTCCCAAAGTGGTCCACGGGAAACTCGACTGGGGTCAACGTTGGCATGAAAACAAAAAATGGGGGCTCACCAGCTGTAAATGAAGAAAATGTATGTGGTTTCGATAGTAAAGAAACATTTTTCCAGTTAGGCTGCGATAGGGATCAGATAGCCTGTTTATTTGCCATTAATCCCCTTTTTTTAAAACATCCCTAATTTTTTTTGAGTAGTGGATCGAGAAGATCGAAGAAGAAGTTGGCGCGAATTCTCCCAGTTTTCCAAACTTCTCACAGAACGTCTTGATGAGAATATTCAGACATACGTTCAGCATTTAAATGCCCTACATGATAACTTCATAAATAGATTTGAAAATATTCTCACAATGGAAATACCACCATGGATCATAGATCCATTACCATTTGATGATGCCGAAGTGTCGAATGTGGTATTACAAGAGGAGCTACTCGAGCTTAGCACCAATGAGTAGCTGAAGGTGAAATTTACAAAAGGCCATCGAAAATGTTGGTTGCAGTCAGAAATACCCGACAAATATCCTGGACTGTAGAAAATTGCGAGAAAACTTTTGATGGCGTTCATCCTCATACCTTGTAGAAAAACGTGTTAGTGTCGTTACAAATATAGTGTATTTCGGGTATATCCAATAAAAAAAGCACAAGTATTTTATGTACAATTATTATAATTCAGGGTTTATTACTTCAACTTTGTTGTATTAATTATAAAGAGTTTAAAATGTGACAATGTTTTGATGGATGCTTGTGCATCAATGCCGGAAATATTCATCTGACAGTCATCAGTCAAGCTATCAGCATTGCCAGCATTGCGAGAGAACTCAACAACAAACGTATTAATTAAAAAAAAAGGAGCGGAATCAACATCACATAAGGGGGAATTTGGGGTTATTCCCTTTCAAAACTGAAGCCAAATATTAATAATTTGCAATTTGCTGTCAATCCATCAATCAAGCAGGATCCCTCCCATTAAAATTATGACTTTTTTTTATTGTTGATTTGCATTGTTGAAGTAAAAAGGTAGCAGCAGGGAGTCCACCGAAACCAGAATAATTTTGTAAGTGGTCTACGAAAAAAAAAAGATTGGGAATCTATGTTTTAGAGACTTCCGTCGGCCGAACTAAAATAAAATGAGGCTATCAATGTTGGTTGTTGGAACTCACTAAATACATTTTCCAAATTTATAAACCCTATTGTTAATGCCATTTATGGCATGAAAAAACTAGTATAATTACTTTAATATGCTGTCCAGGGATGCCATTCTGGCATTTTTCGAAAACTTGAAAGCATTTTAAAAAAAGAAAAGAAAAATGCCAGATGCTGTTTAAGCATTTTTTTTGGATTTTAGTATTTTTCGATATTTGCTCTGGAATTTTCGTCATTCGTGTACATTAAGCTGATATACAGTGCATCGAAGTTTAAGATGTTTCCACCCGCATATGAAATGTGAAACGTGAGCGGATAATTTGTGAGTGCGATGAATGATGTCTTTTGGGTACGTGAAGATAAGTAGATCAGACCAAAAACATAAATGTTAAAAAAGAAGACAGAGAGTTCTTCTATATAAAAACTTCTATCTAACAAATTCAGCCGTGAAAAGTACCGAGATCTTAAAGTATACCAAGTTCTTACTTGGTTAAGATTTAATACGAAATATTTAAAGTACACACCTAGAACAATACTGAAATAACTAAAAATTAAGAGAGAAATTTTACTATTGAACCATTACTGACTAAAATTTGGTGGGTTCACTGATAAAGATTTCGTCGGGGTGTACCTACTCCATAATTTGGATGATCTGTCAGTCAGTCAGTTACGGTTTTTGTGATTTCTATGCTAAGAAGTTTACTGAGGCGCTTGTGCTTGATCAGCTTAGCAAAAATTCCGAATTCAATTTTTTTTTGGGTTCATTGGTACTAAAGATAGAGGGGGGGGTCGAAAATCGCCTTAGTTTGTTCCTGTAAAAAGGGTGTAGTCCCAGATCTTGGCTGAGTACTACCATACCCTTTGATACATGGGCTAATTAATTCAGACGTGTGGTGAAGGATTTATGTCTTATCTATGGTGGACCTCAAACGTCAAAAAAATTCACCCTCTGCAGTTACTGTTGATATTTTTTTGTTTTGTTTTTTCCTAAAGACTGTTACTTTAATGTTTTGTAAAAATAAAATTCATTGTTCATCATTTTCTGAGATGTTTTTCGGGGCGAAATTACATTTTATATTATATACATAGGCAACAAAATACATTCAGATGAATTTGTAGTTTAAAAGACAAAGTAATATTATTTTTTTTTTTATTTAGGCTGACGAAAACACATTTTGTTTTGTCTAGCATTTTTATTTTTTGGCTTCAAATATTCTAACTAACATTTTTTTGCAGTCTAGCATTAGAAATTGTGGCAACACTGATGCTGTCATCAAGAAAGGACACCCAATACCGACGTCTTGGACAGAATGTCTCTATAGACAGATATAACTTTGAGGTGGTAAAGGACTTTGTCTAACGAAGATCCCCTTTGAACTCAGACAATGACACCAGCGCTGAGATTAAACGAGGAATAACTCTTGCCAATCGCTGTTTCTTTGGACTAAGAAAGCAATTGAAGAGCAAAGCCCTCTCTCGAACAACTAAAGTGACCCTTTATAAGACCTTAATCATCCCAGTTCTACTTTAAGGTGCAGAGGCATGGATTCTATCAAAAGCGGATGAGGTGACTCTTATGGTTGCTTCAAGAGGAAAATTCTTCGAGTAATTTTCGGTCCCGTCTGCATAGACGGTGAATGGAGGAGGAGATACAGCGACGAACTGTACGGGCTGTATAGCGACATCGACCTATCTAGAAGATTGAAGGTCAAACGGCTGCGGTGGCTGGGTCACGTAGAGCGAATGGACGTGATTGCGTCCACTGCGGACGGGGCAGTATAGGAAGACCGCGACTCAGGTGGCGCACGCAAGTGGAAGGGGACCTTAACCAACTTAGCATTAACCGGAAACAACTGGCTAAAGATTGTGCTGGCTGGAGACTCTTGTTGGTTGAGGCCCAGGTCCACCCCGGACTGTAGCGCCACTTTAAGTAAGTAAGTAAGGTGGCCAACAGATATTTTTAACCAGCGATATTAGGCGTTTTTTATAATGCCCATATGATCTATAAATAGATCATTGATTTCCATGGTTAAAAACAATAATAAGAGGTCCAACTGCTGGTGTGAACCATGAAAATAAATACGTGCACCAACACCTACCTGTATACAATTTCAAAGTTCTGATATTGGTTTTCGTTATTTCTTCCGCATTTTGGATTAATTGAAGTGATAACTTCTTTAGGCACGTTGGGCACTATTTGGATGGGCAAAAATTAGCAAACTCGCGACACCGACACCGACACCGACACCGACACCGATTGCATACTTTTAGTTGTAAACTTTTATACTATTGCTTACTTTTAGGGGTAGGTAATTTATAGCTTAATCTACGATGATTTTTATTTGAATACGTTACTATGGTAATTTATGGCAGCGACAAATTGATTGTCACCAAAATTATTTCAATTACCTGTTTTGTATAGGGAATTCATAACTTAATTTTACCAGGCTTAATTCCGACAAATTATATCCACGATTTTGGGTTTGTGCACATTTACGGCACAGTAGCTTGTGTTATAATTACCGAAACAAGAAAAAGAAAACTGTGGTAAACTTGCCACCCTAAGAGTAGGTATTCTATACAAATAATTGTAATATTCATGAAGCAACGCTAGGTAAAAGAACCGGTTCATGAAATATAGAAAAAGTCGAAACTCTAGAAACAGACAACTGTCGCAAATTCTTGTTAGAGAGTTTTAAACTTTATAAGTTTTTGGAGTACGAGAACAAGTAGGAGTAGTAGGAATTTCTGATTTTTGATCTGTTTGGGAATGATTTTCTTTTTAACTGGAATTGATTAATGACGCTGGGTTAAGTTGTCAATGATTGGAAGTATTTATTGTTCGTGATAGATCGATGTCTCTGCATATGCGACACTTACATTAAGGGGTAATTGCATTGCATATCTTTGGGTATATGATTCTCTCTAACGAAAGGAGCGACATCTAGATATCAAAAAAATAAACAGATTCTAATCTACTATGATTTTTATTTGAATATGTTACTATGGTAATTTATGGCGGCGACAAATTGATTGTCACCAAAATTATTTCAATTATGTACCTGTTTTGTTTGGGGAATTCATAACTTAAATGAAAATGAAAAATGTAACATAATTTTTGTAGTAGAAGCTTATAATAATGAATAAAAAAAACCATTTATTTAAAAGTACTTCCTGCGCAATAAAATATTTCCTGACGATTCAAAAAATACACACGTAATTGTTCAAGTTATCACTTCTGTCGGCACTCCCGGAGTGCCTCTAGTTTTTTTTTTTCATTCACTTGTGCGCCATATTTGTTCAACGCTGACATAAATTTCTGTTGCCCGTTCCATCAACGTTATAGCCACCGCATACAGTGTCTATCCCAATCTATGCAAACGCACTGTTTTCACATGCGAAATATAATTTTTTCCCCAGAAGTTCTTTCAGTTTATTGTTGAGAATCCTTTCTGAATTTACCCATCAGGGAGTCTTACATGCAAACATTGCTCGCGAAACTTCTCAATCTCTATTATCTCAACAAATAATTTTCAATTAGCTAGATTTGAATTAATTAACTCTTGCACGACGAATAAAGAGGTTCTTCCCCGTCGCGCTCTGCTCATATGGGTTTTCTGATATTTTTGCAATATTTACTTAGTCTATATGAGAGAAGAAGCAGATTGTCACTTATGTCAAATACCCACTATACACCTGTATTCTCACAAGTGGGGATTTTAAAGTTTCCACCGCTATTATATTTGCTCTCCATCAGGAAGAGGTAAGAATGTTTTTAGCTTATCTTTGGAATCGCTAATGTATTTTCCATAGACGAGTTCTGCTCTACCTCAGGTGCATTAAGTGGCAGACACTCATTTCTTGATTTTAATCCTTTTGGTTGACTTTTAATATTCAAGATGGAGATGTTTATATTCAAAAAGCCCTTCACTTTGATGCTTATCTTAGGGAAAAAAGAAATTTGTTTGCACGGCTCCGTAATCGTCGGATTCCTTTGATTTATTTTTTCCCCAATAAGAAATAAGTCGATCCTGGTTGATGGTGGGCCGGATATAAATCCATACCGTGGGATTCTTTTGTTGTTTTCTTTTTTTTTTTTTGTGTTGTCTGTTCACTTCAAAGGCAATGGCGTCAGTTTTCATTTCTTGGTTTCGCGATGAAAATTTTGAACAAAACCGGTAAAAGGAACTCAAAACTGATGACGATAATAATGTGATCCTTACTGTTGAGCAAACGCAGATTATGTCCTTTTTCTTTTTCTTTAGTTTTTTTTTTTTTTTTTTTTGTTTTTGTTTCGAAATACAAAACACGAAATCCTTATTGAAAAATGTCGCTTTGGAGATAATCGCCGGTAAGAAAATCTAACAATAGGGCGCGCACATTGGGTGGGGCGGCTCCTTCGTTTTGCCTAATGCATCTATCGTTAAGTATTCAAAGGATCTCTTACCAGAAAACAAGTCGTATCAGACTGTCATTTCGCTGTTTGCTCAAGACTTTATTCCAATCCTTTAGAGGGGAAAAGTGACATGAGGCTTGAGAGCCGGATATAATGGGGTAATTTCAATGCTGTTTACGTAACTATAAATAAACATAATATTTTAATCTGGCCTTTTTCGTTTTGTGGTTTTTATTGATGTTTAATTTTAGATAGGGATTTAATAAGAAGATGATTTCATTGTGCTCGCAGGACGTAATCTGTTCGTTGCTTCAGTTGAATACAGAAAAAAAAACAGCTGTAAATATAAAGAATTGGGCTAAGCATGGGCTTTTGGATATTCGAGTATCTGTGAGCAACTCACATAGTACATCGCTTAGAGCAAAAGGTCAAACCTGATTAACTTGAAAAAGAGGCAGGCAATTAAGACTGACAAGAAAAGGCTCTGCCTACAGGTTTTCATCGGCCACTCTTTTTCGTGGCCTAATTCAGCATAACAATCAAAGACAAAATGGGTATTTTCTATTGGAATAACGATAAGTTGAACCTGCTAGAACCCGCTCACAGTAAGTCTAGACGTTAGGTTAGGTTAGGTCAAAAAGGGGTATGAGATAATAAGATCTCATACGGCACTAAGCACCATAAGGGCCCATCGCGATCCCCGGGGAACCAATTGCAGTAAGCAACAGTGAACAAAACCTAAACAATTTCCATTGAAAAACAGTCAATCTCCTTACAGAAATTGAGTAGCCCTTTGAAATTTGTGTGGTGTATCCCCTCCAGCTGTTGGAAAAAGTACCTACCCAAAAACTTCCTTCGGTTGCGAGATACTGCTTCGCATTCACACAGTATGTGCTTGATATCCTCATCGGCTTGCAGGTCGTCGCAGAATCTACAAGTGTCTGTGTCTGTCAGTCTAAGTCTTTTTGCATGTTTTCTTAGAAGAAAGTGCCCTGACAGGATTCCAACCAATGTTCTGAGTTGTTCCCTACCTAATTTTAGAATTTCCCTAGATTTTTTGATGTTGAGTTGTGGCCAAAGTGCCTTGGACACTTTATTTCCGGTGATGTTTGACCACCTTAGATCAGCCTTCATTTCGGTTTGGTTTTTGATTTTACCTTTTGGTATACCCAGAGGTGGTTTGGGCCATGCTTCCACTTCTGTACCTAGTTCCCCTCCTTTTCTCGCAAGCTCGTCAGCTTCCTCATTTCCTGCTATACCGCAATGTCATGGCACCCAACACAGTCTTACTTGGTTCTGACTGCATAATGCCTTGAGCATTGTGCGACAGTTCCTGACTATTACGGAATTGATGTTAGGGGATTCCAGTGTCTTGAGTGCAGCCTGGCTATCGATGTAGATGGCAATATCCCTCCCAGATATAGATCTCATCTGCAAAAGCTCTGCCGACTTCAGAACGGCTAAAACTTCTGATTGAAAGACACTGCTAGTATCCGGTAGCCGTATAGACACTTTTAGCTGTGGGTCTACAGAGTAGATGCCAGAACCACTGCCTTCCCCTGTCTTCGAGCCGTCTGTGTAAATTGATATTTCACAGTGTTTGGTGACCTTGTCTAAATGCCACTCATCCCTTTCTGGATAATATACATCGTAGGGAATATCGAGATCAACCACAGGGAAGATTTCATCCGTTTGTATCTGATTACCGGGCAACAGTTCTGATAATATGGAACAGTGTCAGAAATTGCCATCCTTGAAGTAGCCTAGAGCAGTGAGCCTTAAGGCGCTATTTCCTGCTAGTTGTTTTATGTGTAAATCTAATGGAATAAGATGCAGAAAACTGTCTAGCGCTGCTGTAGGAGTACTCCGAAGTGCACCCGTTATAGCTACGCATGACGCCCTCTGCACGGTCGCCATTTTGCCCACTATTGTCTTCCTTTTAATGGCCCTCCACCACACTAGTGCGCCATATGTGAGTATGGGTCTGACTACCACCGTGTATAGCCAATGCATCATAGCAGGTTTCAGACCCCAAGTATTACCAACCATTTTCTTGCAAGTAAAGAGAGCATTAAAAAAAAAAAAATAAATAGTTGGCGCAACAGGTCTGGAGAGACCCTAGGCCTAGCTTCTCACAACCATCGTTTTGTGTGAGTTATTTCATTTTTGGAACGAATGGAAGGGATCTACAGTTTTATGCCGACTCCAAACGGCTAATTGAGAAGCTCTTACAAGACATTTATACTCTCGGATGTTTGTCAGACGTTCGCGAGAGGTAGCGCAGCGGAAAAAAACCCTAAGTCGGAATTGGGTTTTTGCGGGATTCGAACCTGGGACTCCCGCATAGCAGTCCAACACACTAACCACTAAGCTACTGCGACTACAAAGAGAGCATTATATGCCTTTTTTATTCTTTCCCCCACATTTAGACTCCAGTTTAGTTTCCTGTCCAGGATGACCCCTAGATACTTCGCACTGGCTGATAGGGGCAATTCTACTCCTTCCAGCTTCGGAAGATTGAAGTGCGGTATCTTGTACTTTCGGGTGAAGAATACTAGTTCCGTTTTGGATGGGTTGGCATTGAGCCCACACCCTTTGGCTCACTGGCTAATCATCCTTAAAGCACCCTCCATGATTTCACTTAGTGTTTAGATACTTTCAGTGAACAGTGATAGCCTCATCTGCATCTGCATACGCTGTGACACTTATCCGCATAGAACTTAGTTTCTTCAAAATGCCATCAATAACCAGTACCCACAAAAGAGGTGATAATACTCCACCTTGCGGGGTCCCTCTGGTTACTGACATTCTGAGTGAACTTCGCCCAGAGTGCAGTTAATTTTCCTATACTTTTAAGCATGTTGCTTACCCAAAAACGAATGCCGTGTTCGATGTTAGCATTCACCACAGCACTTTCGATCGATCTGCCCTCTACGTTGTTGAAGCCCCTTCTATGTCCAAGAAAGCTGCTAAAGCAAACTCACCTAGATGTAGACTCCTTTCTATTTTTCCTACTACATTGTGTAGAGCCGTTTCTACTGACTTTCCCTTCATGTATGCGTGCTGTGATTCACTTAAGAAGCCATTGCCGCATATACTCCTTATATGTGCCTCTAGAAGGCGTTCGAGGGTTTAGACGTATGATTTAGCTTTTTCAGAAAAGACCAAACTTGATCCGCATTTTAAATAGTCAGCCAGATATTCCGATCCGACCTTAGGAAGCCAATGTTACTCTGATGCCTAACAACAATCAGTATAAATGTCTTTGCATTGAGCTCAATGCTTTTTTATTTATAGAACGAACGTTTGAATTCGAAAAGCTTTTAAATATATTTGGCTAAGAGCCATCGGAAACTCGAATAATGAATGATTCCCGTCTTAATTGTTAGCTTATTGTCTACAATTCTTGGTGGCAATATTTGTTTAATAGTTTTAACATCGGGCAATCTATTTGGCTGAACGTAGGTAGGAGAACGCACATGTACCAAGCCAAGCTAGTTTGATTAATCATCGCGGAAGTACTTGTGTACCCCAGTATCAGCGCAGTGTCTCCATTTTTGGCACTCGAAATTATTGCTCGACGCCATGCGTCATCATGGTTTGCGAATACTTAATTTTCTGTTACTTCTGCCTGCCAATAAGCCTCAAAGCTAAGGTTGACTCAATCGCACAGCTATTCCAACTCCAACTACTATGTACTGTCGTTCGCAATTGATGAACATAAATCAAATTCTCGCACAGAACAGACCTTCGTTGGGGTCGAGAGCACGCGATGATTCAGAGCTTCACTCCAACTGCACGATAGATTGCGGCAGCAAATTTGACGCACTATCGTCAGTACAACGCCACTTGTAACAGAGCACAGTTGCGCTGCTCGATTTGTGAATTTTATCTCAAAAATGTCAAGACAAATTCTAGTAGTACTCTTGCTAGCGGTAGTTGTGTGTTTGGTAAATTAATTAAAAAACAAAACCATCATATTATTAAGTGCAACCTTTTGTAGGACGCGTTCGAATTGAGTGAAGAAGACGGAGTGGAAATCCTACCGACGCAAGGTGTAATTTTCTGCAAAGATCCCACGGACAAACGAAATCCAAACGAAGAAAAGCCCGGACTCAAGGACATGTGGGAGGAGGTTACCCGTAAACCACTCGACCAGGCGGAAGAGCCAAAGTAATAGATTTAGCATAGAAATCAATAAAACTTACAGCACCCATTTGACGCATTTCCTTTATTGCGATTAATATCTTCCGCATTTCTTCTTCCACTGTCGGTATTTGAAAATTTTGCACCCGAAGAGAGCCGCAGTGGTGGCTGGCAATTGTAAGAGCCGGAAACGTTTGCCGTAGGGCCGTTCAACCGCACCTATGCATTATACATTCATTTGTCCTGTCTGCCGAATTGCTGCTACTCTGGCATCCTTTCTGGTCTCCTTCTTCTGATATATAAAAGCCACAACTACGAGTATATCTAAAGTAATCTTCTCACCATACGACTCTCCGCCAGCACACAATTTATGCCCTTTTTTCGGTTTATTAGCTAAAAAAGATGAAACATTTAGATACTTGAATATGCTACGACGGCCAATGTCCTGTAAAAACGACAACCAGCAAGGGGTTGTCCTCTATTTTTGCGTCGTCTGATAGTTAATTTCCATCGAAAGGATAATAATGTGAAATATTTTCTATTTTGCGCAAACGAATGTCGTCGTCCTCCACTCCACTCTAATATGGCGTTGGACGGGGAACGGACGCCGGCTATTGTCTTCTGTTGGAAATGTAATTGAAATAAAACAATTTTGGAGATAATTTCTTTGAATTGTATACTCTACTCACACAGGCGGAATTTGCACACATTCTCGCATATCTGATGGAATGAAAGGGAATAAAAAATGTTCAATATTCTCCATGTGTTGTATCCTGTATGGAGTATAAGGTCGGGGTAATGCTTGTTCGAAATATTTGTGCCCTTTTGGATTAGTGCGGCAAAGGAACAAAAGTTGATGGCAATTTTTGTCTTTCGGTTAATTGGATCCGTTGTGGTTATGTATCCGAATTTTACTCGTAATTGGAGTTTTCACTGCTATATGACTTGACTTTGGTCTCTCTATAATAAAATGGAGCTAGAACGGATGGATACTATTTATGTGAACTACATTTAATGACATCAGGAAGCGTTGCTGAGTGTATATAGGTTACAGTCGCTATACGAGTTTTTGACTATTATCTACAATCAACTGCATTTGATTTTGAAGATATAATCCGTTTAATTTCGAAAGTCTCCAGCGTGTACTATTGCAAAGGTTGTGCTATTGGTTGACATTCAAATACTCATATAATCACTAATTGTAATTTACAGGAGCAACGTTTTGGTGGTGTTGTAAAAATACTCTTACTCATCTTTTTACATTCTAACTTTACATACAAAAATACAAAGCAATTTGTCTTCTGACTGCATACAAATTTCCAGAAATGTTATGTATACGACCTAGAGCTTTGTTCATTGTCGTTGGAATTATATTTTATTGGTGTTCCTCATTGTCAATATATTATTATTAACGGTGCTGTATATTATTACGTTTTAAACATCATTTAAATGAGAGTGTATATTTTTTTCGTATTTATGGAACTCTGTGACAGTTAAAAAGTTGTTTCTGTCAAATATTTTTCTCATCTTAACAATCTTCTAAATCTTCTTTTGTAATTTGTTTTCTCATCTTAACAATCTTCTAAGTAGAGTTAAGCGTGAACAGAGAAAGAGAGAATATGCGGTGATAATCATGTGTTTTTAGTAACACCTATTAATCACAATGATATTTCGATAATTGAATTTCGCAAAAATGAAATCGGTTAGGGGTTAGAATGACGTTAACCAGGCAAAGAAAAGTATGTCGATGTGAGACAAAATTCCAGGCGGCACTCACGAAAATGAATGTTCACAAGCAGTCGGGGTAAGTATTCTGGAGGCCCCAACAAACATACTTCTCTTCAGGCGATGATACATTCAAGTGTAGGGCTGTGAGCTAAAGAACGAAATTATTGTGGTGAATCGCGCCTCTCAGCAACCCATTGACATTTTAGGCAAATCGGTGCCGGAAATGCTGTTAATAATCGCCACTTCCTTTATTGTATTTATGCCTCCAAAAAGGACGCGTAGGGAAACGCCGTCAACAGGGAGACACGTCAAACAGTGAGACATACCAAATAACTCCAAAGAAACATGTACAAACACGTCGCGCTTGATAGGGTAGTGGAAAAAACACTCAAAAGTACATTTTAACAGCCATATTTATTAGAAATCGCGTAAGGATTCACGCAGCCTCTACGTGGCTCTCCTAAAATTGTTATTTATAAACATTTTTCTTCGCTAAATTTACTAAACGAGGTTTGTGTCCAAAAAGATAAGAATTTCGATAAACAGTAAAAACTATTATACTTTTTGCTCTGAAACCATCATCAGCTGCACTTAGCTTCGTTATGTAAAATCATTTGACACGCAAAAAAAAAGAGAACTTATCTGACACAATTCCGAAATGTCTTGGAAGTGACTGCTGAGATATGAACCTGCTATCATGTATCTATGTGTCTTCCTATATCCATATACCCTGTCCAATTCTACCAACCACCACCAAATCTAATGCCGGCCATATAGGTAGACATTATTCACACACATCCTACATATTAAGGCAACAAAACTGAAGTAGAAGAAATAATATCACAAACGCATAATTTGATTTTATTTTTGTTTTTATTTATTGAGTAGGTATATAAAAATTGAGCCTTAAAATTATGTTCGTTTGTCGCCGATTCACGGCTTAACACATCTACCGATTTTAACCAAAATTTTACACATCTTTGGTATTGGTCCATATATGATTTTTGTGAAGTTTGATTGCAATTGGTAAACGTATGTTTGTGTAATTTGTTTACAAAAAAAAAACGGTATAATATATATATTTGTACTGTAAAATATGTTTTGGTCTTATGAGAAATAATTTTTTGTTTTGTCAAATCACTTTTTTCGAATTTCCAGTCGGTGTTTTTCAGTTTTCTCAACATTTTAAAAAAATTGGAGTTGTACGGTTCCTACGCTGGAAGCGGAAAACTTATGAGTGAGTGAAAAAAAACATGAATTTGCGTAAATTTTTGTTTTTTTCCGGTGGCGCTGTGTTCAATCTCCTAAACCACTTAACCGATTTCAATGAACATTTGGGGCTGTGTATGGTTGGTTACAGTTTGAATGACAGGACTATTTATTGTATGGTTCGTTACAGTTGGATAGATAGGACACTTTTTTGGTATGGTGGGTACGGCTATATGTAAAAGAGACTGACGTCCGTATGTGCACTCATAACACGGGAATGGATCGTGATTGGTGGATTCGTATTGTTCCAGGGAAGAACATTATGCTAATTAGTGGAGTAAAAGTTTATGGGTATGGGATTGGGGATGGAACTTTGCATGTAGAACCGCATTTAAAAAAAAAAAAAGATTGAATAGAAATACGGGTAGTGTCACTTCCAATATAACAAAAATTATTTAAAATCTTTAATTTTTGATTTTTTTTGATATTGATTTTAAAAAATAGCTGGCGCAACAGGTTCGGAGGGACACTAGGCCTAGCTTCCCACAACCATTCGTTTTTGTGTGAGTTTTTCATTTTTGTAACGAATGGAAGGGATCTACAACTTCTCGGATGTTCGTCAGACGTTCGCGAGAGGTGGCGCAGTGGAAAAAACCCTGAGTTGGAATTTGGGTTTTTGCGGGATTCGAACCTCGGCCCCTCGCTTAGTAGTCCAACACACTAACCACTAAGCCACTGCGCCCTTGAAATTGAAAGTCGGCTCAATTATCATTTTGTTGCGCAGCCTCAATCCACCGAAATTTTGTAGCTGGTCGCGTTTGATTTGATTGTGAAGAATCTCAAATCAAAAGTCATAGAATAAGCGACGATTTTGAGTGGAAAATTCAAAGGAAAACATCCTAATTCCGCGGATTCCGCTTATTCAGAAAGATTTGCCATTCGTATTTAAGCGTATCAATTTTCCGTTTCGCTATGACAATTAATAAGTCTCAATGACAATCACTGGAATTTTGTGGAATCAATCTTGGATTCCCATGTTTCCCCTAGAGTCAAATGTATGACCTTCCGCTTTATATATCGTGTACCGTAAAAGACATGTGCATTGTGCAGTGCATGATCGACGAATATGGGCGAAACAAAGTTCGCCGGGTCAGCTAGTTATGTATATTTTATATTTATATATTTATATTTATTTTATAATTGCATTTGCAAACGAAATTCGTTTGGCGCAAATTTACAAAACTGCACAAACGAAAATTAGTTCCACTTTTTGATTTTCTTTACAATTCGACCACAACCAAAATTACATTTGATGCAAAAACATGTAAAAAAACATAAAGCTGTAGGAAGCTCTAACCCAAATTTTTGCGTTTAACTTACGCAGCTCTAAAGCAACGCTGCTTAAGTTCGAAAAATGTTTATAAATCACATTTTCCTGCGTAAGGGCATTTTAGAGAGTGTGTAAAGATAAGCAGACTCTACGGTGGGTTTATAAATAAGGCTGTAAGGGTCTCAATAAAAAAGAAATAACTTTTTATCTAGGTGAGTTTTTCAATCATGGTTTTATAAATTGTGTATATAATATTATAGAGAAAAAAACTAACTAGATTGAGGCATTTCGATGCATAGTTTTTTTGTTTTGATTTTTTTTTTTTTTTTTACATATATTTGACGATCTACCAACAGTGAGACAAAATGCCTTTGTATCAGACAGTGTCAGTTATATATTTTTGGTTAATTACTAAACGAAGTTGTCTGCTATCCCTATCTATTAAGCCATGACTCATTTCGCATTTTCGGAGGATGCAATGAAAAAGTCTATTTCGTTAGTTAATAATGAGCCAATTTTGTCGCATTTAAGTTCGCTTATCCAAATGTTGAAGATATTTCATTTATAGCCGAAGAAGACATAAAAATGATTCTCCCAAAGCCGATTCCTTGCGGCCACACCAGTCGGCAACAGGCCACTATCCATTTTGGAATCGCATTTGACCAAATTGAAGTGCGCTAAATTTTTCATTTTTATTTCATGAAAAATGAAATCGATTTTTTTTTTTATTTCGTTCTTTTTTTGTATTTCGTTATTTTATTCATAAGACTTTGTTGCATAATGAAATATAAATGTTTATCAAACACTTATTTTGTTATAATATTTGTTGAACGTGTCCCACTGTTGGGGGGGGGGGGGGGACTTTCTCACTGTTGAAGTCGGTATACCAACAGTGAGACTACGGAGGTACTCGGCTATTCTGATTTAAAATATTTTATCGGAATGCAATAAATAGTACAAATAATAATTACTCAGAATACTTTTTTAGATATAGTCATTTAAAAAAAAGGTGTCTCACTGTTGGCGTAGCTCCCCTACCTACCTTCCGTTGGATTCCTGAGAATTACTCATTTGTGTATTCTTTTTTTCGAGGGGTTCAACACTCAATAGTCTTACAGATTTGCAAAAAGAACCCGCACAATAATTGTGAAGTCACATAACTTCCCAATTCGAAACCTGCACCCACTTCCATCCAGGGATCCAGGCATCCAATAACTCTAAAGACAACAATACGCATTCTCATTTATGGTTATATTCCCGCTCAAAAGTTTGGTCACAAATTTTAGCAATATCGGCTTAGCAAACTTTTCCACGTATTATTACCTAAGATAATGTAATACGTTCTCCTTTTGTAAGCAAAACTTTTCCTTGTATCTTTATTTTGACTCACCCAGCATTGTGACTTCAAATAAATTGTATATTCGAAAGAGCAACAATCATTCACTGCGCTGCCTCTTCTTCCATTACAATAAAAAAATCGTAAAAAATATGTGTGCAAATTAGTTGACTGCTCGGATGTCTTGGGAATTGACGACGCAACTTCTATAGCAGGAAAATGTTTTGTCATTTGTCTCTACCCCCTAGTATAGGTTGAAGGGCATACCGTGCGCTATTTTGCAACCGTACACCAATCCATCGTTTTAACAGATGTACATCTACGACGAGATGTACATAGTTCTTGAGGACCCAGGAATCTGAGGTAATTTCGTACCCGAGGAAGAAAGATAGTGCGTACACCTTCAGTGATAAAGATTTCAAATATTTATAGACCTTCTATACCTAATTTTTTTCTGTATCCGTTTATATAGTATATTTTTGCCGTTGTTCTTTACTTATTTATTTTATTATAATTTTCATTTTGCGAGCTTGCCAGGGTACCTTTTTTATTTATACTTCTTTTCTTACCGCAAATGTGCCTTATGCGACCATTAGGACGTTTACGACTTCATTTCTATGTTGTGGTTGTCAATGACATTGCGTGGTCGATGGAGGATGATGCATTTAAACATATAAAAAAAAAAAAAATTGTACCAACGAAGCAGTAGCAGAAGAAGAAGAAAGTCCCATAATCGGGTTCTTTTTTTTAAGGATGGATGGAATCTGCTTTGTGGGATTTATGCACGGGTGGGATGTGAGCGTTTTTATTTATCCCTGTTATTATCCCTTTGATATGTTGTGCGAGAGCGCATAAAATTGTCGTAAACTGTCTCGGTCACTAAATCCAGGGAGTAAGTCCTACTTTTTGTTTTTATTTTGAAAGGTAACCAACCAACTTACCGCAGATCGTGTTCGTGAGTAAAATGTAAGAGGCGGATAGTCCTTTCAAGAATAGAAATAAAAGTAAATAATAGATAGATGCACTTAGGGAAGTTTATCTTTGTCCAACCGCTGGAAAGTGCAATTTTTATTAAATACATGCCCCCTTTGTCAATTTACACCACGTATCACAAAGAATCCAAGCCATCCTACTAAGCGCACTATCAATTAGAAATCTCATCAAATCTTGTCGTCAAGAAACAATTTTACTCTATGCATGCAAGTAATGTATAGCTTCTCGCCCCTGTGTGGAATATTTTCGCGCGCATGCATTCTAATGCCGATGAAGAAAAGACGCCACAAGAGCAACGTGCGAAAAAAGCTGCGGGAACAGCCACAAGTCAGCACTTGTGAAGCTATTTTGCATTTTGGGGGCTTACGTGCTGATTGCGTGGTACCTATCGAGGCTTACGGATGCGGTGCAGCTGCAGCTGTGATGATATGTGCGCTATGCAGTACCTCCCAGCTGTCAGTAGGAGATTTCGAGCTGCCATTTAAATGTTGTTTTTTTTTTAAGTGTCACATCCCTAACAATGCCTTTGAAGTAAATGGCGAAATTTATTCCACAAGATGATGAGGTTAGTGCAAGCAAAAAGACGACCATTTTGCACGAATCGTTTGAAATTTTTGGTTCATTAGCGGCGGTAGTGACGACAGTAGTGGAAATGGCACAGCACAATAAATACATTTACCAAGGATATCTGATGAATGCACTTGAATAGCTATATAATAATACATATAAAAAGGAAAGAACTGAACAGATCCCGCATTTACATCCTTTTGACATAGTTTTCTCAATGAAGGATAAGAGGAAGAGGAGACTGCTGATCCACTAGAGTCTCTAGGCATCGAAGAAGATGCAGACGGATTTCTTTCCCACACACAAATACTACTCGTATAGTCATGCCCCCTCGAAAAGCGATTGTTATGCGCCGCAAAAACTTGCCAAGCAAGTTTTATTCCATGTTCGCATAAACACACAGACACATTCTACAAGCCAAACTGAAACGCTAATAAAATCCTTTTTGAATTCAAATATGTTTGGCCCGCTTTTTCCCGCCCATCCATCCATTGTCGCTTTTGTTGTGCTTGCCAGTAGTATACCTAGTACCAGCATTTGCATCGACTCTTTTGCGTTCGTTATATTCGAATGAAATGAATGATGCTTCTATTTATATACCGCTACTGCACTTGCATATAATAATGGTGATGTGCTCGCAAATAACAATCCTGAAACGGTATGAACAGGTCACTATTTCTCATTACAGTTCTTTTAGGGGCATGGGATTTTTTTTTTTTTTTAATTTCCTATCTGTAGTATTGAGTACACTGAAGAGAAATAGTTACTCAATTTTTGAATTTACAATAGGCAGATAATGTCTGATTTGAAATACACCAAGACCAGCCGTCACATTTAAACAAAATCAAATGTGCTTGTCAATTATACATATTTTTAAAGATCCATGAATTCACTTATAACTTTTGTTGAGCGAAACGATATTGAAAGGAGATTTTGAGAAACCTTGCTTATTAAAAAGGTCATCCCTGCCTCCAACTTTTGTACACCAACTTTATTCAATGGCAAAATTATACTATACTCTGTTCAATTTATATTTTCAGTACAGGCCATATGGGAAGCTCTTTTTTCTACCAGTGGTGCCTGTAGCTACTCTCACGGCACTCAAACACAAGATTTGCCACTGAAATAAAAACGAAACCACTGGCATTCCAAAGAATTTGTTGTTGAAAAACCCACCCAATTTTCCTCAAAGGCGCATACATCCCACCAGGACCAGTCTGCCACACAACTGCTGTCAGAATGAGGATGACGACGAGGGTGATATTCTCGTGTGCGGTTGCTATTTTATCCCAGAAAATAAGCATGTGTGGTGTTGGTGTGTGTTTTAAGCACCTCAGAAGAGTGTTACCATATTTATTTGCAAAAATAGCATGGTAACGGGTTTTTCTATGGATATTCTCACAGAACTTTCGGTTTTGTTGCTTTTAAAGCTTTTGAGAGCGAATAAATGAATTTGATTATGTGGGATGTTGCCATACAGTTTTTAGGTACTCCTTTAATAATTTTGTATTTCTGAAGGATCTGTTACTGCATATTTACACCATTTTTTCTTAATAAAGAGTTGGTATTTGGTAACCCTACCGATATTTGTGAGAGAATTATGCCAATTTATAGTGCTCACTATGGCAACCATGTGAGAGCTTTATAATGGAGACAGCTTATTAAAATCTATAATAGTAAGGGTGAAAGGCAAATAGCCTATCTTCCCTGTACTGAAAATATAAATTGAACAGAGTATAGAAGTGCTAAAACGAAGTTTTCTCTTACTACTAATACCTGAAAAATTACAATAAACTCCTCAACCGCTTTCCTACGAATAATTTTTCACGCCTAAATGACAGACATTTAGTAAATTTCAAAATGCGTCGGACTATAAGAGCCAACTAAAATATCTGTCAAGAGATTTTAGTATCGCCATCTACAACTCAGTTTTTGAAGCTACTATTTGTGAAAAAATTGGATGAAAAATTGGATTTCAAGTGAACTGCGTACTAGGCTTAAGTTTAACCTTCTTTTATTTCCGGGTTCCTTTGTGATTTATTTTCAAAGCGCCGTACTAATAACAAATTTAAGTCTCGACTTTAACTCTGCGGAAGCTCACAATTGCGAAATTTGTATGGAAAATATAGTCACTGTAAAATGCTAAAATTAAGAGTCGAAACTAAAAATATTTATTGGGAGGGCCTAAAGAGTTTTCAGAAAGAATGGATAGGGGTGGTTTATATTCACGGAAGATCCTCTTTCCGTATTTAAACCCCTCTTACCAACCCTAATCTTCTGAGTTCTGACTAGTCTATTAGAGTAGATTGCTTGGGAGAGGCGGAAACACCTAACTAGTCTATAAAAAAGTTTACCAACTTTTTTTGGCACCATTATAATGCCCGCTGCATAAAGTCAGTCTTCGCTTTATTTCCTTAGCTTATTCATCTCAAAATATCAGCAACTTTTATGATATATTGATATTCGTCCGTCTCCAATGCGTTAATCCAAAGTTTTAAAAGAACAAACTTTTTTTTCAGTGTAGCCAGATCACATACCTTAGAAATGACTGTGAACTGCAAAACTGCACCGAGATAAGAACTTGCAGGTATTTTGTGTGGTTACGGTTTTGCGTTTCGAATCAACAGCATAACCAGGAGATTCACGTTTGATTTGCCCCAGGCAAAAGCATTGTTCTCGACGCCGCTTTTGGAAGACGATGATGATAGTGACGAGAGGACGACTTCTATGATAGATGTAAGGTAAAGATTTACGGCAGGTCCTTGTGCTGTTCAGCTGATGATGGTGATTATGACGACGATGATGATGGCGATGATGACGATGATTATGATTATGATGATGATTAACAGGAATGCATTGTTTCCGTGAGCACTCCTTATTGCAGATGATTATGGTGGCTGATTACAAAACGACAATGATGAGCTGATGATGGCAACAAATCCACCTGCAGCTAAATATTCGCATACTTGTGTTCCTATGTTATGCCAACAGAAAAAAAAACACACAGAAAAACCGACACACATACAAACATAGCAAAGCAACAAACAACAACAGTTGACAAATGAAAAATCATGTTACGTAATGGGGGTGATGGCTCTAGCAGCAACAGCAGTGGAAGCAGCACCAGTAGTAGCTGGCATCATGAGAGTTCATCAAAAGGACTCACTGCCTCGTTTTTGGCCTTTAGTGACTTTTGCTTGTTACTGATGTTGACGCTAGTGAATGCCACCATACCGCACTACCGTTGCGCTGTGTACTTCAGTGCTGGACAAAAAGGCCGGTCACATACATATCTTTACTATTCGTATTCTATTCGTTCACTATTATCCACTCTCCCCCAGGAGGTAAAAACAATTAAATTTCAAAACATAAACTTTTGCTGGTTGTCGCAAAATTCGCTATAATGTGTCGTAAAAATACGATTATCTCTATTCCACCCTCTTTGTCAAAAACTGAAAACAGCTTTTATTTTTAATAACCGTCCTCCGAAACAACAGCCTTTTTATCCCCCGTTCAGGATCCTTCGCATTGTGTCGTCATTAAGGATTCTGAAAATTTTTTGGTCAACATGTACAACTAATTAACAAAAGGTCGCTATCGCCCATTATAGTTTTGTGTAGTGGTATACACTGAAAAAAAAAGTCGGCGTCGTATTGATGAATGGCGTTCATCAACATGCTATTCATTGATATGACGTAATTTTCATAAATATGATGAACAAATTCATGAAAACTTTTTGACAATTGATGAACAGTTTTTCAATATGATGAAAATGAATTCATCAATTTTTTCAACAGTATTCTGAAGAGAATTTAGCGTATGTTTTTATGAACTACGTTCATTATTTCATCAAAACATTTCATCAATATGACGAAAACACTTATTTTGATGAATATAGTCATTTGTTCATCCAGTTGATGATTTATTCGTCTTATTGATGAATGGAATCATCATATTCAAGTACGATTGCCAAGTTTTGAATTTTTATCATATTGATAACGACGTTCATCGTTTTGATGACGGCTTTTATTATATTGATGACAGCGTTCGTCAAAAAACAGACATTAATTTTTATTAAGGAGAACGTTGATGTAAACCTTCATAATATAGATGAACTAATTCGTTATATTGATGAAAAAAATTAAATTCACCGTTATATTCATCATATTAATGAATGGAATCCTCATATTGATGAACTTTTTTCATCGGTTGCTTCAATGTGATGCACAGATTGTTAATATGATGTATGCTGTAGGTGTACATACGCGATGTTGGTACAGCATTTATACTCACACACGCATGATGAATCTCTTAATGTGTTTATGCGTAGATAATTATATGTCATTGCTCATCAAGCGTAAAGTATCTACACAGGGTGGCATAGAAGAAAATTGTGAATGGATTTACGATGAACGATGAATATCTTAAAAGATTCGATATATGTGATTTAGAAATTTCATCACATAATTATTTGTTTATCTTTTAATTAATGTTCCCCCAAAAGTACGCATTTGCATTTTAAACAATGTATTGACAATTGCTTGCCGATGAACAAACTTTTTTATTTTTTATTTTACTACGGGCGACTGGTTTTGCTAAATAAACTGCAGTATATACAATTTAAAACAATTAATGAAGTGTGAAAAATTCAATATTAGTGTAAGAATGGTGGAAATATAAAAAAGCTATAGTCTAACTCCGATTATTCACATTATATAAAGTGTTATAAATTTTGCATAAATAGCTTTAATATATATTAATATATTTTAAGTATTTATTATGTTATCAGTATAATGAAACTTATATAATTAGAACATATATCTTCGATGGAGCGCCTCATTTACCCTAAAAAGAATGCAATTTACCTAGCCTTAATTAAAGGTATGCAATTAATGTATAACTTTAATTCAGTTGCATAAATATATCTGGGAGGTGTTGACCAAGTGATTTCGTTTCAATGATTTTACTATGTAAACGAACGTTTTTCGGCATAAACGTTTGCTCTAAATGTTCATAGCGACGTTTTAAAAGCTAAATCATGAGTAAGACTATCTAATTCTCAAAGGGGCTTATTTTTCCGATATCTTGATATAGCTTTTTCATTTGTAAGAAGTAAAACGTAAATATCGAAAAATGTTGTTGTACGTGTTTTAGAATACATACTTCTAAAAGGTAGGTTAAGCTACGTTTCCACCGAACACAAAACCAAGATTAAGTACAAGAGGTTTAGAATTGATCCCGAAGTGTTTCCACCAAATAAAAGAAGATTAACTTGACGTATTCTCCCTGGCTCTGTCCATTTGAGAGAAAATGACATTTCACGAGAGAGTGTGAGAGAGAGGGAGACACATTTTTCCATTTTTGATGTCTTTTCTTTCATTTTTTTTTTTTTTTTTACTTTTGACATATCGAGCTGTGAAAAGTGTGTTTGTTTTATTTCTAATCTCCCTTTTTATGAGATTACTTTCGTATGATAAACTCCGAGATTTATGCGGGATTTACGGAAATTTTTCTAAATCTCGCAGTTATTCTCCGGTGGAAACTTAACAGTACGGTCGATTTTTGACGTTAAATAAATATGTCATTAAAATAAAACTACAATTATCATGAATTTTCTACAACGATTTTCCTTTGGTAAAAAAAAGAGCTCGCTATATAATTATAACGTTGTGATTTCATTACACACATAAATGTAAATAAATATTTACTTTTTAAAAATATTTTCAAAATCAATGTAATATTGTTATTTAACCAAAATTTTCTCGTACATTGTTCTCTCACGCCTCAACATTATAAAATTCAACAGAATGGATCAATAAAATTATAACTAAATAACAAAAAACGCAAAACACATTTCAAACACAAATGTATGCACATGCACCCTGTGACTCTATGCATATGGCAGGCAAATGGCCGTTCTCTGATTCTCATTGGAATCCATTATGAAAAAAAAAAAAAAAAAAAAAAAAATGGTCCCAGGAGTGATAAAAGTAACTCAGAAATAAAATTTATTTTTATAAATCTTCAATATTTCTTGAGCGCGTGAGTTTTTGCCACTACACTTTATTGACTTTCGTGGTGAAACTGATTTTCGTTTGAATATTTTCCTTTCGGATGCGAAGAAATTCAATAGTTAAATTCATATAATATTACCATTACCATATTCATGACATTATGCTCGTTTAAGTATTTTAGCATCCCCATGAAAGTGGGAAGGCTATATCTTTACGATTTATATTGGTGTCAGTATTTTTATTTCATGTTTTTATTTGTGTGAATAATCTTACAACTACATGAAAACAAATTTGCCAGCACAGAAAGTGTGCTTCATATTGATGAACAAATTTGTCAATATAATGAATACATTCATCACATTATGAAATTAAAGGGGAATTTGGGTTCATCATATTGATGAATTTTTCATAATATTGATGAACAAAGTTGATGAATGATGAACAACATCATATTGACGAAATCGGTTTCATCAAACTAATGAAAAAGTTCACTGGACTAAAATTGTTGATTTTTTCATCACATTGATGAACTTTTTCACTACTATGGTGTACCTTTTTTTTCAGTGTAGTTGTATTAGAGTACCACCTATAATTCAAACAGGCCGCATGTCTAGGATATGGGTGGTTTTGTCATATTCGCTTGATGAACTTTCCCGCAGTGAATTTTCGACCCCAGGCGTACAGGCAACGGGCATTTGCCGTATGTATATATTTTTTTTAACGGATCAAAGTTAACAAAAGCGCTCCAATTGGGTGTTCTCTTTGAGGATTTCACATGCAGCCCAGACACTAAACTTTCCCAACCGTCCTTTGTGACTAGAGTCCTGCCATATCCACTGTTACAAGAGGAGTGACCAGTTTGGGCGCGGGCTACTGTAAACATTTTTCAAATAGAATTTAGTTAGTTTTAAGCACAAAAAAAAAAAAAAAAAAAAAATCACAACCATTCTATGCACCTCGTATGCGTGCTACTCACTTGGAATACATAATTAGATACATGTCCATGTCCATGTCCATTGCCAGTTTGACAACTGTGGGAAAAATTCACACAGCCAAAGTTCAGGACTGCACAGAAATATTCCAAATCCCCTGCTTAAGAGATGATGAAACCCTTTCGATGATCCTTGTTGTGTGCTCATTTTTGTAGCCTCTAGCCTAAAAGTTTTCTCTCGAGATTTTTCTTATTGGTGTTGTTGTCTTGAAAACCCCTCCAGAAATAAAAACAAAAGTTTACGCTCTCTGAGGAGTTGAGTTTCTTGGGTGAAAACTTTCCGAATGTACTGGACTCTCATCCACAATTATATTGGCCGCATCAGAATGCTGCTGATGCTTGTGTGAAGTGTCTTGCACTTTTGATGTTGTTTCTTTCTTTCTTTCGCTTTTTGTTTTTAGTGCTTTCAACTATTTGCAGGTTTTTTTGTTGTTGTTGCTCCATGAGAACTTAAGTTTTCCATCTAAGTTGTAAGTGTTGGAGTAATAGGGAATTCCAGTTAGTGTTGTTTTTTGTGCTTACAGAAGGTATCGGGATATTGGATTAGAACTCTTAAGGTAGTGTTTTAAATGGTCAGAAGAAAGCGATTTTTGAAAGGGAAGAGATTTGCATGTCGGCCAGAATTGACTCCACAAATATAAAGCAAGGACCAATAGGGGTTTCACCATGAGCGTATAGATATGGTAGCAATTGGTGCGTTAAGTGATTTTCATCGGCAGGCATATGTAAGTAAATTCTTGAAACTCGACTTAGTATGGTTCTTGAGAGGTTTAACTCCTACCCACGACTACGAGTTTATGTTCCTGGGTGCATCTTGATTGCATCGCCCTATCTAATACTTTGACTACTTAATAGTAGTTACATCTCACTGCAAGGCAAAGTAATGTGCTTTAACTTTTCTACCACCACATTCTTGCCCACTCAAGCAGATTACAGCACAATACCTTCTAATATAACAATCTTCTCGAAATATGCTCATCCACCTCCCAATCTTCTCTATATACAACAACATGTAAATGTTGTTCCATTCATCTGAAACAACCCTTAACAAGCAATTCAATCAAAACCTCTTGCTCCATCAACCTTTCAATTATATTGAACCCAAAGCACAAATATTCAACAATCACTCCAAATCACTCAAGAAAAAACCCCAATTCCGGCATTCATGACCCCATAAAAATCAGATAAATCGCAAAGCATTTCATTTTCATATTTTTATATCAATACAGAGCGTGCTGCGTATTCGTACCTATGCCAGTCATGCTATCTACCCGCCCGTCATATATTGATGCTATTTTTTCTTTCTTGCGAAATCACTTGACCAATTTGCCACTTTCCGGAAAGTAATATCCCTTTGGTACCGGAGAATAAAATGCCACAATGTATCCAGTCACGGAATCATAAATTTATTATACGCAAATTTCCATTGCCAATTGCCAATAAGAAATTGTCTTCCGGTTTCTCGTTTGCCAAGAAGCAACCCTTGATATTCTTTTCTTGAGGAGCAAAAAAATAAACCTTGAGTGCCTGACGACCTTTTGCATAAAGGACCATGAAGATGACATCTAGAAAAATTCCTAAAACAGGACATAATATTAGAATATTACATTAAAGGCAATAGGGGTGTAGTTTTTTTTTATATTTCGGGGTGATTTGTCTAGACCTTGTGTTGCTTCGCTCGGACAAGGGTGATTTTTGTTTTTTTTTTTTGAAAATAAAAAAGGAAGACGTCTATGACTATTCAACCACCAACGACACTGATACCTTTGCATGAATGAAGTGGCGGATGGAGGGTTGGTTTTTTGGTTAGTTCAATGCAATATCAGCTGAGGGTGGCTAACGGTGATGTTATTTGTTATCTCAATGCCCTTCCATTTATAATGTCAAAATTAGGGCACGTGCTGATGTAAACAACCAATTGACCATTGAATACGGCCACATCCTTTGGATTTGTAATTCCTTTCACGCACAACGGCTTTTTTTTTTTTTTCTCTCTCTCTCTCCAGCATCCCATAGAGCATTTTTTAACAACAACAGCGGCGGCGATGGGAGGAGTGGCCGACAAAAAATGAGAACAATTGATTCCCTGGCAGGTTCTGTTCTGTTGTTGGCCTTTTTTGTGGTCGAGTTAAGTGATTTGCGACGTGATCTTTGTAAAGGCCCGCCGGAATCCATCTGGAAATTGATTCCCTTATTTATTACCTCATTTCTAATAAATTGATTGTCATTAGTTTTATCTGCAGGGCTTCAATCGTTTGCAATCAATCAAACCAAATCAAATGAGCGACTTTAAAAAATGTCGTCAAGAATACGCATATCAGTTGTGGCCACTCAACAGGAGAGAGAGCGGTATCTCTACCTACCTACCGCTACCACTACCACTACCGACTGGAATGGGAACAAAGGTCTTGGAGTTTATATCAATGAATAATTTAAACAGTTTTCATTTCGGAGAGACTGTACCTATATGTTGGTACAGTACATGCAAAAGACGAAACTTTCCGGATGGACAAGTCACCCCCATTTGACCATTTCACTGCAGATTCAGCCATGTACGCCTTTATAATAACCGTACGACGAGCAGGGTTGTAGAAAACGTTCACCCAACTATAATAAAAATTGAATTCCCACTGACCATCGGACGGACACTTTAAATAGTGACAGCATAGCACACAGTGGTACTCAATGCGGCAATTTAGTAGATGTTATCCTCGGACATCGGACTCTGTCCATCGACGATATGGAGTTCATTTGAATGGACAGCAGCCATCATGATTCACGTTTTGTATTGGATATATTTAATTAAAGGTTCCATTCTTACCGCACCACACCACACCACAGAGTGTTCTCAAAAGGGGTCAGTCCCAAAGGGTTTCTGATGCTTCCACACCCCAACCCATGGCTTTTTTCATAGTTGGACTTTTGGGTTGATTTTTACTCATTTTAATGAACATACATTCATCAGAAGTATGAATCTACAAAAATATAAAAGTGAAATGTGGATGTGGAACGGTTTTTGAAAAATAAGTACGGGTAGCCCATGGCCCATGGGTCATGGGGTTTATTGAAGATCTGTACCGAAAATACGGACACACTGTCCATAATTAATAATCGTTTATGTTTGAGTTGCGTCTCTCTGAAAATGTCCGTATCCTTTTGCTGACCGCAAAATTCTACATCGGATACTGTAGCTCTCCCCGCTGACCGCCCTATACGTAACCCAGCTAACCGGGCTATACAAGCGTTTGCAACGAAACGTGAATGGAATCACTTTTGTATGAGTTGATTTATTTTTCAGTAACTACTGGTGGAAGCGAATAAATGAAAACGGACCACCCTACTTCACCCAACCGGTTAGATATATATATATAAAGGAATATATAAATTATTATTTTTTTTTTTTTAATTTTGATGGTATGGGAGACCAAGCACTTGAGTAGATGCACTGCGCGCGCGAACGGTGACATTTTTTTTTTTGTCTTGAGAGGTTGAAAGAGAATTTATCGTCCTTTTGGGAATATCCTTTTTGTATAATTTACATATAGAACTGTGTTACCCACCGCCACCACATTGTCGACCTTTTACTTTTTTATTTGGAATTTTGTTTTCTAATTTCGCGCAGCACTTACGGAAATGGGTGAGCTGCATAGGTATATAGTATAGGAATACCGTACATGTGTGAAAGGCGTCACGCTTATGTATACAGTATACCGAAAAAGGGGGGCTTTTAGTCAGACTAGATTCCGACTAGCACAAGTTACGGACTCGGATGAAGTGATGAGCAGAGGTAAGCCTTTAGATGTGAGTTCAACATTCAGCTTATTTAGCGAATGTCCTTGGAACTAAAATATTAAACTCCATATCGAAGAACTTCTACCCGGAAACGGTTTCCAACACTCGACTCCAGATTCCGTGCGAGAGGATAATAAACTTGAGTTTTATCGTGTAGCACCATTTCGACTGAGGACACTTTTAGGGATGCTTTTTCTCTGATAAAGGTGAAATTTCCAACCACGAGTGCAGGACATTCTCCATTCGCAAGGTGGCTGCAACCATAATGAGCTCCGTTGCTTGGCTCTCACACTCGAACCAGTTTCTGCAAGCCGGGGAGAGGTTTTCCAGTTTACCACTGCTACAACAATTAATAAGAATGAATTACAAAATTTTAATTTTATCCCATATGGCAATATATTTTAGTCGGGTGGCAGCGGAACCATGCAGCGCTTCTTTTTTTTACCCAGTTTTAGTATTTAAATATTAATGTTCGCGCAGTTACCTACTTTGGATAGAAAGGTGCCCAATCCACAGTAGGGTGGGGAATACCCATATTTCAGGTTTAATCATGCATTTAGTGCTTAATAGTTTGTGGGCAAATGTATCTCCCACTTGGTTGAAGTAACTTACACTTTAAACAAATTGAAGTCCCGAATAGCTGATACTTAGTGAGTCACAGCCTCCAACCCACTGCAAAGCGATATCTTAATCAAGGGGATCACTTGAAATTCCAAACAACCTGCATGATTGCTTCTGATTGATTTCCAGAATTAATCTCTTCCGAAGCAGAGAGATATTTTTTGCGAGTAGATATTCAAATGAGAGATTCCTCAGTAGATTGGCGTTGATGAACACATTATCCTTGTTTTCTGCAGTGTATACGGGATTGGGGAATGGCGTGACGAAGGATTAACGAGCTAACATTAGGGGAAGTTTTGTGAATTTTTAGTTTGAGGAATTTTCGTGGTTGACCTCGGAGCGCGCTTGGATGGAAAAGAATGTACCAAACCCATACCCAAACGCAGTCTAATGAAGTGATGGAGCTTTTTGTGTATAATCGCTGTGCTGAAGGCGTAATTCATTGAACAGTTATGTAAGTAAGTGTCGCCTTTTGGTATATTGGAGGGCGAAAATCGAAAGTGGCAACTACGTTGCTGCGGTACCTAGAGGCTTTAAAACTTTTTCGGCAAACCTCTAGAGCTGTAAGTTTCTTGTGTATTGTGCACTTTTTTTAAAGTCATTAGAATTTTTAAATTTTATTCTAAATATAAAATAAAATAAATAGTTGGCGCAACAGGCCGGAGGGACCCTAGGCCTAGCTTCTCACAACCATTCGTTTTGTGTGAGTTTTTCATTTTTGGAACGAATGGAAGGGATCTACAGTTTTATGCCGACTCCAAACGGCTAATTGAGAAGCTCTTTCAAGACATTTATACTCTCGGATGTTTGTCAGACGCTCGCGAGAGGTAGCGCAGTGGAAAAAAACCCTAAGTTGGAATTTGGGTCTTCGCGGGACTCGAATCTGGGACCCCTCGCTTAGTAGTCCAACACACTAACCACTAAGCCACTGCGACTACTTATACTTATTCTAAAATAATGTAGTTTAGAAAGAAATTAAAGAGACAGAGACAATCTACTACCAAAATTTATCTTCAACTTTTGTTTTCCGATATCTCTACGATCTGGTATCCCGGACTATGATTATGATTATAATCATAATCTAGATAGATAGATAGTTGATTTTATTCATTTCATACTTAAACTAGTAACAATATTCATAAAGGAATGAAATAGAATAATAGTAATCATTCATTAACTAAAAAGTTAGTGGTGAATGAAATATCAAAGATTTTAAAATTCAAATGATAACTGTTGTGGTGTGACAATCAGTGTATTGGTTATATAAATAATTTTGTAAATCTCAAAGGCAAGAAAATCTCCTACACAAGAAGAAAAAAAATAGCGCAAAAATAGGTACCGTAAACTGGGGTTACTTTGTGCCAGTTTTTGAGGTTTTTGTAAAAAAAACTTGTATTACTGTATGAAATAAACAAAATAAGATATACCATTTCGATCTTAAGCATTAAGCAATAAAGGCAACGTTCTTAAATTCTCGAAAGGGCTTAGGATCTTAAACATGTAAGCCTTTAAAGTGTGGCATAAAGTTGCCCCACGTTTGGGGTAACTTTGTGCCACTGAAGAAATCCTTCGCTAATCTTGTCAAAATGTAAGTTTGGTTGAATCTTACCCCATATACCATTAAAACACATGATAACACAATTATTTTAAGAAACAAGTGAAGGATTTCTTTTATATCTATTACATATAAAAAAAAATAAAAGTGTTAAAAATAAAAATTTTAAAAAGATATTTCGGGGACGCTATAAAGACTATAAGGCTTTGTGTCGGTCCAGAAATGATATTCTGCATTCAGGGCCAGGCATGTTGTTCTGGAAAGGAGTTTATTTCTCCATAATTATGTCGTAATAGCTTTTGTCAATTCGTCTTGGATCAAGAAAAGTGACTGGAAAACCATAACCATGGTTTGACGTCCTGCAACATTTGAATGAGCATCTTATCCTTTATTTATCAGAGTATTACTATGAATACCGTTCTTTTCTCTCGCTTTTTGAATTGAAATTCGTCCACTTCGGACTTCCTGCACAGATTTTTTCAAATCATCCTGGGTGAAATTGCTGTAGGGCCGTCCCACTATCTTTTTTACATACTTTCGAGGCATTTCGGCTCAATTCTGGAACCTTCAAATTTAAAATTAAAGACAAGGGGTTTCTTTCGACCAAGAACGTTGTACGTGCAAAAGAAAATCAATACACAGAGGGTAACTTTGTGCCAAGTTAAACACCAAGGATGGTGGCACAAAGTTACCCCATGAACTTGCGACTTTATTGAAAAGGGGACGTAAAAATGAAAACAATAGGTTCTACTAATATTAACTTTAATATTATTTATCACAAATAAATCATAAAATAATATAACCCACCTTCAATTCCGTAGCGATTATAGTTTTTTGGTTGCATATGAAATTTGTCGCAATAGAATTTTTTTCGGGGAAAAATTGATTTTGAATTTCATGTCATTATTCAAAAACGTAAAAACAAAGAAATTGATGAATATAAAATACTTACTGGAAAGCTTTTCCAGCAGCCTTGCACAGTGAAAAAACGTTCATATTTTATGTAAAAGTATTGGTAAAGTGAAATTGAATGTACAAAAGTACGGTTGGCACAAAGTAACCCTGCAGGCACAAAGTAACCCCGGCTTACGGTATATAAAAACGTAACAAATTAGATATAAGATAAACTAATGAAATTGCAATATTTATAATTTATGTGCTGATGAAAGGGAAAAAAAACAATCTGAAAAAGAGTTTCAATGCAATCAAAGTTTAAAGTGAACAACCAGTCTTTTACTTTTCTAATATAAGCGGAAAAATAAGGTATTTCTCTGATAGAAAGTGGCAATTTATTAAAGAACTTTGCAGCTGTATATAAAAACGAGAAAAAAGTGTTCTGTGTGCAAATGGTGCAGTAGCTCATATTATTAATATGTATATTTGGGAATTTCAGCTCGGTATATTACCACTTTGTTTAAAAAACTCTCTTAAGATTTTAAAAAACATACAAATGTCTGATTGGTAGAATTTGCAACGATTTAAATAAAGGCCAACAAATCGATTTTTGTTAAGTATAATTCTAACTAGATATTTCTGGGCTATTATTAATAAAGGATTAAGGTTTTAGCATATACGAACCACCCCAGATAGTGATGCCATATTGGAACTTTAAGTGCGCAAGAACATAATAAATAATGGTTAACACTTTCTTTGAGCAAAACGGTTTTAATAGATACATCTTACGTGTGACCAACATAATATACGATTTTATCACTTGAACATGAGCTTTCCAATTTAGATTGGTATCAATTCTATCTCCTAAGTACTTAAAATGTTGTACTGATTCAATCTTGAAACCCTTTTTGGAGCACTGCATATCAGTTGCAAAGTTACTTCTACCACACTTATAAACAGGTAAAGAAAACAGTTTACAGTCGCATGCGTGAAACCAGAGGTTATAATCATATAGATTATTACCAGTTGTCATGAAAGACATCAATTTTGTTTTCTCACTCATGATCAATTTGTGAGCAGTAAACCACTATAATACTATAGTATATCACGGAAAGAAGTTTAAGATCAAATCAAGAAAAATAAGCGCCGAATCACGACAAGTTTGTCTCATTTTAGAGCTTAGCTCAGGATTTAATAATTCACGACTTTAATTCGCAATTCTAGAAATTGTACAAAGTGAAGATATTGATCCTCAAAAGTCGTGAATCAACACTCAGTGGCTATAATGCGATCGGGCATGAAATACATATTGCCATAACCGATCGCAATTTGACACAAATAGTTATCAATTTGATATCACTGTGGTTGTGAAATGCAAAAATAAATCGTAAATTACCACTTTCCTGTTGCAATTACGATTTCATCCCTTAGTAAATTGCAACAGGGGTTGATTTACTACTTCAGTAGTTGCAATTTACAAATTCTTAATCGTAAATTGCAATATATTTTTACCAATTTGCAATTCATATTTTGCAGTTTACGATTTTTTTTTTTTTTTTTTAGTTTATTAATATAAGATATCTCTGTACATTTGAGAATATAAAATTCTTATAGAATACATACAGGTTCAAATATGGATAGAGTAAATGAAATAAAAAGAAATACGACCAAAAAATAGATGACATAAATATTTAACATTTTGGCAGTTCGATATGTTGGAAATTTGAAACTAATTATAGAAAGTATTAAGTTTTTACGTTTTTTTGAGATTTACAATAATTATTATTATCTACATGTATATATATAAGAGAGATTTCAGTAACTATTAGAGAAAAATGAAAATAATGCTGAATGCAATTCATTGAGTTTAACATTAGACTTGATAGCATTTGGTAAATGATTCCATAAGCTGATGGCATGAATGAAAAACTGTCTTCGCGAAGCTAAGCAAGTGCACATAGGTGGCCTCAATGATATATAACGAGTGGATCTACTTAATGTAAGCTTTTCGGATAAGTATGATGGCTGTTTTTTGTGTATTACATTAGCAAGGAAAGCACAGCATTTGTATTTCAGAAAGCTATCGAGAGTACATCCGAGAATTTGAAGCAATTGCGAGGAAACATGATCCTATCTGCGGAGGTTAAAAACATACCGTGCAATGGAATTAAAAGCCACATTTAGCTTACGGGATGATGTAGAGTCCATATCAGCAAAGATTTCACATCCATATGTTAATATAGGTACTAACAGCCCCTTGACCAACTTCAACTTAATATCTATTGGAAGAAAATGTCTACTTACAGAAAGGCTGCGCAAGGAACCATATATTTTAGATACGATGCTATTGATATGATCATCCCAGGATAATCTAGCGTTGAAAGTTATGCCGAGGTTTTTTACTTTGGAGACTATTTCAACCTGCGTCCCATAAAGAAGAATAGGTGAAAATTCATCAGGGCAAAGTTCTCGTTTAAAGATAGGCATTGCTTTAGTTTTGGCCGGGTTCAAAGTCAATTTATTTTGTAGTGACCAGTTGGCAATGGCGGATAAGTCATTATTGATTTTCGTGATTGCGACCTCAACTAGATTCAATGGAAAGCTATAATAAAGCTGCACATCGTCGGCATATATATGATATTTACAATGAGACAAAACAGACGGTGGATCATTAATAAACATGGAAAAGAGAAGAGGACCAAGGATAGATCCCTGGGGGACACCTAAGTTCATAGAACGAAAACACGACAGCTGCTGATTATAAGAAACGGCTTGCTTACTTCTCTACGTCAATGTACGTTTTCAATTTACATGTGCGAAATAATTATAAGATTTGATAGATTCATCATTCATTGGTAGTAAAATACGAAATATTTTTTGCAATTTGAGATTTTAAAGTGGTGTTTGAGGAATTGACCTATTGAAGTAGTAAATTGCGCAAAAAATGTCGCAAATCACTACAAATAAATGAAGCCCGAATTAATACTTCTAATCATAATATTCAAAAAACAAAATTTGATATTTTTCGCCGATTTCAATTTTTTTTTTTTTTTTTTTTTTTTTTATATGCTTCTCCCGGGAAAGGCGAACCTATAACGCTTCAACAGCGCCCCGAGATGCCTGCAGATGTATGTTTGTTCTGCACTTAAATTGCTGCAAATTGTAGTCTTCTGGAAATATATCCCCAGGGAGCGAGTTCCAAAGTTTGCTTGTCCTGTAACAGAAGGAGTTTTGGAAAGTTGATGTCCTCGCGGTTGTCAAGTGTACTGTATGGTCATGAGCATTAACAGCCTGTCTTGTTGGGCGCCCAAAAGTTGCATTTCGAGGGATAATGTCTTTGAGTTCCTCAGAACATCTACCGTGGAAGTACCTATAGAACAAGCATAGGTCAGCGACTTGTCTTCTGTGCACCAACGGTTGTAGGGTCTCCAATGAGTCGAACTGCTCGTCTCTGTATGTTATCAAGCAGGTTAAGTGAATGTTTTGGGGCCGAGCTCCATATATGGGAACAATATTCCAAGCCTGGTCTTACCTGTGCTTTGTAGAGAAGGAGAAGTTGCTTGGGGCTAAAGTACCTCTTTGCTCTAAATAGGTAGCTCAACTTTGCGGACGCCGATCTTGCGATATAGGATATGTGGTTCTGCCATGTGATTCCTGAATTGACTGTGACTCCTAGAAGGTGCATTGAGTCTTTGTGATGGATTGGATGGTTATCCATTTGGATCTGAGGAACTGTTGATTCATTTTTTCTGGAAAATGTTGTGAACTGTGTCTTGTTTGCATTAAATACAACCAAATTGTCCTTTCCCCACTTCAAGATTTTGTCCAGATCATCATTTAGAGAATTAATTTGTTCACATCTCTGACTGTGTGATGTAGCCGTATTCACAGGCCCATTGTTCGAGATGGAGGATATGAGAGTGCTGTCATCTGCAAAGCTGTAGATATTATTATTTGTCGATCCAAGCAAATCGTTGATGTGGAGAAGAAATAGAGTTGGAAAAAGAATAGATCTTTGGGGCACTCCTGCATTTATAGCAAACGAATTGGATGATACACCATCTACAACAACTTGGATCGATCTTCCCAGAAGAAAATTTTGCATCCATCCGCAGAGTTGTTGTGGTAATCCGTAAGACGCTAACTTGCCTAATAGGGCTCTATGCCAGACTCGGTCAAATGCCTTTGATATGTCCAAGGCTACGGCTCTGGATTCGCCGTGTTGTTCAATTGATTGTGTCCATAAGTGCGTTACGTAGCTTAGCAGGTCACCCGTGGAACGACAGCTCCGAAATCCATATTGCCTGTCGCTTATTAATCGATGGCCTTCTAGATATTTTATTATTTCGACATTTATTGCCTTTTCCATTACTTTAGAGAGCATTGACAGTAACGCTATTGGACGATAGTTTTGTGGCAGACATTTCTTCCCTTTCTTTGGAATAGGTTGAATGCGAGCGGTCTTCCAGCAAGAAGGAAACGTCTTCTGGGAGTACGACATGCTAAACAGCTTACAGAGTACAGGTGCAAGTTCTGGTGCACAGTTCTTGAGTACTATAGCCGGGATTCCATCGGGTCCCGTTGCCTTATTGCAATCTAGTTCTTTAAGGATGCGTTGAATGTCGAATAATTACGAATTTTTGTATCAATTCAAGACAAAATCGTTGTGATTTGCGAAAAATATATAATTCGTGATTTGCAACTCAAAATTTTGCAATTGGTGACTATGCAGTTCTTTTCGTGTAACTACTATAAACCACTGTAATATTTCAAGATCTTCCTCGATCCTTGTGACGCATTCAAATATAGTTTTGAACCCAGAAGCAGAAGTAAACGCTACACCGCCTGCAAATGCAGTTGATATACCTACCATTTAACTTGAGTTTGAAAATTGAGTTTATGTATATTAGGAAAAACAGAGGGCCAAGTACAGAACACCGGGGAACACCGTTTTTCAAAAATCGAGACTCACTCAAAACACCATTGATATTAAATCTCTGTTTGCTATATTTAAAAAACGAATGCGCAACCATTTAAAAATGTTTCCTCGAAAACCAGTCTGTCTGTCTGTTTAGTAACAAATCATGGTCCACCATATCAGATTCTTTTGTCATGTCTACAAATAGACACATGGTAGATTTATTGCAGTTTAAACCACCATACAGTTGACTTCATACTCTCAAAATATAACAACCTCTGTTGGTGCAGGGAAATAAGAAAAAGTCCCCGGGAACTAAGTCCACTGAGGGACTCAGTTCCCAGCTAGTGGGAGCTAAAACCACTTTCCCGAAACCACATCCTTATGGGAACTTAGTACAAATTCCAAATAAGAAGAGGGAACTAATTTCCAACATTTAGAATTGGACAATTTTTTTTTTAATTTTATTCTGTTTGAGAAGACACTCCTTTCGAAATTCGGTTTGCAAGACTCTGATAGTCTTTGAGTCTTGTAAACTTGCGGCAAGAGTCTCCGCGATTTTTCTTTGATTGTTTGCAGAATCTTGCAAACTGATTTTTTAAGGTTTCATTCTGTTTGCAAGACTCTAAAAATAATATTTGATATTTGGTATACATATACTTCTCTGTCTCAATTAAATGTTAATTTCTCTTTTGTTAATTTAAATTGCCTTGACTCACGACAGTGAGTTTTCGGAATTTATTTCCCACCTAACATGGGACTTTAGTGCACTTGTCGAAAGTGGTTTTACTTCCCACTATAGTTGGGAACTAAGTCCATCAGTGGACTTATTTCCCGCGGACTTATTTCCCTCCACCCCTCTGTTGACATTTCTGCTCTAAGCCCGAACTGGTTGCTACAAAAGAAATTATTAAACTTGTCGAGGAACGACAAAATACAAACTTTAAGCTTTTTTTCAAACATCTTGGTAAAGTTTGAAAGAAGTGAAATAGGCCTATAATCCGAAACACTTTTTCTGTTACCTTTTTTAAAAAGAGGTACAACTTATGCGTGTACACATTTCAAGTCCAATAACAACTGTACTGCGACATAAAAGACCGTCCACCCTGCTACACACAATATATAATTCACTGCATAGCTCTTCATTTGTCTTTCTGGTAATTAAAATTGGAAATTCAATTGTCCGCAGTCCACTAGAAGCCGCCCATGCAACAAGTAGCAAAAAATGCATTTACATCCAATTACGTAAAATATGATTTTGTGTTCGAGCGTATCGAGCAAACAAAAACGAAAAATCTATTTGGGAATACAATAATAATAATCGTTACCATTAAGCCGCTTATACAGACCTTACTCGTATGTACATTACGCCACTGAATGAAAGCAGTTAAAATGAAAGCTTCGAATATAAAAATAAATTCCAAGCCATTCACTTGTCCAATGGCAATCCTTGAGCATTTGGAACGGGAGCATAAACCAACAGATTCGGACATCATTA
This sequence comes from Cheilosia urbana, assembly GCA_946477585.1. NCBI lineage: Eukaryota > Metazoa > Arthropoda > Insecta > Diptera > Syrphidae > Cheilosia > Cheilosia urbana. The sequence continues at coordinate 95,812,563 of OX297854.1, forward strand.
CATACGAAAATTCAAATACGAAAATACGAATACACACCATCATTGGCATTGGTGCCTGAAATGGGTGGAGAAAAAAGAAGAATTTCAAATTGAACGTCAGAATAATCGTCCCACTCTTGTGGTTGTTTTCGAATTTGTTGGACACCGTTTACACCGCCAACATATCCACCTATAATCGTTACACACATATGACGCTGATGCTGATGATGATGCGAACATGCGGCAATTTCCAGTCCATTTTATTTTGATTTTTGGAGGAATCCAGTGGTTTGTTTCGAGGGTCCTTTGGTGCGACGAGAAAAAATCCTACTTAAACAAACAGACCCGCACGCGATTAACGAAAAAAAAAAAATTAAAAAAAAAAAAAACAAGCAGCGAATACCGCTCAAGTGGAGTTACAGCCATACGAATTGTTTGCTTTTTCATTTCTGTTGGATTGCAACTAAGTGGATAAGGATAAAAGGGATTTCGGGTAAGGCTGAGTGCCTATTAAATAGATTAACGAGGTTAATTGGGATTCAATGATCCAGGAATAACGTTGATGGCCATGCGATTCACAAGAGCCATACAAAATTACAAACATTTCTTTACGGCCCGACCGCATCTGCCCCGCACCACCTGCTCGCTCATCAACACCTCAAAAGTTTATCGAGTTTTAATTATTAAGGAACTAGTTGATTGCGTTTGGAATTAAAGTTGCCACCCTTTCGCTCCTTTCATCGCTTATGAATAATTGCCGATAATGTGGTGAACGGGAATCCTTTTGTATGCCATCCAAACACATCCCTATACACACAAGTTAGTCTACTTTTAAACGACTAATTTACACAACCGCACAACACCGCAACACACACACAAACGCACACACCTCCTGATGTAACGGCTTCTTTGCTGCAAAGTTTCCCGATGTTTTCCTGTCAAATTTTAATGAATTTATAATCGAACAGGTTTGTCGGCGTTTTGTACCTAAGCCACAGCCCACAGCCCTATTGACGCCATAACAGAACGTGTATGGGTGGGGGTGTACACTGCACACACCCTCATAACTTTGAAAATTGCCTAACTCTGTTAATGATATGAGACACGAAGTTGGCAATTTTCGGATTTTATTTGAGTTTTGGAAGGAATTTGTCAGCATTGATTTGACGCTTACTCGTAAATCGAGTGAAGCTGCAAATATATTTGATATTCTGATTTTGAGGGCGTAAAGAAGGTCAAATTAATCAGCGTTTTACGTGCAGCTGCCCGACGCCGCACCAAATCCAGAATAATGCTTTCCAGGAAACTGAAATCCAATTTTAATATTCGCACAAGGATGCAATAACATTTTATTCGTTTCGTAAATGGTCGAATTGGATGTGTTGGACAACATTGAGTCCCCCAAAGTGCCATGGTTTCGACCGTCATCGAAATCGCACTAAAGCACATTCGGTGCAGGGTCGAACAACATCGCCATCGCCATCGCCATGGAAGTTGCCACTCTCTGACGGCCGTCAATAAAATACATGTCCTTAATTACACGGCTGATGTACCTTTTGCCCACAGATTAGTTGATATATTTGTACAAAGGACATGCTCTTTCACATCCCACCCTACCCAATACTGTTGGTTATTTTAATACAAGCACTAGGAGTCCTCGTACGTTTGGGTGGTAGTAATTTCGCGCTCGTCGCAAGGAGACAATCAAATCCAACCGATGTGGCAAATGATTTCAATCGAAATTAATATCAACGTGAACGTCGTGCAGAGTTGCCATAATTCAATTATAAATCAAGTCTGTTTGAACAGTGGGGGTGGATGTTGTGGAATTCCGCCATATTTCTAGGGTGCACAATGTTTTTTTTTTTTTTTTCACGCTTATAAAGGGGCTCGCTTCTTTTGTGCTATGGTACTGTAAATGAAGCGAAATATATAAGACAAAGACACAACTGAAAATATTCTATGAAGCATTTAAAAGCGAACCCAACATGTTTAGATTTGGACAATGCAAATAAACAAGCACATTTGAGGAAAAAGTGGCAGACATTTTATTTGCAACAACCACTTTCGTGAAGCGGACCTAGTTGCCATGTAAGGTGGGAAATAAATTCCGAAAACTCTGAGTGGTTTTATTTCCCTTTTAATGCGAAGTAAATTCTCACCGTCTTAGAACAAAGTAAAATTTAAGAGTCAAGTATGTAACTGAGGCAGAGTAATATACATAATTATATATCTAAACAAAATTCAAAATCGAAATTCGTTTTGCAAGACTCTGAAAGTAATAAAAGAAAAATCGACCCACACCAAGACCGGTCGTACGAATTTTCTCAAATTTTGGAAGGCCAATTTATTTTCTCAAGCAACTTTTTGATTTAGTTTTCGAAAATTTGAACAAATAAAAGTTAAAAATTCGCGCGAATGCCAATTTATTTTCCTAAACAAATTTTTGTTGTTTTAGCTTTCGAAAACTTGAAAAATAAAAGTTAAAAATTCGTGCGAATTTAGTCTCGTGGACTTATGGCCCTGCACCGAAAAATTACCGCAATTTTTCTTTGATTATTTTCAGAGTCTTGCAAACTGAATTTCGAATGGAGTGTATTTTGTCAAACAAAATCAAAAATTCCAATTCTAAGTGTTGGAAGTTAGTTGCTTCTTCTTCTTTTTTGAATGAGTACTTAGTTCCCATAAGAAAGTGAACTTAGTTCCCACCTTACATGGTCCTTAGTCCCTCAGTGGATTTAGTTCCCGGGGACTTATTTCCCTGCACCCTTTTGTAGTACATTAAAGCTTACACACTTCCATGTATAACATCAGCTAAAGCCCAAATACTTTGTTATGATACAATATTAAATTAGTCGCCTGATTCGTCATTTTATTATTGTATGTTTAGTAAAAAATAGTTTCATAGTTAAGTATAGTGGAAAAAAAAAGATTTTTTCGAATCCGGACAATTTCAATATGGCAACACTGCGAACATGTATATTTTAGAAGAAAACAACAACTGCCACATTGTGATTAGGATAGCCCCCCGATTCGCCTACAAAATCCACTAAATAATCCATAGCAGAGACTACCATCATCCGAAGTTTATTTCCAATTAAGCACAGTTGTGACACTTAATTACACCGATTGAATGCCGGATTGAGGACGCATTACACATGTTACGCCTGTGGATTGATTAAATTTGTTTGCTCTGTATTAATCGTATAAATCGATTTTGGGGTGCGAAGAAAATAGACAGTCCTGTTGATGGAGTTTCCTCATGTATACCTGCACTGTATGTGTATGTACCCTTTTGTATTATAAAGAACAGTAGTCGCAGCTACTTGTCATTTGGTGTGCTTGTTTAGTATGTTACTGGGTATATCACTCTCTAATTCGTAAAGCTTCTTCTAGAGCATTGCCTTGAAATTGTGTCTCGAAAACAGAAAAAAATCGATTTTTAAATTCAAGTGTTTTCTGGATACCGAATATGAAAAAAGGATAAGTACTTTGAAAAAAATCTCAAAATACCAAATTTCCACATTATTTATGTAAATATTGGATACCTATTTAAAAAAGTCTACATTTCAGAAAATCAACTTTCTGGTCGTCGACTTATCAGACACGACGTTTTTTACTCCTCTTTCCGGATATTTTTTGCAGGCATCAGCATAAACTTATTCCTTCTCAATACATTGAGGGGCTCAACCTCAAATGAAGATTCACATTCTGTTCGCTCCCCAAAAGTGTCGAAACCTATTAACTGTGACTACGGCTGGCTGAGATGTAAATGTATTTATCTATACAAAACCACATACCTAAAGCAAGAGGACATTTCAATATCCAGTGACCACCACCCGTTGTGTCATGTCATTGTTTTGAAATTTCGATATGTATCTTCGACTGGTCAACCGACTGAATATAGGAAAGACCGAGTAAAAAGTTCTTCCAGCAACAAGCAAAGTTTTTCCATCTACTCCTGCTGATATGCAGAACTTGGGATGTTTTTTTTTTTTTTGTCCAAAAATCATTCCATGATATGTACACAGTTTGTAAAGTTTATGAATGGGTCAATTGTTATGCATTGGAAATTGTCAAAAACATTAACTTCTGGGTATTTTATGACCAAGTGAATGGTCTCAATTTAAATAAATAGAAATTATTGACCAATGGTCGACCATTGAACCGACAACGGCTCCAGGCGGTTTGAGAAGTTTTTTGTTTGTCTGTTGGTTTTGAGTTTCTGAATCGGAATTAAATGGTAGCTTTGTTTTTTAAATAATTAAATTTTCGATGCCATCTCTTGACAACTTTGAAGTGTGATACATTTTTGGTGGAGAAGTCCCCAATCAAAAAGTGTCTAATGCATATTTCCGTCCAAAGATTAGCTAATTTAGAAATTAACAAAAAAAAATTGCCATACATTAGTTACTAAATTTCCTAAAAATCTTTTTCAATGCAAACAATTTTCGCTCAGATGTTGGATCCCATCCAAGCAATAAATTAACGGAGGGACCATTCCACTTGTCTCCTTTGTAATTAAATTTCCACCCAAAGTAAATAAGTGAAAGCGAATATAAAGAAAGAAGCAGCGATCTACAACAAAACAAACCCGGAAATGTATAAATAAGACTGTGACATTGCAGAGACGTCATGGTCAATAGAACTATTCGCCAGTATATCTTGGGTTTATGTTCCGGAACTGCACACGAAACTTGTGTATATCCTTCTCTCCTTCTTTGCGAATTTTCTTTTCCATCTTCCGAGAACAAATCAACTGCACCTCTGACTGCGTGTAGATAACGATAGTTGGCCAAATCAAATGACAAAGTAAGTGCCATAGTTAATCTGGTTCCAAAACGAAGCAAACTATTTAGTGAATCCTTAACACCTTGTGATTTGGCATTGTAAAGTTAATTCCAGGTGATTTCCTTGGATATTTCGGCTGCATCCGATCGAAGCAAATCTTTCTCGTATGCACCTAAAAATGTTGATTACATGTATTAAATCTCAGCTTTGTGCTCTATTTGGGGCTGTATGTCTGCTGCAAGAAAATGTTATAGCATTTGTCATTTGGGGAGGTGGGCAGTGGGCACTTCCCATCTCACTAATTTGCATATCAATCCAAACATCCTTGGAGAGTTTTGCCATGTGCAACACCGATAATTCCGTATTCTATTTGGCACATCCTGGTCAATGTTGTCGTCGTATCTGCTTTGACCGAGGAGTACTTGATTCCTCCTGAACGCTACCGGGGCTATAGCGTTCGGCTGTATGTCACAACAAAACTTTGTGTGCAATGATTTGTGTTTTGTACACTTGGAGACGGGCCCAGGACAAAGAGGGGGGAGAGTCACCTCCATCAGCAGCAGCAGCAGCAGCAGGAGGCCCAACCGGCCAACGAACGCATTGGTCGATGATGAATGCCTAAACCTCTGCTGTGCAATTCCAAGATGTCCTTTTCAATGGTAGAATATGCAAAAAGGACTATTAGTCAATCATTGATTTATGTGTCTTTGTGCGACGACGGGAGGAGACGGAGAACTTCTCAGTTGATTTCATAAAGCAACTGCCATCGTGCAAATGAATTAAATCAAGTTGAAGGGTGCATGTGTGAGCGTAGTCGTCGTCTGCTGGGTAGTGGCACTGGCAATTTATACTCCAACAGGATGACATGCGGATTAAGCACACAATGCACACTAGAATTTCGTCATAAATCTTGACCTTCTTGGGTGATTTGCAACTGTTTTTATTGAACTTTCCGTATAGGATGCACAAGCACATTGCTATGGCCGGCCAAGGGCTCTCAGATTGAGTTGGTAAGGCGCATTAATCTTCAGATTGGGAGTTTGAATGGAACACTACATCCGGCGAATTTGGAAAGGGACTACCCAGGTGACAGATTTGAATGTGTCCACTCTGCTTGCCATCAATTAACCTAAGATCAAATTCAGCTCAATCGAAAATGTTTGCACATATCTCAATTCGAATCAATTGGATGTGGAGAGTGGAGATAAACAACCCCCTTGGCAATGTTAACACCTTCGTCTGGGGCTCCAGCTGAAATCGAAATATCCCCAAGTCGAGAAATGTCACATCTCTTGTCCCCTCTATACAGAGTGGCAATTCAGAAGCAAAGTCAATTAGAAATCAATAGTGTGTAAGTAATCCCTTCGCCTTTCAACTGATTTCATCTCATTCCCTAAACGCGTGCACTCATTGGGGTTGCATTCAGTGCACACAATTTCTCCCATGCACACTGTGACTGCAGTGCGTCCCCAAAAATCCAGACTGCAAAGTGCCCATTGGAGCGTTCAATTAATTTAATTGGTTTAATGGGGCTCTCAGTCCCGTCCTCATCCGAGAAGAGCTTTTGGTGTTCAATGATCAGTTTAATGGGAAAACAATATTGGTAGGCCATAAGTGGATTACGAGGGTGGCAGAGGAATGTTCAAAATTACCATTGAATACAGTTTCGTTGATGGACTCTCGCCTCCTGGAATGCTCATAGCAATTGAATAGAATTCGCATTATGAGTCGACTAAAACTTTTAGGTTTGCGTATGCCTGGATGGGCGATAAGCTTGGCGGCGTATAGAGTACCTATTAAACTTGATAAGAAGCGGTCGAAGTGTAAGTAATAAGTGAGAGTGTCGGTTGGTGTTGTAAGTGAGTCACATAAGGCGATTACGCTTCATTAAGAAACGGACGGCACGGTTCCTATTGATTACATCAATTTCTGGTAGCCGAAGTGAAGTCAAGTGGAATGGTTAAACGGTTGCCGTTGTGAGTAGACAACAGGGTAAATTAATATGATGCTTATCAGGTCGGGAGGTGTCGTTGAAATTAGAGGACTTCTCTATAAAATAGGGTAAAAAAATGCTCTATTGGTTTGTGAGAAATGAATATGAAAAAAATTTGCCAAAAATGAATTCCCGTACATCAGTTGACAGTTAACAACTTTAGCAAAGCACCGTCTAACCACTCCATAAAAATTGATAATAAATTCGTGAGCATCTGATACCAACTCCCAATCTATAGCCAGATGAAAAGTACTTAGCTGATTACACCTCATGAACACCTACATCCTGGTCAGTAGAACGTTTCCCAAATAGAGATGCTTGCTTGATGAGCAAATAAAACTATTTTCAATAAAGTTGCACGCAATGTGTCGTAAAAGGAAGTCATGTCCTGCCGCCATAATTGGCCAGTATAGTTACCTTGACCGTTTCCTCTCGAGAAACAGGGAATTTGCAATAAAAATAAAGTACCTATCCGCCGAGGAAATGCCAAAAAGAAACCCAGCTTTTCCATTTTACGAGTGCAATTTGTCCGCTTCCATTCGAACAACTTTCACTCCTCATTAATTCCCCGTCCAATAAAATTCACATGCATCCAAACGGTGGTCCAGACTCCACAGCCACACCAGCATATGTGGATAAATTACCAACATGTCTGTGTCTGTGTACCAAAAAATCAGTCAAGCGACCCAGTCAAAAAACTGTTCCAATTTAATTGCTCCCAAGTAGAAGCATCACCTAGGTTCACCCCATATACATATATATGGGACACACACACTTGCCTATGGTGATTCCACCCATTCAATATCCGCTTCATATGCATGTTACTGCCAATAGGTTTTACGATCTCTAACAAGCTGGGCCACCGGGTATTGTGCGTGTGGTGGATGGCTGGACGAATGGATGCATGGCTAATTCGAAGGTAATTAGAGCGGAATTCGGAAGAAATCGACTAGGAACATTTTTATAGCTCATCCTTCGGACTCGATACTTGAATCGACAACCTAGGAAGGATGTTGATTGCCTTTGCGTTTGCCTCTTCCACCCTGCACAAGGGTAAAATGAAGCCGGCCAAAAGAAAACTAATCAAGCACCAGACACAGACAACCTTCTTGCAGAAGCAATCAATGAAATCACTTTAATGACGTAACCATACGATTGCTCGTGTAATTACCTCGATACATGAAATTTGTTGCGATAAAACAACAACAGTTGAGTTTAATCCTTCAGCTGTAGTATGGTCGTGCTAGTAGAGTACCACCCTTCCTCATACTTATGCTGCTAGCCCTCGGAAGACACTAAAGATAATTTTGCAATTCCATTTCGATTTCTCATTAGGGACGTTCCGATCTCTGAACTCTGAGCACAACAACAATCAGTCCTAGACCCTTGAAAGTACCACTGCTACACAGCGACTTCGTTCTGGTTCTTCTACAAACCATAAGTAGCAGGCAACACAACAATCAAGGATCATTTGACTGGCTATAAAACGGCTTGTACTTTGTTTGGGGCACTAATGATTCGAAGGACTTTTCGTGTGTTTTGTGGGATTTCGAAGGAGCATAAAAGCGTCTGTATATTCCGGATAGTATGAGTGTTGTTTCATAACAATGTTGCAAACGCATTAGGAGGTTTTCGCCAGCAACTTCCTTGCGGACTATAGCAATTCAAAATGATTTGATTACAATTCGATGGAGCATGAAGTTCTCCGAACCTTTATTGTTATCCTATAGGGTGAGAGAGAGAGAGAGTATGCGAATATTACGGAGTACGGACGTGGCCTACGGCTACGGCCTGCGGCCTGGTCTGGCATCTGTTTCTCTACAACTAAAGTACGCTCTCTCGATCTGTGTTCACTGTTCAAGTTCAGCACCATCACCTGATGCTCCCCGTAACCAAGCGATAACTTGCGAAATTGCAAGCTACAAAACCCCCGCAGTAAATAACCGAAGCGATATTAAAATACAATTTTAATGTTGGGGAACGAGGCAATTTTCACCTTGGATACGCCTATTCGAGTAATCATCCGGACCGCTGACAAATTTATTGAAATGGCTTTCTCAATACAGCGAAACAGCGAGCGCGCGCGAAGACTTTCAAAACCACCCTGTCAACAATAAAGGATGATGATAAAAGTTCGAATGATACTTTTTTTTTTTTTTTCTTGTGCGGAAGATTTACTACCGTTAATGGCGAACAATTTGTAATAAATAAAATATTCTTTCCTCATAAATGTCAAAAAGGGAGAATTAACGGCCTAAGGTTTGAGTAATGGCGTGATTGGTGTATATGAGTGCGTATATGCTCCTCAAACATGTGCGATTGGTTAAATTTGAGTGTGCGTTACAAGATGTCTCTCGATAAAATTTGCAACACAGATTAATCTTAAGTAAAACACTTGAAATTTCATGCTTATAATAAAAAATACCTTTTATGTTTTTTTTTTTTTTTTTTTTTTCTTATTTTTGTGACTAAGTTCTGCAAGATAAGGCTGTAAATAATGTATCGCAGCAAAATTTATTTTAAAAACAAGACAGTGGCTATAAATGCACCCTCCTATTAATAATTACGGGAAAGGTATTGTAAGCTCTCACTTTGAATATTGAATAACCAACAACAAGTTAGTAGATCCGCGAACAGTTTTCCATTTATGAAAAATGGCAGGCAAAAAAAAAAAAAAAACAGAAATGTCATGATTTTTGTGATTATAAAAAGACTTCACTAAAAAAACGAAACTATAACTTAATTACAATACATATTTAATTAATACAAATTATATAAACCTATCTTTCCAATTCTCTTGCAATTTGTATTTTTCCAAAAAGTAGAAAATCAAGTCAAATGATGATCTATTTGTTTTTAGTCTTACACAGAGCGTTGACTGGTTACTACTTTTCTTTAGAAACTCGTCCTATGATGAGTTTCAAGCTCAGGCAGTGTGACCAATTTAGCATATTTTTTGCTAAATTTAGTAGGATTATTTTACTTTTTTTTCTTAAATCATGCAATCATTTTTTTAGCATAATTTCATACTAGATCAGAAAAAGTTAGCAGGATTTTGGTTAAGCCAAATTTTGAATTAAAATAATAAAATAAAATCAAAGTAAACGACCCTCCGTGTGAACATGCCATTACAATTCTCATTTGGCAGTGAACACAGCCATTTAACGAATTCAGCATTCACGAAGAGATTTTTATTCAATTTTGGGAAATAAGTATCTTATTTTGACTATGAATGTGGAAAATGAGAGTAGATAAATATATACCTATTTATATATGTTTTTTTTTTATTGGGTCATTAATGTTTATTTATGTAAACGTTTAGATATTATTATTTTTTTTTTTATGATTTCAGAAATAAAATATTTACTTTTTATACGAAAAAATGTTTTCAATACAATTGGCTCCATTTCATTACAACCTCACATAAGTTTCCAGTACAACTGGAAAATGTCATTTTCCATCCCTGTATGGCGTGCGTTGGATGAATTTATTGGATGAAATCAACATATATATTTTATTTTTTATTTTTCTCAACGATCGATGAAGGAATTTTGAATTAGGAAGGATGAATATGACTACGGTTATGGCCCTTATGGGTTGTGTAATTGGTTGGGTGTTGTATGAATAGGGTAGGCACTGATTGGCGTCAACTTGGCGATGCCCAGTCGTTGTAACTGTTCATACACATCAATTGTGCTTATTTTACCTCCGCGTGGTAGCCACCGGGTACTGGTCTTGTCCTTCCGGGCATGACTTGCTAAACTTTTAAGCGCAAGTGTTGAACACGAAGAAAATAGCAACACTATAATGCTCTGTCGGAATGACTGCCTGATCGAGTCTCAGAGGTCTTACATGAGCCCCTCAGAAAGAGGACGTACGGCGGATGAATTCACATGGTTGAATCAACGGTGGCGTCAACAGTCAACATGGCAGATACCTCAATGAGCTACTTCGACGTATTTGGAGCTGAGGTCATTGAGGATTTTTCAGCACTAGTCAGGGTGTTGAAATAGAGATGGTGGCGGAAGAGCCCTTAATGGGTCAACGGCAGCTCTCACATCCCCGCAGCGGGTTACTGACTCCGGAATATTCCGGCTCCTTTTGCCCAAGGGGTTACAGAAAGGGCCTGGTCCTCCAGGTTGGGGGTTGTGCGTGGGGTTAACGACCCTACCACGGAAAAAAAAGAATTGTTGCGAAGCAACCAAAAGCCTCGGATAAGGACGGATTCACTGTTGACGACCCTGCAAAACGAAAAAAGGACAATGACGTTCGGATCTGCACGTGGAATGTTCGAACTCTGAACAGACCGCGTGCAGCCGAACAACTAGCGGAGGCCCTAGACTGCTACAAAGCAGGTATCACCGCCATCCAGGAAGTGCGGTGGGATGGGCCGGGCAAAAGGAGGATGAAAAACTGTGACATTTACTACGGTGACTGCTACAGAGAACAAAAGCAGCGTCTATTTGGATGCGGATTTGTTGTAAGCGGCAGACTTAGGCAAGAAGTCTTGAGCTTTCGACACGTTAGTGAACGCCTTACAACTATCCGCATCAAGGCTAAATTCGCCAACATCAGCCTGATATGCGCTCACGCCCCCACAGAAGATAAAGACGATGCTACCAAAGAGTGTTTCTACGAGCTCCTCGACAAAACATATGAGCAATGTCCTAAGCATGACGTTAAAATCGTCTTGGGTGATTTTAACGCCAAAATAGGAAAGGAGGACATCTTTGGTAGCACAATCGGAAAACACAGCCTACACGACACCACGTCTGGAAACGGACTTAGGCTGATTGATTTTGCTGCGGGACGTAATGTTACCATAGCTAGCTCACGGTTTCCTCACCTCAATATACACAAAGGAACATGGCGGTCACCTGATCATCAAACCGTCAACCAAATTGATCACGTTGCGATCGACGCAAGGCACTCCTCCAGTATTCTAGATGTCCGAACTTTCCGAGCGGCCAACATAGACTCGGACCACTACCTTGTTGTAGCCAAGGTACGGATGCGGATATCCAAGACGCCACAACAACGAGAAAATACTGTGAGGAGATTTAACGTTGGACGACTACAAACGCAACAAACCGCCAGAACCTTTGCCGATCGCGTATCCCTCAACCTCTCGAGAAGTCCTATGCTGCCAGCATCAAGTGCCGAAGACCAGTGGCGCCGATGCCAAGAAGCCATCAAAAACGCCGCAACTGATGTGCTCGGTTTCACCAGCCCACCCCCCCGAAACCTCTGGTTTGACGAAGAGTGCCGGCAAGCACATGCAGCAAAACAAAGTGCATACGAAGCGTCGCTGCATAGAAGGACGAGAGCAGCTCGACAGCTCTACGAGCAAAAAAGGAGGGAAGAACATCGGCTTCTCCGGAGAAAAAAGAGAGAGCATGAGAAGCGCGCGATCGAGGATATAGAGAGGTGTTACTCCAGGAACAATGTTCGGAAGTTTTACCAAAAGGTAAAAAGAACGTGTCATGCGAACAAGACCCGAACGGAGACCTGTAGAGACGAACAAGGAAACCTTGTAGTAGAGTCACAGTCGGTGCTGAGGACATGGAAAAACCATTTCTGCAGACTGTTAAACGGCGAAGACGACACAAATTCCGCTGTTAGGCAGAACGAACCATTCAACCTGGACGATGACAGCCAAGATTTCCGTCCACCTGACCAAAATGAAGTGAGGATAGCAATATCTAAGCTTAAGTCCAACAAGGCTGCTGGACCGGACGGCTTAACTGCCGAGCTGTTTAAGGCAGCGGGAGATGACCTGGTAGAGAGCATACACCAACTCGTCTCCAAGATTTGGTCAGACGAAAGTATGCCTGATGAATGGAACCTCAGCATCGTTTGCCCGATCCACAAGAAAGGAGACTCTCTAAACTGCGCCAACTATAGAGGCATCAGTCTCCTGAACACTGCGTATAAGATCATGTCTGCTGTATTGTGTGAACGCCTGAAACCATTCGTCAACGATCTGATAGGTCCCTATCAGTGCGGTTTTAGGCCCGGTAAGTCCACGACCGATCAAATATTCACACTACGGCAGATCCTAGAAAAAACCCAAGAATACCAGATCGATACTCACCATCTTTTTATCGATTTTAAGGCCGCATATGACAGCGTTTATAGAGACGAGCTATACAGAGCCATGTCTAGTTTTGGCATCCCTGCCAAACTTGTCAGATTGTGCAGAATGACGATGGAAAACGCTCGCTGCTCCGTAAAGGTCGGAAACAATCTCACCGAGACCTTTGATGTCAAAAAAGGATTTAGACAAGGTGATGCGCTGTCATGTGACTTCTTCAACATCATTCTTGAGAAGATTGTGCGAAACTCACAAGCCAACACCAGAGGCACAAATTTTCTATAAGTCTGTGCAACTGCTTGCATACGCTGACGACATTGACATTGTTGGTACAACACAGCGAGCTGTCACTGGTACGTTTGCAAGTATTAGTACAGAAGCGGCAAAAATGGGTTTAGTGGTGAATGAGGGTAAAACAAAATATATGCTGTCAACAAGAAGGGACACACGACATCGACGAATCGGGCAGAACGTCATGATAGACAGCTATAACTTTGAGGTAGTTAGGGACTTTGTCTACCTCGGCTCCGCTATAAACTCTGATAACGACATCACATCAGAAATCAAACGAAGAATCACACTTGCCAACCGCTGTTTCTTTGGCCTAAGACGGCAACTGATAAGTCGAGAAATACTAAGGAAACTCTGTATAAGACCCTCATCATCCCAGTCCTGCTTTATGGTGCAGAAGCATGGGCGCTATCAAAGGCGGATGAAGATCTCCTTGGTCGTTTCGAACGCAAAATTCTTCGAGTGATTTTTGGTCCCGTTTGCATTGACGGGCTTTGGAGGAGAAGATTTAACAGCGAACTCTACGAGCTGTACAGCGACATCGACCTAGTCAGAAAAGTACGCATCAGTCGTCTAAGATGGCTGGGACATGTAGAGCGAATGGACACCAACGCTCCGGCCCGAAGAGTCTTCGATTCTAACCCGGAGGGACAACGCAGTAGAGGAAGACCTCGCCTTAGGTGGCGCGCGCAAGTGCAAGGGGATCTCAACCAACTTGGAGTGCGCAACTGGAGGCAGTTAGCCAAAGATCGCGCTAACTGGAGAGGCGTATTGGTTGAGGCCCAGGTCCACCCCGGACTGTAGCGCCACCTAAGTAAGTAAGTAAGTAAATAATTGCACATATCATAATTGTCTGTGTTACTATTATTACGAAGTGTTTTTCGTCAGATCATGGTGTGCAATGCACACCTTTCACACCCTGACGAGACGCCACTGAAAAATGGGTATGGGTTTTGGCACACAGCACGAAGCACTTGTTACTGCTCACGCCAATATTTATCCTACTCATTATTTTTACTGTGCCCCATTTAATATATATTGCTATTTTTTACACGTTTAAATACAGGTGACACTGTATCAAAGAAGTTTCAATTGTCGCTCATGTCATAATGATGAGAAAAACGTCAACAGCCATCTGAAATGTATCAAACGCTCCCAGATCGAAAAAGGGTTCACTCGCTATAACATAAGCCTTGACAATTCGGTGATATGGTTAATGATAAAGGGATGCCTATACTGAACTTAACGCTTCTCGAATGATAATTAGTTGAATTTTAATATTTGTTTAGTCAGGTTTTGATGCTGCTGCTGGGAACCCTTGGCAAGGCTGTCATCATCTTCGCCATCGCCATTTTATAGATAACAAACACCATCCCCCCGAAAGCATTGAAACCCACTACCGCCACTTATGTGTATTCGCATAAGCAAGCACCGCACGCGTTTTGTGATTAAACAAATTTATTACACAATAAATTCATATTAGGCAGCATCGCGGGTGTAAGGGTGAACGCCTTTATTGTCTTCTCCTTCACTTTTAAGGAATATTCATTATAACAATATGAGCTCTGCGGTGCGATGGAATGAGTATGAGAGGCCCAGTGCCGAACGAACATATATGTATGCCCAAAAGTATCAACGCGATAATTTTGATGGTAGCACATAAAATAGAATAAGGCCGGGAATGGGTTATATATACGCACACACATAGAGTCACATATAAATATTTCAAAAGGTAAAGGATATTAATTTACCAAGAGACACACAAAAAAAAAAATACGATGAAGATATGAGCAACCCTGTCATGTTGCCGATTCAACCCCCTTTTTGGGAAAATAATTTTTTAATTAGGTAATCCACTGATGGGTATACGCGGTAGTATAGTATTGAAATCAAAGGACATCTTTGCGTCATATTTGTTTAGGGTAAGCATACAGCTATAGTGAACAGGAGTTAGAAATTCAGAGAATGTCAACAGAATATACATACATATGTTGAATATCTCAGGCTCCCGAGTTGATAATAAATTTGAAGTAGGTAGTGCACATTTGTGTTATCTCGTACACCCGCGGGAGGACGTGCGCGACCCCCAAAAACAAAATGCATATACGAGCTGCGGAGCTGAAAAATTAATTACAACGATATTATGTAAAATTTGGCTGAAAAATCAGAGGATGACTGAAACAAAAAGAAATGGACATTATTATAATATGTGGCCTTAGATATCATAATTTTATCCATTTTTTTGTTTTGTGTTTTGTTTTTGCTTGTCGTATTCGTATCTATGCGTCCGTTTTTCGGAAGCCTGCGATGGAGAAGACTTGGACTCTGGGCACAATAAGGGAAGTTGCGAAATTAGTATGAAAATCTCCTGCGGCTTACAAGTTTTGAAAGTGGACGCGATGTGGTTTTAAAAAAGGCAACCATATCCTAAAAGGACGTTACATTTTTTCGTTTGCTGCCATTTAACTTAATATGCAGACCGCTTTATTATTTTTTGTTCGTCTTTCCTGCTTATGTCCTGAATTTATGTGGTGATATATCCGCTTTGGGAACATTACAATTTGTTACACTTAATTTAAGCAATTCACATTTGCTATGCAATGAATCACACTGTGGACATGTCCTTTCCAGCATATTTACAATATTTAGGACATAAATCAATAAACACAGACATGTAGCCCCAAAAAGCTATAATCCTCCCGTTCTCTGGTCGAGAAATTCCGAGAAAGGAACTCTGAAATCAACAAACAAAATCTTGATTCAATTAAAATTCATTCGCAAAGGGGAATTCCTCAAGAAACAATAAAAGAACATTCGGTTCGCCCCATGTCAGTTAAACAATTTGAAATTCAATCAAAGATCAAGAAGGTTTCTCACTGGTCGTTCGAACTCAATGTATCTGTATGAGGACAGGGCATTCAAATGACCATTCAACATCGCCGAAGTTTTCTTCAATCGCTCCGACAAGGGTTGAAGCGTCGTCCTTCTATAAACATCCTTCTTCTTCTTCTTTGATGGAAGTTCCGCAAATATCAATGACCAGTAGCCCTTTGGGATGCTTATGCAGAAGTACTATTCATACAAGCTTCTTCATTATAAGTACTGCTTGCTTTGTGTTGTTTAATGCGAGGAAGTGCATTTGACACGTCGTTGGGTCTTCGGGGTAATGAATAATTTGAGCGTGTCGTAGAAACGTGACACATTTGAGAGTTTGAATAGTTGTTCATAATTCGTTATGTTTGGGTATACATATAATTGTTTTGTGCACTTACGAAGTAAGCTCTCAAATCACCCATCAGTACGCCGTTCGAAAAATCCGTGCTGCAATCTCTTAGACAAGTTGCTTTATGAAAATTAACAAATGTGAGGGACTGAAGAGGGTTTTATGTCGAGCAAGGGTACAGACACAGAGCGAATACAAAAGCACTCATTTTCCATCCTAATATCAAAAGAGAGGTAAAAATTTATGCGAGAACGCATCAATGTTTATTTGCGATCTGCTGTACTACACCATGTACTTGTACAGCTTTGTCATTATCATCGTCATTATCAACAAACGGCCTAAATATTCCGGTTCCATGCATAAACATTTGCTTCTTGCTTGCACGTCTCAAGATTTTTCTCCTCGCCTGTACGTAGGTATGTGTGTGAGTGTGCATCGCCTCGTCATCTCATCCCCTGAGTATTATTTTAATTTTGTTTTATTACTCACCTTACGAATGGGCCCGTCCTCGTACAAGACAAGAAGAATTCTCACATATGCCAACATCCATTCCGAATTCGATTCCAGGTGACTTGAGTGAGACTCGCGCCACTGAGAAAACATTAAAGCTTTCAATTTCTTAACCCAGAACACCCACATACTGTAGAGTAGAGCATCAGAGTGTAGGTTTAGGCATAACCCCTTCGTATAGCATACCACCACCGCACCAGCGTACATTATAGAGAAAAGGGTGCTTCATTAAGGTAACGAATATTTTCATTTGTTTTTATTCAAATTACATTTCGACACAGGGGACCTCTGATGATGACTGCGATGACGAAGAAGAACAGGATTTTCCTATTTGCCTACTCATATAAATCTTACATGCTCGAACGAAAGGACCTCCAAAGGGGCTTCCCATTTCATTCTTTGGCTTTGGAGTCGTAGTCATCATCGTCGTCGTCAACATAAGATGTTACTTGATAATTGAAAAATGTTTGCGCTCGAAGCCACCCCCACACCCACCTACCCATCCATTCAACCGCATCCGCAAATTCTTAGCTTCATCCTCCTCATGCATCCAATAAATTAACCGCCGAGTTAAAAAAATTACATTTTGTAATTAAAAATCTTCGAGTTTAAAATTTATAGCAAACCTTCTGATAAAGAAAAGAAACCATTAGTTGTAATAGAATCCACCCTTGTTGGTGTATAGCGAACGAACGAAAAAAAAAAAAAACCGGAATCCCTTATCGAGTCGTATCGCAAAACCGCGATTTTTTTAATGAAATATGATGAAAAAATGTAACGAGCTATAAAATAAGAATATTTATCGACACTCATAATTCATTGAACACAAGCTTTGTAGAAAAAAAGGAAACTCTTAGAATCCGTCATTCTACTATAAATATGTATATATATATACATAATATTTTTTCTTTCTTTCTTTCTTCTTGCCAAAGAGAGAGCCACCAGCCAGCCACCCCTCTGCAGAAAGCAATTGCATTTGGCTGATATTTCGTGTTTCTTTTGAGTTTTTGTCTTGTTTCTCTTCTTCGATTTGTACTTGTCAGTTTTACTTGGCTCAAATGTTGAGAAACAACGGTTTTTCTTAAATCGTGTTTCATGTCATGCGATTGGGATAACTATATTAACTAACCAACCCTGAATCTAATGGCTGACTCTTGTATTTTGCAGTAATAATTAAAAGCCTTGTATTTTATAATAGATGCGGTTTGTGTGGGTAGGCGAGGGGTATTGTGTTAAATCCTTGAAAAACCGATATAACAACACCTTATGCTTTTTTTTTCGTCCCACCGCTCACGAATGTATGATAAACATCAAAAGAGTGAAGCTGTCCTGAGAAATGCTATTCACCCGCTTGGATACGATACGATAAAAATACGCTCGCTCGAATGAATGGTTGGAAAACGGTAAACCGAGGGTCCTACACTCAGAAAAATATCGCAAGCTAAATTCTAGTCCAATTAGGCTTAGGTATTCTTAGTTTTCTTCATTCTTACGTGGTCAATCTCAAAATAAATCGAATGAATCTCAGAGCAAAATAAAAATTCTGAACTCAAGCTTTTTGTTATTAAATCAAGCCTATAAAATTTTAAAATCGGAATCATATCATCTGAATTATTATTTTTGCACACAAATGCAGGATCGAATAAGAATAAATACTCTCCAATCAAGCCGAAACAATCTTAAACTTGCATGACGGAAAAGTACATACCTAACAACTAAGATCTAAACGATCATGATATTCGTTCGTAGTCGCAGTGGCTTAGTGGTTAGTGTGTTGGACTACTAAGCGAGGGGTCCCAGGTTCGAATCGCGCAAAGACCTAGATTCCAACTTAGGGTTTTTTTTCCACTGCGCTACCTCGCGCGAATGTCTGACAAACATCCGAGAGTATAAATGTCTTGAAAGAGCTTCTCAATTAGTCGTTTAGAGTAGGCACAAAATTGTAGATCCCTTCCATTCTTTCCGAAAATGAAAAACTCACTCAAAACGAATGGTTGCGAGAAGCTAGGCCTAGGGTTCCTCTTGACCTGTTGAGCCAAAAAAAGACTAAAAGTACAGATTTGAAAAAAAAAAAAAAACAGAGATATTCTTACAGTGATCTAAGGTTCGACATTGAATACTTCAAATAAATTTGTTTCGAGCATAATCTAAGAACCACATTCTTAAAATAATAGCGAAATAGTATTGAAGTAAGAATGTTAAGTTAATTAAAAATGAGCTTAAAATTCGATTTTTGAACTTGGGTTAAGATTTTTCGAGTTTACCAGACTTTCGTCAACGAATATGCTTAAAATGTCACTGATATTCTTGATTTTAGCTCGTCTTTTTTCTGAGTGTATGGATCAGTCACTCCCAATAATTTGAGGTTCTGACTACACCTGAAGTGTATAGCTCGATAAGCACAAAGCGGTGGCTAATTAGAATAGGATAGCGAATTATACCGATGTATGGTATGTTTGTTTCAAAAGTCTATAAATTGTAGACATAGTTTAGAAAAAACGTAGAGATTGCTAATTGGTTAATCAATTCACTTGCATGTTATTCTTAACAGGAAGAATCTGTAAATATTCTTTAGGACACTTTAAGCACTCTTGATATGACGAGCACTGTAGTTGACTTTTTGAAGGACGAAATTAACCAACATACAGTAGTCCCTCGATAATGTGAACTAATTAAAACAAGGCGTTTTCGGATTTTAGAGGGATTCACATTACTGGAACTTTTTTTCAGTACTTACTAAACTGATTGAAATGATTTTCAAATTTATTAAAAACAACACAAAATGATTTTTTAAAGCACAGTTTAAATGTTTATTAATTAAAAAGAAAAACGAAAATAAAATAATTTTATTCATTTAAAAAAAAAAAACAACAAAACGCGAACCACACGAGACACAACTGACTGAAAAGATATAACCACGAACTGATCATATAGCATACCTACACACTTGGCAGCTGTTGTCTCGCTGTAGGCTGCAGCTGCACTTACAACTTAGAGAAAAATAACAGTTATTTAGTCCCTAAGATAAATATAAAAACTTTTACAAAAAAATTCACAATTTAGAGGTTGAAAATTTCGGAAGTTCACATTATAGAGATGACAATGTAAAGTTTTGCCGATTCATATTTTAGAGAAATTCACATTATCGAGGGACTACTGTACCAAGAATGAAAAGTCTTTTAATTCTGTATTCCAATTCCAAGTCACATTTGTAGGTAAAAGCTGACGAGTGAACCTAGTTTTGTTGCAAAACAAAGCTTGAAACAAAACGGAGTCTTGATGGGGAAGGCCCACATTTTAAGATTTTTGTCCAAATCTTGATACAGACAGACGAGGACACTTATCGATACCATAAGTACGAATTTTGGGCAAACAAGTTTGATCCTACACTCTGCGTCTCTGCCCTTGAAGTATCAAGCGCAACTACCTTATTTATAGGGAATGAGACCAGACTGCCTCTCTCTCTTCCGGTTCACCGGACTTAATGGTCTTTCAATTGGTTGTTGGAAGATCGGGGTTTTGTAAACGGATAATCCTGAGAATATCAGCTTCTGTTGATGGTCCTGGGGGCAGCCAAACACAACCTTTCGGACGAACTGGTGTATCGGACCAGTGCATAAATTAAAGCTCTTCGTTGTTCCACATGGGGCATATTTTCGGGACCGTTGTTTTCGAGAAGTCTACCGCACTATTGTTCTTGCATTTCACAAGTTTTATACCGCTTGAGAACCAGCCTCCATCCATGAAAGACGGCGGTTCTGTCGAAGGATTTTCGTCCAAGAATCTTACAACTTCTCCGGCTAGGATTGCTTTGAGCGCTAGCCAGTTGTCTCCGCTCATTTTACCCTTGTCATTGCCCTTGTCGTACAAACCGTAGAGCATGCTATCTTTCGCGACCTCATTGAAGGGTCGAAGTGTCTGTGCGTCGTATCAGCATTTTTCGCCTTCTTTGAGGTCGCGGAGGTTTCCTCGAAAGATCTGGGTCGGTTGGTCGCTGACACCTTTTTGGCAGGAACTACCGAGCAGGAAGATTTTTCGGGTTGCCGCAAACAGTATTGGGTGCTCCTGAAGCAGGTGTTGAAGTCTTTGTAAGTCCTTCCCTGCGAAGGGGTCTCTTTTTTGAGTTGGACTTATTTGGGCCGTTTGAAAGTAAGGACGGTTGGGTGGCGCTGCTAGCCAGCACCTCGCCAGCCCAACGAATCGCGTCCCTGTCCTTTTGATCCCAGGAACTATCTGGTTTCGCCAGGACTACGGCTATTTTGTGTTTTGCAGCGCGTATCTGCCTATATTTGACTGTGCTCGGAAAAGTGTTCTTACTGCGCCAGCCATACGCCGATGCAACTTTCTGTTGCCGAAATTCCGCGTCCGCAACAGACGCGTCAACAGATCTTGAATCCGAGTCAGACGGAATTGTGGAATCATCGTCATTGTCAGAAGTCAGTTTCCTGTAGTTTGTAATAGTTGTCGGTTCGTTGTCCTTGTTCTTAGCTTGTTTTTTTGTTTTGAATATCCATATGATTCCCAGGAGTAAGCTGTTGAAGAAAGGTCCGCCCCAACATAGCCGGTTTTGCTGGGGTAAGGCACTTGGATACGACAGGCCCTGCCAATGCACCTGAATCATTAATCAACCATGATTTCAGAAGCATTTCTACTTATTCTAAACCAATTTCTAGACTAAGACTAACGAAGAAAAAAATGTTGAGCAGTATGTCACAAAAGTAATTTTTTATGAATATTTTTAGTTTCCGATGAATTGTGCCACCCGCTCTACACTGAGAAAAATGTTCAAAAAATACCTCCACGACCTGCGGATTTTGTGCGTGATGTACCATTTTAAGATTCGTAACAAAATTGATTTTTTGTTGCGCCCTATTCTAAAACCGCCGCAAAAGCGTGACTCTCACAAGGAGAATATGAATCTTGAGGTGTGCGTATTTATCTGAGCGCTCAGCTCACTTAAGGAGGGTGGTGTAAAACACCCGTAACGGATTTTTTAATGTGTTTTTGTTCTTTTCTTTCTATTATCCTCCTCTTTACGTTCCGCCAAAAAGGAGACGCAACAAATCCACCCGCACTTAGATAAAAATAAAAAT
Source organism: Cheilosia urbana (assembly GCA_946477585.1). Classification (NCBI taxonomy): domain Eukaryota; kingdom Metazoa; phylum Arthropoda; class Insecta; order Diptera; family Syrphidae; genus Cheilosia; species Cheilosia urbana. The sequence goes on from OX297854.1 coordinate 95,834,537, forward strand.
TCAATGTTAATAATTTATGGTTAGGAAAATTATTACGATCTACTACTCCCGCGGTGGTGGGTAGAGCGACTCTGCCAAACGAATATATGTAAATTCGAAGCAATAGCAATCACCTTTCGTATATAAAATATTGTTGGCAGTTCCTTCGTTGGGCCCGGCTTATTAACCAGATGAACCTTGAACAATGGCCCGCGATACGATGTTATTATGACAATCGTACCCCCGCCGCCCGCCATTCCAAGGGTCGATCCTGCATGTGTATAAGGCTGTCGGGTGCGCGGCACGGTGTGTGCCGCAGTAAGCGAAAGCATACCAAAGGCCATCATAATCATCTATATTCATGGATTAGGATTCAATTTTTTGTGCTTATAAATTTTATCCGCAGCACCTTTAGCGGGTGATGGTTCGCACAATATACAGCTATACCGTGTCAAGGGGGAGGAACGGAATTGAAAATGTTATTATAGGTAAAATGTAAAAAAGAAAAATAATGGAATGCGTACATTATGTTTGGAAATTTATTTCGCCGGGAAGAAAAATATGTATTTATTAATGAATAATATCGCTGCGGGGGTTAATAATATATTTGACAGGAGCATCGGCATCGCTTGTTGTCGTGGTAATGTTGCTGGTTGCCTGAGCTTAGTGTAATTGCCCCAAGAGTTGGCATTATCCCGGGATAAGGAGAGACGAAATGGAATGTTAACAGATGCACATTTTGGAAGAAGAAGTTGTTTCGTTCCTTGGTGTTACGAGGATGTGTTGACCATGTTATGTTCTGAGAGATTTACTTTTCGAATTGTCTACAAGGATCCTTCAATACTGTTCATAGTAATTAGGTGTTCTTACCATCTCATCCTAGGTCTCACCGGGGAAGTGCGTGTTTGGCTTTGAGTTCCTCACATATTATAATCTTCCTTAAGCGATCACTTAGAGCCACAACGGCAAAAGACGAATAATTTTCATTTCGGCAGCTTGTATCCGCGACGTTTTTCTCTCGGTCAGTACAGAAAAAGTTAACTCTACGCGAACTACTTTTTAGGCTATGTCCACTTGCGAGTTTGCTCCCGAGAGCTGCTTGAGAGCTGTTTTACTCTCAAATGGACAGGCACCTTAAAGTGCCATATTGCCCTAATTTAAAATAATTAAAGTACAGCAGTATTTTACAGTCAACAATCTTTTTTTTATGTCTTACTTCTATATAAATGTCGACTATCCGCAAAGCAAAAAGGGCTGGAAAGCAACATGTTTGGGAAGTGATTTAGTTGCTACATTTAACGAAGTAAAACAGAAAACCAAATTCATAAAAACAAAAACGGATGAATTAATACTTTTGCATTAGGTATACTTATGTAGTTTTTTGGTCCCACGGCTCCTTCACTCATTAAAAAAAAAAAACAATTGTGATAGACATCCAACCTCAAGTAAATCATCACGCCATATTGCCCACTAGGTTGCGCCACATTGCCTCATGCATAGGGCGTTATGGTTGTTTTTTAATTTTAAGTTTTAAACAATGTGTCCTAGTTCACCGCAATTGAAACATTTCGCTGATTTTTTACCGAAACATTCAACTGATCAGGCTTTGTTTGCGTAAAATTTCCATATTTACTAATCGCAATACTTGAAAATCGGTTTTTAATAATCAAATCCATGGTCCTCGATAAAATGTTTCGAAAATAGGTCAGAAGTTCTATGGTTCATTAAAGCAGGCTCTTTGAGCATTTATTCGAATATTAACATCAAAAACACCGTGAGTTAGACAATCAACTAATTTTTTTTTTTTTAACTTTTTTTTTTAATATAAGTATAAGACTCATTTTTTCATATTAAGATTCTATGAGAGATTCGCCTCTGCGACTGCGAAGGATAAGCATGTCACTTAGTAGTTCGCCGTAATTATATTGACATAGAAAAGCTTTTATTTTAGAATCGTTGCAGTTCCTCAAATTCTTCAAAAGGTAAGTAACCGAACGTCTGTACCCCATAGCACATACAGGTTTTAACTGTTGCATCGAACACGCGGTACTTGGACGCTACATTTATGTTCTGGTTACCGATAAATTTTGGCCACATAACACTCAGGCTGCCTTAGCTTCTGTACTTTTCTCCTTTGTACGCTTCGAAAAATTTAAATTATTTGTAAGCAGTACTCCTAGATATTTGAATTCTCTGACGACTTCAATGCATTCACCTTGATGAAACCAATTCTCTTCAGTCAACCTTCTTCGACTATGACGTGATTCAAATATCATAATTTTGGTTTTTTGGAAATTAACTTTTAGGTCCCATTGGTCACAATAATTTTGGAGCTTGTTGATTTGTAATGCAAAGTGCTCGGGTTATCCGTCACCATAACAAGATCGTCAGCATATAGCAGAACCTTAATATATAATATCCCTGCAAACTGTATTCCACCGGGCAAATAATTACAGATGTCATCGATGTAAAGAGCAAACAGAATAGGGCTTAAGATACACCCTTGTGGTACACCCGAGGTTGTGTCAAACCAGTTGGAAATCTCCTCATCCTCACCGTCATACACCGCCGCTTTAGTTGAGGAAACAAGTTTTCAACAAATGGATAGAAATTTATTAGATAGTCCAATTGTGGATAACTTGTAGATTAGGGCATTCCTATTCACCGTATCAAAAGCGGCCATAAAATCTACAAAACAAGCATACAACTTTTTCTTTTTCTCGAGGAAATTCTTGGCGATACTAGTGATTGCAAATATGTGATCGACTGTAGAAATGTAATTATTTACGACATCACATTAGAAACCTCAAAAATAACAGTATTTCTTCACTATTTAATAGATGTTATTATATATATAAACTTTCCTCTTCAATCACTCTATCTATTAAAAAAAAACGCATCAAAATCCATTGCGTACCTAGTCTTAAAAATTTAAGCATACATAGGGACATAGGGACAGAGAAAGCAACTTTTTTTTTTTTTTTTTTTATTTAAGAAATGTTGGTTCGATATTTAACGAGATTTTTATTGCTATAAACTTACAGGAGTTTCCTTAGACAAAAATATTGCCGCCGTCACTATCGGACTAAGGGAGCTCTAACTGAATGTATACCGTATTTAATCCCAGAAACCCATTCCTCAATTAGTTTTGCCTGCTTCATGTTCTTTCGATTGCAGTCAATTGTAGGATACAGGCCATAATTCACAATATCCTCCAACGAGTGGCTACGCACGCCCCCCAATTACAAATCTCTTTCGAATTCTCGAATTATCTGCTAAAGGACTTCCGTTTACTTAACTACGTTATTCGAAACAACAAAGGTACCTATATATGTGTACTATGTTCGGGTTAAGTGTTCTACCGTACACATAGAAAAAAAAAGAAGAAAAAGAACAGCGAATAAGGCAAAGGAGGGAAATTTATTGCGCTTTTGTCGAAGCGGAAAACTCGCCCAGCATCTCATACAATGGCAACTCAATAATGGATTGTAATTTATGGGCAGGAAAAGATGCCTGCCGCTGGGCCTAAGCTTGTTAAGTGACTCAGTTCCATATCCTACGCAGGTGTGGGATGGAGGACGCTATATGCAGCACATCATAGAATCATCCAACATTCAGCAGAAACATCTCCTTTATAGAAAAGTAATCGCTGTTTGGCATGCTTTCAATGCTGCCCTTACCCCTAACGTTCACTTTCACACAAAAACTATAATTTTGATAAATGACCTCCTTCTGTTGTCGGCTATCAATAACTTACATCTTCATGGAATTCCTGATGAACCCCCTCTTTCTATTTTATTGTTTTTCCATGCCCTATTTCATGATGATATATTAATCCACTCGAACCTTCTTACATCCGCAACAGCGATATCGAATTAGAATTCCGAAAATGTAACCGTTACCAAATTGTTTTCTCTGTATTTTTTTCGGTATTGTAAAGCAAAAGTTCATTAATTTTTTCCCAATTAGTCCCGTCACCAATTAAAGGTGACGCTGGAACTTTCATAGATGATTTGCTACTTAAAGTCCCTTGACTTCACTTTGAAGCCGAAACCCGAGATGGTTCTTAAAATGTTTTCAATTACCACCGAAGCCGAAAAAGAAAAACTTTTTTTTTTAACGTACTTCGTCATTGTTGCGGTTGTTGCGCTTTTTTTGAAAAATACTTTGTTCGCTTCTATTGACACATACCGCCGAGGGTTCGACCACCTCAAAACTTTGTTCTTTGCCTTCCGTGAATTATAATTAAGGGAGAGATGATTAACACGAAAAATACAAAAAAAAAAAAAAAAAAAGACGAGGGATGTTTTTCAAGTGTTTTCAGATCACATACAAAGTCAAGTTGCGTCCACCCCCCGTTCTACGCCTCCATCCAACAAAGGCGCGCAACAGTCACCCGCAAAGCTGTGGGGAGGGAGGCGATAAACGAGCAAAAAAAAATTGATTATACTTTTATGTGCTTTTTTAATTACCAAAAAGGACACTTTCTCGAGAAATTCTCCTCAATTCGGTTATTCAAGCAAGGAAATAATAATCACTTTAAAATTGCCTTTTGACAGATTGATGGAGGATATATCTAGAATAGAATACAGTGCCGTGCGTCTATTTTTTTATTTTTAATTGCTAACTAGATAATTCAATTACTAGCAGGGGTGTGTTCGAAATAATGAATGCTAATGAAAGTAACGAGATAATTTAAATATTTGAAATGTATCAGCGGCAGACTGACATTGACAGTGGACAGTGAGCACATGCACAGGGTCTTAGTAGGCAGGCATATGGAAGACAAATAAAAAGGAACTTAACACGATAGCCATCAATCAAAATTTGTGGAAAAAAAAATCTAAAATGCGAAACACAACTTTCTGGATTGACGTTCGGGTATTCCATTGGGCATTTTCTTTAAGAAGTGGAGTCATTGATTTATCAAGTAGATTTTCACAAAAAAAGATTGCTTTTTACTTCTGGCGAACATCTGGCAATAATTCGTGATTACAATTATTGTCCATTTAGCATTAAATTGAAGGTATCTTGCATTCATCGCAAACACAAACGAATGGTTGTGAAAGGGTCTTCTGTGGATCTATTGCCCAAGATATTTAGTTGTTTAGCAAAAAACATGTCCGTAAGGATGAAAGCATTATTTACTAATACGCTGTTAGTTCCATTGGAAGCCTGTTACTATTCACTGCGATAACGCTCCAATTCCAAAAAAGTCTTCTTCAAATTTTGCAAATGTAAGTCTCCGGACCATCTCATACATCACTGTCTGTCTGTATCAATATGGGAATTTTCATAAATAATTTTCATCGACTCCCTCGCAACGCAAATCGCGTAGCCAAAATTTAATATTAGATACCGTGACGAACGTGAGGTCCCGATTCCCGAATAAACTTTTATAGACTTTCAACTGCCGCTGTTATTTCCGCGTGATATGTGTCTCAATTCTGTGTTTTCGTGTATTCCTTTTATGCAATTTACAGCACTGAATTATTAACGAAACAATAAATTTTAAGTATTTGAAAATTTCCGCTTTGAATTGATTTTGGCAATGTTCCCTCTGTTGCATACAGATGTCATGATGATGGGGAGAACCCCATATAACCATTGGGCTGTGGGCTATAAATGCGAGGGGGCTGCGTATTTGACGTATATCAAAGCGAGGGTTGCAACTTGGAAGTTGGAAGTTCAGTGAAAGTTTTGTATATCTCTTACAAACACACACATCATCTGCCATCAGTCAGGCGAGAATATATGAAACGTATATGTTTTTTTCTTCTTCTTTTTTTTTTGTGTCTTGTACATCTGGAGAAACTTACTCCCGCCCGGAAGCGATGTTTTACTTAGTTGAATTTATTTTGATGTGGTTGAAGGTGGGCAAAAAATGAAAGAAAACCCTGACATGCACATGAGCACAACACAAATGTGTGGTGTTGCTGCAAGAAAAAGGAAATAAATCTTTAAAATCAGGGAAAAAATCCAAAGTGAACTTGGAGCAAAACTTTCTAGCAGTTCCAGTTCCATATGATGTTTGCTACTGACTGCTGCCTGTTGCAAAGGAACATAGTTGAGGCAAATCAAGATTACTGGCTGATGCTGCTGCTATTGCTTTCCTACTGCAACTACAGCAATCATACGAGAAGAAAGACCGACAGACATGAGAAGAACAACAGCAGTTTCGGGAGAAGGTATTGTTTTTTTTTTTTTTTTTTTTTCATATGTTCTGAAAGAAGTTTAGTCGCTTGCTATTAAAGTTTTTGTGGTTTCTTATGCAAAATCCCGCTGGCTTCTCATATAGGAATATTCAGCGAACCTACATACACATTTTGTAACATACGCAACACGAGGATGCTTAAATTTATTAGGGCTAAGTGATATGCTTTATAGCTACCGGTCGTTAAACTAAAATAATGCAGTGTGTCGGTAATATATCAACACCTAAACATAAAGTTATCAAGATCAAACTGTATGTGAGATATTTCAGCAAACAGCGAGCTGTCAGTGGCGCATTTGCAAGCATCGAAACGATGACGGCGAAAATGAGTGTAGCTGTTAATGAGGACCAAACGAAGTATATGCTGTCAACGAGAAAGGACTCTCAACATCGGCGACTCGGACAAAACTTCACGATGGACACATACAACTTCGAAGTAGTTAAAGACTTTGTATACCTGGGATCCACTATCACTTCGCAAAATGACATCGACGCATCAGAGATCAAGCGAAGAATCACTCTTGCCAATCGCTGTTTCTTCGGGCTTAGAAGGCATCTAAGAAGTAACGCCCTCTCTCATAGAACCAAGGAGATATTGTATAGGAGCTTAATAATCCCGGTCCTGCTTTATGGTGCAGAAGCATGGACCCCGTCAAAAGCGGATGAAAATCTTCTGGGATGCTTTGAGAGAAAGATTCTTCGAGTGATATTCGGTCCAGTTTGTGACGATGGAGTATGGAGAAGAAGATTCAACTATATGGGCTATACAGCAATGCTGACCTGGTAAAAAAACTTAAAATACAACGGCTGAAATGGCTAGGACACGTGGAGTGTATGGACAACAACGCACCAGTCCGACGAGTCTGCGAATCCATCCCTGAGGGACAACGCAGCAGAGGAAGACCCCACCTTAGGTGGCGCGCACAATTGGAGAACGACCTCAACCAACTTGGAGTGCGTAACATGAGGCAGCTACCGAGGGACCGAGCTGGCTGGAGGGGTTTGTTGGCTTAGGCCGTGGTCCACCCCGGACTGTAAACGCCACCAAAAGTAAAAAGTAAAGTAAGCTATAACTTCTAGAAACAAGCCTTAGCGTGATTTTTTTGCAACGACTTTATTAATATGTAATTGGTCAGCACATTAGGTTGGACAAATGGACAAGGTTCGCAAAAATTGACAAAGAACGTACGAAGTTGGTTTTGCTAGTTACTTGCATTTGATGTTTAGGGAAATGGGGAAGTTTCGCGGTCTGCATCAGTCTAATATATGTATATTTTTAAGAGTAAACAAATATAAGCGCCCGAAAATGTTTTGATCTCACCCAAAAACCTTCTTACGAACAAACTAATAAGTGAAACTTTTTCAACCTCTATAAGTGAAACTCATATTTTATAAATGAACCTCTGTAATTATACCAGACTTGCAAATTAATTTATTTTAGCCTCTGTAAGTGAGACAGACTTGCAACGAAAATCGTGTTTTTCGCTACAATTTTTTGAATGTGCTTACTTAAAAAATACGTTTTATTTTGAAAGCCTCCTTAAATGGAAAAAAAAAAACGATTTCCTCTACCTGATAGAAAAAAAAAAACTGAAGTTTGCCTGTATAATCGACGATGACACCTTTTTGAATCTGCTATTATTTTTGCTTCCTGCTCCTATGGGGAATAATTCATGTGGCAACTGTCAATACACGTTTCAAACGAGCCACAATCAAAGGGAGTGGATGTCGTGATATTATGCAGAAATGTAGCACAGTAAATTCCCAGTGTCCTGAAGAGCAATATAGATATACCCAAGCAAAGGCCAAATCACATGATCTAAAAAGGTAAACTGTGTTCAACTGCACCAAACAACGCGCATGGTGCGGTCCCTTGCGTGCTAATGCTCGTTCAATGCAAATATGTACTTTTCTGGTATCGATAAATGTCAATCAGCTTAGTCCACTCCCAATCGAACAGCAAAATATAAATATCCCATCACTTTGAATTAGACTAAAAATACGAAAAATACATTCCTATGCGAGTACCTATACCTAGACCTACTTGTACTAGCAAAAGATCGACGAGAAGATACCGCAACAGGCACGCAATCGACTCATTGGCGCTTTATATGGGGTCTCGCTCGTTTCTGGTTTTTGCAACAATCATTCCTAGTAGTGCTACATCTACACACGCTCCAGGAGGCCAATTCTTTTAAGGATATATCCTCGGCAAAAAAAGGAGAACTACGTTCGTATATCTGATGGCTGGCAATAAATGTGACAATAAAAATCCGTTGTACTCGTTTTTATAGTCGGCCGGGAGACATGCGGACCAACGCTGCGGGCATCATACCCTGCTATCAAATGCTAGTGATGTTCATCCCTTTACATATTGTCATTTCCATATCCGTATTCAAAATACAAAAAAAAAAAAAAAAAAACTTTTCATACTTTATCCGGTTTTTACTTTTTCGCCGCCTTCCTTAGAGGATATCAATTCGTTATGCAGAAGAACATTCCCATCAATTCGTAGCCGTTGCTCTATTTTCCAGTTTTCATAATCCGAAAAACATATTTTCATATAAATGTGGTCATAACTCAGAGTATAAGAAACGGGAGAATGTATAAGAAAAAAACGAATATAAACAAAAAAGCCAACCAAAGATAAGGGTTTGAGTTGAATTGTTCCATAATAGACGAGGACTATGGCTATGACAATGACGCCGTTGATACTAGAATTATAAACGATTCATTCCCCGAAGGAGTATTGTGCTTGGTGGTTTTGACTATTGATGTCATCGAAATGGCATTTATGTACATTGAGATTCCTTTATAAATTCGTATTTGATTGATGTGGTCGATTCGTGCCCGACTAGGGTTATTTCTAAGCGGACGTGATGATATGCTCTGCAGGATGACCTTATTTTCGAATTAATTACTAATTTTTGAAAGCTGTACACTTTTTGTATACCTAATTGATTATCTCAAGGGAATGCAGTTCACTATGCACTTAATTACGAGCATTCTAAGAAGAGTGGAGTTCCAGTTTCAAAACAAAAAAAGTGAGTGGTACAAATGTATTAAAAAAGTACTTCTATTACTTAGTGTTGAGCTAGTGAAGTATGGGGAGTTTTTATTTTGTTTTTTTTTTTACGAATTTTAAGAAAATCTGTATTCTGCACTGGTATGAATATACGCAGTCCACCTTTAATTATTATTATTATTTTTTTATTTTTTTTTTTTCATAAGCTTACCGAAAGCTAAAATCTTGAAAACCGTTCCTAATTTAAGATATACTTAAGTTTAATCGGTGCCGACAGCTTTGGGTTACCAAAAGCGATCTTCGGCTAGAGCATTGTTTTCAAACATACCGCACTTTGTTGATGTATTCATTGAAGACATTTCATTTAAGGTTTTATTGATACATTATTATTTATGAACCATTCTTAGTGCAAGACTGTATGTGTTTTTATTTTATTCAAGAGATTCAGGTGTGAAAAGCCAAAAAGGGGTTTGAGGAATAAAGTCTTGGAATTACCCTAACCCATCCAGCTCCTAGTTTAGGACTTCGATTTATGTCTTACGGCGTAGTCAGTCGCATACCAATCATAGATAAAATTAGAAAAGCCCACATCATTCATTTCGGACACAAGACTTTCATGAAAATCTTTAGTAATGTCAACATTTTGGGTTAAACTTATATATTTTGTGAGAAAATGATGTCATACCGAGTGTATGTAAATAAATCGAATTTTTTTACAATCAGAAGTATCCGAAAGGGAAATTCTAATTTATGATCCACTAATTTTTCAGACAACACAAAATACCTCAATTTGTAAGACCTAGACCACGTATTTGTTTCCGGTATATTATGCCTTATTTCTTTAATTTTTTGTTGTGCCACTAGTGAAAAAGAGGATTCTAAAATCCTGGATTATACTTTTTATGCGAACCCAAATGAAGCGTATGCTACAGATGGAATGGAGTGGACGTTTTTGTAAGCGATTACCTGGACTTTAAAGATTGTCTTAACTTTTGAGCGCGAATGTAATTGAATTGTCTTGCAAGTAATGTGATGATGTTTTTAATTCTTTGTGTGTACAGGTTACACCCTTATGATATTCAAGTGTTTTTCAATGAATTTCCAGTGCTCTTAAGGAATGAAAAAGGGCTAATCTTGTTTTCGTTTGTGATACCTGATTATAATATTGACATTTTAACTTCAAGTAGGGGAGACTGGGTACGGTTGAAACAATTTCGCTTATACCGTCCATGCCATTATAAGCTAAGCGGTGATCAAGTTATGTGAAAGGTAGGAGCATGTTTCTATGTATAATTGTATGGTTTGTTTGACAATATTCATCACGTCATTGTTTTATATAGAATTGAAAAAAAAAAATAAATAAACAGTATTTCTAAACAATAGAAAATCAAAGAAAAAAAATCTTAATTCATTAAATTAATTGAAAATAAACAAAAGGAACATAATGCAATCGATAAAATTCAGTTGTTGGAATATTCCGAATCACAATTGTGGCAAACATAACTATTGCAACCTTCTGTGCACTCTTTGTGAGCCAACATTTTACAGGTGACACATTTGTATTCAACTTTCACTAGATCTGCTCCCAAGCTGACAAGCAGACAAGGCAATAAAACCCCTCTTCTTCTGAATAAAAAAGAAATAATAGAGCACAGGAATGCTGCATTATTATCGTTATTATTATATTTATTTTTTTTTTTTACTTGCGTAACTTTTATTTTATTTTTTACGCCTTCCAACCATTTCTTAGCTTGCTAAGCTGGTTTGTTACAGTCTTGCTTCATGATCCTTTTTTATTTGTTCTTTAACTGGTGTATCGGTGTATATTGTAGACTTTCTGGTTCTTCTAATGTCGTTAAAATAATATATAAGAATACAAAAATAATCAAACATATTCTTCAAAATTGCATAAGTAGTTTCACATTTTTTCACATTGTTCATAAAAAAATCTGAAAATAGTTTAAGGCCTTGTATTACTTTTTCCTTTTAAGAAAAATTAAGCTTAAAAATAAATTAAGAAAAAAGTGTTTCAAACATCATGATAGTACAACGCTTAAAACGCGTTTCAGAATATTGAGTTAGGTGGTTAACTATGATAATATAAGAAGAGCTCGGAATAGATACTTACTCTAAAGTTCGTGATGCGTTGGTCTGATGTCTTTTTCTAGTGAGTCTAACACATATTGTAATAACTGCGTTAGATCCCATACAGTCGACACTGTTATAAATAATAGCTTCTCTTATGAAGAAATGACAGGCTTAGAAGTGTATAAAATTATCTAATTGCTCTAGATCATGTGGTTATGATGGAACTTGCAATCATATGCTTAAGAATATATCACTTTATGTAGTAGACATATCAGCTTATATTTTTAATTTAAGTATTTAGATCGGGAATTTCCCTGATAAATTAAAATGTGCTAATGTGATCCCTCTTTATAAAAAAAGGTAGTAAAAGCGACAAAAATAATTATAGGCCGATTTCTTTATTGTCATCAGTCTCTAAGGTTTTTTTGAAAAAGCCATTAAGAATAGAATGCTGAGTTACCTGGCAAAAATAGGCTTTCTCAGATCTGCTCAGTTTGGTTTTAGGGAAGGGCCTGCTACAGAGGATGCCCTCTTGGAGTTTTGCTCCTTTGTTTATAAGGCTCTGGATGATAAAAAATGTTGCGCTGGGCTTTTTGTAGACATTACTTAAGCGTTTGACATGGTCAACCACAGAGTTCTGCTAAACAAATTATATTTGGCAGGATTTCGTGGTTTTAAAACAGCTGGTTTGAGTCCTACTTAAAGGATAGATCTTAGAAAGTCATGAAGTCATGATAGGTAACTTTGCTAGCAGACCGAAAACTAAAACTAAGGTCTGCCTCAGGGATCAGTCCTCGGTCCAATACTGTTCCCTATTTACATTAACTCCTTACTTAACCAACCGTTAATAGGGAAAGTTACGGTTTTCGCAGATAATCTTGGCTTTGCATACCGCTCGGATAGTCATCTAAACCTCAGCGCGGATATAAATCATGCTGTCTACCTTCTGTGATTATGGTTTTCAGAACACAAACTAGTTGTCAGCAATAAAACTAAATTAATGCATTTTAGTATATAGGGGAAGCACGTCCAAAATGACACTTATGGGTAAAATGACATACTAGCCTTAACTTGAAATGTGATACACTTGCAGCACTAGATGCTATCTTCCAAGGTTACTTCGATGATATTTGAAATACTGTCAAAATAACAGCTCCGTTAATAGCCGTGAGTCAGTGCCAAAAATTAAGAAGTATTTTCAGCCGCAAATAATTTTGTTTGGTTTAAACTTTTTTTCGTGTTTTGGTGAGTTTTCTGCAGTATTTCTTTAATATTATTTATTATATCGATAGTTTTTGGCAAAACTTTGAAAATTAGCTAATTGTCTGTAGTAAAATCAGAGTTTTATTACAGTATATTTCGAAAATTTTGTCAAAATTAAGGAAAGGACAAAATGACATATGCATGCGTGATAGACGATGAGGACTTTACTGCCGACGGCGATGACGACTGTCCGTGCATGTATTGCAATGCAACGATATTTTTTCTCACTCCAAGCCTGGCGAAAACTGGTTACTTTGCATCAAGTGTAATCTTTGGGCTCATGCATCCTGTGCTGACGTGCCAAAGAACAAAAAAACATTCATTTGTGAACTATGCAATTAAACTTAACTTGTAGCTAAAAAATAAATTTATAAAAATCATAGTCCACATCATATGGACAAAATTGCTAGTACAAAAAGTTAAAAACGAGTCCCTATGCAAATATCTCAATAGCCTCTCTGCCCACAAAAATGCAGATTACTCGCTATGGAAGGCGGTGAAAGGCTCAAGGAAGCCATTGAAACAAGCACCACCTATAAGGCAGGATAACGGGTCTTGGGCGAAAAATTCCAAAGAAAAGGCAAATACTTTTGCTGATCATCTTGAGGAAACGTTCCAACCATTTCCTATGCAAACTACGGAAGAAGATTTGACCATGGTTGAAAAAAACGATCACAAAACCATAGAGAATATAACACTTCAAGAGTTAAAAAACGAAATCAAGCAGAACTTAAACACAAAAAAGTCACCAGGTTATGACTTGATAACAGGGCAAATACTAAAAGAATTATCTGAAAAAGCTATGCGAAAACTATTACATATTATTAATGCAGCGTTCAGACTTAAGTATGTCCCTAGTCAATGGAAGGTAGCAGAAGTGATTATGATTTTGAAACCGGATAAATCACCAAATGAAAAGAAATCATACAGACCGATTTCTCTACTACCAATAATCTCAAAGTTATTTGAAAAATTATTCTTAAAGAGACTCAAACCAATAATAGAGGATCGACATTTAGTGCCAGCTCACCAATTTGGGTTTAGAGAGAAACACTCGACAATTCAACAAGTGCATAGAATAGCGAGTATTATTGAAAGGGCGCTGGAAACCAGAAAAGTTTGTTCGGCCATCTTCTTAGATGTAGCTCAAGCATTTGACAAAGTTTGGCACCAAGGACTGGAATGCAAATTGAAAAGGGATCTCCCAGAGGAATTCTATTGCATTCTTAAATCATATATTACAGACAGGTATTTCCGTGTAAGACATGAAAATGAATACTCGGATTTAAAAAAAAATAACGGCAGGTGTACCACAGGGCAGTGTCCTGGGTCCTATCTTGTATCTTTTATATACAAGAGACTTGCCTGAACTAGAAGCAACTAGCCTTGCCACTTTTGCTGATGACACAGCAATATTGGCAATTGGCGACAATGCGGAAGAAGCAGCATACAAACTTCAAAGATCCATTAGATCTATAAGTGACTGGACGAAAAAATGGAGAATAAAACTCCATGAGAATAAATCCATACATATTAACTTCACCAACATGAAAATAAATACGGTAAAAGTTAATATAGATGGAAAAGAAGTACCGTATGCCAATACGGCTAAATACTTATGTATGACGCTAGATGCTAAACTTAAGTGGAAAGAGCATGTCAAAAAGAAAAAAGAAGAGCTAGGTATTAAACTAAGAAATATGCATTGGCTAATGGGTAGAAGCTCCCAATTATCAATTGAAAACAAACTCCTGATTTATAAGCAGATCCTAAGACCCGTATGGACTTATGGAATTCAGCTTTGGGGTTGTACGAGCAAATCGAATCTACAAATGATTCAAACTTTCCAAAACAAAGTACTAAGAAGCAGTGTTAACGCTCCATGGTACATACGAAATGACAATCTTCACAGAGATCTAGGGGTAGAATATGTCAAAGATATATTAAGAAAATATGCGGTCAAGCATTATGACCTAATCCACGAACATGCGAATACTGCAATACAGCACATGGTGGAAGAGAATAGAAATTCATTGAGAAGGCTTAAGAGATTAAAGCCAAATGATTTAGTTACTAATTAGCTATACAGAATATGAATAACGCTCCTTTTTCCTTTCCTTCTTAACTGCCCATCCTCAATACTTGTAGCTCATTATTCACTAAATCGAAATAGGTTAACTAATTAAGGAAAATAAAGTAAATTTAAATAGTTTCGCGACTTTAAATAACTTCGGGACTAGCCAATGGGCTATATCCCACCAACCGTTTACAATAATATATTAAAGTAGAATTTGCTAAATGAGTTTAACTCAGTCGTAAATAAATAGGGAGGTGGTTTTAGTGGGTGGCGGGTCCCACACTACTAGCTTCACTATTGTCTTTCAAGATTTCCACCGACCTGTTGTACGGTCAATACCGTGCTTTCCCAAAAGGGAGAAGAGTATTGGACGGAGAGGTTAAGATTAAAAGACTTATTTAAATTTTGTACTGCAGAGCCCGCTGTCTATAGCAAGGCTGCGACTCTGAGTTATTTTATTTAATTATTCTTTTATTTTATTTCACTAATTAGACCCGCTGTCTTAAGCAATGGCTGCGATCTATTAGGATGGTTACTTAACTCTGTTCGTTCCTTTCAAAACCATGCCCTTTTATACTTAATTTTAAGTCATGACCTGCCTCCTATCTTCCCCCTCCAAGCACCATGGTTTCCTTACCAATTACCATATGTGCACACGCGCTATTTTAGGCATTGCTTAATTGTTTTCCGTTCCCATTAAAAAGTACCCAAATGACATCTTGGGTGTCATTTGCCTTACGCTGGTGTCAAGTGTCATCCATTCATAAATTATTATTATTTCCCCGATACCACAACGTAGTATTCCTCCGATATGCAACTATTGCATTTTTGCCATATGTTGGCGTGCCGCTGTGCAATCGGATCGGATTTGGGTTACGTGTGTATCGTTATGGGTAGGTATGCACTTGACTCATTGCGCTTGGGTGGCGTTTGGGTAAATGGAAAAACAGATGAAAACGAAGCGAATGACCTATTAATAGCCGTGCGCTCTGGTAATGTATTTGGTGTATGGTGTATGGTGTATGGAATGGATTGATAGGGTAGGTCATGAGTAGGGTATGGTTGTGCGGATCACAACATCCCACCCCCCTTAGAAAAAGAAAATTCTTACCTGAAGGGTTAGAATTTTCTGCATGGCGGTTGGTTGTGAAAGGAATGTTTACATGAATTGGATGAATTATTATTTAGGTATGATACATACATTTTGCATTTACATTGATATGAAATATATAAAAATTTTTTTTTTGTAATTATTTAGATGCAATTGAATAGAAAACTTAAATTGAATAAAACATTTTTTTTTTTTTTTTTTTTTTTATAATTACTTAGATGCAATTGAATAGAAAACTTAAATTTAGATGTAATTGAATAAAACATTTTTTTTTTTTTTTTTATAATTATTAAGATGCAATTGAATAGAAAACTTAAATTTAGATGTAATTGAATAAAACATTTTTTTTTTATAATTATTAAGATGCAATTGAATAGAAAACTTAAATTTAGATATAATCGAATAAAACATTTTTCCCTTATACATAAATGTTTAGATACAATTGAATAGAAAGATAAATTTTTACTTCTAGTCACATTGGGTTGACTTATATAAATATTTAGATGTAAATTCAATAGGAAAGTGGATATTTATGTATAGATTGCTTAAGTATTGTTTACAAAAATGGATTGTTATATGGTGTTTTACTTATTTTAATTATCATATTAACATTTGTTAAAAACCTGTGGTTAACACTAATTTTGGACCTGGGAGTGTAGGATGTTCAGGGTTTAGTGGGATCTGGGATGGAAGTGTTTCTTTGATTTCGTGTATTTCCGTATTATTCTTTGGTGGTTCCCTCTTTGTTTGTAGGCGTTTAGCCGACCAGTATAAACAAATGGCAATGATCAAAAACAGTGTTATGTAAATCAACGTATAGATTTGTGTAAGCGTGGATGTGAATGTTAGTGGTCTGCTGGGAAGTTTATTCCGTGAAGGATTTAAGGTCGTTATTATGGACTATTTTTGTTTTGTTCCGAAATTGAATTTCAGTATTTTCTGAAGATATGATGTTCGTTACGTTATAGGGTCCTTCCCATAACGGTGAGAGTTTGTTACTTCGAGTGTGGTTCCTGATTAACACTTTGTCGCCTACGTTAAATGTTTTATTGTTTGAACCCTTGTCGTAGTACGTTTTAGATTTTGCCTTTTTGTCTTGTAGTATAGCCCTAGCGGTTTGGTAACCATGCTGTAACCGGGCTTTAAGCTCGTTGGCGTAGTTATCGTAATTGTATAGCGTTTGGGGATTCCTACTAATGGAATTAGGTATCCGTGCAGGAAAACCATAAAGTAATTCAAATGGACTAAACGAAGTGCTGTTATGGGGTGTTGTATTATAAACAAACATTGCGTATGGTAGCCAAGTGTCCCATGAAAGCTGGTCACTGTTGACATAGTGCCTGAGATATTCGGCTAGCGTTCGATGACTACGCTCCAAGGCTCCGTTCGTTTGAGGGTGATATGGGGTTGTTTGTATCTTTTTGATTTTTAAAATCTTACATATTTCTTTAAATAGATTACTTAAGAAGTTAGTACCTTGATCTGTTAGTATCGCTTCGGGTACCCCGAAACGACATATAATTTTTTCCACATAATTTCGGGCTACTGTAGGTGCCTCTGCATTAGGTAGTGGTACTGCCTCCGTGAACTTGCTCAAATCGTCTTGAAATGTTAAGATATACTTATTGTTTTCGTAAGTGGTTGGGAGTGGTCCGACAATGTCCAAAGCTATTCGCTCAAAGGGACTTGTGCTCGTCGAAGTGATTTTCATAGGAATCCGTGGATTCTGCCTTAGTTTGTTTCTTTGACACGATTCACATTTGCGAATAAATTCCTTTGTATCTCTTACAAGACTCGGCCAGAAGTACCTTGTTCTGAGTCTGTTAATGGTTCGAGAGATACCTTGATGGCCTCCGAGAGGTGAATTATGGTAATCACATAGAATTTTATTGATCTCTTGTGGGTCTTCTAAGCTTATTCGATTGTCTGAGTAAATAAACAGAGTGGTCTTTGTTTGCGAAAATATTCGAAATATGATGTTTTTGAGGCGACAGTTTATTGGTTCGCCTGATGGGATAGAAATGTCTATTTGTTTTGTCTCCCTTTTTATGCAGTAGTTTCGAATTTCCGTGAGGATTCTCTCAAAAATGGATGTGTCTGTCATGTCCAATGGCAAGGTAGTGACGATATATACGGACGATTTGGATGTATTCGCGTATGTTTTTATTTCGGTAGGTTCCGGACGCATGTAGTTAGTAATAGTTTTGAGTAATTCTTCTTCCCGGCGTGTTTCTTGGGATAGAATAAAAATTTGGATGGGTGAACAGTGTTTAGCGAACGTGATTGGTTTAAAAGTTTCGATTATTTTACATTCCACTGGTGGAGATGCAATTTCTTCGCTACCTATCACAACTATTTCATCAACATCTTGACTCTTTGCTTTACTTCTAGTGGTGACTAATACCTTACTTTCTTTTTGTTGACAGTTAGTATTTTCAGGAATTCGACTTAGTGCATCAGTTCGGGGTTGAAGTGTTACCATGTTCTGTTTGTTAATGATTTTTGTTGTTGCCTCAGACTTTATATGTGCTGGGTCTTTCTTTAGTTGCTCAGGTTTATTGACTATTGCTGAGTCTTTGTTTGGTTGCTCAGTCTTATTGACTATTGCTGAGTCTTTGTTTGGTTGCTCAGTCTTATTGACTATTGCTGAGTCTTTGTTTGGTTGCTCAGTCTTATTGACTATTGCTGAGTCTTTGTTTGGTTGCTCAGTCTTATTGACTATTGCTGAGTCTTTGTTTGGTTGCTCAGTCTTATTGACTATTGCTGAGTCTTTGTTTGGTTGCTCAGTCTTATTGACTATTGCTGAGTCTTTGTTTGGTTGCTCAGTCTTATTGACTATTGCTGAGTCTTTGTTTGGTTGCTCAGTCTTATTGACTATTGCTGAGTCTTTGTTTGGTTGCTCAGTCTTATTGACTATTGCTGAGTCTTTGTTTGGTTGCTCAGTCTTATTGACTATTGCTGAGTCTTTGTTTGGTTGCTCAGTCTTATTGACTATTGCTGAGTCTTTGTTTGGTTGCTCAGTCTTATTGACTATTGCTGAGTCTTTGTTTGGTTGCTCAGTCTTATTTTCTGCTGAGGCACTCTTGTCCTCAGTCTTACGTGTTGCTGGATTTCTTGTTGGTACTTTAGAGGAAGGGTACAGTCTTAAAGTATTGTGAACATAGTTGATCACACAAGAATATCTTTTGAGAAAATCATTTCCGATGATTCCGTCAAAGTTGAAGGAGGTGTTTCCGTGGAGGATGTGGAACGGGTGTTCTATTTTAAAAAGATCATTTCCCGATCTGAGATGGAAAGTTTCAGTAGTAAGACTAGCGCTCATGGTTTTATCTCCATTCATGGTGGAAACGATCATGTTGCTGGCATTACTATTAGCTGGTAGGTTACTAGGGTTTTTGATTATACTGATTTCGGAACCAGTATCAATCACTAAGTTTCGTAGCTTTCCATTTTCGGATGGGATCCTGATCATGCTGAGGTTGTTGTTGGGCAGGAGTTCGATTAAAATGGATGTAACCAGTTTTAAACCATCTCCTGGTGAACTACGGCTTCTACCTGTAGCCGGGAAGGGAAGCCGTTCTCCTCCTCCCGACTGCGGTCGTTTCCCGTTAAGTTTAATGGCTGATTAGGCGGAATGTGTTGATAATTTACCTGCCGCCTTGGGTCATGACCATTATTTCTATTATTACCCCTAGGTGGGTAATGCTGTGGCGCAGAATTGGAATTTTGGGGGACTCGTGTTTGATTTGAGCCTTGGGGATTATTTTGCATATGTATATGCGATTGGCGGAGTCGGCATTCCTCTAATGAATGGTTTCTTTTATTGCAGTAATTGCATATTAGGAACTGTACTTCCCTTTTGATTTGGTTAGGCGGGAAATTTCGGACTTGGGGGGACTTGTTTCGGTAACAAGATTGTTTGGTATGACCTGGTATACCGCATATTTCGCAAATTGGTTTTGGTGCATGAGGGAGTCTCGTGGGTGGTTGTTGTGAAGTGGTTAGCCTTTCCAACCTTACAGCGTGGTCTTCTACGAAGGCGATAGCCTTTTTAAGGTCTGTTTCACCATGGGCCTTGGCTATCAATCTGAGCTGATCGTTTTTCAGACCATCCTCGAATACTTGAATTGCCAACTTATTGTTTTCCTCAATGAGAAAAGCCCTAACTGCCTCGTCGCGGGTAAAGGCATAAGTGGCAGAGTTTAAATTTTTTAAGGAGTCATTCAACCTGCTGCCGAATTCCCTGACAGTTTCTTTGACATTTTGTTTTATCGAAAGCATCTCATTGTGAGCAGAATTCCGAGATTTTTCCTCTTTGTATTCTGACTCGAGTTTTTCTCTTAGGGCAGCCCAAGTGGTCAGTGTGTGATATCGGATCAGCTCGAAGGCAGGACCTTCTAAACGAGTCTTGACAATTTCGAGAAACGTCGGCTGATCTGAATCTCTTACTGCCTTGAATAAAATATTTCCACAGGAAATGAATTTATTTAGCTCAGAAGGTTTTCCATCAAAGGTCGGGATGATGTTAAAAACATCCGTAATTCCGATTTTAATGTCCATCTCTGGCTCGGGTATTACTTCGTCAGAAAGAATATTGAACGGGAGATTTCTAAACAGACCAGCAATGATTTCTGCTTGCCTATGTGTCTGTCGAGTGACGCGCTTAATGTTGAAAAAAAAAATATAAACGGACTGAACACGAACTCAAAAAAGGACTTTGCAGGGGTTAAAAGAGTGGGAGCAGATAACAACAATAATGTGTAAAAAAAAATGTTTATAAAATGTACTTATTTAATATGTAATTTACATGCAACTTTTAGTGTAGGTATTGTGTGTATAAAATTGTTTTTTTTTTTTTTTTAAATGTTCTTATTTTATTTAGAATACCTTATTAACTTAATGTTGCTGCTGCCGTGATACCGTAGTGGTTGGTGGTGTTGGGTTGCTGCTCCTTTTTCACTCTCGTTTCCTTTTCTTTTTACTTGCACTATATCTGGTGTAAGCCCCAGAGACGCTATCACAAAAACTTCCTTTAACACTTTTCTGTTGTAGGCCACAGATACGCTCACAATGTCACTAATATCACTTTTTAATAAAATTTATTTGTGCACTCACTCACTGGTGTATAGCCCCAGTACGCATCGAGTTCGAAGTAGACTCGTTCTTGGTTCGGTAGTTGGGACCTTTTGGGTATCCCACCGCTGCCACCAATGTTGTACGGTCAATACCGTGCTTTCCCAAAAGGGAGAAGAGTATTGGACGGAGAGGTTAAGATTAAAAGACTTATTTAAATTTTGTACTGCAGAGCCCGCTGTCTATAGCAAGGCTGCGACTCTGAGTTATTTTATTTAATTATTCTTTTATTTTATTTCACTAATTAGACCCGCTGTCTTAAGCAATGGCTGCGATCTATTAGGATGGTTACTTAACTCTGTTCGTTCCTTTCAAAACCATGCCCTTTTATACTTAATTTTAAGTCATGACCTGCCTCCTATCTTCCCCCTCCAAGCACCATGGTTTCCTTACCAATTACCATATGTGCACACGCGCTATTTTAGGCATTGCTTAATTGTTTTCCGTTCCCATTAAAAAGTACCCAAATGACATCTTGGGTGTCATTTGCCTTACGCTGGTGTCAAGTGTCATCCATTCATAAATTATTATTATTTCCCCGATACCACAACGTAGTATTCCTCCGATATGCAACTATTGCATTTTTGCCATATGTTGGCGTGCCGCTGTGCAATCGGATCGGATTTGGGTTACGTGTGTATCGTTATGGGTAGGTATGCACTTGACTCATTGCGCTTGGGTGGCGTTTGGGTAAATGGAAAAACAGATGAAAACGAAGCGAATGACCTATTAATAGCCGTGCGCTCTGGTAATGTATTTGGTGTATGGTGTATGGTGTATGGAATGGATTGATAGGGTAGGTCATGAGTAGGGTATGGTTGTGCGGATCACAACAGACCCTCGGAAAAAAAAAAAAAAAAAATATGGACAAAATGGATTTTTCTATAGGTTTGGAAAACCATTTATTTTTTATAGTTTGCATTTTTGGTAAATTAAAACAGAATTGTAAAATGTTCGCAATAAATTTATAAAGAAATAAAAAAACATAACAATTGCAATATCTCTTAGAAATGATATTCTTTGAATCAAAAGGCTAACAGTATGTCATTTTGGACGTACTTCCCCTATATGCAAGAGTCCCCTAGGTTCGAAATTTTATTTCGTGCAAACAATTGCGAAAGGTCTTATGTCTCAAATTGTATCTGTGAGGTAGCCCCAAGGACAATGTTGTTTGAACAGGAATCTTGTGACCAGCGCGGTTTTGAAATTGAAACAGTTAATCAGTTTAGATACTTAGGCATAACTTTTGAACAAAATATGAGTTGGTCCAAACATATTTCGATTCTGAAACAATATTTACGATCTGCAGTACGAAGCTTTTAACGTCTTAAAAAAATTTGTAAAAATAAAACTTTAAAAACAGTATATTATTGAATATTTCAATCGAAAATGCAGTACGGAATAACTTGCTGGGGTGGGGCTTACCAAACAAAGATTGAACCATTGTTTTGCAAAAGTGCGTTATAAAAAAGCAGGTATGTGGGGTCAATCGTCTAGCTTCTTCTATAGTTTTGTTCAGAGCATTGGAAATTCTGCCACTGAAACATTTTTACTATTTTAAAGTTTCAAAAATATTTTTTATGAGAGGTGGTTATTTACAGAGTCCTATAAACACTCTTAATTTGCGAAGCAATTCAATTAATGTTTTCGTCAACTCTACTCAAAAACTTTTACTCCGTCGTGTCGTGCAAACTATTTAATAAACTTCCTATAAATAATATCAGAAGAATAAGATCATTGTCTCAGTTCTTAAAATTTGTAAAAGTGTGGCTTCTTGGCTTTGATCACGAGGAAATTATGGTATTGCTGCCCTATGTTCTAATATGCTAACCTTTTATATGCTATCTATTTGGTTTTTGGAATCTGGTGGAGAAATTCCACACAATTAACTTGCGGGGACGGAAATGCGTCACGGAAATGCGTCACTGTGTTTTATCATTGTTCTTTACCTTTTATTGTTAATTAATTGTAAAATTCAGTTAAATTTAATGAAATTTTCTTTTTATATAACTTAATAAACAGTTCACCCCACACATCAAAGTTACCTTTTTATGAAGTGACATAATCACTATTTGTTATTACATAAATATAAATGTCACTACCTATTCTTATTTCCTTATTATTATTGTAGATTAAATAAAAGTCAAAGTTTGTGAAATCAAGAATAATGAATAAATAAATAAATAAATAAATAAATAGTCACTACACCTATACTCACTACCTATCCGCCGACAAAACCCCCCGTCAAAAAGAAAATTATCAAAGTCTGTTCGGTAAAATGAGACCATGCCGTAAATATTTCATACAACTTTTTGATCCGCTAAGACAAGACCACGTTAAATAACAACATCACAGAGTGGATGTGGGTGGTAATAACATAGCACGCCTACTTTGACTTTGTATCGCGTAAAAGTCATCGAAGTGAAGAATTTCGGGTGTCATTCGCTACTTTGCTACTGCCATTCCATCACCTCCCCTGATAATTTCCAATAATAAAAGTGAAAAGGGAAAAAAAAATGTAGAAAAGTCTCTATAGTCTCTGGAGTCCTGTTTCTGGTGCGAACATTTCTTGATCTTTGACGCGCATTTGCGACAGTTTTGAATCCTTATTAACATATAAATGATACTCAAGTTATCCATATTAATTTAGTTATTATTCAACTAACTCAAAGGATGTCGGCATCCATCTATCTATTTACAGCTCCCATCCACCCACTTTACGCACTCTCTCGCCCATAGTCAGCCAGTCAACCAATCCTATGCTAACATCAATCCTATGTCATTAGATTTAGAGCGTTCTCCCTCACTCTAAGCCGCTGTATTCTGTTTCTGTGTGTCTGTATAGTCGGCAGAGATATCCTGTGCCTCTCTGTATTTTTCATTAAGTCGGAATTTTTCGCACTCCGTACTCTGAACCAAAGGCACATTCGAGTCAAGCTACTAAAACCCAGCCACGAGTTGCCAGCCATCCAACCTACTCCCAGGAAGCGCAAATACAAGCGCATAGGAAAATTTTTATTATGATTATTAAGAATTTTCTTTGATTACGGTTTTCCATCGTACACAGATGAGCTACCAAGTATCTGGGCGATGGTATTCCTCCGAGTCTAGGAGGCATAATATTAAAAGTCAAAACATATAAAAACATAAAGTTTTATTAGTTTTGGGGATGACAACGCGACCATGCTTCAATGACTACAAATGAGTTTAAATATATTCTTGCCTGGGATTCAGTGGGTGGACCACGAAGAGGGGCGATTTGTGTATACGATATTTAGAGTCCTTCTTTTTGCTAGTACAAATCAATCACTGATCCCACAATTACAGCGCTTTCGAATGAAGTCAACGCTAAGAGATTGCCCGGTGTCTGCGTGCAACATGTGCTTTGAACACTGAGTTATTGCATGTGATTGTAATAATTTATTCCGCAAGTGTGCATAGACAGATTCAGTTGCAACCCTTACGATTGGCTATGCTTTTTCGATAACAATTGGTGGCATAGGATGGTGGATATGATTTATCCGTCATTTGCTTTCGGAGAGTGTGAGCTTGTGGTAGTTCAGTTAATAGGGTTCTGTATATTTGTAACGCACTGGTCAAGGACGTTTCTTATTCTTTGATTTAAATTTATTTTGGCATCAATAACAGTATGAAATGCATCTCAACCAGCAGAACGCATTCGCTCCCCAGGAAGTACCATACGTTAACCCATGCGATAGTCGCACAATGGCTTGTTGGCACGATAACGACAAGTCGCAAGTGCATAGCTATGCGAGGCATTAGCATTAGTACAGAAATATCCGACCTCCCGTTGTGCACTCTGTGGATGCTGATAATAATCGTATGCAATAATTCTTTTGTTTCACTTTTCATTTTGCATTTAATCAATTTGTTTGCATGTGCTCCATAAGGAAGCGATCCAGTAAGCTTCTCCGCATGCAATTGGAGACAAGCAGCACCTCCAAAAAGAAAGCTCCTGTCCTCGTCGTTGTAGGCCAACAACCAACAACACAACCGAATGTGAACGTGTGTACCCTACCTACTATGTGTTGAATTATGAGAATTTGGGCTGTGAAGGATTGACGATGACTTCGAGATATGCGTGTACTCGTAAGGGAACAAATAAGGCCGAAGAAGAGAATGTATATATGGTATACCTACATATACGTAGGCGGCCTGAAAGGGAATAGTCATCAGGCTATCAGAAGCCGTCCACCTACAGAGCTCAACTCATATGTTGTTGAACGGTTGACCAAATAAACGACGGAAAGACGAGAAATTGCCATTCGCCTTGAATAATGTGCACGAGAGTTCTCGTCCTTGACTGTACGATTGTAAGGATCCCGAAATGCAATGGAACGAACATGCATACGAGTAGACGTGTGTAGATGCATTCGTACAAACAAAACGAATTGCTAATAAAGGATATAACTTTTGTTTGAATTAATGTTCGGAAGGCGCATTGCCCAAGGATTGCGCTCGGAGGAGTAAGGCGCAAGGGTGAGATTCCATCATGATGCATTGCATTTGTTTCCACCAACCGACCATGGCTAACCAGTTGGTCCTTTTCTTCTCGGGCTGTTGCATGGTTGTTGTTCTTTATAGCTTTCCCTCTCTCACAGTTTTGCTCCTCCTCCTTTGCCGTTTGGGGCTACTCTTTGCTCGGCACATCTTAGTCTAATTCCATATATTATGATGCAAGATTGATTTACGTTCGAATAGATTTTGCCAAATTTCTCAAGTTTGTTGAAATGGATTTCCTTCTAGTGTACGCTGTCTATGCCTTCTCGTCGTCTCCGACATTTGCTCGTTTGGTAACAAGGAAACGAAAGCAATGACTGAGATTTATCAAAAGGTAATTTATTTCGGAAGGTTATTTCAATGCGGGTGTGCGGGTGCAATTGTTGGTAGTGAATGTTGCATATGCATGGCATTGAACAAATGGGCGAATTTAAGAGCATTCACAGCAATAAATCGCCTTAAAGCAAACTATTCAAATTGTATCCCATATATGCAATGAATGCATAGGACATTTGAATTTTGATTTAAATTAATTATTTCAAATTAATGGGGTGTTCCAGTCGAATGGGATTTTTGCTAATCTTAGCCGGTGCCAAATTGTCTGTTGTTAGTATTAATTTATACACCGCTGTACCGTGTTGGCTGAGAAATGTATAACTAATTGACAACATAATTGACATGAGTGTAAAATATATAGTACGACGACGTGTTTTACGCTTAAAAAGAAAAATAAATAGTTGACGCAACAGGTCCGGAGGGACCCTAGGCCTCGCTTCTCATAACCATTCGTTTTGTGCGAGTTTCATTTCATTCATTTTTTTCATTTTTGGAACGAATGGAAGGGATCTATAACTTTTTACCGACTCCAAACGGATAATTGAGAAGCTCTTTCAAGACACTCGTTCGGGAGAGGTGGCACAGTAAAAAAAACCTAAGTTGGAATTTGGGTTATTACGGGATTCGAACATCGACCCCTCGATTAGTAGTCCAACACGCTAACTACGGAGTTTTAGCTTAACTGACTTTGCCAACTTAGCTTATGTGCATTTCAGGAGGAATATAATAATGTCACATCCTGCATTCCTGCATTTGCAAAGTATAAGAAATAGCCACTGAGATATAAGTTTTTCCCTATATAAATTTGTCGAACACGCATGTTAAAACCAACCAGTATAAGAATTTTGTGGCAATAAGTGTTAGGTGTTACCCATTTTTTAGGCCCCATATGACAGCATTTATAGAGACGAGCTATATAGAGCCATGTCTAGTTTTGACATCCCTGCCAAACTTGTCAGATTGTGCAGAATGACGAGGGAGAACGCTCGCTGCTCCATAAAGGTCGGAAACAATCTCACCGAGACCTTTGATGTCAAAAAAGGATTTAGACAAGGTGACGCGCTGTCATGTGGCTTTTTTTTTGCGAAACTCGCAAGCCAACACCAGAGGCACAATCTTCCAAAAGTCTGTGCAACTACTTGCATACGCGGACGACATTGACATCATTGGCAGAACACAGCGAGCTGTCACTGGTGCGTTTGCAACTATTAGTACAGAAGCAGCAAAAATGGTTTTAGTAGTGAATGAGGGCAAAACAAAATACATGCTGTCAACAAGAAGGGACACACAAGACACAACATCGACGAATCGGACAGAACGTCACGATAGGCAGCTATAACTTTGAGGTAGTTCGGGACTTTGTCTACCTCGGCTCCGCTATAAATTCTGACAACGACATCACATCAGAAATCAAGCGAAGAATTACACTTGCCAACCGCTGTTTCTTTGGCCTAAGTAGGCAACTGAGAAATAAGGCCTTGTCAAAAAACACTAAGGAGACTATATAAGACCCTCATCATCCCAGTCCTACTCTATGGCGCAGAAGCATGGACGCTATCAAAGGCGGATGAAGATCTCCTCGGTCGTTTTGAACGCAAAACTCTTCGGTTGATTTTCGGTCCCGTTTGCGTTGACGGGATTTGGAGAAGGAGATTTAACAGCGAACTCTACGAGCTGTACAGCGACATCGACCTGGTCAGAAAAGTGCGCATCAGCCGACTAAGATGGCTAGGACATGTAGAGCGAATGGACACCAACGCTCCGGCCCAAAGAGTCTTCATTCTTCAACTCCAACCCGGAGGGACAACGCAGTAGAGGAAGACCTCGCCTTAGGTGTCGCGCACAAGTGGAAGGTGACCTCAACCACTCTGCCTCCAGAGTGCGCAACTGGAGGCAGTTAGCTAAAGATCGCGCTAACTGGAGAGGGGTATTGGTTGAGGCCCAGGTTCACCCCGGACTGTAGCGCCATCTAAGTAAATAAGTAAGTGTTACCCATTCACTGAACCAAAAAGGTACATGATGCCAATGAAAAAATCATTGAAATTGAGCTAAAGTAGGAGTTCATTCCATCAATGTATCTCCGTTCATTCGTGTACGAAAATATAGAATACATAAAAAAGTTATCCCTTTGGTTATGTAGACTTTCAGCAATGCAATGTATCCCCTACTTGTAATTACGAATATTTTCATCAAGTCTGTTAAACTTTTAGAAAAACGTTCATGGGGTTTATGTATTTATTCAACGAACATATGCACAAATTCATTGAGTTTCTGTAAAATGTCACAGTTTATATGAACAACGACTTTAAGTGCATTAACCCTTTCTTTACCTTCATAAACGAATTTATATTATTTGTATGTAGATTTTCATACGTTTACTAGCGCACCCGGCGAACTTCTTCCCGCCCAAAACTGACTTTTTGACTAAAATAATTTTTACTTCCACCTAAAATTAATTTTATTGATCCCAACTATAGCTTTTGACGAATACGATCTCACTGTATACTACGATCAAAATTAAAAAAAAAAAAAACTCTCCGTAGAAAATGTATGGAAAATCAATTTTCACAAACTTTCCAATTTCCCGTTCAAATTTTCCAATTTTATCGCCGTATGAACCTTCCTTAAGCGTAGACAAACGCAACAAAGAAGACTAACGTGTCGGCCAACCTTCCGCTTTTTGACTAAAATGGTTTACGGTACAAGACGTACAAATTCGTTCTCAATAAGCGGATTCCGTGGAATGAGAATTTTTGTCTTTGAATTTGTTCCTCAAAACCGTCGCTTGCATGACATTTGATTTGGGATCCTTCACCACCAAATTAAACGCGTTCTGTTGAAAAGTCTCGGTGCATTGAGGTTGCGCAACAAAATTATAGCTGAGACGACTTTCAATTGTATAGACGTAAGCCCGGAACATCCAAAGAATTCAAAAATTCAACTAATCCCCATAAAGTTTTGTTTTCACGACAAAAAGTAGCATATGTCCTTCCTGGGGCCCATGCGAATTTAAACCAAAAATCATAAAAATTTAAGGATTGGTTCTCGAGTTATGAGTGCGCAAGTGCGCTGTACCCACCCGGCTTTGCTTATACCTTTCGTATTAAATCCTGCTCACATTGCGCAAAGTCCTTTATTTTGACAATGTCCATTAATAATTTTAATGCTTCCACAACCCGTTCTCCTATCCCGCTTATGTTTTGCAAAGTACCATCTATAGGATCCGAAACTATAGTATATTTCAATCTTGAAGCAACCATACCTACCTATCCACAAATTTCAATCAACTCGGTAGAGCTGTTTCGGAGATCGGCAACAGCGCCACCTATTAGGTCCAAAAGTATCCTATCCTTCAAGTGAAAACGAAGAATATACATCCATAAAATTTCATTGAAATCGCTTGAGCAATTTCGGAGATCGACAACAACGCCACCTATCGGGTCCAACATTTTATCTTTTAAGACTGCCCAAGCCTGAAATACACCAATACGAATAAAACAAAAAAAGAATGATAAAATTTGGCCCAGTAAGAACATTTTCCTTGGTTATGTTATTTGTGCCGGAAATCGAATGGAAATGTTATTTACCTATTTAAAATTGATTAAAAACTAATTTGGAGTTTTCGTCGAACAATTGTACCAGAGGTAAGAGAGACTGAGATCCCCATCTTCGACCGATTAACAGTTATTTGCCTACAAGCTAAATTTTACGCTCCCAAAAAGTTTAGGTGCGCTAGTATTGTTGCATAGAAATTCGTATTGACAAACGTCAAAAATCCTCTCCACAAATACATTCGCACCTAATCTTCTTACATTTCACTGTGGGCAAAGCAAAACGGATAGGAATTGGCGTACACGGATAGGACAACAAAATGGCGGATTCCTGGTGAAAATTGAGGGGGCCAGCGGCAAGAAGTTGTGAGTTGGGGGTCTCAGTATGATTTGTTTATGAATTGTACAGCTAAATGAAATATGAATTACTGAAATGTCAAATTCAAAAAAGTATAGACAACCAACGCCAACTATATTATTACAATTAAATTTAATGCTGTTTATACAAAATTAATATGCTGGGAAATCTGACTTGTCGTAAATATCTCCCAGCGCCACCTATCGGGTCCAAATTTTGGCAAAATCTTTATTTTTTTAAGTGTTATATGGGTGTTAATTTGAGCCATATCGGTCCATAAATAAGAATTTTCAAAAAAGCGACCCCAGCGCCCCCTTTAGGGTCTAAAATAAACATAAACCATCCGGAGCACCACACTATAAGGGGGATAGCTTCAGTGGTTCAGCCATGTTGGTCGGTCATACATACGCATGAACGTTTTTATATATTACAAGATGTATATAATAAGTATCTTGCTTTAAAATTACACTGATGAGTGATCTGAAAATCGTCGAATCTAAGACCGTATTCAACAAAAAACAATCTTTTTTGCTTGTATTTGCTGTACATTTTTTTATTGTTTTTCACTTAAGTAAATTAAACTTAAAATAGAAATCTTCTTCCAACATCAATTAAGATGTATAAATAATAAGTACCTTGCTTTAAAATTACACTGATGAGTGATCTGAAAATCTGAAAATCGTCGAATCTAAGACCGTATTCAACAAAAAACAATCTTTTTTGCTTGTATTTGCTGTGCATTTTTTATTGTTTTTCAATTAAGTAAATTAAACTTATAATACAAATCTTCTTCCAACATCAATATGGGCATGCATAAACTGGACGCTGGTACCCAAAAATATGAAAGCGTCCTGCGAACTTTCCAGTATTGTCTTATCTAAATTAAAAAAAAGAAAACAGATACATATGAGTTCTATGTGTGCCGTATTAGAAGAAAATATGATGTAGATTAGAAAACAAATTACCACTATTAAAACATCAATTTTTTTTAAGCATATTTCCTTCATTGCTTGTCTCTTGAAAGGTTTTCCTTTTAAAATTCTGACTCAGACGCGTAAGGATTCTTGAACGACTTTAAAAAACAATTCCAAAGTCCTTATACAAAATATATATACCTAGATGTTATTATGGTAGTAATATTATTTAAAAAAAAAATAACCTTACCGCACAATATCCACTTCGTTTCTTATTCTTAGGCCAACAAGAAAAGTTGTGGATAAGATAATGCTAGTAAAATACAATTTTAATAAACTAAATCTAAGAAAACTTTTCAAATATTTTTTTGTATTTTTTAACAATGATAATACATATTTACTTAATTTACTTTCTTAACCCTAAACTAAAAAGCCACCAGGAAAAATACAACTGAATAAATATTAAACGCACTACGCACCTCACATCTCAACTCTAACCCGAATGATTTACGAATGAATAAAAATCAGCAACAAATTTGCCTTCGACTTTGATTGTTTAAGTTTGCAATTTAAAGAAAAAGTACATTAAAACAAGTAAAGTAAATATGCAAAGTATGAAAATATTCATGCGCGGATTATGGAAAAGCCAAAAACGACAAAAAAAAATGCTTACTTCGAATGAAACCATTAAAATCAAACAATTTTTCATATGAAATATGAATTTATTCCTACAATTTAAGTATTTGGTCATACAACGCTAAAATGACTCATTATTCATAACGGTTAAATTTTGCAGTTCAATGAAATACTACATAAAAACAAGTAAAGTAGATCGCCTTCATAAAGCCAATGAATAGTTTTATGCATTTCATGTTGTCATTCATAAAATGAGACAATCAAGACTAGTGCACGAAAACGGCGCTTTTAAGAATCGTTCATACACTTATGAACAATTTGATTGAAATTCGGACGCATTCATAATTTTCCAACAACAATTTAGAAACGCAATTATTAATGAATCCAGTTTCATGAAGGCAATCTTGTGGTCATAAAACCAAGCGAAATATTCAAGAGTTTGTACATTGCGTTCAATGTACGAATTTCAACTCTATGAATGGCATTCATTGATATTATGGACGAGAATTTTTTCAGTGATTGTTCAGATTCGATTTTCACATTTCTTTTCCAACGAATAGTGCATTCAATTATTGAGTAGTTACGCTATACCTTTTCTGAAATATACAATGAAAAAGTGCACAAACTTCTTTGCACACAGAAATAAGTTTCCCCGTCTTCTATTTGGCATTCCATTAAGAAAGTTACACCTTGTTCTGCGGCGCCACACAACAAGAGACATCCAACCAATTGTAATTTATCTTCTCAACGCCGGGGGATAACATCTTCTTCCTGTCTTCGCAGCATACGTAACTACAATTGTCGACTGCAGAGCAATTTCTTATACGTCCCTGCGCCAATTATTTTCCACACAAACACAACGTTTTCCAAACGCTAAATACCAATTTATGAAGCTGATGGTCTCATCCCCAATGTCGATGCCAACAAATCTGCACTTAATCTTCCGCATTGTTTAATTTAGTATTTCACACACTATAGCACTGCCTGTGCCGGGCGTACTGGGTGAGGATAGGTGTGAGCTTGGCCACCAAACAAAAAGCCACATAAATCGTATACTTCTTGAACGTTCGACCGCAAGGAAGGTGTAAGCTTGTCTCATAAAATATTGAAAAAGCCCTAACCACCACCAAACATCGCTTGGTGTTTGCGGAGGAGGCACAAAAAAGAAACCAACTCTATCCGATGAGCAGATTGTCGTCTTCCGCCCTGCGAGTATATATGCTGGAAAGGAACACAAGCATAGGTATGACCGTAAGTCTTGTGATCCGAGCCAAACTAATGAAACATCGAAGGTATAGTCACACCTGTTTCTATGAGAAGGTGCTGTGCAGGCGGAGGCACGCCTTGGAAAAGAAACTTGATCTTCATCAGGTGCTAAGTAAAAGTTCTTCTTATGCAGCATGTATAATACGGCTCCTTCTGCAAGACACATAATTCTGTCCTCGGAGATGGGGAAACATTGAAAACTTTTTGAGGATAATAGGCAAAAACACACAAACCGATTGCTTTTCTCACCTCAAAACACCGGAGTACATGTACGTAAGTTGGCCCAATCGTCAGCCCGTCCGCCCGTCCGCCCGCCCACCCGCTTCCGCTGCTGATGTGTAAGCTATACGAGAGCAATTTGCGGATGAGGACGACAAATATGAGAAAGGGAATTGCGGTATATTAGATTTTAATAATTCAACATCTTTCGGTGTTGCAATCTCCTTGGCCGAATTGATTTTGGAATTCTAGAGAAAGGATTCGCTATTACGATACTTTTTGAATAGTTGACAAAGGCTATAGCAAGGGTTGCGAAGTTGCAGGAATCTTTGGGGGCAGAAAGGTCGTTTGTGAAATTCGCACAATTATAAAGTTTATACACATCGTCTTGAAATGTGGTGTAGGTATTTAACAAGCTGACCCAACTTGTGGGATGTAATCTATCATACGTCTATAGTCGTCCTGTAACAATAGCGCTCACAACCAAATAACAAAGCGAATTAAGTGTAATAATTTGAGTGGTGAGTAAATATTGGATCTGGATAGACTAACTGGCAGGCGAAATGCAGCAAACAATGGCCGAGAATTCCACAGGGAATTTGCTCCCGAACAACCCAGCAGAGCACGATTCTTTTCAACCGTTTTCTCGTTCGTCCTTTGTGTAGACGATCAGGTGCAGTCGTCTGGAAGAACAACGCGTGTAGGAAACCGTCTTCAATGCGTTTGTTTTAGCCGAAATGTAAAACGCCTCCGCACAGTGAGGCTGAATTGACTTTCAATCCATTCGACACAATGGCTATGGCTGGCACATCCATAATATTTTTTTTAGGACTCAGCCCGGGGATAGGACACACTGCGGCTGGGGTAGTTGTAACTTAACACAGGGTCGAGGAAATTTAAAATTCAAATTAAATCGTTGATATACAAGGTTTGTCGTGAAAGTCCTTCACTCGAAATTAATTGGTGGAAAATTCAATTAAGACAATAAATTATCTGATCAAATATTTGCCCACCGAATTTTAATGACTATATACGCAAAGGCAAAAGCCAACGAATCGGAATAGGTAAAAAGAATGATGCGGTTAAAGATGAAAATAAGAAGTGTATGACGACGTCTGCTTCCATTCCATTGATTCTACGTGTCGGTAACCGCAGTTGCTATTTCGCAGAAGCGTATATATTAGATCCCAAAACCAATATGTAACTTTCTTAATATTTGTCTTATTCCACGTTTGGATCCCTCTATCATGCACATACACCCTCCATACGCTCCGCCATACAAACACTAAATGTAGGCCAACAGTTGAGGAGTTGCTTTGATTGCTCCTTGGTTTTTGCTCCTTTGAACTTTATTGGTGTTAATAGGCATACAAAATGATGCCCGCCCATGACTCGGCAAGAGGGAGACCTGCCGCAATTAAATTGTGCGCCTTCCTTAGAATGGGGCGAGGAATATATCTTCTTTTTTCGTAGTATTTCATGGCGGGGTATCTCCAATATCTCAGGGTAAAAGTTTTTTCCATAAGCAAACAGCAAACATGTATATGTGGAGGAAATATGGAAAACCCAATTTTGAAAGTTTTCGAGTATTTGATTTGAGGCATTCCCCAAGCAAATAGATTCCTTCGCACATGATTATTATTGCACCCTAGCGAATGAATGAAATGACGACCGTAGGAAGCCGACTAAGGATATTGGATTTGAAAATTTCAAAATTAAAATGCCTCCACATAGCATAGCATAGCAGGCCTCAATGCAGAAAGCCGGCTCTTTCGTGGGAATTCAATCTTCGGGCGTGTCTAATAGACGGCATCACATTATGTGAATATGGGTTTATCAAAGGAGTGGAATTTTGCGCTTTGGAAGAGCTGCACTTTTTGCTCAACACACATTCCTGAGCAGCATTAATGAGTTTTGGTCGGGATGTCTGATCCTGATGGTTTTAGAAATCCAAAGTTTGTTTCTATTTTCATCTAAAAATCACATGCGAGTCGAGTGTAGTTGTATTTCTAGGCGACTTCAAGGCACAAGAATAATGCTAACATTTGCCAGTTGTTTCGGTTATCAAAGTAAATGAAAATGATGACCGTGTTTACAGTTCGAATTGTTATGTTCCTCTGATTAGATCTTTGTATTTTGTAGTATGTTTTAACGTGTATTTTTCAACCTTAAAGTGTGACTTCATAAACCTGTGCAATAGTCTAATTCTCAAGTCTTTCGCACTGCAAGGCTTTATTTCATTCTAACCCGAACACATGTGGAATTGCATAGGCTTATGAAACACCTTTCTTAGAAATATCCCAATCAGCTGGTGTAGGGTATAATCATTAGGGCCTTACTTTAGAAGGGTAAAACTTTAGTAGGTACAAGAACAAATTAGCGCTTATCTTACGTCGAATAATATGCTTATTTAGAAACAATCTGGATTTCGTGAAAAAACATAGTTTTATAACAGCGTTGCTAAGCGTTACTGATGATGTGAGGCGGGCATTGGATAGGGATGAAGTAACTTTTTTGGTGTTGATTAACTTCTCATACAGCTTTTGATACAGTTAACCATGTTACCTTATGTAAAAATCTTATGCGCAGTATAATTTTTCAGCTGGTGCTGCCAAATTAATTTATTCCTAATTCCTATTTAACAAATAGAAAGCAAGCGGTTTAAGTTGCTGACGACTTGTCAGATTTTCTTCACAATTCTACTGGCGGGACAAGGTTCTATAATTGGTCCTCTTTTGTTTTCCATGTACTTTACTGAACTCCCATCTTTAATTGAGAAATGCCAATCTCATATGCATGCCGATGATGTACATCTTTATGTAAGCTGTCCTCGCGGACGTATAGAGCATGGCGCTTCCTGTGTCAACGAAGTCTTAGAGAAAACAGAGCACTGGTCCAAATCAAATTGTTGGTAATATCAACACATCACAAAATCTCAAAATTTTATTAATGTTGAGCAGGGATGAGCTTCGACTCTGAATCCGATATGTCGGAACCTCCGGTATAAATTGAACCTCCGAATCCGGCTTCGGTTCCGATATAATCCATCGAAGGTTTTTCGAACCACCATCGGTGATGAGACGACCGATGAATATGAATGACAAAGAATTATCGAGTCGCGACTTGCGAGTTGCGACATGTTACAACTTACAATACGGCTGTCTTTTCACTCTTTTATTTATTTTACACGAGTAGGCGAGATTTGCATTGAAGATTAGAGCGCGTGCGCGAGACGTGTGAGTAAGTTATTGTTATTGGATTTCTAAAATGGATTTTTTTTACAATTTTGTATTTTACTAATTTGTGTCTGCGTGCGAACCTCGCCTCCGACTCCGATTGAATTCCGACTCCTCGGAGGTCGGTATGAGGCTTCCGAATCCGACTCCGATTCTGTTAAAATCATCTCCCTAACATCCCTATGTTGAGATAGTGAACAAAATATTTGAAAAAACCCTTCCCATATGATCCACTGTCTACCATGGGTGTACACAGTGAAACAGGGACTTAAAATTAATTTACGTTTTTTTCATAACACATAGGTACATATATATTATTTTTTAACTCATTTTATTATTTAGGGATAGACAAAATAATAAAAAGGAAAATAAAAGCTCTTCAAGTATAATAGAAACTAAATTAAAAAAAACTAATCACTTCTAGTCAGTAAAATATTACAAAACGATACTTTTTGTACTTTACTGTGAACTATATTCAAATGATTCACTATGTACAGTTTTCTCATTTCACAAAAACATGTACCAAAATAATTTATAAGATTTTTCACCAAAGTAAACAATTCGACAACAAATATTAAGTCTATATAATTAAAAGTACAAATATTGAATTCAAATAAAGTTACAAACAAATTTTTAATAAGATCAAAAATAAAACAAAACAAAAATTACTTACCTATGCAGAAAACACAAGTCATGAGAATAACCACCTTCGAAAAAGCGATTGGGCAGACTGATAGTCTGTTGCGAGTGGAAGTGAAGTGTGTTATTTTCTATTTTCCAGGTTGATTTTAAAATAAAAAAAGACATTATGAGAGCAAGTTATTCACCACCCTGATTCACTGTTGACGCCTTTACTATAATATGAGGCTCAGAATTTGACTGGCGCGGCTATCTATATGGAACAAAAAAGCCATCTCGAAGACCAGTTTTCAGCACATTCCCCAACCAGCAAACCTTTTAAAAAAAAACTTTACAACAATTAGGTCGAATTTTGAAGAGCCATTCCACACTGTCTTGCAACTGTAAACTTTGACAAGCTAAATACACAAGATACAATCTTCCGAAACTTGACCACATCTATGTTTTTTTTTTTTTAATCTACTCCCCTGGGAATGATTGCGTGCACATCCCAACCGATATATTCTTAATTTCTACCCTGATAAGTAACTTTTAGTTACAACTCATAACTAAGTGTTGAACTGAGTAATGTATCATCATCTCCTTTGTTCCGGCAAGAAGGTAAAGGAAACTAGCCCGCCCTATTTTCATCAATCCACCAAAACAAGCACATAATACGCAATTAGCCAGGACGAGCAATTGGTAAAGTTTTCATCACTTAGCCAAAATAGGCTGTTCCGTTGTAAATTTATCCCTCTCAAAAATATGTTAAAACTTTGCACTCGTTTCTTCACCCCTTCTTCGGTGCGAAACACTAATGTATTAGTCGCGGTGCTATAAGTAAAACTCCTTCCACTTAATGGCTGATAATAATAATCGTAAAAAATAATATTCTCCACGAAAGAGGGATGTATACAAAGACAAATGGAATGGAGTAGCTGAGAACTGAGATGGATCTAACCGATGTACAAATACCAGATCAAATTCGTTAAAGTCGTAAGTTTCACAGTCCGAAATGTATAGAGGGAGTGAGTGCTGAAAACATTCACAGAATGGAATAAAACTTCATCATCAATGAACTGAACCAAAGAACAAAACCGGGATCTGGTGCTCAGGGTAATAAGCGAAAGCCACTTGGTATTGGAAATGGAAAGAGGTCTGCCACCAGCAACCAGCTCCAGCTTCAAAAACCACTACCCAGGAGCGTCAGCAATTTCAATTGTCGAAGGGTTGATTTTCATCATCTCGCACCAAGAAGGAGGTGAATGGTGAAGTAGGTTCGACTTTCTTATCAAAGCGCGCAGTTCTCTTCTTGTGTCTTAAATTACACAAAAGAAACTTAGGATCGTGTCCTTAAGTGCTACAGCTTAAGTGTGTGTATCGAGGAATGAACACTTTCTTCAACAACAGTTCGTTGGTAGGACCGCGGGCGGAGAATGAATTGTTTTGCTTTGTTGTGCGATGTACCTACTCGGCTGCTGTTGTATTAGGGCAGGGGTTGGGTTGGTGGCGGTGCCGATGCTGCTGATGGTGGTTTCATGAAAATTATACTGATTTCCAGATATTAGGTGTTAATTTTCAACCCCTTCACACTTCGTTCAAAGACATCGATCTCGTACGCCGCGAAACCCCCCAAACCGACCAACGCGCCAAATTTTAACTGCCCCCGGGGGAGTTCAGCTTTACTCAGAATTATTAACGCGCAATGCTACCACAGCAACATGGACTACAAGACGTCGACGGTTGTTGTCTACTTATAGGCATAACGATATCGTTTTGTATTTTCTCTTTCTTTGTATTGAGTTAAGCATCTGGTTGTTGGAAATTTACTCTTATTACAATAGGTGATGGTTGGCATTGTATGGCTAGAACGCACGAATAACCCAAGAAACGTGTCGCTACTCTCTGCAAAGTTACCGGCATTTACCTTATCGCACACCTCAAGCATAAATCGAAATCAATTCAATTTAATCCTTATTTAAACTTGGGTTTTCCTCGGCTCTTATTTATATGTCCTTTGGCATGGGCAAATGGGATACGAAACTTTTTCGCCTTTTGTTGGGACACAAAGTTTACGTGATTTTTTGTCACCTCTCGCTTAATCCAATAAGGCAAGAGTAGAAAATAAAAACGTAATGCAATAGAAGAGGAACAGTGTGTATCGAGAAACAAAGGAAAGGAGACAACTCAGGCGTAGGTATATGTGAGTCCTCGGGGCGATATACACTTGGTCTCGTGTAAGATGTACGATAATTGTTTGAGTGGTGAATAAATTCGTTCGGAGTTCTCTGCTTTTGTGTGTCCTTCAGGATCAGACTTTGGTCGTTTGAAAAGAAATTACTTAGAAAATTTTGTGGAGTCTTTTTTTTCTATAAACACACTTTGAAGATGCTCTGTAATGAAGTTGCAACAGTGAGTAGTGAAGCTTTTTCAACTCCGACATAGGTTTATAGGTTAAGCACATAATATTTAGGTATACAGGTATCTGACTTTAGGTGTGCAAAAAGAAAACTGTTGGCCTTGGACACCATTGGACTTTCCTCGATGCGTATGATATAAAAAGCATCTTTCTTGTTTTATGAAAGGAGCATTTCATATATCTGGAAACCTTTATCCTACCAAAAATCAGTAAGAAGTATGCATATATGGGATCCTCTAGAATGGTTTAGAGTCTCCGGATACCCGAGTAGCATCTGATATGTGATTAAACATCGGAGGGGCTTTATAGGGCACATTTTTGCGGTGGTGCAGGCAAATAAGTCCCCGGGAACTGAGACCACTGAGGGACACTTAGATTCCACCTAATGGGAAATAAAACCACTTTCGGGAAGTAGACTTAGTTCCCATGTAAGGTGGGAACAAATTCCGAAAACTCTGAGTGGTTTTATTTCCCCTTTAATGTGAAGTAAAATTCTCACTGTCGACAAAGAACAAATTAAAATTAAAGAGTCAAGTTGGTACTTTGCAATTTTAATTAACTAAAGAGAAATTAAATTTTAACTAACGCAGAGTAATATAAATGTAAGTATATAAAAAATTTCAAAATCAAAATTCGGTTAGTAAGACTCTGAAGGTAATCAAAGAAAAATCGACGCACACCAAGACCAGTCGTGCGTAATTTTTACTTTTATTTTCTTAAATTTTCGAAGGCCAAGAATGCTAAATTATTTTCTCAAACAACTTCTTTGTTTTAGCTTTCGAAAATTTGAGAAAATAAAAGTTTAAAATTCGTGCGATTTTCTTACTTTTATTTTCTCAAATTTTCGAAGGCCAAAAATGTTGGTTTATTTTCTCAAACAACTTTTGAATTTAGCTTTCGAAAATTTGAGAAAATAAAAGTGAAAAATTCGCGCGAATTTTCGAAGGCTAAAATGCCAATTTATTTTCTCAAACAACTTTTTTGCTTGATGCCAATTTATTTTCTCAAACAACCTTTTTGTTTTAGCTCTCGAAAATTTGAGAAAATAAAAGTAAGAAATTCGTGCGATTTTTTTACTTTTATTTTCTCATATTTTCGAAGGCTAAAATGCCAATTTATTTTCTCAAACAACTTTTTTGTTTTAGCTCTCGAAAATTTGAGAAAATAAAAGTAAGAAATTCGTGCGAAATTTTTACTTTTATTTTCTCAAGTTTGCGAAGGCTAAAAATGCCAATTTATTTTCTCGAACTACTTTTTTGTTTTAGCTTTCGAAAATTTGAGAAAATAAAAGTCAAATATTCGTGCGAATTTAGTCTCGTGGACTTATGTCCCTGCGCCGAAAAATCACTTCAAAAATCACTTTTTGTCAAAAAAAAATCAAAAATTCCAACTCTAAATGTTAAAAGTTAGTTTGTTGCCTCTTCTTATGTTTGAAAGTGTACTTAGTTCCAATAAGAAAGTGGACTTTACGAAAGTGGTTTTACTTTCAATTAGGTGGGAACTTGGTTCCTCAGCGGATTTAGTTCCCGAGGACTTATTTCCCTGCATCATTGCGGTGCAATGAAGGCAAAAAATAAGATTGCAACGGGCCCTCCAACTACGAGTATAAGGTACAACGAAATCAATTTTCAGTCTACATTTTTCCACAAAGTGAAATTATACATCAGAAACCACAAGGACTATACTCAATACAAATGTACGTTACCATAAAATTACGCCGTCGGCTAAATAGACTAATTGGCATGTGTCGTCAATTGAATGTTTCTGTAAATTCATACGGATTAACCTTGAATCTTCTACTAACGAATCAGACCCCAAGAATTATCTCAATCATTTTATTCCGTCATTCTCGGAGGCAAATAATAAATGAACTACATACAGTGGATAAATTAAACAAACTTAATTAACGTTACGCATATAAACAACCGAAGTCCTTTTTATTAAGTTATGCAATGTTTACTCAATACTCAGTCATGCTGCCCCCGGCCGGTAATGGAATCAGAAGCTAAAGCATCGCTATAGAGAATCCATGTCTGTTTTCCAAAGTTGATTTAATTAGTCTCCTTGTATATGTTTTGTGATTTTCCAATCATCAGGTGTCGTCTCTCGCAATGAAATTTTCTGCTGGTCAATGTTTTGTTGGCACTCGCTTCGCTGCCATATATCTGCAGATAGGGTGGTATGGGCCATGTTGTAGCGCAACGTGTCAAAAGGGCAGACACAGTCGACACTTCGAATGATTCATTTCCGACGGGTCGGCCGTTGTCGAAAATTCCACGCTTCTGTGGGTTTGTTGTTTTCCTTTTGCTGAGTGCGCATCGAAAAGGAAGGGCTTACATCACATGCAGCCACATAATGGAATATTGATACCACCGAAAGAGGGTTCCAGAACTCACCTGCCGCTGATGTCGTTTTTCTGTTAAGTTTTATTTTCTGTCCGGCTGTTCAGTTCATGTCCGACAACCGACAACCAACAGAGAATTTCGGATGTGGGCGACCAGAATAATGTCTGACCTAGCACCGGCACCACCCCAAAATTCCATCTGGATCGGAATTGCTTCCTTGGACATCGAATATTCAAAGGCCTTTTCCGCTTTTGCGCCAATCTATTACCAAAAATCCATCAGATGCCTCCCCTAACCAGAACATCGCCACCACCGTGCCAAATGGCTAACAACCCTTCTAAGCTATTTTCGGCTATTTGCAGTGTCATCTGGGAGGAGGACTGTTTTTTTTTTAGTCAGCATGATGCATGCATGT
Organism: Cheilosia urbana; assembly: GCA_946477585.1. Classification (NCBI taxonomy): domain Eukaryota; kingdom Metazoa; phylum Arthropoda; class Insecta; order Diptera; family Syrphidae; genus Cheilosia; species Cheilosia urbana. Next base: position 95,876,261 of record OX297854.1, read on the forward strand.
TTGGCCATTGACATTTCGTCGCTGCCATTTGTAATGGGGCATTTTTTATTCAATGGGCCAACAGCTTTGTTTATCCATGCTCACGCCCGATTCATTGCAATTTGGTTCTGTTGGAGGGAAAAAATCCAGTGGCGATTGGTGATGGGGACAGCACACGAGAGACACGACCAATTGATTTACTGGACTTTGCTTGCCAAAAATTAATTGAGTTGACGACAAGTGCAATTGATTTATGATGCGGAGAATGCGTATGCTATGGAATTCATCCCTTTTATTGAATTGATAGCTGCCCCGAGGTTATGGGTGTAATTTAATGGATGTGCCAGTACTTTTTTGTTTGTGTCTTCTGTTAGCTGATGCACGAGAATATGCAAATTACTATAAGCCAGTGTTGATTTTGGAGTGGCTGGCATACGAAGGGAATAGAGTTTTATTATACTTCGATGACCATAGCATGGATATGTGTGTGTTATTTACGCATTGGTATTCAGTAAAGTTCGAAATTAAAGTGGAGATATTGAGGGTCAAGTGAATTTTTGTAAATGTTTTAGCATTTTTAGAGCTATTACTTACTATTAGAACCTGCCACCATCTAAGTCACCACTTCTGCAACTTTGCTTTTTACAAGCAAAACAATAACAAATTCAATCATGTAACGGATGGTTAACTTTTAAGGGCCGATGTTGAATGTGAACCACACCTGAACGTCAATGTTTTTTCCGCTTTTCATTTGGCATTTCTCAATTTCAGACTAACTCAATTTGAACCATGAAAAGATACACAATCGAGCAACGCGTTAAAGTTATCCAGGCTTATTATGAAAATGAGCGTTCAAACCAAAATACATATCGTGCACTTCGTGATTTGTTCGATCAATTTAATCGTCCAAATGTGCGTACAATCGGAAAAATCGTGCACAAATTTGAGCAAACCGGGTCTGTAGGAGATGTGAAAATACCAGTGCATGCTCGTACAGCTCGTACTGCAGAAAATATTGCTGCTGTTCGCGATAGTGTGGCTGAAGAGCCGTCCACCTCAACTCGTCGTCGTGCCCAACAAATGCACCTCTCACGTGAGATGATAACGAACTTCTTATGGCCCGAATTGGAAGATATGGATGTGGAAGATATGTGGTTTCAACAGGACGGTGCCACTTGCCACACAGCTAACGAAACAATTGCTCTTTTGCGCGACAAATTCAATGGCGTGTTATCTCACGTGGTGGCGATGTCAGTCAATTGGCCGCCAAGATCATGTGATTTGACCCCCGTTGGACTTCTTTCTTTTGGGTTATTTGAAAGAAAAAGTGTACGTCGATAAGCCAGTAACAATTCAAGATCTAAAGGATGCGATAATTCGGCACATTAACAGCATAGAGCCTCAATTATGCCTCAGCGTCATCGAAAATTTGAACCATCGGATGGAGGTGTGCCGCGGAGGTCGCGGCGGCCATTTGGCCGATATTTTGTTCCATACATAAGTGAATCATACCAATATTATCATAATAAAAAGAAATGACAGTAATTTCCTAAATAATTTGTGTTTTATTCAAAATCAACATTGGCCCTTAAAACTTAACCACCCTTTATTACTCGATCACGGATGCGGTAATTCAACCCCGGACTACACGAAAGAACACAAATGCCTTGAGTTGATGTCGTAAGAAATTCTAGTTCAGGCTAAAACATTTAGACCGAAAGAAATCCATTGGTAAAATCAACTATTTTCATTAGTTAAAAATGCGTCAACTTCAAAAATGATCAATTCAACTAAGGTGGCGTTGTCATTTTGTTTTATTTAAAAGTTATCACGTTCATTACTCAATTTAACAACCCCGTAGTTGATTTCGTGTTTAAACTAACACCATGTTTTATTTAAACAATCACGTTCGTATTTGTTTGATAACGGATGTGGTGCATTCAGTGATGCTGTGCGTGGTTAACCCAACACGTGAAATTTATAAACAATCACTTTAAAATTTACTTGATCACTTAAATGATAAAAAAATGATGACAAATTTTGTCAATCAAGCACGGTCCGTCATGAAAAAGGTATCATTAATATGATTATTCCAATAGCAATATTTTTGGTTACAAACTTTCATGTTTACCTTTCAATGTTTGTGATCAACGTCAAATGTTTAGTTGTACAACATTTGCGATCACTATAATACTAGCACGCCTAATATTTGATTCCAGTCGTAGGTACTTACGTGATATATTAAGCATAAATATTCCATACAATGGAAAATAAAATGGATCTTGGTTTGTTCGGATGCTTAAAACTCGAAAACGACTGGACCAAATTGGATACTTCCTTATGCGGATTTGTTAGTAATTGCTCCGCGAAGGTTTAGGAAAAAAGAAAAATTGAAAAAAATTAAGAAAATTGCGCGGAAAATTAGAAAATTTAAGAATACTTAGCCACCATATTAAATTATATCTAATGTAACCATAGCGCTTTTACAATTCAAACTTTTTTGATGATTTTGATGATTTTTTGACCTTATGGCGTTGGCATAACATTGACAGAATGCGTGCTGCAAATATCGTCAACGAGGATGTAAACAAAATAAATATCGTTTAAAACAGATGCTTCGATCGGAGTTATGATTCTCATTTTGTTTTGTTCGTATTGTTGTATTTCAGGTTAAAGCAAACTTAAAAGATAGCATTTTTGACCCGCTATATGGCGTTGTAATCGATCTCCGAAACCACTCACCCGATTTCAATGAAATTTTATAGATTTAAATTCTTCGTTCCCGCTTGAAGGATAGGATACTTTTGGACCTGATAGGTGGCGCTGTTGCCGATCGCCGAACCAGCGCTACCAAATTGATTGAAATTTTGTAGATGGATATGGTTGCTTCCAGTTTTAAATTTCGGATAGTTTTTGACCTATAGGTGGTACTTTGAAAAAAACAAGCGGGATAAGAAAACGGATTGTGGCAAGTCCCATTCAAAAAAAAAAATCAAACGCTATTTCTAAACTTGTATAATGAAAATTATAATTGGACGCTGTCCAAATAAAGCAATTAAAAAAGAGACTGACGTCCGTATGTGCACTCATAACTCGGGGACGGATCGTTCGATTTATAATTTTTATAATTTATATATTTATCTACATAATTCGGATTTGAAAGTTGGTTCAGTTAAAATTCTGTTGCGAAACATCAATGTACCGAAACTTTGCAACGGATCGCATTTGTTTTATGGTGAAGGATCTCACATCAAATATCATACAAGTGATGATTTTAAGGGGAAAATTCAAAGGCAAACATTCTTATTCCGCAGATTTCGCTTATTAAGCACGATTTACCATTCGTGCGACTTCAATTTCCCGTGCGTCTCGCTTTCGCTATGACAAATAATTTATTGCAAGGATAATCGATGTATGTTTGTCAATTTAATGAAAAAGTGGAAGGTTGGACGACACGTCAAAATCATTGCGGTTTGATTGAAAAAAATCAACATTGCTATTCATCATTTATTTCTATTGCATTTAATATAACTTTTGAATAAAGAATTTTAATTGGTCGAATTACATAAATTAGCAAGTGCTTGGTGCATGCTCGGAATTTATTAACAAATTAACAAATTTGGGCGAAACGAAGTTTGCCGGGTCAGCTAGTACATTTGTAAAACAGGAACTTATACATTTTTTCAAATATTTTTTTTATTTTACTTATTAATATTTTATAATGAACATATAAATATTGAAGATGTCACAATAAGACAAATAGAATAGGTACAGAAAATATAATAGTTTTATACCGTTACTAGAATTTTTAGCGTGAAGATCGTTGAGAAGTTCCGTGCAACTTTTGTCTTTGATTTATCTGTCAAATGTGGCAATTACAGGAGATTTGAAGGCTGGGACGCCTTCAATATCTTTATTTATTTGTTTATCTGTTCAAATTATTATCAAAATAAAAATAAAGTAATAAGACATAATTATAATAATAATAATAATAATAATAAAAAAAAACAATGTTTTGTTACCAGTGAAACACCTGCTGAGTGTATAAACAGTGGCTAATTTGCTGTAATTGCTGTAAATTCGTCCTTTAAAATGTGCGTTCGTGTTTCCACAAATGTCAACATTTTGCCTTTATTTCTTCTCATGGTTTTTTATTTTGGTAGTTGAAGCCATTTCGCATCTGCCGTGAGATTTTAAAAGCAGTTTCTGTGGCATCAAAATCCTCTGCATCCGTAAAAAAATCTTGAACACCCTTCATATACGAGCATATGTTTTTATTTTTTTGTAAATGTCATTCTCTTAAATAGGGTCCTTTTAAGGTTTATCAAAAAATATATTACACAATTATTCACTGATTTTGATTAACACTTCGCGAGCACTTCTAATACTTATACATTTCCTTAACAAGACTATTGGAAAGTGGATTACCATGATTCGATACAGATCACTGAATTATGACCATATAAACACAAATAATCATAATAAAATGATTGATAATACTTGTGTTCTTTTAATTATGTTTGTGATCGGTCAACCTGCATTGTCATGAGTTATGAGTACGTTTGTGATAATTTGATCACATTATATAGTAATCGTCTGTTTGAAAAGGAAGAATAGCTACACTTGTTATCAAAATTAACTTCAATTTATATACCTACATATTAATGCATTATCCCTTTTTTAAAAGCTGCTCCATACCCCTTCTTCTCTGATTTATTAAAAGAAATCTTAAAAACTAATAATTTAATACGGGCACTTTTGGCTTTAAAATATTAGTGATAGTATCATCACAGACATTTTTAATTGCGTACTATGTATACAGAATTTGTAGGCAATACTTATGATATTTTGAATATGTTTCTGATTAGCTATAACTTTAAGTGATAAATATTGTGAAAATATTTGTGATCATTTTATCAATTTTGAAGCTAATCAAGGACTGATGTAGTAAAAATTTAATGCTAACACGTTTGTTATTAATTTACAATTTTTTTAATCACGGAATTATTGATGTACACTGAAATAATACTCAAATCAATCACAGACATTTTTAAACCAAACATTTTCATGATCTTTAATATAATTTTCTTCAACAATGTTTGGATAGTAGAATTAACAACGTTTCGTTATTTGATTCAATCATATACGTGATCTATTTAAACATTTTTAGCAAATTTCGGACTAATCACGAAAAATATTTAATTCAACTAATGAGTTTTCTTTCGGTGATGGAAGTGTTCACTCGCTTATATATGATTGGTTGAGTGAGAAAGAGATTACTGCTTCCTATACATGACCTTTCGTTCAATATTAATAACCTGTGATGTCCATGTGCGTATTCGCTATTTATTAACAATCTTCTTGGCCAGTTTATCAACCACGCGACAACCAAATCTCAGCATCACCTCATTATCATTACTATACCTATACATGCAACTTTTCAATGCCTCAGAATTGCACACTTATTAACGGTACACAACAGCCCTTCCAAGTCAAAGGTAATAAATAAATAAAGTAAAACAAGATGCTCATATTCTTGCGTATACAAACAGGCACATATGACGAATGCAAGTAAGCTTGGGGCGAAATAGTAAAGATGCCTTGCGCTCGCAAAAGCAGTGGGTGGCCAAACTAAAAATCCTTGTAACTAAATATCTTGATTAGCACCATAACTCTTAAGATGTTTAGATATTCGCCGAGCACGGAGTGGATAGGGAATTGAGTGAAGAATCCTTGTGCCCACATCCTCGTCTCCGTATATGCACTGCCTGCATTAACCCACATGTACAATGTACAGACACTGAGACGACTCACACATGCCTTTTCTTTATTATTTTATTATGTTATATCCTTACACCCTTGTCTATAAATCGCATTAATGATTATGATGAGTTCCTTGTGCTTATGTCGTCGAGATACCATTCTCTCATGCGCTCGTCCTCCGTTTTACTTCACTTCGGAGAAATGGGGTAGAAATCTTAAAGTTTTCTCTGCTACTTTATTACTTGATATGAGCCAATAAAAGGATGTGTGGATGTGCTGAGCTTCCATCTTATCTTGGAGAATGCAGTGGCATTTACCGTGTGTGGCGTGGAAAAGTCTTTGATGGGGTTCCATCCAACCCCACCTGCGATTCGGTACCCAGTCTTTTTTTCCGAAAACTGTAAAATTATTGTAAATAAATCATTTTTTAAGGAAGAAGGAGTATGGGAGCTTTGAGTCGCTGATTTATGAATCCATTTCTTTGGCAATAAATCAATGATTTTTTCATATGGTTGCCGGGATAACGAACACCAATAATAGGTAAGGAAAGAGAGATCAAATTAGAAAGCAATAAAACCCCAAAAATCGAAAAGTGCGTTTATGCCTCATCATTGCTGATATGTCCATTTGAGTTTCCACCCCTTTGGCTTGCGTTTATACTTTGTCATTCGATGTTGTGTGACACGCACATCCCGGAAGATATTATTAATGGATTGAAAAAGGATTGAAGGAAAACAATGATATACACGAAAAAGGGAGCAAACCACACCTCAATGTAATAAATCCATCGAACCATCAAGTACAGGGACGGCTGACTGGCTACCTAGGAAAGAGCAGCAGGACTCCAAAAGTTTCTCTATTATAAATCCATCCTTGCATTATTTTTCTTCTCGGGTAATTTCAATACAAGAACCAACAAACAATACTGCGAAAATAAAGGGCCTATCCAACCGGCCACCAACCGAAGAACTTCTCAAAAGACACAAATCTTAGGAATCCCCTGCAGGACAGGAGATCCCCACAAACTATTTAGTCGGACAAATAAAATTTCCAAGTTCTTAGTATCCTGTGTTTAATGTTCTTAAAATGTAAATCGAAAAGGGCTTTCGAAGTTCTTACGATTGACAAAATTCTTGGGTGTGAGAAAAGGACTTCTGTAGTTCCGCTATGGTGTTCGTTTCCTCCTCAGTTGCTGTCTGCCGAGCGCCGAGCGCCGAGGTAGTACGCAAGCAGAATTATTGAACAAAGTTTTCGGCTCTAAATGCACTCACTTGATGGTGTCAGTCCTAAATCAGAACATAAAGACGACACCTTCTCTGGCAGCACAACAATGTCCCTTTGTGTGAGCGAAGCTAGTGGGTAGAGTTGACAGCCACTTTATTGTTTCGATTGCCAAAAAATTGCAGTTGTCGTGATCAGATGAGCGCGCAAGTATAACCACCTAAAGGACCGCTTATAGAATCAGTGTAATGCAGTGGTGCTGGGGCGGTGTACCACCCCGTTAACCAAGTACTTCATCATGGCATGAAGCCGGCGCGTGTTCTGTGGCCTCATAATATACTTCGGTCAAACGAAAATGTATCCCTCTCCACGCAGACAGAGTCCGGCAGAAGAATTTTCCTTGGAATGTTGCTGTTAGTTATCTTCACCACATCTATCTTTTGTCCAAACACACACTCACTCACACAAGTGGGAGGGGTAGGCGAAGCAGGAGGCTAACAAGGAATTAAATGTAGGTGAGACCACCAGAAGCCCAGCAAAAAAATAAGATTTTGTGTTGCCTTCGTCCAGATTTTGAATATTAATGTCTTGCATGGAAGGAGAGATTCGAGGATAATCTTGGACAATCCCTGTGTATTCGCAGATCCGAGTCCAAGACGAGAGAATTGTCTTCCTGTTCATCGTTCATCGTGTGTGTGTGTAGACTGTGGATAGTGGGGGTAAACTTTGTTTTGTAATAAATTCTCTAGACCCAAGGGTAAGTTATGGGCCGTTTACTTGTAGATATGTTTCACATAATTCGCCTGTAAGTTTGTGGCGAAGTTTTTGCCTGTGCTTTACAGAGGATTTTCGTCGTCGTTGAAAAATCAGTTAGGACCCTAATGAGTTAAGGAAATCAATGTAACAGCGGAATGTAAATATCCGCAACATGTTAAAAGATAGCGCTGAAAAGTTTAGCATTATACGCTTTAAGAGCGTAAAGTACGAGTATACCTTACTCTCAACCGTGAGGAGCACTTAATTCCGTCTACGACAGATTTGACATTATATTCGTGCGGGGAAGGTTTCATAGTGTGCCTGCCCAAGATAACTACCATAATGAGATCATAAAAAGTACCACAGTCCATAATGGTAAGCGGATTTTCATTCTAATTAGCCAATAATCCTTCATAAAACCCATTAAGTTCCATAATTGGCCCGTTGTAAAGCGAGGCTGGGCTAGACTGCGATGCATGCTATGCCATCGCCATGATAACACCGGCTACAAATGACATTTCGCATATACTAAACCTGGTCCCATCAGCAGTACAGCACCAACATCGTCATATCATCACTGGAAGTATCCGGAGCTGCCGAAAGATGCCATAAGACTTAACCAGACAAAACATACAGTAGGAGGATACCTGTTGGCGGGTATATTGGATTACAGGGAAAAGCCCGCCCGCAACCAAGATATGGGGCAACCATATGCTGTGGATTGTGAAATCATGTAACACCTTCTGGAAGCAAGAAAATTAAAAATCCTTTTTAAGTTGCACACACAGACACACACACACACACACAATACATATGCTGGTGGAAATTTAAATCTCTGCCGGAGGAACTGAACTCCTCTATTCGCATCTTTGTCTTGAGAGTTGGGCGGTGTGTTGTGGAGGCATGGGATGGATATGCAAGAATATTGTTTTCCAAGCATCCTTGTTGTGTTCTTGGTTTCGGCTTTTTCGCACAACCACGGATAAATAGAGAGACTCGTAATATTCTGTGGCGCGGGTGTAGCGCTCGATAAATTTTACCTTGGATAGCGCAGACCAATTTCGAAAATTATCTAAACATCTTTTGGGTTTTGCACTAACGCCTGGGACACGCTACACATCCGATGTTATGCAAATATCCCAAGTAAATGCGGGACGACGCGCATATGTGTCGGCAGAGTGATGGCTTGAATTTCATTAGCGATACATGGACACATGCAAACAACTATACTGTCAGATCGATATAAAGTTGCAGTGCGGGGTGAGACTTCTTGTATCCTCGCAGCTCGCACCCATCCAATATATCCTTTTACTGGCATATTCGCGCTACAATTTACCTAGTTGCCTCGCACGAGGACGGTGTCAATTTTAATGACTCCATCATTACAAGTTTAATCCGCTTGCAATCCGCATCCACTTAATGCTGAAAAGTCCTTTTTGACAAGTGCAAATTGCAATTGCAATTGCAATAGCATCAATGGACGAGCGATGATACATCATAATCAACATGCCCATGGCAACCATTCCATGGGTTTTCATCACCGTTCCGTATCGCAGCAAATCATATTTGCAATAATTGGAATGAACGCTCAAAAGTGCAGCAATCAAAACTCAACGAGCCAACATCCCTAACTACTATACAGGCGACGATGATGCGATGCAACGCGACGCGAATACGTGTACGAGTTACAACAACAGAGGGCGTGAAGTCCCCTTTCACGAATTTCGATTACCGATGGTGAATCTGATTCTGATTCTGATTCTGACAATATGGTTGCAGGTTGGCGGCGGTGGTTGATGGTGGTAATGGTGGTTTGTTTGCCCAACATGCAATGTACTGAAATTGAGAGCGCACGATAGGGGAGGAGAAGGAGCACAAGCTCGAAGCACCCCACTGAGGCTGGTCATAGGGATGACATGTCACAAGCAGCAATGGCAATGACGATGATGATCCATATGGGTACTCCACAGTTGCATGCCCTCAATATCCTGCTGTTGGCTCTGCTTCGGCTGCTCCTGCTTCTGCTGTTGGAGTGGCAGTATGTAATCCTATGCATCCGCAAGTATCGTAATCATTTTGTTTGGTTGGTTGACTCTGGCATTATATGACTAGCGTATCAGGTGGTGTAGCGGTGCCGGTGGTATGATACTACTGCCGGCGAAAGGGGCCTTCATTCATTAACCAAATATTCGCGCTAAGAGGATGGTTTGCAACTGCTTGATAACCCTATTAAAAAGGTGTTACAGCGTGAATCCATCAATTAAATTAACATCCTGTTTGTAAGTCCCCCCCATCCATCAATGGGATTTATACTCTCAGCGGATAAAGAACAATTGGGCGACGAAAGTGGATGAGCCGCAACTTATCGTAATTCTCGGGCACTTCAATACAGCAAATTTTTGTAGATGCACATACAAGTGGCCATACACGTTCAAAAAAGTATGTTTATAGACTATCTCTATCATACAGCAAAGACATTCTGCAAAATGTCTATCCCCTTCCAACATTAGGGCACCACAATAGCGGCGACATATGGCACCTTCCGTGCCGTCTGCCTAATTTCAAAGCAGTACACACTTCACTAGCTATACTGCACACACATGTACGTGACAAGGATAACGTGTACCAAATTAAATTCATACTTCTTCAACATAATAAAACTCCATTTAAACTCGCATACAATTAATACGTTTACACGATTTCGGGTGGGGCTGGTCTCCATATCGCTAGATATATATGAGAGCGATGCAACACAGCCCCCGTGTTCACGTTGGTAAATTTATTTTATTTACATTTAATTCACAAAAGCTTTATAGTACTTTAGATTACAACTACTATTGCTGCAGCTGGTTCCGTTGGTGCGGTGCCACTGCCATTGCCGTTGGTCAGGTTTTGGCACGAAATCGCAGCTTGAATCATTTTGTTATTTCGGTGGGGACATTTTTCCGCGGCGGCGGAAGATCCTAATTAACTGTGCGGCGAACAATTGCCGTGCGATAGTTTATGTTATCCTGTGGTCATTCTGTGGATATTTTTCGGCCAAATTTACTGATACCGCTGTATAATGCACTGAACCCTGGCCTTAGCCGAGCATACCTACATGCATTTCCACATTTAATGCCGTCCTTGGGATTTGGCTGGATGTAATAATATTTTCTTTTAATTTCTTTAAAGTTAATGTAAGGGTCAGCTATGCATTGTTATGTGATGTGTATAATTATCTACGGTGAAAATAATTATTCGAATCGGTGTATACATTCATTTAAGCATAAACAGTGTGAAGTGAAAATATAGCTAATCATTGTGCAAAGCAGTCTTATTTCTTTGCGATAGTATTGAACACACCCAATTTAGATGAGATACAATGAGATAATACGACAGGTTTTAAAAGTGGCTGCCTTATTTTGTTACTAATTTTTTTAAGATACATTTACTCTGTAGCCAAAAAATAGAGATTTTGATCATATTAACTACCTAAGGTTGGAGCGAGGCGCCCTCGTGATCAAGTTGAGTTTCTAACCCCAAATATTTATACGGTTTTTAATAGTTATGTTCCTAGCAAAGTTAAATTGGCTAAGCATGACCAACGTCCCTGGTTTTCAAACGAAATTCGTATTCTCATGCTACAACGAAATCGAGCTTACAACGTGTGGAAACGTTTTCGACTAGACGTCCATCTACGTATTTGTCAAGCACTACGCAATGTGGTGGTTTCCAAAATTCATGATGCGAAAAAGCAATTCTATGGCAATAAATTAAGCCCAGCATTGAAGAGCCAACAACTTTGGAAAACAGGCCTTTACACCAATATCGATGTAAATGTTCTCAATCAAACATTTGTAACACTTCCTTTTCCAGTTCTGAATCAAGTACCTCAAAGCACTTCCGAGCCCCAATGTGGTCCTTTGAACCCAAACGAACGAACATTCGAGTTCTCTGGTGTAGAAAATATGAACGTATTTGCTAGCGTCTTATCCATAAAATCGACAGCGGTCGGTATTGATGGAATAAACCCAGTTTTTGCTAACGCCATTCTACCCATTATACTACCCTCTGTTACAAACATTTTCAATACCATTTTAACAACTAATGTTTTTCCTACCCAATGGAAGCTGGCGAAAGTCCTACCAATGCAACAAGCTAGAGCAAAGTTACCAGTTTTCTACATCGGCTACTAGATTAGTGTTTTCCTATTTTAGGTTCCGAGAACAATCTGTTGCGATTGGCCATATGGTATCTGAGATTCTTCCAACAACTAGAGGGGTTCCCCAGGGTTCCATTCTTGGACCCCTGCTTTTTTCACTATATGTTAATGAGCTCCCTTCCATAGTCAGTTCATCCTCCATACAAATGCATGCTGATGATGTCCAATTATTTAATAGTTGCTCTCTCGGGTTGATTGAAGACTGCGCAAGTAGAACTAACTTGCATCTGGAAAGGACCTCAGAATGGGCGTTGAGGAATGGATTACTCCTTAATCCTAAAAAATCGAAATGTTTAATTATTAGTCGGTCGATCTATCATATTTCCCTAAAATTCAACTAAATGGCTCGACCGTAGAAAATGTTGAAATGGCAAACAAAATCTTGGAATGCTATTTAATAGGACGCTATCTTGGGATGCGTATATAAACGCGGCAGTAGGCAAAGTGTATGGTATACTGCGATTGCTATGGGCCTCAGAATACTATACGCCTCTGAGAACACGATTAATTCTTGCAAAGACACTCGTTGTTCCAATCCTCACATATGGCTGTGAAATTTTCTGCAAATGTGACGCAATCAGCAGAAGAAACCTTAATGTTGCCTTTAATAACACCGCACGTTATTATTATGGTTTGAGCCGTTTCGATCATATCTCGAATTTCTCCCGACAGATCTATAACATCTCCTTCGACCATCTTTTATGTTTTCGATCACTCGTATTGTTATTCAATGTGATTCAGACACATCAACCCAGTTATTTATTTATTATTGTAGTTTTGTTTGTGAATAACTATAAGTACCATCAGAAAAGAATTACCTGCTAGGTCCATATAGATTACCTCTTTAACTAAATTATATGTATATGACCTAGAAAGCTTTTGTATCAAGGTCAAGAATTGAATTGTTGATAGATTTGTATTGGACGATATAATGACTAATGCGAGAAACCGATTAACACAGCGACTTTGACAGCAACAGCAACATCGAATTTAAATTAGCTCTAATGTTGATGTAGCTGTCGATGTTGCTGTGCTAATGTGTTCCAAGTAAATAAAATACATTGGTTCTAAAAAGTTGTCAAAGTTGCTGTTGATGTCGCTGTGTTAATCTGTTTCTCGCATGAAGCCCTAATTTTAATTTTGTGCTTTGTGTGAAATCTAATAAACAGAGACTTTCCGCTTACTTGGGTAAGAGTAAACAATGTTTTTTTTTTAATTTACATCTATTTCGTCTATTTCATCGACAAAATGTTAAATTGCCTCTTTCCAAACAAATTTGCACAAACATTGGCTTTACTATCAATCGGTAGTACTTTCCACAATTACAGTAACAAAATTCAAAAGTACTCGTTCTTATGATATTGATTTATTTGTTAGCCAACATGTTAAAATATACCGCCAGTAAATATATTTGAATTTAAATATAACCGCCCATGACTGTTTTCATCCATTGCTTACGATAGCGCCATCTGACTGTCATTTTTTCTCAATGTACCTGAGAAGCACATCGCACTGGATGCTACCATCGACTTTGACATTTGTGTGTTTGCAATTTTCTTCATTTAAACCTCACATTTCCTGTGTTTTCTGTTTATTTTTAAGTTTTGAAGTGTATTTCGAAGATAATTTCGCAAAACCTACAGCTAATTTAAACATAATGTCTACGACCGATGTATTGAATTTGAATAAATCGCAAATGTTCGAAAAGATACGCTCCAATCTGCCAATCGATTCGAGGCGGACACAGAACTTATTAGAGTGCAAAGATGATCTATTATACGCCTGGAACTCCTTCGAATTATGCCTTCTGGCCATAAACTGGAGAGCAGCGATGTTAAAAGGATTCACGGAGATTAAACATCAGGTAATTCCCTAAAAAGTTGTTGGCACTTTATCGATTTTTTCAGTTGCCTTCATGTGTAATGTGTACTCGCTGTCTACAAAATCCCGCCAAGAATATAAAGCGAAGAGTTTGCGATAAAACTTTTATGAAAAACTGAACACCTATTTGAAGCAATCTTGCACGAGTAATGACTCTCTGGAGTGTCGTTGGTTTTCCACTTGTATTGCTTTTCGCTTATGTAGTTTGCATTTTTCGACACAGTTCAATGAAATGACACTTTAAACGATGTTTCCATTGTAAGTAGCTAGTTGCTTGATATAGTGCTACTTTTGAATGTATTTATCCAATTTTCTGTCTTAAAAAAGCAAAACACTGATTATGTGCTGACAATGGTAGTCCCTAAGGGTGCAATACTGCGCTGAACCTTTGTAATTGGTTTCAAAAGGCACTTCAAACAACTACTGGACAAAGCAACTGTTCCGGCACTGCACAGTTAATGATTCAGATAACGAATGTTGACACAACAAAAGAGAATACCTAATATGCAGCTGGCTCCGTAGTATTAAATCGATTGCAGATGCAGTAACCTGCAGCAAAAAGTCAGCTTTTTTCATCTCTGGTCTCAAGTTATTGAATGAATGTAGGAAGCAACAGCACTGCCAGCAAAGAATCAGATCATTACTCAGGTGAATAGTTGATGATTATTATTACTCTGGTCACAAGTACAATGAAAGTATCTCCGCTTGGTTTGTTAAAATATTTTTTTACTCTCTCTCCCTCGCTTTGTCCACTTGCTGGAGATACGGCATAGCCTCAAGGATATAGACTCTTTGGACAAAAAGATATGCTATTATTTATTCATTTCCCTCGTTACTCGGTGGATGCAGTCAGCCAACCTGAATTGTAGATGGGCAGTGAATTGTGGATATGAAATAAACGCGGTGGAGGAGGACACAAATCATCGTTAATTTGGTGTGGCCTTACATATTGCTTTGTGCTGTTTGCAGCGGGCAGGTCGATGTTTGCTTGCGCCTCAGGATATTTAGCTAATCTAAAGAAAAGAAATCTTCAATTTCTCTTTCATCCCCATAATAAGCAGACGACCAATGAAAGAGCTTCAATTGGTTTGCCTTTATGAACAGAATTTTGTCATGAATATTTAAAAATAAAATAAAACAACCACATGCAAAATGGTTAACTGTAAATCATTTCAAACATGAAAAAACATTCAATTTCTTTCAATATTTCGGACGGCTATCTTTGTTGTTATATTGTTAGGGTTAAAAAGGGTTAAAATGTATTGAAGGTTTTCAGCATTGTATATAGTCTCTTGTGCAAAGCTTTCACGCACCATCTTCTTCGAAAGAAGTTCACAATCAAAATTCAGTTGGATACGAATAGAAAACTCCGGGATCAATGTTATGTGGTTTTCTATTGGGACCACCAGAAATCCTTTTCAGATCTCAGATTCTGCCGTGCTCATGGAACGCGCAACGAAATTGATCTGCTTTTGTAAATGGGTTATGTGGTTTTCCATTGGGACCACCAGAAATCCTTTTCAGATCTCAGATTTTACGGTGCTCATGGAACGCGCAACGAAATTGATCTGCTTTTGTAAATGGATTAGTGCGTTAATTGACAACAACATCAGCTGTTCAAATTGCATTCGTTTCTGGCAAAATCGCAAATGGATATCGACCTCAAAAATGTTTTCCTTGTTGTAGATACAAATGAAGTATTGTTGGTGGACTATAATTCCTCCGAAACCATATTAATAGCTATTTGTGTATTTTGCTATTTTGGTTTTCACGAAACTTTGCGCATTTCTCTCGAAAGCAAACTTCCTAAACTGACGTAAACACCTGTACAAAGTATATTGGTATGTGTAGATCTGAAAAAATATCGAGATCTGCAAAAAGTGATCCGAATCGAAAGAAAAATCGATTTTTCTCCACAATGGAACGCGAAAAGTGATTTAGATAAAAAAAAAGTTTGATTTTTGGTCCCAATGGAAAACCACATTAATCATAATCACTCTGTAAGTTAGGGTTGCCAACATTTTTTGTTTGTTCTCACAACTTAAGGCTGGTACGCTGCTCAAGTGAAATCCAGTTTTTCATACAAATTTTTCACCGCGAAATTTCAAAATGAACTTTCCACATGGAAATTTCACTTGGCAGTACGCAGCTCAAGTGAAAAATTGCGCTTCAAAAACTCAGCTGTAGGTGGCGATACTAAAATCTCTCCACAGCTATTTCACTTGGTTTTTATTGTCCGTCGCATTAAATTTTTGACATTTCGGCGTGAAAAATGATTCGTAGGATGACGGTTGAGAAATTAATTTCAATTTCAGATGCTTCTTTAAGAGAGTACTGCATTTTTCGAACTTCTTTTATCATTTTTGCATTGAATGTAGTACCATAAAGCTAGGTGTACAAAAAGTTGGTGGCATGGATGACCTTTTTGATGAGCAGGGTGCCTCAGTAAATTGTTATACACTGTTTTGCTCAAGATAACCATACAGATTTTTAATCGGCGGTCAGATCAATTACATAATATGGTTTATGGATACTAAAATGGCAATTAAGTGTTTTCATACAAAAAATGATTTGTTCGCAGCTCGCAGTTCCCTTATGTAAAGGCGACACGGCGGCTGCTGCGATTGCGTTATAAAATTGGACACGATACTCTTTTTATGCATTTTTATTACTAATGAATGAATGAGAGTTACTTTAATTAATAATAAATCCTTAAATATTATTGTGGCATTCGATTGGAAGCTCTCAGAGCACTTTTTATGTGCGTTTGGAACAAAAAAAAAATCTTCGCGCTTTTGCGAGTCTATATTTTCTCAGATTTACCAATACAAGTGCGTTTCAGTTTGTTTTTTTCTCTACAGCAAAGAAAGTAATTGCATCGGGTGAATCTATTTGTGTAATTTATTTATGTATAAATATTTAGAAATCAATCGGGATGCTAATTTAGAATGTTTGCATAAAAAATTTAACCAGTGAATGGAAAACGCTTTGAAAAGTGTTGAAGGCTACACATATTCCAATCGCACGAATGTCAACACCAAGAAAGGCAAGTGATGTTCTTATGTTCGATTACCCACACGAAATCTGAAATCTGAGAGCGAATACGCAGCGTACTAGCCTTTACTTATAATAAAACTGTAGGCAATTTTTTTGTTACCTAATGGCGTGAAAACTACTGCACAGATTTCGATGAATCTTTTTTTGAAATGTTCCTTAAGATTTTGTGCAACACATAGGCTATTCCCTTTCATTGCTTTACCTATTTTTTGGAGCGTTTTTTGACCGAAATGTGTTTTTTTCTGACTTTACTGCCTTTAACTCGCCATTACTCAAATAATTCTTAATCAATGCAAACCAAACAAAATACTTAGGAGAGCCAACACTTTTATAGTTATTTAAAGCCATCAATCAGCTTTCTATGTCCTCTAGAAGCTGAGCCACAACCTAAAATCTAACACGAAAAAAATAAATTTATTTTCTCAAATTGAATATTATCAGCGCGGTTCTTGATCGTTATTCTGCTTTGGGGTGGTTTGGTGGCGCACATCGCACAAGCACGTTCATATGAAAAAAAAAACTGCGTGGTGTTTTCTCCAAATTAAGTGAAACGAAAGAGAAGTATGCGACGTGAATGTGTATGTAATCAACAGCGACAATGTGTTTCTGAGGAAATGCGCAGATGGCTGATGAAGTGCGCTGATGGACGTATGGTGGTGTGTATAGAAATTGAGTTCAAGGTTTTTGTTTTAATGGTTGTTATAGTACCTACGTTGATACCTACAGTAAAGAAGTGGAACTTTAGTACTTACGCTGTTGAATTTAATTTTCTTAAATTGGTGTTTTAGGTAAATAGATTTGTTTGATTTATTGTTTCACATTGACAATGCTCACCGCTTTTTTTTAGCTAGACTGTTGATTTTAAACAAATGTGCCGTTGAGAAAACGGTCAAATCTCTTTTATTGAAAATTACACAGTCTCACGCCGCGTACGAAGTTGCGGGCACAGCTAGTTTGACATATTTATCTCTCGCATGTAACCACCTTCTATCATGAGTTTTGTAAACCTTGCATAATAATGTAGTTCAATTTAATTCAAAATTTCTTCCAAAAACATTTTTTTTTTAAACCCTTGGCTTTGAAAATATATATATATTTTTTTTCTGCAACTGTGGCTATACAACACAGGTCTATTTACTCATCGGTTTTTAAACTTTTCATCTTCCTAAATGGCAATCCGTTAACGGTTACGGCCACTAATGGTGATGACTGATTCTGAGGTAACAGATCACCGTTTTGTATATTTTATAGGACTTATTCTTAAGTTTTCATTGATCCAAACTCTTACTTTTATACAATTCGTTCATTATAACATATGACTTGGTTTTGTTTCCATGCCCGATTGCAACTCTTCGAATTTTAGTGTGCCTGCTATAAAAAGAAGTGCAATTTTTTCTTTAGAATCCTTCACTTTCCAAAGTCGACGGTTTAAACTATTTTATTAGTACTTAAACCTTGCAGTTGTGGTCTGTGATCCCTATCTAGTTAATTTCATGTTACAGTGCCTAACTTTGGCAACCCTTTGTCTTTCTCTCGCTTCATTTTTTTCAGAAATCTTTCGCATTCAGTAAGTGGAAATTAGATTCTATATTAAAATACTCATTCTATAATAAAAAAAAATATACAAAACGCTCTGTTGTCAAGATGCGTAGAATAAAAAGAACACGCAAGTCTTTTCTTCATGATTTATGTAATTGAATTGACCATTGTCCTTAAGATTTGTCTCTTACCACCACCCTGTTGGCATGTTCAATATGTTGGGTCTTGGGTTGTCCCTGTGAAATGTTTTCGTGCTAATAGTTTACAAATGAGAAGGGTCAGCAGCTGCAAAAGGTCGTCTGGGACAGTTTTCCGAAATAGAAAAGGGGTTGAACACGATGTTAATCGGTAGTCAATGATACCGGGGGCGTGAGTAAATGCTCTGACAACCTGACCTGTTGAATAACAAAGGGTTCGTAAGAGACAACCGAACGGACCCCCTTTGTCCTTTGACGTTCGCTCTTTGTCTGAGGAATTTCCCAATTTCGATTTGAAGAAAACAATAATAATCGACATTCCGTGCATGCCTCGCAGCCTAATATACTTTAGACACACTTTCAACGCAAACATCTTGGAGGATTACCTATGATTTATGCAAAAGGATGACAAATCCACATCGGAATACACCGCACAGACATTCCTTGAGTACTTTACGCACATATATCACTCTCAAGCGGTATACGTATACGGTATACCACATCTCGAGAACAGCAAAGGAAATGATTATTTTTCTCAATGATATTGGTAAGACGAAAAAAGGGCAAGTGGCAGATGATCCAATAAGCAGAGGCGCAGCGACACACGAACATTTCTTACAATTCTGTCGAAACCGAACATAAGGGATGGTAGATGATATAATATGACATAATATGTTTATGAATGCAATCAGTGATTTATGAGGGTTGCCAAAAATACGCATATCCTTCTGATTTATGGTTCGCCCCCTCGTGCAAATCCACTTCAATTGTGGAAAAAAAGGATATTTGCGGTTTTCCGTTTCGAATTTGATTTATTTACTCTTTGTGCTGTAATGGGAGTGTGAGGTGCGGAATACTTGCCACTCAATAGTGGTGTCATTGGTGCGACAGCCTCGCCCATGTCATATGTTGATATGCATGGAGTCAATTAATTAATGGCATCTCTCATAACACACATAAACAGTAAGGACCTGCACAACAAACTAATTAAAAGTCAAAGTTTCAGTGTGGCATACACACCTTGATTTTGAGTATTCTATGTCATCCCATGGGTAATAATGATGGGTGGAGTTGTTGCCGTAGGGTAGGCGTCAAGCTTTCTATAGGCTCATCATTGGGGGTCATGTACACGGTCCTTTTGTTGGTAATTTATTCATTTGTTCATTAGTCGCGCAGTTGATTAATCAATTAATTGCAATAAAAAGAAGGACATGAATTGTTGTTACTCATATTTTGTGAGTATGTGTTCCTCTTTTTTTCTTTTTTTGTTGTTAGGCTTGGCCTGGTCTTTTTATTTTATTCACACACCACCTGACTAATTACCGCCATATATACGTTTTCCGCTATTTATTACTAACTTGTGGATGATCAATTAGGAATTACCTGCTGTCTGGTGATGTCGCTTTATGGTTGATGACTTTATTGTCATTTAGTAGGTGGATAGCTGCGTAATAATTGAAAAAAGTGGGTGCAGTAGCTGTCGTCCGCCCCATATGGTTTGCTAATTTTGCCTGAAAGCAATTTTCTTTGTACAATGTTTCTGTTTCGGGTTTTCTGCAACGGAAAAGTCGCCCAATTTATATAAATGTTAGTTCTGCACTGAAGTGGTTGTTACTTTTAGTCTTTTTAAAAGCAAAAGGAGTGATGGAAAGCTATGTTCTCGTGGTTCTCAAATGTGATGAACTGTAGTTTGGTCTTCTATGATCATTGCGATGAATAATCTCAATACATATCGGAATATGTTAATCTAAGCTGTTCTGTGCGTGCAAAGCTAGTTACAAGTTGAACTTCGGCCACATTTCTTATGTGCAGGAACATAATAGCAGTTAGTGCCAAAAAGACAAGCACAAACGCGACGATCTTTTATACCCATGCGAAAGCTTTAAACGCCCGGGACCAATTTTAAGAATATTACGTCATCTATACTCTATACTTATAATAAAACTGTAGTCAATTTTTTTTTGTTACCTAATGGCGTGAAAACTACTGCACAGATTTCGATGAAACTTTTTTTGAAATGTTCCTTAAGATTTTGTGCAACACATAGGCTATTCCCTTTCATTGCTATACCTATTTTTTGGAGCGTTTTTTGACCGAAATGTGTTTTTTTTTCTGACTTTACTGCCTTTAACTCGCCATTACTCAAATAATTCTTAATCAATGCAAACAAAACAAACTTTGTTGTTGTATTTCCTCACAGTGATTGGACGTGTTTATCTGCTATTGTGTTAAATCATACAGTTTTTCTATTAATTTCTAAGTGTACTATAATGGTTACATTACAGTGCCCTAAATGTCGCCTAAATCTAGTTGACAATGACTTATTATTTGCTAAAATTAATCAAATGCATAAAGAGCTTATTGAACTAAAAGATTTTGTTTTGCGATCTTCAACAAATAATTGCACAAAGTCTCAAGTGGTTACGCGTTCGCAAACAACCGGTAGGGTCAATGCACCCTCTCGTGCCAAAGTGTCCAACTCGCAACTTCCTACATCTCATAATAGTCCGCGCACTCCCCGAATTGTCGTGGCTGCCGCTAATGCAAAGTTAAGCAAAAAAAACTCATCAACCGCTGCCAATGTTGCCTCTGCTTTGCCTCCAGACTCAGACTCGATTATTTCGATCATCAACGACGCTGATCGGGCTGATGCTGTAACCCCCGCTGTTGCTACTGATGCTGATACATCTAATGCTGTTACAATGCATTCAAAAACTGCTGCTGATGATCCTGTTGCTGGAACATCCTCATCCGTAAATTCATTAGAAAATAATCCTAATGTTTGGCAAACAATTAAATCCAAACATTCTAATAAGCGTGATAGAGCAATCGTTGGAACTAACAACAACTCTACAACAGGTTTGGAACTGGAGATCGTTACTCAATTCAAATGGTTGCATTTATCGTCATTCAAACCTGCTACGACATGTCAGTCTATACTTACATACGTTTCATCTGCGTTTAATGTGGACATGTCTAAACTGAAATGCCACAAGCTGATTAAAGAAGGTATAGATGAAAATGCTCTTAATCACATCAATTTTAAACTAGGCGTGCCGGAAGATTTGATTGACATATTTCTTAACTCCAATATGTGGCTCAATGGTGTTCGAGTGCGCTTATTTAAATTTCTTCCAAAAAACGAAATGCGCATTCCAAACCTAAACGTACTCACGTAATACATGCTGTTGCTGACGCCGCTGCTGCTAACAAAAATCCGTTGCGTTGTGATGTTCGTTCTCTCTCTCTGTACTATCATAATGTTGGTGGAATGAGAACAAAAATCGCTAAATTCTTCTTCGCCGCTGCTGATTGTTCCTATGACATTATCGCATTGACAGAGACGTGGCTGCATGGGAAAATTGAATCTGCCGAATTGTTTACCGACAATAACGACGTCAATAACTTTGAGGTGTACCGAAAGGATAGATGTTCTTTTGAAACCAGCTGTGATAGAGGTGGTGGTGTATTATTTGCTGTTCGAAATTATTACAAGAGTATAGAAATTCCACTATCTGATTCGTCTGGTCTGATTGAACAAATTTGTGTACGCGTTGATTTTTATTTGCCTGGGAATGCAGACTTAATTCATTTGTATTTTTTCGTTTCTTATATTCCGCCGAATGCAGATAATGGAATTTACAAAGCTCATGTTAAAAATATAATTAATATTGTTAATTGCTTAGATAACTCATCATATGCTGTAGTATTAGGTGATTTTAATTTAACTGATGTTGCTTGGGTTTTTTCCGAAGATGACAAATGTGTTCTTCCTTTTAATGTCTCAAAAGAGAAGGAAATTCAAGTAATTGACACAATGCTTGCAACGAATTTCCGTCAATTGAATGGATTTTGCAACGCCATGGGTAATGTGTTAGATTTAATTTTTATAAATGAAGAGATCGAAGCCTCTGTAAACCGTGCTGATTTTCCACTACTAAATAATAGTATTTTCCATGATGCGTTGGAAGTTTCATTTAACTTGTCGGTTTTAATACCATTGTTTGTGGGTATAAAAAATGCCAAGTTGGATTTTGCTAAGGCAGATTATAATGCTATAAACAATTTTTTATGCTCTATAAACTGGCAAAGCACTCTTGGCTCTGCTAATTTAAACACTGGTTTTACAGAATTTAGAAAAATACTTGATTATACGATTTCTACGTTTGTGCCGACTAAACGAATAATTCGTTCTAATAAACCTGTTTGGTATAACAACAGCTTATCTAGATTGAAGAATGTTATGAATAAAGCCTATAAGTTGAGCAAATTTAATTCAAATGCGCGTAATGATTTTTTGCGTTTGCGAAATGAATATGAATTTTTAAAGAAATTTGTATATAAACAATACGTTTCATCAATGGAAACTAATATTAAACGTGATGCTAAAGCCTTTTGGTCATTCATAAACACTAAGCGAAAATCAATTGGTATACCATCCATTATGACGTATAACGGAGTCAATAGTGATAATCTTAATGAAATATGTAACATGTTTGCTTCATTTTTCCAATCAAATTTCGTGAATGCGTTCGTTGATGGCAATTCATTACCTAATTGTGAACGAATTACTGACATAGGCTCTATTTCTCTGTCTGAAGATGATATTCTTCTAGAGTTATCATCGCTTGATTCGAGTACGAGTATTGCGCCCGATAATTTCCCCCCTTTGTTTTTTAAATCATGCAAATATAGTTTAGTTCAACCGCTTAAGATTATTTTTAACAAGTCTCTGAAGTCAGGCAATTTTCTTGATTGCTGGAAGCATTCTTTTATCACCCCAATTCATAAATCTGGATCTAAAAGAATAATTGACAATTACAGACCTATAGCTAAATTGCAACTAATTCCGAAAATATTCGAAGCTATTGTTAAGAAACGGTTATATGCCGCTGTGTGTAACCAAATCTCGCAAAACCAGCATGGTTTCGTGAATGGTAGATCAACTACTACCAACTTAGTAATCTTCACAAATTACTGTCTTCAGAAAATTGAAAATCGTCTTCAGGTTGACTGTATTTATACGGATTTTTCGAAGGCTTTTGACAGAGTCCAACACAATGTTCTGTTAAAGAAACTTGAAATGTTTGGATTCCATTCTAATATTTTAAACTGGATCGGTAGTTATCTGCATAATCGGAAACAGTATGTGAAGATAGGATCCGCTCTGTCTAATGAAATTTTAAATCTATCAGGAGTCCCCCAGGGAAGCCATATTGGTCCGCTCCTCTTCCTTCTTTTTATAAATGACTTACCAGCTTTTATATCTGAATCTAATTCTCTTTTATATGCTGATGATTTAAAAATATATAAATCTGTAAGCTCGCTTTCTGATGCCATTCAATTGCAAACAGATCTGAACCAAGTTAATCACTGGTGTACTTTGAATGGGTTATACTTTAACATAAAAAAATGCTCTGTTATGACATTCAATAGAATAAAATCTTCGATAAACTTCGATTACAGTATACAAGGTAAATTACTTAAAAGAGTAACTGATCAAAAAGATCTAGGTGTTATCTTTGATCCGGAATTAAATTTTGCGTTACACATAGATTACATCATAAGCAAGGCTAATTGTATGCTGGGTTTTCTGTGTCGCAATTCTAAAGACTTTAATGATCCCTTCACACTTAAATCCCTTTATAATTCTTTAATTCGTTCTATATTAGAATATGGTTGCGTTGTTTGGAATCCCTACTACAGCAATGCTGAAGTTCGGATTGAAAAAATTCAAAAACGATTCACGAGATATGCTCTCAGAAAAATAAACTGGAATGATGATATTCCTCCTTATGAAGCAAGATGTGCGCTTATGAGTTTGAAACCTCTTGCTAAAAGAAGAACATATTACTCCGTACTTTTTGCACATGATGTTATTACCGCTCATATTGATTGTTCACTTTTATTATCAATGTTTAATATATACACTCCTTTTCGCATTCTTCGGCCTAGAGAACTGTATTTTTTGTATGTTTCTCGGCACAGAACAAATTATGGTCGTAATGATCCCATAACTAAAGCTTGTGTCAATTATAACTTATATGTAGACTCAATTGATTTCAATATGAGTAGATCACTTTGTAAAACTTCTATAATGAATTCACTGTAACCTGTCAATTAAATATATACATTTATAATTTTTGTATTAGTACTAGAAGTAGTCTAAAATAAGATAAAGCTTGTAAGACGAAATAAGAAATAAATAAATAAATAAATAGTTATTTAAAGCCATCAATCAGCTTTCTATGTCCTCTAGAAGCTGAGCCACAACCTAAAATCTAACACGAAGAAAATAAATTTATTTTCTCAAATCGAATATTATCAGCGCGGTTCTTGATCGTTGTTCTGCTTTGGGGTAGCTTTGGGGTGGTTTGGTGGCGCACATGGCACAAGCACGTTCATATGAAAAAACACTGCGTGGTTTTCTCCAAATTAAGTGAAACGAAAGAGAAGTATGTGACGTGAATGTGTATGTAATCAACAGCGACAATGTGTTTCTGAGGAAATGCGCAGATGGCTGATGAAGTGCGCTGATGGACGTATGGTGGTGTGTATAGAAATTGAGTTCAAGGTTTTTGTTTTAATGGTTGTTATAGTACCTACGTTGATACCTACAGTAAAGAATTGAATAATTCAAGAAGTAAAGATGATATAGGTGAATTATGTTGTTTGATTTATTTATTTATTGTTGGTGTGGATACAAATTTCCATTAAGGTTTTTTTTTAGTGGTTGTTTAGATATTACCTACGTTGATACCTACAGTAAGGAAGTGGAACTTAGTACTTACGTCGTTGAATTTAATTTTCTTAAATTGGTGTTTTAGGTAAATAGATTTGTTTGATTTATTGTTTCACATTGACAATGTTCACCGCTTTTTTTTTAGCTAGATTGTTGATTTAAAACAAATATGCCGTTGAGAAAACGGTCAAATCTCTTTTATTGGAAATTACACAGTCTCACGCCGCCTAAGAAGTTGCGGGGACAGCTAGTCTCTAATAAATGAAATAAAATTCAATGGATCTACATGCTAGCTAGAGTAAACTGCAATCTTGAAGCGGCATAACTTGGATTTTCGTCTGAACCATATCCCTATCCCTAGTAGATAGAATGTTGTTCGCTTCGTATAAAAATTTGACGTTATTGCAAATAGCTCATTCACGAAAGCGACGATTCACCCTTATGCTGACTTGAGAGCACTTTTACTTTGGTGATTTTCAAAATCTAATTTTTTAAATGGTCCAGGCAGAATTTATAAAGACGAAACTCCAGCGACGTTGTTTATACTTTGTTCGGCATAATTATGCATGTTTCTTATAAACCCATGTTTCTTAGCAGTTATGCTAAGAAATTCCAGACAATTTAAACTTTTAAAGCTGAAGAGTAAAAAAACCGTCTTCAAAACTAATTTTCATTCCTTTTGAAAGGTATTGTAATGGGGTCTTAATACCATAAATAATTGCATTCAATTAACTATGCTAGCGAAGTATATGCATCGGGCATTACTCTGCACAAACATTAAGGGATAAAAGGATGCCTGATTAAGGACGCAATGACAGGGAAGAAAAATTTAATAGTTTTCAATTAGGAATTGCCGTCGCCCTTTTCTATCTTATATCACATTTTTCTTTTCCCAATGAGCTGATTACACAAGTCACTCCTTGTCCTCTATATCTCGCCTATGCGTTTACTCACCCATGCTTGAGTTGTTGGATAGAAGATGGTACAAATGAAGTCACGATTTGCAGTCTCGATTTTTTTCTCCTTAATTTCTCTTAATTTGAAAGAAAAAAAACTGCAGAAAGAGGACTAAACAAGAAGCGTTAAATTTATTTTATTTTTTATCTAATGGGAAATCGTGACAGTCGCGTAGATCTTCTCGCATACAGCGGTGACATTCTATTCACTGTCTATGACGGCGCTAAGTGAAATTCCAATTGGAATTAAATGAGCACGCATTAAGACAGAAAAAATAAATGCTCCAAATTATTTCTTCAGATCTAGGGGTTATGGAATAAGAATGAGGCAATTTAAAAAACAAACATAGAATTTTACTGTTAAATAATAAAGTATTTTGTTAGTAAGATAGTCAAGAGGAATTGATGTTTATATATATGTATATATCCTTCTTCCACATTGCGTTGAAAGCGATCATAATCATCGTCATAATCGTATCCAAAAGTGAACTTTTAAGATCCGTCTGTATCGAAAAAATAATTGTGTGCCGAATAAATTCCAAATCCTCACAATAATTGCACGCTTTCAAAAGCAAAACCTCTCGCTGACGTTTACACGATTTGATAAGTTACTAATAAGGCAAGTGGGGTGGGACTTAGGACAGTCCCTGTTGAACAGTGATTTATTACGTGTTCCGTTAAGGACACTGACATTCGAGTTTACTTTGGTATCATTTTTTTCCCCTTCGTCTATGGAAATGGGACTGGGGTCGATGATTTATTTTTTTAAATTTGGCTCACGTCTTCGGCATTGGGCCGTATCATTGACGATGTCAAGCGACCATATTTAGTGGAAAATAATTTTATTAAAAGGATATCGTAATTCATCTTCACTGCTTATATATTTTATTTTGTTTCCTTCACTTATTCAATGTTGGATTTTTTTGTTCGTGTTGTATGGACAAGAGGGTGCAACGCCGCTTCCTTTCAATTAGAGAAAGTAGATTTTCGTTTTTTTTTTTTTTTTAATGTCCTTGCTTTACTTTACAAGTCATTATATTATCTTCACAAAACAAATGTCTTTTCAGCATGTATTCTGGTTGAAAGTGTGTTTTGTTTTTGCAAAAACAAAACGAAATAACGTTTCTTTTTTTTGTAATAATTGCGTGTGCTCTTCCTTGTTGCTTGCCATGTTTGCATGTCGTCAGATATTTATCTTTTCTCGTTGTAGAAAAACAAATAAAGCACATAAAAAGCTGGGTGAAGTTTTACAATTACCGACACAAAAGTCAAATCATATCCTTGAAGTAGATGCGTGCATATGGAGGCGGGGCATAAGTAGTTATCTATGTAGGTTTCAACACGAGCTTTTCTGTTGTCCATACCTCTGAGCAGTTGACATAATAGATTTAATTAAATTGAATATAAAGTAAAATAGCAGTTGCGCCCATATGTAATTTGCATGACATTTGTGATTTGTCTTTATTTAATGAGAGATGTAATTGATAAGAACGTAGTGTTTTGCCTGACTCATTTGGCTACTTACCTTGTTAATGTAATCCAGATTAGTAACGGCCGTAAAGTGTGCTTAACCCAGATGCACCCAAACCTGAACCAGATATGAAGTAATTGAGGTAAGGTCAACGTGGATTTTTTTTTCGGTTATATAACTCTACTGATTGTTCTTGCAGTTGCAGTTGGGTCTGTTAATTCTTTTAGTCTGCAACCCGTTAAAAAAACTCGTTTGATAAAAACTTCCAGGTCTCCATTCCTACTAGATCATTCTGGGAGGAGGAAGCATCCGTGTATGAAGAATCGATCCATTTCTACACAGATGGTTCGAAAACTGTGGACGGTGTTTGTGGCGGTGTCTTCTCTAATAGACTTAATCTTAGTCTCTCCTTCCGTCTTCCTGATCACTGTAGCGTTTTTCAGGCGGAAATAATGGCAATAAAAGAGGTCTTATCTTGGCTAAGGGAAAATGTGATATCTGCTAAAGATATCCGTATCTTCTCTGATAGTCAAGCCGCTATCAAGTGCCTGGAATCAGTCTCCACGAATTCCATAACAGCCCAAGACTGTCGTTCGTCTCTCAGAGAGATGGCGGAGCAGTTCAACATTCACCTTTGTTGGGTGCCGGGGCATAGGGACATTCCAGGTAACTGCAGGGCTGATGAACTCGCCAAACACGCAACTACGATACCTCTGCTCCCAATTAAGGATTCCTTAGGTATTCCACTCGCTACTTGCAAACTCAAAATAAAGCTGGATGCTATCGAAAGAACAAATCTTAGGTGGTCAACCGGCTCGACTTGTCTAGCGACAAAGCAGATCTGGCCAAAGCTGGATCTAAAACGTTCTAGGCATCTGATCTCCCTCGATAGGAAGCATATTAGTGCTACAATAGGTGTCATCACGGGACACTGTCTTATCGGCAGGCATGCAAAAAGGCTTGGCGTATTCTCTAACGATTTTTGCAGAAGCTGTTTTGACGAGGAGGAGGAGGAGACTGTTCTCCATCTTCTCTGTACTTGTCCGGCTCTCTCACAAAGACGAAAACTCCACTTTGGAGCGTTCTACTTTAGTGATCTGAACGATCTAAAAAACATAGACATCCGAAATCTACTACGCTTCATTAGAAGCTCCGATTGGTTCAACGAGTAGGAGGGATGAATTATAGATTCACGTGGTATCACAAGGGACCTTATAATGGTCTAAGTGTGTCGACTAACCTAACCAGTTAGCCGACAGCCATTTCAACCTAACCTAACCTAACCTGTTAAAAACTGCTTACTCTTAGGGTTGCAAGGGCTATTATGCTAAATAGTAGAATCTTATATAAGCTATTAACATTTCAACAATCGTCAACTTAAAAACTACTTAGATACTAAGTGCAATAATAATTAAAACTATACACTGCTACAACCATTAATGGCAACAATTGCAAGAAACACCTACGATTGCGATACCATTTCGTGCAACGAGTTGAGCTCAAAAACGTTGTTATATCTCGGTTTCTATTTTGTTTTCATCGCAAGACTTCGTCGTTCAACGTACGTGCAAATATCCCCAACTCTCTATGGCAAGATAACACCATAAAAATAATAAATTTAACAAAGCACTCCCAAAATACGGCAATCTAAGCTGTCAACGTTGCCAGTGCAAATAGCAACTATTGTATAATTTACAGGTCATTTTAAAAGACAAACAATCTTTTAATGAAAATTCTTGTAGTTCATTAATATCACATTAAGTACCTTTTCAGTTTTTGCCTAACACATTCACAACACCTTCACACCAAAACACAACATTATACCATCGTTATTGTCCCGATCAGGGTGTAATAATAAAATATTAGCAATTTATTTTGTATGTAGCGTTTAGTTACAACCGTAGAAGCATTAGTATAATGTCAATTTATTACCCCTGCATACATATACGATGCGACCATTAAAATATAGGTGGGTGTATACTGTATAGTAGTGTATACTATTTTGTGGAGTGTTTTGTGGGATCATAAACAAAACTGTTGCGAATTGTCCTTCATTCTTCAATATTTATAGGTCGTTTGTTGTGATACGACGCCCTATTTTATCCATCCACACATATTGTATGCAAAAAAGGGTCCCTCCACTTCTTTATGGGGGCTTGTGAAGGAAAAAAGGACTCACTGGCTTGTGTTAAATTATTTTATAGTCGGGTTTTATATTAACATCTACAATATTATTCGCACACTAAAATATCACATTAACACGTTTCTGTCGTATAGGAAATTATTTGCGCTGTTAAAACAGATTGGTAAAATCCGAAATCTTTGGGCTTGCTCCTCTCACGGTGGCCGGTGGCGGTGTGGCGGTGTGCTCGTGTGTTAAGAGGGTGAATATTGCATTTCAGGTGTAATTTAGAGTGACTCTTAATGTAGTAGAGCTGTTTTCAAAAATTATTGTCATTGTGGTTGGTGTTAGATGGTTTTTGGAATGGGCTATCATATTTTAATAAATAAACTCCCTGAGGGCTAATAATTTCATATTTCTAATTAGTGTTAATGAACGTAAATTTTCACAAGGTTCCATTTGGTGTGTCTTGAAATATAACTGCATTGTTAATGATATCGTTGAAGTAATTCCAGTTCTGAAAAACAGCTTACCGTCGTATAAAGTTCCGGAATATAGACCTATATCAATTGTACCATTTCTCTCCAAAGTTTTTGAAACAGTGGTTGCTAAGCAGATTAAGGCTTATATTGAAATTAAACAACTTATTACACCTTTTCAGTCTGGCTTTAGAGCTGGCCATAGCTGTTCCACTGCTTTACTAAAAACCACAAATGATATTCGTGTTGCAATTGAAAATGATAAGGTAACGGTAATGACACTTCTCGATTTTTCAAAGGCTTTCAATAGCGTGGATCATGATATCCTTATATCCAAATTAGTAAGGCTGTTTAATTTTTCTGAAACAGCAAAAAATCTGGTGTCTTCTTATATCAAACAGCGCTCTCAAGCTGTTTTTGTCAACAACAAATTGTCGGAGTTCCTCAATGTGAATAGTGGTGTACCCCAAGGCTCCGTCCTCGGTCCCCTGCTTTTTATTTTATTTATAAATGACATTGTCGCCAAACTACACCATTGCTCAGTTCACATCTATGCTGACGACCTACAGCTCTATATACATTTTCCCTTGGGTTTACTTGAAAATACTATACATCATATGAATCATGATCCTGATGGCATTGCCCAATGGGCTAATGAAAATAAGTTGATCCTTAATCCAGTGAAATCGCAAAGCATTGTTATATACCCTACGTGAGCTTGATACCTCATTTTTCCCTCCAGTTGTTTTAAATAATACTGTCATTAAATTTGAAAATACTGTTAAGAATCTTGGCGTAATATTTAATAAGTCACTGTCTTGGTCAGAACATATCAAAAGCGTTATAGGCAAAGTCAATGGCGCTCTGCGTGGTCTCTCCGTAACTAGAAATTTTCTTCCCAAAACTGTAAAAATGCTTTTGGTGAAGGCATTGGTTCTACCAATAATTTTTATAGCTGTCAAGTATTTTGTAGCCTGGACTCTGTCTCAAACAGAAAATTGAATGTGGCTTTTAATAATTGTGCAAGATTCATATTTTCTGTTCGCAGGTTTGACCATATTTCAGAGTACAGTAGAGGAATTTTAAATGGATCTCTGGGAGCTAACTTAAAGCCTAGAAGTCTTGTGTTTTTCCGAGATTTAATGAAAAAGAAGTCACCAAAGTATTTGTATGAGTTCATTAATTTTTGTCGCTCTGAGGGTTCGATGACTGTGATACAACCACATGCTACAACTAGTTCTTCAAAGCAGCAATTTTTTGTGTATGCCGCAAACCTTTGGAACTCCTTGCCCCTCGAAATAAGACGGCTGAAGAATAGAGAAAGGTTTAAAAAAGATGTTCTCATTTTCATTGATGGATAGGTTTAGAGAGTATTTGTTGCTTTTTTGTTTCTTTTAATATGATCTTTTTTGATCAAGCTTTCACTAGGGAAATGTTTAATTTTTTCTTAAATTTTTAACTTTTTATTTATTTTTTTCTAAATTTTTAAATTTTTAAATTGTATGATCATTTTTAATTTTTAAAATTTAAATTCTTCAAGAACACTTTAAAATCTTTCAAAATATGTTAAGATTTTTATCCTCTAACTTAGGTAGATACACTACACTTATTATAATTCAAACATAATGTTAAATTACGAATATTTCCTGCATTTATATTGGATTGTACCCATGCAGCCTGTTAATGTAGAGATGCAAAAATCAAATAAATACTTAATACTAATATCGTTGAAATCTGGTCGAAATGTTGCTTTCGTATTGACAAAAGTCACGATTTCTCACGAAACTTCAACACACCCTCAAAAAATATCAACAACTTCCGCTGCGGGAAAAACTCCTGCCAGCGTTCATAGAATTTTATCCGTTAAATTTGAAATTATTCGCTAAGTGTCGATAGCATTTTTTTTAGGAATAAGTGTAACTTTGCTTAAAATATTTATGAAAAATGATCACTGCAGAATGTTTGTAGGAATATGAAAACATTTTGAGCAATTTTTCCTCAGTTATTTAAGAAGAATGTAGGTACTCATGAAATCGAAGTTAATGATATTCAAAAGCGGAAAATACACAACCATGTTTGTCCTAATATATTTCTAGTATACAAAACATCTCATTTAGATAGTTGTATTAATCAAACAAATTATATTAATCGCCTTTTAGAAATATATGATAAATAACCAATAGCATTCAGTTATGTTAAAATGTGGTATTCCCTTTCCCCACGGTTGGCAGCGGTTGGCAGCATGATTTTATATGTTTTGTATGTTCTTGCATGTCACACGAATTCCATTTTAACCGTTAGGAAAACAAAATGGCGAATTCGAAAAAAAAAAATTGAGGGGGCCAGCGGCAAGAGGATTGCGAGTTGAGGGTCTCGTATTGTCTCTGGTTCTAATATCACTTTTTTTATAAGTTGCGCAGAACCATCATGCACATTATGCTTCTTTGATCGTACCTTAAATGATAAATTTTTGACAAAGATGACCTTTTGTCTATTTTTTTTTTTTTTTTTTAACGTGCTCGGCACTCTTCGAAAACAGAAAGCTACATATAGGAGCTTTTAGTTATAGCGACCCTAACAATTTATCAAAGACAAACATAAGAAGTCTCTTTCACTTCATTAGACGCTCGAACTGGCTCGTCGTACAATGAAGCTTTTTAATAATTATTATATCAATTCAATTCAATTTATTTATAAAGGAAAGTACAAATAAGAACATAGTCTTTTAAAGTATGTACATGTTTTGGAAGAAGAAACAAATACTTAAACAAAACTTACATAAAAATAAAGAAATATAAGAGTAGAGGAGTGGAAAATAGAAAGAGAGGGAGAAGAAAAAGCTGTAAGAAATATCCGCTCTTGTTAGTAGCCACTGTAACCTAACCTATAAGTCCTTAAAGAAAGTTTTAGCTCTATGTGTTATTTCGGATTTGGCAACTGAAAACAACAAAAACGACTTTGTCGAAGTTTCGTACAGAATTTTTAATTTCGCCTTAAACAGCAGCAGTTTGATTCAGTAAAAAAGTTATAAAACATCCAGCAGAATTGATCTCTCGCTTTATGTAAACATGTAATTGTTTTTTTAATAATAAACAAAAAATCACCGCGCTCAAATTACAGCGTTCGAGATCGATGGCCCAGGAAACAGCTCCACAAAAGGCAACTTAATAAATATACACAAACATCAAGAATCATACATTTTTCGGTTTTCGATGGCGATTCATTATATATTTTTAATAATTATTCATTTCAAGTTAACGGAGTTTTTGAGTGTGTTTAAGTATATATATACACTGCAAGTCATAAGATTAGAAGCAGGCATTTGTGAGTAGTAAAACCGATATTTCTCCCGTTATATGATGATTCGAAAAAAACGACTATGGCATATGAGAGACTATTTTGTTAACAACAAAATATAAAATTTGTGTATAGGAGAAATTTAGCTAAAGGAACTTTGAAGACAAATTGTTAGTTAAGTAAAAAATATGCGGAAATAAATCGGGTCAGTAAAGAAATCAACGTTGTTTGTGAAGTGAATACATTTTTTTTTCGGTTTAAATGGTAAATTTTATAAAGTAATTGTTCTTTATTGAGTGTTAATAAAAATGGACAAGAAAAAATGTTTAACAGAGTAGGAAAGGGCAAGAATAGACGTTTATTGCTCTGACGGTCTTTCATGCCGTGCTATAGCCCGAAAAATAAAGCAAAGTGATCATTGTGTCAGCCATTATTTAGAAAACCGGTCGTCCTACGCAAACAATCATAAAGGAAACATTTCTTCTGCCTTAACACGAAATGCGAAGTATCCTTAGAATAGCGTCAAATTTAGCTTTATCGGCAGCTAAAACTTAAACTGTGCGCATACAAAGTCGTTGGTCGTTGCTCGTGGTTGTTACTGCTCTGTGAACGGAAAACGCCCTTCGCGGCTAAGTCGCCTGTTCGTTTATTGACGTTTATTGACAAAGTCGCCTGTTTGTTTTTTTTTTTTTTTTTTGGCAGATCACTATCTACCTAATACCTTTCAAATCCAGTTTGTTTGTGTTTTCTTCCCCACACACTAACAATTGACAATTGAGAGAGAATAAAGCAATAATAACCAAAATAGTTTACAATTTGTATTTGTTTTTTATTTTTCATGAATCCGATTTGTTACTACTAATTTAACTTAATCTAAATAACAATTCAAACTGGTTTACAGAATTATAAACACAAAAAGTAAGCAAAAACTGAAATATGTAATTCTTTTCATTTTATTTACTCACCAAATATTTGCAATACACGCTCAAATTTCAGCACATAAAAATCAGCCGGTCAATATTCAAGGTCACTGTATAATACGAACGCAGTCAATCACCAAATGTACAGGGTCAAATGTGGTTATGGTGTGGAGCGCTTAAAAATAGGCAATCGAAACCATTTCAGGCTTCCCATAAATTGCGAATAAAAAGTGCCCAGTAACGCGGGCATGTTAAAAAAAAAATATTTACTCAAAATAATCAGTTAAATAAGAGCCATCTATTGGTACTTATTCTCAGCGTAAAAATGTTGTTCTAAAAATTTTACAGCAACTGCAAAAAACTAAACCTTAAATTCAAGAAACTCCATAATAAAACAAAAAAGGTTTATGACCTCGTATTGTAAATCAAAGTTCAATACCTCGTAGGTACGCTTAAAACTAAAACGATGCATTAAATTCACATGCATTTTATGACATCCTAATACAGTCGAACTTCGATAAGTCGAACTTCGATAACTCGAATATTTAATAACTCGAATAAAATTGGTTGGCAATAGCGCCAACACTAAAATTTGCATGTAATTTGTATTTGATAACTCGAACTTCTATAACTCGAATGTCTTGATAACTCGAAGAGATTATTTGGCGTCACCTTCGATAAGTCGAATTCTAAAGGGGGAAATCCCAAATTCTGAAGGGGAATTCCCTAATTCTGCGTGTTTTAACAAGTTCGTTTTATAATGCATCGCTTTCGGGGGCACTGAGTTTGAATGTTCCTTATACATACCGTGTAGAAAATCGTAATTTTCGTATGTGTGAGTAAACATTTTCAAATTTCTTCCAGGTTGCTATATTTTTTTGAATTATTGAAAAAAATAAGAGGAAGACAAAATCATATTTGGAGCATGATTTGCTTCAAAAACCTTCAAACGAGTTGGTTGCAAATTTATTAAGCATTTTGCGTTTATATTTAAAGACTAATGAAAGACAACCGATTCTGTTATAATATAAATTCCATTGAAGATTTTTTTTAAAACCAAAATAAAATTACTTTTAAATCATTATTTATAACAGACTATTTTAAATATTAAATATGCTTATTTCCTGTATATATTCGCGAATAAATATGTACATATTTTGTATTCCTATCAATTTTATATTTTACTTGATAACTCGAAGTCTTGATAACTCGAATTTTTTTCCTGGCAAGTGATGGTTCGAGTTATCGAAGTTCGACTGTAATTGAATATAAAGTAGCTGAAATCAATCAATTATTATTTTCGTTTACAATATTATTATTAAACGGTTTTTTGTGATTTCTGAAGAACATACAAAAACAACATACTAGGTCCTGTCATTTAATCCTCGTATGCAAAGTTTCATCGATTGTAGTTCAACAGTTTTTGAGTTATGAGCAGCGTTGCCATAAGTGCAGATTTGTCTGCATTTTGCACATTTTCAACCCAGCTACAGACCTTTAAAAACCAGAAATCTGCGCTTCAGATTTTGTCTGCATCCGCAATAATATATTTTGTTATTTTTAACAAATTTTAACATTTGTTTTCCTATTCAGATTTATTTTTTTTGTTATTGTTACATAAATCAAAAAATGTTGGAATGTAAGATTTTTCTATGGAAATTTGCATTGCAGATTTTTTTGGCATAATTGCAGATTTTTAAAAATATTTTTATGGCAACACTGGTTATGAGGACCTTAAGTTAGAAGCCAAAATTTTGCTTCAATTTCATATAAATCAAAAACCGTTAGACCGATTGGTACAATTTGAATTTTATTATATATAAGTAATGTCGAACACTTTCGAAAATAGAAAATTTTATCACTTTGGTTGCGGTGGTTTCAGAGATAACACGGTTTAAAGGATAGCGTTTTTTTTTTCAAATGGTATTATAACTTTCTAACGGTTGAACTACAAACGAAAAGAATTTCACTACGAACAACTACAAACGATTTTCTATCGAACTGCATTTCACGTTTTTCATTCTAGAAAAAATGCGAGTTAACTTCACGTGGCCCTACGTTGTTGTTGTAATTTCATCCAATTCGCTGAAATTAACCTGCTGTTATGCATAACGTGTGGATAACTTTTGTATTATGCACTTCTATGTATTGTCCCCTTCCCAAATATATATCGTGTTGGCATATCTTTGTGACGTATAATAGCAAAAACGGTTGGAAACACGTTATAGGCAACTCCGTATTATTATATAGATATACATATATCTACAGTTGATATCGCAGCAAAAACTGAAATCGTGAATTGCCTGCAATCATAGGAAGGTGATAGTTTCACAAGTCGTTCATCACTTCTTTTGTTGTCATCGTTCAAATTTATTGCCTTTCTCAACTAAATAAAACGACACAGTGAGAAGTAAGTACGAAAAACCTCCTACTGATGAGAATTTGACTGTTCGTGCTTAACATATCTTATACTGGCAGCAGCACTCATCTCGCAATTTTATTACTCTCCAGCAATCTCCTCGTCTATGAACTAATTCATAAAACTTGTAAAAGATTCCGCATTTTGTAAATTCTATACGACAACTGATGGTGGATTGGGATACCTCTTATCTTAAACCTACGACTCCATTTCGTAATTTTTACAGATGTAAGTATTGTCGACTCTGTTAAAAAAAAGAAGAAGAGAATATAAGATGATTTCACAATTTAACGGGTCTTACATACACAATTAATGTTTTGACTTGGTTTCTTGATGCTTAGAATTCCCATCCCTCTCCATATTCGGCGTTCGGCCTATGAACAAAGGATGATCCTTAACTTCTTAATCGAGTAAAAACTCTTCGCATATAGCACACCATACATAAATGCAAAATGACATACATGTTTTGTTTTTGTTCAATGGAAATTCGGTGTGGGAAGATGATGGTGCTTTGTGTATCAACCAACCCTTAGCACTAAAAATGGAAAGAATAAGGACAAAAAGCGCAGTTAACAACATGAATATATGAAGCATAATAATTGTGTATAATTATTTTTATCGCTGCTTCATAAATTTCTTAGAGCGTAAGAGCCAGAGAACAACAAATAAAATGAGGAAGGCATTTCGGGTCTGAGGCTCATCGTGGTAACAGCGGCTCATATTCAAGGAGATCCCTTCACGGGAAAAATCGGTGAAATAGAAAATTTTCTTCAAAAGTCATAAACACACAACGTTTGGAATGTCGTCGTGTATTGTTGTGGAGAAGGCTTCATTTGATTCGCTTAAATTTGTCTATTCACATTACCATTACTCTGTGATAAGGAAGGTTTTCCTACGAAGGACTGCTCATGATGTGACGTTGTCTGGTTATCAGGATTTTGCTGTTCTTACTTGTGCTAAGCAGCCGGAACAATTATCAATTGTTTAATGTACTAGCAGAAGAATTACATCCTCCAGTGTTAAAATGCTAAAATAAATTCTTTTGGCTGACAACTGCTTTTACATGCACACTCTCGTAATAATCATAATCAACCATCAGCAGCGGCGGCAACCTACCGTCGAGCATATAGGTGCTTCAATGGACAAAAGCGCAAGTCACCTAACGATAAAGGGTGGTTTTTCGAATTTCCCCATCGACTCCAATCAATGGGGTATTGGTATCCCTCGACATTTAATGCTGGATGCCAAAAGCCAATCGTATCAAAGCGTCTTTCGTATTGGCGAACCGATATCGATTCTTATATGACACTTCGATGGGTACGCCATTGCCTTACTAAATACCTTGGGGAAAGGAATGAATATATAGTATACTACAGCTTTTATTCTTTTTTACTAACATTAATAGGATCAATCATATAATGACCCATCAGGAACAAATGTGAATCAGCCTTATTGTGAGTTTCGCCCGGAAAATTTTTCACCTGGCGAAATTCTGTTCGCCCGAATTTCTAAAAGCTATTGCGATATCGTTTCGCCCGAACGAATGCAAACTTCGAATCGACAGTGATATTTCGAACACAGACGAACACACCTAATATGTGTTTTGACAGCTTGAAAAAAATAAAGAAAAGTTTAAAATTGCTTGTTACTTTATTTAGGTAGGTATTTTAAAGAAGAATTATTATAAAAATGCATAGCATAGCACTGCGAATGCTAATACAAGAGGAAGAAGAAGGAAATACTGTTGAACGACTTACTCGAAGGCACTTGCGAGATACATCCAATCCTTTGGAGTTGCGCGAACCATTGTAAGAATCAATCGTTTTTTGTAAATAAATATTGTGCTATTTTTTTAAGATTTCATCAGTACTATAGAATCAATAAACCAGCATTCAAATATTTGCTAAATGTGTTAACCAACGCCTTGTCCCTGTCCAAACAAAAATTTGCGATTCCACCCATTGTGAAACTAGCAGGTTGTTTGCGTTTCTTTGCAGAGGGTGGTTGTTCGCCTCTAAAAAACAAATGGAAAATGTATGTGGAAAACAGCAGTATATTCCGCCCGAAAGAGTGCTGCCAATAAGGGGAATTTTTTCGAACATCAACAATTTTTCGCCCGGAACTCATGATAAGCGAAAAATGAAATGTCAATTTTTTCGGGTGGAATACTGTTCGGGCGAAACTCACAATAAGGCGTGTTTTATTTATTCACTTATTTTGACTATCGCATTGAGCCACTCTTTTTTCTTTTAGAGCAAAATAAATGTCCATGTTTATTTTTTGAGGCTATTACGGGAGGGGTAAATCTGTTCACTTAAAATCCTGAAAAATAAAAAGTCCTTTTGTTTCTATGATATTAATGATAGGCAATTTATATATCTTAAATGTAACGGGAGAGCATTTTTCCTGGGCAGTTTTAAGGATTTTCTCTTTCGTTTCGTCCTTCGTGGGGTACCATAACATGTCCTTGTTTAAATTTTTCACAAGCGTAATGTGACATTTCAATCAATCAGAAAGCAAATAAACATTTTTCCTTTTAAATTGGTATGAGGATGAGTTCTTTTTGAATACAATTGGATATTTCTTTGTTGTCAAGTATTATTTATCTAAAATTATTTGATCATATTTAGATGCCATACTCGAGGAAAAAAGAAAGTAATCGTTTTAGATCCGAAAAAAAACGAATAGAGAAAAACATAGTAGCGCATTCATCCACCTCTTAAGTCCTTTCGATAATAGTGTACTCTTTTTGGTTAGGGGGAATATAAGCTGTCAAAGGTGGGACATTGGAAGTGCAATAATAAAACAGCAAGTAAAAATGTTCCAGTTTTAAAATTTGAAAATCATCGGTAAATATTACGAATTCACAAATGATATTGTTCGAAAATTGGGAATGCGGAGAGAGGGTGCTAGGGATAGACAAAATTGTATCGACAGCTCTTGCTTGGTTTCCAGTTTTTGCATGGTTGCAGTATATCCATGGTTAGTCTGACTCCAAGTTACACCCCCAAAAATTAAAAATTGTACCTTGAACGCTTGACAAACATCCTAGAGTAAACCGTCCGTTTGTAGGTCCCACTCGCCAAACCAATCGTGCAATCTTTATGAAGAAGTTTATATTTATTTTTGTTACCTACTTACTGACATTATACTCAACTTTGCCCATAATGTTAAAAATGCAGTTCTACTAGAAATGATCTATCGCCAAGCTTCAATTGTGGATATTGCACACTTTTTAAGTGGTGATTAAATTTTCCAGAGGCATCAAGAGACAAGCCTAATCAAGCTGTGAGCATAGAATATTCTTGTTAATCTGCACTGTCCTAAATTGCTCTTTGCATATCTACACCCTCTTAAGAAGAGTGTATGTGTAAACATTCGTTGAATTCAAACTTTTCTCACTCTCACCCACCACCAATTTTTTTTTATAATCAATTTGCCTTCGAGTTATAAAATTGCTAAACAGAAAAATAAAAGTTGAAAAAAAGTAAATTTTGTATTTGTTTCATTACTTCCATATCTTCTGGAAATCCCAATAGACTTACATACCCTTACCTTATGGGTATGTCCTGTGGACAGCTGCAAGACGATGGGGTAGTAGTGAAAAGTACAATCCCTATTTGCATATTTTAGGCGTAAAAATTAATCACTAATTTTAATTCTTCGCTATCTGTCTTTTTTTTTCTTTCTCTCTCTCTTCTTTCGAATGATGGAAGGTCGAACAATAAGAGGGTGAGTAAATGGACAAACTTTCGAAAAAAAACCTCCCCAATACATTAATGTAAAAAAAAAAAAAAAAAAACGAAGGACGATGAAAACGAAAACAAATTGGGCGATGAGGCGACGTCATTTATCCCACAGTGTCCTTATAACCTGCAGCTATTAAAACTGATGGGAAGCTATAATTTCGTTTGGTCGGTAGAAAGAAGCGGAAATATTTTGGTTTCTTGCTGTACCGCTACCTTCCCGTTCTAACAAAATAACCAAAAAATCTCTTCATTGACGCGATACAATAATTGTGTATATATACACTTTTTAAGTAAAAGGACATAAAATTTTAAGGATGCTTATTATCAGAGGATAAATATCTACCTATCTGAATTTTTCCATTTCCTTTTTCCTGTGTGCTGTGTCCTTATTAAGCCCTCAGGTCCTGTCCATTGGGAATTACCTTTTAAGACAAATTGTACGAAATTTAACTTCAGGAAGGTGAGGAGCAATTCCAAACGGAAAACAAAAAAATCATCCCTTATTGATAGGCATTCATATTTTTCCCATTTCATTTGCAGAAGTGCTGCAGGTTTGAAAAACAAATTACCATTTATGGACTAGCATCGCAATAGCAAGCACAAGTACTAATTTAGTAATGGAAATAAGTGTAAGAGCTACAGTGCCAAAGTTTTGCAAATTTTTCTTTAAAATTTCGTATACCTATGTAACTTATAAATAAACATGTTAGGGTCCAAAAGATTGATTTGCTAATTTAACATAGTTGCTGTACAAACGCGTATCCAAGCCACAAATCCATAAAAATGTCGCTTGCATCGTAAGGCATTTTTGGACATGCTGGAGATGCGTTTTTCGTCATTTGTATTATGAAGTAGATATTATTACTAAGTTTCAACTAAATGCGCACAAGAACAGTATTTGTTTGATACACACAGCTCACTGTTTCATGATTTTAGGATTTGCCTCTACACTTTTTTAGAGACTTTATTCTTTCACGCAAAGGCAATTCTGCTAATAGCCACAGGGTAGAATAGTCTTGAAAAATCTGATCAAACTTTCTTTTTTTTTAAAGAACCAAATGATAATGCTCACATCAAATATACCCCAGTAATCTTTGTTATGCAGACATAGCAAGGGAAAAAATCTCTGAATAAAAAAAAAATAAAGATTTAAAAGGACTATATGGTCATGGTGTAATTTTCCATGCAATCAAAACGACAAATGTCGTCAATTTTTTTAAATGTGTCACGTCCACCGCTGTTGAGAATGTTGAGCGAGTTCTTTTTCGCATCGCGCATACTTCTCCGCAGGATTCAGAAAAACCGAATGGAAGAGTAAACTATATACATACCTATGCAAATATGTGTGGCCGGATGGGGGAAACCCTTGCATTCGGAAGGTGGAAATATGAAAAATTACCCAAAAGTTGTATTCGTCACATATTTAAAAAAATATATACACATACATTCAGGTTTACATTTCGTTTCTCAACAGTCGCAGAGTCCTGATTTATGGAAATTTAAATAAGACTTCACTAGAGACGTTGAAAATGATGAAGAGATGGTAGTTTGTATGCAGCAATAAACGAAGCACAGGGGACTTGACTTTGGTATTTCGAGGAAAGACAAATCCAGAAAAATTATTTGGAATGTGAATACGTTTAGGTGTATATATTTTTCCCCTGCTATCCCCTTTTCTTCGCCAATATATCAAACTTCATTCTTCTTACTTACGAATGCATGTGGCATTCGTTGTGATCCCTTTTGCTTTGGTAGTTTTCACAAATGGCCCCTTCGCGTTATGAACACATTTGAGGTAAATAATAAAAACGTGAAGCCAAGCCTGCCTCGGATTTTGATATCTTTGATTTCGTAATCGGTATAGGCGCGTTCAATTTGTAAGCTAAAATATAATTATATACTTATAATATTTTTAAAGAATTGCAATTTTCAGGTGCTACTTTTATCCACTCCACAAAACTTTCAAGTGGAACGCGTGGTGGCGTCTATCGAGGGATCACTCATTGCTTTGGCTGGACCACATGGGTTGACAGTTCTTGAACTCCCGCGACGTTGGGGTCCAAATGGCCTATTCATGGAAGGCAAGGACACTATAACTTGCAGGTAATTTGAGCGTACACAACCGCCAGCGTGCGTTTTTCATAAATATTAATGGCAAAACAAAATTTGCAATTCCAAAACATGACAAATTCTATCACTACCTATGCGACGACACACTTCCATACTGCAAGTTGGGCGATATCAAAAGGCCATTAAGCGTAATGGCAAATACGGGAAGATGGTGGCACGACGGCCCGCGGTAGCAGGATGTTTGAAAATTGTCATTAGTCATCCATGAAATTAGTTAATGATATACTACCGACATTAAGTGTCCCTGCCCGCACACTGTCTCGCAATTTTGAGACACGGAAAGTATTTTAACGTTTTTGCATAGGAACCGCATCTGTATTTTATGACTTAATCGCCCAGAGTCTTGGAAATATGACTCCGTACCGTTTACCTCGGATAATGGTAATAAGTCAATAATATTGCTTCGTTTTTATTTCGCCACCCACTGTCCTATAAATTTGGGTTTAGTTGGAGCTGCAGCGCCTGTAGGTAATATTTCTGGTATACGTATAACTGAAGGAACACTTTGTGCAGAGGACTCTATTATACTTTCGGAAACGCGAAATCCTTTTATTACTTTAATTGCAATTATATGCAAATATTTAGAGTAAGGTATTTTGTTGTGGAGCTCCTTTCTTTTCCCGCTTCACGCAGTATCAGTTTTATCGTAGGGTAATTCATAATTTTTCTACTTTTGTGCCCGTCCATCGTAGCGCAAAATTCTCTGGTTAAAGTTGCGAACTCTACACTTCCTATGTGACGACACCGCAAATGAACTATCGAAATTTATGTAAAATTTACCGCAAGTTGTAATAACAAAAGTAAGGTGTGGGGGGTTAGTTTTGGGAAATATTTGTTACGCAACCCGCCATGCAATTCATTTGAAACTTTTGTCTTTAGTTGTCGCGAAAAAGGAAGTTAGTTTGGGTTCTTCGAAATGAGCGCAAGCCAGTGCAGTTTATTGTTCCGTTTTGTTTTATTTACCAGAGGCTTATTATCTTTTCGATATTTCCTTCCTTTTTACTTTGCTTTGGTGTTTAGCTTTCAAATGTAAATTCATCGTTGATTTCGAAGAATGTAAATTTATCTTGTTTAGAATTGTATGCAGATCTTTGAACATTTATAAAGAACACGTTGAATATATGTTTTTCCACCAAAAGCTCATACAGTGTGATATTCGAAATAAGACAACAAAACATGATGACAGGATGTCCGGTGTCCGTTGTTTTTACATCCAGTAACATCAACTGCGCCAAATTAAAGACACGCTATTAAGAACTACATTAGTATGCATGGAAATAGAGGAATACAGCTATGAAGTTATTTCTGCTCTTTTTGCAACAATGATACAAGAATGGGATAGTCGATTTGAATCCAAGTACGAACATGGTCATGGAGAGCGAATACGGAACGAATATGCTCTTTACTCCCTTTTTCCTGCCCAGGAATGAATATTATTTTATCTATCTTTTGTATGTGATCCCTTTTTTTTTTTTTTTTTTTTTTATCCGCCCATTGTGAGGGCAGATAAAGAAAAGGATTATAGTGTAGGGAAGGAGATGTCCTCTGTAACTATTTGTGCAGCATCACTAGAGTAAGCGAACTGACTATGAAATTGCAACGATGTTACTTTACATATGTATGCATCTGCTCCGATTCCTTTTACATTTTTAATTGTTTTTTTCTTTTTTCCGTTTCGCGAC
The DNA here is from genome assembly GCA_946477585.1 of Cheilosia urbana. NCBI lineage: Eukaryota > Metazoa > Arthropoda > Insecta > Diptera > Syrphidae > Cheilosia > Cheilosia urbana. The sequence continues at coordinate 95,920,825 of OX297854.1, forward strand.
TCATTATTTCAATTATTCACCTGCCTACCGGAAAGGATGGATGGCTAGATGCAACGGGTACCTGAATATCTCACCCTTTTGTGTTCATGCAGAATTCAATAATTTAGTGAAAATTTTAATTTGCTATTTTTGTGTTTGTAATTAAATGGATGAATGAGGCAATTAATTCACCAGTAATCGTCGTAGTATAGCTCGATCCTGTAGGAATCGGATACAAGCAATCAGACACGGTGTGCCTATAAATATTGTTTCATTTTTGTTTAATTTTTATTGCTCTGCAACAGAGTAGGTAAAGTTGGAAGGACAAAGTTTCCGACTGGTAGCTTGTGAAGAAAGAGTTATTATAAGACGACACCAGGACAAACAAGCAACATTTTTGGGTGTAAACATAAATTTTCTTTTTGCCTAGGCAGAAAGGTGGAGACTGTTTATCCCTTTCAGCATTCTCTGTATATTTTGAAAATTTTTATGTTTCGTACGTTCAATAAAAGTTTGTGCAAGTGAATTTGGATGCCTACATTATTTTCAAGCCGTTGGAAGAGTCTCAAGTGGAAGGTATTTTGGGTTTGACTGCCAAATCATATATCACATTCATTCCACAACGCCTCCATCTTAAGCATACAATAAATTTGAATTTACCGCGCGCACATGAGAAAGGATAGTTGAAAAATGCAAGCTATAAATAAATGACTGTAAAATCTCATTAGTTGCCCATCGCGCAATTAAACACAAACGGCGTTTTACTTTGCCAAGGTGTTCTAAATTTATAGAATTTTGTCCTTAGCTTTTGCTATAGACTCAAAGTTTTCTTCTGAAATTGCTTGTACGTGAAAAAATTCAAAGTAAAAATCCCTTGCATAAACATAACAAGGCGCTTTAATTTGAGTCCAACCCAAAGTTATTGTGTTCAAATGGAGTGATTTAACGACAGCAATTATCAGACTCGCTGAAGTTTGAAAAAAAAAAAATGTTTGACCCAAAACATATATCTACTTTGATCTCGTGGCATTTGAAAACAATTCGATATATGAATTCTGAACCTTAGTCTCCGAACTGTGTAATTCCGCAAAAACACTTTCATGGGTCCCTTCTCTCTTTATGAGTGTTCCTGTGAGCCACACGAAACACTAGATCTTAACAAAAGAATTCTCGGTGCAATGAAAGAAAAACCAGTCCCAGGAAGCATTCTTGCAGTCTTTGTAACGGCGACGATAGCATGCGTCTTGTGAATATGTACAATTAAATAATTTTGTTCAAGTCTTCAACACCCCGGATCAGTAGAAAAGAGAATTGTTTCGGGGCATCGACATTGGATGGTTGTTGCTGGTCTGGGGTTGTACTCCTCCGCTTGAATAGGAAAATTGAAATAATGAAATCCGTGAAAGGAGGTTAAAAGATTGTTCATATTCAAATTGAACACACACATGCACTGCAAACGACCATATATATATGGTGCAAAGAGGATGATGATGACGGCGAAAGCATGAGGGAGCCTAGTGACGAAGTAAAATAAATGCAAAGCGATTATTTTGAATTATGAAACAAATACTCGAAAATCCTTTGGCAATCACAATAATTAATTTTCGCATACAAACAAATCCGCACTACACTATTTCGCTGTACTTTTCTTTTACATTATTTCTACAGTCGTATAAATTACAAAAATGTCATTATTATTATGGAGTTGCAATACTTCTCAACTTCGATGAAGTTGGAAATTACCTATCCCGGGCTATGCCAAGTGAAAAAGTATTCTTCTTTTTTTTTACGAATGTTCTAAGAACTTGCGTACAATCCTGCAGGTATTGAGAATGACCGACTTTGACTTCGACTTCGTTCGACCAACTTCGTTCACAAATTCAACTGCCAACTGGACGTTTAAAAGAGACAAGGACGATACAAATTTGTTACAGTTGTTTATTCTATTTATGTTACTCAGAATTATTATGTTTTTAAGATATGTATGCAGTTAACTAAGGACTAACAGCCTTATTTATAAACTCACCGTAGAGTCTGCTTATCTTTACGCACCCTCTAAAAATGTGATCTATAAACATTTTCCGAACTTGAGAAACGTTGCTTTAGGGCTGCGTAAGTAAGTAAGTCAGCGAAAATTTGTGTTCAGAGCCTGCCTAGGAGCTTTATGTTATTTATATGTTTTTGCATCAAATGTCGTTTTGGCTGTGGTCGAATTGTAAACAAAACCAAAAAGTGGAACTAATTTCTGTTTGTGCATTCATTCCGCAGTTTTGTAAATCTGCGCCAAACGAATTTCGTTTCCAAATGCAATTATAAAATAGAAAATATACTTCATAAATACAAAAATATCAAATCAAATTGTGCGTTTGTGATATTATTTCTTCTACTTCAGTTTTGTTGCTTGTAGGGAATGTTTCAGGATGTGTGGGAATAATATCTTCCTATGGCCAGGCATTAGAATTGGTGGTTGTTGGTGGAATTGGATTACGACGGGGGAAATCTGGGGGTTCTTAAAATTCTGCTTTATTTGTATTTCGTTAGAAAATCCTTTTTGGTAACCTAAAAATATGTAGGCATTCGGACTTCGGAGAACGTAAGAAAAGCTGAGTAACTAATTCTCAAGTGTAGGTACCTAGCGTAGAGATTCTTTGTTCTGTTCACAACTAAGTTCTAAATTCAAAATTGAGCACAATCCAGGATAAAATGCGTGCGTTCATTTAAAATGCTGTTGAATAATCGATCGATCCTCCAAAGCCAAAATCTCTGGACTATTTTAATTAACAAAACACTTCTTTCAAAAAAAGGCTAGTGTCAGTTTCATTGAGAAAAGTCATAAAATTGTAGATCCCTTCCATTCGTTCCAAAAGTGAAAAACGCACAGAAAAGAAATTCCTCTGAGAAGCTTGGCTACGGATCTGTTGCGCCAACTATTTATTTATTTTTAAGTTGTACATAAAACTTGTTAAGAAAAATAATGACAAAAAGTTGGAGGTTTTTTTTTTATCTAAATCTGGGGGTTTTCCAGATCCATCTTTGATATAGGAACCCACATAGATACAAGATAGCAGGTTCATATTTCAGCAGTCCCTTCGAAAACATTTCGGAATTTTGCCAGATAATTTCTCTTTTTTTTTTTTTTGTTGTGTCAAATGATTTTACGTACGAAGCTAATCACAGCTGATGTTGGTTTTAGAGCAAAAAGCTATAGATTTCAGTGTTTCCTGTAATAGTTTAACGAAATTCTTACCTTTTCAGACACAAACCTCGTTTAGTAAAGTTAGCGAGGAAAAATGTTTATAAGTGACAATTTTAGGAGAGCCACGTAGAGACGATGTTTAACTAAAGAACATCGAAGAGACGTCGTAAGGGAATCTAATAAATACGGCTGTAAGTATTTCACTATTTGTTTTACTTACTTTACAGTCCGGAAGGACTTGGGTCTATTCAGACAGCTTAATCCATCGCTATCTGCAAGCAATTTTTGGCCGTGAAATATTCTCGGCTATATCGCTACAGTCAGTGGGCGCAGTAGCTAAGTGGTTAGTGTGTTGGACTACTATGCGAGGGGTCGAGGTTCGAATCCCGCAAAAACCCAAATTCCAACTTAGGGTTTTTTTCACTGCACTACCTCTCGCGAACGTCTGACAAGCATCCGAGACTATAACTGTTTTGAAAAAGCTTCTCAATTACCCGTTTGGAGTCGGCATAGAATTGTACATCCCTTCCATTCGTTTCAAAAATGAAAAACTCACACAAAATGAATGGTTGTGAGAAGCTAGGCCTAGGGTCCCTCCGGACCTGTTGCGCCAACTATTTATTTTTATTTATATCGCTACAGTCTCTTCTTCAACCCGGTTTTACATTCCCCTTCAAATGCCTGCGCTACAAACTGCAAACCTGCGCCCCCATATCAGGCCTGGGATAATTCTATTATACTTTGAAGCAGCTATACAATCCCAAGCCCTATCTTATCACAGTCATGTGCAATTTTATGCCGTAGCTTTTCACTTAGTCTAGTCACAGCTGCCCCATAGATCAATCTAATTTCATGTATTTATTGTGCAAGTGTGTGCATTTCTCCATCAACAACCCATATTTTCATCTAAATCTTACTGTTCACGGTAGTAGTTCCTTGTACAATCTGACAAGTACATTTGTCTTTGGAGAAAATACGGATTTGTATAAAACTTTCTACATTTCATTTAAAAAAAGAAATAATTATTTTTATGAATTTGGAACGAGTGTGCATACTGAAATCGTAGCTTTAGGAGAAGCGAAGAGGTCCTGCATAGCATACAACCTGCAGGAACAAGTTGATTACCTGTACTCAAGCTCTCTTCAAAAATCGTTTACTTTTTTATACTCACAGCTGAACCTTTGTGTTCCTCTCTCATTTGACGAGAATTTCTTTAATTTGAATATAAAATACTTCGAGTGTTTAATTCGTTTGTCCCTGCGAGTTTTGCTAAAGGAACAGCCCTACCTGAATGCCCTACAAATGTAACAATAAAAACTTGTAAACTAAATAGGTTTAGCTTTTGTCGATAAAAAAAAGTGAAGTATTTCTGGAATCATTACAGTTTTGCGGATTGCGAACAACAAACAAAGTACTGTTGTGCACATACCTTCGTTTGAACTAAATTTCAAAGACTATTTTTTCCCCGATAAGATAGCATTATCAACGAAACCCTTAAATTATTAATTGTCGCTTTTACTTTGGCTTTTCCAAAACCATAATAATATTACGCCAAACTTGGAGCAGTGTTTACATAATTTCCTCGCAGCGTTTATCGCCGTAACTCGTTCCAGTTTTTAATGACAAAAATTATGCGTCACGGCCATTTTTTATCTAAATGACAATCGTTCAATTGACATTAAGTTGCGTCAGGAATTTGTCGAATATCATAATATCTCCTGACCGGAGACGGTAGTTGACGCTGCAGGAGCGAGGCTTCTGATCTCCAGCCATCATTTCTATGCAAATCGAAACAATTTCAACGCCTGGTGCTGCTAAAGATGATTATGGTATATAGGACACGACTCACCCGTCTTACCTGAATCGTTTTCTCTCGTCATCAAAAAATACTTATTAATAACGCCAAATTTGAATATTTTAATATTCTCGAATACTTTTGAGATTAGCGAACATTTACCAGGATCCATTTAACATAGACTATCTGCGACGCTACGTTTGAGCACTTCATCCCTTCCCTTGCTCTAGTGTTGCGAGAGGTTTAAAATGGCTGATACCCAATGTTTTTTATGATAATTCATATTTTGGATACCTCTACCAAAGCCAATGATGATGATTATAGGCAATAAAAGCGTGTGGAGGTACATTTGTGAAGGGCGGAACGAGAAGTATTTTTAATCCGTTTAATGAAAATTAGCCTAGTGCTCTGGCAAAAGGGTTATGTAGGTGATGGCAACGGCAACGGTCGTATTGAGGGTATCTCGTCATTTGAGTCATATTTTCTCTTTTTGTTTAAATTTATAAGCAAGAGTTCCAGCACCATCCCCTGTATTATAACCGTACATAATACCAAGGTCTTCAGTACGAGTATGCTGACAAAAATATTTGTAGGTATTTAGAGTGCCACCGTCACCAATATTGAAGCAGTGAAATATGATTTCCACTTTTGATTACTTTCCTTGCCGTGTCTTTGGGATAAACTCTAGAAAAGGCTTAATGGAACATTAACGATTTTATTATGTTGGTTTTTGGTGGCAGCTAGAGTCAGAGAGCATTGGAATTTGTCCTCACTTTCGTAATTTGAATTAATAACTTGAAATTTTACATGAAATAATGGAATAATTATATAAATTACAGATTTTCACGTTCAAAGATTGTAGAGGACGTAATGGAGGTAACGCTCGACGATGGTGGTGATGATTTTAACTTTGTTTGGTATAACAACATCAAAAGTCACTCTTTTTTTTTTTTTTTGCGAAAAATGTTGATTTCACTCAGAAATGACATTATAATAATAGAAAAATCCCAAAGAAGTGGGTCTTGGTATTCAGTGGAACCCGTTTGATAAGCTAAGTCATTTGAACTACGCTGATGATATCTGTTTTCTGGCAAATAACATTGGTGCCCTTAATCAAATGAGTCATTCATTGCAACAGAATTGGGAGGTGGCTGGCTTAAGGATAAATGCCAACAAGTCAAAAATTATGCACACTAACCAGGCCAACAACAGCAGGTTATCTTGACACGGGAGACCATAGAGGAGGTCACGCAATTGAACTATCTGGGTAGTTACGTGTCACTCGATGGTGGAACGGATCTGGATGTCGGAAATAGACTGAACAAAGCTCGTAGTGCATTTGGCATTCTATCTCCAGTGTGGAACTCAAGCAAAATGTCGTTTCGCCCTAAGTTAAAACTGTTTGAATCCAATGTAAAATCTGAACTGGTTTACGCATGTGAAACGTGGAAATGCTCCGCCAACATCTCGAGCAGGTTTCAAACTTTTCTTAATCGTTGTCTGCGTTACATCCTAAAGATCCGGTGGCCACAAACAATTTCCAACAATGAATTGTGGCTGGACAAACAAAAGTGGATGTTGACATCAAGCTGAGAAAATGGCGTTGGATTGGCCATACACTGAGGACACCAGATAACAACATAGCGAAGCAGTGCTTCCAATGGAGCCCTCAAGGTGTAAAGCGAGTTGCTCCAAGAACAACATGGAGGTCAACTGTTTTGACGGAAGCTCAATCGGAAAATTTGCGATCGTGAACACAGCTGAAGTATCGAGCTGCAAACAGAGAGAGAGATGGAAGGACCTGGTTGTCGCCCTATGCTCCAGGAGGAGTTGAAGTGTTGCTGCAACAGGAACTCCCGGAGCAAAAGAAGAAGAAGAAAGAAGTGGGTCTTGTAATTGCGTATTCAGGAGGTCCAATTAAAGGTCACTTTTTCGAGCACTATCACGAATAACGCTGCCAACCAAGACGCTAATAGTACTTACGTGGTTTATGAACATAAGGTTCACAAGAAATAAACAAACGTTTTTTTAAATAAAATAAAAACGGTTTTGGATATCAATGAAATTCTTTATTCCTGTGAAAGTACGTTCGATGCCATTATGTATGGAACTCGATTTCTTTTGCATGGCCACCACGGGCACACTTGCAGAAGTTCAGACGCTGAACCCAATTTTCGACGGTTTTCAAGCATAAATCGGCCGATACTGCTGCAATTTCACGTTCGGTATTCGTACGAATTTCATCAGTCGTCGCTGGATTGTTTTCATAGACCATAGAATTGGCGTAGCCCCACAGGAAATAGTCTAACGGCGTCAAATCGCACGACCGAGGCGGTGAAGCGACTGGACCATTTCGTGAGATAACACGTCCTCCAAACTTGGTTTCACATTCACAGTAACGTGCCGGTCTTGATCATCACGGAAGAAGTACGGCCCAATGACGCCGGCGGCCCATAAACCACACCAAATCGTAATTTTTTCGGGATGCAATGATGACTCATGGAGTACGTGTGGATTGCTGCCTGACCAATACTGCATATTTTGTTTATTGACGAAGCCATTCAGCCAGAAATGAGCCTCATCGCTGAAGATGATTTTTCGATGAAAATCCGAATCATTTTCAAGTTGTTGCTGAGCCCAATTCACGAACATACGACGCTTCTGGTGGTCAAGCGGCTTCAGTTCTTGCGTCAATTTTATCTGGTAAAGATGTAGGCCAAGATCTTTTCGCAAAATTCGCCACAACGACGTCACAGAGATTCCAGCCTGAGAGACACATTTGGGCTTTCTTTAACTGAAGCCTCAGCGACAGCAATATTCTCGACACTACGGGCACTTCTTTGTCTCACTGGCACACATTTTGTACTGTGCCTGTGGATTCAAATTTTTCCACTAGACGCTCAATTGTCGATATGCTAGGACGATTATGACGACCATAAATTGGACGTAGCGCTCTTAACTTTGAGGCCACTGACTCCGAATTTCGGTAGTAAATTTTAATAATTTCGACTCGTTGTTGGCTCGTATATTTTTCCATCATGAAATGGCTGAAGAGAAATGTCAAAAGAGCGGCAAGAAATTCGGCGTCGTTTGCTTTCCCTTAGTGAATAATTTTCACTCCAATGCGGCAGTTTTGTTTGTTGACGAAGCCATTCGTTGGAAAAACTATGTAGCTTAAAATCTATTGAGTTGTTAGCTCAGCTTAGACCGATTTTTCCCCCTGTATATTTTTGTGTTGCTGTATATATGTAATCATTGTGAACATAATTTGAATCATTATTGGGTCTCGTATTTTTGCTTAAAAGGCTCATAAAAGTCGAATAAAATTTGGGTAATTTTGCTCGTACTCACCTACTCGGAGCTATAATTACTTTTTGGGTTTAAAAAAAAGGACACGCAACATTATCTCTTTCTCTTTTATTTTAAACCCAAATTACTGCTGCTCCTGTTTGTATTAATTCAACACTGAAATTATTATTGGTGGGAGAGGCTAAGTGGCGTCGTCGGGTAACGCCAGTGTTCTATTCATATTCACTGATTTCCCCTTTGGGCTTCGTATTATTTCCTTTTTTTTATTCACTACGCGTTTCAGACATAAAATAAAGATAAAGGGTTAGACAAAACGACAATGCCACGCATCCAGAATCCCATATCGTTCATAATCATTGTATGTGTTATATTATGCTTTTTTAATTCACATTGTGTTTGCATAGTTAAGATCTGAGGCACAGCTAAACAGGTTAGATTATTATTTCGTTGTTTTCTTAATTTTATTTTTAAATCGTGTATGCAAACCCATCCATCTGCATGAGCTACCTCATTGGTTATGAAAATGTTCTTGTGAAATATGGTAATCTTCCACAGGAAACTAACTCTTAATTAGTTGCAATCAAATTCTAAATCATTTCAATTGGAAAGTATATCATGCCCAACCGCAACCATCCACCTTCTTTCCACCGGGACAGCGTTTTCGCTGCAAAATTGAACGAAGCTCCCAACATCAGAGTGAGGCATTCCATATTCCTTTTATCGCTCGACATTTGGCCCAACTGCAGCCAAACGAAAGAACATTTAATTTGCTAGTTATGAACCGCACTAGGATAATAATTGCTAAATTTACAATTAATTTAACAGAGAAATTTATTTGTTTGAAATTTAACACAAGCGTGGTCTTACGGTGTAACGTTCGATGTTGATCCTTTTCTGATTCGACCACCCACTCACTCTGTGAAAAAAGAAAACAGGGCATTTGATTCTATTACAGTACACCGTCTATGCTCCAGGTAAAGGTGGATGTTTTAACTAAAAGTTTCCTAATAGGTAACTAACCCAGATGATGATTGAAGTTCTCCGAAAAGCCACCTGCACCCCCATCAGTCTGTCAGTCTGCCGGCCTGGCCCTCGCGTACATCGGACCGTCGACGAATGAATCTTCTTGATGTGATTTCAAACAGAAGAAAATTTCATTATTATTCTTCTTCTTCCATTTAGAAGTAGCAGGCAATAGTGGTGGTTAGTTGGTAGTATGAGTACAAAGAGTTTGTTATATGCATATACATTTGAGTTGATGAAGGCAGAAGGATAACCTAAGGGGGTTTAATGTAATTCTACAATTTGGTTTTCCATTTTACATCGAAGACAGAAATCACCTTGAAGGAAATTGCCCGTCTTGTATTCTTCAATTGGTGCTGCAGTTAATGTGCGAGATTTCATGGATTTATGAATCCATAATTCCATATGTGGATACTGGATAAGTCAGTAATTCTGCAAAAATTGCGTTCAATTGAAATTTGTTTCTCGTAAACTGGCGCACTGTCTGTGGGCGCTGTTTGTGGCTTTTCATTCTTGACTATAGATGTGCAAAATAACAATATTGGCGAAACAAAATGAAAAGCGTATATACTTAATTTTTGAAAGGTGTTCGATAGTTTCTGGACGAAGTTCTTCAGTCAGTATACAAAACTAGTATAATACCAAAGACTATCCGAACAAGACAGTTCCAAGACAGCACATACCCGATTTTCCCCGCAAATTATGAATGACATCCCTGTCTCGCGCGAATTACGTCCTGGGACCACGGCCTTTGATAAAAACAAAAAACAAACTTCGTTGGAAGGTACTTTATTACTAACTTAACATTTTCTTTCTTCGGATTTTGAAATTTGTTACATGTATTGATTTTGATGACTTGTTCTACGTAGTTTTGAAGACTCAGTTCTATTGTTAACGTTCTTGGCATTTTGCTTTAATGCTTAGTTATTATTTTTTTTACAATTTGCAATATTTTTAGAATTCATATTTTCTTGGTGGTTCGTGTGTTGGGACCGGGCGTAGGGTTTGTAATTAGCGCTCTTATTAGCTGAATTCCAAAACGCAGTACTTCTGCATTACTGCTTAATAAAGCGTTCCAAAACGCAAACTAAATACTATGATGCAATGCATACTTTTCTAAAACGCATTGTGAATACATCAACTGCGCAAACAAAAGCAAACAGAACATCGTGAATGACTATGATGCAAATGATATTTGACATTTCAGTTTGTTGTGCTTAAACGTATTGGCATTGTACGAACCAACATTCTTTATTAACCTGTTAGAAAGTATGATTGTTACTAATTGTTTGGACATTATTGGTGTTTGAGACATTTTACGATAGTTCGCATCAAAGTCGTTCCAAAACGTAAACAATTGCGAATCATAACAAATGCAAAGCGCTAAAGCATTTATAACCTGTCATCATAACAGCAGTGTGCATTCTCAATGCGCATTTTTTATTGACGTTTTGGAATTCAGCCATTTTCACTGTCGGTGAATACGTGTAATTAATGGCCGCCCGGTGGCACTTTTTCAATTACAAACAATTTGTAAATGAGTTTATAACAATTAATAAAAGTAACAAGATTTCAGGTTTTTTTTAAATTTCGTTTATAAGAATTACATTTTTTACAACAGAATTCATGCAGCTGAACCTTGGGGGTTGTTCCAAAAAAAGGTTAACAACATGCAAGTTAAACCCAAGATTCCACTAGGGCAAAGTGAACTTTAAAAAATATATTCGCAAAAATAAATTTCTATTTGGCTTGGTGTTGGTGGGTGTTTTTTTTTTTTTAATTCGCTTATTTACATACTTACCACCATATTCAATCGTGAGAATCAAAAAAAATTTTGTTTATTGTTGGTATTCTCATGTTCTATTTCGTTTTCTATAGATATAGCGCAGTACTATCAACAAATTTCAGTCTCGCCATTAAATTTCCGTAAATTCACAATTCACAATTGCAAAATTTGTATCATCACATTGCTCTATGTCTAGATTTACAATGCAATAACCTTTCTGCAATAGACTCTAATTCAAATAATTATAAAACGAGTTATAATTTTCTAAAAGCAAATTATAACGCCTTAAATACGTATTTAGGCTCGGTTGATTGGTCGAGCATTCTTTCTGGTTTGCATCTTAAGGAAGTCTATGATACATTTGTAAACATCTTAGGCTATGGAGTTTCTCAATACGTGCCAATCATGAGAAAAAGACAATCCTTCAAATTACCTTGGCATAACCAAAAATTAATTAATTTGAAGAATGCTAAAAACAAAGCGTTTAAATTATTTAAAAAATCAAGATCTGATTTGCACAAGCAACGTTTTAGCCAGTTGCGTCGGGAATATGAATTTTTGAATAAATTTTTGTATAAGCAATGTGTAATGAACGCTGAGTCTCAAATTTCTAAAAATCCTAAACGTTTTTGGACATTTTTAAACAGTAAAAGAAAACTTAGTGGTATTCTGCAAAATATGGAATTCGAAGGTGATGTTTCTTGTAGCTTGGATCAAACTTGTGAACTTTTTGCAAAGTTTTTTTTAATCAGTTTTTGTTGTTCACACGAATCTTAATCCATTACTTGATAATGATATGAATGATTCTAATGCTTGTTTGGGATCACTCTGTCTTTCAATTGATGATGTTCTGCAAGGCATACAAGGTATGAACTCCTCTCAAAGCGCTGGCCCTGATTGTATTCCCTTTGAAGTTCTTAAACAATGTAATGTGTCCTTGTCTTTTCCTTTAAAAATAATTTTCAATTTATCCTTAGCTTCTGGTGTGTTTTTAGATGAATGGAAATATTGATTTATAACACCCATATTAAAAGCCGGATCCTGACAGAAAATTGAAAACTATCGTGGAATATCTAAGCTCTCCGCTATTCCAAAACTTTTTGAGTCGATTGTTACAAAAAAGCTTTATTTTACAATCAAGGAACAAATATCACTGCAAGAAAAGAACATGGATTTGTATCTGGTAGATCCACATTAACCAACTTGACGCTTTTTACGAAATATCTTTTTGATTCTGTTGAGTCGGGATATCAAGTTGATGTAATTTTTACCGATTTCAAGAAAGCTTTTGACACGGTATGTCATGGCATTCTTATAAGCAAACTAAGATCATTTGGCATTCATTCGTTGCTACTTAAGTGGTTAACAAGTTACCTCACGAACAGAAAGCAGTATGTAAAGATTGGTTCTTCTCAATCTAGACTAATTGAGGTCTCTTCTGGTGTCCCCAAGGTAGTCACTTAGGACCTTTACTTTTTAATATATTTATTAATGAGATTCCTTCATTGCTTAATAGCGCTAACTGCTTGATGACCGATGACCTAAAGATATTTATTCGTGTTAAAAATATTTTTGATTGTGGAAATCTACAAAATGATTTAAACACAATAGTTCAATGGTGTGACCTTAATAGACTTACCTTGAACATAAATAAATGTCATTCTTTTTCTGTGTACCAAGTTTTAGTGCCTGTACTTAATGCCTATACAATTTCCGGGACCAGCCTTTCTCGAAAAACCGAAATTAAAGACCTTGGTGTGATTTTTTGACACGAAACTTGCATTTTCGTTTCACATTGATTATGTTGTCAACAAAGCAAACTCGATGCTTGGATTTCTTAAACGAACAAAGTCTGTCTATATGTCTTTAGTATGACCTTATCTTGAATATTGCTCTTTAGTATGGTGTCCTATATATGCAAATTCTATAACACGTCTTGAAAGGATATAAAAATCCTTTACAAGATTTGTTATAAGACAAATGAAATGGAACCTTTATATAATGCCCTCTTATCCAACAAGATGTGCCTTAATAGGATTAGATGCTTTAGAAAAAAGGCGAAGTGTTCATTGTATGCTGTTTATTCATGATGTTTTCTCTTATCGTATAGTATGTCCCGATTTACTTTAACATTTCAAGTTTTATGCACCGGAACGAATTCTTCGAACAAGAAACATTTTTTTTCGAGCCCTAATCATTCTTACAACTACGGCCTTAATGAGCCAATAACGAAGTGTATAAAAAAGTTTAATTCTCTTTGCAATGAAATAGATTTATGTGATGATAGATCGAAATTTAAATTATCCTTATTGAATATAAATATGTCCTAAATGATAATAATACTGAATATTTTATATAATTTTTTTTTGTTTTGAACTGTTAAAATATTGAATCCTAGTCTGTTAGAGTTAAGCTCGGTAGATGAATAAAGAATAATAATAATAATAATATTTAACAAAAAAATGTTTATGCAATATTTCGCATTATTATTGTTTCACAAGTTTCCCTGTAGAAAGGTAAGAGTTATTTTCTATTATCATAAAATACAAATGTCCAAAAAATCTTGGAATAATGAAAAATGGAAACTAGCAGGCTGCATAAATTTAAAGTGTTTTCAAAACACATTCCTTTTATTATTACAAAAGTACAAAGAAATGTAATTGCAACTGTGTTCGCCGAGTTTTTTGTAACTAACTTCAGTTTGTTCTTTTGGGTTTTCGTGTTTAAACCGCTGTCATTTATTCCGTCTAAGAATTCCAATTACGGACGAGAAGTCCAACCTGCAGTAAGATTTTCATTACATTTCGAACTGATTGTAAACCATTTCCTTTTAAAAATAAAACGCACCGTATAACAGAAGCGGTGTTGTTGTTGTCGAGCCTCTGGCCGTGATAATAATTACAAATTTCATAAATATTTAATAAATACTTCATCGGTGTCTTCAACAGCAAAAACATTTCCGAAATGTTTGACAAAAAATGTTTCTGAACAAATCTTTCGCTGGTCTGGATACACCGTAATATGTCAAAAAAAAAACCGAAATACTAGCCGCAAAATATTGTTTATTTGTTGCATATCTCTGTATGTATAAAAATCTATTGCTGTGCGTTAGTCGGGTAAAGGCTTTAGAACGGCTCGACCAATTTGAATGATTTTTGTGTTGTTTTGTTCGTCTTGAATCAGGGATGGTTTAGGAAAAAAGCAAAGTCGGAAAATTCTCAACATGTGGCGCTGTAAGCGTATATTTCGTTTTTCAGTAAAATTCAATTTCTATCTATATACTTATAATAAAACTGTAGGCAATTTTTTTGTTACCTAATGGCATGAAAACTACTGCACAGATTTCGATGAATCTTTTTTTGAAATGTTCTTTAAGATTTTGTGCAACACATAGACTATTCCCTTTCATTACCATGCCTATTTTTTGGAGCGTTTTTGACCAAAATGTGTTTTTTTTTCTGACTTTACTGCCTTTAACTCGCTATTACTCAAATAATTCTTAATCAATGCAAACAAAACAAAATACTTAGGAGAGCCAACACTTTTTAGTTATTTCAAGCCATTTATCAGCTTTTTATGTCCTCTAGAAGCTGTGCTACATCCTAAAATCTAACACGATAAAAATTAATTTATTTTCCCAAATCGAATATTATCAGCAGCCGCGGTTCTTGATCGTTGTTCTGCTTTTGGGTGGTTTGGTGGCGCACATCCCACAAGCACGTTCATATGAAAAAAAAAAAAAAAACAGCGACAATGTGTTTCTGAGGAAATGCGCAGATGGCTGATGACGTGTGGTGTGGTGATGGACGTATGGTGGAGGTGCTGTATAAAGAAATTGATTTCATGGTTTTTGTTTTAATGGTTGTTATAGTACCTACGTTGATACCTACAGGCTACAGTTAAGAATTGAAGAATTGAAGAAGTAAAGACGATATAGGTGAATTATGTTGTTTGATTTATTTATTGTTGGTGTAGATACAAATTTCCATTAAGGCTTTTGTTTTAGTGGTTGTTTTGATATTACCTACGTTGAAACCTACAGTAAGGAAGTGGAACTTTAGTACTTACGCTGTTGAATTTAGTTTTCCCAAATTGTTTTTTTAGGTAAATAGATTTGTTTGATTTATTGTTTCACATTGACAACGTTCACCGCTTTTTTTTTTTAGCTAGAGTGTTGATTTTAAACAAATATGCCGTTTTTCTTCTTTTCGTCTTTTTTTGGAAATTACACAGTCTCACGCCGCGTACGAAGTTGCGGGCACAGCTAGTCTTCAATAATAGTCTTCTATATATTATTAAACCTATAATTCTTTCGGGGTGAAACTCGATGACAATTTAATTCGATATCCACTGGACTGACGTCCGCATGTGTATTCATAACTCGGGAACGGATCGTTAGATTTTTATGATTTTTTGTTTATTCGCTACTTTGTATCGTGAAAACAAAACTTTATTGTGATTCGTTGCATTTTTGAATTCTTTGGATATTCCGGGCTTACCTCTACACAATTTGAAATTGAAAGTCAGCTCAGTTATAATTTTGTTGCGCAAGCTCAATGCACCCAAGTATGTAACGGAACGCGTTTGATTTGATGGTGAAGGATCTGAAATTAAATGTCACGCAAGCGACGGTTTTGAGGGGAAAATTCAAAGGCAAACATTCTCATTCCGCGGATTCCGCTTATTCAGAACGATTCGCCCTTCGTATTGAAGTGTCTTGAATTTCCCGTATCGCTTTCACTACTTGTTGCAAGAATAATCGCTGGGTATTTGTGCATTTGGGGCATCAATCTACAATTCCCATGTTTCCCACATGGTAAATTTTGTGAAAAAGCATAAGGTTGGCCGACACGTCAATCATTGCGGTTTGATTGAACTACATCGACATTGCTATATGCTATACTTCAGTTATTTCCATTGTATTTACTTTCTACGAAAAGATCAACTCAAGAAGTGTTCTTTCTATGTTTTCTATGTTTCATTGAAAAAAAAGTGCACTTCCAGCTCAATTCTTAACACGACAGAAGTGTCCGGGATATTTTTAAAGAATTGCCCTGTACTTACCAACACCCAGCAGCAAAGTGTCAGATTTAAATGTTTTTTGTGCGTTGGTAATAAATGTTGCACTATGTGATCCGAAAGTATACAATTATGCGTGGAAAACGTAAACTTAAATTGAAATATATAAATTTGGCCTATTAAAATATTCATATTTACTGTGGAAAGAAAAAGTAGCAACAGAAAATCAAATCTCACAGATGGTGTCTACTACTATTACAAAAGAATCATCGAAAAAATCAATTCTGAATTTCGGGGCAAAAAGTAGTAAGTGCATTTTACATTCTCGGAATTTTTATTTTCATAACATTAACGAATTTGGGCCGGGTCAACTAGTTTGAACATAAAATTTTAAATTAGTTTTTAAAAAACAATATCGAAAAACAAGACTATGCAAATTTGACTCAAATGGTAACACCTTCGAAAAGCAAGTGAAATGTCATGTTCAATATGGCTGGTGGCAATAAGACGTTTGCCGTTACGGTGCACCGAATGTTTGCAACATCGCTGGTTGTAATATAAAGTTTGCCATACTCATACATTTACATTAGGTATCTGTCGTGTTTTGAAAAGAACTGTAGCAACAACTTAAAAATAAAATTCTTCAATTATCCGTATTGTTTTATTATCTTGATCTGATCCGGATCCGGATGTAGTCGCAGTAGCTTAGTAGTTAGTGTGTTGGACTGCTATGCGGGAGTCCCAGGTTCGAATCCCGCAAAAACCCAATTCCGACTTAGGGTTTTTTTCCGCTGCGCTATCTCTCGCGAACGTCTGACAAACATCCGAGAGTATAAATGTCTTGAAAGAGCTTCTCAATTAGCCGTTTGGAGTCGGCATAAAATTGTAGATCCCTTCCATTCGTTCCAAAAATGAGAAACTCACACAAAACGAATGGTTGTGAGAAGCTAGGCCTAGGGTCTCTCCAGACCTGTTGCGCCAACTATTTATTTATCCGGATCAGATCACGCTGATAATAAAATACGGCTATAGCTAGATTTGAGAGCAAAATTATAAAAGGAAAAATATGTTGAATCATTTTTTTTTTAAATTTAACAAATGCATACTTGCATATATGTATATGTATGTTGTGCAAGTACCTATGCATTTTACGTACCAATTACGGATTATAAATTCTGCTGAAACTAAAATATGTTTTTTTTTTTTTCAGGCTATAAAGAAAAGTTAGTTAACAGATTAAAATCAAGGAAAAAAAAAGTGTATCTATTTCCAAAAATACAACAAAAGTGCAAAAAACGGTATTACATGGTCGCCACTAGACTGGAAAGTCAGGGAACGAAAATTTGGTCAGGGAATGTCAGAGAAAGTCAGGGACTTTCGAGAACGGTCAGGGAAAATTCAGTCTGTAGTTTTTTTTTTTTTTTTTTTAATACTAAAATAATTATTTATATCGAGCTCTGAAGTCTACCCACATTTACGCAAAAATATAAAAATCAATGCGTGCAATATGAAAGTTGTTCTGTCAAGTATTTACGGGACTGGCAATTAATTTTATACCTCTCAACATTTATTGATTGGAATTCGTTTCAAACAAAAAAAAAAACTATATAGGTCCTTTACTTTTTTAGTTAGAATGGAAAAGACTGTGAACATGGTAGTGGTGGGGATAAATTCTCTCACAGAACGCTCTAGGGAACGCTTTTGTAGTAATTTATGAAAAATGACAGATACATAATTTAAAATATTCAAAAAATGGCACGAAAAGTCGTTAAAATGTCTGATAAACTCTAGGAATTTGTTAATTTACTAAGAAAATTAGTTATAGCATTTATTTTGAACTTTATTTTGATGAATCCGAGTATGTGGGAGAATTTGCATTCGACAAGAGGAAAAAGCGACACTGCATGAAGAATTACATGGAAGATTATTCCTTGCTCCAGAATTTGGCCGCCACTTCAAAAAGAATTTTGAGGAGAACATTAAATTTTATTTTGCCGCCTGTTGATTTTAATACGAAGAAATCAAAAAATAATCCACGCGTATACCAAATGTGGTAAAAAATTTCAAATCAACTGTTAATTGTAAGGTGACTGACAGCTTTTCCACTTCTTACACCCAGAAATTTGTTGAGTAAAAATTCGTAAGATTCTCAGTGGAGCGGTAATATATTGCTCTTTCGAGGACGTTCTCTTTTACGAACTTTTCGAGTTAAGGAACGGCACTGAGTAAAAATTCGTAAGAATTCGTAAGAACTAGTAAAAATTCGTAAGACATAAAAGTAAAGGAACAGACCTTATGTATATAATTTATTGATCTCAAGGACGAGTGTTAAAATGCGTTTTTTTTTTTTTTGCTATATTTGTAAAATTAGGTCAGGGAAAACTTCAGAACTTGTCAGGGAAAGTCAGGGAATTTTTTTTTTTCTTAATAATAGTGGCAACCATGTATTAGTTCATTTTTCTCTGATTAATATCATAAGATAGATTTCTGTTATATATTCACAAAATTGATTATCACATGAAGGTATTTGGCAATGGCATTCAATTTTCCAACAATTTCATAAACTTTCAAAAATCTTAAATTGAACTGCGATGTGAACGCCGTGTTACTAATGGGCACCAAAAATGACGAACACCGTCGCCCCCACTTTTAAATTCCACCAAAAAAATGGCCTCCCGGTTGACTGTCAACCGCAGAGGATTTTCTAAGTATGCGTGCGACAGAAATGGTACAGGCACTAATACTTAGGAAATTCTTTGCGGTTTAGGTAGCTTGTAGGCAACTGTACAGTTTCTGCTCTCAGTTGACCATCTAGTTTGCATCTTCTGTGTATAATACATCTTAAACCAAGATCCGATTACATTGAAGTTATATGACATGAAGCGGGATTTTCGTCAATTTTCGGCACTAGCTTATACCCGCATAATCATATTGCGATTAACTCTTTAATCGCAAGTCGTTGCTATAATTATGAAATGATCCTTCATGTACAAAAGTCATGCTATATGTTACAAACTATTGATTGAAATAAATTTACCCTATGCTGGGTTAGTATATTAACAGTAGGACGTGTTTCGATGCGGTGAGTATCTATATGTTCTTTTCACTCACGCCCGATGCGATGATGTCAAGCATGATTATGCATTAGCACGATCCTGAATATTTGGCATTTTCCTCTGTATCTCTCAGTTGGTCGGCAAACATCGGCCGAATACATATTCCCACCTGCAGTCAGAAGAAAAACGAGGTTAATCTAATGGTTGAGCCGCGTTTGCACCTGTCAACCTGCTCGCAACCTAACCAGCCATTATTGGAACACGTTTACCATTTTGCGCGCGAGCGAGCTGTCCCAAGTCCTTTTACTGGGGTATACCCGCTCCTCATTTAAAGCGTTCCTTCCTTTATTTGTGCCTTTTTTCGTTTCTCGATTTCGGGAGAGTAATTAAACGTGTTTACTTAAAGTTTATTATAACTCGAGGTTCGAGTGAGGAAAAAACCGGATACACCTGGTCATTTCATGACAGCAAAGGGGTGATGTGCCGCTGCCGACGGCCGTCATATTTTTTACTCGTGTCAAACGGTTGAGGCGTATCTAAACCACGAGGGGTTAGATTTGCGGGTACTTTTTTTTATCGCTTTCCACTTCAACCAAATTTGGGAAATGATGACGACGATGCTGCGGCGTCGGCAACCAGATGAAGGTTATCAGAATTTTTGAAACCCTTCATCTGGTAGACTGCGTGCTGGCTTTGCTTTTGTAATTTATTAGAAGAGTGGATTTGTAGAGCAGGATTATCAATGTTATGTCAGGAGGCGCAAACAAAAGTCATTCGCCTTATCTGTTTACCTTTTAGCTCTACCGTCGCTCTCCAGTTCGAAATTAATTCTAGGATATCGAGAGGTTCCATAAAAGAGGCCAAGGGTTCAAGAAAAGAAATAAGCAAATTAGCACGAAGTGAAAGTAAAAACAACAAAAAAAAACTGCAAGAGAAACTAAGCGTACGGACCATTAACCTGTAGTGGAAGGGGAGGACTTTTCCATTAATGAGGTAAATAAATTAAATCGTGCCCCACTGCCATCGTCTTCGTTACTCATCAACCCTTTATCGGCCCTAGAGGCGACAAAAATTTTTAATGGCGTTTATGCGCGAGCATTTCCCAACCAAATTAACTAAACGTCATCAATAAATCGTCGTTGAGTAAAGTTTAATTAAAAAAAAAAAAAAAAACCGAGATGGGAGGAACGTCGAAACGAAAGCTGTGATCATAGCATGGATAGGTGTCGTCCTTTTGGCCGCATATGGATTATACAGAATAACCTTATACATGAAATTAATACAAAGTTTGCAAGCTCACATTTTTTAGTTAAAATAATTAAAATCATGTCCCTTAAATCTTGGCGGAACCATAAATTTACCGAGTATCCTAAAGGACATTATACTCATATCCGCTTTAGAAGTTCGCATAAAAAGTTGGAATGAAAAACTTTACATCTTTCGTAAATGGACACACATAAAAATTTCAAAAAAGAACGGATGGGCTTAACATATCCTAGGAAGGATTCGGGGTACTCATATGTGCACAATCTAAAGATTTCAAGATTTATAATTTCGTTTGATGCATTTTTTGTTTTAATTATAGTGTCGATAACAATGTTGAAATACAGGATTGCGTTTATTAATGGCATCGTTATATGGTATTTCTGATCTGTTATTAGTTATTATTAGTTTGCCGGACAATTTCGCCTTCGATCTCTATTCGCATCGAGGTTTCAATGGAACTTTTGCGGTCTTCTGAACTAAAAACCTGTTATTTATTTTCCTTTTGCGGCAGCCTGAAAAGAGATCGTTGACCATGGACCACGGTGGACGATATTTCAGTATATTAAAATGGAGTGGATTTATTGAAATACTTATGTGATTGTAGTTGTCGCTGCAAAGTCTTAAAAATTGTATGGGTCGCTTTAACCATTTCTTTACATTAGATATATGGGTAACTATACTTCTTTTTCCGTTTTTTTATAAGCCAGTCGATCCCGCATCTGCTCATGTGTTTTATGGCGATGCTAAAGACTTATCTAAAAGAGTATTTTAACAAGGTTCAATAAAATATTCGTTATTTTATATTTGGAACATTAAAGAAATAAATTTAAATAGGTTGTAGTTGCAAACTAAAAAATATCATGTTAAATAAAACGCAGGCAAAATACATTTTCGCATAATTGCTAACATTGTTGTAAAAACCTTATCATTATTCCACCATAAATGAGTTCTTTGAAGAAATGAGTGCTTAAAAAGCACATTTTTACGTGCTTTGCATACTCTTTACGCTTAATATGTTTGAAAGGATCTGAAGGATAAAAATTAGTACATGCCACATATAAGAGGAGGTGGAAAATAAAAATGGCAACCACTTTTCATTTTTTTTTTTTTTTTTTTTTTTGTATTCCATTTGCTTTTTGCATATACTGTATTCCAAGAATGAAAAAAGGACACATCCTTTTTAAAAATCCCCACCCTTCAGCAAGAGGAATAAAAAGAATTAAATCTGGTTTTGGTCCGCTGCAGCAGCAGTAGCGGTGGCAAGACATATTCGTCCTGCATAAATGATGTAATTACAACGATATAGGATGTCCAGTTGTTAAATTTGCCTTCGTTTTTACTCTGTTATAATAAATGTATGTGTTTAATAAGGATATGTGTAAAGATACTTATGCGCCCCCAATTTTTTTTACACTTGTGCGAATCTGCAAAGATATAGAATTTATATAGTGTTTAAATACAAAAAAAAAAAAGGATTTTCAACATAGGTACGCGATATGTTGGGTGGATCCGCCAACGAGGCCGAGGGCCGTACCCACTTAGGTATAACATATCGCCAAAGGACATACTTATACTAATATAAATTTAATTTAACCAAAGAAAATGGAAAATGAGTAAATGGATATTATAGATAAAAGGACATTTTATTTTTTCTTTCCTATTTTATGGTATCTACCTATACAGTTTTTTGTTTGCCGTATGTTCTGAAATAAATCTCTCCCTGGGCAGTTCTCTCTGTCATTTACGTTATTTTAGAAATGGATGTTTCAGGGAAATGTGCACAGAACGTCAATGTGTTTGTGTGTGTGCTTTTTTGTCAGTTACAAGATCCGTTAAAAAATTAAAAGCATGTTCACACGCAAGGATGTGCGATTTGAGCAAGTGTTATTCTACAAAGGAATGATTATGGGTACTGTAAAAAATAAATTAGGACATTCTTCAAACAATCTTGAATGGCATTAAATCAATTATCAAAATCTGTGTGGATGACAACCGCTATATAAATCTTAATTTAAATGCGCTACATTGATAAGGGTATATTTAAAAAGACAAAAGAGAAACAAAGAAGTAATAATAAAAAAAAAAATAATTAAATTAAAATAAAATGGTTTTTAATGCTAATTCAATGTTGACTGTCGTCAGTGAATTATTAAATTAAAAAAGGCAACTCATGGTAAAGCGCGAAAAACTTAACTGGCTAGAGTTAGGAACAAAAAGGATATAAAGAGATACAAGCGTGGGGTTAGGGGTGTCATAACCACTTAGTTTTAGATACCTGTGGTAAGTAGTCCCGTTTACGGTGTTCTTTTTATTCCGTTTGCAGTTACTGCCTAATTGAAAATTATTTACTTGCGGTACAGGTAATTTTCGTATAGGTACGTAAGTTAAGATTTACGGTGCTTGTTTTTTGTTTGCTGTTGGATGTCATAGTTACGGATTGCGGTCACAAATAAGGTGAACAAAACTGTTTCTGCTCTTTATATGTGCAAGTGAAACTTTGTTTTCGTTAATATTTGGGTTCTGTTATATTTTTCACACCAACGAAATGCAACTACACCCAATTAAAGCAGTCAGTCTAATGACTAAGCAAAGTGTATGGACCCGAAATGTTATGCATAAATGCGTTACGCGCACTCAAATTCCCACAACAATTGCAAAGGGAAGACTTATTTGTCGGATGGCTTCCAATTCTAGTAGTCAAATATGCGAAAAGGCTGTTATTTCCTAAAATCATTCAATAGCCGCCCGAGGCAGACCCAATTTATGCCGCCCTCGTGTTTTTTTTTTTTTTTTTTTTTTTCACACACTAAAACTAAAAATAACAACCTTTGTAAACTTGTATATTCTGAAATCGAATATCTTTACTTCTGAAATTTCGAAATATCTCGAAAACAAAAATTAAAAAAAAGTGTTTTTTTAAATTGGTTTTCTTTAGTTTTCTATGAAAAGAGCGATAACGATTTTGACCAAAATGCGTAGTAAAAACAAAATTTATGTTTTCAAAATTATTGTGGCCTTAATTTTAAATTCGAATCAACGAAAACGCTTATTTTAAAAACTTATTATATCTCGAAAACCCCAATTTAGCACCCCTATTGCGAAGATCCACTATCAATTGATAGTTGATACTTATCAATACATTTCTTTAAATGGTATTGCGAAGATCAATTATCAATTAAGTGTTGATCGACTGTGAACGTGCAGCAATTGTCGGTTGACAAATCGGTATTGTGAATGTCAATCTTGAACAATTTTATTGGTAGTTGTCAATTTTTCTATCAATCGCAATTTCGGTGTTGATAAGTACGACTCTTAAAAGAAAATGTTGAACATCAACATTTTTAATTGTTATTGTTGTTATTTTTTAAGGCTATAAATACATATACAATACATGTTGCCATTCGTTTTTCTTCCTATGTGCAATGAATTTTATCCATTTTGGGCACATGTAATTTTCCATAACGCGTTTAACAGTTCACTTAGAGTAAGGGACACTGTTGTTGCTGTTGACTGCGCAAGACCAAGCAGAGCTGCAATTAATCGGTTTAAGTTTGGGTCCAATATCTTCCAAAAAAATAAACGAATGCACCTCAACAGCATTCCTTGGAAATGAAGTTAGCTACCTTCGGTTTTCCAGTTCCAAGGGATTAGATGTATCTCGCAAACTCCTCCGTATATCAGCCAGATCCGCATACTCTGTCTCGTCTTCGTCATCATCAAAAAATTAATTCCACCGATGACATGGTTTTCAATAAATTTCACAGATTTAACACTCGTAATTATTGTTTAATTAAATTGTTTGCAAAAACCGTAACAATCACTCTTCAAATCAAAAATATTTTAGAACTGTCAAAATTCAGTTTTCATTCACAATAACTTTATTTTTTGGCGTTATGTTCACAATAGGTTATATTTTTTATTATATATTTTATATTTTTATCAATCGTTTTTCGCAATACCAACATCAATTTTAATTGATAAATTTATCAATCGTCAATCGATTGATAGTTGATCTTCGCAATAGGGCTGTAGATTTCGATAAAACTCTAAAAACCAAGTAATGCTTACATCCCGATCAATATCTTATAGGTAGTCAGTTTTCAGCTAGTTAGGTAATAGTATTTTCCAACATTGCAAAATTTTGTACGCTTTTGTCTGCGTAATTTAAGAAAAAAAGCTCAAACGATTTTGATCAAAAAACATATTAAAGTTAATATCAGTATTCTTAATAAGATCCCGTACTTTGTTTTTCCCAAAAAATTAGAACATTTCAGTTTTTTAATTTTTTCTCAAAAATGGATATTCAGTTTATAACTTCTAATGCAAATTCAGAAACAAATCTCTGAATTCTTACACCTACTTGTACATATATGTTAGGATATCGATCTATCACGAACGCTACTTGCAACCATTGACAACTTAAACCAGCGTCATTAATATATTCCAGTTGAAAAGAAATTCATTCCCTATCCCAATTTCCTTAATGCGCTGTGCAATCACATCAATCACATAACACTATAAAAAAAAAAAAAAAACAGAAACTCTTACTACGCTTGTCCTCCCACTCAAACATCTTGTAAAGTGTAAGAGCTTATAAAATAGTACAATAGGCGCTTACTTGCCAAAACTGCCTGGAGCTAAAAGAGCTAAATTTTATAAAAACTCACATTGATATTTGATATACGTACCTATACCTAGTAGCTACTGCCATATCGAATGAATAATCGGTTGCTCCTGAACTTTTTACCAACCTACCTAATTGACTTATTCAAACTTTTGCTGAACGAAACAGTTTCGTGCAACACAGTCGTGCACTTTATTGGCTGTGCCTGTGTACCTGTGTTATTAATTTTAATTTTTTAAAAAAGAGCACGGTAAAAAAGACAACACTGCAACCTTTATTGCTAATTAGAAGTTTGCAAACTTCACTTATTTTGGGCAAAATAAAATACAATAGAAAAATATTCCTGCAATGTTAGCATGCATCTGCATAGTAGGATTTGCATATTATGTAGAGATAGTGTCTCAACTAATTATATTAGATACCTCTAATACCAACAAAAGCAAAACCAACATTACTTATTCGCACTAATTCCATTCTCCAGCTATACATCGCTTACAGTTACATACGCACACACACACAACTTCTAGCTAGAAAAGAGACAAAGTGTATTTTCGGTAGGTATTTTATGTTAAAAATTTCTGAAAAATATGTAGTTGCATACTAGGGAGCAGCGTTCATTAAATCTTATATCTTATACCTTTAAACGAGCTAATCTTGTATGTATTTATTTATGTATTTATATAAATTTATTTCTGTGATCTCGGAAACGGCTCTAACGATTTCGCTGAAATTTGGTATATGGGGGTTTTCGGGGGTAAGCAATTGATCTAGATTAGTCTTATGTTTGGGAAAACGCGTGTTTTCGAGTTTTCATGCGTTTTGAGCTTATTTTTCTGACTTTACTGCCTTTTACTCGCCATTACACAAACAATTCTTAATCAATGCAAACAAAAAAAATACGTAGGAGAGCCAACACTTTAATAGTTATTTCAAGCCATCAATCAGCTTTCTATGTCCTCTAGAAGCTGAGCTACAACCTAAAATCTAACACGAAAAAAATAAATTTATTTTCTCAAATCGAATATTATCAGCAGCCGCGGTTCTTGATCGTTGTTCTGCTTTGGGGTGGTTTTGTGGCGCACATCGCACAAGCACGTTCATATGAAAAAAAAAACAGCGACAATGTCTTTCTGAGGAAATGCGCAGATGGATGATGACGTGTGGTGTGGTGATGGACGGATGGTGGAGCAGCGTTGCCAACCAATTTTGACGAAAAAAAGCCTAACTTGAGAAAAAAAGATGCCTTTTTCAATAAAATAATGCCTAAAAAAAATGTTTATGTAATTGGAACAATAAATCAAAAATTAAACACAAATATAACAAAATTAACAACAACAATTGGAACAATAAATCAAAAATTAAACACAAATATAACAAAATTAACAACAACAATTTTTATTTCCAAAAAAAAAACTTAAATTATGTATAAATCACAGAAGAAATTGGAACAAAATTCATGACTTTAGTTTCATGAGTAGGTAGGTAAATAGCATTGAACAAAACAAACACAGTTTTAGTCCATCAGATCAAAAAATAAATAAATATTTGAAATAGAAAAAAAATGCGTTTTTGGAAACAAAAAAGCCTTAAAGCCTTAGCTAATGAAATAATGCCTAAAAGGCATAAAAAGCCTAGGTTGGCATCGCTGGGTGGAGGTGCTGTATATAGAAATTGAGTTCAAGGTTTTTGTTTTAATCTTATACCTTTAAACGAGCAATTCTTGTATGTATATATGCATACTCTGAACTCTGAAGCGTGAGCGGTACCCTCGCACCTTTGAGTATCCAATGCTTTTATTAGCGTTGAAAGGCGCATAAGTAAGTAATAAGTCCGCGTCATAGTAAAAGGCATCTACCGGCATTCAGGAGACTTAAATTTTTTTATATGTTCAAGTTAATATATATTTTTTTTAATTTTTATTGTTTTTAAAATTACAATAAATAGTAATAATAACCGAGCAAAGCTCGGTCACCCAGATATTTTTGTTACTAAGCAACACAAGGAGAAGGAATATCTGATTACTTACTGTGAACCAGGGTTAATGCTGGTAAACTTTGTAAATAAAATAGTCGGACTGAAAAAAGATTCCATTTTGTCAATTCTACAATTTTATATAGGTATTTAAAAAAAAAAAGTACTGCTCCAAATTGCCGCACCTAGCAAAGTGCCGCCCGGGGATTTTGCCCCGTCCTTTGCCCCCGCCCCTCGCTACGCCACTGGAAAATCCCCATTTATTGTAAGGTATTCGTGTAGTTCATACACGCTTTTCACGTAGTTCATTGTTTGATTTTGGAAAATTCCAGCCCTCGTTTTTGTTTGCGGATAATCCACTATTTTAAATGTTAATTTACCCTTTAATTTTATGACTTACTGTTGGTAAAATATTTACCTGTTACCAGGTAGAAAAAGTTTCCGGGTACAAAATTTCAAACAGGTTTAAAAAGTGAAAATCGATTGCAAAATGTATGGCCTCATCCTAGTGATCGGCAGTGTATTGGTCTGTTGGTTGTTTACTGAAATATGTAGGTACTAATTAAACGCATAGCCATATGATGGATTTTGAATAAACCAAATCAAAGCATTTCTCTATAAACATCTGTTTGTACCTATTATAATTTTATATGGTAGGGACCTATAACTGTTTAGATAGAAGAACTTTCCTGGAGCGTAATATATTTACTTAATCCTTTGTTAATTACTATCGTAGGTAAATGTGTTTTTGCATCAAAGTTATGCCTTTTCCACTATACTTATCTTTTTTGGCTACAATCCATGTGTTCCGCGCAATGCATTTTGTCTTATTGTCACAAGTTATTGCTGCCTTGTAAATGCGATAACAACTTTGTTTCGTTTTAAATTGTCGTGCACTCATAACAACGTATTTTATTCTTTTATGTAGATCCAAGAACATAGACGCTCATTTCTTCAACAACAATCCTCATATAGAGATACGGCAAATACGATGGCATCCAGCTTCCCCCTCAGACTCACATCTGTTGGTGTTGCTGTCTGATAACACCATACGGTCTGTTAGTGTAAGGAAACAAAAAGCGACAATTTAATAAAGGGCTTTATATTGTAGGGTCTACGACAACTATAGTTTACGCCACGTATGGCAAGTTGGTCCTTTTCCCGTAGTAAATGTCAACACTACGAATGAATCGACGACTCTACCTACACCTTACTTTTTAGGTGAAAGCTCCGTTGATTTCGATATAGGTCCAGCTGTAGCATGCTCAAGCGACACATCTATTGTTAATCATAACCTCTCAAAAAGTGTCATTGGTGACACAAATACCAGGCAGAATAGCGTAAGTAAGGACCAATTATTAGAATGCAATGCTATTGGAAAAGTGTCAAATGAAAAAGTTGAATGGCCAATCGTGATTTTACGCGAAAATGGCAACATTTACATTCTCTTTGCGGGGATCGATACGGAAAAGTAGGCAAGATTTTGAGTTACAGAACAATCGTTTTAATAAATATTTTTAAGACCTCGACTTCAAGGACCTATAACAATACGGCCGCAAACGAACGATAATTACGGGCTAGATTCCTGTGCAATTCTTCTAATTCCGTCACTGCCATTAACTATCGTTATTGCTGAATCAACAGGTAGATTACATCACGGCCTTCTTTTAGAAGCCGAAACAACTGAAGAGGTACTTCGAAATACAACCACCAATTTCATTATTTGGGATTGAGCTGTTATAATTTTCTGTCCAGTCTTTCAGTGAAGTGGATTCTAGCCTGTTAATACATCCCTCTGAATGGATCGTCAATGTTTTGGAAACAGTGGAACTGGAACTTGGCATTCCTGATACGAGGAATATATCTACCTACACGTGCCCAATTCATCTTAAAAGGTATTAGTAAGAGCACATATTTAAAGCTGTAGTTACCATCAATATATTCTTTTTATAGAGATTCTATAAATGAATTGCGTTACTTTGCATATCACAATACTGGATTACACGTTGTGACTGTTAATTTTATTGGGGAGTTGGAACGGTATTTGGACTCGGAAAGTGAGAGCTTGTTATTTCTCTCATTGTTGTATCTCAGTTTTATATTTATCAAATATTATTAGTTGTCTCAGATATGTCGGCCCTTTTGACTAGTTCCCGAGCAGAATATCTTGTGTGCACTAAATTTAACAGCGGAGACAAGGTGAATGCTGTTCTTGGATTTGTCCTTTTGCAAATGCCGTCGGAAATAGTTTTACTCCTATCCAGTGGCCAAGTAATTAGCTTAAACTTGATCATCGATGCAAAATTACTACCCTGCCAAGGGGCCATTATTGGCTCAAACGCTATTATTCGAAAAGCTGATAATTCCATTGACCAACCTTCCTTTATGGAACACATCAAAAATATTCTTAGGCGTTCGGTTACTCAGCCAATTATGTCACTAGATAAATCAACACAAACAACTCCTCAGGAGTCGTATGAACTTTTAACGCAGACAATGGAAGTTCTTCGAACTCAGTACATAAAAAAACATGAACAAGCCCGTGCAGAGTTTTTGCAGAAACTAAATACAATTAAAATGCTCAAAGAACAACAAAAACAGGACATTGGTTATCTGGAGAAAGAGCGAGACTTGATTCGGGAGAACGCACACAGATTGGCCGAAAGATTGGAGGAAATAAGCGAAAATCAGGAATTGCTTACAAAAAAGTAAGTGTTCTTTGTTTTTAGGCCAGAATTCAAAGCAAAATAATCGTCTTTTTTATGAAAGGAATTAATTTTACAATTCGTATCTGATTTCAGATGTCAGGATTTGATAAGACAAGCAAATACATGTCTTCCAAGTAATACACAAGCCGAGAAGGAATTCGCCCAAGAAATCGAAAAGATCAATAACCTAACAAAAACTTTGGCAAATGCGCCGCAGAAGGCTAAGGAAAATATTAACAAGCAGGTTTATCATGTAAGACACCCGATTTTAACTTTGCTATTTAGTTATATTTAAATCTGATTATCATTTTAGATTCAAAAATACACAGAAAGTACAAAAAACAAACCATTCGACCTGCCAGAAAAACAAAAAACTACTATTCAAGAGGTTCTTCTGCAAATGTAAGTTGCTATCTGTACAGGGCTTTAGAAAAAATGAAGTCCCTGTTCGAATGTAAACTTGGATATGGTATAAAATATTTGTAGGCCTTGCATTCGTCCGAAAAGAATGATATATATTCCTATATTGATCTGTAAAAGTTTGTGGTTTCTGTTTAAATTCATACTCGGGTATATCACAGAATCCGTCGTATTCGGGTATATCACAGAATCTGTCGTATTCGGAATTTTGCTATGAATCCCGAAAGAACTGTTCCAGAATCCGTCGAAGGGGAATTTTGAAAATCGTAGAACGTGGTATCACTGAACATACCACGTTCTACGGATTCTGTGATAGTTCTTTTGGGGTTCGTAGCAAAATTCCGAATACGACGGATTCTGTGATAGACCCGACTGTGTGATTTACAATTGTTGCGTAACTGGTTATATTTTATGTCCTGAGAAAGCTTCTCAGTTAAGCAATTCGGATTCGGCTTTAAGGTGTGGGTCACTCCTCTTGCGATGAGTCATGACTGTTGCGCTAACTATTTATCTTAGGCACAATTTTGTTCTCACATCAATTACATCATATCACTTGTTTTATTTCAGGATGGCAGAAATCCAAGGGCAAATAACCGAAGTGAAGCGCATTAATAAGATTCTCAATTTATAAACTTATTATGTTTGATTCAAACTAAATAAAAAAAAAAAGTGTTTTTGTATATTTGTGTTGTATTATTATGTCTTTTAAATCGATTGGGTGGACAAACGAACAAATTAAAAGTAACGAATTTATATAAAAAAATAGTCTTATGTATATATCTAACCATTCTGTGTTGAAGAATTTGAAATATTCATCGAAGGAATAATTGCATTCTTCTAAGAACCAGGCTATAATAAGGAATTGTCAATGATCAATCAATGGTCCCCAGAACATTTTAGATATCTTACGCTCGTTCTCGGATAAAAAAAACTGCCGTCCGAGATGAACGAATTCTTTTAATGACAATTGGCCGTCGCCATTTTTGTCTATCACAGCGAATGAAATTGCCGCGTCCTCATCCGTGAGTCCAAGGCATCGGAAAAATAATTTATATTGATCGAGATCTAAGTGGCCAGAATGATCAATGTCGACCGCTTTAAAAACGTATGGCAAGAATCGTCCAATGTTTTTCACCTGATCCCTGTCGTTTAGTTTATGATGCAAGTCGGTGAGGAACTGTTCGGCGGTAATAAGGTTATAAGGGGTTATTTCTCCCCACTGCTCTTCCCAAGTTTGCTATGAAAATGCAATAACACATGTTAGTTTTGAATTTTAAAACGGAGACTCAAAGTTTATTGTTACCTTCATAACCTCGTGAAATTCTGCGGAGGTTTCAGGTGATAGATTGCCGATATCAGTGAATCGCCTAGTAAGCAAATTGAAATCGTCGAACGAAATTACACCGTCCCTGTTAACATCCAAAATTTTATGAAGTGTTCGCATTTTTCGCCGCCAAAACTCACTGTCGCCCTGCGAAAAAATAAAAAAAATTTCTGTTAGGAATACTAAAAAATTACACTTATTACATACTTAGGTATGAATCGAATACATAAAACGAATAAGAAAGAAATTTATTTCTTTAAAACTTTATATCGACTTAATAATATGTTTTCTCGTATTGATCCGATACAACGTTAAAGAAATCTAGTGCACGGTTAAACTTTATTTACAAAATGACTGTTACCTTACTCATGGACCTACCAAAAATCATAAATGACTATTATTTATTTATTGCTTTACATTAGATTTCACTTTTTAAATCAATCGTGAGGTTCAGTGACCTCACCCTGTAATCTGAAACAGGCATCGATTGCAACAAAATCATATTAGACCCGAGGTGAAGACTGCTCTGATGTGTCATATTAATCTGTGCAAAAAACATGTTACAAAGATACGGAAGACATAATAAATAATTAATATACAGCTGTTTATATGCTCCACAGTTGGAAGCTTTATAAAATAAGTGCAACGAGTGCAACAGAACCTAGATTTAGATTTAGATTGTTTGAGGGAGGTGGAATCAAGTTGCCATATCACTGCGGCCACGAGTGGGCCTATTGTGATTTCCTCCACTTAGAGCTCGCTCATGATACTGGACTTAGTTATGAATCCTAGTAGATCTTTGAGCGCGCTGTCAGATATGTCCTCTGCCCAAAGGTAAGGTTTACCTAGGTGGTGTTGACGTAATCTGACTAGACATTCACAGTGACACTGTATGTGTTCTGCTGATTCTTCGTCCTCGTTGCATAGTATGCAAGTGTTATTTTGTATTATTCCCATAGTCATGAGATGTTTTTTGACTTGGCAGTGCCCTGTGAGGAACCCTGTGACTGTTCGAATCTGACTCCTTCTTAGGTTTAGGAGTTGTTTTGTTCTTGAACGGGAAGTAGTTGGCATGAACATTTCAGCTTGTCTGTTACCTTCAGTGGTTGTCCAGTAATGATTTGCTTTGTTTTTCAGCCAGGTTTTAATGTGGAATTTAGCGGTGCTAAGGGGTAATCCACAAAACGGTCTTGGCATCAAAAAGGTAGATGATAATCCTTTCCTGGCTAGTATGTCTGTTATTTCATTGCCCACATGTCCGCTGTGTCCTGGTACCCAAATGAGGTGTACTCATACGTATGTGAGTAATTGTAGGCAATCCCATACTAGCTTTGATGTGATTTCATAGCTATTGATAGCCAGTAGTGGAGCTTTGCTATCAGAGAGAATATATATGTTCTTGTTTGTTATGGATTTTTTTAGATTTTCTCTGAGACATAGTTCTATTGCAAAGATTTCTGCTTGGAATACGGAGTTGCATTTGTCCATGCTTTTATGGATGAACGTTTTGTGTCGACCCCGTATACTCCAGCTCCAACTCCTTCATCTGTTTTCGCTCCATCTGTGTACCATACATGAGAATCTTTGACAAATGTGGGTTTATTCTGTTTTCTTTCTGTATCTGAAGATGGAGGGGTGGAAGATTTAGGATAACTTCCAACGCAAGAGAACCTAACTTATATACATATTTATTTCTTAAGGGTCTACAAAAATCGATATTTGATCGTGATCTTTGCGTTTTCGATCTAAGAAATGAATTGCCCTTTCTATGAATGTTTTCTATTTTTCATGTCAATTCTTAACACGGGAGAAGTGTCCGAAATATTTTTAAAAAATTGCCCTGAACTCACCAACACACACTAGCAAAATGTCAGATTAAAATGTTTGTTGTGTTGTTGCAAACAAATATTGCACTATGTGATCCGAAAATATGCAATTAAGCGTGCGAATGCAAACTTTAATTAAAATAACTCGATTTGGCTTATTTAAACATTCATATTTATTTTGGAGAACAACCAAGAAGTAGCAACAGAATATCAAAAATTTCACATAATGGTGTCTACCACTATTACAAAAGTGTTCCAACGAATTTCATTGAAATTCGGGACAATTCGGGCAGTCTCTTATGTGGTATTCGTTTGGGCTTCTTCAGATTCGCTCTCAGAACTCAGATTTGAGATTTCGGGTGGCTAATCGAACATAAAAACGTCACTTGCTCTTTTTTGTGATAATATTCGTGCGATTCGAATATGTGTAGCCTTCAACACTTTTCAAAACGTTTTCCATTCACTGGTTAAATTTTGAATTAAAACATTCGAAATTTGCGTCTCGATTCATTTTTAAATACATATTTATACATAACTAATTTGCTTCAATAAATTCACCCGATGCAATGCCTTTCTTTGCTGTAGAACAAATTCACGAAAACCTAAACGCCCTCCACCAGTTGTCAAACTCAAACGCACTTGTGTTGGTAAATCTGAGAAAATATCTAGATTCGCTAAAGTGCTCTGAAATCTGAAAAATATTGCTTTTTTTTTGTACCAAACGAACACAAAAACCAGAGACAATGGGTCGTATGAATAAAACCTAGCATTTACTTTGAGTAAAAGCTTTTAGCAAAGTAAAAGCCCTTAGCAATTGCTTTGAATCGGTATGAATAAAAACCTAGTTTGCTAAAGTAAGTTCGAAAATTCGAACATAGCTTTTACTTCGCTGCACGTGTACTTGCCTTGCAATTTCTGTCAAGTCTGACCAGTAATTTTGAGTTTTCCTTGAGATTCTAACGACTTTTTTGGAAATTGAAATTTAAAAAAATTAAATTCAGAAATATGATTGCAGTCTATAGCTCCAATTGCACCTGGAAATATGATTTTTGTTTGCCAATAAATAGGTTGTTAATGTTTTATTTTTTCTTCAGGTGCCCATGACAAGAAATAATTGATTTTTTCATAGGTATCTTGATGATTTTACTACACGAACAAAACTTAATTTAACTATTTATAGACAAACCATCGAAAATTCACATTGCTTACTTTTTTTTTGTGTAAACAATGTGAGTACAAAATATTTAGCAAAAGGTCTGAATCAACTAAATAGCAGACTCAGGATTTGCATAGCATTTGCTTTGTTTATTCATACCGATCTGAGTAAAAGATCAGTGCCGCCGCTTTTCGAACATGTCAAAAGTTGGAACTAACTCAAATTGGTTTTTATTCATACGAAACGTAGCAAATGCTTCGAGATTGACATTTCTCTTGAGTAAGAGCAATTGCTACACTTTATTCATACGACCCAGACTTCGAGAATATCACATTTTAAGATAACTTAATGCTATTGGTTGGTTATTATAAATTTTTAAAAGACGGTTAATATAATTTGTTTGGCTAATAATAGGTCTGTTCCCGAACGATAATGCATTCGAACACTTTCGCCAAATTTAGTCAAACCTCGTTCCTTTACGCAAAAGTTGGGCAGAAGAGAGCCAAAAAGAGAGAGCAAAACATTTCCCCTCCATAAAAAACTGCAAATATTAGCCCAAGAAATTTCTTTGGGCTAGTTGCTTATTGCTGACAGATGGTTGTCAAATCGTTCAAATTCTAATTTGTAGCTGACTTTTTATTTAATTTCATTTATATTTATTGCTTGTATCGCATAAAAATAGATGTAAGAAACAAAAGAATTGTACTTTTTAATTTCTGCAACAAAAGCAATTCAAATCCTGGTCTTAAATATAAATTTGTGCTTTTTTCTACTGAAATTTGAATATTCCCGCCTAGAAAAAATTCAATTTTTTCAAATTTGTGGTTCAACGCGTTCCTTTTCTTTTTGGTTATATTTAATTTCAGTGAGCATATTCTCTCAAAATGAGAGAAATGTGACATATTGCCAAAAGTGAACCAGAAAGTAAGGGAACAGACCTTATACTATCTAAATGAGTTGTTTTATATACAAGAAACATATTAGGGCAAACATTGTTGTGTATTTTCCGCTTTTGAGTATCATTAACTTCGATTTCATGTGTACATTTTTTACTGAAGAAAAATTGCTCAAAATGTTTTTATTTTCCTACAACCATTCTGCAGTAATCATTTTTCGTAAATATTTTCAGCAAAAGTGCACTTATTCCTAAAAGAAAAATACTATTTACACGTTACGAATAATTTCAAATTAAACGGACAAAATTCTATGAACGCTGGCAGCAACTTTGCCGACAGCGGAAGTGGGACACGCAAGGTGCGAGTGTGTTGGTGAGTGAAGTTACGTGACATTTGTCAATACGAATTTCTATGTAACAATACTAAAGCACTTAGGTTATACACCCCCATAGAAATATATCTTGTAGGCAAGTAACGGAAAATCGGCCGAAGATAGGGGTCTCAGCCCTCTCCGTCTGTTCTGAGAGCAAAAAAAAGTGCTCTGAGAGCGCCCAATCGAATACCATATTAAAAATGCTTTCATATGCAAACAAAAATATTTTACGCAACCCAATAATCAAAACGATCATGTACATTTTTTTTTTTAATCAGGAACCTTTCCTTGAGGTTTTTAAGCTACTTGCTCTTATTACATACAATTTACAAGCAAATGAGTTGTATCTTGTATATATTGTAGTTACGTGAAACTAACCAGACAGGCTCAACTATTCTTAAAGTATATCGAATTTGTATGTTTGTTGTGTATGTTTAAATTCAGTTTACGAACTGTGGATCCAACTGCTAACAGTAAAGTTGCAAATGTTCATACCTACTTAATTCCCCCAGCCAGCGTATTAAACAAAAAAATAAAATAGATAAACATTCATATTTGGAGGGATATAATAAAAACACGATAAGACTCGCCACCGAATATGATTTTTAAACTTTAAGGGTCAATCAACGTACAATTTCACTTTATCGGCACACCAACGATACCAAATAAATATGCCTACATACCTAATATGTCGTATGTATTTTGACAATGAGCATGTATAAAAATGATACCGGCTAATCAGAGGCATATAACTACGTGGCTGCGAGTGTGTAGGAGATATCTAGGTACATATGCTGTAAGCTGTCGCAGCGCCCATGAGTATTATGTGCCCCAAATTAATTCACTAGGCCCTTTTCAAAAGCAGGTTTTTAATATACATATTTCCATTTTGTGCGTATATTGACTTACCCTTTGCGCATGGTTCTTAATTTTGTCACTTTGTCTTTTTTGATGTTTTTCATCGTCTGAATCAGAATCTGAATCGGATTCGAGATCATAGGCGCGGGATGATATTTGTTTCCTTGCATACTGGCCGGCAGTAAACAGTAAAACTTGGTACTGCACATCTTTTCTTATTAAGCTATAATTAGCTCGAGGAACAAAAATTGTCTAAAAGAAAACAAAATCAAATTATTATACCAAATGAAATTTTTATTAGGATAAATTTGTATTTTTTTTTATTATTTGTGTAGGTACTGATTGGTTCGCCTTTGTTTTGATTTTAAGCCCAGTTTCTATTACCTACCATTTTCATTAGTTTAAAGCCGAAATTTATGGTAACGAGTTTTTGTTGTTCACCTTGAATTCAAATGTTGGTTGTGTTACAATATTTATTTCCTATTGTAAATACATTAGGTACACGAATAATACGCTTTAACATTTACATTGTTGAACAGTTGAATGTCACCTCCTTATTAACGACAGATAAATTAGTAATCCGGGACAGGGGAAAGCACGGAATTCTTCCCAGTTTTTCTCATCGCAGTAGCGAATTTATTGACTGACAACGGTTAATTATCGCCCTTTAGGTACCCATTTGATGAAATAACTGAATAATAATATTATAGGAATATAATCTGAATACATCTCGTCACAAATATCCTATTTCAATGAGAGAATTCAAACGCTGCTTTAAGCAGGTAAAAAGAAGAGAGATTTTTATGCGACAAGTGCAATACAGCACTACAGGTTAAAACTAATTTTCCGGGCACTCTTCATCCATTCGAAATGAATAGTAAACGACGGTCACGGTATATGTACCCTGTTTTCAACAAGTGGTTTTGTTGTCTTGTCCATTCAAATGAAACGTTCACACAAACAATAACGTAATAGGAAAAATGTATGGCGTAGAATAATTCCAACTCACCTTTGTGTCTATTTCTATAAAGCTATTTAGTAATCCAACAGATCCGATAACTCTTTTGTCAAGGATTTCTCGCGAAGTCCTCATAAGTGCGGATCTCACCATGGAAAATGCCATTGCATATGTTTATACTCGAATTTATTTCTTTTGTCTTAAAATTTGTAACAGATATGGTTTTGGTTTTGGTATTGCCACAAATCAAACTTGTATGTTTTCAAAATTTCACCAACAATTAAACGCTTTCGATAAAAGTCCAACCGGTCGCGATCGCAGCCAAACTCACATTAAACCTAAAACATTCAGATCGGTAGAGGAAAACTGTGTAGAGAGTTAATTATATAAGACGCTGCGTGTACCCATCCCTAGCCCTGCACGTACACAAAAACTAATGATAAGGGGGCCCTGTTTTCTGGCGCACTTCTGTTTCTGTTTGCTCTGTATACACTGGACTGGACTGACTGCAAGTTTGGTTGTGTGAGTCATGTACTATGTTTGGGGGGAAACATGTTTTGAACCTCTGGCTCAGTTACTGCGTTTTTAAAGATTATGCATCTTTAGGTAGATTGTTGTTTGTATGTATTCAGATCATGTCCCACACGAATCAGCTCTCAGCTGTTTTCAGTTTGTTTTTATGGAATTTATGCCTTGGATTTGGTTCTGCGTTCAAAATAATCGAAGATGGATCTGAAGGTTACTTCCAATTATATATATATAGCTATGAACTGTACACATATTGGATGCTATCAGCATGGGAGGAAAAAAGAAAACGTGCGTTCTGCACGTGTGTGGAAGACTCCATGATCTTCGGCCTACGTGATAATCTGATGGTAGGATTTGGTTTTTTGAAGATATAGATTGTGTGTTATTGCATTTTATTGAAGAGAATATAAACAAATACCTAGTAGGCCGTAGGCGCGTAATGCTAACATAGGCGCCTACGCCTCCTATAGCTGCTCGCATAAATATTCGTACCTACGTGGTGCGTTTTTGTTCAACGAATGCAAATCATCTAATTTGAATGCTATAACCGCAGGGCTGAAATAGTTTTCCTAATAAGGCAATACTTGTTTGACCTTCGCCATAGTTCTGATATTATACTAATTTTTTGGTGCTAATAAGCCACTGATCTTTTTAATTCATAATAAATATACCTACTACCTACATATAGGCACCTATACCTACTCATGTTTTCACATATTGCCGAAATTGAATAAAGATCTACAGGTACTTGCAGGCCCTGATTAACCCTTAGGCTAATTAGGCTGCAGCCTAGGGCGCGAGTATCGGGGGGGGCGTGCTAAAATCATGTCTTCGCATGTACTGATCTAGCATCATTGCTTGCAGATCGATCTGGAGACTTTTATGAGTATTATAATCCATGTTAAAATTTTCCACTACTACTCTACCCATTTACTACTTTTTAGACCGTCCGTAACACACCTGACAGGGGCGCGTCCTCAGAATTAGCCTAGGGCGGTCAGATCTCTTGATCAGGCCCTGGGTACTTGTGGTGTTTTAAAAATAGGTATAGGTATATATTTATTATAATAACTTCATTGACATAATACTGTCTTTCAACAGTTTGTATTGCTTATTACACCCGACCGGCACAGGTTCACCAAAAATGTATTCTTGGTAGAACAAAGGACAGTGATTTAGGTAAATTAATTCATAATCGCATAAAATGCTAAATTGTTCATACACATTACACATAGGTACAGCACCCTTTTTTTAGTTCCATTATTTTGTTATATATCCAATGTCCTTTGTGTTTATATAGGGTGATGGTACCAGTAGTCAGTCCTTCAACTGTAGATATTTTGGGTTTGCTTGGTCCTTAAATATCCATTCTTCAACTATTTAATTAAGTATTTGGTTCTTCTGAATGTTTTAAGTCTATAGATTCGAAAATTCTAAGATTATTAAGTATAAGAGCTACCTAATGCAAACAATTTACAAAATAAGTGAAGAGGGTAGGTATGATTTGCGAGT